>OX465276.1:139262404-140629070 GCA_949987645.1 Tachina grossa
AGCTAGCTGCTATAGCATCCTACAGCTCGTTAGGTAGCTGCTATAGCATCCTACAGCTCGCTAGGTAGCTGCTATAGCAGCCCATAGCTCACTAGCTAGCTGCTATAGCAGCCCATAGCTCACTAGCTAGCTGCTATAGCAGCCTATAGCTCACTAGCTAGCTGCTATAGTATCCTACAGCTCGCTAGCTAGCTAGCTGCTATAGCATCCTACAGCTCGCTAGCTAGCTAGCTGCTATAGCATCCTACAGCTCGCTAGCTAGCTAGCTGCTATAGCATCCTACAGCTCGCTAGCTAGCTAGCTGCTATAGCATCCTACAGCTCGCTAGCTAGCTAGCTGCTATAGCATCCTACAGCTCGCTAGCTAGCTAGCTGCTATAGCATCCTACAGCTCGCTAGCTAGCTAGCTGCTATAGCATCCTACAGCTCGCTAGCTAGCTAGCTGCTATAGCATCCTACAGCTCGCTAGCTAGCTAGCTGCTATAGCATCCTACAGCTCGCTAGCTAGCTAGCTGCTATAGCATCCTACAGCTCGCTAGCTAGCTAGCTGCTATAGCATCCTACAGCTCGCTAGCTAGCTAGCTGCTATAGCATCCTACAGCTCGCTAGCTAGCTAGCTGCTATAGCATCCTACAGCTCGCTAGCTAGCTAGCTGCTATAGCATCCTACAGCTCGCTAGCTAGCTAGCTGCTATAGCATCCTACAGCTCGCTAGCTAGCTAGCTGCTATAGCATCCTACAGCTCGCTAGCTAGCTAGCTGCTATAGCATCCTACAGCTCGCTAGCTAGCTAGCTGCTATAGCATCCTACAGCTCGCTAGCTAGCTAGCTGCTATAGCATCCTACAGCTCGCTAGCTAGCTAGCTGCTATAGCATCCTACAGCTCGCTAGCTAGCTAGCTGCTATAGCATCCTACAGCTCGCTAGCTAGCTAGCTGCTATAGCATCCTACAGCTCGCTAGCTAGCTAGCTGCTATAGCATCCTACAGCTCGCTAGCTAGCTAGCTGCTATAGCATCCTACAGCTCGCTAGCTAGCTAGCTGCTATAGTATCCTACAGCTCGCTAGCTAGCTAGCTGCTATAGTATCCTACAGCTCGCTAGCTAGCTAGCTGCTATAGCATCCTACAGCTCGCTAGCTAGCTAGCTGCTATAGCATCCTACAGCTCGCTAGCTAGCTAGCTGCTATAGCATCCTACAGCTCGCTAGCTAGCTAGCTGCTATAGCATCCTACAGCTCGCTAGCTAGCTAGCTGCTATAGCATCCTACAGCTCGCTAGCTAGCTAGCTGCTATAGCATCCTACAGCTCGCTAGCTAGCTAGCTGCTATAGCATCCTACAGCTCGCTAGCTAGCTAGCTGCTATAGCATCCTACAGCTCGCTAGCTAGCTAGCTGCTATAGCATCCTACAGCTCGCTAGCTAGCTAGCTGCTATAGCATCCTACAGCTCGCTAGCTAGCTAGCTGCTATAGCATCCTACAGCTCGCTAGCTAGCTAGCTGCTATAGCATCCTACAGCTCGCTAGCTAGCTAGCTGCTATAGCATCCTACAGCTCGCTAGCTAGCTAGCTGCTATAGCATTCTACAGCTCGCTAGCTAGCTAGCTGCTATAGCATCCTACAGCTCGCTAGCTAGCTAGCTGCTATAGCATCCTACAGCTCGCTAGCTAGCTAGCTGCTATAGCATCCTACAGCTCGCTAGCTAGCTAGCTGCTATAGCATCCTACAGCTCGCTAGCTAGCTAGCTGCTATAGCATCCTACAGCTCGCTAGCTAGCTAGCTGCTATAGCATCCTACAGCTCGCTAGCTAGCTAGCTGCTATAGCATCCTACAGCTCGCTAGCTAGCTAGCTGCTATAGCATCCTACAGCTCGCTAGCTAGCTAGCTGCTATAGCATCCTACAGCTCGCTAGCTAGCTAGCTGCTATAGCATCCTACAGCTCGCTAGCTAGCTAGCTGCTATAGCATCCTACAGCTCGCTAGCTAGCTAGCTGCTATAGCATCCTACAGCTCGCTAGCTAGCTAGCTGCTATAGCATCCTACAGCTCGCTAGCTAGCTAGCTGCTATAGCATCCTACAGCTCGCTAGCTAACTAGCTGCTATAGCATCCTACAGCTCGCTAGCTAACTAGCTGCTATAGCATCCTACAGCTCGCTAGCTAACTAGCTGCTATAGCATCCTACAGCTCGCTAGCTAACTAGCTGCTATAGCATCCTACAGCTCGCTAGCTAACTAGCTGCTATAGCATCCTACAGCTCGCTAGCTAACTAGCTGCTATAGCATCCTACAGCTCGCTAGCTAACTAGCTGCTATAGCATCCTACAGCTCGCTAGCTAACTAGCTGCTATAGCATCCTACAGCTCGCTAGCTAACTAGCTGCTATAGCATCCTACAGCTCGCTAGCTAACTAGCTGGTATAGCATCCTACAGCTCGCTAGCTAGCTAGCTGGTATAGCATCCTACAGCTGCCTATAGCTCACTAGCTAGCTGCTATAGCATCCTACAGCTGCCTATAGCTCACTAGCTAGCTGCTATAGCAGCCTATAGCTCACTAGCTAGCTGCTATAGCTCACTAGCTAGCTGCTATAGCAGCCTATAGCTCACTAGCTAGCTGCTATAGCAGCCTATAGCTCACTAGCTAGCTGCTATAGCAGCCTATAGCTCACTAGCTAGCTGCTATAGCAGCCTATAGCTCACTAGCTAGCTGCTATAGCAGCCTATAGCTCACTAGCTAGCTGCTATAGCAGCCTATAGCTCACTAGCTAGCTGCTATAGCAGCCTATAGCTCACTAGCTAGCTGCTATAGCAGCCTATAGCTCACTAGCTAGCTGCTATAGCAGCCTATAGCTCACTAGCTAGCTGCTATAGCAGCCTATAGCTCACTAGCTAGCTGCTATAGCAGCCTATAGCTCACTAGCTAGCTGCTATAGCAGCCTATAGCTCACTAGCTAGCTGCTATAGCAGCCTATAGCTCACTAGCTAGCTGCTATAGCAGCCTATAGCTCACTAGCTAGCTGCTATAGCAGCCTATAGCTCACTAGCTAGCTGCTATAGCAGCCTATAGCTCACTAGCTAGCTGCTATAGCAGCCTATAGCTCACTAGCTAGCTGCTATAGCAGCCTATAGCTCACTAGCTAGCTGCTATAGCAGCCTATAGCTCACTAGCTAGCTGCTATAGCAGCCTATAGCTCACTAGCTAGCTGCTATAGCAGCCTATAGCTCACTAGCTAGCTGCTATAGCAGCCTATAGCTCACTAGCTAGCTGCTATAGCAGCCTATAGCTCACTAGCTAGCTGCTATAGCAGCCTATAGCACACTAGCTAGCTGCTATAGCAGCCTATAGCTCACTAGCTAGCTGCTATAGCAGCCTATAGCTCACTAGCTAGCTGCTATAGCAGCCTATAGCTAGCTGCTATAGCTGCCTATAGCTCACTAGCTAGCTGCTATAGCTGCCTATAGCTCACTAGCTAGCTGCTATAGCTGCCTATAGCTCAGTAGCTAGCTGCTATAGCAGCCAATAGCTAGCTGCTATAGCCGCCTATAGCTCACTAGCTAGCTGCTATAGCCGCCTATAGCTCACTAGCTAGCTGCTATAGCCGCCTATAGCTCACTAGCTAGCTGCTATAGCCGCCTATAGCTCACTAGCTAGCTGCTATAGCCGCCTATAGCTCACTAGCTAGCTGCTATAGCCGCCTATAGCTCACTACCTAGCTGCTATAGCCGCCTATAGCTCACTAGCTAGCTGCTATAGCCGCCTATAGCTCACTAGCTAGCTGCTATAGCCGCCTATAGCTCACTAGCTAGCTGCTATAGCCGCCTATAGCTCACTAGCTAGCTGCTATAGCCGCCTGTAGCTCACTAGCTAGCTGCTATAGCCGCCTATAGCTCACTAGCTAGCTGCTATAGCCGCCTATAGCTCACTAGCTAGCTGCTATAGCTGCCTATAGCTCACTAGCTAGCTGCTATAGCAGCCTATAGCTCACTAGCTAGCTGCTATAGCAGCCTATAGCTCACTAGCTAGCTGCTATAGCTGCCTATAGCTCACTAGCTAGCTGCTATAGCAGCCTATAGCTAGCTGCTATAGCAGCCTATAGCTCACTAGCTAGCTGCTATAGCAGCCTATAGCTAGCTGCTATAGCAGCCTATAGCTCACTAGCTAGCTGCTATAGCAGCCTATAGCTAGCTGCTATAGCAGCCTATAGCTCACTAGCTAGCTGCTATAGCAGCCTATAGCTAGCTGCTATAGCAGCCTATAGCTCACTAGCTAGCTGCTATAGCAGACTATAGCTCACTAGCTAGCTGCTATAGCAGCCTATAGCTCACTAGCTAGCTGCTATAGCAGCCTATAGCTCACTAGCTAGCTGCTGTAGCTCGCTAGTTAGCTGCTATAGCAGCCTATAGCTCGCTAGCTAGCTGCCATAGCAGCCTATAGCTCGCTAGCTAGCTGCTATAGCAGCCTATAGCTCGCTAGCTAGCTGCTATAGCAGCCTATAGCTCACTAGCTAGCTGCTATAGCAGCCTATAGCTCACTAGCTAGCTGCTATAGCAGCCTATAGCTCACTAGCTACCTGCTATAGCAGCCTATAGCTCACTAGCTAGCTGCTATAGCTGCCTATAGCTCACTAGCTAGCTGCTATAGCAACCTATAGCTAGCTGCTATAGCTGCCTATAGCTCACTAGCTAGCTGCTATAGCAGCCTATAGCTCACTAGCTAGCTGCTATAGCAGCCTATAGCTCACTAGCTAGCTGCTATAGCAGCCTATAGCTCACTAGCTAGCTGCTATAGCAGCCTATAGCTCACTAGCTAGCTGCTATTGCAGCCTATAGCTCACTAGCTAGCTGCTATAGCAGCCTATAGCTCACTAGCTAGCTGCTATAGCAGCCTATAGCTCACTAGCTAGCTGCTATAGCAGCCTATAGCTCACTAGCTAGCTGCTATAGCAGCCTATAGCTCACTAGCTAGCTGCTATAGCAGTCTATAGCTCACTAGCTAGCTGCTATAGCAGCCTATAGCTCACTAGCTAGCTGCTATAGCAGCCTATAGCTCACTAGCCAGCTGCTATAGCAGCCTATAGCTCACTAGCTAGCTGCTATAGCAGCCTATAGCTCACTAGCTAGCTGCTATAGCTCGCTAGTTAGCTGCTATAGCAGCCTATAGCCCGCTAGCTAGCTGCTATAGCAGCCTATAGCTCACTAGCTAGCTGCTATTGCAGCCTATAGCTCACTAGCTAGCTGCTATAGCTGCCTATAGGTCACTAGCTAGCTGCTATAGCAGCCTATAGCTAGCTGCTATAGCTGCCTATAGCTCACTAGCTAGCTGCTATAGCTGCCTATAGCTCAGTAGCTAGCTGCTATAGCAGCCAATAGCTAGCTGCTATAGCTGCCTATAGCTCACTAGCTAGCTGCTATAGCTGCCTATAGCTCACTAGCTAGCTGCTATAGCTGCCTATAGCTCACTAGCTAGCTGCTATAGCAGCCAATAGCTAGCTGCTATAGCAGCCTATAGCTCACTAGCTAGCTGCTATAGCAGCCTATAGCTCACTAGCTAGCTGCTATAGCAGCCTATAGCTCACTAGCTAGCTGCTATAGCAGCCTATAGCTCACTAGCTAGCTGCTATAGCAGCCTATAGCTCACTAGCTAGCTGCTATAGCTCGCTAGTTAGCTGCTATAGCAGCCTATAGCCCGCTAGCTAGCTGCTATAGCAGCCTATAGCTCACTAGCTAGCTGCTATTGCAGCCTATAGCTCACTAGCTAGCTGCTATAGCTGCCTATAGGTCACTAGCTAGCTGCTATAGCAGCCTATAGCTAGCTGCTATAGCTGCCTATAGCTCACTAGCTAGCTGCTATAGCTGCCTATAGCTCAGTAGCTAGCTGCTATAGCAGCCAATAGCTAGCTGCTATAGCTGCCTATAGCTCACTAGCTAGCTGCTATAGCTGCCTATAGCTCACTAGCTAGCTGCTATAGCAGCCAATAGCTAGCTGCTATAGCAGCCTATAGCTCACTAGCTAGCTGCTATAGCAGCCTATAGCTCACTAGCTAGCTGCGATAGCTCGCTAGTTAGCTGCTATAGCAGCCTATAGCCCGCTAGCTAGCTGCTATAGCAGCCTATAGCTCACTAGCTAGCTGCTGTAGCAGCCTATAGCTCACTAGCTAGCTGCTATAGCAGCCTATAGCTCACTAGCTAGCTGCTATAGCAGCCTATAGCTCACTAGCTAGCTGCTATAGCAGCCTATAGCTCACTACATAGCTGCTATAGCAGCCTATAGCTCACTAGCTAGCTGCTATAGCAGCCTATAGCTCACTAGCTAGCTGCTATAGCAGCCTATAGCTCACTAGCTAGCTGCTATAGCAGCCTATAGCTCACTAGCTAGCTGCTATAGCAGCCTATAGCTCACTAGCTAGCTGCTATAGCAGCCTATAGCTCACTAGCTAGCTGCTATAGCAGCCTATAGCTCACTAGCTAGCTGCTATAGCAGCCTATAGCTCACTAGCTAGCTGCTATAGCAGCCTATAGCTCACTAGCTAGCTGCTATAGCAGCCTATAGCTCACTAGCTAGCTGCTATAGCAGCCTATAGCTCACTAGCTAGCTGCTATAGCAGCCTATAGCTCACTAGCTAGCTGCTATAGCAGCCTATAGCTCACTAGCTAGCTGCTATAGCAGCCTATAGCTCACTAGCTAGCTGCTATAGCAGCCTATAGCTCACTAGCTAGCTGCTATAGCAGCCTATAGCTCACTAGCTAGCTGCTATAGCAGCCCATAGCTCACTAGCTAGCTGCTATAGCAGCCTATAGCTCACTAGCTAGCTGCTATAGCAGCCTATAGCTCACTAGCTAGCTGCTATAGCAGCCTATAGCTCACTAGCTAGCTGCTATAGCAGCCTATAGCTCACTAGCTAGCTGCTATAGCAGCCTATAGCTCACTAGCTAGCTGCTATAGCAGCCTATAGCTCACTAGCTAGCTGCTATAGCAGCCTATAGCTCACTAGCTAGCTGCTATAGCAGCCTATAGCTCACTAGCTAGCTGCTATAGCAGCCTATAGCTCACTAGCTAGCTGCTATAGCAGCCTATAGCTCACTAGCTAGCTGCTATAGCAGCCTATAGCTCACTAGCTAGCTGCTATAGCAGCCTATAGCTCACTAGCTAGCTGCTATAGCAGCCTATAGCTCACTAGCTAGCTGCTATAGCAGCCTATAGCTCACTAGCTAGCTGCTATAGCAGCCTATAGCTCACTAGCTAGCTGCTATAGCAGCCTATAGCTCACTAGCTAGCTGCTATAGCAGCCTATAGGTCACTAGCTAGCTGCTATAGCAGCCTATAGCTCACTAGCTAGCTGCTATAGCAGCCTATAGCTCACTAGCTAGCTGCTATAGCAGCCTATAGCTCACTAGCTAGCTGCTATAGCAGCCTATAGCTGACTAGCTAGCTGCTGTAGCAGCCTATAGCTCACTAGCTAGCTGCTATAGCAGCCTATAGCTCACTAGCTAGCTGCTGTAGCAGCCTATAGCTCACTAGCTAGCTGCTGTAGCAGCCTATAGCTCACTAGCTAGCTGCTGTAGCAGCCTATAGCTCACTAGCTAGCTGCTATAGCAGCCTATAGCTCGCTAGCTAGCTGCTATAGCATCCTACAGCTCGCTAGCTAGCTGCTATAGCATCCTACAGCTCGCTAGCTAGCTGCTATAGCATCCTACAGCTCGCTAGCTAGCTGCTATAGCATCCTACAGCTCGCTAGCTAGCTGCTATAGCATCCTACAGCTCGCTAGCTAGCTGCTATAGCATCCTACAGCTCGCTAGCTAGCTGCTATAGCATCCTACAGCTCGCTAGCTAGCTGCTATAGCATCCTACAGCTCGCTAGCTAGCTGCTATAGCATGCTTTAGTTCACTAGCTCGCTAGCTAGCTACTATAGCATCCTATAGCTTGCTAGTTAGCTGGTATAGCGTTCTACAGCTCGTTAGGTAGATGCTATAGCGTTCTATAGCTCGCTAGCTAACTGCTATAGCATTCTATAGCTCGGTAGCTAGCTGCTATAGCATCCTACAGCTCGCTAGCTAGCTGCTATAGCATCCTACAGCTCGCTAGCTAGCTGCTATAGCAGCCTATAGCTCACTAGCTAGCTGCTATAGCAGCCTATAGCTCACTAGCTAGCTGCTATAGCAGCCTATAGCTCACTAGCTACCTGCTATAGCAGCCTATAGCTCACTAGCTAGCTGCTATAGCTGCCTATAGCTCACTAGCTAGCTGCTATAGCAGCCTATAGCTAGCTGCTATAGCTGCCTATAGCTCACTAGCTAGCTGCTATAGCAGCCTATAGCTCACTAGCTAGCTGCTATAGCAGCCTATAGCTCACTAGCTAGCTGCTATAGCAGCCTATAGCTCACTAGCTAGCTGCTATAGCAGCCTATAGCTCACTAGCTAGCTGCTATTGCAGCCTATAGCTCACTAGCTAGCTGCTATAGCAGCCTATAGCTCACTAGCTAGCTGCTATAGCTGCCTATAGCTCAGTAGCTAGCTGCTATAGCAGCCAATAGCTAGCTGCTATAGCTGCCTATAGCTCACTAGCTAGCTGCTATAGCTGCCTATAGCTCACTAGCTAGCTGCTATAGCTGCCTATAGCTCACTAGCTAGCTGCTATAGCAGCCAATAGCTAGCTGCTATAGCAGCCTATAGCTCACTAGCTAGCTGCTATAGCAGCCTATAGCTCACTAGCTAGCTGCGATAGCTCGCTAGTTAGCTGCTATAGCAGCCTATAGCCCGCTAGCTAGCTGCTATAGCAGCCTATAGCTCACTAGCTAACTGCTGTAGCAGCCTATAGCTCACTAGCTAGCTGCTATAGCAGCCTATAGCTCACTAGCTAGCTGCTATAGCAGCCTATAGCTCACTAGCTAGCTGCTATAGCAGCCTATAGCTCACTACATAGCTGCTATAGCAGCCTATAGCTCACTAGCTAGCTGCTATAGCAGCCTATAGCTCACTAGCTAGCTGCTATAGCAGCCTATAGCTCACTAGCTAGCTGCTATAGCAGCCTATAGCTCACTAGCTAGCTGCTATAGCAGCCTATAGCTCACTAGCTACCTGCTATAGCAGCCTATAGCTCACTAGCTAGCTGCTATAGCAGCCTATAGCTCACTAGCTAGCTGCTATAGCAGCCTATAGCTCACTAGCTAGCTGCTATAGCAGCCTATAGCTCACTAGCTAGCTGCTATAGCAGCCTATAGCTCACTAGCTAGCTGCTATAGCAGCCTATAGCTCACTAGCTAGCTGCTATAGCAGCCTATAGCTCACTAGCTAGCTGCTATAGCAGCCTATAGCTCACTAGCTAGCTGCTATAGCAGCCTATAGCTCACTAGCTAGCTGCTATAGCAGCCTATAGCTCACTAGCTAGCTGCTATAGCAGCCTATAGCTCACTAGCTAGCTGCTATAGCAGCCTATAGCTCACTAGCTAGCTGCTATAGCAGCCTATAGCTCACTAGCTAGCTGCTATAGCAGCCTATAGCTCACTAGCTAGCTGCTATAGCAGCCTATAGCTCACTAGCTAGCTGCTATAGCAGCCTATAGCTCACTAGCTAGCTGCTATAGCAGCCTATAGCTCACTAGCTAGCTGCTATAGCAGCCTATAGCTCACTAGCTAGCTGCTATAGCAGCCTATAGCTCACTAGCTAGCTGCTATAGCAGCCTATAGCTCACTAGCTAGCTGCTATAGCAGCCTATAGCTCACTAGCTAGCTGCTATAGCAGCCTATAGCTCACTAGCTAGCTGCTATAGCAGCCTATAGCTCACTAGCTAGCTGCTATAGCAGCCTATAGCTCACTAGCTAGCTGCTATAGCAGCCTATAGCTCACTAGCTAGCTGCTATAGCAGCCTATAGCTCACTAGCTAGCTGCTATAGCAGCCTATAGCTCACTAGCTAGCTGCTATAGCAGCCTATAGCTCACTAGCTAGCTGCTATAGCAGCCTATAGCTCACTAGCTAGCTGCTATAGCAGCCTATAGCTCACTAGCTAGCTGCTATAGCAGCCTATAGCTCACTAGCTAGCTGCTATAGCAGACTATAGCTCACTAGCTAGCTGCTATAGCAGCCTATAGGTCACTAGCTAGCTGCTATAGCAGCTTATAGCTCACTAGCTAGCTGCTATAGCAGCCTATAGCTGACTAGCTAGCTGCTGTAGCAGCCTATAGCTCACTAGCTAGCTGCTATAGCAGCCTATAGCTCACTAGCTAGCTGCTGTAGCAGCCTATAGCTCACTAGCTAGCTGCTGTAGCAGCCTATAGCTCACTAGCTAGCTGCTATAGCAGCCTATAGCTCGCTAGCTAGCTGCTATAGCATCCTACAGCTCGCTAGCTAGCTGCTATAGCATCCTACAGCTCGCTAGCTAGCTGCTATAGCATCCTACAGCTCGCCAGCTAGCTGCTATAGCATGCTTTATTTCACTAGCTCGCTAGCTAGCTACTATAGCATCCTATAGCTTGCTAGTTAGCTGGTATAGCGTTCTACAGCTCGTTAGGTAGATGCTATAGCGTTCTATAGCTCGCTAGCTAACTGCTATAGCATTCTATAGCTCGGTAGCTAGCTGCTATAGCATCCTACAGCTCGCTAGCTAGCTGCTATAGCATCCTACAGCTCGCTAGCTAGCTGCTATAGCATCCTACAGCTCGCTAGCTAGCTGCTATAGCATCCTACAGCTCGCTAGCTAGCTGCTATAGCATCCTACAGCTCGCCAGCTAGCTGCTATAGCATGCTTTATTTCACTAGCTCGCTAGCTAGCTACTATAGCATCCTATAGCTTGCTAGTTAGCTGGTATAGCGTTCTACAGCTCGTTAGGTAGATGCTATAGCGTTCTATAGCTCGCTAGCTAGCTGCTATAGTATTCTATAGCTCGCTAGCTAGCTGCTATAGCATTCTATAGCTCGCTAGCTAGCTGCTATAGCATTCTATAGCTCGCTAGCTAGCTGCTATAGCATTCTATAGCTCGCTAGCTAGCTGCTATAGCATTCTATAGCTCGCTAGCTAGCTGCTATAGCATTCTATAGCTCGCTAGCTAGCTGCTATAGCATTCTATAGCTCGCTAGCTAGCTGCTATAGCATTCTATAGCTCGCTAGCTAGCTGCTATAGCATTCTATAGCTCGCTAGCTAGCTGCTATAGCAGCCTATAGCTCACTAGCTAGCTGCTATAGCAGCCTATAGCTAGCTGCTATAGCTGCCTATAGCTCACTAGCTAGCTGCTATAGCAGCCTATAGCTCACTAGCTAGCTGCTATAGCAGCCTATAGCTCACTAGCTAGCTGCTATAGCAGCCTATAGCTCACTAGCTAGCTGCTATAGCAGCCTATAGCTCACTAGCTAGCTGCTATTGCAGCCTATAGCTCACTAGCTAGCTGCTATAGCAGCCTATAGCTCACTAGCTAGCTGCTATAGCAGCCTATAGCTCACTAGCTAGCTGCTGTAGCTCGCTAGTTAGCTGCTATAGCAGCCTATAGCTCGCTAGCTAGCTGCTATAGTATTCTATAGCTCGCTAGCTAGCTGCTATAGCATTCTATAGCTCGCTAGCTAGCTGCTATAGCATTCTATAGCTCACTAGCTAGCTGCTATAGCAGCCTATAGCTCACTAGCTAGCTGCTATAGCAGCCTATAGCTCACTAGCTACCTGCTATAGCAGCCTATAGCTCACTAGCTAGCTGCTATAGCTGCCTATAGCTCACTAGCTAGCTGCTATAGCAGCCTATAGCTAGCTGCTATAGCTGCCTATAGCTCACTAGCTAGCTGCTATAGCAGCCTATAGCTCACTAGCTAGCTGCTATAGCAGCCTATAGCTCACTAGCTAGCTGCTATAGCAGCCTATAGCTCACTAGCTAGCTGCTATAGCAGCCTATAGCTCACTAGCTAGCTGCTATTGCAGCCTATAGCTCACTAGCTAGCTGCTATAGCAGCCTATAGCTCACTAGCTAGCTGCTATAGCAGCCTATAGCTCACTAGCTAGCTGCTATAGCAGCCTATAGCTCACTAGCTAGCTGCTATAGCAGCCTATAGCTCACTAGCTAGCTGCTATAGCAGTCTATAGCTCACTAGCTAGCTGCTATAGCAGCCTATAGCTCACTAGCTAGCTGCTATAGCAGCCTATAGCTCACTAGCTAGCTGCTATAGCAGCCTATAGCTCACTAGCTAGCTGCTATAGCAGCCTATAGCTCACTAGCTAGCTGCTATAGCAGCCTATAGCTCACTAGCTAGCTGCTATAGCTCGCTAGTTAGCTGCTATAGCAGCCTATAGCCCGCTAGCTAGCTGCTATAGCAGCCTATAGCTCACTAGCTAGCTGCTATTGCAGCCTATAGCTCACTAGCTAGCTGCTATAGCTGCCTATAGGTCACTAGCTAGCAGCTATAGCAGCCTATAGCTAGCTGCTATAGCTGCCTATAGCTCACTAGCTAGCTGCTATAGCTGCCTATAGCTCAGTAGCTAGCTGCTATAGCAGCCAATAGCTAGCTGCTATAGCTGCCTATAGCTCACTAGCTAGCTGCTATAGCTGCCTATAGCTCACTAGCTAGCTGCTATAGCTGCCTATAGCTCACTAGCTAGCTGCTATAGCAGCCAATAGCTAGCTGCTATAGCAGCCTATAGCTCACTAGCTAGCTGCTATAGCAGCCTATAGCTCACTAGCTAGCTGCTATAGCAGCCTATAGCTCACTAGCTAGCTGCTATAGCAGCCTATAGCTCACTAGCTAGCTGCTATAGCAGCCTATAGCTCACTAGCTAGCTGCTATAGCTCGCTAGTTAGCTGCTATAGCAGCCTATAGCCCGCTAGCTAGCTGCTATAGCAGCCTATAGCTCACTAGCTAGCTGCTATTGCAGCCTATAGCTCACTAGCTAGCTGCTATAGCTGCCTATAGGTCACTAGCTAGCTGCTATAGCAGCCTATAGCTAGCTGCTATAGCTGCCTATAGCTCACTAGCTAGCTGCTATAGCTGCCTATAGCTCAGTAGCTAGCTGCTATAGCAGCCAATAGCTAGCTGCTATAGCTGCCTATAGCTCACTAGCTAGCTGCTATAGCTGCCTATAGCTCACTAGCTAGCTGCTATAGCTGCCTATAGCTCACTAGCTAGCTGCTATAGCAGCCAATAGCTAGCTGCTATAGCAGCCTATAGCAGCCTATAGCTCACTAGCTAGCTGCGATAGCTCGCTAGTTAGCTGCTATAGCAGCCTATAGCCCGCTAGCTAGCTGCTATAGCAGCCTATAGCTCACTAGCTAGCTGCTGTAGCAGCCTATAGCTCACTAGCTAGCTGCTATAGCAGCCTATAGCTCACTAGCTAGCTGCTATAGCAGCCTATAGCTCACTAGCTAGCTGCTATAGCAGCCTATAGCTCACTACATAGCTGCTATAGCAGCCTATAGCTCACTAGCTAGCTGCTATAGCAGCCTATAGCTCACTAGCTAGCTGCTATAGCAGCCTATAGCTCACTAGCTAGCTGCTATAGCAGCCTATAGCTCACTAGCTAGCTGCTATAGCAGCCTATAGCTCACTAGCTAGCTGCTATAGCAGCCTATAGCTCACTAGCTAGCTGCTATAGCAGCCTATAGCTCACTAGCTAGCTGCTATAGCAGCCTATAGCTCACTAGCTAGCTGCTATAGCAGCCTATAGCTCACTAGCTAGCTGCTATAGCAGCCTATAGCTCACTAGCTAGCTGCTATAGCAGCCTATAGCTCACTAGCTAGCTGCTATAGCAGCCTATAGCTCACTAGCTAGCTGCTATAGCAGCCTATAGCTCACTAGCTAGCTGCTATAGCAGCCTATAGCTCACTAGCTAGCTGCTATAGCAGCCTATAGCTCACTAGCTAGCTGCTATAGCAGCCTATAGCTCACTAGCTAGCTGCTATAGCAGCCTATAGCTCACTAGCTAGCTGCTATAGCAGCCTATAGCTCACTAGCTAGCTGCTATAGCAGCCTATAGCTCACTAGCTAGCTGCTATAGCAGCCTATAGCTCACTAGCTAGCTGCTATAGCAGCCTATAGCTCACTAGCTAGCTGCTATAGCAGCCTATAGCTCACTAGCTAGCTGCTATAGCAGCCTATAGCTCACTAGCTAGCTGCTATAGCAGCCTATAGCTCACTAGCTAGCTGCTATAGCAGCCTATAGCTCACTAGCTAGCTGCTATAGCAGCCTATAGCTCACTAGCTAGCTGCTATAGCAGCCTATAGCTCACTAGCTAGCTGCTATAGCAGCCTATAGCTCACTAGCTAGCTGCTATAGCAGCCTATAGCTCACTAGCTAGCTGCTATAGCAGCCTATAGCTCACTAGCTAGCTGCTATAGCAGCCTATAGCTCACTAGCTAGCTGCTATAGCAGCCTATAGCTCACTAGCTAGCTGCTATAGCAGCCTATAGCTCACTAGCTAGCTGCTATAGCAGCCTATAGCTCACTAGCTAGCTGCTATAGCAGCCTATAGCTCACTAGCTAGCTGCTATAGCAGCCTATAGGTCACTAGCTAGCTGCTATAGCAGCCTATAGCTCACTAGCTAGCTGCTATAGCAGCCTATAGCTCACTAGCTAGCTGCTATAGCAGCCTATAGCTGACTAGCTAGCTGCTGTAGCAGCCTATAGCTCACTAGCTAGCTGCTATAGCAGCCTATAGCTCACTAGCTAGCTGCTGTAGCAGCCTATAGCTCACTAGCTAGCTGCTATAGCAGCCTATAGCTCGCTAGCTAGCTGCTATAGCATCCTACAGCTCGCTAGCTAGCTGCTATAGCATCCTACAGCTCGCTAGCTAGCTGCTATAGCATCCTACAGCTCGCTAGCTAGCTGCTATAGCATCCTACAGCTCGCTAGCTAGCTGCTATAGCATCCTACAGCTCGCTAGCTAGCTGCTATAGCATGCTTTAGTTCACTAGCTCGCTAGCTAGCTACTATAGCATCCTATAGCTTGCTAGTTAGCTGGTATAGCGTTCTACAGCTCGTTAGGTAGATGCTATAGCGTTCTATAGCTCGCTAGCTAACTGCTATAGCATTCTATAGCTCGGTAGCTAGCTGCTATAGCATCCTACAGCTCGCTAGCTAGCTGCTATAGCATCCTACAGCTCGCTAGCTAGCTGCTATAGCAGCCTATAGCTCACTAGCTAGCTGCTATAGCAGCCTATAGCTCACTAGCTAGCTGCTATAGCAGCCTATAGCTCACTAGCTACCTGCTATAGCAGCCTATAGCTCACTAGCTAGCTGCTATAGCTGCCTATAGCTCACTAGCTAGCTGCTATAGCAGCCTATAGCTAGCTGCTATAGCTGCCTATAGCTCACTAGCTAGCTGCTATAGCAGCCTATAGCTCACTAGCTAGCTGCTATAGCAGCCTATAGCTCACTAGCTAGCTGCTATAGCAGCCTATAGCTCACTAGCTAGCTGCTATTGCAGCCTATAGCTCACTAGCTAGCTGCTATAGCAGCCTATAGCTCACTAGCTAGCTGCTATAGCTGCCTATAGCTCAGTAGCTAGCTGCTATAGCAGCCAATAGCTAGCTGCTATAGCTGCCTATAGCTCACTAGCTAGCTGCTATAGCTGCCTATAGCTCACTAGCTGGCTGCTATAGCTGCCTATAGCTCACTAGCTAGCTGCTATAGCAGCCAATAGCTAGCTGCTATAGCAGCCTATAGCTCACTAGCTAGCTGCTATAGCAGCCTATAGCTCACTAGCTAGCTGCGATAGCTCGCTAGTTAGCTGCTATAGCAGCCTATAGCCCGCTAGCTAGCTGCTATAGCAGCCTATAGCTCACTAGCTAGCTGCTGTAGCAGCCTATAGCTCACTAGCTAGCTGCTATAGCAGCCTATAGCTCACTAGCTAGCTGCTATAGCAGCCTATAGCTCACTACATAGCTGCTATAGCAGCCTATAGCTCACTAGCTAGCTGCTATAGCAGCCTATAGCTCACTAGCTAGCTGCTATAGCAGCCTATAGCTCACTAGCTAGCTGCTATAGCAGCCTATAGCTCACTAGCTAGCTGCTATAGCAGCCTATAGCTCACTAGCTAGCTGCTATAGCAGCCTATAGCTCACTAGCTACCTGCTATAGCAGCCTATAGCTCACTAGCTAGCTGCTATAGCAGCCTATAGCTCACTAGCTAGCTGCTATAGCAGCCTATAGCTCACTAGCTAGCTGCTATAGCAGCCTATAGCTCACTAGCTAGCTGCTATAGCAGCCTATAGCTCACTAGCTAGCTGCTATAGCAGCCTATAGCTCACTAGCTAGCTGCTATAGCAGCCTATAGCTCACTAGCTAGCTGCTATAGCAGCCTATAGCTCACTAGCTAGCTGCTATAGCAGCCTATAGCTCACTAGCTAGCTGCTATAGCAGCCTATAGCTCACTAGCTAGCTGCTATAGCAGCCTATAGCTCACTAGCTAGCTGCTATAGCAGCCTATAGCTCACTAGCTAGCTGCTATAGCAGCCTATAGCTCACTAGCTAGCTGCTATAGCAGCCTATAGCTCACTAGCTAGCTGCTATAGCAGCCTATAGCTCACTAGCTAGCTGCTATAGCAGCCTATAGCTCACTAGCTAGCTGCTATAGCAGCCTATAGCTCACTAGCTAGCTGCTATAGCAGCCTATAGCTCACTAGCTAGCTGCTATAGCAGCCTATAGCTCACTAGCTAGCTGCTATAGCAGCCTATAGCTCACTAGCTAGCTGCTATAGCAGCCTATAGCTCACTAGCTAGCTGCTATAGCAGCCTATAGCTCACTAGCTAGCTGCTATAGCAGCCTATAGCTCACTAGCTAGCTGCTATAGCAGCCTATAGCTCACTAGCTAGCTGCTATAGCAGCCTATAGCTCACTAGCTAGCTGCTATAGCAGCCTATAGCTCACTAGCTAGCTGCTATAGCAGCCTATAGCTCACTAGCTAGCTGCTATAGCAGCCTATAGCTCACTAGCTAGCTGCTATAGCAGCCTATAGCTCACTAGCTAGCTGCTATAGCAGCCTATAGCTCACTAGCTAGCTGCTATAGCAGCCTATAGCTCACTAGCTAGCTGCTATAGCAGACTATAGCTCACTAGCTAGCTGCTATAGCAGCCTATAGGTCACTAGCTAGCTGCTATAGCAGCCTATAGCTCACTAGCTAGCTGCTATAGCAGCCTATAGCTGACTAGCTAGCTGCTGTAGCAGCCTATAGCTCACTAGCTAGCTGCTATAGCAGCCTATAGCTCACTAGCTAGCTGCTGTAGCAGCCTATAGCTCACTAGCTAGCTGCTGTAGCAGCCTATAGCTCACTAGCTAGCTGCTATAGCAGCCTATAGCTCGCTAGCTAGCTGCTATAGCATCCTACAGCTCGCTAGCTAGCTGCTATAGCATCCTACAGCTCGCTAGCTAGCTGCTATAGCATCCTACAGCTCGCTAGCTAGCTGCTATAGCATCCTACAGCTCGCTAGCTAGCTGCTATAGCATCCTACAGCTCGCTAGCTAGCTGCTATAGCATCCTACAGCTCGCTAGCTAGCTGCTATAGCATGCTTTAGTTCACTAGCTCGCTAGCTAGCTACTATAGCATCCTATAGCTTGCTAGTTAGCTGGTATAGCGTTCTACAGCTCGTTAGGTAGATGCTATAGCGTTCTATAGCTCGCTAGCTAACTGCTATAGCATTCTATAGCTCGGTAGCTAGCTGCTATAGCATCCTACAGCTCGCTAGCTAGCTGCTATAGCATCCTACAGCTCGCTAGCTAGCTGCTATAGCATCCTACAGCTCGCTAGCTAGCTGCTATAGCATCCTACAGCTCGCCAGCTAGCTGCTATAGCATGCTTTATTTCACTAGCTCGCTAGCTAGCTACTATAGCATCCTATAGCTTGCTAGTTAGCTGGTATAGCGTTCTACAGCTCGTTAGGTAGATGCTATAGCGTTCTATAGCTCGCTAGCTAGCTGCTATAGTATTCTATAGCTCGCTAGCTAGCTGCTATAGCATTCTATAGCTCGCTAGCTAGCTGCTATAGCATTCTATAGCTCGCTAGCTAGCTGCTATAGCATTCTATAGCTCGCTAGCTAGCTGCTATAGCATTCTATAGCTCGCTAGCTAGCTGCTATAGCATTCTATAGCTCGCTAGCTAGCTGCTATAGCATTCTATAGCTCGCTAGCTAGCTGCTATAGCATTCTATAGCTCGCTAGCTAGCTGCTATAGCATTCTATAGCTCGCTAGCTAGCTGCTATAGCATTCTATAGCTCGCTAGCTAGCTGCTATAGCATTCTATAGCTCGCTAGCTAGCTGCTATAGCATTCTATAGCTCGCTAGCTAGCTGCTATAGCATTCTATAGCTCGCTAGCTAGCTGCTATAGCATTCTATAGCTCGCTAGCTAGCTGCTATAGCATTCTATAGCTCGCTAGCTAGCTGCTATAGCATTCTATAGCTCGCTAGCTAGCTGCTGTAGCATTCTATAGCTCGCTAGCTAGCTGCTATAGCATTCTATAGCTCGCTAGCTAGCTGCTATAGCATTCTATAGCTCGCTAGCTAGCTGCTATAGCATTCTATAGCTCGCTAGCTAGCTGCTATAGCATTCTATAGCTCGCTAGCTAGCTGCTGTAGCATTCTATAGCTCGCTAGCTAGCTGCTATAGCATTCTATAGCTCACTAGCTAGCTGCTATAGCAGCCTATAGCTGACTAGCTAGCTGCTGTAGCAGCCTATAGCTCACTAGCTAGCTGCTATAGCAGCCTATAGCTCACTAGCTAGCTGCTGTAGCAGCCTATAGCTCACTAGCTAGCTGCTGTAGCAGCCTATAGCTCACTAGCTAGCTGCTATAGCAGCCTATAGCTCGCTAGCTAGCTGCTATAGCATCCTACAGCTCGCTAGCTAGCTGCTATAGCATCCTACAGCTCGCTAGCTAGCTGCTATAGCATCCTACAGCTCGCTAGCTAGCTGCTATAGCATCCTACAGCTCGCTAGCTAGCTGCTATAGCATCCTACAGCTCGCTAGCTAGCTGCTATAGCATCCTACAGCTCGCTAGCTAGCTGCTATAGCATCCTACAGCTCGCTAGCTAGCTGCTATAGCATGCTTTAGTTCACTAGCTCGCTAGCTAGCTACTATAGCATCCTATAGCTTGCTAGTTAGCTGGTATAGCGTTCTACAGCTCGTTAGGTAGATGCTATAGCGTTCTATAGCTCGCTAGCTAACTGCTATAGCATTCTATAGCTCGGTAGCTAGCTGCTATAGCATCCTACAGCTCGCTAGCTAGCTGCTATAGCATCCTACAGCTCGCTAGCTAGCTGCTATAGCATCCTACAGCTCGCTAGCTAGCTGCTATAGCATCCTACAGCTCGCCAGCTAGCTGCTATAGCATGCTTTATTTCACTAGCTCGCTAGCTAGCTACTATAGCATCCTATAGCTTGCTAGTTAGCTGGTATAGCGTTCTACAGCTCGTTAGGTAGATGCTATAGCGTTCTATAGCTCGCTAGCTAGCTGCTATAGTATTCTATAGCTCGCTAGCTAGCTGCTATAGCATTCTATAGCTCGCTAGCTAGCTGCTATAGCATTCTATAGCTCGCTAGCTAGCTGCTATAGCATTCTATAGCTCGCTAGCTAGCTGCTATAGCATTCTATAGCTCGCTAGCTAGCTGCTATAGCATTCTATAGCTCGCTAGCTAGCTGCTATAGCATTCTATAGCTCGCTAGCTAGCTAGCTGCTATAGCATTCTATAGCTCGCTAGCTAGCTAGCTGCTATAGCATTCTATAGCTCGCTAGCTAGCTAGCTGCTATAGCATTCTATAGCTCGCTAGCTAGCTAGCTGCTATAGCATTCTATAGCTCGCTAGCTAGCTAGCTGCTATAGCATTCTATAGCTCGCTAGCTAGCTAGCTGCTATAGCATTCTATAGCTCGCTAGCTAGCTAGCTGCTATAGCATTCTATAGCTCGCTAGCTAGCTAGCTGCTATAGCATTCTATAGCTCGCTAGCTAGCTAGCTGCTATAGCATTCTATAGCTCGCTAGCTAGCTAGCTGCTATAGCATTCTATAGCTCGCTAGCTAGCTAGCTGCTATAGCATTCTATAGCTCGCTAGCTAGCTAGCTGCTATAGCATTCTATAGCTCGCTAGCTAGCTAGCTGCTATAGCATTCTATAGCTCGCTAGCTAGCTAGCTGCTATAGCATTCTATAGCTCGCTAGCTAGCTAGCTGCTATAGCATTCTATAGCTCGCTAGCTAGCTAGCTGCTATAGCATTCTATAGCTCGCTAGCTAGCTAGCTGCTATAGCATTCTATAGCTCGCTAGCTAGCTAGCTGCTATAGCATTCTATAGCTCGCTAGCTAGCTAGCTGCTATAGCATTCTATAGCTCGCTAGCTAGCTAGCTGCTATAGCATTCTATAGCTCGCTAGCTAGCTAGCTGCTATAGCATTCTATAGCTCGCTAGCTAGCTAGCTGCTATAGCATTCTATAGCTCGCTAGCTAGCTAGCTGCTATAGCATTCTATAGCTCGCTAGCTAGCTAGCTGCTATAGCATTCTATAGCTCGCTAGCTAGCTAGCTGCTATAGCATTCTATAGCTCGCTAGCTAGCTAGCTGCTATAGCATTCTATAGCTCGCTAGCTAGCTAGCTGCTATAGCATTCTATAGCTCGCTAGCTAGCTAGCTGCTATAGCATTCTATAGCTCGCTAGCTAGCTAGCTGCTATAGCATTCTATAGCTCGCTAGCTAGCTAGCTGCTATAGCATTCTATAGCTCGCTAGCTAGCTAGCTGCTATAGCATTCTATAGCTCGCTAGCTAGCTAGCTGCTATAGCATTCTATAGCTCGCTAGCTAGCTAGCTGCTATAGCATTCTATAGCTCGCTAGCTAGCTAGCTGCTATAGCATTCTATAGCTCGCTAGCTAGCTAGCTGCTATAGCATTCTATAGCTCGCTAGCTAGCTAGCTGCTATAGCATTCTATAGCTCGCTAGCTAGCTAGCTGCTATAGCATTCTATAGCTCGCTAGCTAGCTAGCTGCTATAGCATTCTATAGCTCGCTAGCTAGCTAGCTGCTATAGCATTCTATAGCTCGCTAGCTAGCTAGCTGCTATAGCATTCTATAGCTCGCTAGCTAGCTAGCTGCTATAGCATTCTATAGCTCGCTAGCTAGCTAGCTGCTATAGCATTCTATAGCTCGCTAGCTAGCTAGCTGCTATAGCATTCTATAGCTCGCTAGCTAGCTAGCTGCTATAGCATTCTATAGCTCGCTAGCTAGCTAGCTGCTATAGCATTCTATAGCTCGCTAGCTAGCTAGCTGCTATAGCATTCTATAGCTCGCTAGCTAGCTAGCTGCTATAGCATTCTATAGCTCGCTAGCTAGCTAGCTGCTATAGCATTCTATAGCTCGCTAGCTAGCTAGCTGCTATAGCATTCTATAGCTCGCTAGCTAGCTAGCTGCTATAGCATTCTATAGCTCGCTAGCTAGCTAGCTGCTATAGCATTCTATAGCTCGCTAGCTAGCTAGCTGCTATAGCATTCTATAGCTCGCTAGCTAGCTAGCTGCTATAGCATTCTATAGCTCGCTAGCTAGCTAGCTGCTATAGCATTCTATAGCTCGCTAGCTAGCTAGCTGCTATAGCATTCTATAGCTCGCTAGCTAGCTAGCTGCTATAGCATTCTATAGCTCGCTAGCTAGCTAGCTGCTATAGCATTCTATAGCTCGCTAGCTAGCTAGCTGCTATAGCATTCTATAGCTCGCTAGCTAGCTAGCTGCTATAGCATTCTATAGCTCGCTAGCTAGCTAGCTGCTATAGCATTCTATAGCTCGCTAGCTAGCTAGCTGCTATAGCATTCTATAGCTCGCTAGCTAGCTAGCTGCTATAGCATTCTATAGCTCGCTAGCTAGCTAGCTGCTATAGCATTCTATAGCTCGCTAGCTAGCTAGCTGCTATAGCATTCTATAGCTCGCTAGCTAGCTAGCTGCTATAGCATTCTATAGCTCGCTAGCTAGCTAGCTGCTATAGCATTCTATAGCTCGCTAGCTAGCTAGCTGCTATAGCATTCTATAGCTCGCTAGCTAGCTAGCTGCTATAGCATTCTATAGCTCGCTAGCTAGCTAGCTGCTATAGCATTCTATAGCTCGCTAGCTAGCTAGCTGCTATAGCATTCTATAGCTCGCTAGCTAGCTAGCTGCTATAGCATTCTATAGCTCGCTAGCTAGCTAGCTGCTATAGCATTCTATAGCTCGCTAGCTAGCTAGCTGCTATAGCATTCTATAGCTCGCTAGCTAGCTAGCTGCTATAGCATTCTATAGCTCGCTAGCTAGCTAGCTGCTATAGCATTCTATAGCTCGCTAGCTAGCTAGCTGCTATAGCATTCTATAGCTCGCTAGCTAGCTAGCTGCTATAGCATTCTATAGCTCGCTAGCTAGCTAGCTGCTATAGCATTCTATAGCTCGCTAGCTAGCTAGCTGCTATAGCATTCTATAGCTCGCTAGCTAGCTAGCTGCTATAGCATTCTATAGCTCGCTAGCTAGCTAGCTGCTATAGCATTCTATAGCTCGCTAGCTAGCTAGCTGCTATAGCATTCTATAGCTCGCTAGCTAGCTAGCTGCTATAGCATTCTATAGCTCGCTAGCTAGCTAGCTGCTATAGCATTCTATAGCTCGCTAGCTAGCTAGCTGCTATAGCATTCTATAGCTCGCTAGCTAGCTAGCTGCTATAGCATTCTATAGCTCGCTAGCTAGCTAGCTGCTATAGCATTCTATAGCTCGCTAGCTAGCTAGCTGCTATAGCATTCTATAGCTCGCTAGCTAGCTAGCTGCTATAGCATTCTATAGCTCGCTAGCTAGCTAGCTGCTATAGCATTCTATAGCTCGCTAGCTAGCTAGCTGCTATAGCATTCTATAGCTCGCTAGCTAGCTAGCTGCTATAGCATTCTATAGCTCGCTAGCTAGCTAGCTGCTATAGCATTCTATAGCTCGCTAGCTAGCTAGCTGCTATAGCATTCTATAGCTCGCTAGCTAGCTAGCTGCTATAGCATTCTATAGCTCGCTAGCTAGCTAGCTGCTATAGCATTCTATAGCTCGCTAGCTAGCTAGCTGCTATAGCATTCTATAGCTCGCTAGCTAGCTAGCTGCTATAGCATTCTATAGCTCGCTAGCTAGCTAGCTGCTATAGCATTCTATAGCTCGCTAGCTAGCTAGCTGCTATAGCATTCTATAGCTCGCTAGCTAGCTAGCTGCTATAGCATTCTATAGCTCGCTAGCTAGCTAGCTGCTATAGCATTCTATAGCTCGCTAGCTAGCTAGCTGCTATAGCATTCTATAGCTCGCTAGCTAGCTAGCTGCTATAGCATTCTATAGCTCGCTAGCTAGCTAGCTGCTATAGCATTCTATAGCTCGCTAGCTAGCTAGCTGCTATAGCATTCTATAGCTCGCTAGCTAGCTAGCTGCTATAGCATTCTATAGCTCGCTAGCTAGCTAGCTGCTATAGCATTCTATAGCTCGCTAGCTAGCTAGCTGCTATAGCATTCTATAGCTCGCTAGCTAGCTAGCTGCTATAGCATTCTATAGCTCGCTAGCTAGCTAGCTGCTAAATTATTACCAATAAGTTTTACTACTCCGTTCTTACTAGCGGTCTCCACTAGCCATGAACTTGGTGTGGGCATCATGTCGTACATCGCAAATGGCTAATGGAGACCGCTCATGTCCAACTTTCGTCCATGCTCTGATATGGATGCCCGAACATATGTCTGAGCAACAATGTTCGCCATGAGATTCTCAGTCCGCAACCATTTGCAATAGAAAGAAATTAGACAGAACAAAATTGGGAAATACTCCATCTCTATTGCACTAACGCAAAACACTTTGATATGCCTGAACATGGACATGGCACGTATTCACCACAACAAAAAACTTGATAAATTTTTCACAGTTGCTCTGCCGGCGTCATATCCATGTCATGTTCAAGTTGATGGTTAGTAGAGACGTAGGGTTATCATCTTTGCAATATTTGTTATAAGTTGTCCAATCTAGTTGGTGTTTTATGATATCAATCAAAGAAGGGTAATTTTTGCTTTACAGGAGTGAAAATAAATATAAATTAATGTTTAATTAACAAAAATTAAAAATTTTAAAAACCCTCGAATATATCTAGAAAAGATGTGATACCATATGTACTGTTGTTCTTAAAACATAGCGAAGAACCCTCTCGATTAAGTCACCTTTCAAATAGAAAAAACTAAATCAAAATCGGTGCAGTCGTTTGGTCTGTACGTGGACACGGACAGACTCACAGATACACAGACACACAAGAAAATCTTATAACAACACCCCTTTTTTTAGTCGGGAGTTAAAAATAGAAAATGAACAAAAAGTCTAAACTAAAATGTTGCTAAAAATTTTAGAGACTGAATAGCAGAATGTACAAATCAATAGAAGGCGTACTGCAAGTATTGAAAGTTTGCAATAAATGCGCAGTTTCTTGATTACCTAAAGAATAACAAAAATTAAACATTTTAAAAACCCCCGACTCTTTTTATTCTAAACGGCTGGACCGATTTTCTTCAAACATAGCTAAGAACGCTCTCGATCAAGTCATCTTTCAAACAGAAAAAACTAAATGAAAATCGGTCCAGCCGTTTGGCCTATACGTGGACATGGACAGACACCCAGATACGCAGACACACACTACAAACTTATAACACCCCTTTTTTTATTCGGGGGTTAAAAATAATTTTATTATTTACTACAATTTATCGTTTTTAATTACTTTAAAAAGTTCCCGATTTTCTTTAAAAAAAATAATATATGATAAACCTTCTTGTTTTTGCTTAAAGTTCATGATTTTGCATTCAATGGCGCTTAGCCATTTTTAGCTAGTTCTTAGCAATTTTCTACCCATTTTTTTGTTTACATTTAGCAATTATTGGTGAAGGAATTCTGGCATCACTGCTTTTAACCTAAAGGAGTTCGTGATTGACCAACATACCACCAGGAAACCTACGTTTCTGGAATGAAGGCTGAGCATCGTTGATCTACAATCTAAGGAGCCATCACTAAGCCTACATACTTCATATAGACCAGCCTCGATTAAGAACGTTGGTTCGGAATTTGAATTTGCAAGATCACACACGAGACAAAAAATACCATATACTCGTACTAATAAGTACGACATCTTAAACTTTGCCATAGTGTGCGATAGATTTGACATTTCGGATAGAGCTGCTTCTTGTTTGGTTACTGCATTATTTAAGGACAATGGCGCATAGTCATAGTCAAAACAAAGTATACTTTATGAGTTTAAAACCAGTATTTTGTATGGCAATACTGGTTTTAAACTTTTACGGCCTGACCCACGATGTCGACAAGAAACTATCTATCGCTTACTTACATATATTGAAAACAAAAACAAATTTTCTTATTTTGTTTTTGTTTTCAATATAACCAAGCGAAAGATAATTTCTTGTTGACATCGTGGGCCAGTCTGTTAAAGTGTACTTTGTTTATGACTATGACTATGCGCCATTGGCTTTAAAGAGTAAAATAGGGCTTTAAAGAGTAAAATAGGAAACTAATCATTATGGATAAATCTAAGTTAAGTAGCTCATGAAAAAACTAAAAGCAGGGAGTACTTGCGTGGAAGAAATAATAATAATTCGAAAATGGATTGGAAGAGTTTTAATTCAAAACAATTTTTTTAAAGAGGAAATAAATTTTAATCAGAAATAATTTCTTATGCGGGCTTAAGTTCAGTAATTTCATTTCTTATTGAATGAAATATTTGTATTAATTAATGTGAGTTTCTAAAGAAGAGAAGAAATATTAAATTAGACTTTTAAGCTGGGGGGAAATACCGATATTTTTCTGTGCAGCAACGCACATCATCAGCAAATAAATTTTCATGTCGAGAGGTGCGATATAGGGTTTGATTTTAGACCCATGGTTTCTTCGAAAAATTTTCTAAACCTTTCGTGCAGATTAAGTTTTTGTTATGAAATTTTTGAGAAAAATTTACCCCCTCCTAATGTATACGATTTGTGTTCCTTTTTTATTTCTTTGTAAATGAATTTTATATAATTTTTTGTCAATAAAATTTAAATTAAAAAAAATTATAATTTTTGGTACTCTCGGGACCAAAAAAGTACTGGAATTTTATTTTTTTTTTTTGATACCGAAATGCAAATATCATTTCCCATCACTGTATCTGATTACCCCACCAGACACGAGTTAATAATTTCCAATTATGACGTCACATGTTGTGCGACCAGTTAAAAAGTATTTAGAGAACAGTGAATGGGGAGTTTTTCCCCCAGCAAAGCCTAAGCATCACAACTTCTGACTACTATTTCTTTCGCTCGATTTAGAGCAACTTCGCCGATGAAATACGCTAGCTTCACATCACAAGAAGGTATAAAAATTTCCTTACCTAGTTTCTAAGTTCAACAGATGAAAAATAGTTTTGAAATGGAATCCATAAGAGAATCCTAAAAAGATGGGAAAAAGTCGATTTAGAAAATTTAAGATAAAAGTACATATGCTTTAGCACTTTTATCTTGAAGTAATCAAAATTGTTTAATTAAAAAAAAATTTGTATAAAAATATTTGATTTCTGATTGATTTTTGCAAATCTAAATACATATTCTTATTCTGAAATAAGTCGAATTATTTTTTTATATATTAAGATAAAGCCCATTACTTGTTATAGCGCAATTTAAATATCGAGCTAAACCAGAGTAAATTACTCTTTCATAAATTTATTTTGCGATCTTCAGGTTATTTACCTGTTTGTTTGTATATTTTATACATCCATATGTACGAATTTATGTACATATGTATATGTAGATTTTTTAATGTTCAATATTTTTTTGTTTATAATTAAATTAATGAATAAATTATCTAAACAGAAAACAAAAATTAGCGCCCAATGAGAAGAAAAAGATAATAAAAACGTGAAAATGTTGCTGATTAAATAAACAAACTGCCGTGTGCAACCTGCGTTCTAATTTTTATAAGAGCTTATTTCCTTCTTCTTTCTTTCGCACTTGTAAAAACGATTTTAATATTTTTCGATTGCTCTTTATTTTTAAGCGTTTAACATAAATCTTTTGGAATATGCTGATGAATTTATTGAAAAAGAATTCAGTAAAAAAGCACTACAGTGAAAGCTACCATATAACGCGGTCGAGAGGTCCTGGACTACATGAAAGACAAAAGAAAAACATATTAAAACTGTAGGTTTGTCATTTATGAATATGAATCGTTTAACTACCGAAGAACGCGTAAAAATAGTTAAAACTTGCTACAAACGTGGTGGATCAAAAGTGATGGCCACTTTTCGAGCATTACGGGGTGATTAAGGCAGTCATAATCGACTTATTGTGGAAGGAATTGGCAAGATTATAAAGAGATTTGAAGAGGCTGGAAGCGTTACGTGGTCAGGCCTGGACATCACTGCAGTGCGCGCACTGCCGAAAATATCGCTGCTGTAAGTGAAAGTGTGGCAGATAATCCCAAGCGGTATGGCGGGCGGGAAGTTTCAGAAAGCGTTATTTCACGCTTGGGTTATATCAATTGTTAGTACTATGTGATTTGATGTCGTTAGACTTTCCGTGTCTACGCGGATATTCCCCTAACGTTGAACAATTTCAAAACCAACATTCGTCAAGTTATCACCGAGTGGTCGAAAATTACCTCAAAAGGATTGACTTTTGCAACAAATCTAGAGGCGGTTATTTAAACGACATTGTATTTCGTACCTAATGGCAAGGTTCAAGCATTATAATGAAATGAAAGCTTCATCGAAATCATAGCTTTATGTTATTTATCTTTACTTTTGAAACTAAAAAAAATTGATAACCTGTTATACGTTTGTAAATATTATATTTTTTCCATTTGTATTTTGATCAATTTATTTCGTTATGAATATTCTACTGAGCTAATTGAATGAAATAGTTCATTTGAGTGAGCTGAGCTGAAAAGAGCAATTAATCAAAAGAGCTGCGAAGAACAGCTCTATTAAGTTCGTGATACACTATAATACACAATCGTGCAATTTTTGAGAAAATAACCCTGGTTTGATGAAGTCTATAAAAATTTTCAAAAGACAATAATAATTCATCAGATCAGGGTTGTACATTTTCGTAAGTCGTGCTATTGTGTAGGATAGTGATTCATGGTCTTTATTAACAAAAAATGTACACATTATACATATGTATTTACACTGTATGCATGGGTTTAAGAATGTAAATCAAATGCTAGTTATTTGTAGAAATTTTTGGCTTAAATAGGTTGCGTTTATTGCATTTTTTTAAAATACAAGAAAAGAGTACAATTTGCTCGTTAAAAGAGTATACAATATGTGAGTCCTGCACAAGACCTCTTACAAGAAGTTTTAAACGACATCATTTATTATTGGTTTAGTATAATAAATGATACAACAATACATTTAAAAAACAAGACGTATTTACATTTCAAGACTACGCAGGTCTCTAATGTGTGTGAAGATAGATGAGTTTTTAAAAAATACCGCATGTGATAAATTTTTTGCCATATATGTGTATAATAATCATGTCGTAATGAGTTTCAACTTAAAAAAAACGGTCACTGTGGCCAAAACTTTTCATCCATAGCCATCCACACAGAGAAAACAGTGCCTACTAAATACCTCATAAAATAGAACAAAATTAATAAGAAATCTCCATTTTTTTTTAATACGGAAATCTTATTAATTTCATAGAGAAAACCTTTTTGAAAAAATCAAGAAGAAATCTTGTATGTAGTTTTTATGAGGTTATGTTATTGATTTTTTTTAATAAGGTTTTCTTCTTGATTTTAAGGGGCAACCTCATAAAAAGACGAACAATTTATGTCTGTATTCTTTGTGCTTTGCTTATGTATTTTCATTTAAATTCTATACCATATACTACTTATGTATGTATGTATAGGTAGTATATGTAGGTGTTATTTATTTATACATACCCTCTAGTCAACCTAGAACCATATGTCGCTATGTCAATACTCTTTCTCCAGCGACAATTGCACTAGTTAAAATGTCGACAACTTTCCTTTTATGCGCGAGTAGAGATACGTTAGAGACAACAGTTCTAGTGTATTTCTGGTGATATTGTCAGTGAACGCGTCAATAGTTTGTTTTTATTTTTTATTATGTTGTGCAATAATATTAAATAAATATATGTAGACGAGGGTCACTAAAATCTACGAGTGAATCTGCGGTTCAAGAAACTTCATATGGTCGTAAAAGAACTACCTTCTCAATAATGCTAAAGTCTACTGATAGATTTTGAATGACAACCCTATGTTATTTGTCAATAGGCATTTGCATTGGCTGGGGTACACCTAGTCAGTAGCACTATTGACAATGTCACTAGAAAATCACTATAAGTTTACTATTGACAACGAGAGAGGACATATTGATATTGTCCCTGGCTCCTGAACAGTTCTTCACTTATCATTTCAATCGCTAAGCTGCCAAAGTCTACTACATTACCATCGGTTTACAAACAAATTTATTACAATATACACGATGACTTATGTAATCTTAGATGGAAATTCATTTTCACCGACGGATCAAAATCTACCTATTTCATCACATACGCCGTTGTACATGATGATGGCATCAGCACTGGACTCACTCCCAACTACTGTTCCAACTTTACGGCTGAAGCGTCAGCTATCCTTAAAGCAGTCGAACACGTCACACAAAACGAACACAAATGCATCATTTGTACCGACAGTCTCTCAACTATTTTGGCGATGAAAAACACACTATATGATTCCCCACTGATAAATATTAGAAATATCTTAACTAAAAACTCAAACAAAATAAAAATTTTATGGACCCCTTAGCACGTCGGTATACCAGGCAACGAATACGCTGACTCCGCGGCTGCTAGTGGTAAACATAGACCACCACTTACTCTGCCGGCTATTGAACCCCGTGATATCCTTAACACTGCTAATTACTCATACCAAAACTACATAAATCAAAAATGGTCCGACTATCAACACCCCTACAAAACAATAAACCCAACGGGATATAGACCTATTTACCCCAAAGCTTGCCCAAGAAATATTTCAAACTTAATTATGAGAATGAGAATAGGGCACACCAAGCTAACTCACGGTTATCGACTGGATATAATGCCCCCACCTGTATGCACCCGATGTAACACTCATTTAACAATAATCCACATACTCGAATGCTCATCTTTTAACCAACCCAGAAGAAATATATTCGGACATCGCCTACCTTCAGACTGTCTAAAATATTTAACCGCCAATAACATTGAACTTATTTTTAAATTCATATCAAAATGTAACCTCTTGAAGAAATTGTAATCTCTTTATCAACATTAGTCGTTAAAAGAAAAACTTGCTACATTGTTAAAAAAAAAATTATATAAATCCCGAGTCGAAAGCCTTTGTATCTAGTACTCCTTTTCTTTCCCTTTACATTAGTTACTTTAATTGTATTATCGTAATTAATATTATTAAATTAAATATCGATATTGTAGACTAGAGCCCCTAAAATTTACTAGTGAATCTTTGGTGCCAATATCTCCATGTGGTCCTGAAAGAACTACTAAGTCAGTAGTGCTATAGTCTAGTGGTGGATTTTCAATGACAAGCTAATGTTAAATGTCAATAGATGATACCATTGGCTGGGGTACACCTGGTCAGTAGTGCTACTGACAACGTCACTAGTAAATCACCACAATTTCACTATTCGCACTTTCTGCAGGGTACTTACATACATACATACATACATACATATTATATTGTATTCTTAAAGCCCATGTTAGATAAAACTTTTGCTTCGCGTTGCGTTGAAGATTCACTTTGACATCTAAGATGAAATGTACGTGCTTATATGAAACATGTCACATAAAGAACTTTTAACGCAAAGCGAAGCGAAAAGTTAGGCAACTCTCAACTTGTTGCTTGCTTTGACAATCAGTTGGTATACTTTTTTTAATTTGTTTGACCAAACTCGCATTTAAATATGAAATTTTTATTAAAATGTCTGTAAATTTACATAAAAAACGAGTTCGTGGCATCAGAGTAATTGAATTGTGCTGTGTTTTATACATAAAACCTAATAGTGAAACAAACAGTGAATGTTGTCAAAGTTTTTATTGTGTCATGAACACTTTACTTCACGCTTTTTTCTCAAAGTTAGAAACGTCACGCAAAGCGTTGAAGTTGTATCTGACACCGCCTTAATTAACTAACTCACCATACATATGTACATATTATTACTTGAAAGGAGACAAGTATTGAACCAGCAAACTTCTGACTGATAGGCAAACACTCTAACCAATATGCTAACAAGTAGTCTAAATAACCATTGAAATAATTGTGCAAATATGCTTATAAAAAACGGAAAATATCATGAAAAAAATTGTCTGTATGTCTATTTATAGATATGAAATAACAAGACATCTCATAAAATCAAGAAGATTCCCTTATTAAAAAAATCAATAAGATGCTTTACCCATAATCATATAGGAACCTAATAAAATCAAGAAGAAAACCTAATTGAAAAAATCAATAAGATAGCCTAATAAAATCAAAAAGAAAACTTTTTAAAAAAAATCAATAAGGCAACCTCATAAAATCAATAAGAAATCCCTATAGTTTACAATTTATAAGAAAACCTCATAGAATCAAGATGATTTTCTCTATGGATTGTTTTTTTGGTGCCAAAAATAACGGAAATTAAGTAAAAAAAGTTCTGAATAATCAGATTTCTTCTTGGTTTTATGTGCTTTTCTTCTTGATAAAATTAATAAGAATTACCACATAAAAACAATAAGGAATCTCTATGAAGGGATACCCCTTAGCTTAAAAACGTTTCATAGCGAAAATCTTCTTGATTCTATGAGGCAGTTTTTTCTCTGTGCAAACCTATTGGAAAATCAAGGCAACCACTATGGCTATTAAATGTTCTTAAAGTATTATATGTAACGGGTGTTTTTTTTAGAGGTATAGAACTTCGAATTGAAATAAAACACAAGAAAATCGTTTTAATGTCCATCAATTTGGCTTTATTGGAAGGATAATTTTATGCCATTAATGTTTAAATATGATTTCGGGCATGTGGCCATCGCGGCTGGCTCGAATAAAGCCAACTCTACAGGTCCAATTTTCAACCACTTTTTCGAGCATATGGGGCCGTATGTTGGCAATAACGCCACGAATGTTGGCTTCCAAGTCCCCTAACGTTTCTGGTTTGTTGGCGTAGACGAGCGACTTCACATATCCCCAAAGAAAATAATCGAATGGTGTCAAATCACACGATCTTGGTGGCCAATTGACAGGTCCATTCCGCGAAATTATGCGCTCATCGAATGTTTCCTTCAATAAATCGATTGTGACGTGCGCTGTGTGGCATGTAGCGCCGTCTTGTTGGAACCACAACTCATCCACATTCATGCCATCCAATTCGGGAACAAAATAGTCGGTTATCATGGCTCTATACCGGTCTCCATTAACGGTAACTGACTCTCCAGCATTATTTCGGAAGAAGTATGGCCCAATGACTCCACCAGCCCATAGAGCACACCAAACAGTCAGTTTTTGTGGATGTAATGGCGTCTCAAGGGTCTCATGTGGATTCTCTTCACTCCAAATGAGGCAATTTTGCTTGTTGACGTAGCCATTCAACCAAAAATGAGCCTCATCACTGAACAAAATTTTGCGATGAAAATCAGCATCGACATCAATCTCATTTTCGGCCCATACACCAAAATCACGACGCATTGCATGGTCTGGCGGCTTTAATTCTTGCACAAGCTGGATCTTGTAAGGTCGCAAGCCAAGATCTTTGCGCAAAATCTTCCATAAAGTTGATGGACAAAGCTCCAATTGCTGTGCACGGTGGCGAATCGATTCATTCGGGTCCTCTTCAACACTTTGCTCTACAGCGGCAATTGTTTCTTCGGTGCGCACTGTTCGACGTCTCTGCGGATGCGTATTATCACATAGAGTAAACGTAGTGCGAAAACGATCCATGGTTAACCGAATTAATTGCTCTGATGGACGATTATGTCGACCATAAAATGGACGATTATGTCGACCATAAAATGGACGGAGCTTGCGGTAAACTTCGCGAACTGAACCATTATTTTCGAAATAAATTTGCACGATTTGCAAGCGTTGTTCTTTTGTCAACCTGTTCATGATGAAATGGCAAACCAAACTAAATATTAATCACTTGACAGCTGACAAAATGGCCGCCAGTTAAAAAAGTGATGCCAACTTAAAGTTCTATACCTCAATAAAAAACACCCATTATATCTGAATTGTATTAGTGAAATTCGTTATAAACTTTCGAAAATATGCCACACATTTTTTTTCTGACGTTTCTATTTCATCGAATCAAACCTATCCGAATAGGGGTATTAAATCGCATTCACATTACTTTTAAACTTTAAGTCAATTTTGATAAACGTATTCCTATTTCAGCAAAAGATGAAATTTCCTATTTTGTCTTCATTTTCTAACAGATTTAGAGAATAAGTGTTTGGCCGCAGTGTCCACATACCTCATAGAAGCTTTGTATCAGTTTTTTCTAGTAATGCTGAGTACACATTTGGCATTTCATTTGTTGTCTTTTTGGGGTGTCATTTTCAAAATGCGTGCAATGCCGTTCAATGCCATGCTTTTTTGTACAGCAACTAGAGTTATCGACTCGGTTTTTCAACCGTTTTTAAAATCCGGGTTTTTCAAAATTCGGTTGTCGGTTTTTTCAAAATGTTGATTTTTCGAATGTCGAATAGTCCGGTTTTTTTACAATTTAAAAACCGGTTGAGTCGAATACTTTTCGATTTGTACATTTTGCATGTTTTGTTGATTTTCGTAAGTATTTTTTTAGTGTAAAAGCTCTAAGTTTTTTTAGAGCATGGCAACATTTACTGAAACATGAAATTTAAGAGAATTTATTTTATGAGGTAATAGCAGAGGCGAATTTAATTGGCCTTATGGTGTGCAATGGATGTCAAAATACAGTTGCAAAAAGTGTTTTTTAGTTTTGTTGCCATTTTGCTTCATATTTTATATAGAGGTAGATATCCACCTTGTCCATACATTCATATGTATATACCATTAAGGAGTAAACTCTACATACAACCATAATTTTTGGGGTTTGAGGAAACTTGGGAAGAAATTCAAAAAATTAAATATGCCAATATTTAGGTTGCTAATATATATGTTTATACAAACAATTAAAAAATAATTATAATTACAGCAACATAATAGACCATATTTGGATGCCATTTGTTGACGGCTTGGTACCGGAAATCACAGAATTTTCAAACAAGTTGACGACATCAAACATTTTGCACGTATTTTTTCATGTATTTTATGCCTGTATGCAGACTTTTCTCCTATGTATTTTTAATATTTTTGCTACTGTAGGTGCTATAATTATTTTTATATTTTTTGTATAAACATATTAATTATTGGCATATTTAATTTTAATATTTTTACTTCTGTAGGTGTTATAATTATTTTTTTATTTTTTGTATAAACATCTTTATTAGCAACCTAAATATTGGTATATATAATTTTTTGAATTTCTTCCCAAGTTTCCCCAAACCCAAAAAATTATGGTTGTATGTAGAGTTTATTCCTTAACTGTATATTATATATAAATATTTATGTACTATAGATAAGTATATGAAGTTAATTTTTATGTTTTACCTTTAATTTCTGTATTGTTTTATAGTATTTACATGAACTGTTAACCCTTTTTTATAAAACAATTTAAAATCAAAACTTTTGTATAATAATTTTCGTACTTAAAAAAACCGGTTGACCGGGTTTTCCTGAATTCTAAAAACCGAAACCGCGTTTTGCATAATTTCAAATATTCGAACTATTCGAAAACCGGTTTCTGGAAAAAGTCGAATAATCGATCACCCTAACAGCAACGCCACACAACGAAAAATATCGGATATGACAAACGTTGCCATTAACACAATATTGCGAATATCACAAAATATCATTAATCAGCAAAAATAATATTTTCCAAATTTTCCTCGGGTATGTTCTGTATGTATTTCACGTGAGATTAAAACTTACAGAATTACCCTAGAACTGTTAACAGATCCAAAAATTGTTGGAAATATGTATGTATTTATAAAGCCTGGATCACACTATCGGCACAATGTATACATCTTTTTTACAATAAAGTCATAAATAATACGCCAAAATGGCATTATTACTCAATTAGTTGTAGAATAAGTCTGTATGACTTTATTAACAAGGCAGTGTGGTGTAATTATATCCTTATACATATTTCAATTAGTTGAGAAATAAGGCAAATTAAACTTATGATTTTATTTCAATGCTTAACAATAATGCTATGGCAATTACCAACGATTTAATTTCTCGTGGAATACAGAACATACCTGACTGTAAACGCAATTTCACAGCCGTTTGGTTCGGTTTTTGTACAAAAAGGTTATAATTCAGTACGAAATGATAGAAAAAATTTATCGCAGTGGCGAGTACACTGTTGCGGTAGTTTTCACTGTATCTAGTATCTTTTGGAATTTACGGCATCATTTTTTAAACATATAATTTTAGGGATTGGTTTTTATAATCAGCTATACCTGAGTAACAAACGATTTTTAAACTATTCTCTGTTCATCTACTTCAAAAAATCATTTGCGAATTTTCAGATAAAAAAAAACAATTGGAAACAAAATAGCCGACATCTCGAAATTCTCTCTTTCTCTCCGTCTGTTTAGAATAGAAATTTTCTTTGAAAAAAGCAAATTCCCGGGGTATTACATACTAGTGCTGGAATACTATCGATATTTTCTACTATCGATATATATCGATAGTTCAGATTTCACTATCGATACTATCGATATTACTATCGACTGAACATTTGTACCTGAGAAAGAAATATATAACTAATTAGGGTTCCGTACACCAAAGGTGAAAAGGAACCCTATTGTTTTCGCTACGCTGTCCGTCTGTCCGTCACACGGTATTTTCTCAGGAACCGTAAGAGCTACGGACCTGAAATTTGGACAGAGTATGTTGGCCGCTACAACAACAAATACATGAGAATTAAAAATAAAGGGGTGTTCCAAAACAAGCAACGAAAAATGTTAAAATCCCATGTAATATACATACAATTGTATGAACATATGTATGTATATTGAAACTTGAAATTTGTAAAATTAGTGTATTTTTATACAGACTACAACAATTAACACTAAAATTTAAAAAAATTTAAATTAAGGGGTGGTCCATCAGTTAATGCAATTTTGACTATGTAATTTTGACAATTTGCTATATCTTGGAAACCGTAAGAAGTAAACACTTGAAATTTTCAAAAACGGTAAAACTAAAAAAACCGAAAATTATAAAATCGCCAAACCAAAAAAAATCGCCAAAACGAAAAAAATCGCCAAAATTAAAAAAAAATTTCTAACACTAAAATAAATCGCCAAATTCGAAAAAATCGCCAAAATAAAAAAAAACGCCAAAATGAAAAAAAACGCCAAAAATCGAAAAAAACGCGAAAATGTCGCCAAAACTAAAAAAAAATTTTATATAAAAAATAATCGCAAAAATGAAAAAAATCGCCAAAAATAAAAAAATCGCAAAAATTAAAAAACGCCAAAAACCGAAAAAATCGCCAAAACAAGAAAATAAAGTGCCAAAACTAAAAAAAAGCCAAAACTTAAAAAAATCGTCAAAACCGAAAAAACGCAAAAAACGCCAAAACAAAAAAACCTAAAAGACCCCAAAAACTAAAAAAATGCCAAAACTATATATTATATAGGATTAAGTTTGTATTAAATTACATATCTAGTGTTCGTACGGAGTCGCACTTTACTGAATTTATTTTTTATCAGGTTACAGTTAGTTTTTTATCCCTTTATTGAAAGTATATAGTCTTATATTTATTTTAATACGTATGTATGTATGCATCTACAAGCGTTATTTTAGGTGACAGTTTTTAAAAAATTTTGCTGTCAGTTAAAAAAATTTAATAATACCTCAGGTTTTCGAAACTGCATAATATCGATATCGATATTTTTCCTATCGATATTTTAAAACTATCGATAGTATCGATAGTACTATCGATAGTATCCCAGCACTATTACATACATCCCGTACAGTTGAACCTCGATTATATGGCTCGCACGAGACCGGACTTAGGACGCATAATCGAAATACAGGGTTAATAGAGCTTATTAGAGGTTAGTAGAATTAGAAAGATGGGAGGTTATAAGAAAAAGGCTATAAAACAAAGCGAGTTGGATGCCGCTTAATAGCGGATCGCATAACTGAGGTTCAATTCTTTAACAGAATTAGCACGTAAACCATTATATATGTATGGAACTCATTTAAGCTGAAATATTGTGTTTGTATTGAAAATTGTCGTACATGATTTTTGGATAATTTGGCGGAGATAAACGGAAACTACTGTATCTTCAAATGTATTTATGTATGATTAAATTTTATTTTTGAAATAAAATGAAATAAAATGTGTTAAGTTATCAGACGCCCACCCACGGCAGGGAGTGCTTTTAGTAATATCTAATCTATCTTTAATGTGTGTGTTTAATAAATTTTTCTGTTTTTGCTATTGAAGATAAATTGTAATCTATCTAATTTCCTGTAATTGATACTAATACGACATCGTAGTTGTTATTTTTAGCCAGAATAATACATAAGTGTTCAACTTAAGCTTACTATTAGGGGTTTTAAATTATTTCTGGCCTGCAATTTTTTTTAATGAATGGATCCAAAGAAAAAATTTAAAAAATGGGTTTTTTAAATTATAATCGTTATTTAATGCTAATTATGTATAAATAAATGTGTTTATGTATATGTAAATATAAGATTTTATATTATGGACTCACCTGATTGGAAATATTATTTTTTGGTGTGTTGTGTACTGCCGAGAGTGTACGAGAGGCAACGTTTGTCATTTGCGATATTTTTCGTTGTCTCGCATTGTTTTCCATTTAAAAACAGAACGTGAACGGCGATGCATATGTGTATTCAGCATAATAATATCATTTCTTTTGCAATTTTTTTCTCTTATCGTTGAATAAATTTTCACTCCTTCAGCAAATGTTAAATAATAGTAGAACAGAATTTTTTAACCCTGCATAAAATGGTGAAACTATTGTCCCAAAATGCTACTAAATTTTTGTTATGTTACGTTGCAATTCTAATAATGAGATTTTCCTGTAAAAAGACGATTAACATGAAAATCAAAATGTGAAATCAAAAATGTTTTTTTTTTTTAATTCAAACTTAACATAAAATAGTACATACTCTAAAAATTTAACAAAAATTTGGAAGTAGATATTACCTTTCGATTTTTTGTTGCTGCAAGAGAATGTAAAAAAATAATTTTACAGAAACCTATTTTAAAATTTTGAATTTGAACAACCTAATGGTAACATAAGACGGAATTTTCACACTTTTATGGTAACATAACTTTGCAAAGTCTTGAATTTGTAGGAGAGAAGGGAGAAGAGAATGTGAGCTCATAACTTTAAATATGAAATTTTTAGTTAATTTCACATAACTAATCGTGATATTGTTCTTCATATTTTGGATATGGCAGACGGCTTTTCCACATGCAAAGCTTACTTTGCAAAGTCTTGTTTATAAGAGAGAAAGGAAAAGAGAATGGGAACTAAGAAGCTTTAAATTAAAATTACAATTCACAACAAACATTTTATTTGAAATTTTTGTTGACAGCTTGTTATGTTTGTATGTTTATATATATTTCCCAATAATATTTTGATAGTTTTACTATAACCCAGCAAAAAATAAAAGGAGTACTTCCTTACGAACCAATTTTTAAATTACTTCGATAGTATCTAATGCATATTTTTAGATGTTAAAGAAGTTATTTTTAACCACATATCAAATAGAATTTTAAATCACTACTTTGTTTCAGCAAAGTCATTGCTTTTTGGCTCAAGCCAAAAAAGCCTTATTACATTTAAGGCTTTTCAAATCGAAAAATTTGCATTATTAAAAATAACAATGGAATAAAATAAAAAATTAAATAATTTAACCTTTTTTTTCTTTTCAAACCATATACAAGTGAATAAAAAGCAAATTTTAACTACTTTTTTGAAGTGGATTATTTTCACTCCCGAATTTCGAATTTTTATAGCATCAAAAACATGATTTTTATTGGGTTTAAAAAATGTCAAAAGCAAACCACTTCCTTCCAATGACACGTCAATGTAAAATTCATTGGTTTTTTACCTAAATTTGAAGTGGTTCGATTCAGTAGATGTGGTGCATTTTCTACTTCTTTTTCCTCACTTTTTTGCTGGGAAGCATATGAGTATTTTTAAGCTTTTTTGAAGAATTTTTATGGTTGAAGTCTGATGAATTGCTTAAGTAGCTACAAAATGATCCTAAGACGTGTTTAACATATTACATATTTCCAACAACAATTTTATGGCAATTCCACTCGTTTTAATTCCACGTAGAACACAGAACATACCCGATATTTTGTAAGAATTATCGAAATAATATTTATTCATCACTGGAATAAATGAATATCAATACTCAATTATTCCCTCAAAACTGGGACCTATATTGTATATGTATATACGCATATGTAAGTAAGTAGATGAACTTGTATATATCGCTCAATCCTTTATTAACATCAGTCCACAATTTTTAACCAACCCTAATATTATTTTACCTTTTAAATATTTCTAATTATGAATGAATCAATTGCTTTTACTAGTTATATATTTTCACTGATATTTATCCATAAAAAATGTTTGCGGTTGCCTGTTACGTCTAATCATCTGATTAGATATCAAGTGTAATTTAAGATTCAGACGTTAGTCTTTATAAAGCAAATTATACAGAAAAAAATTAAAAGGTATTGGAAATAGAAAATAGGTTAAAATGTGGTTAAGCTTTACAGTTGCTTGTATACAGATATTTATGAAACCCCCAATCAAATCATTTTCTTTTTATTAAATGGGAAAAACAATGTTTACCGAAGTGTTAAAATTTATAATTAGTTTTACAAGATTTTAAATTATTGCCCATAAACTGAAAGCTTTCACTAAAGGCTCATATAAAGTTCATACCAAAATATGTACATTTAGCTATTTTTTTAAATACATATTATGTAAAATAAAAAAATTCTTTGAAAATAACAAATTTGTTTTTTTTTTTAATTTCAGGATTCTGGTCATGATATAACTAGTCGAGTCTTCCAGGGCTGTGGGCGTCCTTCTTTAGGCCGCTCAAGACGCAGTCTTAATCCTAAATTCGTTGCGACAGTCCAACATAAACAGGAATCTAAAAGAATTAAAAAACGCTCTTCCAATAATGATGACTTAAAAATTGAACAGCTTGAATCTGATATTTTAGACATTGATGCGTCTCTGGATGATGCCATAGTATTGCGCGAACGTAGAACTGCCGATTCGGGCAGTCGTGATAGCAGTGAAAGTGGCAATGAAGGCGGTAGCAATAGTGGTGGTGATAATAACAACAAACGTAATAATAAACGTAAACAACAAAATCGTAAAAATGACGACAATGATTATAATGGCCGTGATCCGGCTTTGGATAAACTAGTTAAGGATATTAAGCAACGAGTTAAAGAATATAAAAAGTTCTGGTCAAATTTGCCCCATCAAATATGCAGCAATGACGATATATCAACATCAACAGATGCTGATGGTATGTGCTGGAATGGTCATACCATTGACAGGTAACTTTTGGAATTTAGAATTGAGATTTTCGAGTTAGTTGATTCTTTACTCGATTTAATTGTTTTTTTTTAACAGATACATGCATTCAGTGACTACAGAGCATGGGTCCAATCCTGAATTTCCTGGAAATCCAGCAACAACGAAACAAACTAGCCAAGTTGCTACACAAATTCATTATTTGAAAAATGCCATTACCCATTTGCGTAATGCTTATAATGGCCAAGACGTTAATTGGACTGATCAAGGTTAATATCTTTTTATGCTACTGTGTATTTGTAATACCACATCCAAGTTTTTCTTGTTTTCCGATTTACTATACACACATATACATATGTTCGTATTGTTTTTGCTTAAATTAGGTTTGTTTCTTTACTCTACATTGGGATGCCGCGGGACCCCAATTTGCACGAAAAGCGTTCTCGTACTCGAAAATTGGGTAAATAAGAGAGGTTTTGTGAGAATAATTTTCTTCTTCTTCTTGCACGAAACAGCCCGTACTTTTTCTTCGTGCTAGTTTGGGCAAACACAAAATCAAGCAGCTGTTTGAAAAATAAACAATTACAAAGAAAAATTACATTTGCCTAAACACTAAAAAAATGGAATAATGTATGAAAAAAATGTTTAAAAACTAGTGGTAAACAAAGTTTAATAAGTTTTTATATGAAATTAAGATAAAAAACCTATATAAGTATGCTGAATCATGTAAGTAAATACGTGCGTGTGTATGTACATAAGTATGTGTTTAGTTATGTTTATACGTATGTATATGCATACATGCATTGACGTTTATTTTCGTGTTAAAATGTTGGTTTTTCGCGTTCCTGTACTTTTGTGCATTTTTGTATATTATTGAGCGAAATTATAGTTTCCTCTCATTTTACCGAACTTTACCCAAAAAGTAAAGAAACAAAGCTATTATCATCAATTAAAGCACAGCTGACAGTAGAAACCTTAAAATTATAACTTCTCTTTTTAGAAACTAAATTAAACCCCTTCAATGGCAGAATTTTCAAATCATTTGAACAATTGATCGCCTATTGCAATAGGCAATTGTGGCGAGTATTCTCAGACCTTTGAAACTTCGTTCTTACAAAACTCACATCATTGATAGAAATTAAACAACATACAAGTATTATCACTTGAAAATTTTTGTAAAGTTATATTTTTCTCTTGTAAAGTAATTTCATTCTCTGCCTTGAAGGGACACAATGTCAAATTGAAACTTGTTATTGACTGTAAGAGAGCACTCAACTTGCTTATGGAAAAATATATTGTCATATTATGTTGGGTTCCTGACCACAGCAGTTTGGAGGGAAATGAAATTACCGATGAGCCGGCAAGAATAGGATAAGCGTTAGAGGAGGGAATGTGTTACACATAGGCGAAATTACCGATAGTTCATTACTACAGGGAACTCAGTAATTGCGTATGACCAACCGTTCATGTCGAAGTAGGACCCCTTTCAGACACGCATAGTTTACTTTGTTGCAGTCTTAATTCAGCTGGGTGAAAGACAGAGGTAGGAATACTCCCTCTTTCTGTCTTTCTCCCTTACTTTGCAAAGTAAACTTTGCGTGTATAAAAGAGATGTAGGGATGATTGTAGAGTCTCGGGGGCTATCTGGCCAAAACTTGACTCAGGAAGATCGAAACTGCTACTGGATATGAATACGAAGGCGACGCAAGTCGTCATAGGCGCGTTGACTGGTCACTGCTAGGTCAGAGCAAGGACCAGCATTTGGCAAAGTGGCACTCCAGATTTCTGTAGGATATGCGAGTATGAAAAGGAACCAGAAACCATTGAACATATTATCTGCCATTGCCCTAAGCTGCAACGCCATAGGCGAGATGGCTTAGCAGACGTTGCCATGAGAGCATTAGTGGTATCGCAAAGTGCAAACTTGAGGATATCAGGGTAATTCAACGGCTTCATCATGGGAATTCAGTGGCTCAATGGCAGATAATAAGGACACTTTTGGGTACAAATAGGGGTTTAATATTATTATTAACGGGTGTCAATAGAAGGGAATCACAATGGACCCAACTGGGTCTCCGAGTGGAGGTGTGTTATAGCACCATCCTTCTTAACCTAACCTAATCTATTTCTTTCTCTTGTTAAATGTAAAAATTTATTTAGTTAGACTGAAGCCAAATGAGCATTTAAAAGGCGCAAGTTTCTGAATTTTTTATACCTCATCATTTCCTCCTATCAAGGTATTATTTTCAAAGACAAAAACTAGAGTGACAAACATAATCCTCTAAACTACGAGTAGTAAATATGATTTAAAATCTTCATATTCAAAAGTACCTCAGGGCAAAGTCTCAATTATTAAATGACCTACTGCTTATCTTTTTTGGACTTATAATCTCATATAGAATAGTAACTTAATAAACCTTATAATGTGTTACTTCAATAATATAACTCGTAGAAGAGCGTAGGCCCTTAAACTTATGCTGCAGCCTCAACGTTGTCGGAGAGTTTTTAAAACTTTTAATTTAATGTTATTTCGATTTGTTTTTCAATTTTTTTCCATCACCTACATGTAAATGTCGTGTGAAATGTAAACCGGTTTATATTAAATTATTTAAAAATATTTTTTTAATACATATGTATGTTAACTACCTTTCTACTTTATTTTTTTTATATTTTTTTAGAAGAACCTTATTACGGTAGTGGGTCAGGTTCTGGTGGCGGTGTTGACGACGAAGATGACGATGAGGGCTCCGGTTTGGGTAGTCCCTTTACACCTAGTCATAAACCGGATCATACAGATCGCCCTGCCATTAATGTTAATAATGTCGATGACGAAGACGAAGAAATTGTGGAAGAGCGGACCAATTTGGGTGGTAATGCTGGCGGAGGCATTCAAACGCATACCACAAAACCCCTTAGTCCACATGAAACTAATGTCTTGGATGAAGACGATAGTGGACATCATGATCATAGTATCGATGATGAGGACGAGGAAGATTCCAAACCAAGTGGGTCGGCGGGAACAGAGAAAATGTCATTACGTCGTGCTTTATTCGTGTATTTGATGCCCTTGTATATGGCTTGGTTTGGTGGCATTATTGTCGATATGCTGTGATTTGTTATTTAGATTTTTATTTGTTTTTATATTTTTTTATGAAGAAAAATTTTAATTTAACATAGAAAGAAACTAATGAGTATGTGGAAAGAAATTTGTATAGAAAAAAAACAAACAAAAAAATAATGAAATTAAAAAAAAAAACTAAGCATAAATTAAAGTGATATAGCAAAAGAAATGTTCTTGTATATTGCAAATTCAAAATGTGAACAATATTTAGAATTAATTCTCAAAAACCTTTTTTCTTTTTGAACATTAGAAAACAAAAATTTTCAAGTCTTAACCACTATGAAATAGTTTTAAAAACCATGGCACATAGTCATAGTCATAAACAAAGTGCACTTTAAGAGTTTAAAACCAGTATTGTCATACAAAATACTGGTTTTAAACTCATAAAGTATACTTTGTTTTGACTATGACTATGCGCCCATGAATTTATGGGGAAGAACAGGAATACCGGTATTCATAAACGATTGTTAAAGTTAAAGCATTCTTTAAACCGGTTTTCTCATACAAAATTTGTACATTTACAACTTTTAACTTTTATGATTACCGGCGTAAAAGCCTTATTTTAGGCTTTTTAAACAAGTTTTGTATGACTTTTATAAATATTTTAATAATTTAATTTTTTAATGGAAAATACACTGTGTGTTTATAGTATTTAAAAAGATATTCTTGACCAAAATATATTATCTATTTTTATGAAGGTTTGAAAATTCTTTTTTATTTTCTTATCTTTTAATGAAATTCAAATAAACAGAACAAATGTTTCATAATTTTTTTTTAATAAGAAACGCGCTAAACAGTCTATATACGTAATCAGATTTATATTATCTAACTAATTTTTATACGCACCCCTTCCCTTACCTACTTCCTCTGTCCTTTAGATTTAAGCCTCCAGTTTATAGATATATAGCAACAATGAAATTTAAGTTTAAATTTCATATGTCTAATTAATGCGTACATATTTATATATTGTTAGTGAAAAACAAAATATTTTATTAATGATATTTAAAGAGAAGAAAAATACTTGTTTAAAGGATTCTTAGTTCAATTTAATAAAGGTCCTTTTAATATTATTCGCTGCAAGTATCCTTAAATTTATACTTTTAATCAGGCATATCATAAAAAAATTTATTTAAAACTATTATTAGAGAAAAAAAGGAGACGAGCTAATTGCTTTCGAAATCAGGCTGTTTAAGAAAATTTTAATAAATAAAAAAACTTATTGTAATTTCTTAATTTTTAATAAAAAAACTGTACACTCTTATACATATATTTGTATAAAACTATTTTGTGACAACTAAGAAGTTTCTTAAATTAATTTCTTGTGTTACACAAATTCGAACTTTGAATCCTTTAATTGTATGAGAATGAATGAAAACAATTGTCTGTAGTCGCATGAAAGTAATTTTTAATTGAATGCATGTATGTTTTGAAAGAAAAAATATATAAACAATTAATAAATTATAATAGCATCTCCAATTTTAATTAAAATATATTCAATACGAAATATTTCACATGAATATGTTATTGATAAGTTTATAGTAAAATTTCTAAATATTTCATCAATTATAATTAACTGTTATAGGTTTGCTTAACGAAAATGAAGTCTTAGCTTTGGCTTTATAATTGAATTAAACTTGAAATAATTGCACACATTTTCAGAAAATGTTAAGACTCTATTGAAAAGAAAAACTTGTTCTAGAAAGCATATAATGAATAGAACAACACTCAAACAACACGCAAAATCCTTTTAGAATTCATTTCAAACCACTATTTCGATTTCAAATTATTTTTCTTTTTTAAAATGATTCGAGTGAAAAAGATTTAAAGATGCGAATGTAATGCCAGATTTAACGCTTTTCGCTTTTGTTTTTCATATCAGTTTTAGATAATTGCAGCCGGCATTAAGTTAGTATAAGTGGCAAAAATTAAACATGGTCTTAACGTGTTTTGCTATACAAATTTTTTTTTTTTAAAATCATGCTTGAATGTAAAGCACCCCATACACGTTTCAATTCAATTGTGAATTGAGTCTTTCAATTGAATTGAATCTTGGCCACATACTTCATAAACTGAATTGAAAGATTTATATTTTTTTCACAATTACAAATTTAAAAATTTAAAACTTCTATTGCATTCATTCATTTTTAATTTAAAATTCAATGAAATTAAGTACAATTTTATAAATACATAACTTTTTCTATACAAAATAAAGCTACAAACATAAATTTGGACAACTAATCAAGAGACTCGAACACACACAGCACAATCGAATTGAAAGATTTACTAGTCAACATGAAAAATCAAAAACTTTTGATTTTTCTTCAACCCACTCGACAACTGCCAAACTAATCAATTGACAGAACCATACACGCTTTGATTTGATTTGGACAACAACCGACTCAATTGAAAATTGAATTGAATCGTGTATGGGGTGCTTAAAAGTGGGTTAAAACTACATTATGCGCCGATTTTTAATGCCAAATTCTATGGAGGAACTAGTTCAATTTCGTTACTTATACTAACTTCATGCAAGTTATTCGTTATAGATACGGCTGTTGGGCTTTAAATTTTGCGATAAAGAAGTAATACCTATAACAGGCGAACAAATTTTAAGCTATGAAGTAAGTTCGTTCAAAAGTAAGTTGTAAGTACATTTTTAGTATCCGAATAAATGCGATACTCGTACATCACAATAAACAACTTTTGAAAATTTTGAATGAAAATAAATGAGTTAATTACGGATAGCCGCCAAACTTGTGTAGCATTCTGGTAGCAGACTGACACATGGTTTGGATGTTTAACCGCTATCTATTAATGGACACAGAAGTTTATGGGTGTATGAAACATTTTGATTCACCAAGGTAATGCCTGCTCACAACCTTACACAAAATGCGTTCATAATAATCAAGAAAGATTCGTAAATTCACTTTCATCGAACCAATATGGAATTTTCAATATCACTAAGGAAAACCTAACTTAGACATTACTTATGATCAGATAGGCATTTAATAAAAAGAAACATTGTAGTAATAAATGAAGTTCAATAACTTACCAGGCACAATCCAATTTATTTCGATGAAAATCATTTTGTGTCACTCCTAAAAAGCAAAAAAAAACAAATTAATAATGAATTACATAATTTACATTAATTCTAAAGCAAAAGAAGTGCAATTTATTCTTAAAATTAAAGCAAATCTTAAAACACAGAACAGTCTAAACGTATACTTAAAAATTCAATTTGCGAACAAATTTTGTAAATTATTTATATTGGTAGAATAACATGTGAATAGTATGTGTGAATATAGTATAACATAAAGAGCAGCTAAAAATTGAAAAAAGTCCATTTTCTTCCAATTTTTATTTAGTATATTTGTTTCCTACCTTAAACTAGTTATTATTTAAAATAGAAAACTAATTCTTTATTTGACTGATTTTCTTTTAATCTTATTTTATGTTTGTAATTTATTTGTTTCTCCAATTTTTAAATTTGTAACATTTAAATTATGTATACACATTCTATTATATTTAAGTGCATACTCTACATATAAAAAAAGAAATATAAGTATAAAACTAATAATTTTTAATTTTATATACCGTAACAAATAATATAACTTAAAAATAATGAAGATGTTGTAAGAAGTATGTGATGATTATAAACAAAAATTATTTAATAAAAAACGAAATATTATTTAAAGTATAAAGGTGTTTTGTCAAAATCAATTGTAACAAGACTAAATTTATAGATGGTATTTTTCTTTTGGCGATCTGGTGATGTACTCATTATTTTGCTTCGCTTCTAATTACGTAGAAGACCCACGAGTTTCCCAGAAACAGGTGAGATAGAAATAATTATTTAAGAGAATTTTTTTAATCAGAAATAATTTAGCTTAATTAGCTAATTAAGTCTAGTTTAATTTTTCTTCTCTTATTTAGAATCTCACATTAATTAATAAAAATATTTCATTCAATAAGAATTGAAATTACTGAACTTGAGACCGATTAAGAAATTATTTCTGATTAAAATTCACTACAGTTCAATTAAAACTAAAAATGTTTCAAAAAAATTTATTTTAATATATGTTTACATAAAAGTAGAAAATAATAAGTGGATCGTTCCATGAGAACTCTTTTTATTACACCCTTATTTTAAGCTCTTTGACAAAATAAAAATTAAAACAAATGATAATTTTTACATTGCTTAAAATATTTCAAACATTTTAAAACATTATGATACTATGACTTTTACGACTACCGTTTGAATCCTCCAAATATGTATTTGAAATCAATTTTGTTTTCAAATACAGTATGAAAAGTTAAAAAAAAATACATTTCACTCATTTTAAATTTTGAATACTCGTCATATCTAGCAGTGGCTCCATACATGCTGCAGTATATATTTACTGTATTACAAGTTCCAGTAAGCAGTAAATTTTTACTGATTACTGAAAACATGCAGTAATCAATAATTTTTTTTACTAATAATGCGACTTTTATCATAGGAAATATTCATTTGTGTAAGCGACTGCATGTTTTCAGTAATCAGTAAAGATTTACTGCTTACTGGAATTTTTTCAATATTCAGTAAATTTTTACTGGATACTGAAATTTTTTTCACTAATCAGTAAAAATTTATTTTTACTGGAATTTTAATTTTACTGCAGTATGCCCATGTATAGTTGTTCAAATATAATTTTATTGGGTGAAATTAAAAAGTGTAATAATATTTTTATTTTAAGTTGTTAGCATCGTATAGTATAATAGTTCAATATAAACATGAAACAAATTATTTCCCTTTGCTATACTGCACAAAAAATCATGAAAGCGGATGATTGTGAAACAATTAATTTTGAAAAGGCATGAAGAATCGTTGATTTCTGCCCAACATCATTATATTGGCTTTCGAAAACCTTAACAAAAAATTAAATATGTACAAACAATATATGTACATATCGTTTTGTTTATTCTTAAAATTTTCTCAAGGCCATAAGTCAAATAATTGAGGTTTTACAGGAGAAGGAAAAAACATAATAGAAACTAATAGTCTTTCTGTAATATGTTTGTGCAACTGCTTGTAAAAGCGTTATTTCTTACATTATTGCAATAAATTTTTGTGACGAGGTGTATTTGTGTTAAATGTATTAGAATCGTAATTCAATTCAATTCGTAAAAAAATACGAGTTAGGGCCTTTCTACTTCAGACCATCGATATGTAGAAAAAAATGTTTAAAGTATTTGAAAATATTGAAAAAAAATCGATAATAAAATATTTAACAACTGAAATAATAAGCACACGACAGAACTTTATTCTGTTTAAAATGGATTAGTTTTTTAAACCCGATTTTTAAGTCGATAATAAATAATTTGATATATTATTAGTAAGACAATTTGAAAAAATTCAATTTAAAATATCAAACAAAATACATGAGAAAAAGTACATTTGTGTCATGATTTCCATCCATAGTTCTGATATAAATAAAATTTTCTTGCAAGTTTTTACAAGTAAATCGTTCATTTACTTTTTCGTATCTGGAAGAGTAATTTTGTAAATTTCTTTTTACTCTCTCGTTGCTAATTTCTGCTGGGAAAGTAAATGAACTGACCCATGAGGTTGAGGTTGTTTAAAATTAATTCTAAAAATTTTCAGACTCAAGGCTATAAAAATAAAGCATGGCATAATTAAATTTATATGTATGCCAGGAGGACAGCATTTAAGTTAATATGTAGTTCAAATCTATACATATAAAATTAAAAATATATATTAAGGTTACATTTTTGCACTCTCGTAAATAAACTGGTAAAAACTTTTCATGAAATTTATTTAAAAAAATCTAGTTAGTTTTCCCAATAATTTTGACTAGTAAATTTAAGCTGTTTATTTGTGCATCTTATAAACAACAACATCTTTGAATAATCTGAGCAATTTATTTTTTTGGGTTCCTTTATACATTTTTAGACAAAATTTACACTTTTTCGCTCATATTATTAAATTTAAAATGAGTTTCAAATGCATTTTATTTTAAATTTTGCATAAAAAATTTTTAAAATTAGATTTCAAATACATATTTGGGGGATTCAAACGGTAGTTATAAAAGTCATAGTATCATAATGTTTTAAAGTTGTCTTTTGAAAGAAAAAAGAAAAGCAAAGCCCATTATATTAAAATAATTTAAAACATTAGGTGCGTTTGAGTACTTTTCCAGTAAAATCCAGTAACTGAGTAAATACTGAGTAATTTAAAGAAATTACTCTCAATAAAAAAGTTTGCAGCTAAAAGTACGCGAACGGAAAAATTGTAAAATCCAGTAAAACATACACAACAGCTGATAGACAATTTGGCGCTAAAAAATTATACATAAGTATGTACATATGTATATGCAAAAAAAAACCTGAATATAATATTGTACTACGTGGTCCAATCGAGATGAAACAGACTAGTTACATTATGGTCCATGTAATGCAGTCATGGATCATGTCGTTTTCACAGAAGCATTCAATGCAATATGGAGTAGTTTTGGGGTTAGGCCGATGTAATGCAAATTTGGACCATTTAGTCCAACCCTAGGACATAAACCTCCTTTTTTCACATATTTGGAGTTTTGGCGTATTCCTACTCCTCTTTGGAGTATTTACATACATGTATGGAATAGTCGCATTATCTGCAAACAATATACAAAACTATACATACATAAGTATATATTATTGCTTCTGTGAAGCACTTTGGTAAGGCAAAAAATTATGGCTTTTTGGAAGCTGAATAAATTGCTTCTAGCTGGCTCATCTCGCACAAAAAAAAATCTCCTTATTCATGCGTAACACCAAGTGATTCTCTAACATTATCTCCCTTACTCGCGGTCTCCACCTGACATAAAATAGCTAACATTAACATTAACTTCTAAGAATTGTTAAGTGGTGACTATCAATATACTATACAATCTTGTGCAAGACCATTTGCACAAGATTGTGAATTGGGCTATAGTTTTTATGTACTCAGATGCAAGAGTTACTAGCTTGCAATTTTTTTTTACTTTTTCCTCTATTTTGTTAGAGAGCCTGCCTTATGTTAGTGCTTTTCAGAAGCAGTTTTCGAAGCTTTTGTGATCAAGTAAACAGTACATTGCTTCCTTCCCTCAGTTGTTAGTGAAAAATTATATGGTTTTGGGAAAATCGATGAAGAATGTTTTTTTCATTTGTTTTATAAAAATACACCATAATATATTTTCTTTAATAATAAAAGTAATAGATACATATGTTCTTATTTGAACTTACGGGCCTGGCCCACGATGTCGACAAGAAACTTTCTATAGCTTACTTGCCGACATCGCGCGTCAGGCCGTTAAAGTTTCTAAACTTTTTACCCTCAACGTGAATAATTAGGATGTACAGAAAAAGACAAAAATGTTTGTTGCCGCTTATACCAATCATCACAACAATATTGTTCACTTCCTTTCAAGTAGTTCCAATGAGTGCATTTATTAAGAGAAATATACAATGGGAAAAGAACTTTATATATCCTAATATATTCAAGATATCGAAAAACTGAAAACAAATTTAAGAAATGTACACATTAATAATATTTAATCGATCAATAACTAAATTTTTTGAATATTCCATACGGGGAACCAGTAACCGTCCGACTATATGTATAAACAAAAATTTAACTATACAAATCTATTAACTTTATTAACGTTTAAAAACAATCGGTTATGTTCTGCATTTCACGTGAAATTACATCGTTGGGAAATTGTTGTTATAAATACATATTTCCAACAATTCTATGAAAATTCCACACGTTTTAATTTCCCGTGGAATACATAAAACATACCCTTATATTTTTCTGGCATCAAACTTAAGTAAATGCAATATTGTTCATAACTTAATACATTTGTTTTTTGTTATTTTTAAAATTTCATCGAAAACCAAAAACTTTTGTTTCCCTTTGCCATTGTTTGTAAATATTTAAAAACATATGGTTTCATTTTACTGAATTTTACTGGCAAAAATTTGTCCAGTAAAAACTTGCATTTACTCAGTAAAAGAACTGGGGGGTTATTATGTAATTCGATTCGAAACGGAAATGTGTTCGAATGTAATGTTAATAACATACAAATTCGAATAGTTTCCGTTTCGAATCGAATTACGTAATAACCCCCCTGTCATTTTTCTCTCTCAATTCGCCCTCTCATTTACTGGATTTTGTGTACTCGAACGCAATCCAGTAAAAAATAGTAAAAATTTGTACAAATTTTTGAGTTCTCGAACGCACTTATTATCAGGGCAATTATGAATAAAATTCTGCGAGAAATTTCTCCCTTTTCCAATTAGAATTTTTTGTTTTCCCTATTACTTGCCATTAGTTGGAATTATTCCCCAAGAAAAATTTCTCGCGGAATTTTATTCATAATTGCCCTTTATGAAAAAAGAAAACATATTGAATTTAAATTATGCATCATTGCATTGTCTCTTGAAAGTGCTGTTTAAATAAAATAGACGTTTCAAAACGCCAAATTTGCAGCGTTTTCGTTTGTCAGAACACCTGCTCGCCGTTTTCAAATCGAAAACACCAATTTTCAGCGATACGCGTTTTTCAGAAGCTTGTTACTTCTATACGAGTTCCTATGGCAGTCCAGTTATCAATGTACTGTTGGCATGTAATTAATTTTAAGAGTAAAATTGGTTACAAATACTTTTTTTAATTTATTTTCGAAAAATGGCAAAACAACATAACATAACATCATCATAACATCTGGAAACGAGTTTTACGTTTTTCAAACTAAACTATTTGAAAATGCAGCGTTTTCCAGAACATGGGCGTATCATAAAGAGGACGTGATTTGCTTGGTTCGATAACAATGGTAGTGGTACACAGGGACCCAGCCACTGCATGAAAATGGGTCTAAGCACGGACTAAACCTAAACACGCCTCACCTGCACTACATTTTAGAATAAATGATTTACATTCATATGTAAGTGGTCCATTAGTCGCAGAAATGTTCAACATATGTATGTACCATCGATATCCTATTCAGTTCATACACGTTATTTATTTATTTTTTTTTGCATATGTATGTGTGTATGAATGAGCAATTAAGGTTCAAAGTGTTTTTAAGTTGTTGCTAATAGTCAAATTTTTGGTCAATAGATTTCAGTTTGAAATTTGGGGTCAAATCGTTACATCCGTGAACGTACAACTCGTCACGTAAAAACACAATTATTATTAATTATGACATACGTGAACGTATTGAAATCCCATTCAGTTTATACGATTGACGTATCATTTAATTTGTTTTCGTACGATTGCCGATACGATCACGTATGCAACGATTTGAAGCCTGGATTTTTATAGAGGTATAAATATTAGTATTAAGTGCTGGTTGCTGCAACTAACTCAATTTTTTAGTTTTGGCACTTGCACCAATTTGCTTTTGAGCCCCTCAACAATAAACTATTTAAAGAGAATAAAAAAATATATAAAGCAACTGTGCAAATGCAAGTTTCTACAAGCTTAGTAAATTATTCTGCAAATAAAAAATGTTTTACTTATGTACATATCGCACACTTAATCATGAACAATCAGAACTCAAAAATTCAAATGTCGAGTGACAAAAAACTGTTGATACTGTACAAATGATACAAGTACATACATACATATGTACCACAAAAACAAGTATGGCAGTATTTTATAATTATTAGAAATACCGAAGTACCTATATTTATTTGACAGTCTCTCCCCCATATGCAAAAAAAATAATAACGTGTACTTGAAGTGTATGTTAAAACAAAAGAGACGGTTTTAACGTCCACTTGAAGCACGCGTTATTTTTTTTTTGCATATGGGGATTTATTTTTAAGAAGAAGACTGTGCTGCAAAAGTAATTTTTGAGTTCGTTAGAGATTTGTCCAGTGAACTTTTTTATGAAAAACAAATCCATTTTGAAAATTTTCAGTTGCAACTGCTTACGATTTAGTGTGCGATATGTACATTTGTACGTGCGCACATGTTCATACATATGTATGTATTTATGCATGTTATATACATATTCAGTCATATTTATTTCCAACAAATAATAATTTACTTTTATAATAGCTCTGTAATAATTACTTAATATGAAAATACATTTGTTAAGAGGTTATCTTATACATAGGGTAATTACAAAACACTTACATTGGACAGGAAAATTGCACCGATATTTTTTGTAGAACTCATTCATGTCGCTGCTGTATTCTACACACTTACATACATATTTCTCTTAACTGCTTCAAACTAACTGTAATTTTTAATTACTTTAGGCCGTCGCCGATGGTCGAGTTTTTAGATAAATAAATGCAACAATAATCAAGACAAATACACCCAAAATGGGCAATACCACAGTCTTGGCCTGATTGTGTATTTCGGCGTATTCCAATTTACGTTCTTTGCGTTGTTTACGGGTTTCCTTAACTTTTCCCTTTAATTGGCGCATTGCTGTTGTTACTTTAAAGTGCGACTGAAATTGTTGTAATAATATCAATTTATTTGATACTGATCGATATTTTAACAAATCCATTATATTTACCTTATATTTATGAAAAAGAAAAAACTCTAGATATCGAAGTTAAATATATGTAACAATTCTATTAGTGTTTAACGTGTAGTAAAACTTTACACACTTGTTACATGAACTTGTTGATTCTTGCAGCTAGGGCTGCCACCAGTTAAAAAAAGTCGTCCAATTTTGGTGATAGGATCGCCACAGATTTTCAAGCAAATCTTATAAAAATCGTTACGCAAAATTTTTTATTATTAAAAATAATATAAGCTTTAAGCAGAAAATAATGGAAAATTAAATATACACAGTTTTGGGTGTTTCAAAGTAGATTGCTTTTGTGTTAAAAATTGTATATATTTTACAACATAAACCTTTCTATGTATACACACATAAATATATAAAATACGAAAATATCAACTGTATATACTAGGGAAGTAACGAATTAGAATTTAGCGAATGCGAATGTGAAAACGAATAATGCATTTGAATTTTTGCGAAAGTGAATGCAAATACTTACAATACGGTAAAAAAATCACATGAAACTAAATTTGTTTAAGAACATGAAGTTGTATTATATACATATGTAAATAGATGTACTACATATATCAGTTTATTCAAATTGAGTCTTGAATTGACCAAATATTTATTAATTTATTAAATTCTTAAAACAGAAAGATACACATATATATGAAGTTATATTAAAATAAGTACGTATAGATAATAATTAAAAATAAGTTTACAAAATGTTAGGTAATTAACCCATTCGTACCTTGGCCCTAAATCCTGGTACTCTGATCAACATTTGATGTGAAATGCTGCCACAATACATATTAAGAAAAATTGGCATGAAAAAATTTTGGAGAAGAACTACTCTGTTCATATTGGGAAAAACATGAAATATATCTTCAACATTTTAAGTTTTCATGCAAAATAATATGCGTGGAGCTTGTTTCGCATAGAATTTACAATAAACAAGGGCTAGTTATATTGTTTGCATTTAAAATTTTCTATACGAAGTAATGAATGGTGCTAAACATTTTTCAAAAGTTTGAACAGACTGGTCTTAGAAAATATTTTCTCGTAAATCAGGCTTTTCTTTTACAAAAACTGATGAATATTTCCAAACACAGCTGGATTTTGGTTTCATTCTGATACTTATGCCAACTTATTTATAGAAAAGTTGTCCGCTAAAATTTAAATTTCTTAAAAGAAGTATACATTTTGTTGTCTTTAGTATTCGCTTGAAATATTCGCATACATTTTAGCGAATGCAAATAGCAAAAGTAAGCGAATAATTTGCGAATGCGAGCATTCGTTCCATCCCTAGTCTATACATGTCATACTTATATTTCCTTATAACAGTTTTTGGGTTGTTAACATTTAACATTCTGAGGAATTATTTTTTAAATAATCTCTTGAAAACCGAATCCCTTCAAGGGATTGGTTTTATTCAGATTGATTTTGCTTAATATTCTTTCAACATTAACAAAGAGTGGTGAAGTTTTAAAATCGTCAATTTTAATTTGTGAAATTTCCTCCATAAATTCTCAAAATAATGTCACATCTGGCACCTTTACAGCCCAGAGCAAAAAGTAAAAATTATGTGAAAGGGGTGTAAATAACGATGCCAGACTAATTTTGTGACTAGAAAACTGCTCTACCTATTATCACTGACAAAAGCTTTTACTGTTACTGTTTGCCGTTACGAATTGTTCAACTCAAAACTCAGAGCTTCCACATTTGCGTAGAAATATTTTTTTACACAAAAATTCATATAAGAATTGTTTTTTCCGCTTGAAATATTTGCGAAATTGCTTTGTCGACGCATGATAGAGACATGTTCTTGATTTTTAAACAGTAATTGGGACATCTTCTTACAAAGTAAATGTGTAAAGTATTGTAGAGCTGCAAAACTATCGATAGTATCGATAGTTTTGTTGTAAATGAAATATCGATAGTTTTTTCCACTATCGATACTATCGGCAAAAAAACAAGTAATTAAAAGAGTAAAAATAATCCAAGTCAGTAAACAGTAGCCGGCAGCTTTGAAGCAAATTATCCGTAGTTGATTTAAGCTTTTTTACAGCGATGGAAAACTTGGTACAGTTGTATATTTTTAGCGCTATTTGAATGCGAAAAGTACCGTAGCACCGCAATGACCCATTTAGCACTACTGGAATCTCTTTATATTCTATTACATGCCAAAATTGCATTAAAATATATTAACCCCCTTATGCAAAAAATAATGCGTGCTTGAAGTGTACATTAAAAAAAATTTCCATAGAAAACCCAGTTTTAACGTTCACTTATTTTTTTGCACAAGGGGGTTAATCTTTAGCTCGAAGGTATTAGAAAATTAAGTAAATCAAACGATGTTTTCCGGTACTTAAAGAATTGCTGGAGGAATGTTATTTATTCCAAATTCATCTGCAAATGTGGTAATTTTATTTTCCTACCAAGGAGAGAAGCCGACTATTTGTATCGACTGTGAACAATCGAATAAAAAAAAGGTTATAAACGTAGTATATCGTAAATGTTACTTTTATATTCAGATCCCAGCAACTAATATTCTTTGTGCACCTTCTGGCGTTTTGTTAATTGATTTTTAGTTAATTAAAAAGTACAAGTATTAAAAAAATATAAATAAAGAATTACGTACAATCGTACTGAAAAAAATAAAATTTTTTTTGAAAGTTAGTACAATTTGTAAATATGACATCGCATCCCTGCTTCTGTATACACAAGTACTTAAATACATATGTATGTATATGAATTTATTTATAAATACAAGTGTTATTCGACAAATAGTAGCCACAAGTATCTTAATTAATTCAACATCGTCGACACAAAGATAAATTTTGGTGGTACTGATATCGCGACGGCCGTCAATCGTCTCTTACGATAAAACTTTACAGTTAGTGTCTTAAAAGTTATCAACAATTTTCACATTTTGATAATTCTAAACCATGGGTAGGCCCATAAAATTTTAAGTTCAATAAAAAAGTATATTTTCGATAATATGCCCCGCTTACGATAAAATCGAAAAAAAGACTTGATATATTTTTATATACTAATGAAAATGTTGAGGACTCTGGATTTTTTTTCGAGTCAAATGTAGTTTATGTGGCAACTTTTATAAAACTATTCGATACTATCGATAGTTGTACATAAAACTATCGAAACTATCGAGTGGAGCGACTATCGATAGTTTTGCAGCTCTAAAGTATTGTTTTAAAAAATGGGCCGAGTGACTAGACCATATGCCCATGATGTTATTAACGGTATTCTTAGAAATGTTTTTGTGACTGCCTATGCATTCAAATAGGAAGTAGCAACATAGTTGTCAACGAAATTCCACAAAAGAACCGCAGGAATGTATCCATGTACATGGCAAATCGGTCAACCAGTGCCAGCGAGACGAAAAACTCTCGAAGGCCAATGACGCGAGAGCATTTTTTTAGCCCAGAGTTGCTTAACGGCTGTATATACAGAATTTATATTTTTCCACTTTATTTACACTCTTATTCCAGTTGTCGACATCGACGTCACTTTAACACAATACCAAAAAATTGGGGATTGTGTACCCGTTGTCGAAAAGAATTTATTCCTGTTGGCAGGTTTATGCTGTTTCTAGACCTTAGGGAACGGCAATGGATTGTCAGTAGCAAAAAATTGTAAAGAAACCCCAATTTTTTGTTATTGAGTTAAAGTGAAGTCGATGTCGGCAACTGGAATAAGGGTGAATGTAACCCCCTGTTTGTGTAAGACGTTTGAGTTAGAAATCTTGGCGCTTTTGTAATAGATTAACAACTTGTATAAGTTTCCTTTAATCTATTACAAAAACGCCAAAATTTCTAACTCAAACGTCTTACACAAACAGGGGGTAACATTTTGGTTTGCACTATAGAAAACTTATGCATGTATGTATTTATTTATTTATTATACATGTTATACAAAGTAAATTTGCATAATATGGTGCACAAATATGGGCGGGGTAACTAGACCATATGCCCGATGGTATTAACAGTATTTTAAAAGGTTTTGTGACTGACTGTACACGACCTATGCCTTCACAAAAAACCGCAAGATTATACGGTTATCCGTGGCAGATCAGTCAACCAGTGCGAGCGAGACGAAAAACTCTCGAAGGCCAAACAACATACACAAGCCTGACCGCACTGAAGAAATAATTACGATGACGCGAGAGATGTTCCTCAACCCAGAGCTGCTTTACGACTGCATGTATGTATATCTTTCAGTTCTATTGGAAATACATAATCAGATATTTTAGTTCAGATTACAATTTTCCACTTTTCGTCCTCAAAACTTTTATAAATAATATCCCAGCAAAAAATACTTCCTTACGAACCATTTTTAAATTACTTCGAAAGTATCTAATGCATATTTTTAAATGTTAAAGAAGTTGTTTTTAACCACATATCAAATGGAATTTTAAATCACTACTATGTTTTCAGCAATTCATTACTTTTTTGGCTCAAGCCAAATACAAGTGGTTTTTATTACATTTAAGGCTTTCAAATCAAAAAATTTCCATTATTAAAAATAACAATGGAATAAAATAACAAAAAATTAAATAATTTAACCTTTTTTCTTTTCAAACCATATACAAGTAATTTTAATCACTGAATAAAAAGCACTTTTTAACTACTTATGTGAAGTGAATTATTTTCACTATGGAATTTCGGATTTTTATAGCACCAAAACCATGATTTTTATTGAGTTTAAAAAATGTTAAAATCAAACCACTTCCTTCCAATGACAGGTCAATGTAAAATTCATTGGTTCTTAACCTAAATTTGAAGTGGTTTGATTCAGTAGATGTGGTGATTTTTCTACTTCTTTTTCCTCAATTTTTTTGCTGGGATACTATTAAGAGAAGGCAAAGTTCTATTGCAAAAATTAGTCCTGTAAGAAAATATATCACACCCGCGCAAACCTTTCTTATTACTTATATTTACTATAATGCGTGTTGTGTAATATTTCCAACAAAAAATATCAAACATTTATTTCTATTCACTAATTTTTAATAATAGGAAGAACTACATAACGAGTAGATGCAGATGCAATAATTTATTTGGTATTGTCCATGAAATCTTTAGCTTCATTGATTTTTGCTGCCAAATAAGGAGAGCCGCCACGATCGGGATGGTTCAACAACATAATCTTTTTATGAGCATCCTTAACCTTTAAAGAAAATCAAATAAATAACCATTTATTGCATAGGAATATAAAACATACCTAATCTAAATGTACAAATCAATTTTTAGTAGTGCACAATACTTGATTTTTTAAGATAATAAAATTACCAATTGTTATTGCTGTTTAGCACTTAATTATTAAATTGATTCTTTTTCTTTTATAGTATATCCAAGCACCGTTTTGATGGAATTCTTAATTTGTTTGCACTTAAGTTTTACTTTTATATTTCTACTTAATTTTTTACTTTACTTTCATAATTCTAAACACAGGTTTCGGTAATAAAACGATAAATGCAGTTGGTTGGACCAACTAGGGTAGGAAGGGTGGTGCTATACCGCACCACCACTCAGAAACCCAAATTCGGTGCATTGTGATTTGGATGAACTAAGTATGAGGAAAATATTTAAATACCTTTGATTTTGAAGCCCCTGGACTGACACCCAATATTAAAGAAGCTTCTCTTTTATTCATTTTCGGATCAAACCCTCCTTTATAGTATTTTGAAGTCGCTATTGATTCAGCATCAAATTTGGGCAAGTTCTTTAAAGTTTCGTTTAATGTTGTGGCCATAGCAGGCATACGGCGCATTAAATGTTTGCCAGCAAAACCAAACGCCGCAACACCCAGTCCAGCCAAAATAATTGAAGAGGCCTAACGAAGAAATATATTTCAGAAAATCTTGAAAATTTCAAATCTTTTCATTACCATTTTATTATAATTTCCTTATATGTTTCCAAACATTTATGAAATTTTGTTGCGGAAATTGCTTAATTTGTGTATGGTAGAACGAACAGCTGACTTTATGTAAGAACAGATGATTGAAATATATGTAACCTGGCAGCACTTTCTTCATTGAAGGTGCTGCCAAGGCGATCAATACATTGTGATTTTCACCACAACGTGGCGATAAATAAATTTTATTTCATTTCCAATCAGTATATTTTATAAATTAATTAATTTATTTCTAGATAATGCATTAATTCGTTTATTGTAGATTTTTTGAAATGGATTATATATGCAGATATTTAAAAAAACGTTTTGTGTTAGAACAGGGTGTTTCGTCCCTGTCGTCTTTAATAGACTTATTTCGTTCACAAACCTTAGACAAAAGAGTAGTTCATATAATAAATACAATATAACAGGCTTATGCTTAACAGGCTTAAAATATGTACACAAAACGGCTACCAGATTTCGACATTTTATCGTCATTTCGACGATTTTGTTGCCCAAAGTAGCATAATAGCGATTTGACGATGTTTTCATTAAAAATTACGATTTCATGATAGTATGAATAAATATCCTTTAACTCTTGGGCCAACGGTTGCAAACAGTTTCACAACTGTTGAGCTCAACAGCTACGTCTTATGAATGCGCTTAAGCAAGCCACAGACCTTGCTACCGTTGGTACAACATGAGAAGGTTGTGTATGAGATTGTAAAGTGTGTGGGGCCGTTGTATGAAGTTGTATCTCGGTTGTATGAAAGATTAAAAAGATTTAATTTTTTGGCAAGTTGTATAGACAGGTTGTAAAATTTAGGAGTATGATGTACAACTTCATTTCGTTTTGTTTTTATTTTCGTAGTGTCATATAAAAAACGTCACACACGAATTCAAATGTGCGTTTAAAATGTCATGCAAATTAAATAGGTATTTGTAGTCGTTTGGCTCACTTTCTTTTAGTGTTTTTAAAAGTTTGTTGTTAGAATATGTTTTTTTTATATAAACCACATTTTTTTACCAAATTTTTTTTCTAACCTTTTTTACATTCTTCTTCTTAGTTTTGCACGAAAAGATCATCGACTACAATATGCGCGATAGTACCCGATGTCATGTTTACTAAAATTTTTTTTTGTGAAATGAAGTTGTGCGCTAATGTTGCACACGTTGTTGTATAGTTTGTGTCCAAAATACACAAAGTCTGTGGATTGCATTAAGTAGTTTTGTTTTTTCATTAAAAAACTTGTTTCGATATTTCGCCGCTCCTTCTTCAGAAAATTTTGTTTTCTTTCTTGTAATTATTCAAAAAAACTATGAAACAACAATATTATGAAAAACAAAATTCAATAACTTCAAATACATTATAACAAAAACATATAGTACACGCAATTTACACTACGCATTTACAGGCTTTTTTTATAGTAAAAACACACTGAACATACTCCATTTGCGTGTTTAGCGAAGTGCTTAAATCTAATACTATGTTCACACTTATGGTGTTAAACGTGTTTAAGGCAAGTGTTTTAAAAAACTAACCACAATTGTTCACATTACATTTAAGTTGATTTAGGTTTACGTTTTGTCAGTTAATTATTGTATTTGTAAAAATTACGAACAATTATGTTTCTTAATGCGTTTATTATTTTCAAACAACAAATGTTTTTGTAAATAATTAAGTATTTTTTTAACTACTAATTTGTTTACCAAATAATATTTCAAGTACCGCCATTTAATAATAACACAACGTTGTCAGAGTTATCCCAAAACGGACTGACCATACTCCATTTATGTGTTTAAATCTTATGGCCTATTTCCCACCTGCGAAAGAAAACGTTCGACTTAAAATTTATATTGAAAACAAAAACAAATTTTCGTATTTTATTGTTGTTTTCAGTATAAATTGTAAGTCGAACGTTTTCTTTCGCAGGTGGGAAATAGGCCATTAAACACCTAATTTGAGATGTTTTACAAAACAAGTCAATGTATCAGTGTTGGTATCTCTACGAAGAGCAAAAGCACATTAAGCTGTTGCAAAAAGGGTAAAAAGCGCAAAAAATACGAAAAAGCGGATAAAAAAGCACGATAATATTTTTTTTTTTAATTTTAATACATTAAGCCATTTAAAGAGGAGAGTTTAGAGTGTAAAAGCTGAAAGTTTAGGGGCACCACCCAGAAATTTAAAAATAGTATCCTATCCTATACGAATATGGCCAATATTGGTATCCCAAAAATTTTAAAAAAGTACCGTATCTTAAAGAAAATTGAAAAATAAGAAGAAAAAAATCAACAAAAACACTGGTGGCGAGTCTTAATTTCTGAGTTATGGGCCTCTGAAATTGTAATTAAAACTATAATTTAATATATAATTATGGTGTTTCCCTAGACGGTGCAGCCTAGGAAAGATTTTCTGCCTTGCAAGGTTTTCTTTCCTTATAACGTTTTCCTGCATTGCCGACCTTCGGCCGGGCTTAAGGATTTTCCCATGATGTTTCCCGAGACGACTCAGCCTAGTAAAGATTTTCTGCCTTGCAAAGTTTGTCTGCTTAGATAAAGCATTTTCCCCTGCATGGCCGACAAAGAGTCTGTTTTTACCATTTCATGAAAGGTATTCTCAAAAGCTTTAAGAGATACGAATATTGGTCATATTCGTTGGAAAACAACGTATAATCACAATATTGTATTAGAATTTCAGAGGCCCATAACTCGAAAAGTAAGCCTTACCGCCAAGTTTTTTATTTAATTTTTTCTCCTTTTTTAATTTTCTATAGGATAGGATACTGTTTTTAAATTTCTGGGATGTGCCCCTAAACTTGATTTAAGCCAAAATCATGATTAATTTAATAAAAATTACGTATGTAAAAACAAATAATAAAAAAAACTAGGAGTCAAGTAATATAGATTCTTACACACATGCATACATACATACAATAGTAGATGAAGCTAAGGCTTAGATTAAGATTTTTATGTTACTGAAAAATCATTTACACATAAAAAATGCATTAAAAGCATCACTTTTTTCTTAAGTACTCTTAACTTAAAAGTTTTTGTTCTTGCGATGTTCACCCTTATTCCAGTTGTCAACATTGACAGCACGTCAATACGATATCAAAAAATTGGGGCTTGGCTACCCGTTGTCTAAAACAACTGACTGCTATTGATAACCTAATGCTTTCAATTGTTCTAGTACGATTAAATATTTATGTAAGCTTTAACAAATGCTTATTGCATACTACTTTCAATCAATTATTATGCAGAGAATTATTTCGTACCCTCCAGTTACTTCCGTTTTCTATTTTGCAAAAAAAAAAAGTTTAATTTTTTAATCCCAATTATGAAAAATTTTCTACATTGTTTTTAACACAGTTTCCGTTAGTGTCATTAAAAACAATTTAAGAAGGCTCAGTCAAAAAATGATGCTATTAGCGCTTAAAAGTAATTTAGTTTTATGAATTAAAAATATTTTTAAAATTTAAGTTAAAAAAAACAACTAACTAAAAATATTTTTATTTAACAAAAAAGCACCAAACGCACTGTAAGAAATTGTAAAAAGCACTGTAAATACCCGCTTTTTAAAAAAGGGTATTATCCAAAATTTCGCGCTTAAGAACAGGCAAAAAGCACCAAAAAATACCCGAAACGCACCAAAATACCATCACTGCAATGTATGGTAAAACATCTCCAAATCGCCGTATTTAAGCTCTTAAACATGAATGAGGCGTTAAACACGTAAGTGTGAACATAGTATAAAAGCTCATTTAGATGAAGGGTGACGTAGCTGCGACAACGCATACGTTCTCTTTTGGAGTCCCTTCTTAAATCCATGCCCGTTTACATGATTGTTTTTGTCGCAATAGTAAGAGGACTTTTTGATATTAATTTGATCAATGCTTTTCTAGTTTTCTCTAGTTTGGGAAATGTAGAATTAATATGTCGACATAGTTTTACTTTTTTTAACTTACCACCAATATACAATTATTTCTTTTCTCTTCCTAATTTATTTGCTTATAATTTTTATAGTGTATTTCACGCACTTTATAAGTTAACTAATCACGAATTTCCCAACACCATAAAAAATATGTCTAACTGGCAGTACTGCTCGTACATAGCATTACAAAAATATGAGAGAAAAATATATTTTCCCGTACGTGCGACTTTTAGTACCCTGCAAACTTCTTTTCTACCCAACAAACACGAGTCGCAGGAGACGTGTCGCAGCTATGTCACCCTTCATCTAAACGGGATCCAAAATATAAGAAAAATATAAATAAATAAACAGAGACCTGCTATAAAATGACAAAAACCCAAAAGGGAAAATCAATTTTTCACAAGCATGCGCAAAAATTGCAACGGCAAAACATAAGAAAATATATCACAGTTCTAATAAGTTGTATAAAATTTACACAGTTTATTTTTTAAATAAAATTTTATAAATAATTAATATATGATCAGATTTGTATTGCGGAATATCGAGAAAATGAATTAACAAAAAAGTAATGTTAAAATTTGCTTAAAATATTAAACTTTTCTGCAAAAAGAAGGAACATAAATTTTTTTTTGTCATAAAGAAACGCCTTTTAGAATGCAAGCTAAAGAAAAAAGTTTTGCAAAGTGTGAAAAAATCTATATTAAATTGTATAGAAATTTCTACAAGTTTTAATGCACAAATAAATAATTATTAAAATACATGTAATATTTTGTGTATTAGAATAACTGGAGAGATATTCAATAAGTTTGAATTATTATATCTATAAATTAGTTAAAAAATCATAATATCTAAACAAAAATTATATGAACACACAAACAAGTTAATTCGCAAATGCGTATGTATGTGGAGTGAAGTCATTTCTCTATCTTTCACTCTCTTTCTATCTCTCTCTGTCTCTTACTGAAGAAAATACTTTTTTATTTAGCGGAAATCTCGGTTGCAACGAAAAAATATATTGCCCATGTAGTGGTGTTTCTAACTATTATTTAAAGGATTTAAGTTGAGATTAACTAACACTTTAAATATTTCAAATAAACAAACAGTTACTATAAATAAAAGCAGCGTTAATAATTTAGTTGCTGCTCTGAGAAGCAACAGCAAACAACACAAGTATTATTATTAGATTCCTATTCAAAACAACTTCCGTTTTGTTGTTTCTTCTGCTAAGAAAACGGACGAAGAAGCAAGAATATAAATAAATTAAAAATGGAATCTACACAGTCTACAACGTATGAACCGCTAGAAGGTCGCAATTCCGGTATACGTCACGAACCCATGGATAGTCCGGAAAATGATGTTCGTGCACCAAAGGATCAAAAACACATGGTTTATTTGGCCATGTTAGCTGCAGGCATTGGTTTTGTTTTGCCATACAATAGGTAAGTGCAAATACGAATATGTATAATAGGTCAGTTTTTTAATTTTTAATTAATGGCTATTATTTCCTTTTCTTATTTATGGTTGAAACACAATAATTGTGTGTGTGTGTGTGTCTAATGAAAAGATAAGGATAGTTAAAAGGTTGTAATTTGCATGCCAATAATACTTATTCTTCTTTTGAAACATTCTCCCCAAAGACAGTTACGTAGTTCTACACAAAGGCTTATAGAAAGATCATTATTAGTCCTAGTTTACACTAACGAGGGGACGAGGGAAAAAACGTTTATGTTCCCCCGGCTCTCTCTCACTCAAACTCTGATTAGTTTGAAATATATAGTATATAGTAGAAATATGACTTGCATAGTGTAAACTAGGACTTACCATACTCTGTAAGACGCAGGCTAACTAACTAACAAGAAAACGACTGCCCAACGCTAAATGAAACGAAGTACTGAGAAAATGATCAATGACGTCAGTATGACATCGCGAGTGAGGAACATAGGTACTTGGATTGTAATGCCCGTATAATCATTTACTGAGACAACTTCATATCTCAAAAAATGGAATTTTTTATTTAATGATGCAGAGTTAATCCTCATATAGTTCTTCATATTGTGTAAAAATTTCATACAAATATCTTGTTTACTCAACTCGTGAAAGCAAAATAAAATTTTCTTATTTCATTTAGTTGTGTGTAAATTGAAAACTTTAAACTCGTTTTATGGCAAACTCGTTTTTTGAGTTATGACATTGTTTGAGAAAATGAGCGGTATCAAGTATTAGTAATAACTCCAATTACAATGTAAGCGGAAATTCAGGGGTCTAATCGTCGCTTTCGATAACGAGCTGATTCGAACACGTTTCTTCAGTTTGAGATTACGGCATTCGGCATCGCAGAATGTAATAATGTTGTTCGATATCGAATGATATAATCTCAAACTGAAAAAAACAGGATCGAATCAGCTCGTTATCGAAAGTTAATATTGGTTATTTTTAATCGTGAGGCATTTGTTATTTTTTTTCTAATATTTTTGAGAGCAAATCTAAAAATATTGACTCTGCTTGCGATGTAAGTGAATGCTATGAACGCGTAATGGCATCACTGCTTACTTTGCAGTGGGAGAGTGCACCACTTACGCATCCTATGACACCTTTATGTCAGATGTAAATAGTAAAATAAGCGAAAGAATTACCACTGACTGCTGCTAAATTTCATCGATTACGTAATGCAACCAAAATGAAAGAATTCTAAAGCCGGGATCCCCCTATCCGCGCAGTGTACCGATTTTATTCGGCTCACTACAATAAAGTCATGCGTAATACTAAAGTGGCTTTAATTCAGATTCTTTCCGACCTATTTGGCCAAACTGATTTTAAAAATCGCCAAAAATCGTCAAAATCTATCTTATGTAGTTTTTTTAATGCATATTTAATAATAAATTTCTTTTTATACAACACTTTTTTTAATATAAATTTTTATAAAATATATAAAAATTTAGTACGAAATAAAATCGCCAAAAATTATTTCTTGTAAATTTTTCTCATCCAAATTCAAAACCCATTAATTAATATAAGAAAAATCATCAAAATCAATTTGTTTTAATTTCTTGCAGACAAACTAATTTTCCTAAATTATAAAAATTTTCAAGTTCAATTTTGTTAAAAAATAGCCATAAAAATCTCAAACAAATTTATCTAACGCCAGAAAAATCGCCATGTCGCCAAATGATAAATTAAGATGACAAACAAGTTAAAAAATCGCTACGCCCTGGATTGCACTACAACGGCAGTGGTAATAAAGCCATATATATCTCATTTATACACAAATCTTATTTGCCAATAAAACTATTTGTAAATACTGAACTCACCGCTTATACGTAGATAGCACACATTACTTACTATCTGTGAATTATATTGTCACACATTGTTAAATGTGTATTACATTTCTTATGCAATATGTAATTGCAAAAGTGAAATCGAATTTTGGATGGATGCAAAAATTGTTTGGATTTTTTTTTTACATATTTCCACTTTTTCCGATAGACAAATCTTTGTGAGTAATTTTATTCATAAATTGTTAAAATATTTCGCAATCGTATATTTTTTTTGTAACAAACTGTTCAAACATTTCCATGTGGAATATTATTTATGATACACCTGATTACTATAAACGTTTGAAGGTTTTTTCAGCTTATTTGAACAATTTTTGGGTTGAAGTATACTGATGAGTTACTTAAGTAGGAAAGAAACGCATATAAAAGTTGCATAACCAAAAAAAAGCAAAAATTGCTAATCTAGGAGCACGGCAGTGCGCCAGGCCAAGTTCTGGCCAATGCACGTAGCGTGTATATTTACAGGAAGCTATTCGAGCTGTTTTTACCCCCTCATAACTTTGTTCCCCGCGACCGTAAAATTATGAAATTTAAATCATAATTAGAATAAATTCATGTAACCTCATATGCAAAGTTTGAAAGTTTACAATGAAAGATTCCGGAGATATGAAGGTGCAAAAAGTGCATATTTTAAGACATACTCACTGACTCACTCATCAATATTATGAAGCACTTCCGCTATAGCTAGAGATCTGAAATTTGGTATACAAGTAGATCTTGGTAAGCAATGAACTAGAAAAATCTGAAAAGCCGAAAATTTTAACCAAGGGGGCGGGGCTACGCCCATAAAAATTAAAATGTGCGCTAGTGAGCTGAAATTTGCTGCAGAGCTAGGTCTAAGTGGACAATAAACTAAAAAAAATTTTAAAATCCGAAAATTTTGGCTAGGAGGGCGGGGCTACGCCCATAAAGGCTAGAATTAAATAAGCAAATCTAAAGCGCTTAATGGAAGCTATTTTATTGAAATTCGGCATACATACTGCGATAGGGCCAGCCTAAAAATTTTTCTTTAAAAAAGTGGGCGTTGACACGCCCATACCGATTCAACTTCATTTTCGTGTACTACGCCTCAGCATATTTAGATATACTATTTCTGTATATATTATTATCCGTTTGCAACGAAACTTGGCACAAATAATAAACACTGGCCGAAAAAAATCTTAAGTTTGGAAAAGTGGGCATGGTTATGCCCATATATATTAAAAATTAAAAGTTGCGCTAAGGAGCTGAAATTGGATACACGAGTAGGTATAGGTGAGAAAACAACAAGAAAAACCTGAAAACCCAGAAATCTTAGTCAGAGGGGCGGGGCTGCGCCCATTAAAATTAAAAATTAAAAGTTGCGCGTATGAGCTGAAATTTGATACACAAGTAGGTCTAGGTGAGAAACCAACTAGAAAAATCTGAAAAACCAAAATATATTACCAGAATGGGCGGGGCTACGCAACTATTGTTTGAACCTGAAAACTTACAGCCTTATTTATAAATCTTATTAAGGCTTTTTAAGAAAAATTTCTTACGAAAATTTGTCTCAAAATCCCTTTATAAAGCCTTAAAAAGTTTTATAAATAAGGCTGTTAACATACAGCTTTTATTTTAAGCCATTTTAGTGAAATCTTGCATAAATGTTATACGTGTACAATACTTTAAACTATCACATAAAAAAGTGGGCGTAATTACTCCCATAAAATTTTGGCCTTGAGTTTAATCTACTTCGGTCTACCATAATTTAGAAGAAAATTAGCATGAATTGTAAGCGCTGCTTACAGAAATATTGTGAGTTTAAAATAGTGGGAGGGGTGATGCTCATAAGATTATAAGGTAAAGTTCATGCTAGAGAGCTGAAATTTTATACGCAAGCAAGTGTAGATGAGTAAGCCAATGGGAAAATCTTAAAAACAAGAAGTTTTATCCGCTAAAACTCTAATTCGCACTAGAGAGCTGAAATTTGGTACACAAATTAATCTAAATCAGAGATCACTAAGAAAAATCTAAGAAACCAGAAGTTTCAATCAGGGATTGGGAAAAAGCACTGTAAACTCAAAATTAAGTTTTTATTATTTTATTGAAGCTTTTCATACACATTGAACTTATCCAAAGTAAAAATTTCCTGTTTTGAAAAGTGTCCGTGACTTCACCCATAAATCTTAGCTTTTTCTTTCATGTACTTCGGCTTAGCAGTTTTTAGTCTATTACTCATGTATTTCTAAATAGCTTTTTCCTACAAAACTTTACATGAATCATAAGCACTAACAGATATAAAAGTCGGCGGGGGCAGGCCCATAAAAATTTTACGTAGAGAGCTGACATTTTGTAGACAAATAATCCTAATTGATTTATTCAATCGGAAAATCCAAAAACTAATGCACCACCTACCCTATTGAAACTTTGCATGCACATTGGGCATATCCTTTTGATTTATGTACTTCGGCTAAGCAGACTTTAATATGTAAATATATTGAGCAAAAAGCCAGGATCACTCCCACTAAAATTGACGCTGTATTTTACATGTTTCTTTCCAGACGACTCTTACCAATGTACGCAATGTACACACTGGCGACCCGTTGTAATAACACAATATTTCATTTTTGCTCACGCTTAACCCATTATTTTATGTAACTATAAAATTTTTAACTTTCAAAGTGATCATGAATAGAAATAAAACACAATAGAAATTTTAAGTGTCAAAAATGTTATCAAAGCAAATTTTTCAAAAAGTAGTCAGATCGTCACAAAAACATGAATGTGAAAAAGGGCCAAGTTCTATAAAAAAGTTCGGCCATTAAAAGTAGTGAGATATAAATTTTGACCAAGTTCTTGTTTGGCACAATAAAATATGCTATGCATTATATAATTTTGTAATCGTACGGTTGTCATATAATTTCTAGATAATCTGCTAACTTGGCAATATTTTTACTTTTCTAAAAAAGGAGAGAAAAATTTTTATTTATTTATTATTTCTTTATATCGGTAAAAATGTTGTCAAGTTAGCAGGTTATTTAGAAATTATATGAAAACCTTACGATTACAAATTTATATAATGCATAGCATATTTCAGTGATAGGTATTGTACCAAACAAGAACTTGGTCAAAATTTATATCTCACTACTTTTAATGGCCGAACTTTTTTATAGGGACTTGGCCCTTTTTCACATTTATATTTTTGTGAGGATTTCTGTTTACCACTCTTATCAGGAAGTTGTTAACCATGCTGATTGGGACTGTATTATGGAGTTTTCTTTTTTAAATTTAATGTCAAAACTTTCTGTTCCCTAAAGTATTCATATAAATAAATTAATTACATGTCCTTTATGAAGTAATAATTTTTTAGGAGGGATAACTCAATACTGTTTGACTATATATTTCTCAAACAAGACCGCTAAATAAGGGTTTTAGTTTAAAAAAGGGAAAAAAATTTTGCACTTTCACTTGGAAATTAAAATTACATCAAAATTGACTTTATGTTGGTTTTTTTTTTCATTTGTACCTGTTAGGGAATCAATAAGAATATTTAACGAAATATTCAATGCGACTATCATATCATGAGTCTGGTATGAGTTTTTGAAAGGTCTAATAATATTCAATCATTTCAAGCGGTTATAATTAGAGATGTGCACGTGAGTGTTTTCTGACTCACGGCACGCACGCTCACGCAGAAAAATATTTAACTCACGCACTTTCACGCACGAATGATTTTGAACATTTTCACGATCACGCACGCTCACGAATAAAATATTTTTAATCACGCACGAGTGGTTAACAACTTATCACGATCACGCACGCTCACGAAAAAGTATATGTATAATATAATTTTCATGTTTTTTGGGTTGAAAAAAAGGTTCTTACATATACATACATATGTACTATCTATGTATATATGTATGTATGCTCGTGTTTTTGTAAAATTTACAATGTAAATTAAAATAAAGCAAAGTTAATTTATTATCGTTTTAAATATTCGTATTCGCGGATATCATTTTAAATATTCGAATTCGAATTGTCGTATATCAAAAATTGACCTTCCGCACATGTATGTATGTATACATACATAATATAAATGTGAAGGTAAGACGTACATATGATCAATTAAATAAATGATAATCAAATAAATGAGAAAAGCATATTAAATGAGAAAACATACAAATTACTAAAATGTTTCTGTTACGTAACATTTTCAAAGACTCCCACCAAACCCCACCATAACAAATCATAACAAAACTCGAACCCAACCCCTCCCCCTGCAGCGTTACGTAATATATGGACGGCCCTAAAGCAAAAAACATTTTCTGCGGTACAATTCGTTAGTAGTATTTTTGACAAAGGCACTGTTGAATCAGTAGTGTTTCTCAATTGATACTTCCTACAGGGTATCTAAGAAACATACATACATACTTACAAAGGTGTATGTATACATCAAATAAAATGCTCCGAATTCGTAAAGAATTCGTAACGATTGCTCGACAAAATCTTCCGATTTCGGCACCAAAATATTACCGAAATCGTAACAATTTTTGTATGAAATGGTTGACACGACTTCGTAACGATATGTCGGTACGAATTCGTAACGACATGTAGGTATGATTTCTTTTTGATTTTATAGCAGAGTATAGCTTCACCGTTATGTTGCTGATATTGTCGAAATAATTTGCACATACTTACGTTTTTTAATATTTGTTACAATCCTTTTTTTATCAACATATACATACATATTCATTTAAAAATAAATTCAGTAAAGTGCGACTATGACTCGCGCACATAGGGTTCCGTACGAACACTAGATATGTAATTTAATACAAACTTTATCCTACATAATATATAGTTTTGGCATTTTTTTCGTTTTTGGGGTCTTTTCGGTTTTTTTGTTTTGTCGGTTTTTGCGTTTTTTCAGTTTTGGCGATTTTTTTAAGTTTTGGCTCTTTTTTAGTTTAGACACTTTATTTTCTTGTTTTGGCGATTTTTTCAGTTTTTTGGCGTTTTTTCATTTTTTTTAGTTTTGGCGACATTTTCGCGTTTTGGCGATTTTTTTCAATTTTTTGCGTTTTTTTTCATTTTGGCGTTTTTTTTTTCATTTTGGCGATTTTTTAGAATTTGGCGATTTATTTTAGTGTTAGAATTTTTTTTTTAATTTTGGCGATTTTTTTCGTTTTGGCGATTTTTTTTAATTTTTGGCGATTTTTTTTTTGGTTTGGCGATTTTATAATTTTCGGTTTTTTTAGTTTTACCGTTTTTGAAAATTTCAAATTCTTACGGTTTCCAAGATATAGCAAATTGTCAAAATTACATAGTCAAAATTGCATTAACTGATGGACCACCCTTTAATTGAAATTTTTTACATTTTAGTGTTAATTGTTGTAGTCTGTATAAAAATACACTAATTTTACAAATTTCAAGTTTCAATATACATATGTTCATACAATTGTATGTATATATATTACATGGGATTTTAACATATTTCATTGCTCGTTTTGGAACACCCTTTAATTTTTAATTCTCATGTATTTGTTGTTGTAGCGGCCAATGTTCTACATACTGTGTCCAAATTTCAGGTCCGTAGCTCTTACGGTTCCTGAGGAAATACCGTGTGACGGACAGACGGACAGCGTAGCGAAAACAATAGGGTTCCTTTTCACCTTTGGTGTACGGAACCCTAAAAATGTTCACAGACTTTTACTTATGTACTCAAAAATCAATTTAAAAAAAAAAAAAAAATTAATCGTGCGTGATTATTAAAAAAAGCTCACGCACGATCACGCACGAGTAAATTTTTTTCAATCACGCTCACGCACTCACACGTGATTAGTTATAATATTTGATCACGAATCACGTGAATCACGCGTGACTCACGCGTGACACGAAATAATGACGACATTTGCACATCTCTAGTTATAATAGCATATACAAATTATCGGCCATGTTCTGAAAACCATTTCGTTTTGAAATCGCAAAGTTTCAAAAACGGAAAACGCTGTTCTCTTTATCGGATAATTTAGTGCATTCGAAGTTAAGTTCGCATAAAATATCTCAAGCATATGAAATCTTAAGATCAATTAAAAAGCTGCAATAAGTGAGCTTTTTTGTTGAGTTTTTTCCTGAAATTTGTCGGTTTCAAAACGAAATGGTTTTCAGAACCTGGCCGTATGTATACACCTTCAATTGATAGGAATTTAAAGTTAGAGTTTTTGAAAGTAATTTGGTCTTGTTCAAAAACTTGCCACCAGAAATTATGATTTCATTTATTGGATATTTAGCGTAGTAGATGAATTGGCTGGATAGGCTTTCATTAATAATATTAATTCATTAATATTTCATTGTTGAGTAAGAGTCTTTTGACAGTAAATAAGGCTTGGAAAGAAAAGAGATAAAATAAAGGGGAGTTAATATTAAATTGTGAACACACCAGGAGAATGTTTGAAAGAGCCCATTTTCTTTCTTTCTTGACACCCAATATAACAGCAATTAAATGCAACCCCACCCATATATCATCGGTGCTAAGCAGTTAGTGTAGTACATGTCAAATTAGCATGTTAATATCTGCATGTACATATGGTGCCAGTACACGGCATGTGGCAAATGTAGCATCTTGATGACGTCAAAATTACGTCAGAAGGACATGCGCATGTTGTTTTTTACATACCGTGTACTGTAGGCTTTTGCTTAGCCAAATAAAGCAAGCAAAGTCCCGTATTTATACTCTATTTTAATTTTTTCAATAAAAATGTCGTCGTCAGCCTTTGAAATGTTAAATATCGATGGGCCCTACTTCTGTTTAACCTTCATAGGGTCCTTAAAATCGTTGACGTTAACGATCTTCGGGTCAAATTTGACCCAAATTGAAAATTATGTATTGGTTTCATTTATTTGTGATTCATTTATTGCCAATGAAAGAGAACATTATTTCATATATTTAATTCGATTAATATACGATAGATAAAACCGTAATATTAAATCGATATTATTATTAATTGTACATAAAGTAATGGTTTCAGAGTGCAGTTTTCATATTAAGTTTTTGCAAGTTATAATAGTATCTAATGGTGTTTTATTTTCTGCGCTGAGGCCTAACTGGCAACGACTTCTTTTGGATCTGTTTTTACCCTCTTCAAGCATTTTTTCTTTGGATTTAGTTGAAGTTTACGGCTACTCATTTACCTAACGTAGTTTTAGTGCAACTTTCTGTGAAAATACTGATATTGATAACCTCTTTTGGTTCTTTATATAAGGCATAGTAAGCTGAAATCCTAAATTTTCTAAGAAGTGTCGACGTTTTGCAAAACAGTTTATTTCCAGCCGCTATTAGCTGATGTAGATATCACAAAAGCATTGTAAGCTTATATATCTACCATGTTACTAACCACCATTTGACAATATTGATTAGTCTTTCTTTTGCAAGTAAAACATAATCTAACTCTGTCCAGCAAATAAACCCTTCCATTTTATTTATTGTAATCTAATCATATTTGCAGTTTCTTGTCTTGGTGATTACTAACTTTAGAGATATGATGCAAAGTACTAAGAAGGTTAGGTTAGTTTAGGAAGGGTGGTGCTTTACCGCACCTCCATTTGGAGGCCCAATTGGGTCCATTGTGATTCCCTTCTGTTGCCCAAAAAAGTAATATTTACCCTCCCATTTGCAGCCAGAAGTGACCATATTATACTAAGAAGATCTACAGCCTTTTTTTATCGGAATATATATAAGAAGGGTACGAGTTCTATCTTTGGTAAAACAAAAATAATGATAAACACGCATGATAATAACACATGTACTATCTCTGGTAGTAACTCATTCATATTTTTATGTGTAGTTTGAACTAAAGTGATTTGTGATCTCAATTTATTGTTCAACCGATAAGATGTAAAAAAATTATCTGCAGTCGTGTTATATTTTCAAAATCGTCTGATAATGTATGCAGGCCATTTTCTATTTCATTATCTTTCATTATTTTACAAAAAATACCGGACACAACACTTCCAAACTTTAAAACGGGTCAAATTTTACCCGAAGATCTCTAGTGTAAAATCTTGCATACAATTTTCTTTGGCAAGTTTGTGGATATATAAACCTACTATATCTGTTAAGATATAAAATTAAATAAAAGTCAGAAAATATGACATGATCAATCACTAATTTTCAGAAAAAATCAAAGTTTTTTCCTGAAATGGGTCAAAATTGACCCAAAGACCCTATGAAGGTTAAAAAGAGTAGAAAGTTTATGAAGATAAAACGTCGTAATGTGAAATAGCCTATGCGATTAGGAATAACATAAGTGCTCTGAAAAGTGCAAGCATGTCGCCGCGCTCTTAAGTGTCCGCCAGAAGCTGAAAAGCAGCAGCATACCATTTCATCTTATCTGGATTAATATTAACCATTGCTACTTTGCAGTTTTCTTTGCATAAAACCAGAGAGCTGTGCGTCAAATTCTCCACAACTGGAGACTGTGTTCGAAGATATATATAAAGGCGAGAGTACTAAGCAGTATATCAAAGCACCTTTGCGGCCCATCCATTACACAATATTATTGCATATGTTGTTGTACATATTATTGTTGTTTTGACGTATACTATGCAATAAACGGTACAATATTAAAAAAAAATATTGCCCAATTTTCCTGACAGTGAAAAAGTAACCAACTTAATAGTAACAAACCAAAAAAGTTTGTCTTAAGTAAAACAAAAATAAGCATATTAACTAACATGGGGATAATTAGTCCCTATTTACACTATGCAAGTCTTATTGCTAAGCTGATTAGTTTATTAGGGGAGAGAGACGGGGGGAAAAGAAACGTTGCTGTTCCCCTCGTCTCTCTCTCCCTGAAACTAATCAGCTTAGCAATAAGACTTGCACGTTGTGTTTTGGGACTTAGTAAAGAATAATGGGATGGTCACACTTAGGCAAATATTTGCTCAAAAAACGTGACCACAAAATATTAATGAAAAAGCTTTCAATTCAGATACGTGTTTGTTAAGTTAAATAGTTTCCAATAATTTTGGAATCAATGACGTTGTCTATTAGTTGTTTATGAAACTGTTTAACACTTGTCTGAATCAAATGGTTTTTCACAAAAAAATAATTGCGGTTACGCTTTTTTGGGCAAATGTTTGCCAAGTGTGACCGTACCGTACTGACGCAACACACAATGGATCAAACACAAAGAACGCTGATCATGAAGTTGTAGTGGCCTTCGAAAACAGCTAGTTGTTCCGTTCTACTACGTGTTTGTCAGAATATTTACAATTAACTTTTTTGTTATTTGTTCATTAATAATTATCACATATAATTTGGATTACAAAGCGATACCAACTTTAGCCTATTCAAATCATAAATATAGAAAAGTCTTTTGATATTTGCCTCCTTCGAATATGACATACACATTGGCGATATTATTGTACAATACGAAAAATTGCACAGTTTTATTGCAAGTGGGTGGGCCGCTTCAAGCGTATGATATTTTTGCAAACAAGACAAGAGATGTTTTCTTGTTTTTTTTTTTTTTTTTTTGATGTGTAAATATCTTACGCTAGGGGGTAAAAATCTTTTTCACAATACAATCACAAATATTGAGTAAGGTGCACACCGCATTATCAAATCGGTGTAAGCTATGTATGAGTGTATTAGTGTTTGAAAGAAGCAATACAAATTTATTTAAAATATTGTAAATACATACATAGGAATTTGCTGGATTTTGTTTGTTTTATTTAACTTGATAATTGCTTTATTAGGGTTCCGCACACCAAAGGTGAAAATGAACGCTAATGTTTTCGTCAAAGTCGCACTGTACTGAATTTATTTTAATTGCAATGCGTACACAACAACAAGAACAGCAACAACTAAACGATGAACAACAGGAATTAAAAATTAAAAAGTAAAAGTAAAGGCATTTACCATAGATGAGCACTTTGCAGTACCACTAAAATTTCAGTAAAAATAAAAAAAATTTTTAACCAGTAAATTTTTACTGATTACTAAAATTTTTTTCTACAATTTTTATAAAGTGCCTAAATGATTTATTATATGATGAGGTGCATTGAATTTTTAGTAATCAGTAATGCCCGTACTCATAATGAAATTCTACCAAGTGGCTAAATGTTTTTCATACAAAATTTGATTAAAAAAAACTTTGCCACTTGCTACAATTTTATTATGAATACGGCCCTACGATTTTACTGGTAAAGCAAATTACATTTCATTAGCAGTAAAAATTTACTGAATTTTTTCAGTAATCAGTAAATTTACTGCTTCCTGCAATTTTTAATGCAGTACATGTACATATACTGCAGTGTGCCCATTTATTAACAAAATAAGTTTAACTAAAGTAATTTAAAAAAATATACTAAAAGCATAAGTACTTCCAACTTAAAAAAAATTTTCATTACTAGATGTTTACACATCTCCTCTGTGATCGAACTCAAATTGCTTTTTATACTCTTTACCAAAAAATGGTAAAAGGGTATATATAGGTTTGTCATTCCGTTTGTAATTTCCAGAATATTAATAAGCGAGCCATAAGGTATATATATCCTGGATCCTTATGCATAGGAAAGACGAATAAGCGATGTCCGTCTGCCCGTCTGTCTGTACGTGAAATCGGTTTTCCGAAGCTCCCAGAAAAGCTCGAGCAGACGGTTTCAGAGCTGGGAGACTTAAACTTCATTTTGCCATACAAAATAACTACCGAAAACTAGTTTTTAATAATTTTTTATTAAATAAACTTATTTTATACTTCAGTATGAAGAAAATTGGTATTTCCAACTAAAAAAAATTAAAGAAAATTAAAAAAATTAAAAAGACGTTTCCAGGGTTGGAAACCTTCACTTTTTTTGTTATGCAAAAGTAACCTACTAAAACAAATTTTTCCTTTTGTTTCTATAAACTAAACATATGTAATGTCCTTAAAAAAGGAGATTGATGTAAAAAATCAGAAAAACAAAAAGGATGATTCCAGGGTTGGAAAACCTACTATTTTTGTGATATATACAATTAACTACCGAAAATTAGTTTTTAATAATTTTTTATTAAATAAAGTTATTTTATACTTCAGTATGAATAAAATTAGTATTTCTAAATAAAAAAAAATTTAAAAAAAATTAAAAAGACGTTTCCAGAGTTGGAAAACCTTAACTTTTTTTGTTATGCAAAAGTAACTTACTAAAACAAATTTTTCCTCTTTTTTCTATAAACTAAACATATGTAATGTTCTTAAAAGAAGGAGATTGATGTAAGAAATCAGAAAAACAAAAAGGATGATTCCAGAGCTGGAAAACCTACGATTTTTGTGATATATAAAATTAACTACCGTAAACTAATTTATTATTTATTTTTATTAAATAAACTTATTTTATACTTCACCACGAATAAAATTGGTATTTCAAATAAAAAAAAATTAAAAAATTTAAAAAGACGTTTCCAGGGTTGGAAAACTTTAACTTTTTTTCTTATACAAAAGTAACTTACTAAAACAAATTTTTCCTGCTCTTTAAAAATTAAACATATATTATATTCTTAAAAGAAAAAGATTGGTGTAAGAAATCAGAAAAATCAAAAAGGATGATTCCAGGGTTGCGAAACTGAAACTTCTTGTGCTATAAAAAATTAACTACCGAAAGCTAATTTTTATTTTTTATTAAATGAACTTATTTTATACCTTAGTACAAATAAAATTGATTTTTCAAATTAAAAATTGAACTTCAAAAAATTAAAAAGATGTTTCCAGGGTTGGAAAACTTTAACTTTTTTTTATAAAAAATAACTTACTAAAGCAAATTTTTCCCTTTTCTGTATAAACTAAAGATATCTTATATTCTTAAAAGAAAGAGATTAGTGTAAGAAATCAGAAAAATCATAAAGGAGGATTCCAGGGTTGGGAAACGTACTCTATTTGTGATATAAAAAATTAACTACCGAAAACTAATTTTAATTTTTTTTTTTTAAAATAAATAAACTTATTTTATTCTATAGTACAAATAAAATTGGTATTTCAATTTAAAAAAGTTGAAAACACGTTTCCAGGGTTGGAAAACTTTACCTTTTTTTATACAAAAGTAACTTACTAAAGCAAATGTTTCCTTTTCTCTATAAATTAAAGATATTTTATATTCTTAAAAGAAAGAGATTAGTATAAGAAATCAGAAAAATCAAAAAGTATGATTTCAGGATTGGAAAGCCCACACTTTTTGTGATATAAAAAATTAGCTACCGAAAACAAGTTTTTATTTATTTTATAAAATAAACCTATTTTATACTTCAGTACGAATGTATTTGGTATTTCAAAATAAAAAAGTTAAAAAATTAAAAAGACTAATCCAGGGTTGGAAAACTTTAACTTTTTTTGTACAAAAGTAACTTACTAAAACAAATTTTTCCTTTTTTCTATAAATTAAACATATCTTAAAATCTTAAAAGAAAGAGATTGGTGTAAGAAATCAGAAAAATGAAAAACGATGATTTCAGGGTTGGGAAACTTGCACTTTTTGTGATATATACAAGTAACTAAGTCTAATTAATTTTTATCTTTTCCTTTATAGATTATACATATTTTACGTTTTGGAAAGAAAAGTTTGGTGTAAAAAATTATAAAAATAAAAACCACAGTTCCAGAGCTGGAAACTTTGAACTTTTTTTCTGGATATTAAAGTAACTAAATAAAACATTTTTTTAATTTCCTTTTTTCTTTTTTTACTTAACACACTTTCTATATTTTTTTAAGAACTACTAGATTGATATAAGGAATCAGAAAAATCTAATATAATGATTCTAGGGTTTGCAAATTTATTTTTTTGTACATAAAAGTAACTATCTCAAATTATTTTTTTCTTTTTGTTTATACTTTATGTAAGTGCTTATGTATGTATCTCTATACTACATAAAAACACTTTGGTAAAGGGTATATAAGATTCGGCACAGCCGAATATAGCACTCTTACTTGTTTTAATTAGAGTTTGTCAATCCCACGCCAACTTCATTAGTTAGAGTTGACAGTAATATTTAGAGTATGTATACTTTTTTCAACTGTGGGTGGAATGCGAGTGTGTAAATGTTTTTTAATCGAAATAATTTTCTATTGCCTACATACTTTTAACAAACGTAAGCAAATCGCGGCTAAACGATATATACATATGCACTCCCATCCTTATTTCCTTTTAAATGTTATGTGTCTACGTAAATTGAAAATATGAATGTTAGTTCCTCAATAATAACAATATAATTTTATTATAATTGTGGGAGTGATTTATTTCAATTAAATATGAATATATTTATTGCAAGTATTTCAACTAAGAGCACCGATAATAATCTTTTACTAAAATCTATTTATAGTTTCATAATCGCAGCAGATTATTGGCAGTCGCGCTTTCCCGGGCGCTCAGTGGCTTTGGACATGTCAATGACGTATATAATAGTGGCCTTTGCTACCGTACTATTCAACAATGTTTTCCTTTCGTTGGCTCCATTTCGAGTGCGTGTCATGTTTGGTTATATTGTCTCTTTTACAACGCTTGTTTTTGTGGCAGTGTGTGAAGTTGCTTGGCATATGTTTGCGGCCAATACGGCATACTCAGTAAATTTGGCAGCCGTTTCATTGGTGGCCATCGGTTGTACAGGTAATAAAAGTATTTATTTGTCCCAATCACACTATGCAAGTCTTATTGCTAAGCTGATTCGTTTCAGGGAGAGAGAGACGAGGGGAACAGCAATGTTTCTTTTCCCCCCGTCTCTCTCCCCTAGCAAACTAATCAGCTTAGCAATAAGACTTGCATAGTGTAAATTGGGACTTTGAAATTAAAGCTATAAATTATCAACTTACATATTTATTTCTCTGATTTGTTTTTTCATACTTTTCAGTCCAACAATCAAGTTTTTATGGTTTTGCAAGTATGTTTCCTAAACGTTATACACAGGCAGTTATGACTGGCGAAAGCTTAGCCGGATTTCTGGTGTCTTCCAATCGTGTTGGTACAAAACTTTTAATACAAAACGATCGTGTGTCGACGGTGATTTTCTTTTTTACATCCACGCTGTATATATTGTTTAGTTATTTGTTGCATTTGGCCACTATTAATTCGCCATTTGTGCGGTATCACATGAAGGCATGTGCCAAAATTATTTTGCGTCCGGATGAGGATCGCTTGGTAAGTTATTTTCAATAAATATTTTTTTAAAATCAATTTAAATAATTATTTAAATTTAATTAATTAAATGTTAAGCAAAAAAATTAGTTCAAGCCAAAAATGCATATTAATTTTGAAAAAGTCAGCCAAATCGCAGCGAAATTCAAATTGCCCAAAAATTAATTAAATTTGATTGATAAGCATACCAGTTTCGGTTATGAGCAATCTTCAGTGTTCTCTATTCAGTAGACTTCCACCGAAAAATATCCTTAACAAATACAAAAAAGTTCATATTAGTTAGGAAGCTTACAAACGCGTTTTAAAATATGTCTCAATATTGAAACGTTTCAATTTTAATACTTTAATATGGTCTGGCAAGTTTGCTGTTTTTTGTTTGTGTGTAAATAAAAAAAAAAATATAAAAAGCATGTCATTTTCAATATGGCAATATGGAAGTGTTAAACTAAACAAGTTTAAACTGTCAAGGCAGCTCTAGTTGATGAAAAAATATTTGTATTTTTCGCTGTCTTCAGGCATTTTGAAGAAGAAAAGTTATTAAATGTATCAAACATTTATCCAACAATGATTTTTAATTAAATTTTTTTGTTATTTTAATACTTCAATATACTGTGTTTAATATCGTTGCCTACTAACAATGAAAATCTTAAGGTGACACAATGTTGCCACATTAAAATTTTAAGTCACTCATTGTGAACTCCCTAAGTATGTCCCGCTTCACACACTTCAACTTTTGTTGATCAACTCATAATTCATCTGTAAGAAAAAAAAGAGATATTTGTATTTCTTTCTCCGGTTTTCTAACAGCTGAATTTCAAGTTGATCAACAAAAGTGAAAGTGTGTGAACCAGGACTATGTTTATAGAGAAGCTACCAAAATGTTATTGATAATTACGTACATAAACATCATGAATGTTAAAATAGCAAGAAGTTAAAAACCGAAAGTCGACGGTTTCGAAAATTTGGCCTAAAAACCCGCTGTTTCGAATTCGGTTAAACCCGAACAGCGAATCCTAGTGTATATAGTATGAGTTAAAATTTATTAGTATGTGTGACACCGACGACGCTCGATGGGAAATCAAAAAAATTAGAGTTTTAGAAAATCTTTTTTCACATGTTATACGTGTAAGTTAACGTTGGAACATCTGAAGCGTCACCTTAATGTTTTTTCATTTATTTAAGCGGCACCCTAATACATTCAATATAAATTACTGACGGCATGTCTGGCAATAAATTCATTTGTTTATCAATTATTTCCCAGCACCTTTGGTGTAACCTGATTCCCCACACTAGGTGCATTGTCAACAAAGTAAATAGTATGGGAACAATAAGCTTGCTTTAGTCTGATTCTTTCTATATTATTGTATTTTAGTTAGTCTGTAACCAGCACTCAAAATAGAAAGACAAATTCAAAACTGGATTTGCCTTTAATAAAAAAGAATTATATAAAACCCACTTATAAATATATATAATTTTTATATTTTTGCTACCAAAGTATCAGCAAAAAAGCAAAATCTAAATAAAAATAGCAAAAATTAAAAATTTAAAAAACCCTGACATATCTAGAAATGATGTGATATCCTCTAAACGGTTGGGTCGATTTTCTTCAAATAAATCTAAGAACACTCCCGATCAAGCTACGTTTCAAACAGAAAAAACAAAATCAAAATCAGTCCAGCCATTTGGTCTGTACGTGGACTCGTATAGTTAGGCACACATACACAGAGATACACATACATACACTACAATATTATAACACCCTTTTTTTGGTCGGGGTTAATAAAAATTAATGCTTGCTTGGTGGGTCATCAAAACAACAAGCACATGCACACGAACTTGACAGAAAGCATTATGATCGTGTGTAAAGCCCTTTAAGCCCTAATTGTCTAAATCACCCAAGCAAAGTGTTTTTCATACAAATTCTAATAACTCTGAAAGTCCTAAGCAAAGTCTAAATTTATTTGCTTATCTTCCTTGAGTGATGGATTTGTATGAAAGAACAAGATTTATTTGTTTGTTTTTGTTTCCATGTAAAAATCACATTGGTGACTTAATTTGGACAATTAGTTAGGGCCTTTATTTTTGTTCTAAATATAATTTCTTTTCCGTACACCAAAGGTGAAAAGGAACCCAATTGTTTTCGCTACGCTGTCCGTCTGTCTGTCTTTCCGTCACAGGCTGTTTTCTCTAGAACTGTAAGAGCTACGGACTTGAAATTTGAATAGAGTACGTAGAACTTTGGCCGCTAAAATAACAAATACATGAGATCTAAAAATTAAAGGGTGTTCCAAAAGTAGCAACGAATAATATTAAAATCCTATAAATATAAATTAATATTTTACCTATTTAGTAAAATATTTTTTTTATTAAATAAGTAAAATAATAATTTGGGATTATTAGTGCGTTAACAAATGTTAAACTTAAATTGTAATAAATCCCATAAAACACTCTAATTAAAAAAAATTTCTAAAACTAAAATAAATCGCTAAAAACCGAAAAATCACCAAAATGAAAACAATTTCCCAAAATGAAAAAAAAAATCGCCAAAATGAAAAAAATTCCAAAAACCGAAAAAATCGCCAAAACGAGAAAAAAGTGCCAAAACGAGAAAAAAGCGCCAAAACTAAAAAAAATCTACAAACTGAAAGAAACGCAAAAAACTGAAAAAAAATCGCCAAAACGAAAAAACCCCAAAACCAAAAAACGCCATATTAAAAAACGCTCCAAACCGAAAAAAATCCCGAAAACGAAAAAATGCCAAAACTATATATCGTTACGTTAGTCGGAAAAAGTGCTAGGTCCATTTTTTCAAATTATTCAGGAGAGATAAAAAACTGTTTAAGTTTGTTTTTAGTAGACTTTTTGAAAATGTGTAAATGCAGTTTTTTTCTTTAGTCCATCCTCTAAAATTACCAGTAGTTGTAGGATTTTAAAATAAATCATTTGCGGACTTGTAGGCTTTTTTGGACTTAGCACATTTGCTCTTTGAAATTTCATTATTTCAGTGGGGACTTAGCATATTTTTCTTATATACCTACATATGCTTTCTTTTATTTCTGAAATTTAACTTAAGGAATTGTTCCTTATGAAGCATAATTCGTTACAGCGGTGTTCACTGTAACCAAAAAAAGCTCAATGAAACTAATAAAAAGTAAATGTATTTGGTGTTTACAAGAATGTAGTTATTTTATTGGTGTTGATAAAAAAATATTAATTGGTTAACAAAAAATAAGAATAAGAATTATTAGTTTAAAGAAAAAGAAATAAATAATAATAAAAAGGTATATTTTTGCAATATAGGGAACATCCAATTGCTTAAAATTATACGATTATGTGTTGAATTCAATAGTGTATTTATTTTAAGCGGACGCTTCCTATGTTAAAAAAAAGTACAGAATATTTAGAAAAACCAATAATAGATGAGGCAGATCACTTTATTTCACAATTTTGTGTATATTTAATTGCACGTATATCCGCTGCCTTGTGATCTCCTTTACCTCATCCAGGCCGAATGCTTTTACAAAATTGCAAGGTGTTGACATGTTTAAAAAACGAAAAGCCCAAATATGTAACGTCGTATGGTTCAGACTTTTTCCGGGCTGTTCTGCATATATTAATATATTCAGCAGGGACAGCAATATTTCTCTTTTTAATTGCACGTTCAATGATGTAGTGTACACTATCAGCTTCCATTTGTGTGTTGCCAATTTCCAAGATTTTTTGTTCAATCATTGTGTTATGTTGAACTGCTGAGTTCAGCAAGACATTGTTCATTCTGGTGTTTCGATTTTGGTAGGTACAGCCGTCACTATAAAAAATAATTTTTTTCGCCTTCTCGTTTTCATAAAGGACCTTTTGTTTGATGAAGTACATATAGATGCTCGAAAATTATTCAGCACCTAATCCATCTTCCACTTCATTCCATATAAAGCAATAAGTTTTATTGTTTTTAAGGGTGAAAAACCAAGTTGTGGACTTGAAGCTTCGTGCGGTAGTACATGCTGCTTACTTGAAGGTCCACTGCGAAAAAATGTGTTTCTTCATTACGGTCTTTAATATTTTTATTTCTTGCCTCTTCCTTTTTTCTGGTGAAGATTGTATTCTTCTTGTGTATATGTATATCCGACTGAAAAAAGTGCACATATTTGGCATATGTCGTTTTTAGGAGAAAACAAAGCCAGATTTTTGGAATAGAATGTTTGATGAAAGACCACAGTAGAAAGAGGACAAATATTTCTTCTAGCGCACCAGCCACTAACATAAAAATCGTAAAGATTTCTTCCTTTCAACTGGACTTGACATATTTTTTTAGTTTTTAAAATTTTTTTTTGTACTAAACATATTTGCCTACCACTGCATTCCAGCAATAATAAACAAAATAAGCAAGCTACATCAAAATCTCAATTTCGACGAAAAAGGGACTTAGCACTTTTTCCGACTAATGTAACGATATATATATAGGCTAAAGTTCGTAAAGTATTACATATCTAGTCTCCGTACAGAAAAAGCCTTCGTGAGCGAGCCAAAGTCGCACTTTACTAAATTTATTTAATTTTATAAAAGACAACTTTTAATTTAGCAAATATAATAATAATGTACTTTTTTCAGAACGCTCTTGATGGTTCAACACCAACAGCCAAGTATGGAGTTTTAACTTTGGAACCCAGCAGTCCCACAGCTCCCATAGCAGCCAAGACCACGCCGGCTGCATTAAGCTTTAGCAATCCCGTATATGAGTTATCAAATCCCTCAGCAGGTGAAAGTGTTATAGAAGGTCTAAATAATTTGCCCGATATACCGGGAACACCACAAGAACCCACAACTCCCACAACGGTTGCATTCAAAGTGGAACATGTTTTGACACCAGGCACATGTACACCTGGCAAACTGAGTGATCTGAAAACCGGTTTTGCTTCCAGGTGGCAAGTTGCGCAATCTATTTACCCTTATATGGTATGCATAGCCCTGGCATATTGTGTAACATTATCGTTATATCCCGGTATAGAATCGGAAATACTTTCATGCAGTTTGGGCACTTGGATGCCAGTTTTGTTGATGTTTACATTTAATACATCTGATTTGATTGGAAAAACATTGGCTGGTGTTCCATATCCTTGGTCGCGTAGACAATTGATTTTGATGTCGGGTTTAAGAATAGTTTTGGTACCTCTTTTGCTACTTTGCTGTGCTCCCAGGCATCAACCTGTCATTTCAGGTGAAACGGCTGCTTTTATATTCACTATTGCTTTGGGTGTGAGTAATGGCTTGGCAGGAAGTTTGCCCATGATGTTGGCACCAGCTAAAGTAAATGCAACTTTAAGAGAAGTTACTGGCAATATGATGACTTTGTCCTACAATGTAGGCCTAACCGTGGGTTCATTTATAGGCTATGTTTTTGAGTCTATGTTGGGTGCACAAATAACAAATCTATGTCCCAAGTATCCCTACATCATGGATCATCATCCACATTATCAATACACATCAACAAGTGCAACCATATTGAATAATACGACAACATTGGCTGCAGCCATATTGACTTCCACACTTGCTACACCTACAACAAGTCTTGAAGCTACAACAGGTTTAACAAACTTTAACTCAACAACTTCTATGGCGCCCATTGGTTCAATAACTACAACCACAGTGGCCCCTCTCCCTGCGGTAACATCAACAGCAACTTTGGCCGTTTTATCAACAGTTGCGGCTTCAATTGCCACCATACCAGAAGTGGTAAGCACCATTGCCAATACACTGCTAACTTCAATTAGCGATTTAAGTTCGGAGTTAGTAAATGGTGGCACAAGTACCGGCGATCCTCAAACACCCATGGAATTAATTGAAAAAATTTAAATCAAAAACAAGCCATGGGGATTTTGTGTATGTGTGATAGTGATTGTTTTTAAGGAAGTTTGATTTGAAACAAATATTTTTAATTATTTGAAAAATATTTGAGTCCGTATAGAAACGGAGGCGCTAATAATGAATGTAGTGGTAAGACAAACATGTATGTTAGTGCATATTTTTAATTTAAGGCGAGTATCTAAGAGTTTTTTTTAACAAATGAAATCGAGGTTAGAAGTGTGTAAATACTTTGGTAATATTTTATATTATATGTGTAAGATTAGTAATAATTAAGGTTAAAAGAAATGCAAAAATGTATGTATGTGCAAAGTAATTCAACAAGAAGATATGGAAAATATAAAAAACATAAAACAATTATTATTATTTAATTTTTTAAGTCTTATTAAAACATTTTTATGAATAAGGCAGTAAGATTTTAGTGAGTTACCCTTATAGAAAATATTTGAATCAAGTACTTAGATACGTACATCGTAATCTTTCATCAAGCCAAAGATTTTGAGCATCTCATATCAGCTTTGAGAACTATTGAAAGTAATTTTTTTAACTGTAGCGAATTGGCAAATTTTTGTTTTCTATAATAAATTATATTGACAAAAGTCTTGAAAGAAGACAATTGTAAATAGGTGCTTAATAAAGAAACTCCATTCAATGCCATGGCAAATGTCAAATTTGAAGTAAACAACTAAATAATTTTTGTATGTTTTTTTTATACAGAGATTTTGGCATTAATTGTGGTATAAACTTGTTATTTGTGGATCACATATACATAAATTTATAAATGTGTAAGCATTTGTTTTTTTAAGTAATTGAAATGTTTTATAATATAGTATTTGCTTAAGTTTCGATTGCATTTTTAAATATAATTTTATGTTCTGTAAACTCTACATATGGGCATTTTCATAGTAAAGACCACTTCCGCCACATAATGTTGCGTGATGTTCACTAATTGAAGGTTAGCCGCGAATAACGTTGTAAGTGACAAAATAATAATTTTTCAATAAAGTCAAAAAAACGTATTTTAAAGCAAGATTGATTTTTTTTGCTTAATTTTTTTTTGCTTATCGAAAATAATGATAATTAGCATTGACCTTTACTTTCTATCTCTGTTACATTTATCAATTATTTTCAACAATTTCGTTTGCATGATTTTGTTAGTTACTTACAAAGTTCTTCCACTGACTGACTGTTTGTAATTGTATTTTGACGGCGATAAGATGTATAATTTTGGATGGAACAATGCAATGTAATGTTAATGGTAATCTGCGAACAAACTGGTTTTATAAAAATTATATTTTTGAACATTATTCGCGGCTACACTTCAATTGCTGATATATTAGAATTATGTATTCCATAAAGATTGATTGATTTCTTGTTGGGTAGAGCATAAGTATTTGAAAATTTTGTAATATAAAAAAGGAACTTTTTTCTCTATTAGTTGTTTGCCAAACTTTCAGGTGAAACAAAAAAATTTGAAACAAAATAGTTGACTTCGAAAATTCGAAATTTTCTCTCACTTTTTATTTCCCTCGAAATCTGTTTAGAATAGGAGGATTTTATTGTCGATAAAGGTTAATTTGCTGGAAACTATTTTTCAAATAATATTCAGAATTGGTTTGAGTCTAAAACATAAACAATTAACGAAGATAACGTAACGTGACGGAAGAGAGCTTTAAGGCTCAGTTAGCCGACTGTAATGTAATGTAACTGTAACGTAGAAAACAGCTGATCGATATTTCTATATGAAAATTAGGTTACGTTACATTACATCTCTATAAACATTTTCTTTACTTTTCACATAACAAAATCGATCAGCTGTTTCTTACTGTTGCAGTTACATTACATTACAGTCGGCTAACTGAGCCTTTAGGCTTTTATGTGCAAATGCTCATATGTACTTTCAAATATTAATTTCGAAGGAAGTTATAATTTAGTTAATTATTTCAATGTAAGTTTTAAGTGTTACATTCAAAAGAACAAAAAAAAGCTTAAAAATTTTGGTTTTTCTAGGGAAATACCTTAGATAATAAGCTTAATTCACGCATTTCGGAAAAGTTTCATCTGGAATGTTTTTCTGTTCTCTCATTAACAAAGTCGTCAAACTACATGTGAAAAACTTTTGTCCAAAGCAAACTGGTCAGTTTAGCTTAATTTTCACATATTTAATTAATTTTTACTATATCTGTTCGTCAGTTTAAGTTTTCTATTATTATTTTCCCTTTCTGAGTTCTTAAGGGCTAATAAATCAGTCAAAGTTTAAACGCTGGTTTAGCTAAACTAAACTCAAATTTATATGTAGTTTAAGCTCAACAGGAGTAAATCAGTGAGTGAACCATACCTTATGTGTAGTTTAAGAAATAATATTTTGGCAGCACTAGAATAAATGTCAATAAACAGCTGTTTTGCTGCAGACTATCAATTATTTGCACAATAGAAAAGACAAAAAAGTTAAAAAATTTTAATTAAAGGTTGCCAAATTTTACTGAAAAAGGAATTATATTTATTCTGGGCGAAATAGAATAGTATAAAAGAATAATAGAGTGTAAGAAAACAAGTCGAACAGGATCTGAAAAAAGTAGAGGCTTGGAAAAAAGCTGAGTGCTCTTTTAATCAAAAACATGTGGTCTGTAAGTAACAAAACCATATGGCCTGTATTGGTAGTTTAAACGCCTAGTTTTATGCGCTTACAGATGGTTTAAATACTATATTGATTTATAGGCTTGGTAGTTCAAACACATTTAAAACTAAAAATAGAGATTAACTTGCACTGATTTATTAACCATTTGTTTCGGACAAAATGCTCTATATGTAGTTTGATGATTTTCTTTTAAGAGTTCGGATGTATGAAATAACGTCCAAAATAAAATCATCAAAAATGAAATATGTAACCCCAAAATTTTATTAAATTATTTTTTTTATAATATTTTTGCGTTTTAAATTTTTAAAAAAGCGTTACTTTTGTAGGTTTAAAATTAAGAGGTTAAAAGAAATAAGGTTTTAGTTTTGTAACTTAATTCGTAGTATTTTAAATAATATTAAATTTACATAGTTTAGGGTCGTATTTTTTAATACAAAATGCTAGGTGTAGACAAATTATATATGGAAAAAATATATATTATGAAAACAAAGTACATACGAAATTTGTCAACGCTTAGATTTGCGTTTTACAAAATAAGGCTCTTAATTTTTAAATTTATGGCTTTTTAGTACATAATATTTTATTCTTCTTTCAAAGGTAATAAAGAAACCACTATAATATAATTATTTAATATTTAATAATTTATTATTATATATATATTTATTATTATATTTAATTTTAATAATTATTTAGTTATTTTTTTGAAATAACATCCAGTTTGTTTCACTGAATTTCAAGTCTGTTTATTCGAAAGTAGATAAGCATAAACCCAGTTGTCCAAGACTTTCATTAATGATATCGATTTCGAATATATCTCGAATATTTATCGTGTAAAACTAGCGAGAATAACACTAAAAAATGACTCGAAAAAAGTTCAGCAGTCGCCCAGTTTAAAAAAAAAAAATCCATTTCGTTGGTTCGCTACCAATATCAAAAAAGAGAGAATATCGAACTAATTTCGATATCTCAAAAAGGCAGTACAAAAAGCAAAAAGGAATTTTATTTTTTAATTTATTTATTTTAACTTCCCAGCTAAAAAAAATATGTATGGAGCATATATGATATCCCATATATGGTTGGGATCCGAAAAATGAGGGTATATATGGGCATATATGGTTATATATATTCATACATTTTCATACATGTATGTGTATATATTCCCGCTACAGTATGCAAAGTTCATATCCATACTCTCTTGATTACAAAAGCGCACTGCTGTGCAATAAATTAAATTACTAAAATTACTTTTTTTTTAGATTTTGAACAGAGAGGTTGTATTTAATGAAACATTTGTTTGGACAAATAATTCAAAATGAACTAAAGTTTTTCTTTTTTAAACGTTGATGGTACGCATATAAACTTTGTATACCGTATGTATTTTCTAATGGATTTCCAATTCACCAGTGATAAAATACCAAGCTTTTTTTGCTTTCAAAAACGATTTTATGTGAGATATCATGTATGCATACATTATTATATGGCTCCCCAGCTAAAAAAATTATATATGGTCCATATGAATGATATATTAAAAATATACGGACCATATATAATTTTTTTAACTGGGATTACTTATTTTATTTATTTTGTTTTTAATTCCTTAACTTACGCTGCTGAATTTGAGCATGACACCTCCATTCCAGCAGACTAGTACACATCCAACTAGGCTATCGTGGCAAATCTTTTTTTGTTCTGTTGCACATATTTAATTGTGTTTTTTTATTTTTAACTTAAATTGCTGTCATGGCTCGAACGTGGTACCTCTAGACTAATAGACCAGCACACACCGACTAGACTGCCGTCACACATGTTTGAGAAATTATAGAGAGAAGTTCGAAGTTTGAACATTCGAATTTTTTAGATTTTTGTTTTCGAAATTTCTTCGCTTTAATGAGCTTTAGTTTATATCGAATCTCAAGTCAAGTGGGAATACGTAGGTATTGTATCTATATATTCGAGTTCTTATATGAGTATGAGATTAGCTTGCCTCGAATTTATAGACACATCATTGTAGGGATTGCCGTTCGGTTTTAACCGAAACCGAAACCGCGGTTTTTAAGACATAAAAACCGAAACCAAAACCGAAACCGACAAAAAAAGCGTCGGTTTTTAAGTTTTACTTTAACATTATTATCTTGTTTAAAAATACCGCAAATGCACTTAAATTGAAGACTTTTATCCATTACTAAGCTTTCTGTAACAAGGAAAGGTAAGAAAATTTTACAATTTTAAGAAAATTATAACAATTCTTTGCAGGAAGAATTGTAATCTGTTATCAAAAAAGCTCTAGCAGATGTAAAGCAAAAAGTCGATAATTTTAATTCAATTTTCTTCGACAAGAATTTGTACTTTATAACACAATAAAGCCCTCTTCAATTGAAAGTGAAATAGTGTTTTCTGTCGCTGGTAACTTCTGCACAAAAATAAGATTTCGTTTAAAGGACTCTACATTGAACGCTTTAACGTTTCGGACATTTTATTACTTCGATAATTAAATATTAATTTTTTATTCTTAAGCTTTTTATACACTTATACCTGATTTACATTAAGCATTTTTTCATGAAATTTCATGAATTTTGTGGCACGAAACTTTGCAGCGAGATAAAAGAGAATTTTATATAAAAAAGGGCGTATAATGAATCTCTGATGCATTTTTGACAACTTTCTTGACATGAGTTGCTACTCAAGGCCTCCTATTGACAAATAAAAAATTTTCATGCAACTAATTTCATGAAAAAAAAATGCCAAATGTTAATTAGGTAATACTCACTACTAAATGTTCCTTTTCTAATATAAGTACCTGAATTGAATAGAAACCAGAGAAACTTTATCACCCCTATAGGAACAATTTTTTCCCTCGAAAAATTGTTCCTAGAAATATTTTCCCATTTTTTTGGTTCCCCTTATCATGAATAATCTGCCTTATCGTGGTTGGCATATTTCAAATACGACTACGACTGTTTGGTAATAGATTAAAGAAAAACTGTTGAAGTCTTCTTTATCCTATTACCAAGCAGTCGTGGTCGGTCGTATTTGATATACGCCAACCACGATAAGGCAGAAAATTTTTCACGTGAATTTTTTCACATTTCTCTTGGTTTTGTTCACTTTATTTTTACAAGCGAACTGAATTATTACATCGAATAATTTCGATATTTTTCTTCGAACTAAAAATAAATATTAATTTTTGAGACATTATTAGTAATGTAATGCTTACGATTGTTAACAATAATTCCCTACAACACATTTTTTCTCTTGGGTTCACAGACAGTAAATTTCATGGTGGTGAACCACGGTGGTATACTTAATGAAAAAATATCTAAATCAACAGAAGCGCTTCCATGAGTAGAACTTTAAGGTTAAATATACTTCATTTATAGCCTACAATTTTTGTGATTTTTTTTATTAAACTTAAATTTGTCCAATTTTTTTACATTCACGTGGACTGATAGCGGGAAAAAATTTCACGGGATATTCAAGATAGCATTTTTCTCTTCGAGGGGAATTAAAATTTCACATTAAGAAAAATTCGATTTGTTTTTCACGATAGGGATGATTATTTTTAGATCACCATTTATCTTTCCAGCATACCTATTAATATACATATGTACATATTTTTAAAACCGAAACCGACCGGTTTTAGTAGCTTAAAACCGGAAACTGCGGTTTTCTAATTTCCTCGGTTTTTGGCAAACCCTACATCATTGGTTTATTTTTCTATTAATTTAAATCAGCTGTTTTTCAAGGTTCTTAACTATAATTGAGGCTTTGTGAGGCATACAATTAAATTTTAATCTTTGCTCACTAAATCATATCAACATATCATTTAATTTGCAAAATAAACATAAAGTTTTATTTGATATCAATATTTAATAAAACATGCAGGTATGTCACAGACACAGAATTAGTAAAAAGGTGAAAATAAAAACATATTTATTTATCTTCCCTAACAAATGCAATATAAAAAAGTATTTTAATACAAAAGTTTTAAAAGAAAACTGAAATAGTAATTACTTAAGTTAAAATTGTGTTTACTAGATGAAAATTTGTGTATGCTTTTACTTTGCGTATTAAAAAAATGTTTTAAGCGGAGACATTATTGTATCTTGAGCTTCTTCTGTGGCAAACTAACTTATTTCAGTAACTAAATTTCATAAAAAAAATTTACAATAGTATTCATAGGCGTAGAAAGGCCATTCTGGGGGGTGCATTGCCCCCCGCCCCCCAAAGAAATAAAAATTATTACAAATTGCATGTAATTATATATTTTTATATTACTCATGAAAATCACCAGTCATAATGCCCCTTCTAGAAAAAATTTCTAGCTACGCCAATGCTGGTATTTTTAAATAGCAAAAATATTAACAAGAATGAACACGCCAACATCATAGAGAATTTACCTTAATAAATTTAATAACCCCCATATTTATAAAAAAATAAAATGAATTTGAAATTCATTTTAGGAAAATTTTGAATGGAAAATTTGAAATAAAATGCATTTCAAATTCGTTTCAAATTTTATGAATATGGGGGTAAAAATATATATGTACATACATTCATGTATAGAGATTTTGCGTCAATCCAAAACCAGGTAACATCTTATTTGATAATGTTTTATTGCTAAGTCATTTTAAATGCAGTATATATACTTTTTCTTTACATAATACGTACATAACTAATACTTAAGAATAAATAGTTTTTATATGCATTAGTAAAATACCTAAAATACATATTTATGTAATTCAAGACAAGAATCCAAAAAAGACACTAGTTTTGTAATGATTAATGAGATAATATGTAAAAGTTACTTTTTTATATACAAGTATCGTTAGTAATTCAGGCAAATTAGTTTGTTGAAGGAGTAAATGAAAAAAATAAATCCTACAAAAACTCGTCTGCAAGATATTAAAACAACTTGATTTTGATGATTTTTCTCATATTAATTAAATTAATTAACTCATTTTAAATTTGGATGAGAAAAATTTACAAAAAATAATTTTTGGCTACTTTGTTTCTACTTTTGGCGATTTTCTGCTAAATTTCTATATGATTATTTTATAAAAGTTTATATTAAAAAAAATTGTTATATAAAATAAAATTAATTATAAAATTTCTATTAAGAAAAACTACATAAAATTGATCTTTACGACATTTGGTGATTCTTAAAATTAATTTGGCGAAATAGGTCAGAGAAAATCTGACAACCCTGCCCATTGGAACGCAGCAGTTTGTCGGCTATTTACGAACATCAACATAAACAACAACAATACAAAAATAAGTCACACAACTAAGCACAACGGTGTGTTGCAGCTATGAACAAAGCAAATAAATACCAACACACTCAAACAACATATTTTTTTCTAAATTTAATATGATTGGAAATCAAAATTTTTGCATGGTGATTTTACTCTGGTATTTTTATCTGTGTGTCTGCTCTACATACATACTGTTGACATACTTGCTAGTATGCCAGCTTCCGATCTAATATTTGGTACCTAAATGATTACTCAATCCTTTCGCCTTGACGCAATTCTGCCAGAGTTAAGGCAGTTATAGCTCTTCTTTTGTTTTCTTTTCCAACATTTGTTGGCCCTTCATGTGTCTGAGCACGGTTTTGTGGTTTTGTCGGATATTGTGGCTTCACATAAAATTTTGTTTTAACCCATGATGAAAAACTAATAAATTTCATCAGTTTGTAGTTCAATGAGCAAATCACGGCCTACACTTTGCAAAAAAAGCTTTAAATTGAAAAGTGAATTTTATCAAATGAAACCTTAACTTTTTATTCTTCTTTCGGAAAAATTATGATACAAGTACCGTTGCACTTGACTTTCCAAACATTTCCGATATGCTTTTGAACTCAATTAAACACGATAACCACTTGGTAGTAAATTTTTCTTCTTAAATAGCAAATTTTATGTGGGCCCAGCCAACTGAACAGGAGTGTAATTACAAAAATGTATGCCAGTTATTATTAATCCTTATTATTTAACAAATTCCAAAAGAAAACTTTATATTGTAAATATTAATATATAATATTAAGGGCCTGTCCCACGATGTCAACAACGTTCGACTTGTCGCACAGTTACATTGGAAACAACAACAATATTTTAAAATTTGTTTTTGTTTTGAATGTAAGTGTGCGATAAGTCGAACGTTGGTGACATCGTGGGACAGGCTCTCAGATTTTAATAAAATTTCATTTCTTTATTTAGTTGCGAATGAATTTCTTTAAACGAATTTTTTTAGATGTGAATTTTCTTTTATTTTCATTTAAAAAATAAGCAAATTATAAATATCCATAATTAAAAAACTTATTGTTGGTTGCCAGCGTACTTCATGATTATTGTAATTATATGTTGTAATTGTGATTTGAAATCTAAGTTTATTTTATTTAGAAAAAACAAGGAGCTAGTATATATTTGTAATAAGCAATTATTATATAACAAGAGATAAAATTAAAATTTCAGAATAATGAAATGAAAAAGTAAACAATAAAGATTAAATATTATTGAAAAATGTTGGAAAAAAATCAATAAATAATATTTTAAATGCGTAGTTTTGTTGTGTTTTTATGTACTAATATAATCAGGAGAAAATTTACATAATTTTTGGGTGCTTCATATTTATGCATTTATGTAATTTAAATGCTTTTGATCATCGGTTTGTGTAAAAAATTAACTAGTGACCCAGTTCGACCCAAGCGTAATATTAACCTCAAGTCGAACTCATTCAGTCAGTCTTTTTATACCACAAACCTATTAAATAAAGAGGTATGCATTTTTATATAAGAGGGGGGGGGAGGTTAAATCATCAGAAGCATTTGGTAAAAAATCTGGACCAAATTGGACAGCTGCCACGCTCACCTATAATATAAATATAAAATTTATTGTGAGACAACTGTTGTTTACTCCTTCTTCCACTGTTTCGAAAGAAGGTCTTCATGCGCATTCTAAGCGAAAGAAACCTGATTTTCATTTCTTTATCTTACCTCTGTACGAATTTTGACTCGAACGACAGGTCGCAAGAAGACGTATGTAAGTGTTTCCATACAAATTTTGACACCACTAATTCTAATAAATTGTCAACAAAGCGAACACCATGTCAAAATCAAGCACTTGCTATTTTGCTTTCGACTAGCAACATTTATTTGTAAACAATCAGATAAAATTTATGAAATTAATATGTTATCATTTTATTATTTTTTTTTTTTTTACTTGAATTTATTTTTTATTTTTAGGAAAAACTCATAAAATATTCATCAAAATGTTATTTGGCATTTTTGTTTTAATTGCATTTCTAACATAAGGAATGTAGTTCCAAAGCAAAACAGTAATAACATGCTATTGCTGTGCGACTATTTTATTGAATTCTTTTTCATTGTTCAATATGGTTGCATTTATTTTCATGTAAATGTTAGTAAATTTAAAAAAAACCGCTAGAAGTACTTGAAACTTACAAATTGACACTACTTTGATTTACAAACACATTAAACAAAAAATTGACAAACGTAATCATAAGCAAAAGAACGCTGTCGACATAGTGGAATGAAAATTTATTAAAGTTCGAGCGACTAGTTTTCTTTCGCAGAGGTTTTCTTTCGACATAGTGGAAGATGCAGTTAGTTTTTATTTTTAAAGAAAATTTAAAATTTTCGTAAATTTATTTCAAAAAAATTTTAAAAAGGATAGTATGTGTGTATTTATTTAGCAACTAAAGAAATAAATTACAACAAAAATTCAGTGTAAAATAAGGAAAAGCTCCTTCTTGATGCATATATGCATTCGTCCCGGACGGTCAAGGATTTTACTTGTGTTAAAAAATTAATATGGTGAGGTATGTTGGCCCATTGCGGAATTCTCCAATATTTTAAAATATTTGCAGATATCATACTATTAACGTTAAAGTAGACACTTCAACAGTTCCTCTTGATCTAATTTGGTGCTGGTCCGAAGTGTACCCAAAAATTACTCTTTTGGGACTTTTTTTAAGAACTGATATTTTTAATTGAAGGAGGCTAAATTAATTTGAACCTTTTAGAAATATAATCAGTTTTTGCATATTTTATCCGGGTAAGTTAGACGTCAAAATAAAAAAAAAATAAATTACAATGTTGCTCTTCTAGCTTATTGTTATTTGTTATTGTTACTTTTCTAGCTTTTTAGCTACATGACTGAAGAGAAGTAAAATTAGACATGCAAAAAAAAAACATCGCATGAATGCAAGGAATTTTGGTAGCAACATCAAAAGGGAATTAAGAAAATAGACGTCATAAATTTCACCGTGTCAATTCACACTTAGTAATTTTTGTAAAAGTTTTTATTACATTCAAATTTAAAGTACCGTCAGCAAACTGGATAAACTTTTAACGTTTTTCTACTCAATGGAATGTTCTTCTTAATATTTAATTAATATTTACGCTAATATGGTACTTTAGCCGCGAATATTCTAAAAGAGTCTTTTAGGACTCGAGTTTCTGGTCAATTTCGACTCGCTTTCGAGTCGAGTTTGCGGTAGTACTTAGAATCAGTATTTTTTTTAAATTTTTATATACATAAATTCACTCACACTTTATATTTTTTGATTTTACTGCAAGAGCTTGGTGTTTGTTTTTGTTTTTTAAACAAATCACTTTGTATGTATTTCTGGGAATCATTTTCGAGAACTGATTAATCCGCTTTTGATCATATAACGTCCCTTTTCACAATGTATGGTTAAGAGTTATCGTGAACTTTAACTACAAGTTCTTCATACAAAACTTGCCGTTAAAGTCCCTGTTATCTTTTAAACATACATTGTGAAAAGGTACGTAAGGCAGTCGAAATTGACTCAGTTTGGTGAAACAATCTTCCACATGCTGACTGGATTAGTTAATATCTGCAGTACACATACATATATATGTACATACAACAAGGATACATATGTAGTATATATACAACATTTTTTAAAGGCATCAACCTAATCATCTGATTTTTATATGCAATCATGTTTCTAGTGCAAAGTATGTGATGTCTACTTTTAATGTCCTTTCTTATATTGAAATTCAATATGCGTAGTTGCAAAATCATGATATTAAGGGATGAATTAGAGAATGACATTTTTGTTGACACCCAATACTTTTGTGGATTGTGGATATTGTGTTTATGGCAGTGGATAATAATTTATGGCAGTGGTTTGTAGTTTTATAGTGATGGATTGTAAGTTTATAGTTCCACATTTATGGCATTTGTAATAATAATAATTGGTTCTGTGTCTTACTAAATATATGATTTGTACCATAAATTTCTTAAAATGGTCCCTATTACTTCTATACATTATAGCAATATTATGTGTCGTATAAAGTGCGGTACAGAGTTCTTACGGAATTTCACGTACATATGTAATTTTACATTTATTTATAAACGGAAAACTAATCGTGGGACCTTTGTAGAGAACTATGTTTGCATACACACAAATAATTTTTTTTTAATTTAGAATACACAAAAACACTAAAAATTAATTACTATTTGCAATAAATAAGAAATGTCTGTGACCAAACAATTGTATGAACATTACTGCCAGTTTATAGAAGCCATGTAAAAATTCTCGCTTGTCTTTTTATATTGAAAACAAAAACAAATTTTGAGTGCTTTGTTTTTGTTTTCAATATAAATAGGCAGATGAGAATTTTTACATGGCTTCTATAAACTGGCAGTTAATTTTTATTTCAGTTGGCTGAAAAAAGTCTCCACTTACAGTTGCAGTATGTATGTATCTCTGTAATAGACAACGAGGGCCTTATTTTGTTAAACGTAACGTCAGACGTTGACAAATTTTATATCGAAAAAATTTAAGTAACAAAAACACAATACATACAAAATTTACACAACTATCTCATAAATTTAAAAAATTCCGTGTACTTTTCTTTTGGAAGCAAACGGAAATTTCTATGAAAAATCTACCAACATGAATTTCCGTAAGTTTTTTTTCTTGAAATCAAATGTTAAAAGGAAAAAAAGTAGAAAACACGTTTTATCACACTCTGTCATAAATAAATAAATATGTATGTATTTGAATTGGTATGAAATTAATCACCCTTATTCCAGTTAGCGACATCGACGTCACTTTAACACATTACAAAAAAATTGGAGCTTGTGTACCTGTTGTCGAAAACAACTGACTCCTGTTGGCAGGTTTATGCTATTTTCTAGACTATAGAAAACGAAAATATATTGTCAATAGCACAAAAGACCCAATTTTTTGGTATTGTGTTAAAGTGACGTCGATGTCGCCAACTGGAATAAGGGTTTATAATTGAGATTATTCAAAAAACAAGCAATTCAGAACACATGTATTCTAGAAGAAAATACATTACATGCGTTTAATTTTTTTCTATAGTTAATAACGAGCCTTATTTTCGATTTATCGTAAGAGACAAAAATTTAATTTTTCAGGTGACGGTTTTTTTTAAATATTCAACGATGTTTTTGAACGTAAATTGTCGCTTACGATACAATTTTACATCCCGTATCTTAAAAGTTATCAAAAATTTTGCCATTTTGATAATTCTAAAATTTAAATTTGAATAAAAAAATTTATTTTCGATAACATGTCGCTTACGATAAAATCGGAAAAAAAAGGCTTGATATGTGCACATGCATATCGAGATTTATTTTCAATTTTATCGCAAGCGACAAAAATTAAAGTTTTCAGGAGAAGGTTTTTTATATATTCAAATATATTTTTGTACGTAAGTAAATTGTCGCTTACGGTAAAATTTTACAGCCTATATCTTAAAAGTTATCAATAATTTTGACATTTCGACAGTTCTAAACTATGTTTAGGCCCATAAAATTCTAATTTCAATAAAAAAGTATATTTTCGATAAAATCAAAAATAAGGCTCGATATGATGAATTAGAGCACGAAATTTTTATTTACACCCAATATGGTTGTGGATTGTGGATAATGAGTTTATAGCAGTGGATAATAAGTTGTGGAAGTGGTTCATAGTTTTATAGCAACAAATTTATAGTTCCACATTTATGGCATTTGCAATAATAGTAATTGGTTCTGTGTCTTACTTCATATATAATTTTAGCCATACATTTTATATCATGTTTTCGTTAAAATTATTAAACTTCTATAATTTCTAGCAATATTTTGTGGTGTAATTCCTTTACATTAGAGCAAATCCTTGTACTGTATAAGTATAATTCACAGTACCTACTATGATACGCCATCTTGTTATGTGTAGGAGAAATATGCATGTAACTTTGAAAATTTATAGCATAATTTTTCGCTGATGTAATCCTTTTTTCAAAGGATGCCACAGTTATTTTTCTGTTCAGGCAGTTACATTTTTTTACATAGATATTAACGGCCATTTTTTGGCTTCTGCTTACAAGAAGTCAAAGCATATATTGTTTGCTGTTACCTGTCCTTTGAATCGTAGAATGTAATGACTTCACGCAGTATGTATTATTATGAGAGTTATAATTAGATTTTAAAATATATGTAGAACTTCATTCAAAAATACTAAACAGAAAGAAAGAAGCAGCACTAATTTAAGTTTTTTTCACTTAGTTTTAGTACAAGTAGAACTTATAAATTTCAGTATAAGTAACATTAAAATTTAATTAAAGTGAGTATGAAGTGCTTAAATCGTGTATTCATTCGAATTTTGGCATTGACTCAATCTCAGATTTTAAGAATTAAGCCAACTTGGAAGTACTTGGATCAAGCACATTTTCAAATTGATTCAATCTCAGGATTTAAGAAATCAATTTCATTTTGAGATTAATTAAAGTAGAGATTTGGAATTAAATATGGCTAAAATTAATTATTTACTACTAGAATAATCTGTACTTTGTTCAAGTAGTAATTACTTTTACTAATTAAGACACCGCTTTGGATTGATTTAAGTACGGATGGATTGATTTTTATTTTGAGCACATGTAAATTTTTTCCCTGTTTATATCGCAGCCCTTTAGACAATACACCAATCATTTTAAGTATTTTAACTAATATATTGCCATTTTTTGTGAAGCGTGTGAGGAATCTGTCACACATAATGATTGTGAAAACGTTTCTTGTAAAGAAAATTGTTATTAATGTGTGAGGGAGGCACAGTACAGGCCGTATAAGAAATATTATTTAATTCTTTGATACTTTTTGTAGGTTTATTTTGGTTTTTTATAAAAATCTTTTTTTTCCCAGAATAAAAAATTTTTTATCCGAATTATTATTGGATATAGAAAGGTAGTTAGGTCTTCATATTAGTTTCAACTAGCGATAATCAACTGTCTACATATATTTTTGCAGGCTATGTGAGGATGAAGTTGAGTGAGAAACACTGGAATATATTATGTCATGGTAACGACGCCACAGAGTACCAAATTCCAAGAGGTATTAAAAGATATTGTGGAGTGTAAGCTCGAAGATATTAGTAGGATTCATAATGGATATAAGTATATAGGTCTCCAAATAAAAGTGATTTTTTTATATTTCTAAAACTAACATACACATTTGATCCTCCAGATAAGAGCAAAAACTGCTTACGCCGTACTTATGCGAACCAAAAGGTCGACCCGTATACAAAATTAATACGAAAAACAAAAATTATTTTGAGTGATTTCCATAGAAATCCTCTGGACGATTCGACTGCTTGGGTTGTATAAAATAGGGTTTACTCAAATATATATTTGTCTGAAGAGTCCACAAAAAAACTAATTTTACTGAAAATGTCTGATTTGACAAAGTCATATATTCACAAAATTATGTTTCGCATTTATTTGATTTTTATCTAGTTTGACAGATATTGGTTGGTTTTTTTGGAATGTTCTGATTTAGGTTTTCGTGTTTTGGGGCAGCAAAAATAAAATAAAACAAAAAATTTGAATTTAGCATATTAAATAAAGTGCAGAACAAACCTATTGAATCTGTTCAAATGCTTCCATCAATAAAGTAATCCTTGTGCCAACCTTTTCCATCGTTGCGTTAATGTCAGTTAAAAAAGGGGAAGTATAACGTATGACGGATTCTAAGTGTATATCACAGCACCATACTTCGTCGATATTTATAGCAATAAATCGTCGACCAAGTAAACTAACTAATATAATGACAACATAGCTTAAAGTAATATGCCTACTTAACACTAGAGGCGCTGCAACGATGCCATACATAAATTAACAAATCGCACAATAGCAAAGTTGTAAAAATAGAAAAAAAAAATAATTATCAAAGCTTTTGATATAAATATGTAATAAAATTAAAAAAAAAATTTAACAGAAAAATAAGCAAAAGTATTATTATATGCGTAAACTACTTAACTATTTGCAATCAGTGCCGAGAAGGCAGAATCTGCCTTATTAGTTTATAATTTTCTGAATTTAGTTAACAACCTTATTGTCACCGACTGCAAAGACTCTCACTAATATAGTATTCAATATAAGCGATAATTAACAATTACTATGTAAAGGAGATTGCTCTTCCCTTTCTCTTACACCTCCACTTTTTCAATGGATTACGTGAATTAATTATGAATTAATTCGCATCAAGTTTGAAGCCGGTCAATGACATAGTATTCCATATATGCCATAATTAATAATAACATTGTTAATGGGGTGGGGGGGGGGGTGGGGGGTGGATAGAATGATACTATCTCATATTGGTCAAAATGGACTTCATGTGTAGTATACAATTTCATATAGAAAAATGGTTTTTAAAATCGCTTTACAAATGACATAGAAATCGGTTAAAAAAAAATACATACATGGCGAACATATAACTTCCTCCTTTTTCGAACTTGGTTAAAAAAGGGGTAAAAACAAAGAAATGATGCTAGCGATGACGCAAATAATTTGCTAGAAAGTGGTCGTGTCACAGAAAAATCCTCACCACTTAAAATATGAGTATTATTTTATTATGTTTATCGTCGATTGTCACTAAAGGCCTGTAGCTTAAAGAGCAAAGGTGGTGATTTTCCAAAAAGGAAGAGAATTTGTATTATAGTATTTTTTCTTCATCCTCATCCATACAGCTGAAGCAGTAGTCCTTGTAGGAAAGATTCAGTCTTTTGGCATGAATTCCAAAAAGACACAGTGAGATGTAATTACAGCTAAGAGATCTTATATTTGTATACGCGAAAGCCTTAGGTAGGTTAAATATTCTTATCATTATTACTTTCATTATCCAACAGTGCACTCTTGTCGTTGGTACTATTTTAGAGTGATGTCGAAATCATCCGCCAGTTTAGCGAGAAAATTGTGAGCTTCTCAGATGATTCTTGATGTAATATATTTAACTGTAAGATACCTTGAGATCGATTGTGGTATAGATACATCTGTTAGATAGCTGCTATTTTGGCTGAAGATACATCTTCCGGAAAGACAACTCCTCCTATCCTCTCCCATTTTCCCGTGGATAAATGTAGGGACCCGTATAGTGAGAGAAGACTCCCGTATAAGGTGTAACGAAATTGCCTTTCATAATGGGGTTGTATATTGCCGTATTCAATAAGGCCAGAGATAAAACTTGTTTTTAAAGTAAGCTATCATATCTGCATGCTCTAGAATGCCATGCTCCTGATACATTACAGGCCTCACCTAAACCCTTACAAACTACAAACTTTAGAAGGCACTTCAGGAATATCTTGGCACACTAACTGGCCAGTGCACTTCCAGAACTTATGATAAGCTTATGGGTCTCCCGTACAACAAATACTGTTTCAGTTGCAATGATGAAGAGAAAGAAGAGATTATTATGCATCTCCTCTACCTCTGTTCTGGTCTGGAAGATCACCACCTGCACTACCTTACAGATGGTACTTCAACAAAATATCCGAGTTATCGGAAATGAGACCCATAAACTTGAGCCTTCGTGTTAGAAGCAGCGGCTGGTATGGACGTGGTCTCCTCCTGTGGCATGCGCACACATCATCTTTGTATCTGATAATATACTCCATTCTATCTATTTCTTCACATCTCTCTCCTTTACGTATTTCTTCTCTGTTTTCTTCTCACTTACATGTAGCACAACATGCAGGAAAGTCTGAAAAAAGGTCTGAATGCCTACTGCGCATGGAGGAAGTCCATAGGAAAGAACTGGATTCTACAGACGAATGTAGTAAGCTAGAACGGTTTGTTAAAACGGTTATTTCCTATGGTTGTATAGTATCGTGGGAGGTAATAAGGAAGGAAGGTTAGGTAAGGTAGGGGTGGCAGTCAGAAACCCGGACTGAGACCGTTTTGATCCATTGTGATACCGAGACTCTGCTTATGCGGAGTCCCCACCGTCGAACCCACCAGAGCTCAATATAAAGCTACTAATACGTTGAAGTTTAACACTAGCAACGTCAGAAAGTTCCCTGAACTCAAGAGCGCCCATTGTGGCCATTCTCTTTCCTGCAAGACCAGGACAGTGACAAAGAAAATGCTCTATGCTTTCCTCTTCATGGATATCTTGGCAGCTACGGCAAAAGTCGTTGTGTTCAACCCTTAGCCTTTGTGCATGCCTACATATGAGATAGTGTCCGGTTAACACGGACCCTAGAATCGAGATTTGTTTAATAAGGAAGGACAATCATATGAGATTACTTGCTAAGTTTCAGAGGTGTACCTCACTGGGCATTACAGGTACTCATTCTTCACCTACATACCTATATAGATACATATAATGTCAGACTATGTTGGGTTCCTGGCCACAACAGTGTTGAGCAAAATTGCTGATGAGCTGGCAAGAAAAGGGTTGGCGTTAGATGGGAGAATGTGTGACAGATCGGTGAAATTACCGAGGTTCATTACTACAGGGTACTCTTAGGTGGAGAACAGGACTAACAGTTTATGATGAAGTAGGGAGGATTGGAGAGTCTCGAAGGCTACGTGGCCAAAATATGACTCATAAACATCCAAACTGCTACTGGATATGAATAAGAAGGCAATGTAAGTCGTGATATGTGCACGGACTGGTCTTTGCTGGGTCTGAGCAAGGACCAGTATTTGGGGAGTTGCTACTCCAGTTTTCTGTATGATGTACGGGGATGAAGAAGAACCAGAACCATTGAACATTTTGCCTGATATTTCCCAAAGCTGCAACGCCATGGGCTTAGACAGTACAACAGACGTTTACATGAGAGTATTGGAGTATATCAGAAACTTTATTATGGGAGTTCAACGGATTAATGACAGATAATATGGGTTCTTCTGGCTACAAATGGGGGTTGCAATTATTGTTAACGAGTATAAGCAGGCAATGGACACAACTGGGTTTCCGAGTGGAGATGTGATGTAGCACCACCCTTCCTAATCTAACCTAACCTAAGCTAGTAAATTAAATTACTCAACAAAATTATTTTTTAAATTATATCATAAGGAATGCGCACACGTATAAATAACCAAAAATCATATTTTGTGTGTATTCATTACTTGCTCCTTAGCTGAGAGTTGGCGTTAGCTGAATAAGTTAGCACGTTGACTACAAAACCGTAGGTCCTGGGCTCGAAGCCGATATCCAACAGTTATTAAATAACAACAGCACATTTTTTTCTGATGTGCATTGTGTCCCTTTTTTAGTTTTTCTAGAGAAGTTTAAGTGATTAAGGCATAGTCACTGGTCACTAAACTATACCGACTTCAGCAGATACTAATGCTTATGTAATATCAGAGGGCCCTCTTTCGTTGCGTAGGAGAATCATAGGTGAAGTAAAATAACCAATAAAATGGCTATAAATAACCAATACAGATGGTTTCATTTAACACCAGAAGCGCTGCAACAGTGCACTATTAAAACCGTGCAAGTAGCAGAGTTGCATCTGTCTTCTCTATTCCTTCCTCCTCTATTCCTTTCCTAGTAAAAGTAGCAAGCACAACATGTCCATTAGTCCATTAGTCTAGAAGTTGCCGGTTCGGTGCGCCCAAAGAAATTCAGTGTTGTTTGCAGACAAGCAAAAAATCGTTTCGAGAGTTGTGATTATGTATAAAAAAATATGGTTAATGTAACAATTATGATAACTAAAATTTATCTGGAAACTCAACAATTCACATAGTAAATACAATAATTACTTTAATTGAAAGAACTACCAAAAAAAGTTGTGAAAAAGAGTTGTCAATATATTTGTTTATATATTTAATTGATATTTTTCTGGTTTTCCTTTAGCAATTTCGTAATTTTATTTACAAAAATCGTGGTACTTCTAGCTGCGATTCTTCATCACAATAGGCAGTTGTACAACTGCCATTCATCCTTTGGTTGTAGCCGGAGAAGGTGGGCTCAGCAGTCAGCATTTTGCGTAATCTGCCTAATCTCTGATGCACCTTCTACATTGCTGCAAAGGTCCATCCATGATTTGCTTACCCCAGACTTGCCTCTCCTCTTATCTTCACTGAATAGTTTACGACAGATCTTTTAGCCAGAGCAAAAATGATACCATACGTGCTTAAACTGATCATATTTGTTGTCAAAAGTATATCAATAACATTTGTAATAAAATTGTTAGCACTATTATTAATTTGGTCAATCAACCTTATCAATAACCAAGAGTTGACAACGTATAGTTGGCACTTCATACATGTTCGTGTATAAGGTAGAAAATAGCTTTTTTGAAAAAAGTAACAACGTAGAGTGTTATGTTGATCACATGCATTGTGAATTTTGGCAGGTTAGTTGACATTTTGAACGTTGAACTTATCTATTATAAACTATATCCGTTCTTGCTTGCCTTGTTCATAGAAGTTTTCTCGTAAATGCAATGCTCGGTACCTACATATTTTGTTCCTTTTCGGCTGTGTTCAAAATAACGTACACACAATTTTAAAGGCTATCTCGATTGGATCTTTCCTGATATTATATAACTTTCTTGTTTTATATAGAGTACCTTTCTCACCGCTACTATCCATAAAGTTTTATGCCTATATCCTCCAAGAGAGTGGGAGAAACAAGTTGGCTTTTCAAAACATCGTTGCAGTTATCTAGACAAAAAATAATTTTTTGTTGTATGCGATATCTCACCCTCCCATATAGCCTTTAATATTTTAGGGAGCGCAAGATGCACAAAAGCACTTATTAAAACCAATAAATTTAATTTTTCAAAACTTGCATTATTTATCGAAAAATCCGTGCAGTATATAAGTATATAAAAGCATGTCTTATTTCTATAAAAATAGATTTAAATTTGTTTTTTAAATATATTATAGAATAAAAATATTTTTACGAGTAAAATAGGCAATATAAAATTAATAGTGAATTCAAAATTCTTATTTTCGGTTAAAAATCAATTTTTAATAGACATTGCAATAAGAATATAACGTATATGTTAACGCATTTCTATTTTCTACCAATAAAAACAAAGAAAAATGTAAGGTATTTTTCTATATATAGTTTGCCCAACACTATTATTTTCCTCACTAATACCAACAAAGAAAAACGCTTAAATTTCAAATTCAACGTATTTGCGGATTTAAAAAGTCCAGCACTATTACTTTTTCTCACTAATACCAACAAAGAAAAACGCTTAAATTTCAAATTCAACGTATTTTTCAAACATAAAGGCCAACACTGCTACAAACAATTCCCATAATTCTCTACAATCCCTGTGAGTATTTTGTATTAAGCTCTCATAGGAAAAATGGTATTTGGAACTTGTTGAGATAACAATATATACATGTTCTCAAAATTGCACAAAAATAATTTAGGCTCTTGTAAGGATAATTAACAGTCCTTGTGGAACTAGATGGTAAAAGCAACAAGAAATCCAAATGGGCTAACACACAACGAAGTTTTAAGGTAATAAGTGTAAAAATATAACATATTCATACAATTTTAAACAAATTTGAAATGTATTTTATTTAAAATTTTCTCCATACAAAATTTTCCTAAAATGAATTTCAAATTCATTTTATTTTTTTATGAATATGGGGGATAAAATTTAAAGGATTTAAAACTGATTTCCATAAATTTTTTTTATAAATATTTTATAAAACGAAAATTATTTTAATAAATAACACGGATAAAATAGAATTAGAAATGATTACAATCGATTTCAGAAACTGTTTTTTTTCTGAAGCCGGCTAAAAATCAAATAACATTAGGCACTGTAATAAGAATTTAAAGTGTATCTTACAGAATTTTCACCATCACAATCAAAGAAATATGTTAAGTACTTTTCCATGTAAAAAAAACACTTAAATTTCAAATATAACGTGTTTGTGGATTTCAAAAGCCTAACACAGCTATTTTTCTCACTAATACCAACAAGGAAAATCGCTTAAATTTCAAATTTAACGAATTTTTTCAACATAAAGGCCAGCACTGCCTAAAAAAATCTCCCAAATTCTCTCAAATCTCTCTGATTTCTTTGTATTAAGCTCTCACAGGAAAAATTATGCTTGGAACTTATTTAAATAATAGTACATGTGCTCTTAAGGCTGCGCAAAAATAGTTTATTCTCTTATAAGGATAATTAACAGTTCTTGTTTAACAGAGTCGTAAAAGGAATAAAAATAGAGCTTGTATGATTTCCACAATTATTTTAACTCATGTTGCCAGCAAACAGTTTGCTACAATACATGTCAATAAATTTGAATAACACAAGTTGCATGTTTCAGCAATTATTTAAATTACATGTTTACTGCAAGTTATTCACATACAGGATTTTTTTTCAAACCAATTTACAGGTCATTCATTATTCGCATAAAAACATGAATGTGAAGAAAAGTTAAATTTCTATCGAAAAATTTTCCGCCTTCAAAAACAGTGAGATCAAAATTTCGACTAAATTCAATACGATCTCCTATGTATTTTATTTCATCCTTGTGAATGTACCATTTCATTTCAACCCATGTTGGCCCACGTCCAATACTTACACAAAGTTTCTATAAAATTATTTGTATTGAAAACCTTTAATTTTAATTTGTAACTATAACCTTAAATAAATTCGGTTTTTTAAATTTTTCTTTTTGGTTACTTATCAAGGACGGCTTGTATGTATGTATTGTATATCAAGTATAAGATGTAAGAGAAAACTTCATTAATGTTTTAAACATTTTTGACTTCCTGCTAGAGGCAAGCATAAATCGAGTTTTCTTAAATGTATTCCGAAGTCTCGGGAGTCGATGAGCATTTTCGCGATGACGTCCGTATACGGACATATATATGTAAGTGAGGATATGCGCGTGTTTGTGTGTATCTAGACATATGTATGTATAAATATCTCAATTAACAATGGGCGAATGGAAAAGAGGCAAATTTATCGCACTCGATAGATGTGTCGTAAGATAATGGATCGATTTGGTTCAGTTGATTAAAAAAATTTTCGAAAATAAAATTTTCATAAAATTGGTTTCTTTAACCGATCAAGTTAAAGATCTTATCAGCTCTAAACCTCAAAAAGACACGTCACGTTAATTGCTGCCTATTTGGCTAGAATCGGATAATTAGTTCATTGACTAAAAATTTCGAAAAAAAATCAGGAAAGTCTTCGTCAAAACGGTTTAAGATATTCACTGGTTTTTACAGACTTAAAAAGTGTATCGGATGCAAGCCAAAAAGTATGAAAAAAAGTGCCAACAAACAAAATAACAGACTTCGAAATGTGGTAATGTCAGCTTAATATTTTTACTTCCCCAGCAATTTATGATTGTAGGAATTTTTCTCGGAGAAAAACATTTTCCGTGAAAAATAAATTTCAAGGGAATATTCATGATTGGGCAGCATAATAATGCTTTATTCAACTAAAAAAAATATTTTATATTAATTTACAACATTTATTCGTTAATGGCTTAGCATGTCTAGATGCATTTTGTTGCAGCTAAGCAACACTTCAGTAGAATTTAGCCGCAATTCAAAAAGGCTTACAAAACATCAATCTTTAGAGATAAACTCCCAATAAATCATTGAAAGTTACAAAACTATAATCATATATATAGGCTAAGAAATTTTTTCAAAAACAACAAATAATATTAGGTCTGTTTATTTACTTTCTTAGCAGAAAATAGCAACGAGAAGGTAAAGCAGAAATTTACAAAATTACTCTCCCAAATATGAAAAAGTAACTGAACGCTTTACTTGTAAAAACTTGCAAGAAAACTTTATTCATATTAGAACCATGAATGGAAGTCATGATACAATTTTACTTTTTCTGGTGTATTTTGTTTGATAATATTTTAAGCTGCATTTTTCTTTTAGAAATTGACATTTAATATGAAATTCTTTACACAGTTTCGTGTATTTTTACTATTTATATGCATTTTTCATAATTTTTTAATTTTATTCATTAACAAATATAAAAATGCCACTTTCCATCTCTGATCATATATGAGAAACAAACAAAATTATTTGCCATTAAACTTGAATTTATGTGGCTTAATGAAAGAAAAACAATAAATTAAGGAAATATACTTTCTCTTTTCATACGTATACATGATTTTTTTAACAAAGAAATGCAACTTTTTCAGTTTTCCTTCTTCAGATATTTTTTGGAATAATTAATTTGACAACAAAACACACAACAGGTGGTTGGATAATTCTTGCAAGTAAAAATATTACCAGTTAACATTTTTAGTAATTTTTTTGTCTCTCAGTTTTTTTTTATCTCTTTTGATGCTCTCTCCTTGCAAACTTTTTGAGTTAATTAGCAATTTGTAATAATTGTTACAAATTTGTAACAATTTTTAGTAAATGAATAAACCTATTATTCAACATGTGCTGCATATTTTGTTATCTCTTTTTATTTTTTTTTATTTTTTATTTTTTTTATTTTTTTAAGACGTTTTTTATTTATTGTATCTTCAATTATGAACTAACAATAAGTATTCAAATCTTAATCTAAAGTATTATTATTAGGCCCAACCAATTTCGGACATAAACTAAGTGATAGTTATTAATAATCATAAGTAGTGCTAAGCACAAAAAAAAATATTTTTAAGCAGCTGAATCTGGAGTGTTGTTTATTAGAGCTCTTGTATCTCTCCTTTTTAAGCGGATGTGCCCAGTAAAGTTCAATATATTACGAGCAAGGGGATTAGGATGTGACTCGAGTCTTGTTAGGTATTTGCCTGCGTATTTTGCAATTTCTTCAGTCACTAGTGTCATATTTAAATCACGATGTATATTTGAATTTTTGATGTACCATGGAGCCGACGTTATCAAGCGTAAAATTTTGTTTTGCCTTCGTTGGATATTCTCAACATTTAAAGCTGAAGCAGTATTTCGTAGCACCATATTGGCTTTAAAAGCGACTTGTATATTAAAAGTTTGCAGTCTGGGCTGAGTGTTGAATTTCTACCAATCAGCCAATGTACCTGAGTTAATTTAAGTTTCATTTGTGATAGCTTAGAATCAATGTGGTGTTTCCATGTAAGTCGTCGATCAAGGTGTATACCAAGATATTTCACATGTGAATATTGAGGAACAACTTGATTGTTAATCCGAATGGGGGAACAAGTAGCTCTTCGTAAGGTAAATGTTACTTGAACACACTTTTGTTCATTTACCTTAATTCTCCATAAGTTTAACCATAGCTCCATCTGGCTAATATGTTCCTGGAGTTTGCGGGATGCCTCATCAGGGTTTTCGTGCATACTAAGGCAGGCTGTATCGTCGGCAAATGTGGAAGTATGGATACTACTGCTCACAGACATATCACAAGTATAAATCAAATATAAAACTAGCCCCAGTATACTCCCCTGTGGCACACCGAATGAGATAGTTTCAGGCCTACTCGTGAAGTCTCCTTCCACAACAGTGAACTTACGGGAAATAATGTAACTTTCCAAAAGATTTAAAATGTTTATTGATAAGTAAGTTTTCAATTTTAAAATTAGGCCTTCATGCCACACTTTATCAAATGCCTGGGAAATGTCAATAAACAGCGCAGAACAATACTTTTTTTCTTCAAAAGTTCTTCTTATAAATTGAACCAATCTGTGAGTTTGTTCAATGGTGCTATGTTGACTTCTAAAACCAAATTGATGGTCTGGTATACACCCACTACTAATTAGAATTGGGGACAATTTTGTTTTGAGCAGTTTTTCGAAAAGCTTTGACATTGTTGATAGTAGACTTATTGGCCTATATGACTCAGCCTTGGTTAGATCTTTGCCCGGCTTTGGAATCATTTTAAACTTGGCAAGTTTCTTTCTTTTAATTCGTATTCATTTTGATACGCTTTTAATAAAAATAAAATATTGAAATATTACGAGTATTTTATATTTTTAGTGCATGCTTTTGAAGTCGATTATGTTGATTCAACAAAGACATTTAAAAAAAATGCTCAAAAGATGTGACTGTGCAAGATATTTTTATGAAATTTGTATGCAAGATATGTAACATGCGATATGAGAAATTATATTTTTTTTTTCAGAAATGACTATAAATAAAGGAGAAATGTATTTTACACATCATTTCCAAAATCCAATTTCAAAGTAAAATAAAATCGAAAATATTTTTTTCTTAAGTATTTAATTTTCAGGAGGCATATTAGGCCACTCAACTGAAATTTCAAAATATTTCAGTGGAGCTTATATGAAAAAATTTTGAAATATTGAACAATATTGAATTCCGCAATTTGCCAAAAGTTAATAAATTACTGATTGCCCAAAAGTATTCAAAATTTAATGGGTTAATTTTTGCTTACAAATATGTAAAATTTTGTAGATTACTTTTTGCCTAAAATTATTCAAAAGTTATTTGGAAATTTTTTCTAATAAAAATGAATAGAATTTTTTAACAAAATTGTAAAACTTATATCTTTTTTTTTGGGATTAATAAAAATTATAATTTTACAAATATGTGAATATGTATATTGAAGAATATGCGAAAATATTTGAATTTTGTAATAAAAATTATAGTAAACCAAAGTTATTTTATTGTTTTCGAATCTCATTTTTACGAACAATAAAATTTTCTCATATTTATTATATATTTATTTATTAACTGGAAAGTACTCTAATGAGTGGTTATGTGTTCAATAAATTGCCTTGCAACTTTTTTAGAAATGATACACATAAATTGTTTTAGTTTCCTGACAATTGAATACTCTAATTCTTGCCGCGCATAATTGCTTTTATATATGACAATATAATATAAATACTACTTATGGTCATGATTGCAACTTAAGGTTAGTTAAAAGTAGGATTTTATCGGACGTATAAAAAGTTGTTCATTAGTACTATTTTACTTTGACCTAAAGTAAGCGCTAAGTTAAAAGCAAGTTTATCCTTCCTAATAAGTTAAATTAACAGCCAAACTCACGATATCGAACGTTGTCGTTCGCAATCATTTTTAACGACAAACAGCTGATTTGGGACCCATTAAACTTGTTCAGCACGACAAGTCGAACGACAATGCATGCGAACGATGACGTAACCATTTCCATACAAATTTGGTACCCACTATGAAAATTCAAACGACAACAAATGTCAAAATCAGTCACTTGGTTTGTGCTTGTCGACAAAACAAAAAAGTATACATAAATACCAAATTTTTAAACAAATTTACATTTATGAAAATCAAAAATAAAAATTTTAATTTTTTTGCGTTTATTTTATTTATTTAACTCACAAACATGCATTTTTGTCACATAATTCTTTTTGAATCACATACATACATACATATATATGTATGTATGTATGAATGTGTATACATGCAATTTATCTAACCAATTCTAAACACTCAATTAGGCACATTACTCTTTCCACTTCAATAGATTGCTTGTCGCATTGGTGCTACTCCCGTCCATTCTTCATTACAATCCGCTTGCATTATTTTAGGAGTATCTACACATTTCAACTTATATATATATATTTATATTTCACACACAAAATTTTGAAAATAACTTTTTAATTTTTCTGTATTGTCTTATGTTTATCATTGTTGTTATTTTTATTATTTATTTGTAGAAACTTTAAGTAGCATAGAGTTGCATTTTTTATGGAATACTTTTCACATTTCAGCGCTTTTTATTTGTAAAGTAGCGTTTTATTTGTGAAATTTTTGATGTGGCAATATGCTAATTTGACAATGAGTAAATGCATTACGTTAACAAGGTAAAGCCTGACGACTGACAAGTCGATAGTTAGTGGGTCGCTCAAACGAACTATAATGAGTGACTTGTCGTCAGTCGATCGAGTTATCGATCGACATCGTGGGTTAGGCTATAAATTTATAATAATGAACAACATTTTATACGTCCGATGAAATTCTTCTTTTAACTAACTTTAAGTTATAATAATGGCCCTTAAAGTATTAGATAAGAAAAAATAGCATAGTTTAAAGTTATTTTTATTTTAAGTGTTGAAAAAATACTAGTTTCTAAGTTTTATTTTTTCTTTCCTTTGAAACTAAATTTAATATGCATAAAATATTTGTAATCGATTGCACACATGTTCATAAGCAAACACACACACACACACACACACACACACACACACACAACACACACACACACACACACACACACACACACACGCACACATTTTCTTTGAAAATTGCATATATATATATACCCAGGAGTCTGGGTGCCTACGTTAAGGCATTATAATTACAAAGAAAGTGCTGCCTACTTTAAGTGGTAGCAGGTGGCATTATCATCAAAAGGGAAAAACTCTTTTTTATATTTTAATTAAAACGCATAAATATTATATCTCAATAGATTTTCCTTATTTATAGATCAGATTGTTTTCATATACAACAGAGAAAAAAAGGTAAAGTTCATTGAATGCATTAAGATACCTTGAAAAAAGAAAAGTTAATTTTTTTACAAAGGCACAATTTAACCTGTACATATTTTGTCGAATAAAGGTAATTGCAAGAGGCGAAGGTAGAAAAACTAACTGTAACTAGAACGGTTTATGTTGAATTGCTGTTAGCTCAATTAATAAAATATAGCCTACTTTATGGATGACTTGTCAACAAAGTACATTAGTTGTAACTTTTGTAAACTTTAGGCGTAACCAACAACAAAATCCCCAAAGCATTCAACAAAAACACAACCTATAGACTACCAGCTATAATATATGCAATTTCTTGGCTACAGAAATATAGAAGTGTACACATAGAGAAATTTAAACTAAGTATTAAATAAAGTAGATTTTATGTGTACATTTTCAGACTTTCATGTACAAACATACATATGTATGTATGTGTCCACATAACGATGGTGCTGGCTGCAACTGCTAGAGGCAGTGTCCTTTTTACTATAAAAAACAGCAGCTGATAGTGCTCATGTAGCTAAATGTACATCCAATACCCAGCAAAAAATTTCAAAAAAGATAATCGAGTTTGGAATTAAGCATTTTTGGTGGAAGCACTTCCCTATTGGATTACCAACTTAATGATTTTAACAAGGCGTGAGACTAAAATAATCGATTCTTGAGAAGTAGTTATGTTGTTTATTGCAGGAACTAGTTATTTTTTTCCTTTTGGGAAATACTTATTTTTTTCTTGATGGAACTACTTTTTTTAGTCGAAAAATAAATTTTTTTTAATATTCCGTTGTTTGAGTAAATGGGAGATATTGATTAAAATCTCAGTTTGATTAAGTAAATAATAACTTTTTAAGAATAATATAAATAAATTAAAAAAACGATTGTTTACTTTTGTAAACTTTCTTTTATAAACTCAATTGAAATGGGTTATATTTTATTCATATCCGTGCCTGTATTGTTACTTATAAATATATACAATATTTAGAAAAATTTCAATTGTTTTGATTGATGAACTTTTATTAAAACCGAAAATGAAAAAAATTATTTGGAACTACTTATATTTAAATAATAATTTTTCAAAATGTAAATACTTATTTTTAACCCCCGACTAAAAAAAGGGGTGTTATAAGTTTGTAGTGTGTGTCTGTGTATCTGTGTATCTGTGTGTCTGTCTGTGTCCACGTACAGGCCAAACGGCTGGACCGATTTTCATTTAGTTTTTTCTGTTTCTGAAAGATGACTTGATCGAGAGGGTTCTTAGCTATGTTTGAAGAAAATCGGTCTAGCCGTTTAGAAGATATAACATCTTTTCTGAAAAAAGTCGGGGGTTTTTAAAATTTTTAATTTTTGTTATTTAGTTTAAAATAAATAAATAGACAAATTAGGAATATATATAATTTATTTAAAATAACTACTTATTTTGGAAATATTTTCACGTCATCTTTTAATACCCAAAGAATATGTTCAACTTCTGATTCCTATTTTGAAAATTTTACTTAATGTGTTTTGTAAGCGAGTACCTCAATTTGGCAATCAATAAAGTAAGTCATTATATGGCAAGTAGTTCAGATGGTAATGTCTAATTTTTTGCTGGGTAGTTTGTATGTAATGTTCATAGAAAAGTTGTATATTATAAGCAAAACTAGACTATTAGAAGAAACCAAACTGTAGAGAAAGTATGTTTATAGCATCAGTGGCAGTAGCAAGCAGCTTTAAGTATGCCATCGATTTTTTTTACTGAAATATTTATGTATAAATGCATGTGACATACAAATAAATAATATGGTGGCATGTATTTTTACAAAATGATTAATATTTAATATAATAATTATAAGCTTAATGAGATAAAGCACATATGTACATATGTACCTTTCGAGAGTGCATACTCATGTGTTGTTTCTTATATTGACTTCCCTTAAGTAAAGCGTAGGATTGTCTATTATGTGCTTGACAGAAAATTACAATGCTGTGGTTATACAAAATTGCTTGCCCAAAAAAAGGTTTCACTATTTTACGTATATACAGCGCGATTGTGTTAAAAAACTTTAATAAACTTGTAACAGTTTCAAATCCTTTTAAAATTGGGTTTTTTATAGTGTGGAAAAATTATAAAGTAAACTTACAAATTCAACTCAGATAAAAATCAATACAAAAAATATAATATAAAAAAAAACAAAGTAATATAATATCCACTACTATAATACTTACATGTATGTACCAACGGTACATCGAATAAGTAAAAAATAATTAATGTGATGATCGTAAAAGGTATGCAAGAATAGTTAAACATACGTAGGTAGAGTAATGTAACTTCGTGCTAACCTAAATAGAAAAATGAAAAAATGGAAAAACAGGGGAAATAAATAGTGATACTTACATATGTATTTACCAAAGGTAAATCAATAATTGTACACAACAATGATTTCTCACATTCCGTTTCATTAGAATTTACGTTAAATAGCTGATGTTAATAACAATCTCTACCCAAGTAGCTAGACTAGGGTGCTGATGAAGTGCATTGCTGCACAGAAAAATATCGGTATTTCCCCCAGCGTAAAACTCTAATTTAATTTTTCTTCTCTTCTTTAGAAACTCACATTAATTAATAAAAATATTTTATTCAATAAAAGAATTGAAATTACTGAACTTAAACCTGACTAAAAATTATTTCACTTATTAAGTAAAATATTTTTTTAATTAAAAATGCATTGAAATTGATTATTGAGGGGTTAAGCTGGATCCTATGCGCATTTCACTGTTGCTAATGCAGATCATCAAGGAACCTTTACCTAAAGTTTCTTAGAACAACTAGAGTTATTATGATATAAACTTTCATTTAAACAAATGAGAAGCTCAACAACAAATAGCAAAGTTGAAACATGTTTTTTTTATTTTCTTACTATACCATTGCTACATTGGATAACTTTTTTCAGCTTCAAATTGTAGATTAAGAGTATGTAAAAAGAAAATAAATGTAAATAACAACAACATCTTTTTAAGAATAGAGTGTTGCCACACAAGTATTTTTGACCTGGTGCAATCAATTTAATAATTAGTTGTTTTTTGTGGGAATTGTTAGAATTTAAGTTAAAAGTTTTTTAAACGCAATAATTGCTTTAAATTACTTTTTCGCAAGTGTAGCTAGCATTCGATGTTTAAAATTTTCCTAATTTGTACTGGATAAATGTCAAAGGATGATAGCTCAAGTTTTGCCATTTTACATTTGACAAATAATACAATTCATAAACTCAAATACATATGTGCTAATTATTACACTAATGACTAGGAAATAATCATCATGCACAATTAAAATATCATTAATTTTCACTTTATATGACACATGCATTATGTGTCATATAAAAAATAAATTTTTAGTCATGATCATGCTGGCTCAGAATCAAAGCACGCTCAGTCCCAAATCACACTATGCAAGTCTTATTGCTAAGCTGATTCGTTTCAGGATTAGAGAGACGAGGGGAACAGCAACGTTACTCTTGCCCCCGTCTCTCTCCCCTAACAAACTAATCAGCTTAGCAATAAGACTTGCATAGTGTAAATTTAGACTCACTAAAAAAACTGTTGGCGTGTGTGAAAAACTACTCTAATACTAGGAACGAAGTTTGAAAACACACTTCCTTAACGATCTAAAATCAATAACGAAATTTTTTTTTAACCTGACAAGTAAAGTTATGTGATATTAGTTTTTAAGTTCGACTGTGATATTTTCTTTAATTTATTATTATTTAAATTAAACACTTAATTGTCCGTGTTGTAATGTAACTGAAGAATCAAATTAATAATAAAAACTTCTCCTGAAGACATCGAAAAAAAGCTGATGAACCGTTGATGTGTGTGAAGATAAATTTAAATTTAACTAGCAGAGACAAAAACCAAAAAATTTTACAGAGCTCATTTTGCAGTTAACAGAGCACTGTTAACCACTCAACAGTCCTAATAAAATACAGTAGAATTCATTTATATCGACCTCGGTTATAACGACCATTCGTTTATAACGACGGATTTTCAAAGCAAGTTTGGTTCTTAATAGTTTGTACATGCGCAAGCATTCGCTTAGAACGACTCCGGTTTTAGCGACCATCTGCTTTTAACGACCAATTTGCACGTCTGCTTTGGAATGGACATTCGGTTATAACGACGATGTAAGTTCTGTGTACTAATTTTTATTTTTTTCATTCCATTTTTTGTCGTCAGCCAATACTAAATAAAGAAACATATACTGCGGGGAATCACAGAATTTGTTTTCGACTATCCCAAACAGAGGTGCAAATGACAAAGAAGAAATATTCAAACCAGTTTGAGTCGTAAAAGCTGATGGACGCATAAACATTCACTTTTTAATTACCAGCGGTGTTATAGAAATTTTTTATTTACATAAGAATCTGTAATCCAGCTCAACCAAACGCAGGTAAGGTTGCGTGCTGCACTTTTACTTGCATAAATACTGAGTAAATGTATGTATGTTTTTCCAGAATGGACGTTAAAAAACGTAAGGTGTTCTCCATAAAAGAAAAGGCAGAAATTTTGCTGAAACTGGAAACTGGTTCTTCAAATGCAGCATTAGCGAAGGACTATTGCGTTTCGCATTCGACTATCAGTACGGTATGGAAAAACCGAGACGCAATTCGTAAGTGTTTTGAATCTGAGAATATGCAAAGAAAACGTATGCGTTCTGCTAAAAATTCTGATATAGAACAAGCTCTTTTGCAATGGTTCAAGACGCAAAGAAATAATAATGCTATTGTAACAACTTCCATACTTCAAATGAAGGCAGAGGAAATAGCGCAACTGCTTGGAAAGGATTTTAATTGCACTGAAAGTTGGATCTACCGTTTTCGAGAGCGCCATAACATAGTTTTGGGAACAATTTCTGGTGAGGCTTGCAGTGTCGACAAAAATCAATGCAGCGACTGGCTAGTTTCTGTATGGCCTAAAATACGAGAGGGATATCAAGCAAAAGACATTTTTAATGTGGATGAAGCAGGGCTCTTTTATAAGCTTCCACCCAACAAAACCCTTAAATTCAAAGGTGAGAAGTGCTGCGGTGGAAAAAAGGAAAAGAATAACCCTGCTGGTTGGAGGTAATATGGATGGGTCCGAAAAAAAGAAAATGCTTGTCATTGGAAAATCCAAAATGCCGCGGTGTTTCAAGAATGTAAAATCGTTACCTGTGGATTATAAAGGAAATAAAAAGGCATGGATGACCTCAGAAATGTTTGAACGCATTTTGCGCGATTGGGACAGCAGTTTGAAAAAAGAGAAAAGAAAGATTTTACTGCTTGTAGATAATTGCCCAGCACACCCAAATGTTCAAAATTTGTCATCAATAAAATTAGTTTTCCTACCACCTAATACAACGTCCGTCTTACAGCCAATGGACCAAGGGGTAATTAGATGTTTGAAAAGCAATTATCGCAAACAACTTATGCTGAAAATTATTCGCGATGCAGACAATAACACACAAAGCACCACTACTTTGTTAGATGCAATTGACATGGTGGCCTCAGCTTGGCAAAGTGTAAAATCAACAACAATAGCTAACTCTTTCCGACATGCGGGACTACTTCCAGCCGAAAGTGTGTGCCCAGATGCATATTTCGAAGACGAAGATGATATTCCGCTTTCGTTGCTACAGGAAACATATAAAAATATGCAACAAGTAGCCGAATATATTGACTGGAATGAGTTCGTAAATGTCGATGACAACGTCGTGACATCAGAAGAGCCTTCATTGAGAGAAATAGTGGAGAACACAAAAGAAAATGATGAAACTCACAGCGATAATGAACCAGATGACGAAGATGAGCCAATCAAAATTCCAACTAGGACAGAAACCTTGAGTGCGGTGCACACATTAAAACAGTATTTACGATTTGGGGGTTCTGATATATCAGAGAGTTTATATAGTTCCGTTGAAATTATTGAAAGTAAATTATTAAAAGAAATTTTTGTAAATAGAAAACAAACCACAATTCTAAACTATTTCCAATCTCAATAAATATGAATATACATGATAAAAAAAACTTAAAAATATTGTGTACACTTATTTGGATACAACGACGTTCGGTTATAACGACGTATAATTTCGGTCCCTTGGCGGTCGCTATAAATGAATTCTACTGTATAGGAATATGATTTCGGTGGTGAAATCCAGGAACAGGGACTGATACTATACCCAAAAATTAATGGAAAATATTGTCCGAGATGTGAATAATGAAATTATACTAATGGAATATACAACAGATATATCAATAACACAGAAACTTAATTTTAAAAAAAGGTCCTATTTTGGAACGAAAAGTGGTCATTTCGGAAATAGAAGAATTCTACATATATCCCACTATATAGAAATGGTGCTCCTGGTGGTTCTTTAAAGAGCAAATGAAGTCGCATTTCTATAACCATTTTGGGAGTTTAGAAAAATTAATTTGAAAAAAGTGATTTTTGAAGCAAAATTTCTGGAGAAGAGTAGTGGTCATTGTGAGAAATAGAAGAATTCTACATATATCCCACTATATATGACCACTACTCTTCTCCAGAAATTTTGCTTCAAAAATCACTTTTTTCAAAAGTGAGCACAAAGCTCTTTTGTAAAAGCTCGCACATTATATTCATATGGCTTGAATACAGCTCTCTTAAATAATATCTGACCATGACATAATAAAACAATCGATGTAAAATTGCAAGTTCCCTGTAAATTGAATACATTGTTTTATTTCTCCTGTAAACAACTAAAAAGTGCACTTGGTTCCTTTTGGATTTTACGTGACGATATGCTTAAAATAAGTGCTTTATATTGTATTTATTTATTTATTTATATATGACACCATTATTAAATTCCATATAATTAACTTAGTGCTACCCTAATGCAAAAACATATTTATATACATATGTGTACATACACATGTATGTATATGTAGTATATGTAAGCATGTAACAGATATAAACATCTTGCCTGCACTTAGGCACAATAAATTAAACTTTTAAACGGTACTTTAAAGGACTTAAAACTAACATGGGAAACTTTAAGCTTTTTGGTTGTATTCTTATGCTTATACATAGAATGTATTGATAGAAAAGCAGAGAATTGAAAAAGTAACAAAACGAAAGTGTCATTGATAAAGTTTCATTTCCGGTATTTACTTTAACCCCTTCGCAAGCCTACAGCACATTTGCTGCTTTTTGTTTTATTTTTCTATCAACATTTGATTTCTGTAAAGTTGTTTTTTGCTCTTGTTGTTGCTGCTGTTGTTTTATATTTTGATTTGTTTGATTCATTTTGTTCAATTTAACAGTTGTTGTAGCTGTTGTGTTGTTTTTTCTGTTCATATCTAAAGAAAGATTTGTTCAATGGTTTCCAATTCGAAACAACAACAGCAACAAAAACACCAGAACGATACTTGAAGCTGTAAGCTTGAATAAAAATAAAAGAGTTCAAGTATATAAAACAACATTTGTGCTTCTGTGTGTTGTTTAAATGAGTATCCTACTAAACCAAAAGCAACCACACTTTTGAGTTTTGTATGTTTGATTTGGATTTTCATTTTACTGTACAAAGTTTTTTTTTTATAATAAATGTTATGCACGTAGTTGTAGTTGTTTTTGTTGAGTTCCAATTTTTATTCTTGCTGCACTAAGAGGTTATGTTTTGATTTTCCATGAATTTCAATGACATTGCCTGCCTGCTTTCCTACTATGCTTTGCTTGCATAAATGACTGCCTGCTGTTTCTCTTGAACAAAACAAAAAAATAAGCCCAACTGGAAATTAAGAAGTATTTGAATTATTAAATCTCTCGGGACTTTTAAAATACAAATTGATGCAGCTTCTATAATTTGATGGTAATAACAGTTTTCGCATTCATCTTAGCAATAGTTTATGTTGATATTTGATCAAATTTAGAAGAAAGTTCCTGTTATAAATTTCCTATTGGTAAAAGGTTGCCTGTTGTTTGTACTTTGCAATACTACAGTAATAAAAAGTCTACACAACCATATAAAAGAGCACACACACATACACACATAGACACACATTCAAATACTCACACATCCACAAGGAAAGACTCGAGCACAATTATTGCCACTGATTGCATTTGCATTTTGAATGAATTGAATTGGATTTGTTTATTTTCCTTTTTTAAGAGTTTTCCTATTTTCCTATTTTACTTTCTGTTGGCGGTTGTTTCGGGGTGTGGTATGTGGCTTAAATGTTTTTCTTACTGTTTGTGTTGTCCTTGTTGTTGGTATTCTTGTTGTATCCTTTTTGTGATTTAGTAAAGATTTGTTTTGTTGTAGTAATTTATGAATTTACAACCAGAAAGAAAAACGAATGAATATACAAAAAAAAAAAAACTAAACTAATAATAACACGAAACAACAGTAATCGCATAAGTAGAAACTTAAGATAACAAGTGTAGATTATAGTCGTTGAAATAGGATTACACCAACTATTTATAATGTGTCTCTGGATTTAGATGGAGCACTACGTGCTGCGCTTGGTGCATGTTGTGAAAAATGTAAAGTTGATTCTGATGAATAATATGTGTATTTTGTTTTATATTTTTATATTGGAAATAAATTTTAAGATATTATGATATTATGACCTTAAGACTACCGTTTGAATACCCCAAATATATAAGAATTTTTACATAAGTTCGCAAGAGTGAATTAGGTAAAATATTTATTTGAGTTGAAACTTTGTGTATTGCAAAGCATGTCATTGACATTTAATTACAAATAGCAAATATTTCACTGCAAAATTTATAGAACATTTTGTGTCGTATAATTTAGTTTTCCTCCTTCCGGAACGAAGTTTTAATTACTCAATTGAATTTTAATATTTAATTTTGTCTTTTTTTCACACAGTTACTTACACCTAGTCTGCATTTTCAATAAAAAATTTAATCGCAAAAAAAAGAAGAAGACAAGAGAGTTTTCAAAATCAGCTGTTCTGCTATGGAATGTATGAAATTGGAGCAGAAAAAATAAAAAATTTTCTGATCATATTAATAAAAACTTAATGCAAATAAAACAGTGCTTAAACAACTAAAATATATATATGAATTAACATAATAGGAATTAAAATTGAATAAATAGTAAGTCGCACACGAAAGGTTTCGTACAGACACTATATATGTACTCGTAATAATTTACGAGCTTAAGCCTATATAATCGAATATCTCACTTGTACCTGGATTCAATAACTTTTATTACGATAATCATATCGTTATAATAAATATAATGAAAATTTATCGACTTTGTTATTCAGTAACATATTTTAACGATATTCGGTGTCGGTTTGAGAAAAAAAATTAAGTCACAAGAATTAATCTGTTGAGTGTTTCTTAATTATTCTTTATGCTTTTCGCTTGTTTTCACATTTTCTATACAGACATACCACATAATATTGAAGTAAATGATGAATAAGGTAAAGCAGGAGACTATCGTAAAAAAGAAATTAGAGAATAACATTATCGGTATCGCAGGCGAATAAATATGTCGATAAATATTACGATTTTCGGTTCGCAAAAAGTTACAGAATCCAGGTGCTGAGGTAGATATTTTTGAAAAATTTCAGGTAAACTTTTTCCAGTTTTGGTGAACTTTTTCCAGTTTTGGCGCTTTTTTTTTGTTTTGAGATTATTCAGCTGTTTGCGTATATTTTTTTGTTTTGGCGTTTTTTTGTTTGTCTTGGCGCTTTTTTGGTTTTGGTGTTTTTTTCTATTTTGACGATTTATTTTAGTTTTATAGATTTTTTAGTTTTCAACATGTTTCGTTGCTCGCTTTAGACCATCCTTTAATTTTTAACTATAAGGCTCCCTTATTTTCGCTTTTATCGTAAGCGATATGTTAGAATTTTTTATTGAAATTAATATTTTATGGCCTTACTCATAGTTTAGAATTATCAAAATGTCAAAATTTTTGATAACTTTTAAGATACGTTATCGTAAGAGACGATTTACGTACATATGTAAAACAAATTTGAATATTATAAAAAACCTTCTCCTGAACAATTTAATTTTTGTCGCTTACGATAAGAATAAGGCTCATTTGTTATTGTAGCGTCCAAATTTTTACATATTCTGTGAATATTTCAGGTCCCTAGATCTTAGTGTTCTCCAGAGAACAGCCTGTGTACGGAACCTTAAAAAACCAAAAATGTATTCAAGACGTATTTGCGACCGAACTATTTCAGTGTGATGAGTGCTATTGCGCCGTAGGATGAACAAATAAATTTTAAAGCTTTTCATACTGTTCAGTACCTGGATTCAGTAACTTTTATTACGGCAATCGTATCGCTATAATAAATATAACGCAAATTTATCGACTTTGCTATACAGTAACATATTTTAACGATATTCGCTGTCGATTGGATGAAAATAAAATAAAGTCACAAGCTCAAATTCATTGAATTTTTCTTTATTATTCTTAGTGCTTTTCGATTGTTTTTACATATTCTATACAAAGTTACCACATAATATTGAATTAAATGGTGAATAAGATAAATCTGGAGACTATCGTAAAAAACAAATTACCGAATCACATTATCGTTACCGCAAACCAATAAATATGTCGATAAATATTACGATTTTCAGTTCGCAAAAAGTTACAGAATCCAGGTACAGATGTTATTGTTTTCGATATGCAATTAATTATACTGAACAGTGCCTTCTTTACGTCTCGTTCTAGTTTAGCTTAGTTATTAAGCTAAATTGAGAATTCAAGGCTAGTCCTCTAAGTCAAATCTAATTATCTTTTGAATGCGATGTTTCTTTCCCCACCATAAATACATGCATATTAATTAATTATTAAAGGCACCAGAAATGTTCTATTTATATTTAACAACTTAGAAATAAAAAAACGTTAAACAAATAAGCGCAATCATTAAGGACCATTAATAACATAATTTTATTATCCAAACGTATTTGTATTTTCTTCTTCTTTCCGTTGACAGTGTTAAAGGTGCTTTGAAATATACTGTTGTATGAAGAGATCCCGTGTTGGAATATCGGGGAAATCTAAGTCCCGAAAATTATAAGAAATAAATGTACGTACATCAGAGGGGCGCAATGAGTAGTGAAAAAGTAAGTAGAGTTGAATCATGATTTATAATACCTTGTACTTATGCGCACTCATACTTATTGCAATGCTGTCTATGATTCAGATTCACTCAAAAATTTGAAGTTCTCATCGCACTCAAACTTAGCAAGATTTATGACGTTGTTGATTTCTACTCTCCTGAACTCAATGTTTATAGACGATGCAAAATAAGTATTGTATGGCAAAGCCAACTTCGTATACGAACATTAAAATACTCACTATGGTTTAAGTGTTTGTTCATTATGAGGTTACAAATGTGTTTTTTATACACTTTTTACTGTTGTAGTTGTACTATACGGATGAGTTGAATGAGCTGAATCAATATAAGTAGTATAAGAGCCATTATTATGACTTGACGATAAAGTTACGGATAGTTAATCTTAACTTTAGCAAAACTGAACTGTAAAGTGACCGTTAAAATTTGTACATTATTACAACTGTCCGATAAAATAAATAATACAGTTTTTGTTTGGTGGCAACATTTCTGTGGATTTTGTGGATATTGATTGTTAAAAATGCTTAGTGGCAACTTGCTTTTGTTTATTTGTCAAATTACAATCTAATGAAAACAGTTTTGTCAATTCTTTTGTTTTTTGTTTTATTATTATGTGTTTTGTGTTGTATTGTTTTTGTTTTATACCCTATTTTAACCAAATAAATTTGGCAGTAATTTATAAAGTAGAAAGTGTGGCAAGGGATGAAAATATGTCAACTTCAAATGACTATACCTCACAATAAAAGTTACAAGTAGGATGAGCTTGTCTTTAACTTATCGTTCACTTTTGGTTAAAATGAAGATGTAAGAATGAAAAAGTGTTTATCCATCCAATAAAATCCTACTTTTAGCTAACGACAAGTTATAATAATGGCCCTAAGTATTTTTCTGAAATTATAAATCAGAGTGAGTGTGCGTAACTTAGAGTAGTTGATTTTAAATGATGTCTACTCACTTATATTTGAAATTTTATGAGTCAGTATGAATAGCGAAAACATGATTCATTGCCAATCTCTGACGTACATATGTATGTCTTTTTAATTGAAAGTAAATTTTTTAATGGGCAATTCATTTTTAGTACACATTAAAAAACATTCATACATACACACATATAAACATGTACGTATAAATATATTATACATAAATTTTATGCATTAAAATATTTTATAAATATAAATAAATAAATAAATAAATAAATAAATAAATAATATATATAAATAAATTACATTGAATTGCAATAAAATACATGCATGGAGATCTACATTGTATAACATTCGTTCGGATGACCTAAGCGCTCTTTTGTATAACCGCCAGTCAGTTTTTAAAATTTTGTGGCACAGTTTCCACTTGGCACACGGCGTACCCTTGAACTCTACTAAAAAAACCACTCCAAATCAAGCATTTGTCTTTGTTTTGTTATACAGGGTGGCCCAAATAAGACCAGCTGATGTGAAACACAAATAACTTTTTTATTTTTTAACACAATTTATTTTTTCTTTTTGCATATTATAACTGAACTCTTGGAAATTAAAAATGAATACGTACAGTCCACAACAACGCATTAAAATTATCGATTTTTATTATTCTTCTCAACGATCAATTGTTCTGACGCAGCGAAATTATCGTCGTTTTTTTCAACGAAAGATCAGCTCCCACATCTTCCATGATTACAAGTTTAGTTCACGTTTTGAGGAGCTGGGCTCAGTTGCCGACCATCCAGGAACTGGTGCTTATCGAAATATTCTTACTGTAGACAACGTGGAAGCTGTACAGCAGAGTGTTGCAAATGATCAATATGTCTCAACTCGTTGCCGTTCCGGCCAATTGGGTATACCCAGAGCAACATTACAGGGAATTTTAAAGTTGGATCTTAAGATATATCCATATGAAGTACAAATTGTGCATTAGCTTCTACCGCAAAACTCCCAACAACGACTACAATACGCTATTTGCTTTACACAATTAGCCACACAAAGTGATTTTTTAAATAACCTTTTGATGACGTATGAAGCGCATTTCCATTTAAGTGGTTATGTGAATAAAAAAAAACTTTAGGTTGTGGGGCTCCGAAAATCCAAGGGCAATACATCAGCATCAGTCACACCCAATCAGATGCATTGTTTGGTGCGGTGTTATGGCCACACAAATCATAGGCCCATATTTCTTTGAGAATGAGGATGAAAGCCAGAGTCTCTGGGGCTTCTTACAGAATAATGATCGACAACTTTTTGCGGACAATGGTGGAGCAACATCCTAATTTGTGGTTTCAACAAGATGGAGCCACTGCGCATACTGCTAGGCAAACTATGGACATGCTGCGTGAAATTTTTGGTGAACGCATAATTTCAAGAAATTCAGATTTTTCTTGGCCCCTCGTTCACCAGATTTAACTGCACCCGATTTCTTTTATGGGAATATTTAAAAGACAAAGTGTATGTTAACAAACCACAGACACTTGGACAGCTAAAGCAGAATATTCGAGACGAAATACGGCGCCTGCAACCATAAACATTACACCGTGTAATGCGAAATGCGCTAAAAAGAGCCAATGCCTGTATCGAGCAAAATGGTGGTTATTTGTCTGATGTCATATTTTACACATAGTCACGTTAAATTTCCATAAAATGTATTTAACATATTAAAATAAATCATTAAAAAAAATTCGTTATTACAAGAGTTACACGTGTTTAACTTCACTAGGTCTCATTTGGGCCACCCTGTATATGACAAATAACATTTGGAAAGTGCCGAAATTTCCTGGATTTAAAATTAAAAAATCCCAGGTTTCAGAATTTGAGAAATCCCAAGATACCCCCGTCTGGCATCTCTAGTTGATTGTACAGGAACATGTAGATAATTGTATTTGTATGTACAAGTATTTGTGTTTATGTAAGTTATTAATGTTATTTTTACACTAATCATGTTGTTATTGCTTTAAACGAAGGAAATATCTGTCAGTTTAAATGTAAATATGTGTACGTGTGTGTTTGCTTAAAAGTCACACTCGTACAAAGATGTACAGAGTTTGCTATTAACTTTTTCATTTATCATAAAAATATATGCTACATATGTACATATCGCACATTTACTTCAATAGTGGCATAACTCAAAAAACCAGTTTTGCAGAAAACGCGTTTTAAGGTTTCAATTTGCATATAACTCAATGGAGAAATGAAAAAAAATTCTTCTCTCAGAAGGTGATGATGCAAGCTATTTATATGAAATTTTTACACAAGATAAAATACGAAATGCCGCATCTTTCTGCATTATTAACTCAAAAAACTCATTTTTTGAGTTATGTCACTATTGAAGTATATGTGCGATATGTATATGCATGTACTTGTTTAAATACACACTCTCTTATATAAATATATACATACATACATACTAGAGCGTGGCACAAGCCTTAAAAAAATGCTTAGAAGCACTCTCATTAATTTCAAAATGTGTGTGTATATTGATTGTTCCGTTATTTTAAAACAAAACTTTCAAAAGAGATGTGTTTTGCTTTACGATGAAAACACTGCAGTACAGAACAAAACTGCAATATCTCAATGTTGAAGTAAAACCAAGCCTTTCAAAAAAAGAAAAAAAAATTAAATAGAACATCAAAGTTCACACAGAACATTCAAAACATGTTTGAATGTTTTGATAGCTAAGACACATTGAACTTCGTTAGTCCCAAATCACACTGTGCAAGTCTTATTGCTAAGCTGATTAGTTTCAGGGAGAGAGAGACAGGGGGAACAGCAACGTTTCTTTTACCCCCGTCTCTCTCTCCTAATAAACTAATCAGCTTAGCAATAAGACTTGCATAGTGTAAATAGGGACTTAGGAATATGAAAGCTGAAAAGAGGTTTTATTTACTATGAAATAATATCATACATACTTATGTACATTTATATATAATAATTTGTTATTTTTTATTTTCAATATATGTATACATATATACATACATACATATCTTGCATGTTTGTGCTCGTGTTCTAGTGCACTCGATGTTTCTGCTATGATTTACTGTTGTTTTTTTCATTCTCGCTTTTCGCTTTGATGTTCTACTTGTTTTGAGAACACAAGCACTAACAAAACTGCAGAGAAAAACTATTCGAATGATGCTTGATAGATTTTAGTGAGAGTCATGTTTTGTTAGTTTTGTTTTGTTATTTATGTTTGCACTAAAACAGACTGCTTGGCAGTAGTGTGAAATTGAATACAAAACTTTTAGAACGATTTACGCAGCCCTGTAATACAGACATGTATTATAGCATTGCACAGATACATCTGTTTGCACTAGTTTTTGCGTGTTTTTGGTTCTGGTATGAACAAATATGTTATTTATCGTTTTCTGTTACTAGTTGTAAATGTTGATTTTTAAAGCAATTGTTGTATGGTTGGGCAATGAGCAAATGAAAACAACACATTTATTTTTTTTTTGTTTTTTTAAAACAAATAAGATACATAAAACTGCTTTTACCGTAAATGCCTTATGTTGTGTTGAGAAAAAATACATGGCTGATGATGAATGAATAAAAGCAAAATTTCACATACATATGTAAGTAGATGATACATGTACATGAAACACATGAGCTGCAAATACAAAAAAATGATACACGATATGCAAGTGTAATTACTCTCAGAGCAAAATTGTCGCTCTCTCTCTCTATATACTTGGCTGCGCCACAAAATAACATAACGAACGTCCGCACATACATCTGCACATCTGAAGATTTCTGCAATCTATATTCAAGAATTTTGTTCTTAAATTGAGATCGTAATTTTTCTCTTAGCGTAGTATTTTATTGAATTGAATTTGAATTGAATATAAAACGCTTATTGTGTGTGCTGTTTCTTGTATTAGGAGGAATTATTAAAAGTTTCTGTATATTTGTAGGTATATACTAGTGTTATTAATTATTCGTCTTTTATATTTGTTGGAATAAAATTTCATGATTTTTTTCTTGTTCGAACAGACGAATAATTTTGAACTTTTGTTCGAATGTTCGAACGAACAAAGAATAAAAAAATATATTCGAATAATCTTAAAAAAGTTTGCAAAAAACGACACGTATGTGTATTAGTTTAATTTTTTTTTATTAACAAACGAAAAATTATTCATTACACAAGAAAAACATATGATTTAAATAACAGATTTAGAAATATTAATAACAAAACTTAAAAATTTTAAGAACCTTTGCCGCAGTTGACGCTGTAGTATAAGTTAAGAACTCTGTGTTCCACTAATACTATTGAAGTAGCAGAATCGCAAAAAAGAAAAGAGTAAATTAATATATATAGAAAATTTAAGATAACTTCCAATCGACTAAGCCGATTTTCTTCAAGTATAAATTAGAAGATATACGATCATGTCACCTTTCAAACGAAAACAAAGCAAATTAAAATCGGTAGCTAAGGCGTCAAAGAAACGCAGATCTAACAGAATATATGTATCTAAAAACTATGTGATATCTTCTAAGCGGCTGGACCGATTTTCTTCAAACATAGCTAAGAACACTTTCGATCAAGTCACCTTTCAAACAGAAATAGCTAAATCAGAATCAGTCCAGCCGTTTGGTCTATAGGTGGACTCGTAAAAACAAACAGATATAAAGTTGGTATTTAATGCTTTTTTTACGTCGTTCAATAATTCGATTTTTAACGCTTTTGATTAGAGAAAATCAGTTTTTTTCTAATCTCTTTATCAGAAACTATAAGACACCTTCTAATTCCATGAAAGAAGCATTACCTTTTCCCAGAAAGAAAAAAGATAAGTTTAGCGAACATATGTATGTTTATATATGTACATACAAACAAGCTTATAATTACAAGTATTTATAATTTGGAGTAATTTGATTATCATATTGTTAACAAATTAAGAAGTAATGGAATATAAAATACTTTTTATATATAGAGTAGTTAAGGAAATTGTTCGAATATTCGACAAAAATGATTCGAATAATTTTTTATTCTAAATTGAATATTTTTGTTCGTTCGAATAAAAATGATGATAAAAAGTAATTTTTCGAATATTCGAACAATTCTTGTTCGAATGACAATACTAGTATATACATACATATTTATATCGATTCAACAACAGTCGTATATATTACTGCCGATAGTATGAAGTGTAAATGTAACTACACATGTACATATGTAACTGTTTAAATTTAAAATCAAACCTAAAACACAGGGCTGCATGAAGAGTATAATTTTTTGTTGAATTTTAAAGTGTGTATGTGTGCGTGTGTGCGTGGGTGTGCTTAAACGTACATATATTTTAGCATAACATACATATATTCATCTTTAACTCCTATTGTTGCAGAATTTATGTAGTAGCACTAATTTCTGTACTTTTAAAACATTCAAATAATCCTTCCCACTCCTAAACTCAGCAAACGCCACACACTCCCTTCTTGAATATTTGGCTCAAGCTGCACCGCACACACTCTTACCTCAATCATTATTTGAATGAGTGTTTGGATAGAAGTACGCGTACTAGCTGGTTTTTGTTTATGTCTGCACATTTCATTTTTGATTTCATCTTGTCTTTTCATGGGTAGAATAGAATGTTCATAGCAAACACACACACACACACACACACACACACACACACACACACACACACACACACACACACACACACACACACTCACACATACACACACGCGCACGCACATAGAATCGAGTTATACTTAAAAGACCCAAACACTTGGTGGGTTGGTTTCTTAGTCTTTTGTTTGTTGGTGTTGATTGCACGTTGTGTTTGGTAATCTGTGTTAAATTACTGGAAATTACTACCAGCACTAAGTGCGTGTTATATGAATTCGAACAAACATACAAAATTAACAAAATAACTAACACATGCATAAACCATATACTAGTACTTGAGTATGTTTGTGCTGATGCATACACACGTTTTTAAAAGTTCAGGTTTGTGAGATATGGATTTTTAACTTTTACACTATCTAACTGATTTCTTGTTTGTTTGATTTTATGGATTTCTTTGCTTGTTAATATATTTTGCGTTAAGTATGTTCACTGAGTGTATAGAAATATATTTCATCAGTTCATACTGGTTTCTTCTATCTGTGCATGAATCTTATAAAGCTAGATGCTTTGCAACAATTAATTTTATTTTTAGATAGTTAAACCGAATTCACAGTGAGACATTTTCGCAGAAGAAATGATTTCTACCAGACTGCGTGATGCAAAAAGTATACTAAGAGAAAAACCTTTATAAATGCAATGATTTATTAAATTATATTTATGATTTTATCATTATTTTTCAACCAATGCAATGCTTCATTCCCATTACGAAAATTGTTTCATCAGCTGAAAAATGTCTTATATATAACGAAATATTTTCTTTCATATAACAACATGTTTCTTGCTAAGCAACGTACATTTGCTTATTTTTAATGCAAAATCTAATTATTGCTATAAAACTTTTTAGTTTATACAATGAATTATTTGTACTAATAAATTTAAACCTAATTCATTCATAAAATGAAAATTGTTTATAAATATGATGTTAGTTTAACATTTTTTTAACGAACTATTTCATTGAATTAACAAATTTTTTCATCATGTCATGTCATGACAGTATTTCATTACTGAGGTGTAACATATCATTTTTTTTATGATATCGCATCATTGTATTAACAACATAATTCATTGTTGTAATAACTCTGATTTATCAATTAATATAGCCATTGTATTTTATTAATTATTTAACTAACGTGTGTATATGGGCACCAGAACTCATTGCGTGGTAGTCAACGTCCGACCCGCTGCAACCACAACAATATTCAATATTATTTAGATACAAACTTAATGAAGAAATCAAGAAAATATTCTTTAAAATTGTTTACCAAACTCTTAAAGTAGCATAAAGGCTACATTAAAAATTTCTAAGTTATGAAACGTTTATTAAACCTTTGGTAGACTGTTAATCATTTACGAATAGTTTTTTTTTCTATTTTTGCTTATTAAGCTGTTAAAAAGCTGTTATGAAGCGTTTATGAATAAGGCGGTAAATATTTACCATCATTTTAGTTTAACATTGTTTAATTGATCATTTAACAGGGAATTTATTTGAAAAGTTATAGTTAAAAAAACTACTTTGATTTGTCTCCAAGATTCGAACCTGCAACCCTCCGACTACAAGACTAGTACGGTCTTGGCTATTTACGAACATCAAAATAAACAACAGCAGTACAAAACAAGTCATACAACTGAGCACAACAGTATTTTACAGCAATGAACAAAGTAAATAATATTATTTCTTGAAAATTGAATATGATTTGAAGTCAAAATTGTTGCATGGTGATTTAACATTGGTACTTTTTTCTCTGTGTTATCTGCAATTATTTGGTTTTCAAACTGTTCGTACCTTCGAAATCCATAATCCATTAATATATTTTATTATTTGCTGGCTTTTTTGTGTTAGTTTCTAAGCCTACTAGGCTTATTTTTCTTGTGATTTTCAAAAATATTATTATTTGTGAATTCTCAAATAGTTCTTGAAAGTCTGTGCATAAGATAAGAGGTTTGTGACTACTCAAAATGTGTGGTTGAAGTCTACTGATGATTTGTTACAGCAACAAATGAAATGCATATAGACAACGCTGAACCACCAGCAAATAAATTTCAAATTAGTATATTTTATACACAGAAAAAAATATCATCGAATTGCAACCAACAAAACAAATTGTTAACATATAATTTAAAAATTAACAATCATCATTGTTAATATAACAAATTTAAATTTTTGTAGTTAATTAAATTACTCAACAAAATTATTTTTCTGTGTAATTGAAATAACTTTGAAATCTAACAAAAATAAATGTTGAAAAAATAAATAAATTTCAACAAATTATTTGTTGATATATTTAATTGAAAATATTTTTAATATTTTGCCTTAACTTACAATTTCGTTAATTGTATTTACAAAAATCGTTGTAAGTTCAAAATAAATTAATTATTTAATTGATATAACAAAAAAATTAATTGTATTTACAAATCATTTTTTTCTGTGCAATAACACCGCCAAAATAATAGAATTTAATTAAAATCTTTTTAACGAAACTATAATTCCCACAACTATAGATTAATTATTATTGTTGTTTGGTCTTATTTTATGTTATTTTATCAATTTAAAATATTAAGCATTAGTAAGGTTTCATTTTACTAACTATTAAACATTAAACTTGATGAAATTTGTCGTTGCATTGATGATAGGAGTTTAACCTAATGGTTTCATTCTCGTTATGAAGTGTTCTTCTTTCATTGTATTGCGTTTATCAGTCTTAATATGTATGTATGTGCATATATATAAATTTTGATGACTTTTACGTCAATCCATTTGTCTTAATTCCAGGAGTGTCACTAAGGATATGACAGTAGCCAAAATTCAATATGGCGGCCAGCAGAAGCCGTTTTGTAAATACGAACTATATAAAAATGCGTATCATTCGACAAGTATTTGAAAATATTATAGTCTATTTATTATAGATAGTGATACAGAAGATGGGTGGTGAAGGAAGAGATAGAGGAAAGCTTCATTCTTTTACAACTCTGGGTTTTTCTGCACTTTTTTTAGGAATATAGAGCTTCCCATTACCGCCGATAAATGATGTGACATTAGCAGGGGCAGGGGTTTCAAGCAAATGCATGTTTTTTCCAATAACCCTGATAATGACAAGAACGAAATTATTTATCAATAGATGAATCTAACAGCCATAAATTACCTAATTAAAAATTAAGGAGGTTTGCTAATATCGTAAAAATTACCTTTTCTAAAAAAAGTGACGAAGTACATTTTTTAGGCACCCAGTTTTTTTAGAACCCATTTAGTTAGTACAATATAAAAAATTTTGCTACGAATAAATTGATTACTTTTACAAAAATAACAATCCAAATATTATAAGAATAACATTAACATTAAACCAATTTTTCATAAAATGCAAAAAGTATCTTTTTTTACTCAAATATAATTTAGAGTAACATAAGTTAAGTTAAGTTTCGTAAATAAAATATATTGTGTTAATTAAATATTTGAACACGAAACACCTTCGTGTTTTCATTACCAAAGTAAACTGCGTTACACTGTAATATATCGTGCCATAACCTCGAAAATAGCTTAAGCGATATAATTTTCAAACTTAAATTTTTGACCAAAATCGATCATTTGCGATCGTAAATAACCGATTTTCGTCAAAAAAAAAAAAAAAAAAAAAAAAACAAAGTCCAAAAAATGTGTCGCTTGAGCTATTTTAGCGGTTATAGATCGTTGGTCTCAATTCGAAAAATAGTGAGACAGTAAGAATAAATAAGAACATTTTTCCAATGGCTCTACAGTAAGTGTAGTTGTAGGTGTATGCATAAAAATCTTGTTCTAAATAAAAAACATGGAATGTAAGTACTCGTTAAGTTAGTGCTTTGAGAAACAATCCTTGTGCAAGCACATGAATATCCTTTGCAATTGTTAAATATTGATAATAGTTTATGTAGTATTTTAGTAAATATATTTTTCTTAACTAGAAGTCTGTCTCTATGCTTTGCTTTTTAAATGATAGTGGTGTACTTATGTATATTTGTATAGACGAATGGTAAAAGAGGTTATCTTCCGAATTTAAATTTATTCGAATAATAAATATTAGACCCCTGCAAAAGACCACTTACAAGAACTTTTAAGACATGAGGGATTTTTCACATGCTTTACTACAGCAAAATGTTCTAAAACAAAAACTTAACAACACTGATTGCAAGAAATTTGTTTCAGTTATTGCAAGTATAGGAGTAAAAAAGAAAATACTTCGTGATGAAAGAATTTGTGATACTTGCTTCTTCCTACGCATGGGCGCGTACACAAATGTCATGCATATGTATGACACACGCGTTGTGTGTATGATCTTTTATTTTTCTGCGCACACACAAACTAACACATGCTTTGATATTAGTTGGATGCGCTTGCTTTAAAAAACCACCCTTAAACACATAATAGCTTACCATCTACATCGTACACACACACGCACTCAAACGTACAATATGTAATATAATAAGCATACACACTACTTCTTTTGATTGTTTGTTAAGAACAAGAAGTTTTCGCGACATCGCTTGTAAACACACATGTACACGTACATCAGTACATCCACCGTGCCTCATTTATAATACATGCCACGAAAATATTTTTAAAAAAATAAGATGTATTTACATTTCAAGATTGTTTACGCAGCCCTCTAATAAATATTAAGTTTAGAGCAGGGATGTAAAAGTTTATTTATACATACTTTGCTATTTAATGATAAAAATTACCACAGCAATTTTTTGACCTATTTGATAGTCTTAAAGAAATCTAAAATCCTCACAAAAACATGAATGTGAAAAAGGGCCTAGTTCCTATAAAAAAGTTCGGCCATTAAAAGTAGTGAGATATACATTTTGACCAAGTTCTTATTTGGTACAATACCTATCATTGAAATATGCTATGCATTATATAAATTTGTAATCGTAAGGTTGTCATATAATTTCTAGATAACCTGCTAACTTGACAACATTTTTACCGATATAAAGAAATGAACAAATAAAAATTTTTCTCTTCTTTTTTAGAAAAGTAAAAATATTGCCAAGTTAGCAGATTATCTAGAAATTATATGACAATCTTACGATTACAAATTTATATAATGCATAGCATATTTTATTGTACCAAACAAGAACTTGGTCAAAATGTATATCTCACTACTTTTAATGGCCGAACTTTTTTATAGGAACTAGGCCCTTTTTCACATTCATGTTTTTGTGAGGATCTGACTACTTTTTGAAAAATTTGCTTTGATAGCATTTTTTACACTTAAAATTTCTAGTGTGTTCTATTTCTATTCATGATCACTTTGCCAGTTAAAAATTTCATATTTACATAAAATAATGGGTTAGAGCGTGAGTAAAAATTAATTATTGTATTCTTACAACGGGTCGCCAGTGTGTACGCAATTTGGTAAGAGTCGTCTGGAAAGAAACATGTAAAATACAGCGTCAATTTTAGTGGGAGTGATCCCGGCTTTTTCTCAATATATTTACATATTAAAGTCTGCTTAGCCGAAGTACATAAATCAAATATGATAAATATGCCCAATGTGCATGCAAAGTTTCAATAGGGTAGGTGATGCATTAATTTTTGGATTTTCCCATTGAATAAATCAATTAGGATTATTTGTCAATAAAATGTCAGCTCTCTACGCAAAATTGTTATGGGCCTGCTCCCGCTGACTTTTATATCTGTTAGTGCTTATGATTCATGTAAAGTTTTGTTGGAAAAAGCTATTTAGAAATGCATGAGTAATAGACTAAAAACTGCTAAGCCGAAGTACATGAAAGAAAAAGCTAAGATTTATGAGTGAAGTCATGTCCACTTTTTCAAACCGGAAATTTTTACTTTGGATAAGTTCAATGTGTATGAAAAGTTTCAATAAAATAATAAAAACTTAATTTTGAGTTTACAGTGCTTTTTCCCAATCCCTGATTGAATCTTCTGGTTTCTTAGATTTTTCTTAGTGACCTCTAGCGCAAATTATAGTTTTAGCGGATAAAACTTCTTGGTTTTAAGACTTTCCCATTGGCTTACTCATCTACACTTGCTTGCGTATAAAATTGCAGCTCTCTAGCGTGAACTATACCTTATAATTTTATGAGCATTACCCCTGCCACTATTTTAAACTCAAAATATTTCTGTGAGCAGCGCTTATAATTCGTGCTAATCTTCTTCTAAAATATGCTAGACCGAGGTAGATTAAACTCATGGCCAAAATTTTATGGGAGTAATTACGCCCACTTTTTTATGTGATAGTTTAAAGTATTGTATACGTGTAACATATATGCAAGTTTTCACTAAAATGGCTTAAAATAAAAGCTGTATGTTAACAGCCTTATTTATAAAACTTTTTAAGGCTTTATAAAGGGATTTTGAGACAAATTTTCGTAAGAAATTTTTCTTAAAAAGCCTTAATAAGATTTATAAACCAGGCTGTAAGTTTTCAGGTTCAAACAATAGTTGCGCAGCCCCGCCCATTCTGGTAGTATATTTTGGTTTTTCAGATTTTTCTAGTTGGTTTCTCACCTAGACCTACTTGTGTATCAAATTTCAGCTAATACGCGCAACTTTTAATTTTTAATTTTAATGGGCGCAGCCCCGCCCCTTTTGACTAAGATTTCTGGGTTTTCAGGTTTTTCTTGTTGTTTTCTCACCTATACCTACTCGTGTATCCAATTTCAGCTCCTTAGCGCAACTTTTAATTTTTAATATTTATGGGCGTAACCATGCCCACTTTTCCAAACTTGCGATTTTTTTCGGCCAGTGTGTATTATTTGTGCCAAATTTCGTTGCAAACGGATAATAAGACATTCAGAAATAGTATATCTAAATATGCTGAGGCGTAGTACACGAAAATGAAGTTGAAACGGTATGGGCGTGTCAACGCCCACTTTTTTAAAGAAAAATTTTTAGGCTTGCCCTATCGCAGTATGTATGCCGAATTTCAATAAAATAGATTCCATTAAGCGCCTTAGATTTGCTTTTTTAATTCTAGCCTTTATGGGCGTAGCCCCGCCCTCCTAGCCAAAGTTTGCGGATTTTAAATTTTTTTTAGTTTATTGTCCACCTAGACCTAGTTCTGCAGCAAATGTCAGCTCACTAGCGCACATTTTAATTTTTATGGGCGTAGCCCCGCCCCCTTGCCTAAAATTTTCGGCTTTTCAGATTTTTCTAGTTCATTGCTTACCAAGATCTACTTGTATACCAAATTTCAGATCTCTAGCTATAGCAGAAGTGCTTCATAATATTGATGAGTGAGTCAGTAGGTCAGTGAGTCAGTGAGTATGTCTTAAAATATGCACTTTTTGCACCTTCATATCTCCGGAACCTTTCATTGTAAAACTTTCAAACTTTTTCATATGAGGTTACATAAATTTATTCTAATTATGATTTAAATTTCATAATTTTACGGTCTCGGGGAACAAAGTTATGAGGGGGTAAAAAAAGCTCGAATGGCTTCCTGTAAATATACAAACTACGTGCATTGGCCAGAACTTGGCCTAGATATGGTAAAATGGGGCTTAAATTTGCTTGAAAAGAAACAATTTTGTATTTAGTTTTTATTTCGTACTTCCAAATACACAAATTAACACTACTGGGTAATCCCAGTAATTGTAAAAAGATTTGCACAATTGTTAGCTCTTCTCAATAAAAATGTTTATAAGCAAAAGGGAAAAAAATATGTAATTAGAAGAACCAAATTTTGTTTGATAGATTTCGCAGCAATCAAATAACTAGAATAACATAAAACGAAATAAAAAAATTGTGGTCGTGTCCTCGCTTTTTTACAATGCAACCAATGGGAAGCTATACGCTCTTAGACAAAAAAAAAAAAGAATTTTTACAATCGGTCTAAAATTTACAGAATTATGAAGTAACACCGCAAAAAAAAGCAAAAAATATAGACGAATTGTTAACTTCCTCCTTTTTTGAAGTCGTTTAAAAAGAAATCATATATTTAATTTTACTTGATAATTTTTAAGGAATAAATAACACCAAAGTTAATTGTAAATATTCGGATAAACACTACTAGAGCGGAACAAGTTTACTTTTCTAAAAATAATTCCATTTCATAAGGTGTGATTTTGAAGGAGTATTTTTTAAAAAAAAAATTTTGAAACGTAAGAAATAAGACACGCTCATGAGAGGTTTATAGCTGCATAAAATCTAATAGATTTCAATTAAACGGCTCTGTTTTGTAAACCGAATCGATTTGAAATCACACAATTTTAGAAAACTAATTCCGATAATAGAAATATTTTTTCCGACTTATTTTAATTTTTCTTTTATATCGAGCCTTATTTTTGATTTTATCGTAAGCGACATGTTATCGGAAATAGGGTTTTTTTTCTTGATATTAAAATTTTATGGGCCTAACCATAGTTTAGATTTTTAAGATACAGTATGTAAAATTTTATCGTAAGCGACAATTTAAGTACAAAAACATATTTGAATATTTCAAAAAACCTTCTCCTGAAAAATTTAGTTTTTGTCGCTTACGATTAAATCGAAAATAAGGTTCGATATAGATTTTCAAAGAAAGAAAATTATCGTGCATGATTTTAAACAAGTCTGTCTGCAGGACCATTATAAATTTTTTGAATACGAGAATTCGGTTTAAAGAACAGGGCCGATATCTTTATTAAAATCCATACCGTTTGCACCAAGTTTCTTTTTTTTTTTTTTGACATTTATCAAGATTTCATATCCAATACAAAAACCATTTACTGAAACTAATTCTCACACCTCAGTTACAAAGGATTACTTTTTAGTACCAAAAAACCACAGTTGCATCAATAAGTTCTACTAGATTTCGACAAAATCTAGTGACGAAGTAAGTTTGGTTTTTTATACGAAATCTACTCGATATCTTGTAAGTACTAGATATATCTCAAATGTAAATATGTTTACATAAAAAAAATCACCGAACTATTTTTGAATAAATCCTTTGATGCCCCCTGCAAATGCTAAATAACAATAACAAATAAAGGATTCGGGGCTGGAAATGTTACCAATTAAATACACCGTTTTTTCTACGTATTTCTTTAGCATATCATAAGAATAATTTATACTAATTTACTGAGCCCTTAAACTACCACTATTTTTTTTGAACATCTAACTTTTTCTAACTTTTTTAATGAACTTCCCGGCAATACTTTTCTTAAGTACATTTTGTTTTTATTTGCCCTTTTAGGTACCCACCTCAATAATAAAATTATTATATTGAAATTTTTTTTCAAACAATTTTTCAATCATAAGCCATATTTAATTGCGTTTGTTTACATACATTTAATTGTAGATTGTGCATACAAAATATTTTTAATAAACTGTAAGGCTAAATACAGAAAAGCAACACAAAACAAACAGCCCGTTAATGATTTTAGTGTTTTCTTGATTTTATTGTTCCTGTTTTGTTTTAGACGGAAGCCAAGGTGAAACACATTAACATTAGTACATATAGAAAAATTAATAATAAATAATAAAAAAAAAATTAACAACAAAAGGCATAGAAAATAAGTTTCAATTGTTGTATTTTGCTTCGGATGTAATAAAATGGAACTTGATTAAGGAAATGTGAAATTCATTAAAATAACAATCTGAATTGTTTATTTTATAAGCATAGTTTGCTTTTGTTTTCTACTTTTTTTATAGCGTAATCTAAATCTGATCTACTTTATTATACATATTTAAACGTAAATTTTTATGATAATGAATGTTGTAATTATGAAGGGCGTGGACAATAAACTACTCGTAAGTGGTACAAAATTCGAACACTGGAGTTTAAATAATAATGCTATTATTTTCATTAAATTAGTTTAACTACTGAGCCATAAAATAATAAGAATTTATCATTTATAATGGGAGGTGTAAAGGAAAACTAAACTAAAAAATAGACTTACTACTCATTCAAGTCCACGAAAAGTTAGCTTAAGCAAAGCAGGCCAAAGCTGATCTAATTTAACTATTTTCAAAAAGAAGTAGGCTTTCAATTCAGTAGTACAAACATATATCAACAAGACAGCGGACACAGTCAACTTTTCTGTAAGAAAAGTGTGCTGTGTTATACTCAACTTTTTTGAAAGAAAATAGTTGAATTTTCTATAAGAAAAGTGTTTTGTGATACTGCTGAATTTTCTATAAGAAGAGCGCAACTATGACACAGTGAACTTTTCTATAAGAAAATTTCAACTGTGACACGGTCAACTTTTCTATAAGAAAATTTCAACTGTGACACATTCAACTTTTCTATAAGAAAAGTTCAACTGTGACACATTCAACTTTTCTATAAGAAAAGTTCAACTGTGACACATTCAACTTTTCTATAAGAAAAGTTCAACTGTGACACATTCAACTTTTCTATAAGAAAAGTTCAACTGTGACACAGTCAACTTTTCTATAAGAAAAGTTCAACTGTGACACAGTCAACTTTTCTATAAGAAAAGCTCAACTGTGACACAGTTAACTTTTCTATAAAAAAAGTTCAACTGTGACACAGTCCACTTTTCTATAAGAAAAGTTCAACTGTGACACAGTCCACTTTTCTATAAGAAAAGTTCAACTGTGACACAGTCCAGTTTTCTATAAGAAAAGTTCAACTGTGACACAGTCCACTTTTCTATAAGAAAAGTTCAACTGTGACACAGTCCACTTTTCTATAAGAAAAGTTCAACTATGACACAGTCAACTTTTCTACAAGAAAAGTTCAACTGTGACACAGTCAACTTTTCTATAAAAAAATTTCAACTGTGACACAGTCAACTTTTCTATAAGAAAAGCTCAACTGTGACACAATCAACTTTTCTATAAGAAAAGTTCAACTGTGACACAGTCAGCTTTTCTATAAGAAAAGTTCAGCTGTGACACTCTCAACTTTTCTATAAGAAAACTTCAACTGTGACACAGTCAACTTTTCTATAAGAAAAGTAAACTGTGACACTGTCAACTTTTCTATAAGAAAAGTTCAACTGTGGCATAGTCCACAAGAAATGTGTGCTGTGCCAGAGTCGACTCTCTTTAACAACTTCATTAGACAACTTGTTTATCTTCATACCTAAGTTTACTATTTATTGCTTTCATACTTTAATTATTTTAAGATATTCGCTAAAGCTAAGCTTAACTATTTTAGTAATACTGTTAAGTCTAATAGTGTTAGCTGTCAGATTGTTTTAAATTATTTTTTTTAGGCAGGGGTTGGTTTTATTCACCTCCAAATGGCGGCAAATTACAATTATGTACGAATTGAAAGATATCTTTTATTTTTTTTCAGCAAAATGTTTCTTGAAAAAAACTTTTTTTTTCTTTATGATTTCAAAATTAAGCCAAATTAACTAATTTTACATTTGCGTGTATATTGTAAATTTTCGGCATTTATTATGTAAATTTTGTTTTATTTTTCTTTACGCCATCCAACCCAAATAAAATTCTATTCTGCGCTTTTACGGTTTTCTTAACAAAAAAATTTTTTTGTTGCTCTAAGTAGCTTTTAAATTTTATGTAAATTCATTGCTTTTTCATTCTTTTTTTATTTTTAGTATAATAGGAAATGTGGTTTCACTCGTAATTGGTATGAATGCCTTTCATTTTATGGCTCGAGTATTATATTAAATATGTGTATGAATATTTTGTATATGTAAATGTGTGAATTCGTTTCTGCCCATATATTTATTTTCATGTTCTGGCTTATAACTACGTGTGGATGTTCTACCATTATGTACATACATATGCGTGCTTATTATGTTAATTTTTTTCAACACTCTACCAGCAAAAGGCGAGATATGATTTGAGTTTGTTGTTTTGTTTGCCACACCGTTAAAAACATTTTCCAAGTTTTCCGTCTTGAAATTAAACATTTGGCTCATAAAATAATGCAGCTTTTTCTTTTAGTTGCTTGTAAGAAACCATTACTACGATTTAAAACTTTTGAAAAATAAAGAAAAAATAAAGTAATACTTTTATTTGCTAACTTCAATAAAAAATGTATTGTGTTAACTTTTGAAAGACCACTGCAACTATTTGTTTTTTTGTCATATAAAAAAGTAAGTGAAATTGAATTAAAAGAAATTCATTTCAGGATATTTTAAATGAGAGTGAGAAATGTGAGAAAATTTTCAGTTAAATATCTGCACCAATGTAGAATAATCACTTGAGTTGAGTTAAGAAAATTTAGCTTTATTATGCTTAATTATGCTGGCGTTCAACAGACAAAAATAGTCGGCGAACTATATGAAAATGAGCATCATTCGACAGGTATTTTAAAATCATTTTTAGGCTATTAAGTGCTTATTTTTAAAGAGGGTTAACGTTTTTTGATGTGTAAACATCTATACGCTAGGGGGTAAAAATTGTTTGGCTTTGATTCTTTGCTGAGATTTCTTTGCTGAGATTTCTTTGCTGAGAATTCTTTGCTTTTTGCTTTTGCTTTGCATTGTAAAATCGGTGTGAGCTATGTATGAGTGTATTAGTGTTTGAAAGAAGCAATACCAAGCAGAGAAATAAGTCGACAGGGTCGAAGCCGACGGTGCGGCGCCGCCGGTTATTTTTCTGTATATTTCCGTACACCAAAGGTGAAAATGAACCGTAAGAGGTACGGACTTGAAATTTGGACACAATATGTAGACATTCGGTCACTACAACAACAAATACATGAGAGTTAAAAACCAAAGAGTGTTCCAAAACGAGCAACGAAAAATTTTAAAATCCCATGTAATATACATACAATTGTATGTACATATATACACTTGAAATTTTAAAAGTTAGTGTATTTTTATACAGACTACAACTATTAACACTAAATTTAAAAAATTTAAATCAATGGGTGTTTCATCAGTTAATGCAATTTTGACTTTGAAATTTTGACAACTTGCTGTATCTTGGAAACCGTAAGAGTAAAACTCTTGAAATTTTCAAAAACGGTAAAACTAAAAAATCAAAAAAATATAAAATCGCCAAATATAAAAAATCGCCAAAACGAAAAATGCACCAAATTAAAAAAATCTCTAGGACTAAAATAAATCGCGAAAAACCGCAAAAATCGCCAAAATGAAAAAAATCCTTAAACAAAAAAAATCGCCAAAATGAAAATATCGCCAAAATGAAAAAACCCCAAAAAAACAGAAAAAATTGACAAAATGAAAAAATCGCCAAAATAAAAAAAATTAAAAAAACCCAAAAAGAGAAAAAAAAACGCTAAAACGAGAAAAAAGCGATAAAAATGAAAAAAACGTTTAAACTGAAAAAACTTAAAAAATTAAGAAAGCTAAATAAAAAAAAATGATTAAAACCGAATGTGCGCGAGTCAAAGTCGCACTTTACTGAATTTATTTTATTTGCAATGCGTACAAAACAACAAGAACAGCAACAACTAAACGATTAACAGTAAAGGCATTTACCATAGATGAGCACTGCAGTACCACTAAAATTTCAGTAAAAATAATAAAAAATAGCAATGTGAGTCCGATCACAGGGGAGATGTGTAAACATATAGTAATGAAAAATTTGTTTTAAGTTGGAAGTACTTTTTCTTTTAGTATATTTTTATTAACTAATCAATTAAAAGTATCAAAACTTATAATGTTGTTAAAACATAGGAATTTGCTTGTTTTTGTTTGTTTTATTTAACTTATTTTGTTAGTAGGTAAATGGGCATACTGCAGTATATATGTATATACTGCATTAAAAATTGCAGTAAATTTACTGATTACTGAAAAAAATCAGTAAATATTTACTGATAATGAAATTTAATTTGCATTATCAGTAAAATCGTAGGGCTGTATTCATAATAATTTCAAAAAAATATACTAAAAGCATAAGTACTTCCAACTTAAAAAAAAATTTTCATTACTAGATGTTTACACATCTCCTCTGTGATCGGACTCACATTGCTTTTTTTTAAGTTTTAATTTATCTAGAAAGAATATGTGCCAAATTTGAAAATTTCTGGTTGGATAGGAACAATTTTATGAGAAGAAATCGAAATTCCATTTTACTGTTAGTGATCCAGGATCATTGCTTATAGCTTTTGTGCAAATATGTATGGAGCTCTGTGCTCTGTATTGCAGCTTTAATGTAATAGGGTGCCCCAAGAAGGACCTTTTCTGAATATAGAGGTCGTGTAGTATAGTTTTGTAAACGGGTTAGAATATGGAGATTCGTGCTTCTGTGTTATATTCGATATTCAAAATAGTATTTTACTAGAGTAAAAATTTAAATGTATTGGAATATTGTAACTTATGATTAATCTAGCAGTCAAGGTTGGCTCTTCCAAATAATACTCATATGCAATATGCAAATAGGGTTTGCCAAAAACCGTGGAAATTAGAAAACTGCGGTTTCCGGTTTTAAGCCACTAAAACCGGTCGGTTTCGGTTCGGCTTCGGTTTTAAAAATCTGCATGTATATAAATAGGTATGTATGCTGGAAAGACAAATGATTATTTAAAAATAATCATACCTATCGTGAAAAACAAATGGAATTTTTCTTAATGTGAAATTTTCATTCCCCACGAAGAGAAAAATGCTATCTTGAATATCCTGTGATATTCCGTGAATGTTGAAAAGGAAGGATTTTTGTAAAGCTTAAGTATACCACCGTGGTGCACTACCATAAAATTTACTGTTTGTGAACCAAAGAGATTCATACTCTATGAAAAAATTGTTGTGGGGAATTATTGTTAACAATCGTAAGCATTACATACTAATATTGTCCCAAAAATGAATAGTTTTAACTTTTAATATATAATTCGAAGAAAAATATCGAAATTGTTCGATGTAATAATTCAGTTCGCCTGCAAAAATAAAGAAAAAGTGAATAAATTCACGTGAAAAATATTTTGCCTTATTGTGGTTGGCGTATTTCAAATACGACTACGACTGTTTGGTAATAGATTAAAGAAGACAGTTTTTGTTTAATCTATTGCCAAACAGTCGTAGTCGTATTTGAAATACGCCAACCACGATAAGGCAGATTATTCATGATAAGGACAACCAAAAAAGGGAAAATATTTCTGGGAAACATTTTCCGATAGAAAAAATTGTTACTATAGGGGTGGTAGAGTTTCTCTGGTTTGTATTCAATTTAGGTACTTATATTAGAAAAGGAACATTTAGTAGTAAGTATGTGTATAAAAAGCTTAAGAATAAAAGATTTATATTTAATTATCCAAGTAATAAAATTTCAGAAACGTTAAAGCGATCAATGTAGAGTCGTTTAAACGAAATCTTATTTTTGTGCAGAGTTTACCAGCGACAGAAAACACTCTTTCGCTTTCAGTTGAAGATGGCTTTATTGTGTTATTGCATTGTGAAGCAATATGTTGGTTCTTTTGTTGTTCGTTTTCTTATAACGTACAAATTATTGACGAAGAACGTTAAAATTGTCGTCTTCTTGCTTTATATCTGCTAGAGATTTTTTTAACAGATTACAATTCTTCTTGCAAGAAATTGTTAAATTTTCTTAAAATTTTACAATTTTCTTACCTTTTATTGTTACAGAATGCTTAGTACTGTATAAAAGTCTTCAATGTAAAGTACATTTGCTGTATTTTTAAACAAGATAATAATGTTAAAGTAAAACTTAAAAACCGACGCTTTTTTTGTCGGTTTCGGTTTCGGTTTTTATGGGTTAAAAACCGAGGTTTCGGTTTCGGTTAAAACCGAACGGCAATCCCTATATGCAAATTTGTGCTTTTTAGAAGAGCGTGAAGAGACCAGTCAATTGTGAATTTAAAGTCGGCGTATTCCTAAAAGTGCCAGGCTTAAAGTATTTCTTGTTGAGTTATCTATTGTCCATTAAAATTTCAGCATTTTAAAACGAGGCATATCATATAAATTAGGGCATCAAGATAACGAATTCAAAAAAACGCATTCTGCATCAGAGAACAGATTGAATGCCTTATTTTGTTGTTTTGAATACAATCACAAGAAACCTGCATATTGTTGTCAATCCATAACATTTGAAAAAAAGCAACGCATGGCACAATCGAAAGAGATGAGTGCGTCGAAATTTATTACGTGCGTTTGCTTGTTTTATATAAATGTTCACTGATCTTGTCAAAAGCAACGAATACACTCAGTGAATGGTGCGAATACTTTTTACTGTTATTGAACACAATGTAGCCTTTGTACTTTGTGCTTATATAAATCTCTTACATTAGTATTCATAAAACACGATATATATGTATGACATGTATTTTATGTGAAATTGTGTATGAAACATTTATTTTTAATACATTTCAGATCTATTTTTTTTTTTCCAAATTTTACTTTTTATATATTTTTTTTTTCTAACATCGTAAATATCGGCATTTATTTTTTATAAAATTTCCTCCCTCATACTGCATTTTTTATTTATGACCATTAAAATCACTTAAAATGAACTTGTTATTTAAACGTGATATACAAAATATCAGCGAATACTGAGTGAATGGTATGAAAGAAATCCATTCTTTCATGCTGCACCATTTCATTTCACCGCTTGTGTTATAAAGACATTGTAATAACAGAGTGCGTATGACCAATCAATAAATCGCAATGAATTGTATCATAGCAATTACATTTGTTATTGTTGTCAAATAGATGCATGGCAAAAGCAACGAATTAATGTATTGTTAGCAAATGCGAATGGTTTCATTCTGTACTCTGTTCTGCATGTTGGATAGTTTGACGTGGTAAGGACGATATTTTGTCTATTATTCTATAAGGCCTGTTTTGTATTTAAAGTACCAAAATATTAAAACTATTGGCAAAATACAAGTAACTACTAAGATCTATGTATGTGTAACTATTTCTAAGGTCTATAAAATTCGGCTCAAATGATATTTAAGTTACAAGTAAATAGAAACATAAACGTACCTGCACATAAAGTGCAAATGTATTAATTTGTGTATGTACGAGTATGTTTGGCACACAAAAGATATATACAAACATATATGCTAATTTATAATAAAGGGTGTTTTTTATTGAGGTATAGAACTTTAAGTTGGCATCACTTTTTTAACTGGCGGCCATTTTGTCAGCTGTCAAGTGATTAATATTTAGTTTGGTTTGCCATTTCATCATGAACAGGTTGACAAAAGAACAACGCTTGCAAATCGTGCAAATTTATTTCGAAAATAATGGTTCAGTTCGCGAAGTTTACCGCAAGCTCCGTCCATTTTATGGTCGACATAATCGTCCATCAGAGCAATTAATTCGGTTAACCATGGATCGTTTTCGCACTACGTTTACTCTATGTGATAATACGCATCTGCAGAGACGTCGAACAGTGCGCACCGAAGAAACAATTGCCGCTGTAGAGCAAAGTGTTGAAGAGGACCCGAATGAATCGATTCGCCACCGTGCACAGCAATTGGAGCCGACTAACCGACTATTTTGTTCCCGAATTGGATGGCATGAATGTGGATGAGTTGTGGTTCCAACAAGACGGCGCTACATGCCACACAGCGCACGTCACAATCGATTTATTGAAGGAAACATTCGATGAGCGCATAATTTCGCGGAATGGACCTGTCAATTGGCCACCAAGATCGTGTGATTTGACACCATTGGATTATTTTCTTTGGGGATATGTGAAGTCGCTCGTCTACGCCAACAAACCAGAAACGTTAGGGGACTTGGAAGCCAACATTCGTGGCGTTATTGCCAACATACGGCCCCATATGCTCGAAAAAGTGGTTGAAAATTGGACCTGTAGAATTGGCTTTATTCGAGCCAGCCGCGGCGGCCACATGCCCGAAATCATATTTAAACATTAATGGCATAAAATTATCCTTCCAATAAAGCCAAATTGATGGACATTAAAACGATTTTCTTGTGTTTTATTTCAATTCGAAGTTTTATACCTCTAAAAAAACACCCTATATTTGTTAGCAAAATAAATGAATATATTATATCTAGTACATGTTGCAAGTATCTTTTAAGTACACAGAAAAAATTTAAAATCAACTTTAATTAATATTTTGGTTAGAAATTTGTACTATGTATTAATTAAATCCTGTACCGATTTTCGTCCTGCAAACAAATTGATAATATCAATTAATGACTTTGTAAAAATGAGATTTTCTTGCTGTTGAGATTTTAAACAAATGATTAATTAATTAATAATTGAATTTAGAGATTTTAAATAATTAAATTGTTCGTTGAATGAATTAATAAAATTAATTGAATTGTATAAAATTTTAAAAAGTAAGAGTAAAAAATTTTAAAAATAATTTTTTATTTATTTATTTTAACTTAATTATTTTATTTTATTTATTTGTTTAATTCCGTAACTTACGCTGCAGGATTTGAACATGGTACCTCTATTCCAGGGCCAACCATTTCATACAACAATTGTGCAGAGAGCACTTCACACATATTCTTATGCTCATTAATTTAGTCGTCAATGAACAAGCGACGATTACACATGCGCGGATGCTTACAGTTTTTGTTGATGCTTTTGTTGTTTTTGTTGTTGTGTTTTTATTTTTTTAGGTAACCAGCAAACATTTTGTATAAATAATGGCATGCGAAAAATATTTCGCTATGCAAAGTGCATTTGGGAACGTGCAATGTATATTATGTTATAAAACATTTAAGAACGACACTGAATATGTTATTAAAAGACATTATGAGACGTTTCATAGCGAAATTAATGTTTTTGAAAGTACACAAAATAAATGCTTTTTAATAAAACCAAAGGCATTTACATTAAAAAAATGAAAGAATGGTTGCTTGCAGTGGAGCAAAATGAAGCACATTTTGAAAATAAAAAACTCCTCGTGGAGATATCGAGCTTAATAAGCTTGGACATTGTCAAACATGGAAGGCAATTTTCTGATGGTATATTTGTAAAAAATATGTTTGATAAAGTTTTACAAAGACTTAATTACAAAACTACGTTAATACAATCTCTTCCCTTGTCTCCTCAGACGGTGGTACGGCGTATTTCCCAAATAGGAAATTCATTAGAATGTATTATTAGGGAAAAATTAATGAATTGCGAATTCATGTCCTTTTGTCTGGATGAAAGCACAGACATAAATGACCTTTGTCAACTCATTATATGTATTCGCTGTGTAAGTCGCAACTACGAAGTTTTTGAAACTATGTTTTCCTTGGAAACATTTCACGAAAACTTAACTGGCAAACTTTTATTCGATGTAGTTAGCGATAAGCTTTTTTCTGTTACAGATACAAAAAAAATTGTTGGTGTCTGTACAGATAGAGCAAATGTAATGGCAGGCAAATGTGAAGGTTTTATTGGGCAAATGAATAAAAATGGAATTTCAATTCATAGCTTTCATTGCATTATTCATCAGGCCGCTCTTGCATCCAAATTTATCACTAATTATCCTGCCATGAAAACTGCGGAACGCATTATTAATAAAATACGAGGAGGGCATCACGCCCTCACACATAGAAAGTTTGTAAACTTTTTGAAAAACAAAAACGCAGCATATAATGATCTAAAAATGTTCACGGAAGTTGGTTGGCTAAGCCGTGGTGGTTGCTTAAATAGATTGTTTGATTTAAAAGAAGAAGTGCTACAGTTTTTAGAAAAGGAAACGATAGATGATTGTGGAGTGCAGGCCTTAAAAGACAAAGAACTTATTTTGGATCTAGCTTTTTTGGCCGATACCACTAGTTTTTTAAATGAATTCAATTTAGAGCTGCAAGATAAGGAAAATAATTTGTGCGATTTGTATCGAATTCTTTTTAACTTTAAGGCAAAGATATTTTTACTCCTTTCCGAAATTCAATCAAATGATTTTTCTAGTCTTCCAAAAACTTATCTCATATATGACAAACAGAAGAACGTAACTAAATTTGAATACATAACACTATTTGAAACACTTTTATATAACTTTCAAGACAGGTTTAAAGACTTCGAAAAAATACAACCATTGCTTGAAATTTTTGAAAGTCCATTCACTTGTGACGTAACCAACTACAATTTTGATATACAAAGCGAACTGATTATACTTCGAAGTGAATTAAATGCGGCAGAGAAAACAAATGTTACAGAGTTCTGGAAAAATTTGGATACATTGGTATATCCCGAACTCAAAAAAATGCCATGAAATGTTTATCGTTTTTTCCATCTACTTACTTGTGTGAGCAAATTTTTTCTGACCTCAAACTAATTTGTTCAAAGCAACGCAATAGCCTAAGTTCTTCGCATTTGAAGCATATTTTAATGATAAGGAATTGCCACAAGAGTATTAACACCGAAAATCTTACTGCAAAACTTTAAAATGTGATCAGTTCCGTATTCGTAGTTACGATTTACACAGTGAATACAAAAATCATGAGTTCGGAATTCATTAATTATTCCCTAATAATGCATAATGTTTGTTGGGTTGCAGGGTGTTTTCTCACTAACACAACTTCATTTTATGTCGTGGCTGACTCTGCTCTATTCTAACAGGCTAACACACATCCACTAGGCTATCCTGGCAAATTATTTTTCATTCAATTATTGCAAATATGTAGGTGTGTGTGTTCTTATTTTATTTTTTAACTTACAGTGCTGTCATGCTTCGAACTTGGTACTTCTAGAATAACATGCTGACACACTTCCATGAAAAATCGAACAAGCACAAACACAAACTAAAATATTTTTCAGTTTAACATTTTTAAACGCATTTTTAATCCCAAATTAATATTTTACTTATTAAGTAAAATATTTTTTTAATTAAAAATACATTGAAATTGATTATTGAGGGGTTTAGCTGGATCCTATGCGAATTTCACTGTTACTAATGCAGATCATCAGGGAACCTTTACCCAAAGCTTCTTAGAACAACTAGAGTTATTATGTTATAAGCTTTCATTTAAACAAATGAGAAGCTCAATAACAAATAACAAAGTTGAAACAAGAACTCAATAATCAACATGTTTTTTATTTTCTTACTTTACCATTGCTACACTGGCTGACTTTTTTCAGCTTCAAATTGTAGTCGTAAGAGTATGTAAAAGCAAATAAATGTAAAATAACAACAACAGCTATTTAAGAATAGAGTGTTGCCACACAAGTATTTTTTTGACCGGGTGCAGTCAAGTTAATAATTAGTGATTTTTATGGGAATTGTTACAAATTAAGTTTAAAATTTTTAAACATTAAACAAAGTTAATTCAAACAATCAAAAAATTGGTTGAATTTTTAATTTTGCGTACTAAAGTTTAATATTCGTCTGTATGTTTGCATATTTGTTAACATCCATACAAACATTAAACTTTTTTGTTTTCAATCAACAAAATGCAATTGGGACAATTATAAAATTGTTTGAAACAGCATTACTTGATTTAATTGGAAGCATTTTGGTTAAAATTTTTTATGTGTACCTTAAACTAGATACATACATACACATGTGTATGTGGCCATTTTAAGTTTTACTCAGGTAATAATGACTTGATAGTTTATATTTGGAAATGTAAAATCTTTTTATTTAAATTTAAACAATTACAACGTCACTCGCATTTAAGCTTGAGTGTACATTAGGGATGCCAAACGGGAAATCCCGATCCCGGAAATCCCGGAATTTTCGGGATTTGGCAAATCCCGAATCCCGGTATTTGTAAAATTCAATCCCGGGATTTCATTTTCGGGATTTCTTAGCAATGTTTGTATAAAAACTTTATAAATTCAAATTTTCGTTGGTTCTAAGGTATTTTTTTATAATATTTAAAAGTCCCATACAATTTTATACGCACAGTTTTAACAATTTAATGACTATTCGTGACATATTTCTTACAAATTAGCAACAAAAACAAAATAAATAAACTACTTTCTTACGGTTATTTTCATCAAAGGTGCTACAATATATGTACATTTTAGAAACAAAAGAAACATATTACCCTTGGAAGGGAAATAACATTTGAAAAATTCACAAGTTTGACAAATTTATTCCGTCTTATTCTATATTAAGAGGGCAATTATAATTCAAATTTCACGAGAAATTTCAAATAATTTCAAACAGTAGCAAATAATAGGGAAAACAAAAAAAATCTAATTGGAAAAGGGAGAAATTTCTTGCGGAAATTTATTCATAATTGCAATGTATAACTATCTGTATGTCGACTCCTTAATGCTAAAAAAAATTAGCACTTATTTACTTGTCGGTAACAATTGAGTACTATTGACACCTCCTTACAATTGGAGTAGAATACAATACAAGGCAAGTGAAAACTTCTTGTTGTCGGGTTGACGTAAAAGCGAGAAATATTTGAAGAATAATGCGAAGTATTTTGTCTAAAAAACTGCTCGAGTGTGTATGTATGTTTTTTACATTGCAGTTCAAAATTATTTTGTTTTCTATTTAGACCGTTTAGGTCGTTTTTGATACAAACCTAAGATCAAACCCATTTAAATTACATGGATTTGATAAATAGTTTTAGTCAAAAACGACCGACTGAATGAGTTCGACTCAATTATAGTTGTATTCGAGTTGCAGAGTAGAAGGCCAGGACACTAATAAACCATACTCCTCTTAGCGAACGTATGAATACATACATATGTATCTGTTGAACTTGTGGAAAAAAATTATGTATGAATTTAAAATTTTTCAGTAGAGCAAAAATACTGTTCAAGTGCTCAGGCAAACTTTAAATGTATGTGCCTATAAAAATGTGATCTTTAGACGTAATTAATCGAATTTGATTAGAATAGTGTATACATTTCTTTTAATTTTTATCGTTGTCATAGTCGTAACGAAATTGATAAAAAATTAGATATTGCTTGGAATACATACATATGTAACAACCATTATAATTGTTGTTGATCAATCGCAAACGTTAGTAGATATATTTTTAACAAAACAATATTGTTTTTGCAACTTATTTGTATGAAAGTGAATCTAAAAATTTTCGTAAGTCAACTCAAGCGGTAGTGCTAAAAGTCCACCAATATGTATATTCGTTTTGGTTTAGACAATAGAAAAACATTTATATTGAAAACAAAAACAAGTTTTCATATTTAGTTATTGTTTTCACTATAAATTCTCTAACATCAAATGTGATTAATCAACTTAAAAATAAATGAGAAAAATTCTTTTGATTTTTATTTCATACTCGTATTAGAAAATTGTTCACTTTAAAGACAATTGTGCAACGATAAATTATGAACATAAAACCTTTTAAAATGCATTAAATTATTATAAAAGTAATATTTGTTTAAAAAAATAATTTATTTTACGAAAAATATTTATATCCCGAAATCTCGAAAATCCCGTGATCCCGAAAAATCCCGGGATCCTGAAAATCCCGGAATTTTCGGGATCGGGATTACTAAATCCCGAATCCCGATTGGCATCCCTAGTGTGCATGAACATGAATGCAAAAGCTTTACGAGAATGTAAATGCAAATATTACACTAGAATATTTTGGTTATCCACATGGTGAGCATTGCCTGGGCAACTCATATAAAAAACAAAAGAAAAATTAGTTTAACAACTTTCTTGTAGCTGCTCAAACTTAGGGGACTGCATTTAGACCATCTTTTTCCAGTATTGCATCTGTTTGTGGAAAGTTCCACTGGACGTTTGTTTGGACTTGTAATTGTACGTATAATTAGTTTATTACAGAGAAAATATATTTAAAACATGTATTTTGTCTTTTAATCCTGAAACGATCGTAATACTTTTTCTTATAAGTGTGCATGTGTGCTCCTGCGGTAAAAATATGTATATACACACTTCCATCTCTATTTAAAATTTTTACCACTTTCTGCACATTATTATATTATAGACTTATGTATGTATTTTACATTTCCTATTGTTAGATTTTTATGAGTTTTTTTTAGAAACAAAAAGACTTTTAGTATTTAGAGCTATAAAAATTAAAAACAAGGTAATAAAAAATTTGCTTGTTGGGGTCTTATTTGAAATGAATGTGTGTTAATGTGTAAAAGGATGTTTATGCAAATATACATATATGTATGTATGTATGTACATAATTTATTTTATTCGGTATAAAAATGAAAGAAAGATATTGGGCGTTCTTACATTTATTTAACCAATACTTTTTTGCATAAGTGAATTTCGAGAAGATTGAAGTATTATTATTGAAAAAGCAGGCAACAATGAGGTATGAAGGTATATAATGAAAAATAAAACGAAATGTCTTCTCATTTTGCAAAGTGGCATACTTTGCAACTGGGGAACTTGAAGTTTTTGAAACCTAGGCTCAAATCGTTAGATCGCTACATCCTTGATCGTATCGACAATCGTACGTAATTAAGTGATACGTCAAACGTATAAGCTGAATGGGATTTCAGTGCGTTCACATATGGCATAATCTGAAAATTGTGGTTTTACGTGACGAGTCGTGTGTTCACGGATATGAGGATTCGATCCCAAAATATGGAAAGTTTAAAATCTTAAAAGAGGCCTTTGCTGGAAATTGTACAACATTCATTAAAATAACAACACTACGCATTTTTCTGATGTGCATTAGAGTCCCTTTGCATCAGTTGTTGTAGGAAAGTTCAAGTGATGAAGGCATAGTCACTGGTCACTGAACTATACCGACTTCAGCAGATGCTAAACCTAATGTAACATCAGAGCGCCCTCCTTCGTCGGTATTGTGTAGCAACATCATCGGCGAAGTAAAATAACCAATAAAATTGCTACTAAACATAGCTTAAAAATTTAATACGCCTCATTTAACACCAGAAGGTGCTGCAACACTGCATTATTAAAAAGCGTGCAAAAGCAGAGTTGTAAAAAGAATGAAGCTTTCTTCTATCTCTTCCTTCACCACCTGTCTTCTACTATCACTATCCCTTTCCTAAAAGAATGTAACACCTAGTAATAGTAGTAGGCATTAATTGCCTGAGTGTTACTTCTCTTTAAAAAAAAAGAAAAAAAAAATAAGGAATCGAAATTTTTATTCTATTAAGATTCTTGATAACTGCGAAAAATCTTTGAATAATTTCACTTGACAAATGGGTTGGTAAGACACGTTCAAATTATATTGTTATATTCACAAAAGTTGTTTAGTTCTACCGTAGCTATAACTTTGCCAAACATTGAGGTATGAGGGTGCCAAGAGACGCTAAAATTATATTGATATATTCACAAAAGTTATTCATCTTTCCCACTTGACTTGAGATTCGATATAAATGAATGCGAAGAAATTTCGATATAAAATTGCTCGATATTTGTTCCCGAATATAAAAAAATGTTAATGCTCGCTAAAGCGATTTCTATCGAGTTTTTCAAATGTATGACGATAGCCTAGTGGATGTGTGCTAGTCTTTTAGAATGGAGGTACCATATTCATATCCTACAGAGTAAGTTAAGGAAAGGAATTAGAAAACAAATAAAATGAGTTAAAATAAATAAATTAAGAAATTAAATTATTTGTCTTACTTTTTCGAAATCATTCCATTTTAATCAATGTTATTGGTTTCGTTATTGGAAATCAAACAAGCAGCGGACATAACTAATATCTGGGCTTTTGGTTTTATTTTTTCTAAAACTACAAATGAATTGGAATTGCATTTTAAGAAAACTTCGTAAGAATATTTTGTCTTAAAAAACATATAAAACACGTTTTATTTCTTATTTTAATAACAAAAACAGAAAATCACAAAAAAATTACAGAAAACTATATTAACATTGAGTTGGACAAATATCCAGATTTTGCTAAGTGCTTCATGCAACGAGATAAGCCAACTGTTAATTCCTTTTGTTTAATCGATAATAGGCTAGGAATTTTGAAAATATCCTTAAATATGTGTGCACAGTATAGAAATGTACTTACGCAGTCTTCGAAAATTCCAGTAGATTGCTGCAGCTTCCCAAATTTGTTCTTACCACCTTTATTGACTGTTCTTCTTCAATTAACGACAGAAGTAATTTTATTTTTTATTTGCGGTATTGTCACTTATAATTTTTAGTTTTATACTTCTTTTTTTATTAAAAACATTTTTTTTAATACAATTTACCAAAGTTTCTAAAACTAAGTAATTACATTAAAAACTTGTAAGCAAATGAAGATAAACACAAAACAGCTGTTGCAAACATTTATGTCATTAACATTCGAAAAAAAGCAAAATCAATACGTTCCCATGACAAGAAATATAAACAATATTGATTTTCAAATCCCAATAAAAGCAAAACCGACTTGGATTTTTTGACAACCTCGACTGCTATAGCTTCAAGTCTTTTGTCAATCGTTAATTTTAATGTACTCACGAGTAGATTAGCAATGAGTTATTTTAATTGAGATAAAATGTCGCATAAATACCTGTAATTAGAAAAAAGAAATAAGAATTATTTAATAATCATATGAAAAACAAAAATTAAACAAATTAAAATACTTACAGCCTTATTCATAAAAATTATTAAGGCTTTATAAAGGCTTTTTAAGAAAAAGTTTTTACAAAAATTTGCTTTAAAACCCCTTTACAAAGACTTAAAAAGTTTTCTAAATAAGGCTGATAAAAAGTATGATATAGTAAAAAGAAGAAAAAAATACATATATAAAAAATATCAAACTTGTGTTAAAACCTTTTGAAAGGATCGATAATTATACTTTTTCTGGATAACAACATTTGAATCTTACTAGCTTTCTTGAAAGTTATTTTTGCTCCGGTATAATATTGCATGCAAGTTTTGTAAATGACACCGTTATTAATGGCATAGTTATTTTATTATAAAAGTTAAAGCTTTTAATAAAAGTTGCGGATATTTTATCAGCTTTAAGGGCTTTTTAATATTTTAAAGTAACTGGCAAATGCAAAATGTCTTTAAACGAACAGGAATGGCTTATTTCATAAATAAAACTTTTACCTCCCACAGGCAAATCAAATATACTAAAAGGGTTATCTTTTTAGTGAATTCAAAACCGCTGGCTAGTGAAAGGTTTTTCATGGATCGTTTAAGTCCCAAGGGAAGCGCAAAAATAATTAAAACTTACTGCAAAAGTGGTGGCCATTTTCAAGCATCATAACTGGCCTACTGTGCAAGTTGGCAATATTGTAAAGAAATTTTTATAAAAGAACACCTAAAATTAAGAGATTCCCACTGTCGTGTTCATTAAAGCAAAAGTGGGCTTACACAAGGTTTACAAAGGAAATTTTGTATGAACATTTGCTTATTAAACGTTTTGTAAAACAAAATAATTTTTGTTTTTTATGATAAGTAGTTTAATGTTTATCAGCTCATAACTGAAATCAATACCAACCATGTCTAATATAAAAAAGACAAATAATCCAGGGCTCTTTAGTTAGCAGGCAAAACACACAAAAATGTTGTCCTAGGACCCAACACAAAACCATGTCGATGTAATACAACCAAATAACCTTGAAATGTTTGATGACCTTGTGTGGATTCCAATAAGGGAAAACAGTAACAGAAATTGAAGGCGCTAAACGGTAAATTTCAAAAATTTGAATTTCTAACAGAGCTGAATACAGCACGTGAGAGTTTAACAGTTGTGGATTATATTTAAAACAGGATATAACTCTCAGTGGAGATATGCAAGTCCCTCTGTAGACTTTTACTCTTTCAATATAAAGCAAGAGTTACATTCAGCAGATCTGTCATTTATTTGTTGCGCAAAGACTTTGAATTTTTTTTTGTGGAAGGTAAAAAAATTTGGCATATTTGTTAAGACTTATTAAAATTTATCTTAGTATGCGTGTCATGGCAAAAGGGTATGGTCAAAGGCAGACGACACATTTAAGCTTATATAAAAGATTTAAGCATATTATATAAAATTTAAAAGACGAAAATATATAAATTCGCAAAAATCACTAACACTGAAGGGCTAAGTAAAATAATTGTTTTGGTGTTTTGTTTTTATATTTCAACGTGTGTGTGCATGTGTTTTTTTCAGTTACAAAAAGGTCCTCATTGTCAAACATTTCTATTTTTATACATATGTATTTATATATATTTTTTTCATATCAAAGCAAATTGCAAATTGTAGAAAATGAGTAGAAAAAAAAATAGAGCTGGGCTCTTGAGCACAAATAAGTCAATTCCTTTAGTCAATTTTAATACACTTTATATAACTGAATATCAAATAGCACAATAAACTGTAACTGCGGTAACTGGTACCGCACAATATCACAATAAAAGATTATAAGGCTATACACAAATTATGCAAGGGTACCATACAGTTTATATTTTGTTTTTTACATTTAGCGCAAATTTTACAGGGCTCTTTATAGTTAAAATTAGAATTATAAGAAAACTAAAGAGAGCATATAGAAATGATTAAGGAATAATTGAAAAAATTTACAATTGTTAAAATTTTTTTTAGGAAGTGACATATGGTAAATCAATAATTAAATAAATATATAAATTAATAAGTAAAGAATCAACAACATAAATAAATATGTAAATAAATAAAAAAATTAATAAATAAGTAATAAATAAATAAATAAAAAAATTAATATATATAAAAAAATTATAAATAAGTTATTAAATAAGTAAACAAATAAATAAAACAAATAAATATCTAAATAAATAAATGAACAAACAAATAAATAAATAAAAAAAATAAGTTAACAAATAAATAAACAAATAAATAAATAAATAAATAAATCACTAAATAAATAAATTAATAAAAAAATAAATAAATACATAATAAATAAAAAAATAAAAAAACAAATAAATAAAAAAATTATAATTGCCTTATTCATAAAAATTAATTTTGTTTCATAAAGGGTTCATTAAAAAAATTTTTCTTACAGAAATCTGTTTTATAAACTTTTTATAAATCAGAAATATTTACATACCCAGCAAAAAATTGCAAAAAAGGTAAGCGAGTTTATAATTAAGCATTTTTGGTGGAAGCTCTTCCCTACTGGATTACCTACTTTATTAATTTAACAAGGTGTGAGACTAAAATAATTGATTCTTGAGAAGTACTTACTTTCTTGATTTGGCAGCTTGGTCACGTAATCTATTTAATCTAAATAAATCATTCTCTTCATTAAGCAACTTGTATACAATTTTTTTTAAATTTTAGGTAATGTGATTTGTAAGCGAGTAATGAAATTTGGCAATCAGAAAACTAAGTCTAACTAACTATATGCCAAGTAGTTCTAATAGTAATGTGTAATTTTTTGCTGGGTATTTACATATATATAAATAAATGAATAAATAAATATATAAAAAAATAATTATATAAATTTTTAAGTGCAATTGTCTCAGAGTTTTTTGCAACTTATTGCTACAACGGTTTAAGGTCTTTGTTGCTCTAGCTCATCATAATCAGATATTATATATAGCTTGTTATTATATTTGTATCATTTCATAAATAAATAAAAATTGTTAATCAGAAATTTTAACTGAAAATATATTGAAAATCATATAATTTAGTGATTGAATCAAACAGCTTATTTATTGAAACGTTGACCAGTGCTTCGTTTCTGCAACGAGTCGAAAAAATTATTATAAACTTTTGAAATACAGGTAAAGAATACATTTTAATCAGGAATAATTTTTTAGTCGGGATTGAGTCCATTATTTTTAGATATTATAAAATGAACAAAATATTAAACTAAACTTTAGCTGGGGAAAATACACGCATTTTTTTTGCCGCCACGCACTTCATCAGCATCTATGTTTATCCACTTAGTCAGATATTATTTGTTACTTGTAACATCAGCTATTAAATATGAATTTTTTATGAAATGGAATATGAGAAAAGACTAAAGTGTTTATAAAATTATTGATCTACCACTGGTAAATGAACTTGTATAAATATTTATTTTCTATTTGTCCATTTTTTAATTTTCATGGCCTAAGCACGAAGTTATATCGCTCTACCTAAGTATGTTTAATTATTTTTGCTCCCTATTTACGATCATCGCATTAATTTTGTGAACTTATTTTATATATATATATATATACCGTCGGTACATGAATATACATAAGTAATTTTATAGTGGATATTATATAAAATTGTTGCTAAGTGAATATATATTTGTCATTCGTTTAAGTATTTTATTACAAATTTTATTTATTTACAAAACTATTTTAAAACATAAAAAAATTCTTTGTATAATAATTAACAAATTTTTAAAGTTTTAAAATTAGACAACATAAAAATTAGATTCAACAAAATGATTTTTTTAAGTTAAATATTAGGTACTGTTCATGATTACTTGTATTTAAATTTAATTGAACTGAAGTAAATTTAAATTTTTCTTGTCTTCTTTAAAAAATTACAATAATTAATGTAAATATTTAGTTTCACAAGAATTGGACGTACTGTACTAAAGCTTCATTAAGAAATTATGATTTATGCACTATGATTATTATGATTAAAATTTACAAGTAAATAATTTAATTTCAGTAGGTGAAAACACATGCCTTCTTTCCATTTATCCTTTAGTTAGAAGCTTAAAGTTCAAATTTCATTTTAATTAGAATACAGCAAAGTTTTGAAACTAACTCCCGAATTACATACAGATGTAATTCTTTGGAATATGCATGGTGGAGCGTAATACCCCTTTCTTGAAATTAACTCTTAATTGTTTATATGATAAATTAAATTTATATATGAGAAATTAACGGAATTTTCTTAATTTTGCTTTTATTTAATATCGAGATTCGTCTTGAAATAAGTATAAATTTAATTAAAAAAAAAACAAGAGTTAAAATGGCCGAAAATTATTCTAAAAATTAATACATCATATAAAATAAGTATGGATTATAAAATTCGGATTTCATTGATGTAGTGATAAAATTTGCATTAACCAATAAGCTGAAAAATTCACTATACTTTTCCTTCCCTTTACCTGTTTGCCATTTCTTTCAAAGTTAGTAAATTATAATGAAGAACATTTTACTTTATTTGATGGTACGCCTGTGTTTTTTGTGAAATTTTATAAAAATTTCATTAGTTTGTAAGAAGTAAGATTTTTCAGCTTTAGGTGTTTTTTGATTGTGAACAGAACTTTAACAAAATAATGTAATTAAAGGCTTTGCAATAAAATAAATTTTCTTTGGGGCACAGCAAATATTATAGCATAGACGTATGAGTAATATTTATTAATATGGAGCAATTAATATTAATCATACGCCAGTTGCCCACTTGAAATCACTATGTATGTTTTTCTTTTTTTTTTGTATTAAAAAAATAATAACAATCATAATAAAAAAATGAATAAAAATAGTAATGAAAGAGATATTTACATTATTACATAAAAAAATTAAATAAATACACAGAAAAAATTATTCCCAAAAAATTTTCAAACAAACGTATGTTTTGAAATATAATTTAGTTTCAGTAAATATTTTTTACTGTTCCAGTAAATTATTTTTTTCAATTTTATTTTATGTAAAAAAACTGTATAGAATAAAAATTATCTATATAAAGTAAAATTTGTAAACAAATTTTTGGATTTATTTTTTATATTTAAATTTGTTATTTTCAGATAAATTTATTTTTATATACTGTAAAAAAATTTGTCTGATTTTTTTAAATTTTTTCTACAAATTATTTTATTGATATAAAAAACATTTTATTTTTTTTAAAGATTTTTGTTGCGGTTTTCAAACTTATTATGTTTGTATATTGTGATTCTCAATATAGTATTAAGATTCTTACTATAAATATACGGAGTTTGCTAGCTAAATTCAAAAATTTTTTGTGTTTAAGTCTACTGACGAGTTCCAAAAGCGGGAACGAAATGCTTAACCACAAAAACAAGCCAATTTTTGAAAGTAAAAAAAAAAATAGTTAAACCTTTTATTTGTTTCTGTTATTTTTTCAAATAAAACTTTTACTATTTTTTTTTAATTGGTAAGAATTGTTATTGATTCAGTTAATTTATTTTCTGATAATATACGAAAAATTTTAATGAATCTGTTTTGTAAATTATTAAAAAGAATTTGCTGAATAATACAAAAAAATCTGCAAAATTTTATTCTGTTCCTATTAATAAATTTGACTGAAAATATTTTGAGTTTCAGTTAACTTTTTTCTCTAATGCCATAATAAAAAAATAAATTTTTTTTCTAGTTAAATTTTTACAAAATTGTTATCAGAATCTACAAATTTCTTCATACAAATTATTTACTGATTCAATGAATTTGATTACTGAAAACTAAATTTGGTTTTTTCTGTGTATAATAATTATTTTAATATATTATTTTTATTTAACGCGTTGTTGTTTAAGCAGGATACTTTTCGTTGCTGCTCAAGCAACGCATCAGTCGACTTCAACCACAATTTAAAAATGCTTACAAAACCCTCATGCTTATAGAAAAAAATGTATAGCAAATAATTAAATATCTATGTTTTTGCCCCAAAATTGTGGTAAGTTTCAATAATTCTTGCTGGTGTGAACGAGTACTTAAGCTCATATCAACAGAATAATTTATTCTGTGAAATAAATATTATTTTATATATTCAGCTTTTTATTGTTAAGCCTTCGAGTTATTGTTATCATTCAGTTTTTTGCTCACACAAATTACAAAAGTGTTGAGAATGGCATTGGCTGCACGTTGACTATAAAATCGAAGGCCATGGGTTCGAGCCCGTTCTCGGACAGTCATTAAATAATAACACCAGGCATTTTTCTGATATGAATTAGTGTTCCTTGTACCAGTTATTGGAGGAAAGTTTAAGTGAAGGCATATACACTGGTCACTGAACTATACCGGCTTCAGTGGATACTAATCCTAATGTAACATCAGAGCGCCCTCCTTAGTCGGTTTTATGTAGCAAAATGATCGATTTTGACAGCTCTCGGTAGCAAAAACTTTCAGTTTAGTGAGGATTTTATTGCATAAAACTATTTTTTCCGCTCGTATGCAAAAACATTGCCACGCACAGTCAGGCTTTAGTGTACTACAACCAAGTTATATCTGCAAATGTAAATTTCTTGGTCTTCGGCATGAATGAAGATAAATTACACATATAGTTTTTCCTTAGTTATTTTTGGAAAAGTTAAAAAACAACAACAAAATTATGTTTGTTGTTTTATTAGAATGTTGGCATAAAGCAAAACCGAACACTTCGTTTCCATAGAGAAAGAGTAAAAACATCAATTCGAATGAAAGTTAGAACACACTTGTGCAATTATATTTCCACGTATGAACGAATGTTGGTCTACAGTTCAATTTAGGTTGAAGCTATCTTTTTTAAATTTATATTTTTTTTGTACTTTTTACAACCACATCTTTATAAGTGCTAAAGTTAGTTTATTTAGTTGCATGTTGTAGTATATTTTAGGTTTTTACTCCATTGATATTAGTTTGTGGGTTTGTTTTTATTTTTTTTTTATTTTTTAGATATTTTAGGTGAAATGCTTATGTGTTAGTTTTGTGCCAAAAGTTGCTGAATTTAAAAACTAATTTGTGTTCTCTTTTTTCTAATGATTTTTTTTCTCCTGCTTAGGAGATTTATTTTTGCCAAATTGTTGGGTTATTAAAGAACCCACATTACTAAAAACCACCAGACGTTTGTAATCATTTAAAACTTTGCTTAAACGTAACTAATTTTTTAAATACTTTTATATCTGTTAACATCAACCGATATAAAGATAGTTCTACTATGTTTTTCCACATTTGTTACAATGTTTGCGGGAGAAAAAGGGTTGTTGAATATTTAAGTTTCAAATATTTTAGAGGACGTGGGTTTTTGTTCAAAACATATTATCTCATTGTGATACTTTTTAAGGACACGCACGTGTTGCGCACCGTAAACCAGTTTTCAAAAAACTAAATATAACTGAAACTACCTCTCCAAATAATTTGTTTTGTATATGATATTATATTACTTTATTAGCAGCAGTGGCTTTGCATTACACTAGGATACATGCAGATATTTACCACATTTTAAGTATTAAGATAGCAATTAAATCTATTAATGGGAATCATGTGAACTTTAAATATACCGAAAACTTCTAAAACTTCCTAAGGTAAGTCATGTGAGTAATCTGAGAATAGCACAAATAATTTATCATGACAGCAATTGTCCTTTCAATGCCAGCATCAGCAAACATCTTAAATATTTGGGAACCGCCAAGATACATCATATGAACTAAAGTTGTGCGAATGGGAAAGCGAAAACTTTTTAAAGAATTTTGTCAATTTTATTCAATTTTATTCAGCTCATGCAGAAAATTTATAAAAACGTGTTATGAGAATATTTTTACAAGTAAAATACTAGCCAAAATCACTCTTCGCTTCAAAGTGCTGGTGCAAATACTGCAAATCTAGCAAGTCTAGAATATACGCTTTAATCTGAAATAGCACCTCAGCAAGTTATATGAAATTAAAATTTTATACGGCAATTCATATATGCAACAAAATAAACCATTACAGACTGCCACGTGCAAATCTTTGCAAAGCTAAAGCTTGCATGCATGTAATGGTAAAGGTTTAACCTTTTTATAGTAGTCGAATGAAAGATAAAGATTCTTATAGCTGATAGCCAAAGTAGCTAGTGCTATTTAAATAAATATTATATTAGTCTTATATTTATATAAGTTTAATATCATATAAATAAATAAATAATAATAAAATTTCTTTAAATAATCTAATTTAGTAAAAGTTCAAGTCTATTTATTCAAATAACATACTGAGCCTTACAACTTTTACGTGAAATTGATTAAAACTTAATTTTTTTAGAATACTCGGGTAATCAAATAAATTTGAAATTTATTCGAAAAGTAAAAATAAGAATTTTCGATTACTTTTATGAAAAAAAAATAGATCATATATTTTTGCTTACATACATACATACCAATTCAAACGAAAAGCAAAAGGTAAACAACCACCATGCATTGCTTAGTTAATGATGTACACACGTATGCATATCCACATGTACATAGTTACCACATGAACTTAATTAGGCACTTTGTAAACAACATTTAAGATGATAATGATAGTCTAGACTTTGCTTGAAAGTTCTAGTGGTATTTGTGGGAAGTATAAAAAGGGGTGATGCATCCAATGGCGAGTTGGTTGTTAGTTACAGTTACAGTTGAGTCGGTTGATAATTAAAGCGTCTGTTCTGAAGAGATCAGTACCAGGATTCAGTAAGTTTTATTACGATAATAGTATCGCTATAATAAATATAACGAAATTTAATCGACTTTGCTATTCAGTAACATATTTTAACGAATTTCGCTGTCGGGTAGAGGAAAATAAAATTAAATCACAAGATCAAATTCATTGAATTTTTTTTATTATTCTTTGTGCTTTTTGCTTATTTTCACATTTTCTGTACAGAGATACCATATAATATTGAATTAAATAGTGAGTAAGATAAAGCTGGAGACAATCGTAAAAAAGAAATTACGGAATCACATTTTCGTTAACGCAAGCGAATAAATGTGTTGATAAATATTGCGATTTTCGGTTCGCAAAAAGTTACAGAATCCAGATACAGTTCGTTATTGTGAAGAAAGAGTAAATCTCAGTGGAAGGTCGTACATAAGTGTGTTATAGTACAACAGCGAGACATTGTGGTTGTACAAAAAAAAAAAAAGAGTGTCAACAGAGGGAGTCTTCCTGTGCGACGAGCAGCAGATAAAGAGGGATTGCTTCAACACTAGCGCAGCCAGCGAACGTGAGCGTAGTAGTAACCAGTTGTGAAAATTTGTGTATAATTCAGTAGTGTAAGCTGTATTAGTGTATTTAAGATCTTGAGTAATTTAGTATAAGTGTATTTAAAATAAAATTGCATCATTCTTAATCCTAATTACTACACTGGAGTCTTTTATTCATTTGCAAATCATCGGGTCTACGGAAAAGCGTTTTTAAAGAGTAAAAACGTAACAATATGTATTGCGATATTATGTACACTGTTTATTCCCAAAGAGCTTGTCAATTTTGTTCAGCAAAAAGGAACAGTTTCAGGGAAATGGAATATGTTCTTTAATTATTTTTTTATAGCTATAACTGTTCCTCAGCGACATATTTAATGTTATTTCATTTACTTGCGAGTAGAATTAATAAGAAATCGTTGCAAGTTGTCACCGTATGACCATCAATTTGAAACATATTAAGCTCAAAGCATAACTTTTAACAAAACAAAATTAATTTTCCAACCCTGAAATCTTATTTTAGATTTTTTTCTGATTTTAATACTAATTTGTTTCGTTATAAAATATGTTTAGTTTAATGTAGTTACTTAAACATATATACCAAAATAAAAGTTAAAACTTTCCAGCTCTGGAGCTGTTTTATATTTTTGAAATTTTTTATATTTTATCTTCCTTCCGGAAGATAAAATATATTTAATGTATAAAGAAAAAGAAAAAAAAAGATAATTTGACCTAGTAACTTTTAGATTCCAAAATAAATTTAAATTTTCCGACCCTGGAATAATCCTTTTAGATATTTGTGTTTTGTTATACCAATCTATTTATTTTAAAAATATAAAATATGTTTGATTTATAGAGATAATGAAAAAATTATTTTAGTAGGTTACTCTTGTATTACAAAAAATTACATTTTCCATCCCTGGTGGCAATGTTTTTTATTTATTTTTTATTTTGAATACCCATTTAATTATTAATAAAGTATAAAATTTGTTTATTTAACAAAAAAAAAAAAAAATTAGTTTAAGCTAGTTGCTTTTACATGGCATAAATAAAGTTTAATTTTCCATCTCTGAACCCTCAGAAATTACACACAGTATGAAAAACCTATATAAGCCTTTTAGCATTTTTGGTGAAGGGTATAAAAATTGTGCTCTGAAATAATTAACGTTTCTATAGACAAGTGTGCTGTGACGAAGTCAACTTTTCTATAAGAAAAATATTGCCGTGGGACAGTAAAATTCCAAAAAAAAGTATGAACAATGCGTAAAAAAAGTGTGATGTGAGGCAATTGCTTTTTTTACGGAAAGCTACTTTTTAATAAGGGAAGTGTGATGAAGGTTAAAAAAGTTTCTTCGAATAACTTATAACAATAAATATTTTTCAGATGTTGTAATAAAAGTTAAGATTTCTTTGAAATCTAATAAGACCTAAAATCAATTTTTTTAAAGAGAAGTAACACTCAGGCAATGAATGCCTACTACTATTACAGGGTGTAACCTTATTTAGGAAAGGGATATTGATAGAGAGACAGGTGGGGAAGGAAGACATAGAGAGAACTTTCATCTCTGCTTTTCGCATCTTTTTTTAATAATGCTATGTTGCAGCGCCTCTGGTGTCAATGACGCGCATTAAATTTCGAAGCTGTGCTTAGTAGCATTTAATTGGTTATTTTACTTTGCCGAAGTTTCTGATACACAATGAAGGAGTGCACTCTGATGTTACATTAGCATTAGTACCTGCTGAAGTCGGTATAGTTCAGTGGCAAGTGAATATGCCTTCACCACTTGATCTTTCCTACAAAAACTGATACAAAGGGACACTAATCCATATCAGAAAAATACATAGTGTTATTATATAATGGCTGTTGGATACCGGGCTCGAACTAAGGACCTTTGGTTTTGTGGTTAACGTACTAACTACTTCAGCCATCACCACCCTTTAGCCCACTTCCCTTGAATAATTCAATTAAAGCTTAACCCAATTTCGTTGTTATTTAAATATTTTTGAACAGAAAAAGTTGCCAATAGTAATAAACAGAAATTAGTCCGGTTAATTCTGCAAGATGGTTAGAAAGCTAATTGCATTTCTAGAAATTATTTTTAATGGAAATTGAGCTGGCAATTTCAGACACTTACAAATTCATATCTGTAAACATATCAATAGCACTTGAAGAAGTGAAATCCAATTGCTAGCTGTCGCATAAGCCAGCCAGTAGAAAAATGCCATTCACAACTTTTTAATGAAAAATAAAACTAAAATGTTAAATAATTGAATGATTTTGCCAGAACATGTTTCCCTTTAACAAAATCCATTTTGTATGTTTATGTTTGTGTTTGAATTGTATAAGACCTTCTGTTAATGATTTCAAAGTTTTCACATTTTGAAATTCATTTAAAATGTACATAAGTTAAGTAAAATAAATTTATGTTTTTGCAGATTCTAAAAATTTTCTATTAAAATGTAATTACATTTTATAATATCAACATTGATGACAACATGTAGCCCGGGGTGATTTCCAATCTACAAAATCAATTTACACTTTAAATGTCTTCGATGTCTTTGGTTTGTAAATAAACAAGAATATGGTCTTTATTTATTAAACGATACTTGCTTTAATTGGAAACTACCAAGTTTTAAATAAAAACTAATTAGTGTTCAAAATGAAAGCAACCAGCTACTCAAGTGAAGCAAAATATCCATGATTGGATACTAAGCCCTAAGAGAAAAAAATATATATTAAATAGCAGGTGATATGGGCAGTTTAAATGCTAGAGCGTGTCACGTTACATGGCTGATTGTATAGGGTGTTTTTTTAGAGGTATAGAACTTCGAATTGAAATAAAACACAAGAAAATCGTTTTAATGTCCACCAATTTGGCTTTATTGGAAGGATAATTTTATGCCATTAATGTTTAAATATGATTTCGGGCATGTGGCCGCCGCGGCTGGCTCGAATAAAGCCAATTCTACAGGTCCAATTTTCAACCACTTTTTCGAGCATATGGGGCCGTATGTTGGCAATAACGCCACGAATGTTGGCTTCCAAGTCCCATAACGTTTCTGGTTTGTTGGCGTAGACGAGCGACTTCACATATCCCCAAAGAAAATAATCCAATGGTGTCAAATCACACGATCTTGGTGGCCAATTGACAGGTCCATTCCGCGAAATTATGCGCTCATCGAATGTTTCCTTCAATAAATCGATTGTGACGTGCGCTGTGTGGCATGTAGCGCCGTCTTGTTGGAACCACAACTCATCCACATTCATGCCATCCAATTCGGGAACAAAATAGTCGGTTATCATGGCTCTATACCGGTCTCCATTAACGGTAACTGACTCTCCAGCATTATTTCGGAAGAAGTATGGCCCAATGACTCCACCAGCCCATAGAGCACACCAAACAGTCAGTTTTTGTGGATGTAATGGCGTCTCAAGGGTCTAATGTGGATTCTCTTCACTCCAAATGCGGCAATTTTGCTTGTTGACGTAGCCATTCAACCAAAAATGAGCCTCATCACTGAACAAAATTTTGCGATGAAAATCAGCATCGAGATCAATCTCATTTTCGGCCCATACACCAAAATCACGACGCATTGCATGGTCTCGCGGCTTTAATTCTTGCACAAGCTGGATCTTGTAAGGTCGCAAGCCAAGATCTTTGCGCAAAATCTTCTATAAAGTTGGTGGACAAAGCTCCAATTGCTGTGCACGGTGGCGAATCGATTCATTCGGGTCCTCTTCAACACTTTACTCTACAGCGGCAATTGTTTCTTCGGTGCGCACTGTTCGACGTCTCTGCGGATGCGTATTATCACATAGAATAAACGTAGTGCGAAAACGATCCATGGTTAACCGAATTAATTGCTCTGATGGACGATTATGTCGACCATAAAATGGACGGAGCTTGCGGTAAACTTCGCGAACTAAACCATTATTTTCGAAATAAATTTGCACGATTTGCAAGCGTTGTTCTTTTGTCAACCTGTTCATGATGAAATGGCAAACCAAACTAAATATTAATCACTTGACAGCTGACCAAATGGCCGCCAGTTAAAAAAGTGATGCCAACTTAAAGTTCTATACCTCAATAAAAAACACCCATTACATGGATGAAAAATTAAGCCCAAAATACGAAAGAAAGAATTTGTTTTTGAACAAAATTTATAAAAAAAAATTACGAGTAAAATTAAATAAAAATTTAAAGGACATATTTGTGCAGAGTGTAGTAATTTTTAAGGTCTGTAAAGGTGCATAATACTAGCATTTCGGTTAACGTTTTGCATAAATATTAAAAGTATTGAAAATGTAATTATGTTGTTTTGATAATAATACAGAATTTATATTGGTAGCTACTCAGCTATACGCCCATTAATCCAAGCACAAAACATAGTCAAACTGCGTGCTTATGGATGAATTTGTTAAATATTTTCTTTTATCAATAATACACGACTAGAGCCGCAAAAAATGCACTAGGACCAAGGGGTACCTAGTTTAAAAAATGTATGGAAAATTTATCTTCTAAAAAAGATTTTTTTATTTTTCGAAGACAAAAGTCACTATTTCTCCACCCCTCCCTAACCAACTTGGACCTAGTTTTAAAAGGATGTATAGCTTATGATCCCTCAATTTCATATTTCAACAAAATGAATTCTTTAGTTTGAGAGAAGAATTGATGAGACCTGCGATTAATAAAAATTTAAATTGAATTAAAGTATGAGCAAAATACTCGTATAAAGCATTTGAGCTTTCCATAGAAGCAAGTAATATGTTCAAGTTTCATCCCGATTGAATAAGAACAAAGAAATTAAAATTTTTATAAATCTCTCATTTGCTAAGACGTCATAACCCAAAAATTAGTTTCCTAGAAAACGAGTTTAAAATTTTCAGATAAATAGTACTAATATTAGTGACTGCGTTTAACCATAACTAGAGTGCAAACAATTCTTTATTTTATACTTACAGTTAACAGATTATATAGACATTATATGACCCCCTTACGATTACAAATTTTTATCATACATAATATATTTCTGTGTTAGGCATTGTGGCAAAGAAGAACTTGGTCAAAATTTTTATCTCACAACTTTTGATGGCCGAAGTTTTGGATAGCAACTTGGCCGTTTTTCACATTTATGTTTTTGTGAGGATCTGATTACTTTTTGAAAAGATTTCTGTAATAACACTTTTTAAACTTAAAATTTCTAGTGTATTTTATTTCTATTCATGATCATTGTGCCAGTTGAAAATGGCAGAGTTACATAAAATAATATGTAAGAGTATGATGGATGTTAAATTGTTGACCTTAAAAATGCACTATTGTATCATTACAACGGGTCGCCAGTGTGTATGCAATTTGGTAAGAGTCGACTGGAAGAAACATGTAAAATACAGCGTATATTTTACTGGGCATAGCCCCGGCTTATTTCTCAATATATTTACGTATTAAAGTCTGCTTAGACGAAGTACATAAATCAAAAGGATATACCCAATGTGTATGCAAAGTTTCAATAGGGTAGCTGGTGCTTTTAATTTTTATAATTTCCGACTGAGTAAATCAATTACTATTTGTGTACAAAATGTCAGCTCTCTATAGAATAATATTACGTAAAATTTTTATGGGCCTGTCCCCGCGGACTTTTATATCTGCTAGCGGTTATGGTTCATGCAAGGTTTGGTATTAAAAAATTAATAAGAAATACCTGAGTATTAAATTAAAAACTGCTAAGCCGGAGTACCTGAACGAAAAATCTAAGATTTATGGGTGAAGTCACGGCTACTTTTCAAAATAGGGAATATTTATTTTGGGTAAGTGCAATGTGTATGAAAAGTTTTAATAAAATGTATGTTAATTTTGAATTTGAAGAACTTGTTTCCGCCCTCTGATAGCAAATTCTGGGTTTTCAGATTTTTCAAAGTGATCTCTTATCTAGATTTATTAGTTTATCAAATTTAAGCTTGCTAGTGCGAATTTGAGTTTTAACGTCGTGGCTCCGCATACCGGGTAAAACTTTTTGGTTTTAAAGGTTTTCCCATTGGCTTACGCAGCTACACTTACTTGTGTATACAATTTCAGCTCTCTAGTGCGAATTATACCTTTAGATTTTATCAGCATTGCCTCTCCCCACTATTCCTAACTCAAAATTTTGTTGTGAGCAGCGCTTATAATTCATGCTAATTTTCTTCTAAAAATGCTAGGCCGATGTAGATTAAATACAAGGACAACATTTTATGGGAGTGATCACGCCCAATTTTTAAGGTGATAGTTTAAAGTATTTTATACGTGTGACGTATATGCAAGATTTCACTTAATTGGCTTGAATAAAAAGCTGTATATTAAGTTTTTAGTTCAAAATAATATTAGCGTGGCCCCGCCCATTCTGGTAAAATTTTTTGGGTTTTCAAATTTTTCTAGTTTTATTCTCACTTAGACCTACTTGTATATCAAATTTCAGCTCTTTAGCGCAACTTTTAACTTTTAATTTTTATGGGCGTAACCCCGCCCACTTTTGCAAAGTCAATTTTTTTGAAACAGTGCTTAGTATTCGTGTCTTGTTTCGTTACAAACGGATAATAATAGCTAGATAAATAGTATATCTAAATATGCTGAGCCGCAGGGCATTAAAATGAGGTTTAAATTGTATGGGCGTTTCAATGCCCACTTTTTAATAAAAAATTGATAGCCCTGCATTATCGCAGTATATATGCCGAATTTCAATAAAAAACGCTTCCAGTAAGCGCCTTAGCCCCACCCTCCTGGTTAAAATTTTCGGGTTTTCAGATTTTTCTGGTTCATTGGTCACCTAGATCTTCTCGTGTACCAAATTTTAGCTCTCTAGCAATAGCGGAAGTGCTTCATCAATTTGATGAGTGTGCCAGTGGTCAGTGGTCAGTGAGTATGTCTTAAAATATGCACTTTTTGCACCTCTATATCTCCGGAACCTTTTATTGTACAAACTTTCAAACTTTGCACATTGGCCAGAACTTGGTCTGGCGCACTACCGTGTGCCTAGATGTTTAATTTATAGAGAAAAAGAAAAAATTTGTTTAGTAAATTACTTTTGTATAATTAAGTTTAAATAAATTTGATTTTTTGCAACCCTGGAAACGTCTTTTTAATTTATTTTATTATAAATACCAATTCTTATCACACTGAAGTATAAAATAAGTTTATTTAATAAAAAAAAACAATAAAAATTAGTTTTCGGTATTTACGTTAGTATGGCAAAATAAAGTTTTAGTTTTCCAGCTCTGAAACCGTCTGTTCGATTTTGCTGACTTTCAATACCAATCTTTTTCAGACTATTTCAGACACATCAATTCAAGACCGAAGTCTCTAGCTTTTTTGGGAGCTTCGGAAAACCGATTTCACGTACAGACAGGCGGATATCGCTTATTCGTCTTTCCTATGCATAAGGATCCAGAATATATAAATTTTATGGTTCGCTTATTAATATTGTGGAAATTGCAAACGGAATGAGAAACCTATATATACCTTTTTACAATTTTATGGTAAAGGGTATAAAAATGTGTATAAACATAGTTGTTGAATGTTTATAGTTGTACGCATTCGGTTTAAAATTAATGCGTGTGTTTGCATTTTGGGGGTTTTATGTTTTTACCTGTACACATAGTTGTTTGATGGCCAATACTCAAGGAGTACTTAAGACAATACTTTTGTTATTCTCTATTAACAGCGCATCATCTACTAATCGTCAAAATCGTTTTTCATTATTGCAAGACACCGACGACAAGCCCTCTACATCATTGCAAAAGTCTTTTAAGCCACCACCTATTTATCTGAGAGAAAAAAATTCTAACGCGCTTATAAAAAAACTACTGTCGACCATTGGTGAAAATACTTTTCACATCATTCCAATTAAACGAGGTAATATTGATGAAACTAAAATCCAAATATATAATGAAAAAGATTTCCGAAAAATTGTTAGTGAATTCGAAAAAAATAAAACAAATTTATACACATACCAACTTAAGAGTGCTAAAGGCCTACAGATAGTATTAAAGGGCATAGATTCATATGTTGAACCCGAAGAAGTAAAATGTGCACTTGTCGATCAAGGATTCAAGGTAAAAATTTTACCAACATATTTAATAGAGAAAAGGTTCGGGTTGAACTGGAGCCGAATGACATACAATTAAAAAAAAAATGAAGCCCATCCAGTTTATAACGTAAAGTATCTCTTACATCGAAAAATCACAGTTGAAGAGCCACGTAAGCGTTCAGGTCCCGTACAGTGCCATAATTGCCAAGAATATGGCCATACGAAAACTTACTGCAAATTACCTACAGTGTGTGTTATCTGCGGTGAATTGCATGGTACTGCTAGCTGCACTAAGCCAAAAGATCAAGCAGAAAAAAAATGTAGTAATTGTGGAGGTAATCACACAGCTAACTATAGAGGGTGCCCTGTATTTTCTTTCGTTAAACAGGCTATGGGTCAAAAACCCAAGCTAACTCCAGCTCTAGAAGTAAACGCGAACTCCGACACTTTTGCTCAAATCAGCCAACCAGTTACTTCACGTGTATCGTATGCTGATGCTGCTAAGACTAGTTCAATTCCCACGCAAAATGTTCCACCGCCAAATAATTCAACGAATTCAAACTCAAGCTTTAACTTTAGTCGCCTTGAAGCTACTATTGAGAATCTGGTGCTAACTATAAACAACTTTACTACAAATATGACAAGTATGATGCAAGAAATGCTGCGAATGCAGAATACACTGCTTCAAGCATTAGTTAATAAGCCATGAACACGTTAAAAATATGTTTCTGGAACGCAAACGGCATTCGCCAACATAAAAATGAACTTGAGCACTTCCTCATGGCCGGCATAAGAAATCCTTCTACCAAACCCTCCTCGTGGGTGCCGGCTGGTAACGTGTGCTAAGTGATACACGGCTAAGGTCAGGGTTTTGAACATAGTGTCACAATGTATTGCCTATTGTGTACATTATTGGAATGAGCTCTGATCATAGGTAGGAGGTAATCGTTATTCCAATTCAGTCTGTGAGTCCTTCTCTTGTAATGCAATGAATGGACCATGGCTTGGATTGGGATGGCGATTAAAATCCAGGCGCGTCTGCTCCATATTGGACGGCGTCCTGGTCCGCGTCTGTTACCCAGAGGGTCGGCGGTTCTTGTACATGGCGGAATGTATAAAACGCAAATTTTTATAAAAAAGTAATGAGTCAGGAAGAAATTAAAAAGCGGGTGGTAATATACGCCCAAACGTCGGTGGCTGAATTGACTGCGTCCACCGGCGGGCACGGAGGAAGTCATGATCCTCTGCGTGTCGCCAGCGGTCAAACCTCTACTGTGATGGAAACAGGTCACAGCAGTTGTAGTGCTACTGAAATGGCAAGAAGCAATGCATCTAAGAACGCGGAACACTCAAGTGCCTCGATCGATTCAGAATCGGACCTTGAAAACGTTACCTGCGTCAATATGCAATCAGAGATCGAGCTCTTGAAGTCGCCGAGTTCTTCCACCTCAACTCCAATTAAAAGAGAGAGAGCCCCGAAGAACAAGGAGGCTATTAAGGCTCTGTCAGAGTACAAAGCGGCGGTACGGATTGTACACCTCCTTGGCTCACAGAAAGATCTGTCTTCTGTACAGTTAGACAGACTTAAGTGGGCTGAGGTAGCAGTGAACAAAGGCCGTGAACACTTCGCTGATAAAAAACGCTTTGAGACCACTGATCCCCGATATGCAAATAGCATAGAGGAGGGCGTGCTCAAAAGACTGGCATCGAGCAGCGATAAGCCCGGTAAGAGGCAGAAGAGTGACAAAAGGAATAGATCGGTTGATGGCTCACAGTCGACTGCGAAGAGGTCCAAACACAGCTTTGAAGATAGACCATCCACTTCCCAAGCTGCTTCCAAAGCACAATCCGCGGTCACTAACGTCAGTGAGGTAGCGAAGCGACACTTGATCGTGGGACTCCTTGACAAAAGTGCACCTTTTGGAGAAGTGACAATGGAGCAGTGGAAGGTTGCGGAAACGGCTATCTTCAACGCCATTGTTGCACTGATGGAGACGGAACCGGAGAAACCACTACCTTCTTTTGAAGGAGCTAGCTGGTTCAATGGTGCGAAACTCATCAGATGCAGGGACACAATGTCGATGGATTGGTTGAAGGAAGTTGTTCCGACACTCAAAAACCTGTGGCCTGGTGCACAACTTCGGATTGTGAGCAAGGATGACATCCCCATCATACCGAAGGCGAAGGTCATAATTCCGCGTGTAGTGAAGCCGGATATCACTCTTCGTCTTCTACAAAACCAAAACCCGGAGATTCCGACGAAGGATTGGAGGGTACTGCATGTGGCAAAACCGAAGTCAGAGGGCCAGAGTTACATTCTGCAGATTAATAAGAATGCTGAGGACATTCTTTATAAGCGGAATGGCAAGATGGCATGGGGTGTAGGTAGTGTCTACCTACGTCTGAAGAAGAGACACCCCAATGACAAAAACGATAACACTATAGAAGCCGAGGAACTGGAGAGCGAACTGGCAGCTGCTACAGCCGGCTTAAAGTTGGAGGAGCCGAGACGAGAGATCCCATACCCTGATATGGACTCTAGAAAGGTGAGCTTTGAAGATGGAGTTAAAGATCCTTCAGGTGAACCTCCAACATTGTAAATTAGCGTCTACTGAGCTTCTCCTTACCTTAGAGGAGAGCAACTATGACGTGGCGTTAGTCCAGGAGCCGTGGATCTCATCGGGAAACAGGGTTTCTGGGCTAAAGTTACGTAATTACCATACATACTTCTCAAAGACGGTAAGCAGGATACGATCAGCTATCCTAATTAAGAAGAACTTTAATTCATATATTTTGTATAATTACAGCACTGACGATTTAGTTGTTGTAGCGGTAGATGGTGACAAGGATGAGCCAATACTCCTTGCATCATGCTACATGCCACACATAATTGAGGCACCTCCACCGGAGCTCCAAAGGCTCGTTAAAGAAGCCTGCGAGAAGAAACAAAAACTGGTGATAGGCACAGACGCTAACGCACATCATACTGTATGGGGAAGTAAGGACATCAATGAAAGAGGTGAGTCACTTATTCAATTCATACTGCAAACTGACCTTGTGATTGTGAATAGAGGGAAGGAACCTACTTATATAGGTCCTACATCATCGAATGTATTGGACTTAACACTTGTTAACAATGAAGATATTGTACTTAAGGATTGGATGGTGCTTAGACAGCCGTCCTTCTCTGACCATTGCTACATAGCTTTTAGAATTTTATCTGAAGTTTCAAAGCTTAAGAAATTATATAGGAACCCACGCAATACTAGGTGGGATTATTACAGGAAGAACATTGAAAATAATCTTTATAATGCCAAATCGATTAAGAGTGAGGCTGATATTGAAAAGTCTGTTAATTGCTTAACGAAAGCCATAACAAAATCGTATGAATCAGCATGTCCCCTCTCGCGCGTAAAACGTATGTCTAGACCACCATGGTGGAGTAGTGATCTAGACGCACAAAGACGTGACCTGCGTGAGTTCTTCAGATTGGCTAGATACATAGACCAATTTGAATGCTGGAGGGACTATAAAAAAGCACTGAGATCTTTTAAAAAAGAGGTGAGAAAGGCCAAGAAAAATTCATGGAAGAAATTTTGTGGCAATATAGAAAAAACTACGGACACGGCCAGAATGAGAAAGCTGCTTGCAAGCAATCCATCAGTGCCTAGCACAATATGTAAAATTAACGGCGATTGGACTAACTGCAGCCGAGAAACGCTGGAAGTTCTCCTGGACACACATTTCCCAGGTTGCACGGAGATCTCCCCTCGCTCAGAAATGACAAATGAATTAAATACTGAGAATTGTGACGTCATTTCCCTTAGTAAGGTGGAATGGGCAATCGATTCCTTTAAACCATATAAATCACCAGGACCAGATGGTATTTTTCCGGCTTTACTACAGTATGGTAAACAGAGGATAATTCCCTGGCTAGTAGGAATATTTAGAGGATGTCTCAGACTGAATTATGTGCCAAAATCATGGAGGATTGCCAAGGTTGTATTCATACCAAAGGCAGGTAGGAGCAACCATATGTATCCAAAAGACTTTAGGCCTATCAGTTTGACGTCCTTTCTACTGAAAACGTTAGAGAGAATTCTGGATATACACATCAAAGAATTTGTATATCCAAATATCCTGTCTTCCAACCAACATGCATACACAAAGGGCAAATCGGTTGAAACAGCACTTCATAATGTTGTTGAACAAATCGAAAAATCGTTACACTATAAGGACTTTGCTATAGGGGTCTTTTTGGACATCGAAGGCGCTTTCAATAATGTCTCTACGGACGCAATTATGGAAAGTGTTAATCGTTCCGGGGCTAACTTGCAAGTCAAAAACTGGATAGGCAACCTATTGAAATGTAGAATAGTATCTGCGGAATTAGGCAATGCCAAGGTAAACAAAGAAGCTAAGAGAGGAACTCCCCAAGGTGGTGTTCTATCGCCACTTCTTTGGACGCTGGTTGTAAATGAAATTCTCATGGAATTCGAGGGTAAAGCAGCTAAGATTACAGCATATGCGGACGACATAGCTATCATTATAACTGGTAAGTTCCTCGATACAATTAGCTCCCTAATGGAATCCTCGTTGAGGGATATTCATAGATGGGCAACAAGGGTAGGTTTGAACTTAAACCCAGGAAAAACTGACCTTGTGCTTTTTACTAATAGGAAAGTAAAGGAATGGAGAACACCAAAGTTAGACGGTATATCGCTCTCGCCCAAAACACATACAAAGTACCTGGGGGTTATTTTGGATAGTAAGCTGACGTGGAGGTACAATATAGAAGATAGAGTTAAAAAGGCCACCATTGCTCTATATGCATGTAAAAAAATGCTGGGCAAGACATGGGGCCTTTCACCTACTCTTACGTATTGGACATACACAGCGATAGCTAGACCAATTTTACTCTACGGAATACTTGTATGGTGGAGGGCGACTGAGACAAAATCATACCTGAAAAAGCTGGAAAGTATCCAGAGGCTAGCAGAGCTCTGCATCACTGGAGCTTTAAAGAGTACACCTACTGCAGCCTTAGACGTTATATTGGACCTTAAACCAATAAAGCTAATTGCAGTGAACGTGGCATGCAAATCAGCTATCCGACTAAGGACAACAGGTCAGATGTCGTACAGATCATTTGGTCACAGCAAATTACTAGAAAACATGGAGTGTAGCTCGGACTACATCATTCCAGTGACGAACTTTTTTACCAAACCACAGATCACTATAAGTGAAGAAGGCTATTTGGAAAGTCTTAATCATAGTGGTTCTGGTTTTAACTTTTTCACTGATGGTTCAAAGATGGATAGAGGGGTAGGAGCTGCGGTTTACTGTCGGGAGCTCGATATAGAGGAATCTTATAAACTTCCTGATCATTGTAGCATCTTCCAGGCGGAAATCTATGCTGTCAAAATGGCAGCAGAGTTAGCCTTCACCTCTCTAACTATGGATGCGCGTGTAAATCTGTATATAGACAGTCAAGCAGCTATTAAAGCAATTTCAGCTGACTGCAATTACTCCTCGGTTGTGCTCCTGTGTAGAAAGGCCCTGGATATGTTATGTACTGGTAGACAAGTACATATATTCTGGATCCGGGGACACATGGGGATAGAGGGAAATGAAATGGCCGATACACTGGCCAAAAGGGGAATTCTATTACCGGCTGAGGTAACGGTAAATATCCGAAAACCAATTCAATACCTTAAAGAGATCATACATTCTAATATGAGGGAAGAAGCGGAGAAATGTTGGCGCGCGACGAAAACTTGCAAAACTTCTAAAATCATGTGGAGCTCCTATGATCACAAATTGACTAAGTTCCTTTTATCACTAACTAGAAGCAACTGTAAGCTTCTAGTGGGAGTATTAACTGGGCACTGCTGGACAGCTTCGTACGCTGTCAAAATAGGACGAATAGCCGACGGTACCTGCAGGAAATGTAAGGAACCCGGAGAAATGGAAACAATGGAACATCTACTGTGTCACTGCCCGGCTTTAAGCCGTACTAGATATAACTATCTTGGTGCTTACACTTTTCGTAGTCTTGAGATTGTATCGAGAGTAGAAATGTGTAGGTTGCTAAAATTTGTTAAATCTGTGTGGGAGTCATTCGATACAGGCATCACGAACTAGGCTGCCATACTAACAGGTTCTCATTTCATTTGCTGGTATCGCTAAGGATCAATGCCGGTCTATGCGAGGTCTTGGACCAACCAGATAAACCTAACCTAACCTAACCTCATGGAAAAAAATATTGATATAATGTTGGTTTCTGAGACTCATTTGACCTCAAGAAGCTTATTTAAAATAAATGGTTACACTTTATATGATACAAAGGACCCGAGAGAGAGAGCATGTGGTGCATCAGCAATTCTGATTAAGTCAAGACTCAAGCACTATGTCCTTGACAACGTTAGTGAAGAATATTTGCAAGCAACGAATATTTTCGTAGAAAATTTTTGTGCGAATTTCGTGATATCATCAATTTACTCACCTCCCAGATTTTCAGTTAGCGAAGATCAGTATGAGAAGTTCTACAAATAGCTTGGATCTTGTTTCGTGGCAGCTGGTGACTACAATGCAAAACATACCTACTGGGGATCGCGTCTTGTTACACCTAGAGGTCGAGCCTTGTTCAATACAATTTCAAAAATGGGCTTATATCTCATTTCGAGTGGGGAGCCTACTTACTGGCCTACTGACGTAAGAAAAATTCCAGATGTTATAGATTTTGCCGTCACGAAAAATATTCATAGGGACTTAATTCATGTAGAGGCCTCTCTAGATCTATCCTCCGATCACTCTCCAACAATAGTTACAATTTTCAACCCACTAAGGAGTGATTTAACTAACTCATATGTGAAGATGATTAATGGAATCAACTGGCTGGTATTCAAAAAATATCTTAGTAGTCACTGCGTAGAAAACATTCAGCTTAGATCATGCGATGATATTGAATTTAACATTGCCAATCTTAACGAAAATATTAAACAGGCTGCTGAACACGCCACTACCTCCTATCCGCAGACCGGCTTTAACAGAATTTATTCTACGGAAATTGAACGTCTTGTATGTGAAAAAAGGAGAGCTAGAAGAGAATGGCAACAACACAGATCACCCCTAAATAAAATCAGACTTGAGGAATGTACTAAACGACTCAAAGAGCTGCTATCGTCGGAAAAAACTGCACTACTGGAAAAGTATTTAGAAGGTCTTGATGTAACGTCCGCATCTAATTACTCTTTATGGCGCGCTACTAGAAATCTTAAACGTCCCGTTGATCTTAAATCACCATTGTGTAATGCGACCGGAGGCTGGGCAAGAAGTGATAGTGAGAAAGGTAACTTATTTTCTGAGCATTTAAAATCTGTATTCACTCCCAATTCATGTACGGGTGCTGCTGATTTACCGAATGTAGTTTCTCTACCCCCTCGTCCCTTAAGGCTTAAGATGCGTGAAGTACAAAAAGTAATTGCTGAACTCAACCCGAAGAAAGCTCCAGGTATTGATGGCATTAGTAACAAAATGCTCATGAACTTGCTCATATTGCAATAAGAATCCTGCTATTTACTTTTAATGCTATTTTAAGAATGCAGTATTTTGCACATAACTGGAAACTGGCCAAGATCAAAATGATTCCAAAGGCGGGCAAAGATCTTACCAAGACTGAGTCATATAGGCCTATAAGCTTACTCATGACTAAATTGTCCAAAATTTTAACTGATAATGGGTGCATCCCGGACCATCAATTTGGCTTTAGAAGTCAGCACAGCACGATTGAACAAACGCATAGACTGGTCCAAGTTGTAAGAAGAACATTTGAAGAAAAGAAGTATTGTTCTGTGCTCTCTTCATTGATGTTTCTCAGGCGTTTGATAAAGTATGGCACGAAGGCCTAGTTTTAAAATTGAAGACATATCTGCCAATAAATATTCAAAACCTTTTGGAAAGTTATATTATTGATAGGAAGTTCACTGTTGTGGAAGGAGAGTTCACGAGTATGCCCGAATCTATATCTTCTGGTGTGCCCCAGGGTAGTATTCTGGGTCCTGTCTTGTATTTAATATATACTTGTGATATGCCTGTGAGCAATAATATCCATATTTCTACTTTTGCCGATGATACAGCCTGTATGAGTGTGCACGAAAACCCTTATGAGGCATCCCGCAATCTCCAGGAACATATCACTCAGCTGGAAATATGGTTGAACTTATGGAGAATTAAAGTCAATGAACAAAAGTGTGTCCATATAACGTTCACCCTAAGAAGAGATACTTGCTCCCCCATTCGAATCAACAATCATAATATTCCTCAACATTCCCAAGTGAAATACCTTGGTATACACCTTGATCGAAGACTTACATGGAAACATCATATTGACTCTAAGTTAACTCAGATGAAACTTAAGTTAACTCAAATATATTGGTTGATTGGCAGAAACTCAACACTCAGCTTAGACTGCAAACTTTTACTGTACAAGTCGCTTTTGAAGCCAATATGGTGCTACGGAATTCAGTTAATGGGCACTGCTTCAGCTTCCAATATCGAGAGAATCCAACGAAGGCAAAACAAAATTTTACGGTTAATAACATCGGCTCCATGGTACATCCAAAATTCTATTATACATCGTGATTTAAATATGCCACTAGTGACTGAAGAAATTGCAAAATACGCAGGCAAATATTTAACAAAACTCGAATCACATCCTAATCCGCTTGCTCGTAATATTTTGAACTTTACTGGACACATCCGCTTAAAAAAGAGGGACACACGGGCTCTTATACCTAACACTCCAGATGGGACTACTTGAAAATATTTCCCCCCCCCCTTTTTTTTTTGATTATCACTACTAATGTATTATTTATAACTACCACTAAGTTTATGTCCGACACTGGTCGGGCCTAATAATTTTTTTTTATAGATTTAAGATTTGAATACTTATTGTTAGTTAACATATGAAGATACAATAAATAAATACATGTACTACAAAAAAAAAAAAAAAAAAAAATTCTCTATTATACACAGCTTAATGGAAAGAATAATATTTATTTTTCTCTAAAGATTTAAGTAAGCAAGACATTTGTATGAAAGTTTTGCACAATATGAATTAAAATGTGAGGATTAATTCTTAGAAATTAACTAATTTTTTGAATTACGACGTTGTAAATGAGCGATATATAGTATTAGATTGTCATAAGAACTTCGCATTATAAAATGTTTATAAAATTTAATGCGCGAAACTTTTTCATTCACTAATAGCTGCGCTAGAAAATAATGGTGTAGCTTTTTTTTTAAACCGGATTTGACAATTAAAGAAAGCTTCATTAAAATGATTAAAATTCACTTAAATTATTTCTAGTATGGTGTCCTCTGAAGCCCTTTAGGCCATGACCTGAATGGTGAAGTTAATGGTAATAATGATAGAACTACTGGAGAATTAATGCTTACTGGCCACTTTTTTAATTCCAATCTGAACATATAAGCTAATTTCGCAAAAGATTTTATCCTTATTTTCATGATTGAGCTAAAAAAAATCCAAAACGTATAAATTTCCACATTTATCATGCGTGTGTGCTTTTAGAATCAACTTAAAAAAAGACTATGGCAAAAGTGCCTTTTTTTAACTCAACTGTCAATCAACATTTCAAACTTGTATGCCTCCCTTTCCCCACATCAGTCACTACTTTTATTTGGTCACGGTTGTTTGAAAGTTAAAAGTTTTTCATTTCTTACCTGTTTTAACAAGGCTTAGTAGGATAAGATTTTATTTGCTATTTTTGGTCAATTAAATTCAAGGACTTTCAATTGGGCATGAGCTTAAATGTATTTTGAGCATTTTTATTTTATAGTTCTTGTGGTTTATTTTTATTACTTTTTAATGTGTGTCTGAGTGTTTTTTTTTTGTTTTGTTGGTTATAGTAAAAAACCGAGAATAATGTTGCATAAAGTAAGTTAAATTGTTTATTTTTCTCTTTTTTTTCTTTTTAATTTTTCTTATTTTAGTTTATTGTTTTTGAAAATCCAACATAAAATAAATTGCTTGTGGTCAGATTGTTAAAAGTTTTAAGTTTGAAGCTGATGTGAAGTTTTAAAAGGGCAGAAAGGAAGGAAGGAAGGAAGAAAGAAAGTATGAATGGAAGCAAAGAAAAAAAAATTGGAAAATATACTTACACATATGTGTAGGGATTTTAATTTAAAATAAGTATATATATATATATGTACATAATTCATTTGCAAAAATTTTAGATAGGTTCAAACCTAATATCGTAAAAAATTCCAATTGACATTTTTAAAAGCCACAGCAATTATAATATGAAGCCTATGACGAGGGCGTAGCGCCCTTTACTAATAACTTCTTGCACTGTTCTGCTAGTGTTTTTCCAAAATTATATAGTCCTAAATTAATTTGTTAATTAAAAAATCGTTACATATACAGCCTTAGACCAAAATAATATTTCCAGATAAATATTTACATAAATATGAGCATGAAGACAAAATTGGAAGTTTACAACCTCAAACAGATATTGTAGTGTTTAACAGAGCTTTGTTGACAAGAAAACAGATTTCGGATTTAATAATTAAAATGACATGGAAAGTCCAGCTGTTAATCCACAGTCATAATAGAAATTTTGGCTACTTTTTAGTGTTTGTAGGAGGCTGGGGGAAAACGAATATTGGAAGAGACTACCGAGCAACTCTCAATTAATGTCCAATAGTCAAAAATCATAAAATACTAATTTTTGAAATTTATTTGCTGGTAGTTCAGTATGTCTATATTTATTTATATGTCTATATTTATTTCATTGGCGCTTGAACCAAATCATCAGTTTACTTTAACCACAAATTTTAAACAATCACAAACCTCTTACTTTATGCACAGACTTTCAAAAACTATATGAGAATTCATAAAATAATAATACTTTTGAAAATCACAAAAGAAAAAATAAGCTTAGTAGGCTTTGAAACTGTCTAAGGACACCCGGTTATAGCTATGCTGCTTTGCTATATAAAACAAACTAAATGTGTTAAATAACAATGCAATAAAATTATATAATATGATGATGTCAAATTCGCCGCGAATATTTCAAAACGGTTCCATATATTTCCCATTATTTTTTTTCTAGCGGCGTACGATTAAAATAATGTATTGTTTTTTTTTTTAAATAGGACAAGCACTCAGGGGATATCCCCTACTCATGCAATGCATTGTGCTAGAACTAGGAAAATAAGTTATAGGGGAGGAGGTGGTGCCTGTTAGCCGGCCTTGCAGAAAATTTGGTGACAGTTGATCAAAACGTACTCGTCTATGACTTGAGAAAATGCGAGTGTTATCAAAAGTACGGAAAAGTGTATGGTGAAAAAAAGACATATCGTGTAAATGAAAAAAAGACATATCGTGTAAATGGTTACATATACACCATTTTCGTGATGTATCGTTTGATTTTGAGCCAATTTAATTTGAACTCGATGCAATATTGTAGTAAACGGCACTGAACATGTTCGATGTGGTTGAATACATGGACCTATCAAATAGTGTAAATATAATGTTAATTGCTCCCTCCAATGTCAATCTGCAACAAGTCCCATAACTATACTGAGATATTAATCCAATCTCAAGTGGTATTTATACTTTTGAAACATGAGAGGCCCTGTGGTTGAGTGAATAGTGTGCAAGCTTGTCATGCGCGAGTTTGTCGGTTCGAATCTCAAAAAATTTTCTGCTTAAAAATCAATTATAACTGCATTTGTAACAATAAAAAAATATTATAAGTTTTCATTGTTACAGTTAAATGTCGGAATGACATTTATATATAATTTATATTATTCTACACCGAATAGGTCCCTATGGGATAGTTCAGTGACAAGTCACAAGGTGCATAAAAAGTATCAATTAACCCCATCCTAGGCCATCCCCATGTAAAAGTGACTGGTCCGATTCATAGGAAGAGTTAGAACTCGGACTTGTCCCTATCACTTGGGGACCGGTCACGTGACTAGTATTAAGTCAGTTCAATTTCCTGCAGGGGGATTACAGCCAATCGGCTGTGTTCTCTGTCTTATGTTCATGTGCAAAAACAATACAAAAACAGATTGAAAACAGAATCGTTCTCTTTGTTTTTGTTTGATTTTTGTTTCACTCACTTCAAACAACGAAATAAGACAAAATCAAGCAATTTGTTTCGTTTGTTTTTATACTCAGCTTTTAAGTACAAAGAAATCAGGAGAAAAACGAATTTATAACTCTAATAGTGTAATTGTTACAAAAATCACGTCCTATCTATTGTATCGCGCAATAAATAGCATAGCTATAAAAAATTTAAGTTAAAAAAGACTTTGGGTAAATAAAAAAAAATAAATATGGGCAGAAGAAAAATATTGGAAGGGGCCCCTGGATGTCTTTAGATTGGTAAACATACATATTTTAACATTTTTTTTAGGACTGATTGTAGCAGAGAAGAAGGTTTGCATTTGAAAATTATGAAGGGTTGGGTAGTTGAAGTGTCCCATTTTGGGAACATTGTAATGAATGATAAATTTTCATACACACGAAATGCTATATAAGTTGTCGATCAAACGTTTGCTGGTGTTATCGTGGGACAGGCAGTAAATTAAATTAATTCAAATCAAAGTGATTTGTCGTGTTATTTCAGCAGCAAATTCACGTTGTTGCAACTAGAAATAACTTTGATTCAACATGATTCTTCATTTTGATTTACCAGTACTGGGAAGGGTTCTGCCTTATTCGTAAAAATATTTTTGGTTTATAAAATAAATTTTGTATGGAGATTTAATTGAAAAATCTTTTATTATTATTTCCAAACTATTTTTTATGAATAAGGCCAATTAACGTGCAGGAAATAGTTCGTAAATTTTACTGAAATATTCATTTTTGGAAAAAGTGCGATTAAGATATTGAAGCTTAATATAAAAAAATTCTCAACACAGCACAAACAAAAAATTTGAAACATTTCTTTGAAGGTTATTGTAAATCATGTTGAGTTATCATGAAACACTTATGAAGCAAAATCGTTACCGAAACATTTTGAATTATTGTTGTTTTCGAAGATTTTAATATGAAAATTTTCATTTTTAGATTTTCAATTGAACTATAGTGAATTTTTAATCAGAAATAAATTTTAGTCAGGCTGAAGTTCAGTAATTTCAATTCTTTTTATTGAATGAAATATTTTATTAATTAATGTGAGTTTCTAAAGAAGAAAAGAAAAATTAAATTAGACTTTTAAGCTGGGGGAAATACCGATATTTTTCTGTGCAGCAACGCACTTCATCAGCACCCTAGTCTATCTACTTGGGTAGAGATTGTTATTAACATCAGCTATTTAACGTAAATTCTAATGAAACGGAATGTGAGAAATGATTGTTGTGTACAATTATTGATTTACCTTTAGTAAATACATATGTAAGTATCACTATTTATTGCCCCTGTTTTTCCATTTTTTCATTTTTATATTTAGGTTAGCACGAAGTTATATTACTCTACCTACGTATGTTTAACTATTCTTGCTTATCTTTTACGATCATCACATTAATTATTTTTACTTATTCGATGTACCGTCGGTACATACATATAAGTATTATAGTAGTGGATATTTATGTTACTTTGTTGTTGCATTCTCCCGTTTATTTGGTTTTCGAACATTAGTGATTGCCAAGTGAACAGTGATTGCCAAGTGAACATATTTTTGTCACGTGCCCATGATGAATTGAGACATTTTTAGATTTTTAATTGAACTATAGTGAATTTTTAATCAGAAATAATTTTTAGTCAGGCTTAAGTTCAGTAATTTCAATTCTTTTTATTGAATGAAATATTTTATTAATTAATCGAAAAACAGGGGAAATAAATAGTGATACTTACATATGTATTTACCAAAGGTAAATCAATAATTGTACACAACAATCATTTCTCACATTCCGTTTCATTAGAATTTACGTTAAATAGCTGATGTTAATAACAATCTCTACCCAAGTAGCTAGACTAGGGTGCTGATGAAGTGCATTGCTGCACAGAAAAATATCGGTATTTCCCCCAGCTTAAAAGTCTAATCTAATTTTTCTTCTCTTCTTTAGAAACTCACATTAATTAATAAAATATTTCATTCAATAAAAAGAATTGAAATTACTGAACTTAAGCCTGACTAAAAATTATTTCTGATGAAAATTTTCTGTTTGTAGGAAGCCATGAAACCTTTGCATTTGCACTTTAACTCCTTTGTGCTATACGCTGTGGTTTTTTTTTTGTCTCTGAAGAGGACGGACAAAAAGGTGCTCCCAAATTTAGATTCGTTTTAAAATTCTCTGTAAAAATATTTGCCACAAAATTCTTAAACAGCAAATATTAAGGAAACCTTGACACTGTTAATTGAAAATGAAACTGACCTTAATTGTTTTGCGTGAATATTGTGGTCGTACTCGTGCTCACATTTAACAGGTTTGTCCAACAATAAAGATTAAAGTCCGTACAAAGTAGGAGTCTTGTTTAGAGAAATATTCAAAATGCGGAGATAATGATTAAATGTTTCAATACAGTTTTTGTATGTACATACTCTTCTTAATAATTTTTTTTTCTGTAGAAATTTTACACAACATTTTATTATTGCAACATAGCCAAGTTTATCAAATATCTTTTGCCTTACGAATCAATTAATTTACTTTCGAGACTAAACTTTTTCCCACAATGTTTGCCTGAATGTAAGTGTTTCGCAACCAGCCGCAGTTTTCATTCTCATTTTCATTTTTGCAGTGGTTTGCATTACACAAGGATTTGTGTTTCTCTGGTGGTAAATGGTTTCATTTTAAACGTGTTGTCGTTTTGTATGCGTGAGCGAATGTTGTTAAGCACAACATTAAATGGAGGTCAAACCACATTTTCAGAGTCATTTACAATTTGCAAATGCTGATTCATTAATATACATTTCACTATTCATTTGTATTCTTAAATTCAACAAATATTTGCATTTTTCTATAGGATTGTTGTTTGTGTTTGTACTAAAGAAGTGCTGGGGGCAAATTACTGAATTCGATATTGAACAAATTTTCATACAAATTTATTTGTGTTTGTATGAAAATTTTTTTCAATATCGAATGCCGTAATTTGCCAATTTGCCCCCTGGACTAACTTTATTTAAATTATGTCAACATGCAACAACATGCAATGATGTATGCAACAAAAAATTACTAAGAAACTATAACTGCTAGCAAAATAGAACTTTAATACTAAAAGCAGAAAAATATGGAACTGTGCATATACACACATATGTTTGATTTATGATATGTAAACATCTATACGCTAGGGGGTAAAAATCTTTTGACTTTGATTTCTTTGCTGAGATTTTTTTGCTTTTCTTTCACAGCGTTGTCAGCGTTGTGAGCTATGTATGAGTGTATTAGTGTTTGAAAGAAGCAATACCAAGCAGAGAAACAAGTCAACCGGCTCGAAGCCGACGATGCGCCGCCGCCGGTTATTTTTCTGTATATATCCGTACACCAAAGGTGAAAATGAACTGCGAGAGCTACGGACTTGAAATTTGGACACAATGTGTAGACATTTGGCCACTACAACAACAAATACGTGAGAGTTAAAAACTAAAGGGTGTTCCAAAACGAGCAACGAAAAATGTTAAAATCCCATGTAATATACATACAATTGAATGTACATATATATACACTTGAAATTTTAAAAGTTAGTGTATTTTTATACAGACTACAACTATTAACACTAAATTTAAAAAATTTAAATCAATGGGTGTTCGTTCCATCAGTTAATGCAATTTTGACTTTGTAATTTTGACAACTTGCTGTATCTTGGAAACCGTAAGAGCAAAACTCTTGAAATGTTCAAAAATGGTAAAACTAAAAAATTAAAAAATTATTAAATCGCCATATGTAAAAAAAATCGTCAAAAACAAAAAAAAAATCGCCAAAACGAAAAAAGCACCATATTAAAAAAAAATCTCTAGGACTAAATTAAATCGCAAAAAACAGGAAAAATCGCCAAAATGAAAAAAATCCTTAAACAAAAAAATCGCCAATATGAAAAAATCGCCAAAATGAAAAAATCGCCTGAATAAAAAAACCCCAAAAAAAGAAAAAAATCGCCAAAATGAAAAAAACCCCGAAAAAAAACAGAAAAAAATCGCCAAAATGAAAAAACATCCAAAATGAAAAAATTGCGAAAATTAAAAAAACCCAAAAAGAGAAAAAAAGCGATAAAACTAAAAAAAATCGTTTAAATTGAAAAAAGTTAAAAAATTAAGAAAGCTAAATCAAAAAAAAAAAAAAAAAAAAAATGATCAAAACCGAATGTACGCGAGTCAAAGTCGCACTTTACTGAATTTATTTTAATTGCAATGCGTACACAACAACAAGAACAGCAATAACTAAACGATGAACAACAGGAATTAAAAATTAAAAAGTTAAGGTATTTACAATTGATGAGCACTGCAGTACCACTAAAGTTTCCGTAAAAACAATAAAAAATGTTTAACAAGTAAATTTTTACTGATTACTAAAATTTTTTTCTACAATTTTTATAAATTGCCTAAATGATTTGTTATATGATGAGATGCATTGAATTTTCAGTAATTAGTAATGCCCGTATTCATAATGAAATTCTACCAATTGGCTAAATGTTTTTCATACAAAAGTTTCAAAATTTTAATGAAAAAACTTTGCCACTTGCTATTATGATTATGGGCCCTACGATTTTACTGGTAATGCAAATTAAATTTCATTAGCAGTAAAAATTTACTGAATTTTTTTAGTAATCAGTAAATTTACTACTTACTGCAATTTTGAATGCAGTACATATACATATACTGCAGTGTGCCCATTTACTAACCAAATAAGTTTAATAAAACAAACAAAACCCAACAAATTCATATGTATTTACAATATTGAAAGTTTTGATACTTTTAAATAATTAATTTAAAAAAAGATACTAAAAGCATAAGTACTTCCTTCCAACTTAAAAAAAATTTTTCATTACTAGATGTTTACACATCTCCTCTGTGATCGGACTCACATTGCTTTTTTTTTAGAAGCTGTGATACTCGTACCATAAACATTAGAAAAAATTAATCCATTAGCAAAATGGACAAAAAATTAACTTATTAAACTTTTCGTTAAAAAAAACATCCCAGGACAAAAACATTCATTATTTATTAAATTTTAAAAGCTTTTAATTTATTTCTCTAATTTTGAAACTTTGATTTTAATAATAAGCTCGAGTTAGCAGATCAAAAATTAATGCAGTACTATTTCTTAAATATTAAATTTTTGCTATGTATCAATGGAGGGTGCTCTTGCAGTACAGCTCCTATAGTGCAGCGTAATAAAATAGATAAGCAAAATAAAACCAAGTATACCAGTATTAATTTCTTGCCCGTATTTTTAAATTTCTATCTATTGGGTCTTGCTTGTTAAATAGTTTATAGAGCAACTGTCAGTTGTACTGTACAAACGTGCTTGTCCACAAAACTTTGTTTAAGGCAATAAAATGCTGAATATTTGTTACCATTGAATTGTTTTCCTCGAAATCGATAATAATATTTTGTTTTTCTGTTATGCCTCTATTCAGTTTATTTTTAACCCATTTTCTTTTATTCAAACTACGAGTATTATGCTCATCATAAACTTAATCATTATCGTAAAACTCGAAACCACAAATATGCTCATAAATACTAAAATAAACAAGTAAGAGTGCTATATTCGGCTGTGCCGTATCTTATATACCCTTTACCAAAGTGTTTTTATGTAGTATAGAGATACATACATAAGCACATACATAAAGTATAAACAAAAAGAATAAAATAATTTGCCCTAGTTACTTTTATCTACAAAAAAAAAAATAAATTTACAAATCCTAGAATCATTATATTAGATTTTTCTGATTCCTTATATCAATCTAGTAGTTCTTAAAAAATATAGAAAGTGTGTTAAGTAAAAAAAGAAAAAAAAAGGAAATTTAAAAAAAAAATGTTTTATTTAGTTACTTTAATATCCAGAAAAAAAGTTCAAAGTTTCCAGCTCTGGAGCTGTGGTTATTATTTTCGTCGGATGAACTAATTAATAAAATAAATAATCGCTTATTTTAATTCGCTGACCTTAAAAGCCCATTTTAAAAAAAGCACTTAAACTAAATATAGCCAAAGGTCAATAAAAATAATAACCAAAATCGATTATTTGCGATCGTAAATAGTTGATTTTCGTCAAAAGAACGAACTCCAAAAATGTGTCGCTTAAGCTATTTTAGCGGTTATGGCTCGATATTGTATGGGCGTGTCAAGGCTCACTTCTTTAATTAAAAATTTATTGCTCACCTGGACCTAGTTCTGTATCAAATTTTAGCTCACTAGCACAAATTTTAATTTTTATGGGCGTAGCCCCGCCCCTTGTTTAAAATTTCCGTGTTATCAGATTTTTCTGGTTCATTGCTCACCTAGATCTACTCGTGTACCAAATTTTAGGTCTCTTGCGATAGCGAAAGTGATTCATCAATTTGATGAGTGTGTCAGTGGTCAGTGGTCAGTGAGTATGTCTTAAAATATGCACTTTTGCACCTCTATATCTCCGGAAACTTTCACTGTAAAACTTTCAAACTTCGCATATGAGGTAACATGAATTCTAATTATTCTAATTATGGTGTAAATTTCATAATTTTACAATTGCGGAGAACAAAGTTATGAGGGGGCTAAAAATAGCTCGAATGGCTTCGTGTAAATATACACACTACGTGCATTGGCCAGAACTTGGCCTGACGCACTATTGTGCGCCTACATTTTTCTTTTCGTTTTCTATATGAGTTGCCCCAGCAGTGTTCACCATACTTTAGCATAAAAACTACTGGTTTTAAATTCTTAAAGTATACTTTATTTTGACTATGAATATGTGCCATATTTATTTTTTGCTTATGTTTATGTTTAAATGAAAGGATGAGTTATTTAGCAATTTTCAATTTCTTGTTTCCCGCGTAAAAAGTCCGAAAAATCCCAAACCCAATACAAATGCAAGAGAGTATTTACCGTAACCATTTCTTAGCCTGTTGCAAAACCATCAATAAATTTTTCAAACGTTATTTGTTATAAATGCATTTTCAGACTGCGCCCATATAAAAATCGTATCGATCGAAAACGAAATAATATTGAAAGTGTAAGGCCATACAAACATACATATAAATGCATACAGACATTTGAATTGCTGACCTGCTGTTTCATTCCAAGTTTTATAAATTTTGAATGCAATAACATTGTTAAACCATTGACATTATGACATCTTGCAAAATATGTATGTTGTTTTCTACACACATGCAAGCAAATAAAAACTTGAAACAAATATAAGAGCTGCAAAGTATAAACTATTTTTAATGGTAATTCAAGTCCTAATTTCCTCTTTTTTTAAAATAATATGAAAAACAAAAAACACCAGTGCCAGCCAGCATCATTTACATCTGTGGGCAATAGAAGAATTAGAAATAAAAGAGCCATTTAAGGTTCTAATAAATACAAAACTCTATGAATGAATAGACTTGACCTACATACAAAGGAAAAGCGAAAGGCAAAAAAAAAATATTTTTTAAATGCAACACATGTAAAAAAAGTTCATTTTTATTTGAAGCATAAAGTATGGATATACATATGTACATTTGTCTATGCTTTCTGTCATATAAGGCTAGACTGACTGGAAATTTCAATGTTTGCTGAATCTAAATATACATACATACATATATACATAAATATATTTAAAATTGTAAAAAAAACAAAATATGAAAATAAGGAAAACGAAAGGATTGCTTTAACTTTTTTCTTGTTCTTTGCAGTGATGAAAACAAAAACAATGCGAATGCTTGTGCCCACGACGGAGCTGGAAAAAATAGGTTGCTGATTGATCAATATATCGTACCACAACCGCCAAAAAAGCTTAAATGACATTATTTTCGAACATCAATTTTAGACGATAATCGATTATTTGTGATCGTAAGTAATCGATTTTCGTCAAAAAAAGAAGTTCGACAATGATGTTGCTTACGGTTTTTTGCGGTATAATTATATTCTTTTGTTTTTGAGTCAAATTAGAAAACACGTGCTTAACATCAGTATTAGTTTTTGACCAACTTCACATGACACTGATTGACAAAAATGAACTTTTAATTTGTCACATGAGCTTTTTTACTTTATTTTGACTTTCTAAGATGGAAAACTGAGGTAAAAAAATTTGACACCCATAGTTTTTTTTTACAAGAATTTTATATATCATAAAAAACAATTGATAACATGTCTTTTAAAACTAAAAGCTGTGATTTATTGAAGTATTTGACCTAAGGCTGGTCTCGTGCAAGTGTCCAACAATAATCTGCCAACATTCGAGGACTCTTTAATTGTTTCGATCTCTACTATCTCACTCACATAAAAAGCAACAATACTTTGTAAGATATAGCTGCAATCTGAGAAGTAAAGCAATGACTTTTAAGTCCCCACATAGTTTAACCTTCATAGGGTCTTTGGGTCAATTTTGACCTGACCCATTTCAGGAAAAAACTTTGATTTTTTCTGAAAATTAATGATTGATCTATGTCATATTTTCTGACTTTTATTTAATTTTATATCTTAACAGATATAGTAGGTTTATATATCCGCAAACTTGCCAAAGAAAATTGTATGCAAGATTTTACACTAGAGATCTTCGGGTCAAATTTGACCCGTTTTAAAGTTTGGAAGTGTTGTGTCTGGTATTTTTTGTAAAATAATGAAAGATAATGAAATAGAAAATGGCCTGCATACATTATCAGACGATTTTGAAAATATAACATGACTGCAGATAATTTTTTTACATCTTATCGGTTGAACAATAAATACTGAGATCACAAATCACTTTAGTTCAAACTACACATAAAAATATAAATGAGTTACTACCAGAGATAGTACATGTGTTATTATCATGCGTGTTTATCATTATTTTTGTTTTACCAAAGATAGTACTCGTACCCTTCTTATATATATTCCGATAAAAAAAGTCTGGTCACTTCTGGCTGCAAATGGGAGGGTAAATATTACTTTTTTGGGCAACAGAAGGGAATCACAATGGACCCAATTGGGTCTCCAAGTGGAGGTGCGGTAAAGCACCACCCTTCCTAAACTAACCTAACCTTCTTAGTACTTTGCATCATATCTCTAAAGTTAGTAATCACCAAGACAAGAAACTGCAAATATGATTAGATTACAATAAATAAAATGGAAGGGTTTATTTGCTGGACAAAGTTAGATTATGTTTTACTTGCAAAAGAAAGACTAATCAATATTGTCAAATGGTGGTTAGTAACATGGTAGATATATAAGCTTACAATGCTTTTGTGATATCTACATCAGCTAATAGCGGCTGGAAATAAACTGTTTTGCAAAACGTCGACACTTCTTAGAAAATTTAGGATTGCAGCTTACTATGCCTTATATAAAGAACCAAAAGAGGTTATCAATATCAGTATTTTCACAGAAAGTTGCACTAAAACTACGTGAGGTAAATGAGTAGCCGTAAACTTCAACTAAATCCAAAGAAAAAATGCTTGAAGAGGGTAAAAACAGATCCAAAAGAAGTCGTTGCCAGATAGGCAAAATCTTGATATGAAAACTGCACTCTGAAATCATTACTTTATGTACAATTAATAATAATATCGATTTAATATATATTACGGTTTTATCTATCATATATTAATCGAATTAAATATATGAAATAATGTTCTCTTTCATTGTCAATAAGTGAATCACAAATAAATGAAACCAATACATAATTTTCAATTTGGGTCAAATTTGACCCGAAGATCGTTAACGTCCACGATTTTAAAGACCTTATGAAGGTTAAATGAAAATTTACTATACTGGATTTTCTTCTAGAACCAATTTCATGTTTTTGTAAGTTTCTTTCATACCGAAAGCATGTGCTAATGGAACAGAGGAAATCTATTAACATTATGTAAGAGTACAGCTTTCAAACTGGTTTTTGGCGAGTCTTTAAACAAAGTCCAATCTTGTAGTTCAAATTCAATATCTAGGAAGTTCATAACCGAAGTTATATCATTGCAATAAATTAAATTTTCTTCTTGAAAAAAATGACTTTTTTAGTTCTTCGTCTCGGCTACGAAAAGGGCACACCTTAGTATCTGAATGAAGCAAATTTCATTCTTTCAATCTAGATCCTAATAGTTCAGACTGGTTTTATGACAATTTTAAGTCGCGAGTTGAATTGTTAAAATCAGTTTGAGTTAGCAAATAAGGCTCCTCACTACAAGGTTCATAGGGTTGGATCATGAATTTCATCTGCAATTGTATTACATGAAGGTAGCTCGATGTCATGATTTGCTGCGTCATTTATTGGAATTGGTACTGCAGTGTCTCGTTTCTGTAAATCTATGTACAGACGGTTGTCAGATCTTACAATATTGGCAGTAAAATGTGCTAAAAATTTCTTACAACCGTGTGAACTGGCAATTTTTGCCAGACGCCGTTGCTAGAAAAAGCATTGTCAGTCCATTGCAAGACTAGCAACTGACAACAAATTGTCAGACATCTTACAATCGTGTGAACACATTGTAAAATTATTGCCAGATATTTGTCAGACATTTTAATATTGTCAGATGTGCGAAGCAGAGATCTGCAACAATACATAACACTCGCGAGCGCACTCACTGTTTACTATATGATTTTTAGTCTCGAATACTTTTCAGCACTCGCTTTTATTGATTTGTTGCTTTATTCGCTGGTTATTCATATACAGCGAGCTTCATGTATGAAAATATACACAATAACTTTTTAACTTGTACTTGCGTTGATTACAGAAAGAAGTAAGAGCGCAGAAAAAAGTAACAACAATAGCACATCCACTCTGAGCAAAGTTTCGTGTTTTTTCTATTTTCGTATTAGGTAACTTCTTTGTATTTAACTAACACTACTTTGGTGTTACGATCAGCTCGTAACAACACCATTCAACACATATTCATTTGATATATATTTGTGTATTACTATTCAACATTCACTGCAGCCGCGGCTGCCAGATTTCATGATTTGTTGTAGGTTTGATGATTTTAGCCGTTTTGATGATTTAGTTTTTTATTTCAAAATTATTTATTTTAAGATCAAAGATAAAAACGTATTGTATACTTCTCACAAATTCAAACTTAAAATAAACTTAATAAAAAACAAAATTTATTTCAAACCTACTGTTTATAAAATAGCAAATATAATATTTTGTGGATTTTTTTTTTAAATTGTGATTTTAACGTTACATAAAATGTTGCTCCTTTTATTGCCAGTTTATAGAAGCTATGTAAAAATTCTCGTCTGTCTATTTATATTGAATACAAAAACAAAGCACTCAAATTTGTTTTTGTTTTCAATATAAATAGATACACAAGAATTTTTACATGGCTTCTATAAACTGGCAGTTAATATCATAAGCCTGTCGCATTCTTAATATATTTTAATTAAAATGTTCTATGAAAAAATTTCTTATAATTCCTTTTAAATACATTTTATTTCATTATGAGTTTAGCCCTACATATTTACTTAAATATACAATAATTGATTTTTTCCCAAACCTTCTGGCAACGTTGCTTTAAGTATTAATACGATTGACGAATGCTGAGTGTAAATACTTATGAACTCTGAGAACTATAACTCTAGTTAATTCAAAATTCAAAATTCCTACACAAACATTTCTCGTGTTGTTTATCAGATGTACGAATGCCATTGCCGAGTGTTGAAAAAAATATTTAGGAAACAATACTAAACAGACAACGTGTATAAACTGCTCGTATGATCGGTACAGGCTCGTATGTTCAAACACAAATTCTTACGAGTATGGCGAGCAGATACAAAAACAATATGCTGTATTAACTACACCGCAACTCGTTTTTAAGCGAGTATCTTAAATCATAAAAACAGGCACTCATTGCAGTTTTCTGGTGCGAAGTTCATGCATCTGACAATGGCGTCATTGTAAGATAATTCTTTCTATGGGCAACACTGCGCACGCTTGATTTTAAATAAAAAATTTATAATAAAATATATGCAGCCAAAATCATTGCAATTGCTTCTTTATGATCCATAATAATTTATACTTTCACTTTTTACTAACTCAATACACTCAAACTCTTTTACTAACACATCTACACTTTCGGCCCTTGCAGTCTACTTCCAACTCAACTGCCAAGGAATTTTACAAGACAGTGACTTGTTGAACTTGTAGCAAGTAAATGAAAAGTTAGCTAACAGTGTTGCCCTATTAATAGTTTAGCACAAATTAACTGGATTTCAGTGTAATGTTAAGGGAGATTTTACTCATTTTAAATACATTTAATAATAATAATTTAATAATTTTTTTTCTTAAATATTCATAAATCGAGCAGTTTATTAATTTTTTAGACATATATAACATTGAAACAATACGAATAAAGTTCAACACTATATGGTTCCCTTAAAATTGAAATTGAAAAATATGGACAACTCTGCACTAAAAGGCAAACATGCAAGTTGCAAGACAGTCGGGCTTTTGTGCGAAATTTTCGTTGATAATACATACACAGAGCTTGCATGTAAGGTACTTGCATGTGTAAACGCAGGGTTACATTAAACACAAACACAAACGATAAATATTTAACAATTTCCAACAAATGGTTTAAGTCTGGCAACGCATAACAACAGATCTAACAATTTGTGCATATGACAACCGTGTGAACTGACAATTTTTCTACTGACGATTTTGTCAGATGAATTTATTGTCATACCACCGTCCAGCAATAAATTGTAAGATTTTCTGACATCCGTGTGAACTGACAAGAAACATTGTGCTGGCAATTTTCGAGTGCCAGTACATTGTCAGCACATTGCCAGATCTGACAATATTGTAAGATCTGACAATCGTCTGTACATAGCTTAAGGAATGTGAGAACTTTATTTATACCATTTATACAAGTAAGACAAAAGTAACAATCAGATACATGGTCTACAGGCTCTGTGCAAATCAAAAGCATATATAGCTTTTCTTTTGCCCAACCTGTAAGATTCTTTACACATGTCGTGCAGCATATATGAGGTGCCCACTCTTATCTTGATGAGCCACAGAGAAGCCAAAATAATCATGATAACACTGCTTTACCAGTTCAGTTAAATTTCGTCGCTGATTTTGAAAGGTAGTTCACCACATACGTAGCAAAAAGAATTATGATGATTGATACGCTTCCTTTGCACGTTGAGAAAATAAAAACGTTTGGCTTTTGTATTCGTAACTCAAAATATTACACTTGATGTAATTAAACCGTACGCACAGTAGTATTAACGTATAATAAGGTAAAATCATAAGTGGGTGTCACAACAAATCTGTGCGTGACAGAAACAAATTAAATTGTGTTTTAAAGTAATAAAACCTTGTTGATCAGTGTAATCAGTAAATTATTCTACGTGCGAGAAACGCTCAAAAAATACTTTCCCGCATTCATTTAAATTAGAAGACCTGAAAAATATATCAGTTATGGAATTGGGAAAAATTTAAGAAAGTATATTGAGGAAACTAGGTTCCTAATAGAGATGGACGCGTGTCGGGTTTTTCTTTATGACACTCACTACGAAGTCTTCGTGACTAAATATCTAATTTCGTACGTGATCGGCTCGTTTCCTATTGTGTTTTTTGCACGAAAAAACACGAAGTGATTTTAAATGTAAAACATGTATGCATGAATTTCCAGTAAAGAAAAAAATTGCAAAACCAGCAAATTTGTTGATAGTGTAGGAGTCTCTTAAGCTTAAAGTTTGAAATTAAACAAAATTATGTATCTATATGAATATGAAAAATACTTTCCTGCTGTTCAATTTGATTTTATGCCTGTTGGGAAAGTTTTTTGCGTGCGTGTTTCGTACATACATATATTACATCTTGGTATTTGTGATCGGGGCGTGTTGTGTTGTAAAAACGGCACGCGCGCCCATGTCTAATTCCTTACCCGACAAAGTTTAATATGTTTCATTATTAGAAATTCTCCAATAAATTCTCTTCATAAAAGCACATAACATGCGTTAAAAAATTTTTAAACTTAAATTGTAACAATTCCTATAAAAACACTAATTATTAACTTGACTGCACCCGGTCAGAAAAATACTAGTGTGGCAACACTCTATTCTTAAATAGCTCTTGTTGTTATTTACATTTATTTTCTTTTTACACCCTCTTACAACTACAATTCGAGCTGAAAAAAAGTCAGCCAATGTAGCAATGGTAAAGTAAGCACATAAAAAAATGTTGATTATTGAGTTATTGTTTCAACTTTGTTATTTGTTGTTGAGCTTCTCATTTGTTTAAATGAAAGTTTATAATATAATAACTATAGTGGTTCTAAGAAACAAATTACAAATTTATATAATGCATAGCATATTTCAGTCATAGGTATTGTACAAAACAAGAACTGGGTCAAAATTTATTTCTCACTACTTTTAATGGCCGAACTTTTTAATATGAACTAGGCCCTTTTTCACATTTATGTTTTTGTGAGGATCTGACTACTTTTTGAAAAATTTTCTACGATAACATTTTTTATACTTAAAATTTCTAGTGTGTTTTATATCTATTCATGATCACTTTGCCGGTTAAAAATTTCATAGTTACATCAAATAATGGGTTAGAGCGTGAGTAAAAATTAATTATTGTGTTATTACAACGGTTCGCCAGTGTGGACGCAATTTGGTAAGAGTCGTCTGGAAAGAAACATGTAAAATACAGCGTCAATTTTAGTGGGAGTGTTCTCGGCTTTTTTCTCAATATATCTATTTACATATTAAAGTCTGCTTAGCCGAAGTACATAAATAAAAAGGATATGCCCAATGTGCATGCAAAGTTTCAAGAAGGTAGGTGGTGCATTAATTTTTGGATTTTCCCATTGAATAAATCAATTAGGATTATTTGTCTACAAATTGTCAGCTGTCTACGTAAAATTTTTATGAGCCTGCCCTCGCCGACTTTCATATCTGTTAGTGCTTATGATTCATGTAAAGTTTTGTAGGAAAAAGCTATTTAGAAATACATGAGTAATAGACTAAAAACTGCTAAGCCAAAGTACATGAAAGACAAAGCTAAGATTTATGGGTGAAGTCACGGACACTTTTCAAAACAGGAAATTTTTACTTTGGATAAGTTCAATGTGTATGAAAAGTTTCAATAAAATAATAAAAACTTAATTTTGAGTTTACAGTGATTTTTCCCAATCCCTGATTGAAACTTCTGGTTTCTTAGATTTTTCTTAGTGATCTCTGATTTAGATTAATTTGTGTACCAAATTTAAGCTCTCTAGTGCGAATTAGAGTTTTAGCGGATGAAACTTCTTGGTTTTAAGATTTTCCCATTGGCGTACTCATCTACACTTGCTTGCGTATAAAATTTCAGCTCTCTAGCGTGAACTATACCTTATAATTTTATGAGCATCACCCCTCCCACTATTTTAAACTCACAATATTTCTGTAAGCAGCGCTTATAATTCATGCTAATTTTCTTCTAAATTATGCTAGACCAAAGTAGATTAAACATAAGGCCAAAATTTTATGGGAGTGATCACGCCCACTTTTTTTAGGTGATAGTTTAAAGTATTGTATACGTGTAACATAAATGCAAGTTTTCACTAAAAATGCTTAAAATAAAAGCTGTATATTGACAGCCTTATTTATAGAAATTTTTAAGGCTTTCTAAAGGGATTTTGAGAGAAATTTTCATAAGAAATTTTTCTTAAAAAGCCTTAATAAGATTTATAAATAAGGATGCAAGTTTTCGGGTTCAAACAATAGTAGCGTAGCCCGGCCCATTCTGGTAATATATTTTGGTTTTTCAGATTTTTCTAGTGGTTTCTCACCTAGACCTACTCGTGTATCCAATTTCAGCTCCTTAGCGCAACTTTTAATTTTTAATATTTATGGGCGTAACCATGCAAACTTTTCCAAACTTAAGATTTTTTTTCGGCCAGTGTTTATTATTTGTGTCGTTTCGTTGAAAACGGATAATAATACATACAGAAATAGTATATCTGAATTTGCTGAGGCGTAGTACACGAAAATGAAGTTGAAACGGTATGGGCGTGTCAACGCCCACTTTTTTAAAGAAAAAAAGATAGGGCTTGCCTCTATCGCAGTATGTATGCCGAATTTCAATAAAATAGTTTCCATTAAGCGCCTTAGATTTGCTTATTTCATTCTAGCCATTATGGGCGTAGCCCCGCCCTCCTGGCCAAAGTTTTCGGATTTAAAAATTTTTTTTAGTTTATTGTCCACCTAGACCTATTTCTGCAGCAAATTTCAGCTCACTAGCGCACATTTTAATTTTTATGGGCGTAGCCCCGCCCCCTTGGTTAAAATTTTCGGCTTTTCAGATTTTTCTAATTCATTGCTCACCAAGATCTACTTGTGTACCAAATTTCAGATCTCTAGCTATAGCCGAAGTGCTTCATAATATTGATGAGTGAGTCAGTAGGTCAGTGAGTCAGTGAATATGTCCTAAAGTATGCACTTTTTGCACTTTGAGGGAGGTAAAGCAGCTCGAATGGCTTCCTGTAAATATACACACTACGTGCATTGGCCAGAACTTGGCCTGGCGCACTACTGTGCGCCTAGATTATGTTACTTTGTTTTTGCTTTCTACAGTTGATTTGGCTCTCCAACATTTGTGATTGCCAAGTAAACAGTGATTGCCAAGTGTACATATTTTTGTCACGTGCCCATGATGAATTAAGTGAGACATTTTTAGATTTTAATTGAAATTCTTTAGAAACTCACATTGATTAATAAAAATATTTCATTCAATAAAAGAATTGAAATTACTGAATTTAAGCCTGACTAAAAATTATTTCTGATTAAAAGTTTACTATAGTTCAATTAAAATATTTTTTTTTCTTTTTAACAACGACAACAACAAATACTTATTTATGCATAACAAAAAAATATAACAAATACACAACGTGCACAACAAAATTCTTTTAACTGATGAATCAGAAGATTTTGGCTCTGAATTTGTTAAATGATATATAATTGTTTTTTTTTTTTGTGTTTTTTTACGTAATTCTTTTTATATTCATATAAACATACATATGTATGTATGTAGATATTTAGATATTTTTATAACAATATTATTTTAAATCAATAAATGAATCCAAATTTTTCTTTTGAAATAACGTGGAGGATAACAGCCGTATTCATAAAAAAAGTTGATTGAGGTTTAAAATTCATATTAGTTAAAAAACGTTTTAAACCTAAATAACGTTTTTTAAATATTGGTATTCATAATCAGTTTTTTAACTAAAAATCAATTAACCAAATTTTTTAAAAATATCGTGGCAACACTGTATTCTTTATTTGTCACTTGCATATTAGTTCTGCAAAACAACGATTGTTAACTCACAAAGTACTCGTGTCTATATTTTTTTATTTGTCGCTTTTCAGAGAAATATTGTTTCTATAAAATAAAAGATATGTTGCAACTTGTATTTAATAAAATAATAAAAAAGAAATCTTTGTTAAAAGTGCTTTTTATATAATTTATTTTATTGCAGACAAAGAAGCACTAGAATAACGAGCTTTATTTTGTTTGTTTTGAGTGTTTATACATCACTAGTTAATTTTCTACAATTATATTATTTTGGTTAACACATAAAATGAGAAAACAATGACTGGGAATGGAAACTGGATCGCTCCTTTTCTTTTAAATCTTATTTTGGAGTATATTTGATATTTCGGCATTAGTTTCAATAAAAAAAATTACATTGTTTTCTTCTAAATAACACTGGCATATGCATACATAATACATACATAAATATGTACATACATACATACACACATATGTACATACAGGTAAAGTTCAAAATGTAAACAAAAACGAAGCAAAATTGCAACAACGTCATCTTAAAATTGGTTTAAGCATGGGGGCAGTCAATTTTAAAATTTGCTGATTTACGCAAGGTTTAAAACCCGTTTTTTAAGCTAAAATTCTATTATGAATACAATTTTAGTGAATTTTACTTAAACAACATTTGAAACGCTGTTTAAAATTTTTATGAATACGGCTGTAAGAAAATATCTATATTTGGGGATTAATAATTTAAAATTGGGAATAAGGTTTAGAATTAAGCTGGGAATCCTTCTTTTTAAAATCATATGTAACAAAAGCGCAAAAGTATATTTCGTTTTCATATTAAAATCACCAACAAAATAAGTTTCCACTAATGCATATTTTTCAAAAACTTTTAAAAATTTGTATTCATATGTACGTAATTCCACCTAAAGTGCTTTTTAATTACATATCGTGCTACAACCGCCAAAATAGCTTAAGCGACATAATTTTCGAGCTTCAAGTTTTGACCAAAATCGATTATTTGCGATCGTAAATAGTCGATTTTCGTCAAAAAAAAAAAAAAAAAAAAAAAAAAAAAACCAAGTCCAAAATATGTGCCGCTTAAGCTATTTTAGCGGTTATATAAATAAAATTCTATAAAAATCCTCCCTACGTTGAGCGCCACAGGATTGAAATAATGCGATAATACAATAAACGTATGTACATACATATACACAACAAATGTGCTATAAAAATATGTGTTTATGCCAATATAATCTCAAGCGAAATCCATACATAATTAAATTTTCAATATTAAGAAAATACCTAAAGCTCCTTTATTGCTAAGATTGTTTGTTATTAAAATGTCATTTGACATTTGTTAAAAAAATAAGTATAGAAAGAATATGAAATTATTTATTGATTCATGATAAAATCGTGATGTCATGTTCGCTCGCTTCTTCTTTGTCCGGAATGATTAGTATTCAAGATATTATTCAAATATATGTCCATAAATATGATTACTTACATATTTATCTATTTTTGTGTATAACCACCCTGCAGAAAGTGCGAATAGTGAAATTGTGGTGATTTACTAGTGACATTGTCAGTAGTACTACTGACCAGTTGTACCCCAGCCAATGGTATTATCTACTGACATTTAACATTAGCTTGTCATTGAAAATCCACCACTAGACTGTAACACTACTGACTAAGTAGTTCTTTTGGAACCAAACGGAGACATTGGCACCAAAGATTCACTAGTAAATTTTATGGGCTCTAGTATACAATATCGATATTTCCTCTCTCGTTGTCAATAGTAAAATTGTAATGATTTTTTAGTGACATAGTTAATAGTGCTACTGATTAGGTGTGCCCCACCCAATGAAATCGCCTATTGACATATTACATAGGGTTGCCATGAAAATCTGCCAGTAGACTTTAGCACTATTGAGAAGGTAGTTCTTTTATGATGACATGGAGAAATTTGAACTAAAGATTCACTAGTAGATTTTAGTGACGCTCGTCTACATATATTTACTTAATATTATTACATAGCATAATAAAAAAGAAAAACAAACTATTGACGCGTTCATTGATAATATCACCAGAAATACTCGAGAACTGTTGTCTCTAACGTATCTGTACTCGCGCATAAAAGGAAAGTTGTCGACTAGAGGGCATATTAAAATTAATTTATATCTTTATATAAATATACTCGTATGTGTTTGTTTAGATTTCGCTTATTTAAGAGGACTATGGCAAAGACAGTAACGGGGAAGAAGAAATGAATTTATGTGTTGCCAGGTGCTGTGTATGAAAATCACTCCAAAAAATTAGTGCTTTTCATATAAATTTTCTACTTAAGTCGACTGTCTGCGTTCTTTCAACAGGAGATTATATATATTTGAAGACGACATGAAACGGAAGATATTTGTGTTTTCGGCCTGTTACTGTCACTCAGTTCTATTCTCTTCCTTAATAATTCTTTCGTAGTGGCATTGATTTAAAATGTTTTCATTTTATACTTTGTGGCCTCATTTGCTGTGCAATTTTCGTAAATAAAAGGTTAAATTAATATTTTTGTATAAAGTTATTTGAAAACAAACCTTAATGACTTTTTTTATGTATCAAAAAGAAATTCTTTCATTTAATTTGGTAAAAATGTTGTCTTGTTCAAACGTATTTTCAGCTTATACTATGTAGCCTCATTCGCTGTGCAATTTTTGTTAGTAAAAGGTTAAAATTAATATTTTTGAATGAAAATAATTACAGTTAAATCAGGAATCATTTGAAAACAAATCTTAATAAACTTTTTAATAGTAATAATTTTTTTACATTCTATTTTTTAAATTAACACATCAAATTCTTTCATTAATTTTGTGAAAATGTTATCTTGTTTATTTGACAAAGTACATATCGCACATTTACTTCAATAGTGGCATAACTCAAAAAACCAGTTTTGCAGAAAACGCGTTTTAAGTTTTCAATTTGCATACAACTCAATGGAGAAATGAAAAAAATTCTTCTCTCAGGAGGTAATGGTACAAGCTATTTATATGAAATTTTTGCACAAGATAAAATACGAAATGCCGCATCTTTCTGCATTACTAACTCAAAAAACTAATTTTTTGCGTTATGCCACTATTGAAGTATATTTGCGATATATTCTCTTGTTTGCTAACAATTTAATAAAAAATATACTGCAGTTGTCTCTTTCTAATAGTGTTTTCAAACTGAAAGTTAAAACCTGGTTTTAACGTTAAAACCATAAACAGCTGATTTTGCATTCACACTGCAAGATTGTTAAATTCAGGTTTTAACTCACAGGCTGTCTAATAACTTTGCTCAAAATAAAATAAATCTCCTGCCGAAATACGTGTATTTGTTGTTGGATTTTTTCTGCTTTTTAATAACACTTATTGGACATACTGTTCAACTGTTTTCGTTTGCATGAAAAACTGAGATATTTCACAATGCGCTCTAAAATGGAAATTATTTTATATTTTAAAAATAAAATTTTTTTAAAATATGGAACTGCTTATAGAGAATGAAGAAGTGCTTGGAAATATTGTTAATAATATAAAAATGCACAAATACATCATAAGATAAACCTTAATGTCAGACATATTGTCTATTTTAACTTTCCACAGTTCAATTTAAAATATTTTCGTTGTTTTCCTTCCAAAAAACTCTTTTTTCCATAATTTTTGGATTATCCATCCATTTTTAAGTTGAAAATTTTTCAAGCGCCATCAATTGTTATTCACTGGCATAACATTATCAGCTGCTGTCGGTCATTTCAACTTGGCAGCACTGAATTTATCACAGCGAAAAAAAAGGTTGCATTTCATAAAACCAACTTAAAACCAATAAAAAAATGGTTTTAATTTGGTTTTAACAAAAGCAATTTGTATGGTAAAACCAGGTTTTAACAGTTGGTTTTAATGTTAAAACCAACTTTTATTAAAACCATGTCTGTGTGAAAACACTATAAAAAAGCTGTGTCACAGATGATTTAAGATTTTTTTATCACTAATTTTCTTCAACTTTGTGCACTTTGTGTTTATGATCGAAAGCGTGCGGAAGGAATCAGCTGTTTGCTACGTTGCAGTTACATAACATTACAGTCGGCTAATTGAGCCTTAAGCCTCCAAACAAAATTCGTATACTTTTTTGATGGCTTTGTTTAGATCTAACGTCGTAAGGTCTCTCTTAAAAATAGCATAAGCTTCTCAATTCTCTATTTTTTGTATTTTGGTTTCACACTCAATTCAATTTTGTGGCTTAAAAATTTATTCAAAATTATTTATTCCAATATATTCCTTCCCTATCATTCACATGTAACACATTTTCAGATTTACAGGGAAAACTCTTCTTTCTACTGGAAGGTCCGAAGACTCATTGCTACTACTATCTTCAAAAAAAATTATATTGTATCCATATTAAAATTTTGTAAATGTATATCAAGGAAGTAAGTCAGTTTCTCGGAAAGCTAGTGTCACAGAAATTAATAATTGCAACTTGTATATCTAAGGATATTTATTTTTGTTAAATTTTCGTCTCGAAATCAATAACACAGTCCATCGAGTGACTGCTGGCAATGTCAGCGCTGAGTGGAAGTCTAGTAGACGATAAAATTTGTGCTGCTTAATTTCATAAAAAGCATATTTTAAGTTTGTTTGATATATTTGGAATATGTTTAAGATCTTACGACAAATGTTATTGAGCTAAAAGAAAATATGTACGCCATTTGAACAAAAGGCCTCTGAAAAGCTCAGATATATGTACATATTAGAGGCCTGTGTAATTTGTCTTGAAATGTAAAAACGTCTTGTTTTTTAAATGCATTGTCGTAGGATGTATTATACTAAACCAATAATAAATTATGTCGTTTAATAAGCCAACCACGATGGATGTATTGATGTACGTATTTACAAGCGATATTCGGAAGACTTCGTGGCTGTAACAAACAATTAAAACAAGTAGTGTTGATGCGTGAATGTTTGTTGTTTTCCATATTATACGTTTCAGTGTGTGTGTAAGACAGTAACCCGCAAGCCATAGCACAATTGTGCGGATGAAAATCACACACATGCTTATGCTCTTTAATTTAGTCGTCACTGAGCAAGCGACGAATTAAGTTGTGCACGCATGTGTTAATTTTTTCCTGGTTTTTTGTTTAGTTTTTTTGAGCACACGGAACGAAATTAAAGTTCAAATTTAATAAATTTCTACAGACAAAAAATTGATAATATAATTATGGAAGCTGGGAAATATTTCGTGATTAAAAATATTTTTGGCAATATGCAATGCATTTTATGTTATGAAACAAAAAAAAATAATAGGGAAAATAGATTAAAAAGGCATTTTAATAGTATCCACAGCTCTGTGAATAAATTTAATTTTGAATTTATACACTAAATTGTTGAATGGTTATTAAATTTTTACTTTTTATTTAAGTTTTTATTAAATTGCTTATTTACAAACAAAAGGATTCAAACAACTAATAACCACATCATGTATTTTATATTGCAAAAGTTTTCTTCAAGTGCAAGTTTATTTTACTCTCATTTTTCTCACCAATACAAACATATTTTATTTTGCGGGACACTGGTGTAAGATAAAGATGGTAGGCTATTGTGTGTTTAAGGGTGGTTTTTAAAGCAAGCCCACGCAAATTATGTCAATGCATGTGTGCATAAGAGCATACACACAACGTGTGTGCGTATGTACAATGTACATGTATGACGTTTGTATACGCGCCTATGCGTATGAAGAAGCAAGCATCACAAATTCTTCCATCACGAAGTATTTTCTTCTTTACTCATATACCTGCAATAACAGAAAAAAAACAAATATCTTGCCAACAGTGTTGCTTCGCATTTGTTTTACAAGATTTTGCTGTAGTAAAGCATTTGAAAAATTCCTCATGTCTTAAAAATTTAAGTTCTTGTAAGTGGTCTTTTGCAGGGGTGCAGTACATATTAAAGTATCTACTCCTACCAGAGATGCAAAACAAACTATAGAAATAAAATTTATTGACGTTATGAAGTTAAGCTTCCGCTAAATACTTTATCTCGTTTTGAATTGTAAATCGAACCATTCCATAAGAGACTTAAAGCCTTTCTACCAGAATAATAACCAAACCTGCTGCTATAAGCAGTACGTGATTTATTTTATGCCGATAACCTTTTACAAAAGTGTCCATTAGGGAATTAAAATGCTTTTAGAGCAAGAAATCTAATATTTTTTTTGCCAAAGGTATGACGCAAGACTCTACCTCAAAAGCCAACCCATTAATATTTAAGCCGCACTAAATATTTATGTACAAAATCACTATGGCAGCGTTACCTTTTCTTTTGCCTGTAACAAGAATATAATTGTATTCATAATGGTAGATTGTTCATCCCTGTCTTTTATTATAAGACTTTTGCTCCCTTCCATTTTTGTTGTTTAAGACTTTCATACATATGTCAAGTGTATGGATTTGAATATTAAGGAAATGTGTATATCGATAAATGCGCAACGTAAGTGAATATATTTATAATATAGGAATCATATGAAAAATATTCTTAGAACTAAAGTATTTTTATTGTATAAAGTAAATAAAACTATAGTTGATTCTCAGAAAGTATTCTTCAATAATTGTGCCATAAAAGCAAGCATACATATTTATTTCAATCAAATATACAAGACATAAAAATACCATGAATACATGAGAAGCAAAAACCTTTAGCCACATCTAAGATATTTATATTTATATATATATATTGATATTAATAACAATAACGTCAAATATTGAGAAAATGATAGCATATGAATAAGAAATGTGTACATATGTATGTAAAAAATATATTTATCATAAATAATTCAGCATTGTATTGGGTATGGAAAATAAGTATTAAGTGCTTGCTTAATATTAGAAAATGTTAATTATGATAAAGCTTCCCACACATATTTACATACATTTGCAAATGCTCTCAGGTAGCTTCTTGAAACTTTCAAGAATGTTTATTTCATCTTGATAAATGCTTTTAACAATGACAATTAAAGTTTAATAAAAATCTATCAATTATTTTCTTAATTCGAACTAGAGATGAGCGATATTTCGAAACCTGTTACTTTTTCACAGCGATTGAAAAATCACTAATCACAACTATGACTGAATTTATCAAGGAACAGGCTTTGGAAATGTAGTTCTTTCATACAAACTGTGAATGTTCTTATATGCTTACTATCCCAGCAAAAAAAGTGAGGAAAAAGAAGTAGGAAAAACACCACATCTACTGAATCGAACCACTTCAAATTAAGGTAAACACCCAATGAATTTTACATTGACGTGTCATTGGGAGGGAGTGGTTTGATTAAAAAAATTTTTTAACTCAATAAAAATCATGTTTTTGGTGCTATAAAAATCCGAAATTCGGGAGTGAAAATAATTCACTTCACAAAAGTAGTTAAAAAGTGCTTTTTATTCAGTGATTAAAATCACTTGTATATGGTTTAAAAAGAAAAAAGGTTAAATTATTTAATATTTATTTATTTTATTCTTATTCCATTGTTATTTTTAATAATGCAAATTTTTTGATTTCAAAGGGCTTAAATGTAATAAAAAACACTTGCCTTTGGCTTGAGCCAAAAAAGTAATAAATTTGCTGAAAACAAAGTAGTGATTTAAAATTCCATTTGATATGTGGTTAAAAAATGTGCGTGAAGATAAATTTTAAAATTTATAACCCTAGACACAAACCGCATTGTTTAACAGAGCTCTGTTAACAAAATAACATACCTCTGTTAAATAATAATAATTAGTTTTTACCCACAAAATGGACTTGATTCCCAATTTTTCAAGTAAAATGAACCAGAAAATTTAAACCGAAAGGCTTCTCTATGCCTCCCTTATATCATAAAACATTTAGTACATCCAACAACATAAAAAATCCATGTCTTAACCCGCAGTCAAAATATGGTTTTTAGTAATTTTTTTTCATAAATCGTTGGAGATGGGGAAAAAAAGAATACTGGATAAGACTCCTGTATGCCTCTAGATCAATGTCCAAAAGTCAAAAGTCATAACAGCCTGTTTTTGTAAAAATACAACACAATTTCAAAAAAAATTTGTTTAAATTTGAAAAATAATTTTGGTAATTTTTTTCAAAAATGTTATGACTTTTGACTATTGGACATTGATTTAGAGGCGTCCAGGAGTCTCCTCCAATATTCTTTTTTCCCCATCTCCTACCATTTTTGAAAAAAAATTACCAAAATTATTTTTCAAATTTAAACAAACTTTTTTTGAAATTGTGTTTTATTTTTTACAAAAACAGGCTGTTATGACTTTTGACTGTTGGACATTAATCTAGAGGCGTCCAGGAGTCTCCTCCAATATTCCAAAAAAGATTGGTATTGAAAATCAGCAAAATCGAGCAGACGGTTTTAGAGCTGGAAAACTTAAACTTTATTATGCCATACAAAATAACTACCGAAAACTAGTTATTGTTATTTTTTTTATTAAATAAACTTATTTTATGCTTCAATATGAATCAAATTGGTATTTCTAATTAAAAAAAATTTTAAAAAATTAAAAAGTCGTTTCCAGGGTTGGAAAATTTTAAATTTTTTTCTTGCACAAAAGTAACTTACTACAACAAATTTTTCCTTTTTTTGTAAATTAAACATGTCTTATATTCATAAAAGAAAGGAATTGATGTGAGAAATCAGAAAAATTAAAAAGGATTATATCAGGATTATATTGTGTGGGAAAACACAATTTTTGTGATATATAAAATTAACTACCGTAAACTAATTTTTTATTTATTTTTATTAAATAAACTTGTTTTATACTTCACTACGAACAAAATTGGTATTTGAAATAAAGAAAAATTGAAAAGTAGTTTCCAGGGTTGGAAAACTTTAACTTTTTCTCTTATACAAAGTAACTTACTAAAACAAATTTTTAATTATTTTTTTATAAGTTAAATATATCTTAAGTTCTTAAAAGAAAGAGATTGATGTATGAAATTAGAAAAATCAAAAAGTATGATTCCAGGGTTGGAAAACATTCACTCTTTGCGATATAAAAAATTAAGTACCGAAAATTAATTTTTATTTTTTTTATTAAATAAATATATTTTCTACTTCAGTACGAATAAAATTGATATTTTGAATTTAAAAATAAAATTAAAAAATTCAAAAGACGTTTCCAGGGTTGGAAAACCTTAACTTTTTTTCTTATACAAAAGTAACGTACTAAAACGAATTTTTCCTTATTTTCTATAAATTAAACACATCTTGTATTTTTAAAAGGAGGAGATTAGTGTAAGAAATCAGAAAAATCAAAAAGGATGATTCCAGGGTTGTGAAACTTATTATTTTTGTGATATATAAAAGTAACTAAGGTCTAATTAATTTGTATCTTTTCCTTTATAAATTATAAATATTTTACGTTTTGGAAAGAAAAATTGTTATGTATTAAATTATAAAAATAAAAACCACAGCTCCAGAGCTGGAAATTTTGAACATTTTTTCTGGATATTAAAGTAACTAAATAAAACATTTTTTTTAATTTTCTTTTTTATTTTTTCACTTAACACACTTTTTATATTTTTTTTTAAGAACAACTAGATTGATATAAGGAATCAGAAAAATCTAAAATGATGATTCTATGGTTTGAAAATTAATTCTTTTGTACATAAATGTAACTAGTTCAAATTATTTTTTTCTTTTTGGTTATACTCTATGTATGTGCTTATGTATGTATCTCTATACTACATAAACGCGCTTTGGTAAAGGATATATAAGATTCGGCACAGCCGAATATAGCACTCTTACTTGTTTTTGTTTGCAATTTTATTGTCGCTCTGCCTCTTATACGACAATTTTCAATATTCGGATGGGGTTGATTGCCAATTGTTTATTCTTGTCTCTTTTCTTATTAGTATTTATCAATACTAATAAACTGGCACCAGAGTACCAAATTATTATTACAAATATATATACTCCTTACCTAACAAATTTTTTTAAATGGTCGATTAGTCAAACCGATTCTGAGGCGACGTTATTCATGTAGGTCATGGAAAATATTGTGGTACTTAAGCTTTTTGCAAAAAGTGCAGAAGTGGCAATAATTAAAATAATGGCTGCTTCCCCGCCATTGTTTTAATTCATATTTTGTGTTCTGTTCTCATCATATGTAAAGAAAACATTTTCATAGAAATGGTAAGATATCTAATACAATACTATTTCTATGTAAGGTTTATATCCCAGCTAAAACTTTTCGAGATTTTGTAATCGGTAGTGTTCTCTTAATGACTTATTTGAGATAATGAATAAAGGAATTTCTTATTTATATGATAATGTAAAAGTTCTTATTTTATTACCTTCCAGTTATTAATGAAATATGTATAGAAACAATTTTATTGATCTTCCTAATTAACTTTAACTTTTAATTTTCAATAAATTAACTTTGATTTAAAAGTAATCCAGTAATTTTTATATATGTATTTAAATTCCAGTAGTTAAAATTTTTGCTGAATATGATTTCCAATGACGATTCACTATAGTTATGTTCAAAAAGCCTTTTGAAATAAAACTCTCTCTATTCCATTGTAACTTCTGTAAGTCATATTCATTATTTTTTTTTTATCTGTCTTCATGATATTTCTGTTGCTGGTTTGGCTTTCATAGTTATTCACAAACAATAAAAATGAAATAAAATCATTCGCATGTGCATTAGCTCTTGTTGTGCGTTCAAACATTAGAATTCGATGTAGGTTTTAAAAAGCTTTTAAAACTTTACAATAATATGTGTTATGGGCAAAAGCCTGTTTAGGCATGTCTCGCAAAGCCCAAATAAGTATTTACTTTTTATTGGATACCGATACCGATACCGATACCGATACATTTACATTTTTTTTTTACATTTACAATGATATGAGTGCGTGTGCTTTGATAGTTATTTACGGTTTGTTACATTTTATGACATTTTTATTGTGCCCACTTGTATTGAGTTCAAAATGGTTTGTGTTTATTGTGTTACATAAATTCTATATATTGAACAGGCACATTTATTCTGCTTATATAATATTCAAATCTATATAATGTTAGAGTGAAATTGTATTCAATTGGTTGCTATTTATGTATAAAATTTCCGATTTAGAAAAGGTTTCAAATGTAATAAGAAAATGTGCTTAAATCATATTTTACTGTCTTGTAGGGGAGCAGACTTTTGAGCTTTCAAGCCGAATTTTAGAAATTTATTTTGTTTACATGTTAATTAGAGAAATTCAGTATTCAATTTTACTTTATTTAGAAAAACTTCCTTCTAAACACTATCATTAATAGATTCAGTTTGAAATAAGCTAAAGTATAAATGAAATGTTTATGAAGTTAAATTATAAAATTTTTAACCCTTGACACAAACCTTGTGATTTAACAGAACTCCGTTAGCGTGTTCAAAGAGCTCTGTTAAGCTATAAATATTCGATTAATGCATTTCGGAAGTATCTTTCCAGTAACGGAGCCAAATGAGACGAAAACAGGTAAGAATGCTATATTCGGCTGTGCCGAATCTTATATACACTTCACCGAAGGAGTATAAATACATACATAACTATATACATACATACACTGAACCAAATAAGCATTCTTAAAACAAGAATTTTCCGTTTTCGTTTTAAAAATGTAGCATTTTAAAAACAAATTGTTAAAAGAAGAATGTTTCCTATAACATTAATACATAACATTCTTATTTTTATAACGAAGCAATTTTAAAACAAAAATAAGCGCTTTTATTTTAAAAGTTTCAAAAACAATACTGCCTGACTCACGATGGCGGCACAAAATTTTCTTTGGCTTATTTATATTGAAAACAAAAACAAATTTTCTTATTTTGTTTTTGTTTTCATTATAAATAAGCGAAAGAAAATTTCTTGTCGACATCGTGAGCCAAGCAGTTAATGTTTTTATATTAAAATAAAAATTGTAATTTTTGAAGTCATAATGAATAACAAAAATTAAAAATTTTAAAAACCCCCGACTTTTTTCAGAAAAGATGTTATATCTTCTAAACGGCTGAACCGATTTTTTTCAAACATAGCTAAGAACCCTCTCGATCAAGTCATCTTTCGAATAGAAATGAAAATCGGTTCAGCCGTTTGGCCTGTGCGTGGACACAGACATACACACAGATACACAGACACACAGACACACACTACAAACTTATAACATCCCTTTTTTTAGTCGGGGGTTAAAAAGAAATGTGAAGTTTTCAAAATAAAGGAAATTATATTTTTCAGCGAGTAACATTTTATAATTGTGTCGTATTAAAAAAAGAGAATTAATTTATTATTATGAACAACTGTATATTAATTTCCATTACCCTGTATGATCTTGGAGCACAAAAAAAATCGTTATAACCCAAATGAAAACTCGTTCCATTAGCAGTTTGGACTGCAGTCGAAGATAAAAATAAATTATATTTTTAATTTAAAAACGAAAATTCTATAGTTATTTTTCATTTTTAAAACAAGAGTGAAAATTTTTAACATAACAGAAAAGAAACTTAGTTCTATTTCATAAAGGTTACGTTCTTAAAATCAAATTGTTTTTTATTGATTTTAAAACTTATTTTTTTGGGTGTAGTTGTTTTGTATTCAATATATAATTTAATTTTTGCTTTTGTGCAGTTTACGGTAAGTGACTTATGTTCATTGTTCGACTAAAGAATTTGATTCAAAGATATTATTTTCGTTATTAGCAATAGTTCAATATTTTATTCTGTACTTCCGATTAAATATTTTTTACATTATTAATATTTTCCCTTTTTGAAATAAATAACAGAGATCAGCACATTCTAATGACAATTAATTGACGAACATCTAAGGCAACTTGAATCTTCATATGTATAAATGCATTAGCTAAAGATTTTGTCAGATTTTACTATATTGATCCCGACGCCGAAAACTGAATTAAATAGCTATTCATAATGGTAGCAAAACAAATTTATAGTTTAAACATCTGCAAGCAATCTAAATTAATTACAAACCTGGCCTTATTTTTGCAAAATATGCATTATGTCACAAAGATTCGCGAGACTAATGAGTGACCATGTTTTATGGTTAAATTATATATTTATATAAAAAGTTAAGAAATAAAAAAAGCTCTTCAGTTGAGGCCTTACTAATAATGTGTTTAATTAAAAAGAAAATAGAATGAGTTTTATTCAGTTATATTTTTTCCCAACAAAAAATAAAATAAATCAAATTTTCCAACCCTGGAAATATATTTTTGATTTTTGTTTTTCTAAAATATAAAATATTTTTAAATTACAAAGAAAATTGTTTATTTTATTCAGTTACTTTTATATACCATAAAGTTTTCCAGCTCTGGAGCTATGTTTTTTTATTTTTTTAATTTTGTGTAATGAACTTTTCCTTTTAAAATATCAATTATTTTTAATTTCTAAAAGAAAAGAAAAAAATTATTTGACCTAGTTACTTTTATATACAAAAAAAATAGTTTTCCATCCCTGAAATCATCCGTTTATAATTTTCTGATTTTTTATACCAATCTTTTTCTTTCTTAAATAGAAAATATGTAAGAAAAAAATCCAGTTTTCCAACCATTTTTTTGTCATATTTTTAATTCCAACCCTACAAGAAGGATTTATTCATCAATGCGCAGAAAAAAAGTTTCTATCACACTGTTAAATGCAAAATGAAAAATGTGATGGAAGCTTTTGTGTACGTGTGATGTTGCATCTCTCTCTCTAATCAATGAATATAACATATAGTTGAACTGCTCACTCCAGTGCTTCTTACTAATCAATGATAGCATAATTATTACTCAAGTTTGACTGATCATAATTGACAAATATATCCCCCACATTTGAGTAATCAGCAAATATACTTTTTAATATATTTTATTTGCTTTTTTATTATAAAAAATAACTTTAAACTACACACGTAACTAACATTTTTGTTCATTATTATTTGTACAACTTTTCTTTAATCTATTACCGAAATGCCAAGATTTCTAACTCAAACGTCTTACACAAACGTTGGGTTACTTTTTCACAAACACCATAATTTTTTTATCACTTGTACTGCCAGTTTATATAAGCCATTTAAAAATTCTCGGCTGTCTATTTATAATGAAAACAAAAACAAATTTTGAGTGCTTTGTTTTTGTTTTTAATATAAATAGGCAGACAAGAATTTTCACATGGCTTCTATGAACTGGCAGTTATACATTTTAATTTTACAAACCGAACGAACTATAAATTATTTTCAGTAAAACTCAATATTTTATAAATTTTGACATGTGTACATTAGACATTCCACTCTAGCATATATGTTAGAGTAGAGCAACTACAATAACTGTTGAATTGAATGTAAAATTGTTGCAAATGTGTTAGTAAAAAAATGTTGTTTGTGTTAGTTTCATCAGTCATTCATTTCTTGTAGGGAATTTAATTCTGACTGATATATAAAATTGGTTTATTTATCAAAAAAAAAAAAAAAAAAAAAAAAAAAAAAAAAAAAAAAAAAAATGGTTTTACTTAGTTACTTTTATATGGCAAAACAAGAATTAGATTTTCCAACTCTGGAACCGTCTTTTCGCTTTTGCTAATTTTCAATACCAATCTATTTTGGACCATTTCTTACATTCGTATCAGTACGATACCGAAGGCTCTAGCTTTTCTGGGAGCTTCGGAAAAACGATTTCACGTGTAGACAGACGGACAGACGGATATCGCTTAATCGTCTTTCCTATCCATAAGGACCCAGAATATACATACATATGTATGTATATAATATTAAAAGGAATGCTAATTCATAGACAAAGTGTTCCTGTATCATTTCCTTAAAATTTATATCGGAAAAGTTTGAATTTTAAACTTGCAAATATTTGGGGAATAAGTTTGTTATTTTTTTTTTGGTCTATAAATTGGCATGACTTTTTTCCTTTACTGGAAAAGTCCTTGCGAAATGCAATAATCGAATATTTAAAGCTTAACAGAGCTCTCTTAACACGCTAACAGGGCTCTGTAAAGCACAACTTTCGTGTTAAGGCTTATAAATTTTAAAATTTAACTTCACACACATTAAGTTAAATTAAGCTATTACTCGATATGAGATCATAAATCAAAACAAGATAAGCAGTACACAGAAAAAACTAAATTTCATTTTCAGTAACCAAATTCGTTGAATCAGTAAATATTTTATTTGAATGCGGTCCTACAAATAATTTTGTAAATTCTGATAAAAATTTTGTAAAAATTTAAATTAAGAAAATGTTATTTCAGTGTGTTGGTGTTTATCTTGCTTGTTGATAGGAACAACGTGCTGTTGTGCGGTTGTTGTTGTTTATTTTGTTTGATCGTGTTGTATACATGTAAATGCCGAAATGTAGCCGACAAACGTCGTGGCCTGTTTCTTCTCTATACAGTGTTTTGGTGCAAATTAATTTAGTGGAACAGTACAGAATATTTACTGAAACTAAGTTTGATTTCAAACAAATATTTGTTTAAAAATTTTTTGGGAATAATTTTTTCTGTGTAAATCATTGCGCTTTAACTTTCAGACAATTTAATCAAAAAAACAGCAAATTTCCTGCAACCATAAGCATATACAAGTATTAAAACTATTAAAAATGACCTGCAAAAATGTGTGTTCCTTAGTTTTTAGAAGGACTAAAATATTAGGTTTTGTTGAATATTTTAAGGATGAAAAGCTTTTATTTGTTTTGGTATCATATGTTAAGAAAAAAAATGAGAACTTGCTTTGGCCTGCTGCAAAAACACTTATAGAAAAACAGGGGAGATAGAATTACTTCAGTTGATATCTCTTAACAATCAAAAATTAATTAAATTTAAGGCTTATACTCACTCTGAAATTATTCATTTTATTTAATTTAGCTAAACATATTTGAGCTCTAAGTGCAAGGGTCCTTATTTAACTCATAGTAATGTATACATTAAATACGCATGAAAGATATAATATTTGTGTGGTTTATCACCACAAGCATTTGTCATTGTTGAATTCTATTTTCATGGGGATCATGAAAACTATGCTTTTGTACACAAAGAGATGGAACAATTTTTAATTTTTGTGACTACTAGACCGAAATGAGTCTGCATATTTGATGAATTTTAGGCAGATGGCTAAAATTTACTACAACTTAATACCCATAAGCCTACAAGTATATTGTTGTCAGCATATTGGAAAAGCGAAATCTTTTTATTCTTTAATAAAACACTATGCGAGCCATGAGTAGATAATACCAGTACAAAAGCACTGTGAGGGTCCTTATTATTTATAAACATATAAACATAATTACATGCATACATGTGTATGTGTGTGTCTACACATCATGCACGGATGCTCATATGTGTACTCGTACATCAACGTTTGAGTATCAACAGAATTTTATTATGAATATTATATGTTTGTTTCTCTGTTTTTTTTTGAGCTTTTGTATGTGCTCCACCTTTACATTTTATGTTTTGTATTTCTTTTATGCCTTTGTTTGTAGCACTGGTTGACCTAAAGCAAAATGTTAGGACGACAAACTGCGAAAGCTATGGACAGCAGCAGTCCCATAGCGACGGTACGGCATGGTACGACATGGCCTTGCCTTGTGTTTTTGATTTTAATGCAGCCGTTTTCCTTTCACTATTTCGCTTTTGATCACTGAAACTACAAATAAAATTTACAAATATATATACATACATATATGCATATGTATGTTTATACACACATATGTTTGCACATATGTGTGTGTGTGTGTGTGCGTTGTACAATTGGATTTTCGGGCTTATGAATTTTGTTATTTTCCTTAAGTTTGAGTCCCACAAGAACCTTAAAGCTTTTAGTTAATTGCCCTGTTGTAAACATAAAATGAATCGTATGATTTGATTAAAGTAGTTTCAGATTTTATTTATTTGCTACTTCTTTCTTCAAAAAGATTTAAAATATTGAGCAACCGAGTCAGGGAGGAAACCTTAAAAATTTTATTGCCTGTATTTTAATGTGTTACGCATAACAATCAATACCTTTTGTTGGGAGTTCGAAAATTATTTTTTACTTATTTTATTTTTGGGAACTCTGATTGCCTTTTATTAAAAAATTGTTTAGAAAAAGTTGACATGGTTACTTTTTTTTAACGATATGAAAAATATGCGAATAAATATGACATGGCTATATGAAAAATATTCTATTAATTTATTGTTGCTCTTAGCTAATAATATATGAAAGCAAGTATGGAATAAAGAATAAAGAGTATGTTTTACTTAAACATACAAAATTTACTTAAAACTCATATGAGCATATACCTTACGTACCTAACAACAGTTCAAGGTTTCCATGGGAATTTGCCAAGATGTTACACATAAACAACCTTAATTTACTTGACAGAATTTACATGTTTTATATTTACAGCTAAGGGCAAAATGTATTTCATACTTTATTTATTTTTTTATAAAAAATAGTATCAACCCTCAGGGAGTGCTGTTAGCTAAAGTAGTTAGTGCGTCAACTACGAAGCAAATGATGGTGTTCAAGAAAGAGCCTGAGTTCAAACCTTGGCGTGAGTTCAACATCATAGATTTTTCTGATACACGTTTGCATCTATGCTAATGTATATCGCAGCACCCTGCTCGTAGCACCCTGTTTGTAGCACAGTAAAATAAATAATAAAATGGCAACATGACTTGAAGTAATACGCCTCCTTAACACCAGAGGCGCTGCAATGATGCTATAAAAAAATGACAAAACGCACAATAGCAGAGTTGTAAAGCAGTGCAGTTCTAAGTTTGCACCAAAAAAGTTTGGCAACTTTGCACAAAAAAATCCAAGTGTTAAATTACAAACGTGTGCCTAGTTTAATTAATTTAATAATGTTATTAGTTGTCAGATTTTCTACAGGATCCAGATGATTCGTATAAAAACTTAAATTAATTTAAAAGAATAATAATTCGAAAACGGCTAGCTGTTCCGTTCAACTATGTGTTGTCAGAATATTTACAACCAACTTTGGTGTTATTTGTTCATTAATAATTATCACATATAATTTGGCTTAAAAAGCGATACGAACTTTAGCCTATTCAAATCATAAATATAGAAACAAATGAAGTTCGAAAAATAATAATTAAATTAATTTAAAAAAATAATGTTAAAAGGAAGACAGGTCTCTTAGGAGACCCACCCGCTTATAGCTATGCTACTTATCTACATAAAACAAACTTAATGTGTTAAATAACCATGCGATAAACTTATATTATATGATGATGTCAAATTAGTGCATTTTTTTGTGGCTGGTGGCGGCTGCTAGCCGGCTTGCAGCCAGTCGGCTATGATCTCTGGTTTGTGCTCATGTGCAAAAACAAAACAAAAATAAATTGAGAATTGATAATTCTCATTATTTTTAATTTGTTTTTGTTTCACTCACTCAAAAGAACGAAACAAAACAAAATAAAACTATAAACTATTTGTTTCGTTTATTTTCGTACTCTGCTTTTAAGTGCAAAGAAATGAAAACAAAAATAAATTATATTAATAATAATTAATAAATACAAAAATCATGTCCTAACTCCTATATCACGGCATGAATAGCGTAGCTATAAAAATTAATATTTTTCTTACTCATTTCGTTCTTTGAAAACAAATATCAAAATATTTTGAGTTGAAAAAAAGTGGAACGGAACAATTTTTCAAATAAAAAGCAAACACACATTTAAGTCATACTGCCCATTGTGAGTGTAGTGTATCTCACTAACTGTAATACACTGTACATAGTATAATTACATTACAACAAAATTCATTGTAATAATAAACAGAACGCTTACTTTATAAAATTTATATGACACACGTTCATTTTTATTTCCAATTTATGTTATTATAGCAAAATTAAAAATATAAAGAAACACAAAAGTTGTGAGCAAAATTTTGAATAAAACTCAGACTTTGATTTTTAAACGCAATCCTGCAATAACTTGCCTTGTTTAATTTTCAAATTCTCAAAATCTTTTGGCATTTCTTTTGAACGCCTTTAAGCTGGAACCCTTCCAGCTGTATAAAATAAACACAAGGAATATAAGGCGATACACTATATTACCATACATGCTATCGCGATCCTGCTTTTATCCTTGAAAATCAACCTTTACATGAGATTTTCTTGTAAAAATCACAACTGTTTTCCTATGAAAAAAAATAAATTCAGTAAAGTGCGACTCTGACCCGCGCATGAAGGGTTCCGTACGAACACTAGATATGTAATTTAATACAAACTTCATCCTATATAATATATAGTTTTGGCATTATTTTTTTCGTTTTTGGGGTCTTTTCGGTTTTTTTGTTTTGGCAGTTTTTTTGCGTTTTTTCTGTTTTTGCGATTTTTTTAAGTTTTGGCTCCTTGTTTAGTTTTGACACTTTATTTTCTCGTTTTGGCGATTTTCTTTTGGTTTTTGGCGTTTTTTCATTCATTGCGATTTTTTTTACATTTTTTTTTTTATATTTTTGGCGATTTTTCTCATTTTTGCGATTTTTTTTACATAATTTTTTTTTTTAGTTTTGGGGACATTTTCGCGTTTTGGCGATTTTTGCGTTTTTTTTTTCATTTTGGCAATTTTTTTCATTTTGGCGATTTTTTCGAATTTGGCGATTTATTTTAGTGTTAGAAATTTTTTTTTAATTTTGGCGATTTTTTTTTGGTTTGCCGATTTTATAATTTTCGGTTTTTTTAGTTTTACCGTTTTTGAAAATTTTAATTGTTTGCCTTTTACGGTTTCCAAGATATAGCAAATTGTCAAAATTACATAGTCAAAATTGCATTAACTGATGGACCACCCTTTAATTAAAATTTTTTTAAATTGTAGTGTTAATTGTTGTAGTCTGTATAAAAATACACTAATTTTACAAATTTCAAGTTTCAATATACATATGTTCATACAATTGTATGTATATTACATGGGATTTTAACATTTTTCGTTGCTCGTTTTGGAACACCCTTTAATTTTTAATTCTGATGTATTTGTTGTTGTAGCGGCCAAGGTTCTACATACTCTGTCCAAATTTCAGGTCCGTAGCTCGTACGGTTCCTGAGAAAATACCGTGTGGCGGACAGACGGACAGCGTAGCGAAAACAATAGGGTTCCTTTTCACCTTTGGTGTACGGAACCCTAAAAATGATATCTGTATTTCACATATCTTTCACTTTTAAATGATTTTATATTGAATGCTTTTTTCGATATCATTGTTACATTTCGCATTAAGTATGTTAAGTCTGAAAGGAAAGTAAAAGTTTTATTCCAGTTTTTCTTTTTTTGTATGTGTCTTCCATAGATTTTTTCTTTTAGTACCGCGAAAAAGATTTTTAAGCCACATCGAAGCATTCTAAAGCAAGCATTCAAGTTTGTTTAAATTCATTGCCAAATGCCACCAACATAAAAAGTTTTAGATATAAGTATATACTCACTTATATACATACATACATACATACATATGTACATGAGTATGTATTTATGTGTGTGATTGTATTCATACAAACACTATTTTCAGCTTTTCAGCCGGCAACAACTAAAATTGGGAGTGCAAACTATACTTGCATAGCCAGCACTTGAAATAAATACATATATCATTACACTGTTTCCGATACTACTAATGCTGAGTACATATTACAGCATTTGGTGACATCGCAATGATGTGTTCTTGTGTCGATATTTTAGATTTTCCATATTTTTCGTTGTGTGGCAATGCGTTGTAAACGAAAAACCTAATGTTAATGGCAGTGCACAGTGGGGCAGAATCAAATTATTTTGGTATTAAATCAGCTTTTTCTAAACAGATGGTCTTACCAAAATAAAGTTTCGCATAAACATAGTAGATATGTAACAGTAGCTGGTTCTAGATATTATAATTAAGGTCTAAGAATTTTATATTTATAGCTTAAAAAATGCATCAACTGAATAAATATCTAAAAGCTGAAAGCTATTCAAACCTGATAGCCTTTTTTTTACAGAACAAAAGGGTGTTATAACTTCATTCGATAGGTGAGTGTAGCTGTTACTAGTTCTCACTCATATCCAAAATTTTTACTCTTACTTATTTAGTTTACAAAATTCACTCTAATACCCATGATTTTTTATAATAACTATTAAAAAATGGTGTGATTTCGATTTCTATGGAACTAAAATAGAACACAAATATAAACAGAAAAGATTAAAAAAAACACCACAATGTTTACAGTATTTTAAGTTACAAGGCTTCTAGATTTTTTTTGTACTTTTTTTCTGTTTTTCTTTTATTTTATATAAAGAGATTTTTTCATTTATGTTTTTTTTTTTTATTTAATATTTTTTCTTGTAGCTGCCGCTTGTGAAATATGAGCTTTAACAAATGAATGTAGAACAAACTTTCAGTTCTAGCTTGTACAAAATAAGAGGCACCAAAAAAAACAAGAAAATAAAACTGAAAGCTGAAGAAAATAACAAACTAAAAGTAGGCGACTCTTGACGAATTTAATAAAGTTTTTTTTTATATAATAAAAATATTTTTGTGCAAAAAATGCATATTTAACTACTAGTCAGTAGGAGTTTGTTTGTGCTTATCTTGCTTAGTTTTATATTTGAAGGTGAGAGTTGTTTAAAGTTTGAAAAATAGCAAGGTTCTCAATTTGGCTGCCATTTTTTATTTCCTTTTTAAGATAGATTACTTAAGAGCTCTGTTTTTTGTTAATTAAAATAATTGCTTATAAAAAAGTCGGCGAGGCTAAAGCTATGTTTTGTGACCATTAGCAGAAAAATGGGCATATTTATAATTATTAAAATCATTTATTATATTATATATGGACTTCTACCCGACAAATATGAATACCAATGACAATACCAACACCAAAACGAATACTAATACCAATACAAATAGCAATAGCAAGATCAACATCAATACCAATACCAATATCCATACTAATATCCATAAAAATACCAATACCAGTACCACTAACAATACTAATATCAATACCAATACCAATACCAATACCAATACCAATACCAATACCAATACCAATATCAATACCAATACCAATAAAAATACCAATACCAATACCAATATCAATACCAATACCAATACCAATACCAATACCAATATCAATACCAATACCAATACCAATACCAATACCAATACCAATACCAATATCAATACCAATATCAACACCAATACCAATACCAATACCAATACTAGTACCAACACCAATACCAAAACCAATACCAATACCAATACCAAAACAAATACCAATACCAATATCAATACCAATACCAATACCAGTACCAATACCAATACCAATACCAAAACCAATACCAATACCAATATCAATACCAAAACAAATACCCATACCAATACCAATACCAATATCAATACCAATACCAATATCAATACCAATACCAATACCAATACCAATATCAATACCAATACCAATAACAAAACAAATACCAATACCAATATCAATACCAATACCAGTACCAATACCAATACCAATACCAATACCAAAACCAATACCAATACCAATACCAATACCAATACCAATACCAATACCAATACCAATACCAATACCAATACCAATACCAATATCAATACCAAAACAAATACCAATACCAATACCAATATCAATACCAAAACCAATACCAATACCAATATCAATACCAAAACAAATACCAATACCAATATCAATACCAATACCAATACCAATACCAATACCAATACCAGTACCAATACCAATACCAATACCAATATAAATACCAAAACAAATACCAATACCAATAACAATATCAATACCAATACCAATACCAATACCAATATCAATATCAATACCAATACCAATACCAATACTAGTACCAACACCAATACCAAAACCAATACCAATACCAAAACAAGTACCAATACCAATATGAATACCAATACCAATACCAGTACCAATACCAATACCAATACCAATACCAAAACCAATATCAATACCAAAACAAATACCAATACCAATACCAATACGAATACAAATACTCATGCAGTCTGTGGCGGCATTTCCGCCAACTAACGTGTAGTTTAACTTTTTCTCTCTTTCAGAAAATCACATTAATTTATAAAAATATTTCATTTAGCAAGAATTAATAAATTATTCCGGATTAAAATTGTTTCTAAATATGTAGTTACTTCAATTAAATTGAAATATAAATCATCTATATATAAAACAGGATGTGTGTATGTATGTATGTATGTATGTAACGTATGAAATTGATGAAATTTTCAGGGAATATTCAGGCGGGTGATACTGTGAAGTCTGATTTTTCATTTTCGGTCTGCGGGCGGAGGGGCGTGGCAAAATCCATTTTTCATATTGCACCACCAATGCCATATACACATGTATATATTTTTTTTCCTTTTTTTATTTTATTTAATTTTTTTTTTTAAATCTGGGTTCATGTTTTTCAAAACGAGGTATCAAACTCTTAAATCGGTTATGTATTTCCGAAGATATTTACAAAAAACCTATGTTAATAATTATCCAATATCAAAAATTTAAACCTTTCGAAATGTTGCATTAAAAAATCCGAGTTTTCGGTTTATTTAAAAAATATTTACATCATTCGATAACACGATGGGTGTAGTTAGTATTAAATAAAATACAAATAACACAGAAAAAAGTATTCACCAATTAATATTTTCAATTAAAAATTTAATTGATTTAATTAAATTTTTAATTATATTAATTAATTTGAGTGAAAAAACTTAATTGATATTATCAAATTGTTTATAGGTGAAAATTTAATTAATTTTTTAATTGATATTACAAATATTTTAATTAATATTACAAAATCCTTCATATTACTTTTTTGTGTGAAAGCTTTTATTTAGATCAAACTTTTATTTCATTATAATGCTTGCAGTTTCTATTACGTATGAAATACAATATCATTTAAATGACCACCTTTAGATTTCTATGCTGCAGTCGATCCTTTTGAGATAGCTTTCGAATACTTTTTCGTAGCCCAACAAAAAAGTTTAATTGTCGAGTTGACATCGCCAAAACCGAACATTGCGCATTATGATAACTTTCCATGCAATAAAGCCAAAATCACTCCTCTTGTGTAGCTCGTGGCACCGTCTTGTTGAAATCACGTATCGTCCAGTTCATAATCATCAATTGTAGGCCAAACACGGTAGTAATCATACCATGCCGCATTTTTCGGTTGTGAAATGATTAATATTCGTAAATCAATAGCAAACCTTTTACTAAAGAAATGACAATTCAAATGATAGATATTTAATAGCTGACAGCATTACCAGATCAGCGGATTTAAAACTAAACGGATAACCCTTTGCAATCTTTTATTTTATGTGCATCTAACCAAACGACTTTTGCGAAAGCCTACAGACTTATTAGGTTTCTGCTATCACTCAAATATTTTTATTTATTTATTTATTAAATGTTATGAATAGAACTACAAATAATATGATAACTTAATTTAAATGAGAATAGTAACAAAGACCTTCACTCGTTGTAGTGAAACAGACCAGAGTCTATGTTGAGAATCAAACCCACTACCTCTACAGTGATAGGCTTGGACACTACTTATTATCAACTCTTTTAAAAAAAGGCAAATCTTTATTCTCACCTCTTTCTCTGACGTTGAATCACATGTTATGACAATGGAAGCTTTTTAAGGGGCTTTCTGTTAGTATATCGGGTATATTCAGATATATGATGAAATTCGATTGATTTTCAAAAGTAAATTAAATTTTATTTTATAATTTAAATGTAACAAAATATAAAAATTCTAATAGAAGTTTGTGAGCATAAATCAAAAAAAAAAAAAAAAAAAAAAACACTGTAAGGCAAACACTTAAATTTCACATAAATGGTGAAAACTATATATATGTATAAAAAATAAATTAAATATTTAAATGATAATAAAAAAAATTAAAAAATTTAAAAACCCTGGAATATATCTAAAAAAGATCTGACATCTTCTTTACGGCTGGAAAGTTTTTCTTAAGAACCTTCTCGGTCAAGTCACCTTTTAAACAGAAAAAAACTATATCAAAATCGGTCTAGCCGTTTGATCTGTACGTGGGCACGGACAGACACACATATACACAGATTAGGGATGCCAATACCGAAATCCCGAATACAGAAAACCCGGGATTATTCTAAAAAACTAAAAACTGAATCCCGAATCCCGGGATTTTTAAGCAGAAATCCCGGGATTTTGGTAACATTAAAAATCTGAAATTTTTTTATTAAATGCAACTATGTTTACGTTTGTAAATAAACATGAGTTTCCCAGTTAAAAATAATTTTGAATATTTGAAATTTAATCATAGTAGCCATGAATCAAATTCTTTTTACTGGTTATAAAAAGAAGTCGTAGAGAAAAAAAAAATTATTAGTAATGAATTTTGTACCACACAAAACAAAGTCGGAAGCTCGGTTTGGTGTTTTTTTAGTGGATGATAATGGAACTACGCACGCAAAAAGCAAATTTTGCAAAAAGGTATTAAAAACTTTATGGAGGTTCTAGGTTCAAAGGTCTTTTGACACATATTAATGTAAGTATACTTTGTCAGATAAATATTTGAAATAAAATGTTTTAAATATTTTTATATACCCATGATATTCAGCTAGAAAAACGGCATGAGAAGGTTGCACCTCAACCAAAAATACTAAAAATTACTAACTTCCTTGGCCCACAAAAAGAGGTGTCGCTTGGCGCTATCAAATAAAACCCAAGGAAATAACGTCCAAATAGGAAAATGAAATAAAGCCCAACAAAATTAAGGAATTTCTAATTGGGCTTTATTTCATTTATATTGGGTGTTATTTCATAAATTTGCTCTTTGCCTCAATTAATTTTTTTTGGGTTTTATTTTATCAGGCCTTATTTCATTTCTTATTTGGGCGTTATTTCCTTGGGCCTTATTTCATAGCGCAATTAAAATACCAAACGAACGTTGTTTTTCGTCAGCAGCTTATGTTTGCACTAAAATAAGATCTCGATTGTCGGGTGCCACCCTAGATGCATTAATTTTTTTAAGAAGTTTCTTAAGAGATACGACTTAATATACAAATATTACTTCCATATTACTTTAAATTATTCCTACCAATTTAAAAATGTTTTATTTGGTTCTGTAATAAATTTAACTTTTTTTTCATGAATTAAGAATTTTTTTTAACACTTATACTTACATTAATAATAAATTATAATTCTAAAAGCTAATAAATGAGATTATCTAATATATTTTAGTTTATAAAATCCCGAAAAATCCCGATCCGTCCCGGGATCCCGTTTTTTTAAATTCAAAATCCCGAATCCCGGGTTTTAAAAAACCTAGTCCCTTTTGGCATCCCTAACACAGATACACAGACACACACTAAAAACTTCCCAGTTGGCCACGTCTTTAAGACATCTTTGACGACGGGTACAAGACAATGGTAAGTCGTAGAAGACATATTAAAGACAACTCCATACAAATCGTTGACGAAATTTTCATACAAATGGCGGCGAGGTCACACAAGACCAGATGAGCGACATTGTCGCTCAGATTGTCCTCAACAAGGCTTTATTGAAGACAAAACGTGTGACACTGTCGCTCAGATTGTCATCAACAAGGCTTTATTGAAGACATAACGAGGGACATTGTCGCTCATATTGTCGTCAACAATGCTTTATTGAAGACACAACGAGGGACATTGTCGCTCAGATTGTGCTCGACAAGGCTTTATTGAAGACAAAACGTATGACACTGTCGCTCATATGGTCCCCAACAAAGTTTTATGGAAGAGAAAACGTGTGACATTGTCGTTCAGATAGTCATGAACGCCGATTTCTTTTAAATTGTCGATCAGAAAACTTAATCTACAGACGACATGTCGTACATGAATCGTTGAAGACAATGTCGTCTAGGACGATTTGGACAACTGGGTTATAACATCCATTTTTTTTAGTCGGGGGTTAAAAAGTGCAATGTTTAATGCAATGAAAAATTGTTTGAAGTCTTTTGCAGGAAAGGTATGTGTTTTGTGTATAACAAAACTTCATGCAAAAGGATATTGTTTCCACAAATAAAAAAAAAGAAAAAATAAAAAAAATGATGTAACTAAAATTAAAAATATTTTGTTGATTAAATCCTGGTAGCTGAGTTCGTTTTACCCGTTTTTGTTTTTTAAATTTAAAATAGCTATTTAATAACCCAGTTATACTAACCAAAATTAATTTGGAAAATTTATATATGTATGTATGTATGTATAAATATAACAAATTTTTTCTTTTCTTTTTGTTAAAAATTTTATCATTTCTGCAAGCAAAAGTTTTTCACAGTAGTCAGACGCATGTATGTAAATTTAATGGTGCAGAAACGTGTGAATTATGTTTATTCAAAATATTCTAACAAACAGTGTGACGTTAATATTTGGATTTTTTTTTGCGTGCCGCAGAAATTATTAAATGTAATATATTGCAGTTTATTTTAAATGTAACGGAAATCGTAGTTTTAAATATATTTTATAGTTTATTAGCAATGTTTTGTTACATTGTAATTTATTTACAAACGTATTGCCTGATATCAACACATGCACACATATGCATTTTATTAACCCAGTTGGCCACGTCTTTAAGACATCTTTGACGACGGGTACAAGACAATGGTAAGTCGTAGAAGACATATTAAAGACAAGTCCATACAAATCGTTGACGAAATTTTCATACAAATAGCGGCGAGGTCACACAAGACCAAATGAGCGACATTGTCGCTCAGATTGTCCTCAACAAGGCTTTATTGAAGACAAAACGTGTGACACTGTCGCTCAGATTGTCATCAACAAGGCTTTATTGAAGACATAACGAGGAACATTGTCGCTCATATTGTCGTCAACAATGCTTTATTGAAGACACAACGAGGGACATTGTCGCTCAGATTGTCCTCGACAAGGCTTTATTGAAGACAAAACGTACGACACTGTCGCTCAGATGGTCCCCAACAAAGTTTTATTGAAGAGAAAACGTGGGACATTGTCGTTCAGATAGTCATGAACGCCGGTTTCTTTTAAATTGTCGATTAGAAAACTTAATCTACAGACGACATGTCGTATATGAATCGTCGAAGACAATGTCGTCTAGGACGATTTGGACAACTGGGAAATTAAGTATACGCCACATATGTATATAAATATGAATTGGAAAATGATAAATTCGTTGCATACCTTTGCGGACTATTCAACATAAATATTATATTATTATAAGCACCATGTTGTGTTGAGATGCTCATTAGAGGGCTGCGTCAATCAGTGATGCCAACTTTTGAGACTCAAAAGGCGTAAAAATTTTTGAAAAAAGGGCTAGAAAGGGCTAAATTGAAAAAATATTGAGAAATAAAAATATTGTAAAATTTTTCGAAAAGCGCGAAAAGGGGCTAGTATTAAAATGTTTCTGTTGAAAATAAAAACATCAACTAAATTTTTGTAAAGTAATTTATTAGAATATAAATAACTATCATGAGATCAACACATATGTACATAGCTTTAGAGCTTCAGTATTGTACATATTTCATTTAGATTTCAATAAGGTATCTACATACGCAGATTAAATAGTTAGCATATACATACATATATAATAGAAATATATATATACATATGTATGCATGTTTACATAAGTAGATACATTTAAAATTGGCCGTTGTTAAATAAAATTTCTATTTTTCGCGCTTCCAAAAACATACATTATCTGTTTTAGGCTGTACTGAATAACTTTCAAGGAATAAAATATTTGGAAGAAATAAAAGATTACTCTATATTATTCTTCTTTTTTAAATTGGTAAAGCAATATCGACTTTTTACTTATTTTATTTTGCTAGATTAAAGGAAGAAAAAGTTCGCTAAAGTTCAAATGTAGCCATATCGAGCAAAAACTAAAAAGGGGCTAAAAGGGCTGAAAGATTATTGTAAAAAGTGCTAGGTTTGCTCCTTTTTTAGTTTGGGGTTAAAAATTTTTTTTTCGCGTTTTGACTGACTGAAAATGGGCTAAATCTAACCCTAAAAGGGCTAAGATGGCATCACTGGCATCAACAGTCTTAAAATGTAAATACCCTGCAGTAGACTTGGGTCGAACTCGTTCACTAGTTCATTTTTGCCACAAACCAATGATCAAACCCATGTAATTTAAATGGGTTTGATCATTGGTTTGTAGCAAAAATGAACTAGTGAACGAGTTCGACCCAAGTCTACCCTGCAGTCAGATTGGGGCCAAATGTGTTTATGTCAACACAAAATTTCCATGGAAATTTTGTTTTGATGGGGTTGCATTTTTGGAGCGATGACGATTATAAATATAATCAGCTTAGAAACGTAGGCTTTAGTTGAGAGCAAAACAAATAATTATTCATTGATGACAAAGAAGCAGTATTGTGCGGGGCAAGTTCCTATTATTATTTAGTAAAAATCATTAAACAAATAACCTATATAAATTTAAAATCTAGTATTTTTTCTTCCATAGAACAGACATCTTGGACTCATTTAGCATTCTTCCATCATAATTTTCTGCCAACACTGTTAGAGATGCATGTAATAGAGCGACGTAAAGGAAACAATACCCGCCTTTGGTCTTTTGCATTAAATTTAATTGTTATTACCATAGAAATTTTTATCAATAATTAAAACAAACAAAAAATATTAATATGGACAATAAAAAGTTAATAAAAAATTATATTAAATCTTTAATTCAATTAATCAAGTTAGGATTACTTAAAACAGTCGTTTTTGGATTATTTCAAGTACGGATTCGGGATTAAATGAACCGCATTTTTAGATCAATTCAATTCCAGATTTTATTAAATCAATCTCGTTTTGGGAGTATTTCAAGTATGGATTCGCATTAAATCAAGTTAGAAATTCTTGAATCAAGCATATTTTGAAATTAATTCAATCTGAGGTTAACTGAAATCAATCTGGTTTTAGAATTATTTCAATTACGGAATCAGGATTAAAAAATATGGATACAATTAAGTATTTAGCACTTGAATAGTCCCTACTTAAATCAATTCTTTTGTACTTGATTTGAGTAAATCCGTACTTACCGTACTTATGACACCGCTTTGAATTGATTTAAGTACGGATAGATTGATTTTTATTTTGAGTGCAGTAGTAGTTACATTGTATACAATTTCTCTTCTATTTGTCAGTATAAAAGAAAGAGAGAAAACAGATGTGGTGTATTTCTGGTGGATTTTGCAACAACTTGTCAATATACATAAATTTGTATGTATGTACGTAAGGTATAGAAATGTACCAGTAAATGTCTGGTTGTTATGTCTCCATGTTGCCATAGGAACTACGTAGTTAGTTTTAGTGTTACTAGTATATTTTCAATGACAAGCACATGCTAAATGTCTATAGCATTAAGTATTGTATGGCGAATAATTGTAGAGTAGTACTGGTGACAAAGTCCAAAGCGACTTAGTACATTTTCACCATCGACATTTCCTTCAGGGTACGTTTTGTTTTTTAAATGTATTTTCGTAGCATGTATTATATTAAACCAATAATAAATGCTGTCGTATGGTAAGCGAATCACGATGTGTGTGCTTACAAGCGATGTTGCGAAGTCTTCTTGTTCGTAACAAACCACTATAGGTCAAATCACCACTTTTTCTGTGCGAAATTAAATCCGCCTACCAAATGATGGTAACCAATGCAAATTCTGAAAAAAATTCTTCAAAATTTAGTTTAACCAATTAATGACCAAACATTAACCCTTTAATAACAACACTCGATATATGCATTTAAAAATTTTAAATTTAACAAAACATTCGCTAATTGCTTAAATTTAGTTCAGTTGGTAGATTTAAATTCAAAAAATTCCCTTCATTTTCATTAATTTCATAAACAGTTCAGTTGTTTTCATAGAAATGTTACTTACTAAAAAGAGGCATTACTGGCAAGACGCAAAAAATCGCACTTTAAAATAAATTGCAAATAGCTCATTGATTATTACTTAATTTATACTTTAAATTTGAAAGGGGTCAAATGGGGTCAAAAGTTTTGAGGGCCTACATAAAGTCAGTGCTTATGATACATTATACTGTTTAAGCTATAGCTCATTATAATGAGTTATCTTAAACATGAATAATTACTTGTCGCTTTATTTTCCATTTCACAGCAATGAGTTAATACCAACGCAATTCGAGAAAATCGCATTTAAAGTTGACCGATTTTTACTGAAGTCACAAGTTTATTTTCACAAGAACTTAAATCTATTGACTTAGATGCAAAAATATGCGACAGTGCTTAATATTTTCCGAAAATTAAAATAACGTGTCTTTATTCTAAAGTCTTGACAATTAAAAACAACGAAAAAAAAGTTAAATTTCACTTTTGTTTATATTACTTTTGCACAGAAAAAGTGATAATTTGACCTACTGTGCAAACACTCAAAAGAAGTAATGTCTTCACCTTTGATGCGTGTATGCTTGTTATTTTGCATATTGTATGTTCGAGTGTGTGTGTAAGATATAGATGGTAAGGGTGGTTTTTTTTAAGCAAGCGTACACATTTATTGTAAATGCATGTGTGCGTTTGTATGTGCGCAGAAAACCCTGCAGTCAGACTGGGGCCAAGTGTCTCTTGGTCAACACTAAAATTCTAGTAGTAGTTACATTGTCTACAATTTCTCTTCTATTCGTCAGTATAAAAGAAATAGAGAAAACAGATGTGGTGTATTTCTGGTGGATTTTGCAACAACTTGTCAATATACATAAATTTGTATGTACGTAAGGTATAGAAATGTACCAGTAAATGTCTGGTTGATATGTCTCCATGTTCCCATAATAACTATGAATTCACTACCTAGTAAATTATTTTAGTGTTACTAGTAGATTTTCAATGACAAGCACATGCTAAATGTCTATAGCATAAAGTATTGTATGGGGAATAATTGTAGAGTAGTACTGGTGATAAAGTCAAAAGCGACTGAGTACATTTTCACTATTCGCACTTTCTGCAGGGAAACAAAAGAGCATACACACGTGCGTGTGTATTTAAATACAGACTTTTGTTTACGTGCCCATGCGTAGGAAGAAGCAAGCATCAAAAAATTTTCATCACGAAGTATTTTCTTGTTTACTCCTATACTTGCAATAACTGAAACAAATTTTTTGAAAACAACGTTGTTTAGCATTTGTTTTAGAAGATTTCGCTGTAGTAAAGCATTTGAAAACTTAAAAGTTCTTGTAAGTGGTCGTGTGCAGGGATCTATTCCGCATTCATTTCGGTACCAATCGCATGTACTTGACATGCTTATTTAGTCCATAAATTGAAATATAAGTAATAAAAGGAACTTGCGAACAGAAACTTATAAAAAAAAATTATTTAAGAAGTAGTAAAAACGAAAATCAAAATGTTTTGTAAACAGATTCAACTAAGCTCAGCAACAAGCGTATCTAAAGTTAGACGACCATATCTTACAATGTCATTTAGCAGCGGAGATTCTTCAAATTATTCCCATGTGACTGAAATTTAAAATTTATATTTCCAAGTGTCGTATCAAGTTTCATTTTAGAGTAGTCAGTTTTATATCAAAACTTCCGATTCTTCAAAATATTCAAATACCATTTAAGCTAATTAATTTATTGCATATTTTTGTTACTTCACAGTAGTAGGGAACTATCGCTTCTGGACCAATTAAAATTGTTAAATTGTTGCTGAAATTGTTAAATTTGGGTAATTAAAATTTGAAAATTGTTAAATTCTTGGAAATTTGTGTTTTTTTGTTTACATAAGGAGTTTTTTGTTTATATAAGGAGTTTTTTTGTTTACATTAGGAGTTTTTTGTTTACATTAGGAGTTTTTGTTTACATTAAGTGTATGTCTGTCTGTCGGTCTCTCTGTCTGCCTGCCTGACCGTGGGAAGTTTGTGTGTGGAATATTTTGTGTGAATGTATTAAGCCGGTTCATAGTTTGGCGGTTTTTATGTGTGTATGTGACGACGGGGAAAATCATGAAAATGGTTTTTCCTAATGCTGACGGAAAATCATCTAATGATTTTTCGTAATACCGAAGGCAAAACATTATAATTTTTCCTAATGCCTACTGCAATACATGATAATTTTTCCTAATGCCTACTGCAATACATGATTATTATTTTTTTCAAATGCCGACGGCAAAAAATGAATATAATTTTTTCAAATGCCGACGGGAAAATGATTTTTCCTAATGACGACGGGAAAACGTGAAAGTTATTTTATCTAATGCTAATGTAGGTGTTGCTAGACTGTGGGAATTTAAGGCTGACCGTGATTTGAGTGGGTGGCGTTGTTGCCGTAATATGTAACCATAGGAATTTGTGGATGTGTCTGTCTGTCTGTGAGAATTTATGTGAAGGTTTGATTGGCAGGGGGCGGGGTGTAGTTGAGGTAGATCGATTGCGTGTGTAGTTGTGTGTGAATGTATGTGTATGTGTGTGTGTGTGTGTGTGTATGTGTATGTTTGTAGGAATTTCAATGTGTATATTTCTGTAGGAGCTTAAGGCTGATTGTGATTTATGAGGGGTGAGGTGTTCTAGTAATATGCAACCGGGGGAATCTGTGTGTTTGTATGTCTGTAGGAGTTTAAGGCTGACCATGATTTGGGTGGGCAGGGTTGTTGACGTAATATGTATCCATGGGGATTTGTGGATGTGTCTGTCTATAGTAGTTTAAGGCTGATCGTGATTTGAGGTGGGTGAGGATGTTGTTGAGGTAAATTGGTTATGTGTATGTATGTATATATGTATTTTTGTAAGAATTTAAGATGATTGTGATTTATTAGGGCCGAGGTGTTCTTGTAATATGTAGCCGTGAGAATCTATGTGTATAGACGTGTGTAGAAGTTTAAGACTATCTGTAATTTCAGGTAGGTGAGAGTGTTGTGTTGTTGAGATTAATCTTATATATTGTATATGTATGTATGATCATGGGAATTTGTGTATGTATATCTGAGGGAGAATTTAAGGCTCGTCATGATTTGCAAAAGGTGGGGTGTTGTTGAAATTTTCTTGGATATTTCTTATATGAGTTCTGCTATGTGTGTGTATTTGAGCTGGTATTTATGTGTAGGTAGAAATAAATTGTTTTCAATATCGACATATGGTACTATAAAATACTATCATATATCTGGACTTCCCTAATCCTAGTATGCTTTTATACTTACGATTGCTTTATATTTTCTCATGCTTAAATTTGTCTCGCGTTGAAGTCAGTCTGTGTGAAATTTGTTTATATTACAGATTTTGTTTATTTAACTACATTCGTCTTCTTTGACTGAAAGAGTTATCTACACACAGAGAAAAACCAACTTGAAATCAGTAAGAACCATGCTGAATTAATAAGAACCATTAGCGAAGGTTTAGTCATATTGAAATTTCTTATTTCAATATGGACAAAATATTAATTTACAGTATTCATTTATTAAACTCATTAGTTTGTAGATATCTCAATATACATTTTCTATTATATTAAAAATTATTGAATTAATGTGATGAATTCTTATTTTTAAGCTGCAGATTTTCCCTGAGTGTATTGATTGTTTATATTTGCATTGTGCTTTAACTAAACGACGCTTCATATATTTTCACGATGTAGGTCTAATAAATACTTAAGCATTGATAAGAAATTTGATATGTATACATACATATCTACAAATTGATTTTATGTATGTATGTATGTATGTATGTATGTACATATATATGTACATACAAATAAGTGTTCAATTCAATCTTTGAATACATTTTTTATTTTATTTTTTGTCATGTGATGTCTGTTGTTGGTGAAATTAAAAACATTTTAATTTTTATCTGCGTTTACTTAAAAGTTTGTGAGGATTTTCTGTTGTAAGTAAAACTGAATTCTTGAAGATATGTACTTACATACTCTATAGTAATAGTAACTATAATAGAAATATTTCTTATACTTAATTTACAGTTTTTTAAAGTATAGGGTATAAAATTTTTTCTAGCTATAGCCTTCTACATTTATTTTGGAAAGCTTGCTTTGCTTTTTGAAAATGTATAAACATTTTTAAATGAAACTGATCCGGCACTCCAGCTTAGGTACTGATAGTTTTTTTTGTTGTTAGTTAACTTACTTATTTTTTATTTTTTATTGATAAACATTGGAAATCAAAAGGGAGTTTTATATTGTAATTATTATTTTCATAATTGTTGAAAACAATCGCTGCTTTTTGTTTGTTTTTTGCGATGAAATCATTTGAATTACTTTTGCAACTTTACGCGTTTATAAAAATTATGTTATTTTCTATATTTCTTAATTTATAAGACTTTTAGACTTTGTCCTTTAGGGGTTATATATTCTATTATACGATTATGAATAAGAATGCAGTAAGCTGATGTATTTGCTTACTGCTTCAAATTAAAATTTTATTAAATTGAATAAAAGGAGTTTTTTTTCTTAAACTCTGATGCAGTTAGAAGCGCTGGAGATTCTTTCATATAACAGCTTTTTTGAAATTTTTGATACATAGTATAATATAGAATTGGATAACATTTATTTTTAATTTTTATGTTAAGAAGTACGGGTATGAGACTGAATTTAAATGTACTTTTAAATTAGTTAAATCATAATGAACAAACATATTTTCTTCTTTAATAGCGATCAACAGAAAACGAACTCGTTTTCATATAATTTAGGTATACCCTATCGACGGCTCCTCTAGGATACAAGATGACTTTGTATGACGAAATTTCTGTTGCTTTATACTGATAATATGTTTACATTAATAAGATACATATACATATGTTTATTTTATGAACGGTGAGCACCTATGGCTTTTATTTAATGTTCTATATGACTTTTTTTTCATTTTCTTTAATAATTTTTTCCCCATAATAGCATTCTAAATATTTCAAGGGCTCAAATGCTGTGTAGTCTTCTTCTGCAAACTTAACTAAACGTCTAACTTCTTCCAATGCTTCTTTATAAGAAGATATTTTGTTATGGTCTTCTTCTACGATACGTGCCCATCGGGCAGAGTGTACGTATTAGTTGGTCAGTCAGTCTCTATTTTTATTTATTTTTTTTTTCTTCTAATGTGCCACTCCTTTTTTTAGATTTTACTACTTGGAATAGAGAATTTTTGTCTAATTTTTTGGTGGGTATATACATTAGGTATGTAGAAATTAGTTTAGATACAAAGAAATGCATGTTTAATATACAACTATTGTATCAAATCGATCTCAAATAACTCAGTTACCTCTACCCGCAATTCACCGTTGGTGTATTCATAAAGTGTTAGAAACAATGAAATATCTATGTTTTGAGAGAATTTTTCCCCTCAAGTATTTCTACATGAGGTTTGAGGGGTCAATCACTGTCGCATTCATATGTAATGATTATTCACTTAAAAAACGTCATCATCACCATCAATCATCTCCGTATACAATACATTCATGAGTTGGGTTGATCCAGATACAATTGCTGTCTCATCACCTTCTAACAGCTTTATATATTTTGCTAGTATGCATGCCTTAGCATGCTTCTATCGATAGTGACGTAAGAGTCCGAGATGTAGAGTGTTACAATTAAAAATCTTTACTATTAGAATATACCAGTTCGCTCTTTTGAATTTTTACAAAGTAGATACATATGTATGTATTCCATTGACCACAAAATCATAAAATTTCTTTGCTTACAAAATTGTATGACGTGAGGATTTTTTTTTTTTTTTTTAAATTATACATGCTTCGGCATGCTTTCATTTTTTTTTTCTATAAATTTATGTAATACTCATACAGATACAGATATAAAGTAAGATCTGTTTACTGTACATTTTAAAATTTATGCATGCTTCAGCATGATTCTAGTTGAAGCGTATATTCATTCACTAAGTTTGTTTGATACTTATTCATACACATGTACATTCTTAAAGATTGGATATCAAAGTCCAATTTCCGTAGTTTATCTATATTTTCTAAAGATCTGATAGCTAAAGAAATAAATAGAGTGAAGATCTTCTATAATAATCCCATTTTCATATTGTAAAATTTTGCGTGCTAGCGCTTTCGATGGGAAAATATACATACAACTTTATAAAAAGTGATAATATGATGTGCTGCTGAATATTGCACTATGTTATAGTTCATTTTAAACACTGAAGTTTTAGCAATATTTCATTCCGACCAGAATTCCACTACATTTAGTTAATTATCTTTCTTAAGACTCATCATTCCTAATCAATCCTGCAAAAACAACACAAACTAGATTTTTCGTTTTAATTTTATTTTTTTTAAATTCAACATTCATTCTTCAAATTACTTTATACTATATTAAGTAGCTTTTCCTCATTTGTTGAGTTGACTTTAATAGGAGACATTTTAATGGTACGATGAACTTTTCTATTGCATGCATTGAGTAAATCTTTATACATACCAATCCACTTATATGAACCATTAAAGCTAATTCTTTTCACATCATACCTTTCAATGATCTATTAAATCATTCTAATATTGATGCTTTCATATTAAGTAATCTTCAATCTTCTATTTATGTATGAGTTTTCCCAAGTATTTATTAAAAAATTCTTTAGAATCATCTGTTTGTAAGTTTTTTGGTACCCGTACCACTTCAAAAATATTTTCCATTGCCTTGGTTTTTAGAGTGCAGCTTTTATTTTCAGCTGTACTTTGAGAATGTGTCAATTACAGTCTTCAAAAATCAACAATTTCTATTTTCTGTAGAATAGTTCTACATTTCACCTAACTTAGCTCCATAAAACATCATATATTCCTGTCATTACATCTCTACAAGCACAAACAGTTGTTGAAATTTAATATGGACTTCGTTAACTAAATTCCTTTTTAAAGACATTGAATTGTTTCACAGATTTTTTCGAAAGTGTTGTGATCTACATCTTGCACTTTCAGCTACTTATACTAACATGTAGTTAATTTTCTAATCTATATATTTAACCGTAAACTCTTCAATTTGTTTTTAATTATTTACTTTTTAGAATTGCTTTTTCAATTTTATAACTGTCTTCTTTCTCTAATTTTATTTCACGTTGTAGTTCCTCAATTTGCATTTAAATATATTCTTGAATATTAATGCTTTAAGCTATATTATTAATTTGTCTTGTATTTTATCTTCATTCAGTTTAATGTAACTATCAACAATAGTCTGTATCTAATTCATTTATGCCTTCCAATACTGATAAGTCAGTATAAATGTCTTCAGAATTGGAAGTCTATGAGTAAAATCATCGTCATCATCATTCTCAGTATTAGCATCATTAAGTATGATGGTATTATCAAATATTGTTCCTTCTACTAGTTTCTTTTGGGGTACTTGTCTATATCTTGAGTGAAGGTTTCTCAGGCTTTAAACTTGTATATTTTCAACTTCTGTCTTGATTTTACTTTCTTCTTTCATAAGAATTCTTTTAATATTTTTAGAACTATTTATGAATTCTTCTGCTATAGGTTTAAATGTATCTTTTAGTTGTTCACTTGTATCTATTTCACCAGTTTTTATACTACGAAGCTTTTTCTTCAACACATTTCTTGTCAACACCAACTGTTTTAAAATTTTCTCATCCAGGGCAAATAACAGGTATCAGCAATCATATCAGCTTTTCAGGAGCTGGTCTGGTTTTCAGATCAGCTTTTCAGGACCTGGTCTGGTTTTCAGATCAGCTTATCAGGACCTGGTCTGGTTTTCAGATCGGCTTTTCAGGACCTGGTCTGGTTTTCAGATCAGCTTTTCAGGACCTGGTCTGGTTTTCAGATCAGCTTTTCAGGACCTGGTCTGGTTTTCAGATCAGCTTATCAGGACCTGGTCTGGTTTTCAGATCAGCTTATCAGGAGCTGGTCTGGTTTTCAGATCAGCCTATCAGGAGCTGGTCTGGTTATCAGATCAGCTTATCAGGACCTGATCTGATTTTCAGATCAGCTTATCAGGAGCTGGTCTGGTTTTCAGATCAGCTTATCATGTAACAGATCAGGCTATCAGGAGCTCTTCAGATTTTCATTTCAAGATATCTGAGTCAGATTTAGTTATCAGTGTACAAGTAGCTAGCCATTTATAACATTTATATACATGAAGTTTAAAGTCAGATGAAATACGAAAAAGTAAAGTTTTATGTAGTAAAATTATTTTCTATAACGATCATCGTTTAATTCACTATCTTTGCTTATAATCAAAAATCCATACTTATCCTTTCAACATGCTTTTTATTTTTCTCACCTAACTTAAACATTAAATATACATTATGATGATCTCTTATTAAATGTTTGGTGATTCTGGTGTAAGTTTTACATAAGTAGAATGAATCAACATTCTTATCTCTCCCCATACAAAAATATGCTTCCCATACGCATCATCGTTAAATATCATATTGGAATTACTTTGGACTGAAATAACAGATTCACTATCGGTAAATTTTGTAATATATTATTATTTTAATTGATGAAATTAATTTCTTCAGATATTTATATCTGGGGTGATATAAAGATTTTGAGTATAAATAAATGTTCTCAAATTTAAGTCCATTAGGACTTTCTAGCAAGCCAATCATAGCTTTTTTTCGCAATTTGACAGGTCAACTATTGTTGCACGAATATAATTTGATATAAGGGAACTATGATTTATTTTTGAACTGTCGTTCGATGAATCATCAATATTTCGTGAGAAAATATAAAGCAATCGTAAGTATAAAAGCATACTAGGATTAGGGAAGTCCAGATATATGATAGTATTTTATAGTACCATATGTCGATATTGAAAACAATTTATTTCTACCTACACATAAATACCAGCTCAAATACACACACATAGCAGAACTCATATAAGAAATATCCAAGAAAATTTCAACAACACCCCACCTTTTGCAAATCATGACGAGCCTTAAATTCTCCCTCAGATATACATACACAAATTCCCATGATCATACATACATATACAATATATAAGATTAATCTCAACAACACAACACTCTCACCTACCTGAAATTACAGATAGTCTTAAACTTCTACACACGTCTATACACATAGATTCTCACGGCTACATATTACAAGAACACCTCGGCCCTAATAAATCACAATCATCTTAAATTCTTACAAAAATACATATATACATACATACACATAACCAATTTACCTCAACAACATCCTCACCCACCTCAAATCACGATCAGCCTTAAACTACTATAGACAGACACATCCACAAATCCCCATGGATACATATTACGTCAACAACCCTGCCCACCCAAATCATGGTCAGCCTTAAACTCCTACAGACATACAAACACACAGATTCCCCCGGTTGCATATTACTAGAACACCTCACCCCTCATAAATCACAATCAGCCTTAAGCTCCTACAGAAATATACACATTGAAATTCCTACAAACATACACATACACACACACACACACACACATACACATACATTCACACACAACTACACACGCAATCGATCTACCTCAACTACACCCCGCCCCCTGCCAATCAAACCTTCACATAAATTCTCACAGACAGACAGACACATCCACAAATTCCTATGGTTACATATTACGGCAACAACGCCACCCACTCAAATCACGGTCAGCCTTAAATTCCCACAGTCTAGCAACACCTACATTAGCATTAGATAAAATAACTTTCACGTTTTCCCGTCGTCATTAGGAAAAATCATTTTCCCGTCGGCATTTGAAAAAATTATATTCATTTTTTGCCGTCGGCATTTGAAAAAAATAATAATCATGTATTGCAGTAGGCATTAGGAAAAATTATCATGTATTGCAGTAGGCATTAGGAAAAATTATAATGTTTTGCCTTCGGTATTACGAAAAATCATTAGATGATTTTCCGTCAGCATTAGGAAAAACCATTTTCATGATTTTCCCCGTCGTCACATACACACATAAAAACCGCCAAACTATGAACCGGCTTAATACATTCACACAAAATATTCCACACACAAACTTCCCACGGTCAGGCAGGCAGACAGAGAGACCGACAGACAGACATACACTTAATGTAAACAAAAACTCCTAATGTAAACAAAAAACTCCTAATGTAAACAAAAAAACTCCTTATATAAACAAAAAACTCCTTATGTAAACAAAAAAACACAAATTTCCAAGAATTTAACAATTTTCAAATTTTAATTACCCAAATTTAACAATTTCAGCAACAATTTAACAATTTTAATTGGTCCAGAAGCGATAGTTCCCTACTACTCTTCACATACAAGTCAGTCTGTAAATCTAAGTAATCCTTAAGAATTAAAGAAATTGCAAAATATGCATGTGACTACAGATGTGATGCATTATATGTAACGTTGGCTTGGAGTGTAAACCCGCTAACTCACTTCAACCAAATTTTACAGGATAGACAAAAAAATTAATATTTTTTATACAGTTTTTTTTGACATGTAGAGTTTTAAATTAAAATAAATAAAAAATTTCTAGCTATTAACGTGACTGCACACAGTCAAAAAAAAAAACTTGTTAGGCAACATTCTATTCTTACTAAGGCAATGATTAGCTGTTGTTGCTTTTTACATTTATTTTCCTTACAGACTTTTTTCAAATTAAAATTTGAGCTGGAAAAAGTCATTGACTGGCAATGGAAAAGTAAGAAAATAAAAAACATGTGTATTATTGAGTTCATGTTTTATCTTGGATATTAGTTAAACTTCTCATTTATTTAAATGAAAATTTTTGGGTAAAGGTTCCCTGATGACCTAAATTAGCAACAGTGAAATGCGCTAAACCCCAAAATAATCAATTTCAGTGTATCTTTAATAAACAATGTCTTACTAAATTTATATTGCGTTAACAAATGTTAAACTTAAATTGTAACAATACCACCCCATATCAAAAAAAAAAAAAAAAAAAAAAACAAAAAAAAAACGCTAAAACAAATAATTTTGGCAATCAAATGTTCCATATTATAAAAAGTTGATTTATCATGTTTATACAGGGTGGGCCAAAAGAAACCAAGGGGTGTAAAAGTTTAATAACTTTTTTGTTTATTAATTTTTTTTTTATTTTTTCTTTCAGATTATATAGACAACACTTTGAGAATTTATAATGGAGAGGTTCACAACTAAACAGAGAACCAGAACAATAGAATTTTATTATTTAAACCAGAAATCAACTTTATTGAAAATTTGATTATGAGTGATGAAGCTCATTTTCATTTGAATGGCTTTGTTAATAAGCAGAACTGTAGGTTCTGGGGTTCTCAAAATCCAAGAGCCATTCATTAACGCCAATTGCACCCCATCAGGTGTACAGTATGGTGTGGGATCACATCTGAAAATGTCATTGGGCCCTACTTCTTCGAGAATGAAGATGGAAGTGCTGTAACCGTAAATGGAGAGCGGTATCGGTTTATGATAGAAAATTTTTTACGTCCTGCTCTTGAAAACAGACCTGGTATGTGGTTTCAGCAGGACGGAGCCACTGCCCATACTGCCCGAGACGCAATGGCACTTTTAAGTCAAATTTTTGGAGAGCGAATAATTTCTCGAAATTCGGAAATTATTTGGCCAGCGCCATCGCCAGATTTGACAGCACCCGACTATTTTCTTTGGGGTTTTTTGAAGGAGCGAGTGTATGTGAACAAGCCAGAGATAATCCTTGAACTCAAGGCAAACATTGTTGCAGAAATTCGAACGCTACAGCCACAAGTTTTGAAAGATGTTATGGAAAATGCTCTAAAAAGAGCCCATCAGTGCGAAGCTGAAAACGGTGGTCATTTAAGAGACATCATTTTTCATACTTAGTGTAAAAAAATTTCCATTTTGTATATTACATAATCTGAAAGAAAAAATAAAAAAAAGTTAATAAACAAAAAAGTTATTAAACTTTTACACCCCTTGGTTTCTTTTGGCCCACCCTGTATTTTAAGGCGACGATATGCTTCTCGGTGGAAGATAGTTGAAAAGCGTCTAAGATTGAAAAATATTCCTGCAGGCAAACATATAACAGTAAGTTACTTCACATAAATATTAATTTTTTGTTTTTCATGTTAATTACACAAAAAATTATAATTTTGCATTTCAAGTAATATATAAAAGGGTTTCTAATAGGGACTTTTGAACTTTGACATTTGATAGTGAACATGTTTTTTAAGCTACATCTCTCGAATTAGTGTAGTTTATACAGTATATTTTGCTAAAACATTACAGATGGAGATAAAATTGTTGGTGCCACGCCCATTTCACGTTCAAAAGTGGTATAACTCGATGCTTAGCAACTTCTTTGGACATAATTAAATGATACGAGAATGGTCATCAACGACATGTGTTTTCAAAAGGAGGGTAGCGTTAGCTAAAGTAGGTTACACGTTGACTACAACGGTCTCCGACCGATATTAGATAACAACACCATGCATTTTTCTGATGTACATTAGTGTCCGTTTCTATCACTTGTTGCAGGAAAGTTCAAGTGATGAAGCCATAGTCACTGGTCACTGAACTACACCGGCTTCAGCGGATGGTAATACTAACTAATGTAACATCAGAGCTTCCTCCTTCACCCGTATTGTGTATTGTAAAATAATCAATAAAATGTCTACCTAACACAGTTTTGAAAATTTAATAAACCTCACTGACACCAGAGGCGCTGCAACACAACATTATTAAAATCTTGCAAAAAAAGTAGAGTTGTAGAAGAATGAAGCTTTCTTCTCTATCAACATTTAGAATTAGTAGTATGCTTTCATTGAATGAGTGTTACTTCTCTTTTATAAAAAAAAGAAGGATGGCGCTAGATCCCACTCTCAACATTCTGCCAAAGCGATTTGAGGGTCTGCTCATCCCTCGTGGAAGTCATGTGAACTACATTTTTTTTTAATTTACATTTTAAGTTAGGAAATGCGTAATGAAACATGCTTTACTTAGGTACATGTCTTCTAACTACATAAAAATAAAAAAAATAATAATTTTCCTTATATAATTCATATCTCTTTTTAAGTCAAGTATATTTTACAAACAGGAGCGTATGTATACAAAGCATTTTAGTTTACTTTTTATGAATTTTTAAAAAGACTTATACAGTGAAACTTCGTTATAACGAGAAACTTAACGTTTGTTTATTGAGTCCCTTGAGAAAACCTTTTTATTGCAAAATTTTTCATACAAAAATACACTATAGGTATAACGAACAAATTCTGAGCAAAACAGCCTCTATATAGCGAAATATTTCTTCAAATGTATCAATATAACGAAATCAGAATAAATTCTAAATGGTACAGTCTTAATGTATTTACAAGCCCTTTTGTAAAGCCTCTATACAATGAAGTATTTGTACGAAAGCTTCTATACAACGAAGTAAGAATAAAATTATGTATAGTATATAAAATGATAAAGTTATAACGAATTTTTTTTTTCGTATTTCTTCAAATTTCGTTGTATCAAGGCTTTGCTGATTATATTTATAGCGAATCAATGGCTATAACGTAGTATTTTCGGATTCCCTTGGAATTCGTTATATCGAAGTTTCACTGTATATACATATATACACACACATAATTATGTACGGCTGCCTGAAAACATTTATGTTAAGTAATGTGCACACAAACGAGCATAGCGAAAGGAAAGAAGAAAAAAAATTGTCTGTATAACCAGCTACACATTAAGGATTTTTGTGCTGAAAAGTAGCATTTGCCATTACACTATCCACGTATTAACAAACAAATGCATTTGCTTTCTACTGCACATGGTTTGGTTGTTTGTTTACATAGATTTGCTATTTTATCGGTTTGTGGTGAACAAGTTTGGCACAGTAGAATGTGCTGCTTACCGCACATCGACACATGGAAAACTATTTTTTTTCTGTACCGCAATTTAACGATACCTCTCTTTATGCGCCAACTTTTGCCAGACAATATAATTTTGTTGAGAAGAAAATTGCAACATTTTGTAAAAGTGTAATATGGCATGATAAGTATTCATTGCATTTTATACTTCCATACATTAATTTAGAGGTTCATACTTTCATTCATGCCACAAACATTCATGCTGACAAATACAGATAAAAAGAAAAATATAAATGTGTGTGTATGTTAGTCAATATAAAAAGAAAATTGCTTTACGAGTCTTTACTAAAATATAGTTATATACATATGTATGTATATATTTTTGCTGATTCTATTTCGCCTACTTAAGCGGCTACCAAGCAAGAATATTTACCGAGAAAATAGCGAAGTATGTAATTTATTTCACATAATTTCTTAACACGATATACTGATCATTAGAGTATATATAATATCGTAATTGTGTGGCACATTTGTGTTAGGAATGAAAATACATTATGACTTCGATATTTTTAGTGGGGTATTAAGGAATATTTCTTTAAAATGGTAAATTATTTTTGTTATCATATATTTCATGTAATTCATAATTTTTTATGAGATTTTCTTTTACAAAAAAAAAAAAAAAAAAAATAAATAAACATAAAAGCAATTTGTAATTAATTTGCAAGCCTTTCAAATGAACATTTTAGTTTTCCAAATAAAAAGCATTCCCATAAGAGGTTACATTTTTATATGTAAAAAAATTTGTTTTTTTTAAAGCGAAATCATTTAAGGTTTATATAATTGTAATGGCAAGAGAGTATACCAATAATAAATAAATCAAGTCAGAGTTCTATATTAGGCTTTTTTGAATATAAAACCTGATTAAATTTAACTATGATTTTTACTAAAAGCATGTTGTTGCTATAGCAAAGCAAGGTTGGGAAAGTTGATACAATTGTAAATTGTTTTTGATGTGTAAACATCTATACGCTAGGGGGTAAATATCTTTTGACTTTGATTTCTTTGCTGAGATTTCTTTGCTGAGATTTCTTTGCATTGTCAAATCGGTGTGAGCTATGTATGAGTGTATTAGTGTTTGAGAGAAGCAATACCAAGCAGAGAAACAAGTCGACCGGCTCGAAGCCGACGGTGCGCCGCCGCCGGTTATTTTTCTGTATATTTCCGTACACCAAAGGTGAAAATGAACCGTAAGAGCTACGGACTTGAAATTTGGACACAATGTGTAGACATTTGGCTACTACAACAACAAATACATGAGGGTTAAAAACTAAAGGGTTTTCCAAAACGAGCAACGAAAAATGTTAAAATCCCATGTAATATACATACAATTGTATGTACATATATACACTTGAAATTTTAAAAGTTACTGTATTTTTATACAGACTACAACAATTAATACTAAATTTAAAAAATTTGAATCAATGGGTGTTCCATCAGTTAATGCAATTTTGACTTTGTAATTTTGACAACTTGCTGTATCTTGGAAACCGTAAGAGCAAAACTCTTGAAATTTTTAAAAACGGTAAAACTAAAAAATCAAAAAAAAAAATATAAAATCGCCAAATATAAAAAAATCGCCAAAACAAAAAAAGCACCAAATTAAAAAAAAATCTCTACGACTAAAATAAATCGCGAAAAAACGGAAAAACCGCCAAAATGAAAAAAAATCCTTAAACAAAAAATCGCCAATATGAAAAATTCGTCAAAATGAAAAAATCGCCTAAATAAAAAAACCCCAAAAACAGAAAAAACGCCTAAATGAAAAAAACCCCAAAAAACAGAAAAAAATCGGCAATATGAAAAAATCGCCAATATGAAAAAAATTGCGAAAATTAAAAAAACCCAAAAAGAGAAAAAAAAAACGCCAAAACGAGAAAAAAGCGATAAAACTGAAAAAAATCGTTTAAACTGAAAAAACTTAAAAAAGGAAGAAAGCTAAATCAAAAAAAAAAAAATGATCAAAGCCGAATGTGCGCGAGTCAAAGAACAGAAACAACTAAACGATGAACAAGAGGAATTAAAAATTAAAAAGTAAAAGTTAAGGCATTTACCATAGATGAGCACTGCAGTACCACTAAAGTTTCAGTAAAAATAATAAAAAATGTTTAACAAGTAAATTTTTACTGATTACTCAAATTTTTTTCTACAATTTTTATAAATTGCCTAAATGATTTGTTATATGACGAGGTGCATTGAATTTTCAGTAATCAGTAATGCCCGTATTCATAATGAAATTCTACCAAGTGGCTTAATGTTTTTCATACGAAAGTTTAAAAATTTGAATGAAAAAACTTTGCCACTTGCTACAATTTTATTATGATTACGGCCCTACGATTTTACTGGTAATGCAAATTAAATTTCCTTTGCAGTAAAAATTTACTGAATTTTTTTAGTAATCAGTAAATTTACTGCTTACTGCAATTTTGAATGCAGTACATATATATATACTGCAGTGTGCCCATTTACTAACCAAATAAGTTTAATAAAACAAACAAAAACCAACAAATTCCTATGTATTTACAATATTTAAAGTTTTGATACTTTTAATTAATTAATTTTTAAAAAAAATATAATAAAAGCATAAGTACTTCCAACTTAAAAAAAAAAATTTCATTACTTGATGTTTACACATCTCCTCTGTGATCGGATTCATATTGCTTTTTTGTTTATAACATAAAATTTTCAGAGATAATGCTTCTATTTGATAGTACTAAGATAATTCATACCATTATATCGCCATATTATGTAAAATATTTATTCCCAACGAATTATTACATTTTCGTCAGCAGAAAGGAACAGATGTGCAATTGCTTTACGTGAGTACCTGCCGTTACGGCCTTATCTCACGTGTGCCAAAGCACCGGGTGTGGGTTAGACGCCAGACCAACGCCCCCATGCACCCTTTTAGAATGAACCTATGGCCCACTCCATAAGGCACATAGGTTGCAATCTTTGAATATAGTTATCCCTGTTCTATATTCAAGTACCTTGCTGAGGTACTTTGAGCTATCTAAACTCTGCTGCTATGTCCGTGCCCATAGCAGCTCTGTTGAATGGCAATAGCACCTAGAACAGTGTCTGGCTGACCGCGTCAGACCAACCACTAGCATTGATTTAACACTGGGAAGCCAACACTATTCTCCCAGCGATTTTGGTAGCAACCACAACCACCATGATAATTCTCCGGCCTCCACGCTTAGGTGTTGTGTATCACCTAAGCGAGGTCCCCAAGAAAATTCCTCAACCATTGCCGGCACAGCTAACCACTCATCCATAAAGAACGCATGCCTGTGTCGCCACATAACCAGTGCCTACTCCACACCTACCAAAATCGTCCCTTTAACCCCGTGGGGTATACCCTATTGGGGTAGGACGAACTCGGCATTTTGGCAAAGGAAACTGACGACCGCTACATGCACTCAGAACTTCAGAGCAGCGAGGACCACTTACGCGAGAAGAATACAAGCACGCCACCTAAGTTTCTGTGCCTACTACGGCAAGACACTAAAAAGTGAAAGAGTCCTGGGGTCTTATCCAGGACAAAAGCCATTTTGGACCAGAAATTTCCGGCAACCGCAATGCATTTATCTCTAAGCAGCCCAGCTGTCGGGCAACCGGCACTCGTGGTACCAGAAGTTGCCTCTGGTTAGACCTCGAAGTTCCACCACAAGGGCTTCACCTCTATCGTCTTTTGAACTCAGGGGCAGTTCTAGGTGACGCTGCACCTAGCTGACAACAACGGGCGTACAATATTGGTTTTCCTTTTATAAATATGTGCGCATCCGTTACTCTGTTTATGTTCAGAGATTGGGTAGTAACACATAAGTTTTAGGGGTAATGAGCCAAAGGTCCGTCAGCGGAAAAAGCTACATTACCCTAGCTGGGGCCCCAGGATTGCCACACCCGTAGTCAAAAATAGACTCCCCTGGGGGTAGCAGAAAGGAACAATTTAAGGATAATGAAATGGAACATTTCCTTTAATTTGTTCTCAATTTCAATTTCAATTTATTTATTTCATTGTAATACAAAGTAGCCATACGGCCAATAAATATATATTACAGGTAAATTACAATTTTCTATGAGATAAAGATAGTATATTATGCCTGCATACTAATAAAAAATAAAATAATAAAATATTTTTATTTCAAATTTTATTTCAAATTATTATTTTCTTCAAATTATTTCAAATCTACATCAAATATATTTATATTACAATTTTATCAATTAAAACAATAAAAAAACATGTACCAATGTATATATAAAAAAAGAAAAATACAAAATACCAATATCATAGCATCATTAACTTATCCCACATATGTACCTGAGTATATATATTGCAAATTATAAAAAAGAATAAAAAACCCAAATTATCCGTGTAACAAATTTAGCTGGGTAAATTGAAAAATACACAAAGGTTTCGATTAAAGATTACCGAAGACATGGCAAAAGACCGTAAGTTTTTAGGCAAGGAATTCCAGGTTTCTAGTATATCTATTAAAAGAAATCATTTGTACAATGCTCAAGGGTCTTTGTGCCTTTATAATGTTAAAAAGATAGATTAATAAGCGAAACTTTAGGTAATTTTCAAAAGATAAATTCAAAAAACTTTTTACGTTGTTGGACCTCAGCCTTAACCTATAAACAAATCTAATAATTCGATGTACAATAGATTTAATTTTCTTTCTATTGCTTAAATTACAGCCTGAGTAAACCTCAATACAGTAATTTACTTGAGACATGAGCAGTGCATGAGCGACTGATTCTGATTTCCTAATGTTCAAAGGTAGGTAGAGATTCAGATGATACAGTCTAGACAGGGTAAGACAGACTCTAGCACAAATGTTATCTATGTGGGGCTCAAATGATAGTTTGTCGTTAATAGTTACACCTAGACATTTTAGTTGGTTCACAATCTCAATCGAAGAGTCGCAGATGTTCAGGTTAAATTCAAAGCTAGCTGATATATTGGACCTAAAAACAAGTGCTTTGGTTTTGGATGGGTTAACTCTGAGGTAGTTTAGCTCTATCCAATTGTTCAAATAAGCTAAGTCATAATTGACTGTGGCTTGCAAAGAATCGACAAATTCATATTCACCAGACCACAATAACTGTATATCGTCGGCAAAAGCAAAAGGTTTACAATAATGTAGTTCCTCAAACAAATCATTGATATATAAAGTAAATAAAATTGGACCAATTACAGAGCCCTGAGGAATTCCAGACCGTACAGGTTTATGATGAGAGTAGTTGTGACTGCTCATTAGCGATATATGTAATTTATGTTATATACATTTACTAAAAATTAATAAGAATTCGATTTGAAACGTAATAGTGCTGAGAACATAGTAACCAACATATCGCAAAGCTTCGTAAGACTAATAAATAATAATAATAAATAAATAATAAAATTTAGCAAATAAAAAAAATCTAGAGTAAATATTTTCGTTAAATATAAAATATGTTTACTTAAAAATCAAAAAATTTGTTTTATTTAGTTACTTTTACATACCAAAAAAAAAAAAAAATAAAAAAAGTTGTCCAATCCTGGAATAATATTTTTTGATTTATGTGGCAATAATTTGTATTTTCTTTAACTAAGGAAAACAATTTGTTTTATTTAGTTTCTTTTGTATACTAAAAAAAGTTTACATTTTCCATCTCTGGACGTATTTTTTAATTTTTCTGATTTTTAACCCCCGACTAAAAAAAGGGATGTTATAAGTTAGTAGTGTGTGTCTGTGTGTCCGTGTATCTGTGTATCTGTGTGTCTGCCCGTGTCCACGTACAGGCTAAACGGCTGGACCGATTTTCATCTATTTTTTTTTTGTTTGAAATATGACTTGATCCAGAGGATTCTTAGCTATGTTTGAAGAAAATCGGTCCAGCCGTTTAGAAGATATAACATCTTTCTGAAAAAAGTCGGGGGTTTTTAAAATTTTTAATTTTTGTTATTACTACTAATCAAATTTTTTATAGAATATAAAATTTGGGTATTAAAACGGTATTATTAAGTGTCATAATGTGGAAATATTTTAAAATTTTTGTTTAAAAAAAAAAACAAAAGCAAAAATAATGGCAAGACTGTTGCAAATTTATTATATTTAATTTCATTACAAAAAAGGTTTCAGCAAATTGAAATATGATGAATCAAAGCAACTCATAACTCACATTTGCAATAAAAGTTGTCTACATCAACTGCCACCACACACAGTGGACCAAAGACAAAAGCACGCTGATGATCAAGGTGTAGTAGCCTTTGAAAACAGCTAGTTGTTCCGTTCTACTAATTGCTTGTCAGAATATTTACAATTAACTTTGATGTCATTTGTTCATTAATAATTATCACATGTAACTTGGCTTAAAAAGCGTTATGATTTTTAGCCTGATCAACTCATAAAAAACACACTTAATACTACTAATTTAATACCAGATATAATTAATTTATAAAAAAATTAAAAATATATTTGAATAAATACTTTTATATACCCCAAAAAGATCAAATTACCCAACCCTGTGATATCTTTTTAAATTTTTCTGATTTCTTATACGAACCAAATTTTGATGTGTAAACATCTATACGCTAGGGAGTAAAAATCTTTTGACTTTGATTTCTTTGCTGAGATTTCTTTGCTGAGATTTCTTTGCTGAGATTTCTTTGCATTGTCAAATCGGTGTGAGCTATGTATGAGTGTATTAGTGTTTGAAAGAAGCAATACCAAGCAGAGAAACAAGTCGACCGGCTCGAAGCCGACGGTGCGGCGCCGCCGGTTATTTTTCTGTATATTTCCGTACACCAAAGGTGAAAATGAACACAATGTGTAGACATTTGGCCACTATAACAACAAATACATGAGAGTTAAAAACTAAAGGGTTTTCCAAAACGAGCAACGAAAAATGTTAAAATCCCAAGTAATATACATACAATTGTATGTACATATATACACTTGAAATTTTAAAAGTTAGTGGCTTTTTATACAGACTACAACAATTAACACTAAATTTAAAAAAAATTAAATCAATGGGTGTTCCATCAGTTAATGCAATTTTGACTTTCTAATTTTGACAACTCGCTGTATCTTGGAAACCGTAAAAGCAAAACTCTTGAAATTTTCAAAATCGGTAAAACTAAAAAATCAAATCGCCAAAGCGAAAAAAGCACCAAATTAAAAAAAATCTCTAGGACTAAAATAAATCGCGAAAAACCGCAAAAATCGCCAAAGTGAAAAAAATCCTTAAACAAAAAAATCGCCAATATGAAAAAATCGCCTAAATAAAAAACCCCAAAAACAGAAAAAAATCGCCAAAATGGAAAAAACCAAAAAAAAAAAACTGAAAAATCGCCAAAATGAAAAAATCGCCAAAATGAAAAAAATTGCGAAAATTAAAAAAAAACCCAAGAAGAGAAAAAAACGCCATAACGAGGAAAAAGCGATATAACTGAAAAAAATCGTTTAAATTGAAAAAACTTAAAATATTAAGAAAGCTAAATCAAAAAAAAATTATCAAAACCGAATGTGCGCGACTCAAACTCGCACTTTACTGAATTTATTTTAATTGCAATGCGCACACAACAACAAGAACAGCAACAACTAAACGATGAACAACAGGAATTAAAAATTAAAAAGTAAAAATAAAGGCATTTACCATAGATGAGCACTGTAGTACCACTAAAGTTTCAGTAAAAACAAAAAAATTTTTACTGATTACTAAAATTTTTTTCTACAATTTTTATAAATTGCCTAAATGATTTGTTATATGATGAGGTGCATTGAATTTTCAGTAATCAGTAATGCCCGTATTCATAATGAAATTCTACCAAGTGGCTAAATGTTTTTCATACAAAAGTTTCAAAATTTGAATGAAAAAACTTTGCCACTTGCTACGGCCCTACGATTTTACTGGTAATGCAAATTAAATTTCATTAGCAGTAAAAATTTACTGAATTTTTTTAGTAATCAGTAAATTTACTGCTTACTGCAATTTTGAATGCAGTACATATACATATACTGCAGTGTGCCCATTTACTAACCAAATAAGTTTAATAAAACAAACAAAGACCAACAAATGCATATGTATTTACAATATTGAAAGTTTTGATACTTTTAAATAATTAATTTAAAAAAAGATACTAAAAGCATAAGTACTTCCATTACTAGATGTTTACACATCTCCTCTGTGATCGGACTCACATTGCTTTTTTTATAGAGAAAAAAATATGAAATTTATTTTAGTTGATTACTTATATATATATATATATATATATATATATATATATATATATATATATATATAAGTTTTCCAACCCTGGAATGGTCTGTTTTATTTTTTTTTACTTATAATGCCATATTAATTTTTCCTGAAATATAAAAAATTTTAAATTAACAGAAAATTGAATGTCAAGTTGGTTACTTTTAAAGCCCAATAAAAAGTTTAAATTTTCCAGCTCTGCAAATTTCTTTTTGATTTTGTTGAAAAAAACTTGATTTGTTGTTATATAAGCTACCATTAACGGTTATACCAAGTCTTCAGTAGAAGTAGACCTTAAACTACAATCGGAAAGGGCAGACAAACCTCCAATATACATAATTTATATAAAAACTAAGAAAAATTGGTCAAAAGTGACCAGAAAGGAAACTCGTAAAAAGCCGTAAATCGTTCGTAAATGGTCAAAATGGTATTTCCTTTCATCAGAAACTTGACAGTTATCATATTATACCCAAAACATCTTTCTAATCACTAGCCACAAGCCAAATTATTATGAAATTTTGTTGAAAAAACTTACTGCAGTTTTTAAGACTAAATAATTTAGCAATTCAAATATTTTGCCTCTAAATCAAATTCATTTCGTTCTCTTTCCTAAACTTTATGTTTGACAGCCAAACTGTTAGTTAAGTTTATTTGGGTTAAACTTTAATCTATGTTCTAGCACCACAATTTAACGAAAATTTACATTTGCCACTATCTAGCATACAAGTTTCAACTAATATGTAATTTATTATTGCATTTTTTTTTTGTTTTTAGAAAATATTTTCTGAAAATTTTAAAATTTATTGTGCTGAGTATACAAATATTTTTGCTCATTCATACGAATTTTAAGCTACGGTCACACTTGTCAAACATTTGCCCAAAAAAGCGCAACCAACAAACAATAATGAAAAAAGTTTTGATCCAGACACTTGTTTATCATATTGAACAGTTTCGAACTCAACTAATGCACAATATCATAGAATCCAACAAAGGTGGCTACTCTTTAACTTGAAAAACTTTTCTCTGAATTGAAAGATTTTTCATTAGCATTTAGTGGTTACGTTTTTTTGGGCAAATGTTCGACAAGTGTGACCGTAGCTTTAGAGTGTATTTGATATAGAGATGGCAGCGTGAATAATATTTCGCTCATGGTTATACAGCATTGTATCACAAAATATAGTTTGCTATTTCTTTCAAATATTTATTAGTCATGACCAAGGACAGGGGTTTCATGAAAATGCATGTTTTTTTCCTTAAGCCTGATAGTGGCAAGAACGAAATATCTTTACGAAACATTGAATTTGTGTGAAAATGCCATCGATTTGTTAGTGCATATTTTTGCATATTTTATTAAAAATGCATATTTTTGCATAATTTGGTCATATATGCATATTTTTGTCTCATATTTTGGTATAATTTCATGGTTTTTTTGTCATATTTGCTCAAAAGTTAAAATTTAAAAAAAAAAATATTGAAAAATTATTAATGCAAAACAATTGGCAAATTCATTCGCTTGCATTATTTTAGAATTGTAGAAGGAATGCACAACCACACACGCCTACCAAATATAATAAACATTGTCATTTTGATGATTTCAAGGGTAAATCGTTTGCTATTAAAGCCGAAAGTAGTTAAACAATTCTGCGGAAACTTGATATTGCTTTTAAAAATGACAGATTTACAAAAATGTAATAGCTAGAATTCAATCCATTGTAATAGTTGAGTTAACTAAATATATAACATTATATAAAAAAAAATATTTAAATTTGAGCCTTTCTTCAATGCACAAAAGCTTTCTTTCTTTCTAAAAAAATGATAGAACTTCACATTCAAAACTATAAAAAAATACAAATTTTAAAAATTCGTGTTTGGAGCTAATAATGCAGAAATAATCGTTATATCATTTATAATATGGTGTACAAACTTAATATAAAAGGCTTGTTCACGCACCTCTGGAGAAAATAAAACATTTTTGTGTCTTTAATTAGTTGTATGTGAACTTAAAACTTTTCTTTTGAACAAAATTTTTTTAAAATATGTGCATATTTTATTGTTTTTAGTGCATATTTTGCGTTTTTAATGTCATATTTTAAGCGCCTAAAATACCTTTTTTAAGTGCATGAAGTCCTTGTCCCTGGTCATGACAATGTTTACAAGTTGTTTTCATACACTGTTTGCTTTATAATATTACTCACTGTTAAGCGTGACTACAGACGTGAGCTATTGCTCAACTTTGCTAAATGTTGCTATTGCAAATACTTTCTTTTGTAATCAAAATTATAACAAAACCGAATTGAAAGCCATTCATTTTTGTTTTCCTCTATCATTGAGTGAAACAAACACACACACACACACAAACAAAAACACACATTCACACTAACTCTAACACTGAATCATAAACAATGTTATAAGTGCAAGATATTAGTGTATACGGCGCTACAAATTTAATCAGTATTTTGCAATTTAGAAAATAATACGAGCAAGACTTATAAATGGACAAAACAAAAAAAAAAAAAAAAAATAAAACAAAAAAAACGTTTAATGATTTCATTGTGTAAGTGTTGGTAATCGAAAAATTTACCATGCAAATGTATGCAAATTAATTTGTATTGAGGTTTCGTTTATTTCTATTAAAATAAAACCACCAAATACATACAAAAGCAACAATGAATACAATGACTACAATCACTATAATAATACAACAACTATTGAAATGAATGACATGTAAAAGCTATACGCTGTGCGCTGCGGAAGTACGAAGATTGTTCCAAAAGTCTTGCATGCCTTAAATTGTAAACTAATAAATTTAAACTGTAAATGAAGTATAGCAATTGGATTTTTGGCTTAAAAATTCAAGATACTTGAAAATTTGAAGCGCTCATTATGAATCCTTTGTACAATATACATACATATATAACACGCTTATAAATAAACTAAAGCTATTTTATTGGCAGATGGATGTCAGTCATATGCTCAATTTTCTTCTATCAGAGGTCAATCAAAATTGTTTCGTTGCCTTCCTTTCAAAAGTTTAATTTTCTTTGCAATTTTTTGACCGTTTCCACTTTCAAGTATAAAGTGTATCAAACGGTACAATTTGTTGTTCACTGGCAAACATTTTATCAGCTGCTACCGGTAATTTCAACTTGGCAGCACTGAATTTAGCGCAGCGAAACAAATTTGCATTTAATAAACTCTACTGAACGCCAAATGAAAAAAGGTTTTAAGTATGGTATGGTAAAACCAGGTTTGTTGGTTGGTTTTAAAGTTATGAAAAATATTTAGTAAAAATATTCCAGTGTGAAAGCACTTTTAAAATCTTTATAAGATCTCTTGTGATGTCTTGTGATCCCCAATTTTTATGTTATACACCAAATATTTCAATTTATAAATTAAAATTATCATAGGCTGTAGATTTATTTATTTTAAGACTACAAATGGCATAAAAGAAAAATGTTCCTAAAACATATAAGGCTTGAGAGAAAAAGTCTCTTGAAATCAAGTCCATAGATATAATATTTTAGGTTATAATCCACTAGGACATAAGTCCGCAGAATATGAAGCTCCTAGAAATGTGATTTTCTCAAAAAGATTCAGCAAATATGGTTTGGAGAAATATGACCCTCGACAATAAGACTTTAAAATATAAGGTATTAAATAAAGCCTCCCGATATTGAAGGTAAAAGGACTTACCAGATAGTTCCCCAGGAAGGGGGCTTTACTTTCCCATAGAACAGAAAACTGAAGGAAGTAACGTCCTAAGGATCAAAGTCCCAATATATAGGGCTCTAAGAAATAAAGGGACAGAAAATTAGGCCCTAAGATATATGGGGAAACAACATAAAATCACAGCATATGTGGCTTCAAAGTATACTATCCTAGAATAAATGGCCCCAAGAAATAAAGCCTCAGAATAAAAGCACATGGAAATAGTTTCCTAGGATATTTAGCTTTGGGATAAAAGGTTCTAGAATATAAGGAAAAAACAAATAGAGCAAATATGGCCTCAAAATAACAAGTATTTTTATAGATGCATAAAACTTTATGTTGGCAACACTTTTTTAACTGGCGGCCATTTTTTCAGCTGTCAAGGGATTTCAACATGAATAGAATGACGCCAAATTGTGCAAATTTATTTTGAAAACTATGATTTTCAAAATAAATTTCGAAATACGTATAGCGCACTACGTCCATGCGATGAAGGTCACTTTTGTTTGAATGGATATATCAATAAATAAAAATGCCGTAATTAGGGTGGTGATAGTCCTCCTCAAGTGTATCTTGAGGCACCTTTACATTCAGAAACAAATACTGTTTGGTTCGTACTTCTTATATAATTTCTAGATAATTTGCCATCTTGACAACATTTTTATCAATATAAAGAAATAAACATTTATACATTATTCTATCCTTTTTTAGAAAGGAAAAAATATTGCCAAGTTAGCAGATTATCTAGAAATTATATGACACCCTTACGATTACAAATTTATATCATACATAATATGTTTCTGTGTTAGGTATTGTGGCAAAGAAGAACTTGGTCAAAATTTATATCTCACAACTTTTAATGGCCGAAATTTTGGATAAGAACTTGGCCGTTTTTCACATTTATGTTTTTGTGAGGATCTGATTACTTTTTGAAAAGATTTCTATAATAACACTTTTTAAACTTAAAATTTGTAGTGTATTTTATTTCTATTCATAATCACTGTGCCAGTTGAAAATGGCAGAGTTACATAAAATAATGGGTAAGAGTATGATGGATGTTAAATTGTTGACCTTAAAAATGCATTATTGTATCATTACAACGGGTCGCCAGTGTGTATGCAATTTGGTAAGAGGCGACTGGAAAAAACATGTAAAATACAGCGTAAATTTTACTGGGCATGACCCCGCCTATTTTCTTAATATATTTACATGTTAAATAAAGTCTGCTTAGACAAAGTACATAAATCAAAAGGATATGCCCAATGTGCATGCAAACTTTCAATAGGGTAGCTGGTGCTTTTAATTTTTGGATTTTCCGATTGAGTAAATTAATTACTATTTGTCTGCAAAATGTCAGCTCTCTATAGTATAATATTACGTAAAATTTTCATGAGCCTGGCCCCGCTGACTTTTATATCTGCTAGTGCTTATGGTTCATGCAAAGTTTGGTATTAAAAAGTTAATAAAAAATAACTGAGTACTAAATTAAAATTGCTCAGCCGAAGTACCTGAACGAAAAAGCTAAGATTTATGGGTGAAGTCACGGCTACTTTTCAAAATAGGGATTTTTTTTTTTTGGATAAGTGCAATGTGTATGAAAAGTTTTAATAAAATGTATGTTAATTTTGAATTTGGAGTGCTTGTTTCCGCCCTCTGATAGCAACTTCTGGGTTTTCAGATTTTTCTTAGTGATCTCTTATCTAGATTTATTTGTGTATCAAATTTAAGCTCGCTAGTGCGAATTGGAGTTTTAAAGTCGTGGCCCCGCATACCGGGTAAAACTTTTTGGTTTTAAGATTTTCCCATTGGCCTACGCAGCTACACTTACTAGTGTATAAAATTTCAGCTCTCTAGCACGAATTATATCTTTAGATTTTATCAGCATTACCTCTCCCCACTATTCCTAGCTCAAAATTTTGTTGTGAGCAGCGCTTATAATTCATGCTAATTTTCTTCTAAAATATCCTAGACCGATGTAGATTAAACACAAGGCTAACATTTTATTGCAGTGATCAAGCCCACTTTCTAGAGTGATGCAAGATTTCAGTAAATTGGCTTGAATTAAAAGCTGTATATTAAGTATTTAGTTCAAAATAATATTAGCGTGGCCCCGCCCATTCTGGTAAAATTTTGTTGGTTTTTAGATTTTTCTAGTTGGTTTCTCACCTAGACCTACTTGTATATCAAATTTCAGCTCCTTAGCGCAACTTTTAATTTTTATGGGCGTAACTCCGCCCACTTTTCCAAAGTGAAAATTTTTTTGGGTCAGTGCTTATTATTCGTGTCTAGTTTCGTTACAAACGGATAATAATAGCTAGATACATAATATATCTAAATATGCTGAGCCGCAGGGCATTAAAATGAGGTTTAAATTGTATGGGCGTGTCAACACCCACTTTTTCAATAAAAAATTTATAGGCTTGCATTACCGCAGTATATATGCCGAATTTCAATAAAATAGCTTCCATGAAGCGCCTTAGATTAGCATTTCTAATTCTGACCTTTATGGGCGTAGCCCCGCCCTCCTGGCTAAAATTTCCGGGTCTTCAGATTTTTTTATTTTATTCCTCACCTAGACCTAGCTCTGTATCGAATTTCAGCTTAATAGCACAAGTTTTAATTTTTATGGGAGTAGCCCCGCCCTCCTGGTTAAAATTTTAGGGTTTTCAAATTTTTCTGGTTCATTTCTCACCTAGATCTTCTCGCGTACCAAATTTTAGCTCTCTAGCTATAGCGGAAGTGCTTCATCAATTTGATGAGTGTGTCAGTGGTCAGTGAGTATGTCTTAAAATATGCACTTTTTGCACCTCTATATCTCTGGAAGCTTTCATTGTAAAACTTTCAAACTTCGCATATGAGGTTATATGAATTTATTCTAATTATGGTTTAAATTTCATAATTTTACGGTCGCGGGGAACAAAGTTATGAGGGGGGTAAAAACAGCTCGAATGGTTTCGTGTAAATATATACACTGCGTGCTTTGGCCAGAACTTGGCCTGGCGCACTACTGTGCGCCCAGATGAAATTGCTAGTTTACGCTGATAAGAACAAAACAATTGACTACTTGGAAGACAGCATTCGAAGTGTCATTACCAATATACGGCTAGAAATGTTGGAAAAAATCATCGCAAATTGGACCTACAGATGAGACTACGTCCAAACCAGCCACGGCGGTATATTCATATTTAAGAAGTCATATTTCACGCATATTTCAGAAGTCATGTTTCAATTATAATGCAGGAAGATTATTTTTCGAGTAAAGTAAATTTCATGCCATTTTTAAAAATTCATCTTTGTTTTATTCCGTAAAAGTAAACACCCTTTTTATTCCGTAAAATTAACGCCCTTTATAAGGCGCTTAAAAATGTGTGAGGTCCTAAGATATACAGGGCTGGATGTAAGGAGGCGTTAGGGCATGAGGCTTGAGGCGGAATATCTAATTATTTTTGGAAATTAGACCTCATTGAACAAGTCCCAAGGATAAAACGCTGGTAATAAGGTTAAAAACCAGTAACATCAGAAAAAAGGTTTCAGGATATCACGCTTCGTCAATCATCAAATGCTATACAATTTATTTCCTCTACTTTTCATGTTGACAGTTAATTCAAAAAAGGATATATTTTTTAGCTTTGGCGCAAATTTTTTATTCTTTCAATAATGAAAAATATTGAGCGTTCAAGAAATTTATTATTTGACATATTGTCATGATTCTTTTATAAGGGAAATTTATTTGCAGGTGGTTAAGCATTGACCCTTATTCCAGTTGTCGACATCGACGTCACTTTAACACAATACCAAAAACTTGGGGCTTGTGTACCCGTTGACCAACACCACTGACTCCTTTTGGCAGGTTTATGCTATTTTATAGACCTTAGGGAAAGGAAATATATTGTTAGTAGCACAAAATTGTTCTCGAGAGCGAGTAAACAACCCCCAATTTTTTGATATTGTGTTAAAGTGACGTCGATGCCGTCAACTGGAAGAAGGGGTATTGTCTATATGCATTTCATTGGTGCTTTTTTTTAAAGAAGTAGTACTCAAGCAATGAATGCTTACTACTATGACTAGGCATTACTTTCCTTTAGGAATGCAATAGTGATAGAGAAGACAGGTAAAGGAAGATATAGATTAAAGCTTCATTCTTTTACTACTCTGCTTGTAGCAGAGTAATAATAATGCTGTGTTGAAACGCCTCTGGTGGCAATGAGGCGTATTAAATTTTCAATGATGATGATTCTGCTACACAATACCGTTGAAAGAATGCACTGTGATATTACATTAAATTATCGTCTGCTGAAGTCGGTAAAGTTCAGTGATTAAATCATCAGTTAGACTTCAATCACACATTTGGAACAGTCATAAACCTCCTATATTATACTTTCAAAAACCATTTGAAAAATTACAAGTAATAATATTTTTGAAAATCACAAAAGAAAAATAAGCGTAGAAGGTTCAGAAACTTATACGAAACCCAGCAAATAATTTTAATTCGATATGAATCTATTTTATTTTTCTACTCCTTTATACAATATAGAGGTTACATGTTATTATATAAATTAATCTTGGGTTAGAGACTATCCTTAGCTGACAAGAAACCAAATTATAAAATTACTATAAATTAAAAGATTTCAAGCACAACTTACGTACATATGTACATGTATGTGTATATGTATGTATGTATGTATATGAAAATGTCCCTGCAGAAAGTGCGAATAGTGAAATTGTGGTGATTTACTAGTGACGTTGTCAGTAGCACTACTGACCAGGTATACCCCAGCCAATGGTATCATCTATTGACATTTAACATTAGCTTGTCATTGAAAATCCACCACTAGACTATAGCACTACTGACTTAGTACCTCTTTGGCACCAAAGATTCACTAGCAAATTTTAGGGGCTCTAGTCTACAATATCGATATATCCTCTCTCGTTGTCAATGGTAAGCTTATAGTGATTTTCTAGTGACATTGTCAATAGTGCTATTGACTAGGTGTACCCCAGCCAATGCAAATGCCTATTGACAAATAACATAGGGTTGTCATTCAAAATCTATCAGTAGACTTTAGCATTATTGAGAATGTAGTTCTTTTACGACCACATGAAGATATTTGAACCGCAGATTGACTCGTAGATTTTAGTGACCCTCGTCTACATATATTTATTTAATATTATTGCACAACATAATAAAAAATAAAAACAAACTATTGACGCGTTCATTGACAATATCACCAGTCGTCTCTAACGTACCTCTACTCGCGCATAAAAGGAAAGTTGTCGACATTTTAACTAGTACAATTGTCGCTGGAGAAAGAGTATTGACATAGAGACATATGGTTCAAGGTTGACTAGAGGGGTGTTACAGCACTTCTACTCAAACATTTCTTCATTCATATGTACATACATTCATGTTACACATTCGTTTGTAAGTATTGTGTTTTTGTGGTTTCTCTACTGTTTCGCGCATTTTTTATACCCTTTACCAAAAAATGGTAAAAGGGTATATATAGGTTTGTTATTCTGTTTGTAATTTCTAGAATATTAATAAGCGAGCCATAAAGTATACATAATCTGGATCCTTATGCATAGGGAAGACGAATAAGCGATGTCCATCTGTCCGTCTGTCTGTACGTGAAATCGGTTTTCTGAAGCTCCCAGAAAAGCTAGAGACTTCGTTCTTAGACTGGTGGGTCAGAAATAGTCGAAATAAGATTGGTATTGAAAATCAGCAAAATCGAGCACACGGTTTCAGAGCTGGGAGACTTAAACTTCATTTTGCCATACAAAATAACTACCGAAAACTAGTTTTTAATAATTGTTTATTAAATAAACTTATTTTATACTTCAGTATGAATAAAATTGGTATTTCTAACTGAAAAAAAGTTAAAAAAAAAAAAATTAAAAAAATTAAAAATACGTTTCCAGGGTTGGAAAACCTTAACTTTTTTTGGTATGCGAAAGTAACTTACTAAAACAAATTTTTCCTTTTTTTTCTATAACCTAAACATATGTAATGTTCTTAAAAAAAGGAGATTGATGTAAGAAATCAGAAAAACAAAAAGGATGATTCCAGGGTTGGAAAACCCTCGATTTTTGTGATATATACAATTAACTACCGTAAACTAATTTTTTAATTATTTTTATTAAATAAACTTATTTTATACTTCACCACGAATAAAATTGGTATTTGAAATAAAAAATTAAACTTTAAAAACTTAATAAAACTTTAACTTTTTTTCTTATACAAAAGTAATTTACTAAAACAAATTTTTCCTTTTTTTCTATAAGTTAAGCATATCTAATGTTCTTAAAAGAAAGAAATTGATGTTAGAAATCAGAAAAACAAAAAGCATGATTCCAGGGTTGGAAACCCTAAGATTTTTGTGATATATAAAATTAACTACCGTAAACTAATTTTTCATTTATTTTTATTAAATGATATAAAGATATCTTATATTCTTAAAAGAAAGAGATTAGTATAAGAAATCAGAAAAATTAAAAAGTTTGATTTCAGGGTTGGAAAATTCACACTTTTTGTGATATAAAAAATTAGCTACCGAAAACTAATTTTTTTTTTTATAAAATGAACTTATTTTATACTTCAGTATTTCAAAATAAAAAAAAATTAAAAATATTAAAACCACGTTTCCAGGGTTGGAAAATCTTATTTTTTATACAAAAGTAACTTACTAAAACATATTTTTTCTTTTTTACTATAAATTAAACATATCTTATATTCTTAAAAAAAAGATGGCGTAAGAAATAAAAAAAACCAAAGAGGAGGATTCTTTGTGATATAAAAAATTAACTACCGAAAACTAATTTTTTTTATCTATTTTTATTAAATAAAATTATTTTATGCTTGAAAACGAATAAAATTGGTATTTCAAATAAAAAAAAAACAATTAAAAAAATTAAAAAGACGATTCCAGGGTTGGAAAGCTTTAACTTTTTCTACAAAAGTAAGTTACTAAAACAATTTTTTTTCCTTTTTGCTATAAATTAAACATTTCCTAAATTCTTAAAAGAAAGAGATTGGTGTAAGAAATCAGAAAAATAAAAAAAGATGAGTTCAGGGTTGGGACACCTACACTTTTTTGATGTATAAAAGTAACTAAGTCAAATTAATTTTTATCTTTTCCTTTATAAATTATATATATTTTACGTTTTTGAAAGAAAAGTTTGGTATAGAAAATTATAAAAATAAAAACCACAGGTCCAAAGCTGGAAACTATTATTTTTTTTTCTAGACATTAAAGTAACTAATTAAAACATTTTTTTGAATATCCTTTTTTTCACTTCACACACTTTCTATATTTTTTTAAGAACTACTAGATTGGTATAAGTAATCAGAAAAATCTTAAATTATGATTCTAGGGTTTGAAAATTATTATTTTTTTCTTTGTACATAAAAGTAACTATGTGCTTATGTATGTGTCTCTACACTACATAAACGCACTTTGGTAAAGGGTATATAAGATTCGGCACAGGCGAATATAGCACTCTTACTTGTTTTTATTTTTATTTACTTTTGATTGTAATTCTGCAACACAAAATATTTAAGGACTTCAAACGGAAGGAAGTGGTAAAAACATATAGACACTTTCAAGTATATGTATTAATGTACTTGCATGTACTTGAATAAAATGCAATAAGTCCGTTTGTATGCAAAATTGCTTTTTAATATAATACAATGTAATCAGATTTACACATACATCAAGATAAAGATATAAAAATTTTTACAGAGATGAATATAAAAAATACATTTAAGTATATAAAAGACATTTCACAGTAATAAATGAAACCACTTTAGGTTAACACTGTTGAATAATTGCATTTTTAAGGCTTAAGTGTGGGGAACAAAGAATTCAAACAGATTGACATAAATTAGCAAGAGTTTGAAATAAAAAATGTGATCTGACGTAAAAAAACTATAATTTTCTAGCAGCTGATATACATAAATCTTTTTAGTTATAATTTTATATTAGAAGTGATTGCATCGGTAAAAAATAATAAAACGAGAATTTCCTACCGAAATGGATAGTCCTTACTTGATAATCTCTTCGAAGGATAATAATTTTTGTAAGTGCTTGAAAGCTCCTAAGCATATTTGAACTGTAAAAAATTCAATAATTTTGACAGTTTTGTTCCTCACTGTAAACTTTCAAAGAATACTAAAAATGCTTTTGTGAATGAAATGAAATGATATTAAAATTTATTACTTCAAATGGCTTAATATCTTTGCTTAAATTTTGGTTTGCTAAAGTATTTTAACATTGGTGGTTAAATATAATACACATCGCTTACGGGCGAAAGAAATTATTTATACGAGTATTAATTATTTTTATACCTGAAAATATTATTTTTGCAAGCACATTTTAATTGAAACTCACCTTATTTCTTAATATTTTTTACGGAATTGTTGACCGATTCGTAGTTAATATGTAGCAGATATTCTGAAATTAAAAGGAAAAAAAAATGCGTTATAATATTATTAATTTCTTAACTTAAACTAAAGTCTGAGAGAAAACTACTGCAGTCAGAGAAAGCCAGTTAAAAATTAATATATAAAACCATATTGAATTAATAGGAAACATTAACGAAAGTCTAGAAATATTTAAGCTTCTTATTTCAATATGGAAAAATATTATTTTACAGTATTAATTTTAATTATTTTTAAGTGTTTCAATATACATTTTCTAATTTATTGAAAATTGTTGCATTAATGTGACGCATTCTTATTTTTAAGTTGCAGCTTTTCTTTGAGTATGGATATAAATCTAATGGAAATTATAGCACAACTTGAAAAATACTCAACTATTAAGATTTTGAATAAACCAATATACCAAATTCCTTGATAAAAATATTATAATTAGCTTACTAACAGAGAAGTCTTAAGATTAAATATGTAGCAAAAAAAAATGATTATTTCATTAAAACTTGTCTACTCCAACGAAAACACGTGTGTTCGCTATTACACGAACTGAACTAATAAAAAAATTTACTTTTAACATTCTTTAAAGGAATATAAATTTCTAATTATATTAAAAATATTTGCTGCTTAAAGTTTTTGCCGAAAAAAATCCCCAAGTTTTGCTATCAGCCAAAAAGTTTAGAATTTCATAAAAACTTTTATTTAGAATGCGAAACTTTTCTTTTGCATTCCTTCATTAATTAAACAAAAAAAATGTTAACAAGTTTCAAAAATATTTTTTGCTACTTTACGACCCTGTCGGAGAATATGTGGTTGACTATAAAAATAGTTAACTTGTAGTTTACTTTTCTTAGAATAACTAAAAGGTAACTGCAATGTCATCCAGAATAAACCCAAAATTAATTCTTAATTTGAGTGCGTGATCGAATTTGATGAGAGCCAACAAATTTATTCTCAGTGGCTTTAAAACTCATTTCAGTTTTGTATTAAAATTTTAATGTTGTTATTTTAGATGGAACCTTAAATGACACATGTTTTGAGCCCCAGGCAATTTTTTTAATTTACTGATATAAAAAAATCAACTTTAAGTTAACTGAAAGTAATGCAGAGTGATACAAGTGACTACCGCCTAGGATATCGCAATGTTAAAATATTCAATTGATAACAATAAAAGTAATCCAAGTGTCAGTCAGTAATAGTTCCGAAATAGTTAGCTTAAAGTTAGTTAAAAGTTAACGTAATTTCCGACAGGGTAGTTCTAGCCCAGTGTGTGTGTGTGTGTGTGTGTACTAAATACATGCAAAAAGTGCACACATTAATAATAGCGAACGAACTCCTGTAAAAATCAAAAGACAAACTTGGATTGTAAATGTTGAAAAGTTAAAGTTAAATTAAAACTAAATCCTCATAGATAAATAAGACAAATCCTTGGCGCCCCACAAACTTGCATATAACAACAAGTGAGCCCAGCGAATAATTTCATGTGCATTTTATATATAAACATACACACATAAAATTTGCAAGAAAAAAAAAACAAATTCCTTTCAATGTAAAATAATGCATTTTGCTTCAAGAGAAACTTTACAAATTAATATTAAATTAAATAAGACATTATCCATTATCAATGATTTGCCACAAAAAGTTCAGTGGGCTTTTTAAACACGAGCAATCAAACACAATTTGCAAATTAATTTTATAAAACTAATTTAATTTCTGTACTTTATTCTCTTCGTCCTCTTGTTTTCTTTTTATCTGTTAGTTTTTATTTTGTTAGTTGTTGCTGGTAAACAAATGTATTTGCACCTTTGCTGTTGGTTGCCATTACTGTTGCCGCAATTACATAAAATGTGGAATAGTGAGGGAGTTGACAATTTCCTGCATATTTCTCAATGAAAATAAATTAGGAAAATAAAAAGACTAGTTTTAAATTGCATTTTATATCTCTAGAAATTCAACTGTTCAACTCAAACAATTATACAGATTAGTGGTATATATTAGAAAATATGGGAAAAATATGTGACTAATTTATTTTTCAGTCGTGTTTAATTTTTACAAAATGCAAGCAGAACTATAAAATAAATTAAGACTCAGCTAAACTTTATAAATATTGATATCACGATATGATTTTAGCCACTGACTTGAAAACAGTCTGAATGACAGTGCTGTCAGACATTAATTACAATAATTGGTAATCGGTGTTTTGCATCAATTTTGCCAAATTTAATCCAAGGCCGAATTTGTATAAACTAATGTCTCTTAAAATCTGAACTTGGATTTTTTTACAGAGGCTGGTGTCAAGTTCGGTAAATTTTTTTTTGTAAAAAACCCGTAAAAATTCAATTTGTAAAATTTCTCAAGTAACTCTCCACTTAAAAATGATTTAATATGTAATGATAAATTGGTATATATGACTACCGTTTGAGTCCCATAATTATATTTTCAAAGGAGCTGCAATCTTATTTAAAGAGCATTTAATCAATATAGTTCAAATAATAGGTTTTACTTTTTTCTGATCGATAACACCGAATAACAATTTGTGCAACGGTGCTTCTTCTGTATTAAATCGAACTTATACGGCATTTACACCTGCTCAAAATCTAGCAGATTTCATTTAAAATCTTTATCAAAATCTACAGTGTTTACACTCAGTTTTTTTTTTGCATTTACGAGTAGCAAGAATACTTATCCAAAACAAAAATCATTGACTGTATTTTTCCCCCTTAACTATAACCAAACGACTGCAATATAGATAATTCACAAATCTTTTTAGTATATCGCGTTATTTCCTAGTACAACTTAATTAATAAAGCACTTACTTGCACCTTAGGGTGCGAACAGAGTGAGCGCTGAAGGCGATAAAACTGATTACATACAAGTCAATACAAATAAGCTTGTGTATAACACAGTGAACGCGGACAAGAGCAGAGAGCAAAGCCGATGAGTGCGAGAAAACAGTTTCAAAGCATTTTTCAGCGCCGAAAACATTGTTTATGTTTACTTTTTAGCGTGCAGTCGTGTTTTTTAATGATTTAAAAATAATAAAAAATGGATATCGATGAAAAATGATGAAATTCACCAAATTCATTCCTTTTTAGTGTAACTGGATTTTTTCCAAATTCTTTTGTGTTAATAATTGCATTAATCACACTAGGAGAAGCAGAATACTCTTCATCAGATGAATCCATTACCGTGTACAACAATTTTATAAACACATTTAAACAACAAGACTAAATGACATAAAAGCAAAACACATGAAATAAACAGAATTTTAGCGCTGATTCTCGCATTCACTGTGTTATACACAAATTTTCTTCTCGCATGAAAATAAGCGTCAATAAGCTCGGCTCGGCTACGCTCGGCGTCAGCGAAAAAAAAATAGATTTTTATCAATTCTCAGATTTTTTTGAAATTTTTTTTTCTCTTTTTTCAGCATAACTTGAAGGGACTCCAAATTTTTAAACTACTAAAGCGTCCCGGAAAAAAAAAGATTTGTTTTTCGACCCATCCTACTCCATGTATTTGCAGTTTATCAATGCAGTGCCCGACTCGAAATAACTTTTGTTACGTTTGTGGCTTATTCGCACCAAGTAAAAATTTGAGAAATATTACGAAAACAGTGGTTAATTCGTTTCAGAAAATATTCAAGACTGCTTATGGTCCGTACTTGTGGTATACTCCGGAAGTCGTGTGCAACTATTGCTATAGAAATTTATGCAAGTTTACAGATGGAAGGTCAACAATAAAGTACGCTGTACCAACAATTTGGCTACCACGTACGGAGCACTGCAATGAATTGTGCTACTTTTGCGTAACTTTTCCTCAAACTAAACGGTAACAATACTTTCGCCGCAACAAAGTTCCCTACGCTAATGTATAATCGGTTATTCTAGCGGTTCTGTACTCACCAGAAGAACGGATAGCGGCTTCAGTGGAGATTTTTGATGATGTTCCCGAAATAAGCGAGAGTTCAGAAGTATCGGAATATGTACCAACATCCAGTGAACTTGGGACTGCAGTGCCGCATTTAATAACACAAGCCGACTTCAATGACCTTGTATGAGACGGAAATTTGTCGAGGAGAACAGCGTAACTCTTTGCATCACGCTTTAAGCAGTGGAATATAGTGGCGGCTGATTTTAAAATAACAGCCGCTCGTGATCGAGGTAGCACTATTCCATATGACGAATTTTTTAAATTGCACGAAGATCGGGAAAAAAACCTGGCTTATTGTTATGATATTGATTCGATGTTTGCAAAAATTGGTTACCCTCATATTTCAGAGGAGTGGCGGCTTTTCATCGATGCATCGGTCAACAGCCTTAAACTCGTGCTGCTTCATATAGGTAACAAACATCCATCTGTCCCGATCGCATATGCCACAAACCTCATGCTGGGCATATTTGTCGATTTTAAGGGTGCGTTTGATCACCTCCTGTGGAGTAAAGTTCTGGACAGGCTGCGTTCTGTAGGTTGTCGGGAGCTTGCTCTTTGGAGTAGTTACTTTTGTGACAGAAAAGCCTGTGTGGATGGTGCCAATGAAACAGTTTGGAAGAATGTTGTTCGTGGTTGTCCTCAGGGTTCTATTTGCGGTCCATTTATATGGAACTTAATGATGGATACACTGTTGACACGCCTGGAAGATTCTTTTAAGCTGTGTGCATATGCGGATGACCTACTCATTCTAATCGAAGGACAAACTCGTATTGATCTGGAGAGAAAGGGTGAGGAGGCCATGCGTATTGTATGTGAGTGGGGTAATAGCGTGGGTGTTGATGTTGCTATGGACAAGTCTGTGATGATGTTGCTTAAGGGCAGATTATCACCGAATCGTCACCCGCTCATTAGATCTGGTATTGCTAGCCTCAAATATATGACTCAGGTCAGATAACAATGAGTGAAAGGATGGATTTTTTGGTTCATCTTACTCACGTTCACAAAAAGCTGACTGCCATAGTAGGTAAAGTTAGACGCATTCTTAGAAGTGACTGGGGCCTCAGTAGGCGTGCTGTTCGTACTATTTATGGTGGGCTGTTTGTTGCTTGTGCAACATATGGTGCATCTGTGTGGTACGAAAGAGTTATGTCTCCTGCTGGCAGTTACAAGGTCTTGTCTTGTCAGAGGATTGCTTTACTCGGCTGTATGGCAGTTTGTCGTACCGTGTCAACTGATGCTCTCCAGGTCTTACTGGGTGCGGCTCCTCTTGACTTGGAGGTAGTACGTCGTGCTATTGCCTTCAAGGTAAAGAGGGGCTTGCCACTTCTTGCGTGTGATTGGATTACTGCTGCTGATGTGGTGGATAGGGATGTTAGGGACGTCAGGGAGCTCTTGGACGGACATCTTGTTTCTCGGTGGAGAACACGATGGACGGAGAGTGACAAAGGTAGGGCCACGTATGAGTTTATACGTGACGTTAACTTTGTTCGTGAACACCCGGACTTTGACTTTGGTCTTAGCCTTGGTTTCATGCTGACGGGTCATGGGTCCTTCAATGATTTTCTGTTTAGGAGGGGTCTTTCCGAGACAGCGGACTGTGGGAGTGGGATGGGACTTGAGGACTGGAGGCACGTACTGACGGCGTGTCCTGACTATGATGACATTAGGGATTTAGATAGTATGGGTGTGGTTTGGGATGGCGCGCGTTTTGATGTCAGTAGGGTTTTGTTGGACGATCGGACGTTTCGGAGGTTGGGCGAATTTTCGCGTGGCGTCTTTAATAGGAGAAGGACTAGACGTAGTGGAGGTGGCCCAAGCAGGCATCCGTAATTACGGGTTCCTGCCGCCGCATGCCTTTCCTACCGCCGTGTCTGCTTTTCAGCTTCCAGTTACTGCCGTTGAGTCTTTGTATTGCCTTTGGTGGTTTGTTGACCATCTTCTCCCCGCTGTATTCTGCTGATGCTGTTACTTCTTTCTGCTGGACTGTTCCTGGTTGCATGTGCTGTTATTGCTGTTTTGCTGTTTTGCTGTTTTGCTGTTTCTCCCCTGCTGCCTTATTTTTGTTTTGTTTTATTATTGTTTTTTGTTTTGTTGGGTCAGCACCCTGCCCATTGTGTCGCTCGTGAGGGCGGCATTGTCGTTGTTTTGTTCGTGTTGTCCATTGCTGGTGCCGTATACGGCCTTTGCTCACCCGTGAGGGTGATTGTTGATTGTTTGTTTTTTGTGTTTTTTGTGTGTCATCGTTTTGATGGCGTTAGTTCATTTTTATTTTTGCCTTAAATTTTTTGTTTCTTTTATTATTTTTATTTTTATGTTATTTTATTCCTTTTTATTTTATTTTTATTTCGCTTTTACGGGTCACCAGTTCCCGGAACCGTTTGGGGTTTGCAACTGGTAGTAGTTTCGGCTACGAAGTCTGACCAGAGCCTATAATCTGGTACCACGGGGTCAGGAGCCCCAGAAACTTCGGTTTCTGCCTGACTTGGGTCGGCCCTTCGGGTAGATTCGTGGTGGTTGTGGTTATGCTCAAATATACGCGTGTAGAGCGGTTCGCTCGGTGTGGAGTTGCATTGTGACCGGGTGCCTAGACCCATATCTAGGAAGGAGTTTTAGATAGGCTCCGCCCCTACCCTGGGGCGAGTTCATGTCCAAATGCATGTTCTCGGACGGTACTCATGCATAACTTGTCACACAACTTGTCTTTTGACTTGTTATGCATGGGGGCGCTGGCTGGCGCAGGAAAGCAACCCGGTGTTGAGAGCACCGTGGGATTGGGCCGTAATGGCAGGTACCCACGTTAATCTGCAGCACTTCTGCCACAAACCTCAAAGAAACATACGAAGGCATGGAATTAATATTACAGCTGATAAAGTACCAAGAGCATAATTGGAAAATATACTGCGATCTGAAAGCGGTCGGATTACTCATGGGTGTTAAGCGTGGATTTCCAACTCACCAGTGCTTTTTGTGTACATGGGAAGGTCGCAAAAGAGATCAGTATTACACTGAATTTAAGTGGAAGCCGCGAACATGCTACAAAGTAGGCGTAGAAAGTATAGAGCATCTACCGTTGGTGCAGCCATCTCAAATCATTTTGCCACCACTACACATTAACCTCGGTCTCGTATCAAATTTTGTTAAAAAACTGGATCGTGAGGGCGAAATGATTGCAAGTTTGCGCAAAATTTTTCCAAAATTGAGCGGCGCAAAGATTCATGCAGGTACTTTTTAAGAAGTCATTCAGTAATTTTTTTTCTTAATGATGTGTATGATTTAAAGTGTTTTCAATGGTCCGCAGATAAAAAAAAATAGTTGCAAGTTATGAATTTTCATCTAAATTGAATGCTATCGAACAACGTGCACGGAAAGGCACAGTTGCCGTTATTAAGCAGTTTCTTGGCAACAAACGAGCTGCCAATTATAAAAATATTGTCGCAGAAATGATTTCGGCATATGGCGAAATGGGCATATTAATGTCGCTAAAGATCCATTTCCTTCACAATCATTTAGATTTTTTCCCTGATGATTTAGGAGCATGTAGCGATGAGCATGGCGAAAGGTTTCATCAGGACATTGCGGCTATTGAAAAGCGCTTTAAAGGACAAGATATTACGCATATGCTTGGCAAATACTGTTGGTCTATTTGTCGCGATGGTGACACAAATGCTTACAAACGCAAGAATAAAAGGCCGAAATTTCTTTAAAAGCATTAAAATTTTTAATGTAACAATTTTCAATGTTAATATAACAAAATTAATAAAAAAAAATCGGGTTTTTAAGGAGCTGAAACCGTTACAAAAAAACCGATAACAAATTTTTCAAAAAAATTAAAAAAAAATCTGAGAATTAATAAAAATCTATTTTTTTTTTAAATTTGACATGATACAGACATTTCCACGAGTCTGCCTGCAAAAACTCAGCTCGATTGGATCACGGAAAAAGGATTAAAACTTATCCAAAGTTTTTCAGACAGACGGACACTACGAGCTTTATATTTTATACAAAAAAAAATCTGACGTGTGCATGAAAATCTCCGATACACGTATATTTTTATTTTTTCTCCCCTTTCCGAAAAAGTATATTTGGTTCATAGGACAGAAATAAAGTTCGTTTTTGTAACGCGGTGTAATATCTAGCAGATTCCAATCAATACCTTTATCAAAATCTATGCCAATTTTTTTAATTTTTATCAATATTACTTATCCAAAACACAAAACATTGACTGAAATTTTTCCAATAGTCTAAACAAACAACTGTTATTTAGCCAATTCACATACCGTTTTAAATATAAAGTCTGACTTTTTAGTACAATTTAATAAACCCATAGTTGCAATACTAATACGTAATTTACATTAAGCATTTTTTCATTAAATCAGTTGAAAAAAAAATTTTTATATCACAAAATTTGCCAAGAATACATCAGAGATTCATTCTTAGTCCTTTCTAATCGACTTCAAAAAAATGGAGGAGGTTAAAAATTCGTCCCCATATTCGGCACCATTGGCATTTAGACCAATTGTAAATTTTTTTTGTCTGAGATGGTATAGCTTCCCATTGATCCCATTATAAAAAAGTGGGCGGGACACGCCCAAATTATTAAAATTTGATTTTATGATATTATACTTATTTGATTGTTATTATACTTATTCGGTTCTTGTATTTACACAATTTTAAATTTGAAAAAAATTGGCGGGGTTACGCCCATTACAATTAATTATAATATTTCACCTGGTTCTACTTAATTGTTTTTTTTCCAAGCTTACGACACATCTTGAGCTCAAAAATACTCACAATATTCCATTTGAAAAAAAATGGGGGGAGTCACGCCCATTAAAATTTAATATTTTATTTTAAGTGGTTCTAATGTACCGATTTTTACAAAACTTAACACACACCCCGAGCTCAGAAAACACACATTCAGCATAGCATTTAAAATATGGGCGTAGGCATGCCCAATAAAACTTAGTTTTATATTCAATAAATTTGTTTAAAAATGTTCTATCAGATTTTTTTTTATATAAAAAGAAGTGAAACTCAGGCAGTGAAAGCCTATTACTATTACTAGGTGTTACCTTCTTTAGGAAAGTGAAAAGAAAAGCTTCATTCTTTTACAACTCTGCTTTTTTGCATGTTTTTTTTAAAATACAGTGTTGCAGCGCCTCTGGTGTTAAATGAGGCGCATTAAAATTTTTTGAAGCTGTGGTTATTAGCCATTTTATCGGTTATTTCACTTCGCTGATGATTCTCCTACTCAACGATGGAGGGCGATCTGATGTTACATTAGGATTAGTATCTGCTGAAGTCGGTATAGTTCAGTGACCAGTGACTATGCCTTAATCACTTAAACTTCTCCAGAAAAACTAAAAAAGGGACACTAATGCACATCAGAAAAATGCGTGATGTTGTATTCATACAGGGATTGAACCCTGTACCTTAGGTGTTGTAGTCAACGTGCTAATTACTTCAGCCAACGCCAGCCTCTTTGCATTGAAGTCGGTTTTTTTTGGCAAAATTATTTATATAACATTCTCTTTTATAGCGCTGCAATTGGCAAATAGAAAAAGTTTGGTGCAACAATATTCATAAAATTTCACGAAAAACTACTATATGTAAATTAGTTATATGTTATACTAGAGTTTAGCTAGATTTTGACAATATCTAGTGAAAAATTAGATTTTGTTTTGAATGTACTAGATTTTGCTTGAAATCTTTTAGAAACTAAATTTTGCTCAAATGCCAATGCACTATTATATTCTAATTTAATATTTTTTTTTTAATTTCTTAATAAGAAATCCTTAAATTAATTCTCAATCTCAAATGTTAATTTTCCTTGTCATTTACCACCATTCGCCGTCTCTGTGTCTAAGTGGTAATTGTGCAAACACCTTTTTCAAGTAATGCTAATGTACGAGTAATTTGAAAGGATAATTAGAACAAAAAATATTTTGCAGACGTACACCTCTTGCAAAACTTTGCAATCTAAGTTGAATAAATCCAAGCAAATAATAAAAAAAGTGCATCCCTCTAGGTACGAGTAATTCACTTTTGAGAAATAAGTTATTATTTTGAAGTGGCTTATAGTTGTATTGTAAGTAGCATGTTTGGGTGTGAGAAAAAGTAAAATAAAAACTGCAACATTGTTAACTAAAGAGGTTATAACATTAAGGAGGGAGTGTGTGAGTGCAGTTGCCAGTAGATGTAATATATATTTATAAGCGCATTAATATTTTATATATACCTGCACATATGCATGTACCTAGCGGGAAAACTAAGAAAACTCTTTCACACTTACTCCAGGCCTTATTAAAGCCCTGCTTAAACATTTTTTCAATGCAATTACTATGCTTATGTTACTATTAAAGGATGCCTTTTAGAAGGCTTCGTGCTTTCCATATAGAAGATAAGATACACATTCCACATTTACTTCTATGAGAAGATAGAAAAAAAGAGTAACATATTTTTTCTCGTTTTTTCCAAGGCAAAGATAATCAGATAATCTCAAGCACTAGAAGAAAAAACTGAAGGCCTACTCCAAAATAACAACGCACGTAAAAATTTTATCTATTAGGAATGGAAGGGCAAGGAGTACATAGGCCTTCTAGAAGGCAATCGCACTCTTTTTCCCGCTGGGATGTAATATTTATTTATACAGATATTAACATCCATATGTATAAGTACCCTGTCGGAAATTGCGTTAACTATAAGCTAACTTTAAGCTAACTATTTCGCAATTAGTACTGACTGACACTTGGATTACTTTTAATGTAATCAACTGTCTACTCTAACATTGCAATGTCCTCGGCCTTAGTCAATTGTCTCACTCTGCATTACTTTCAGCTAACTTAAAGTTGATTTTTTTTAAATCACCTGGTAGTCAGTAAATTAAAACAATTCGGCTGTGCCGAATCTTATATACCCTTTACCAAAGTGCGTTTATGTAGTATTGATATACATACTCAAGCACATACTTACTTTTATGTACAAAGAAAAAAATAATAATTTTCAAACCATAGAATCATAATTTTAGATTTTTCTGATTACTTATACCAACCTAGTAGATCTTAAAAAAATATAGAAAGTGTGTTAAGTGAAAAAAGGAAATTAAAAAAAAAATGTTTTAATTAGTTACTTTAATGTCTAGAAAAAAACAATCATAGTTTCCAGCTCTGGAGCTGTGGCTTTTATTTTTATAATTTTCTATACCAAACTTTTCTTTCCAAAACGTAAAATATATATAATTTATAAAGGAAAAGATAAAAATTAATTAGACTTAGTTACTTTTATACATCAAAAAAGTGTAAGTGTCCCAACCCTGAACTCATCTTTTTTGATTTTTCTGATTTCTTACACCAATCTCTTTCTTTTAAGAATTTAAGAAATGTTTAATTTATAGAAAAAAAAAAAGAAAAAATTGTTTTAGTAACTTACTTTTGTAGAAAAAGTTAAAGTTTTCCAACCCTGGAATCGTCTTTTTAATTTTTTTAATTGTTTTTTTTTATTTGAAATACCAATTTTATTCGTTATCAAGCATAAAATAATTTTATTTAATAAAAATAGATAAAAAAATTAGTTTTCGGTAGTTAATTTTTTATATCACAAAGAATCCTCCTTTTTGGTTTTTTTTTGATTTCTTACACAATTTTTTTTTTTTTTTAAGAATATAAGATATGTTTAATTTATAGTAAAAAAGAAAAAATTTGTTTTAGTAAGTTACTTTTGTATATAAAATAAGATTTTCTAACCCTGGAAATACTGAAGTATAAAATAAATTTATTTTATAAAAAAAAAATTAGTTTTCGGTAGCTAATTTTATATATCACAAAAAGTGTGGATTTTCCAACCCTGAAATCAAACTTTTTATTTTTTCTGATTTCTTATACTAATCTATTTCTTTTAAGAATATAAGATATCTTTAATTTATAGAGAAAAAGGAAAATTTTGCTTTAGTAAGTTACTTTTGTATAAAAAAGTTAAAGTTTTCTAACCCTGGAAACACCTTTTTAATTCTAGAAGGTTAATCTTTAATTTGAAATACCAATATTATTCGTACTAAAGTATAAAATAAGTTCATTTAATAAAAAAAATAAAAAATTAATTTTCGGTAGTTAATTTTTTATATCACAAAAAGTTTCAGTTTCCCAACCCCGGAATCATCCTTTTTGTTTTTCTGATTTCTTACATCAATCTCCTTCTTTTAAGAACATTAGATATGTTTAATTCATAGAAAAAAAAGGAAAAATTGGTTTTAGTAAGTTACTTTTGCATAAGAAAAAAAGTTAAAGTTTTCCAACCCTGGAAACATCTTATTAATTTTTTGAAGTTTAATTTTTTATTTCAAATACCAATTTTATTCGTGGTGAAGTATAAAATAAGTTTATTTAATAAAAATAATTAAAAAATTAGTTTACGGTAGTTAATTGTATATATCACAAAAATCGTAGGTTTTCCAACCCTGGAATCATCCTTTTTGTTTTTCTGATTTCCTACATCAACCTCCTTCTTTTAAGAGCATTACATATATTTAGTTTATAGAAAAAAAGGAAAAATTTGTTTTAGTAAGTTACTTTTGCATAACAAAAAAAGTTAAGGTTTTCCAACCCTGGAAACGTATTTTTATTTTTTTTTTATTTTTTTATTCAATTTTGTTTCAGTTAGAAATACCAATTTTATTCATACTGAAGTATAAAATAAGTTTATTTAATAAAAAATTATTAAAAACTAGTTTTCGGTAGTTATTTTGTATGGCAAAATGAAGTTTAAGTCTCCCAGCTCTGAAACCGTCTGCTCGATTTTGCTGATTTTCAATACCAATCTTATTTCAATTTCTGACCCACCAGTCCAAGAACGAAGTCTCTAGCTTTTCTGGGAGCTTCGGAAAACCGATTTCACGTACAGACAGACGGACAGACGGACATCGCTTATTCGTATTCCCTATACATAAGGATCCAGAATATATATACTTTATAGCTCGCTTATTAATATTCTAGAAATTACAAACGGAATGACAAACCTATATATACCCTTTTACCATTTTTTGGTAAAGGGTATAAAAAATTTTTCTGGGGTTCGAACATGTATCATCACACGTTGTGTACTCAACGCGCTACTACTCATCAGTTAAGGTACCATCTAAAATAACAACAGCAAAATGTTAATATAAAACTGAAATAAGTTTCAAAGTAGCTGAGAATAAATTTGTTGGCTCTCATCAAATTCGATTACGTAGTCAACGTAAGAATTAATTATTGATTTGTTCTGGATGACATTGCAGTTAGCTTTTAGTCAGCCTAAGAAAAGTTAACTATAACTTAAATATTTTTGTAGTCAACCACACATTCTCCGACAGGGTATGTACAGATATATGTATATATTTGTGCATGTGTTACACTACTTCATGTTGATGTTTATTTGTTTTTAGAAATGTTTGATACAATGTTGATTATTTTATGTTTGTGGTTAAGTATTTATTAGTGGTTGTTTCGTAAGACTCAATTGTTTCTTGTGTGCGTTCAATGTTGTTGCGATAACGCCAATCCTAAAAGTATTTTTGTTGGAACTCTTGGACGATCATTCATATAAATTGCGTTTCATGAAATTTGTATGTAGAAAGTATTTGAAAAAATTTATGAGACTCATGCATACATAAAATGAACAATAGTCGGAGAGTCGTGGGTTCGAATCGTGGATACAAGTGAAAGTAGCTTCGTAGTTTGAATTTTTATTAATTATTACTTTTCAAGCAAAGTTTATGTTAAATGATCAATTAAATAAGGTTGCATTCAAATTTTATTCATCATGATCAGGGAAACCGCAAATATGCAAATGCATGTTTTTTCTCGTATGACGTATAAATGCGGATATAAGATATTTATCCATTCCAGAACTTTTTATGAATTATGGCATCGATTTGTTAGAGCATATTTTTGCATATTTTACACTTTAAAACATGTTTTTGCATATTTCAGTCGTACATGCATATTTTATCATATTTTCTAGTTTTTAGAGCATAATTTACGCTTTAAGCTCATATTTTGATACCTTATAGAATATTTTTATTTCAATATTAGGCCAAAATTTTTATTTTATTTTTCGCCATCTAAATCTCAAGTCCAATGTTCCTTGTATTGTATAAATTTTTCTTATATACTAAGCAGTTATTACGGACGTTAGTTTCAATAAAAATTTAGTTTTGATATTTGTGACAGGCTCTGCCCTAAGTAAACGTTCAAGGAACATTTTCAATATAAAAAGTTCATTTAGATGTGACAGGCAACGATTTTTATTTGAAAATCTAGACCAATATTTTGTTATTTATTGCAATAAAAATTATAATTAACAAGCTTATCTTATTTATCCAAAATACAGTTTTAAGGTTTGAATTCTGATATCTAGATCTCTTTTGAAATTTAATTAAATTTTTAGGGAGTATCAAAAAAAATTATTTTATTATTTGCTTTGGTCATTTTTGCTTTAACGTACTTTTCAACTCCAAATAATTTTTTAAATTTTTCATGGTCTCCTTTTACGTTTATGTTATTTTTGTCTTATTGTATATATATGCAAATTTTATTGAATTTTGAGTTAAAAATATAGTTTCATTTACAAATAAACAAGTTTATTTTATTTTTAAGAGCATATTTTTTGAGTTTTTAGTGCATATTTTCAAGTTTTTAGTGAATATTGAATGCGCATAAAACACTTTTTTAGGCAGCATATTTTTGGTTTCCCTGATCATGATATACGAATGTATTTAGTGTGTATTTAAAGAATATTTAAGGTTGTTGTGACTGCAGCCGTTAGCACGTTGACTACCACGCAATGAGTTCCAGGTTCAAATCTTGGCCAGGGAAATCAACACACAAAAGTTTTCCTGATGTCTGTGCCCAATACACATAATCACGTAAGTTAAATGATTAATATATAAAATAAAATTTCAACATTAAATTAAATTCATGTTATTTTAACTTGAAATTAATTTTGACTCAACATGGTTCTTCATGTCATTGCAGTATCGAATTAACGTTGTTCCAACTTTTATTCAACATGATTCTTCATTTCGCTTTAGCAGTAAATGATTGTAAAACCTACAAGAAATAAAGTTATTTCAAAAGGAACAGTTTTCATTTAAAATTACTGTAAATCATGTTTAATTAACATGAAACACATATGAAATAAAAGCATTGCCGAAAAAGATTAAATTAACCTTGTTTACGTGAATTTAAAGTTGAAATTTGTCTGTGTGTCTCAAACAGGGATGATAAAGTTGGTTCAATTGTGCTTTTTTTGGTACTATTCAAACCCTAAAAGTACGTTGGTACCCCCGTGACTCATTTGGTACTATTTGAAAAATTTGCGAGAGACTATCCCTTGTTTTATTTCCACAAAAATAATTAATCGCGATCATTTAAAGTATAATCACTTTGAGAGAAAAGTGGCGAATTTGTTTTGTTGTTGAGAGCGAATACCTTGTTAGATGTGCATTACACTTGATTGATTTATTATAAAGAACTATATCTAACTTCACCGGTGTTTTGTTTTCAATATGATAGCGCCGTCTTCATTTATTTTATCTATTGTATTAATATAAAATTTGTAAGAAATAAAAAACTTGCTATATTATTATCATATCAATCGTTTAAGTGATGAAATTAAATGAAGTTAGGTATGCTACATACGTATGTAAACGATTAAAATTTACTTTGAAATTAAAAACTTATATATCTAGAAATAAAATTAAAAGTTGTATAGTTACGGACTTTAAAATAAATCTTAAACAACCGGATTTTAAAAGAAATGTGATAGAAACTTTTGCGAAACTAAATAAAGTTGCTTTTTATAACGAAACTTTAACATGGCTAACAAAATTCACTCCCGAATATGTTAGTAGTATAGTATCTCTCTTATTAAAAAATATTCCGAAAAGAAATTGGAAATTATTGTACAATAAATAACGAGTTTCGAGCTTTAAAAAATTAATTGGATGAGTTAATGAGCTTTCAAAAGTTATCAGGATAATACTGTCAATTCTTCACTCATCACCGAATGTGGAAAGATAATTTTCATAATCAAAACGAAGACTTGAAAGTCTAGTACAAACAAAGGACTTATTGAGAGGCTGTAACTCATATTTTTTTTACGAAATTCAGTTTTTCAGTGATTCCAATATATTTAAAATAGTTTGAAAAGTAACGCTTTTACAATCAGTTGCACAAAAATATTACAGATATAATATTACAGTTTCTATTGTGTTTTTACCTTCCCCTGTAAAATAGCAATTATTTGAGTTAGGGCCTTTTTATTTGAGACCAGCGATATGTATTTACTGCCTGTTCCACTGTCTCTAATTTTAATAAAATATCAGTTAATGATGCAGATTAATCCTCATGTAGTTCCCTTTTTGAAACAAACACAAACTTTTTATTTTTCATTAAGACGTGTGTAAATTGAAAACTTGAAATTTGTGATCTGGCAAAATAGTTTTTTTGAGTTATGACATTATTTGAGTAAATGAGCGACATGTTCCAAAAATATAATAAAAAAAAAGTTAAAAATACAAAAAATACCGATTTTAGTATTATTGGGTTCGAAAGGTACATTTTTAAAAGCTAATTGGTACGAAATTGAATTTCTCATTTATCATCCCTGGTCTCAAACAGTGTTGCCCACACTCATGCCAAAGACTATAGATTTATAAAGTTGTTGCACTGCGAACATTTTACATAAACTGAAATTTTAAGCTTCTTATGACGAGGGGGGAAAGCTTAAAGGGTAAATAGAAAATACTCTCTTTGCATTGAGCAAAACCAATCACAGAAAAGAGAGTAGTATTTTTTATGCACAGAAACACACATTTATTCATGTATATGCTTACCATGAATATTGGTGTTTGGGTGTGTGTATTGTTTTTGGTACTTCTTTTATATATTTCACACATTTGTAATTCCGTTTTAAAATTAAAAATGAATTTAGTTTCGCTAGCTACTTTATTAATGCACTCAGCATACAGCTTGTATGGATGTTCAACATAAATAGGGAACGAACATGATTCGTTCATTATTGTAGGGCAAATATACTTACTTTATTGTTGTATAAATGGAAGTACTTACGTTCACACCGAAGTCATGATTTGCTTATTTACTTATTTTTTAAAGTTAATTCAACTGCGCACAGCTTTGCGTATGAGATCTGTTGGTTGGTTGGTTGGTACATTTTTGTATAGTACTTATTTTGTATGATTTTTTATTTTAATTTTTATTGAAATTAGTTTTTTTAAAATTTTTACTTTTTCAATATGTGCTGGTTTATACTGGTAAGTTTCCCAGGCAGAATGCTTTCTTAGTAATATTAGTAAAAGCAAATTTAAAATTTCCAGCCTATGATTGTAACAAGCATTCTTATCATCAAACCAAAAAGAGTAAATTGTACTATTAGTACATTCTATGCATTGTTGAATCATGACTTTTTTAATATTTTTGATTGATTTGTTGGTAGAAAAAAGCTCTTCGAAAACTTTTATGTGAATCTTACAAACTTCGAAAAACAAGTCAGAGGGTGCACATAAACTTCCAAAATCTGAGTCATTTTCATAGTTTTTTGTGTGGATATACATTTCTGATGGATATGTTAGAATTTGTGAAGGTTTTATTATATCCATTCTACATTTCCTGCATGATATTCGTTGCGCTATGTATCCAATGAAATATCGGCTTGAAGTAAGTTCTATTGAGACATTCAGAGAGTTAAAACAGTCGGCACTTTCATTAAATTATTCTTCATTATTCTGGTATATGTCTACGATATCTATCACGGGAGATTGATTATCAGCTGATACAGTTTCATTATATTCGACGGAGCTTTGAAAATCCACAGGTAAAAATATTCCATCGTCGTTTTCACAATTCTTTGACGAACTAAACTGGCTTATTTTTAAAGATATCAGCTTTGCCATTGCGATGTTAAATTCGTGAACTGAAGGGTTCTTACAGTGTCCGCCTTTGGCGCGAACATATGAAAATAAGTTTTCTAATGGATCCTGATTAAACCGGCTAGTTAAAATAGTGAATAAATTAGAACTTTCTTGAAACATTTCTTAACTTAAAGATAATATGCCCCTGGTGGTTTGAATAAGACCGCGGATGGAAAATATTTTATTGCCGACATATTCAATTTGTTGCATGTATGTTATTAGCTCCTGCAATACTTGCCAAGTATTATTATTAAGCTTTAAGCCACGCTTTAGAGGATTGGAATCACTAAAATTTTTACTATTTAAACAGTCAAAGTAACTATCAAGTTTTTTTTATAAATACGTAAGTAGAAGAGGCTATTTCCGATGAAGTCCTTTTAAATTGACGATTTTCGTTAACGGTTTGAATCGCAGCTGCAACAGAACGGCTTAAAGTTTGAACAGCCAAGCCCACGCGCATTTTCTGAAAATTCGTTGGATTTATATGGGATATTGTCAACTTTGTCATTTTTGTGGCTTTCCCATGCTCTAGTTCAAAAACTTAGTCTATATAGTCTTTATCTATAGTCTTTGCTCATACCTTCACATTTATATTTGTGTTGGTGGTTGTTTGTTTTTCCGGGCAATTTATTTTTCTCTCATGCCACCAGGGCTAACATGACGCATTTGTGATATGTTTGTAAAATTTTATCTCTAGTAAATTTCTCATGTTCCAAAAGTGAATATTCAAATTATTCATGTATTTTAAATCGTATATACAAAATTTATTTCAGATATAATATTTTAAGTAGACTTGGGTCGAACTCGTTCACTAGTTCATTTTTGCCACAAACCAATGATCAAACCCATTTAAATTACATGGGTTTGATCATTGGTTTGTGGCAAAAATGAACTAGTGAACGAGTTCGACCCAAGTCTAATTTTAAGTTCTAAGAAATGTAAAAGCCAGGATAACATGTATTTGATAGCCATCAAACTAAAATTTTAAGAATTGTGCCAAGTTTCTTTTACATTGGTTGTGGAATCGACTAGACCGGTTGTGTTATGTTAAAGAAAAATGTTCGAAATTCGAAAACCGTACTAAGTTTGCATTTTATTTCTTTTGCAGAACAAACACAATAATCATACTTTTCGCGCCTTATTTTTTTTATTGCCATTCTATTAATATTATTATTACAGTACAATTATAGTTTTATTTTAGTGTTTTAAGCTTAAAATATATGTATGTATATATATTGAAAATTTTAAATTTTTTATAGTATTATTATTTTTATAGTATTATTTATGTATGCGATATACTCTTAACTATCTAATGAAAACTCGATAGGTGAAGATCTTTGCTTACTCCATGTTAAATGCCAACGTCATGACTTATGATACTTGTCATTCGATATCGCACGCAATCGTGCCAAGTTTCCATCAATATTACTCGAAATTCGGCTCCTGATATTAAAAATTTTTTTAAAAGAATCCAGTGTTGCCTAACAAGATGCAACTTCAGAAGCCGCTCATATGAATAGTGTAAAATCAAAGTGGTGGCCCTGGTTTTAATTACAAGCGACTACACAAGACAAAATATTTTTTATTAAATAAAAATAAAAAAGTATCTTTCAATGCTCTCTTCATTGTTATGAAGACTGAAGGAGTTCCACTGTATTGCAATAAAGGAGCAATATACAGTTTTGTTTACATACTTTGGTTAAAAAGGAATTTTACTAAAGTGCGACTTTTCTGAAAACCTATAGTAGACAGAGTGCAGTTAACATTTTAAGGACTTCTAGACATTACTTCGCACTTGCAAGGACCCCTCACACAGCCACTGTATTTCAAATGTTTTAGTTTCTAATATTGCGAACCAGTTGCAGTAGTTAGTACTTCATTAATTGTATATGTACGACATTTGGTGGCACATTTTAGGGAGCTGCAAAATGTACACTTAGCAAATATACAAAATTATATACTAATGGTAATTCAAATTGTGTTTATATGTATTTACCATGGCATTTGTGCACACATACACACATACTACATGTACTTACGACCCAGTAAAATGAAATGCTCACAAGTTTATTTTATGCTAAACTAATTATGAGGGTGAATGAGTATCTATGTATGTGTTTATGTATTTATACGTTTGTAAGAGTGCCATAAAACTACTTGCTTATGCGTGGGAGTATTTGTATATGCTCGTGTGTACGTTTGGTAAATTTTACTACCGTTTGTCTTTATCCTGGCTGATTACAATTTCTACTAATTAAAAGTCTATTTTTTCTCTCTTCTTAGTGGCACTATTTCAGTGTGTTGTGCCACCAATGCTGTCAAAAATTTTTTGTTGCTAAAACAAATTGCTGCAAAACAAAAACCCAAACGAGTACACAATATGAAAATTGGCAACCAACAATAGCAGCAGCAGTTGCTACAGTGCAGCAAAAAAGTCCTTCCCAATTTAGTTAAAGCTTATACCCAAGAGAAATACTCGTATATATTTATTAAGTAAATTGATGGGCAGTAAAAGAAATTAAGAAAACCCCTTATTGAAAAAAAATGTAATTAAGATGGTGCTTATAATTATTTATAAAGTTTACATGATGTGTCTTTAACAAACAGGAATAGGCAGTTTCATTAACATGAAGGTGAAAAAGAAAATTTTCGAACAGAACATAAATTTTCTTTATTATATTGCCTCATCAAGATTTCATCTCATGAGGAGTAATAAAATGGGAAAGATTTAACTTGATATTTAATATAAAAGATCAATGACTTACTAACTAAATGAATGAGCGATTCATAGCAGAATCATCGGCAAAGTGTACTGAAAATAAAAAAATAAATAAAAAAGGTAGCTCGCCTACTGTAGAAACCTTGCAAAATTGCTTTTGAAATACATACATTTATTAAAAACCCCACAAGTGAAGAGCAAAGCGTGTTAATACCAATATAATAATAAATAAAGTTTCTTTTTTACTCATCCTGTGATTTACAGGATAACAAAAGTTTTTTCGACTCAAAAAAATCTCACATTCCTTACGTAAACAATTGTACCTAATTTACATTACGCATTTTTTTCATGAAATTAGTTGCATGAAAATTTTTTATTTGTCAATAGGTGGCCTGGAGGAACAACTTACATAAAAAAAGTTGTCAAAAATGTATCAGAGATTCATTCTACTCCCTTTTTTATATAAAATTCTCTTTTATAGCGCTGCAATAAGAAATTGAAAAAAGTTGCGTGCAATAAAATTCATGAAATTTCATGAAAAAATGCTTAATGTAAATCAGGTATTGTATGAGATATCTCAAGAGAGTAGGCGATAAACTGCTGACGACAAGGTCTAGCAAATCACGTCTATTGAAACCCGAAATTTGCTAACAAATCGATATACAGACAATCTGGCGTCATATGCCCGAATAATTGTTAAAGAAACACACACATACATTCATATGTATGTACATATATGCATATATGAAAAGTGTTTTCTTTTGAAATAACCTTGTTTTACGTTGATTTAACATTTACATACTGTTAGAATCAAAATGAAGAATCACGTTGAATCAAAGCTATTTCAAGTTGAAATAACAAGAATTTAATTAAATGTAGCAATTATATTTTATTAAATTTTTTAACTTACGTGTGTTTGGCACAGACATCAGAAAACTGTTTGTTTGTATATAAATTGGCTTCTCCGGCCAAGATTTAAACTCGAAACTCATCGCGTGGTAGTCAACCACTTTACACCTGCTGCCACAATAAATATTCTTAAGATTCACACTAAATATACATATATACATATACATATATACATACCATCATGAATGAAATTTCAATTTAAAATTATTTAATTTATTTGAAAAGTTTTAGTAAGAAAAAATACTTTGACTTGTCCCCAGGATTCACACTTGCAATCCTCTGACTACAAGACTAGTACTCTGCCTACTAGCCAGCAGAAGCTTGTCGGTTGTTTACAAAAAAAAAAAAAAAAAAAAAAAAAAAAACAACAGCAGTAAAAAACAACTAAAAAATAATTAACATAAAGGCATATAAATACATGTCAAAGTGGTCTAAGTCATATTTTTCTCTTTTCGAGGTATTTTATAGATTAAGTTTGAACAAGTCAATAAATATTTTTATACTATGTAACATTTTAATTTAGAGTTGTGCTAGTCTTGATTTATGTAAATTTATTTAATATTTATTAAATAATTATGGAAGTTTTTTAAAGATTAGTTTAATATTTCGAAGCAAAAATGCATATGACTTAGACCACTTTCACAATTAAGGGCACATATTAATGTATATAAGATCAAGGAAGTTTATTAAGACTTTATTGCATTTACGACCAGCCTGCTCAGAGAAGCGCCAGAGTGCCGAACATCAATCGGCTTTTCCTACAAATGAATATACATACGCTCATACATTTCTCTCGGTTTTCTCTATGTGGGCAGCTCTGATTTACGAACATATGTATGTATGGATGTATGCATGTATATAAAAAACTGTTATGGTAACATACAGGGTTGTCAGATATGGCGATTTCTCGCCAAACATGGCGATTTTTCAAATTGTTTGGCGTCCAAATTTTTGGTTTGGCGACGTGCCGATTTTTCTGGCGATAAATAAATTTGTTGGCGGTTATTATGGCTATTTTTTTTTAACAAAATCGATCTTCAAAAAAGGAAAATTAATTTGTTGAAGGAGTAGTTTCAAAAATAAAACCTACCAAAACTCGTCTGCAAGAAAGTAAAACGATTTGATTTTGATGACTTTTCTTATATTAATTATAGTCATTAAAGCGTTTTAAATTTGGATGAGAAAAATTTGCAAGAAATAATTTTTGGCGATTTTATTTCTATATTTATGATCTGAACAGGCTAAAGTTCGTATCGGTTTTTAAGCCAAATTACATGTGATAATTATTAATGAACAAATAACACCAAAGTTAGATTTTATTTCTAGTTTTGGCGATTTTCTGATAAATTTTGATACGATCATTTTATAGAAATTTATATTAAAAAAATTTTATATTAAAACAAATTTATTATCAAAGATATACCAAGAAAAACTACATAAAACTAATTTTTGGCGACTTTTGGCGATTTTTAAAATCAATTTGGCGAAATAGGTCGCAAAAAATCTGACAACCCTGGTAACATAAAACAAAATAAAATGAAAATAATTGCATCTTTCACTTATTTCGCCGTTGTGAAGTATGTATTTATGATAGATAGGTGGAATGTACGCAAACTCATCCTATTTATTATTAGGATCGGACTTATTCCACTTTTTATTTAAGATTTACGATACCATTTTATAGTTGAAATAAATTTGCTTAATTTATTGCCAAATTGGACTCCATTGAAAAGATGATAATAACTAGAGATGTGCACGTGAGTGTTTTCTGACTCACGACACGCACGCTCACGCAGAAAATTATTTTATTCACGCACTTTCACGCACGAATGATTTTGAACATTTTCACGATCACGTACGCTCACGAATAAAATATTTTTAATCACGCACTAGTGGCTTACAACTTATCACGAGCACGCACGCTCTCGAAAAACTATATTTATAATATAATTTGCATATTTTTTTGGTTGCAAAATAGGTTTTTACGTATACATATGTACATTAGAGCGACTCAAAAAAAAGTGATTTTGTTACCACTCTGAAAATAAAGTTTGATATGTTTTATGATGATTCCCAAAATATTTTGATTCTAGCGTTGACCATCCGTGAGCTGGACCATTTTTAAAAAAAGTATTTTTTTCAGTTTTTCGATCTTTTTGTACTTTGCTCCAAGACGACATAATTAAAATTTGGTATCATCGAAAAGAGTTTTTGAAACAGCATCCAATGGTATATAAAACTTGACCATTTGCAACCTACTTATTAAGATATTTAACTAAATACATATTTTCGTTCCAGGTTTTCATACAAATTCCAAGTATTTGGAAACAATATTTTGCTTTTCAAATTTAATCTGTTTTAAAATAATGTTATTTTATTATATTTTTGTAACTATTCGCATAAAACGAGAAAATCGCGATATATTTTATCTCTTTTTAATATAAGCAATATGGGTATCAAATTTTTTCATTTTTCAATTATAATAATCTGGTGATAAGGAAAAGACCTGTTTTCAAATTTAGGATGCTGTGAGATATATTTAAGTCTCCAAATGCTTACATTAAAAAAAGATAAAATATATCGCGATTTTCTCGTTTTATGCGAATAATTACAAAAATATAATAAAATAACATTATTTTAAAACAGATTCAATTTGAAAAGCAAAACATTGTTTCTATGTATATATGTATGCTCGTGTTTTTGTAAAATTTACAATGTAAATTAGAATAAAGCAAAGTTAATTTAATGTCGTTTTAAATATTCGTTTTCGCGGATATCATTTTAAATATTCGAATTCGAATTCTCGTATATCAAAAATTGACATTCCGCACATGTATGTATGTATACATACATAATATAAATGTGAAAGTAAGACGTATGATCAATTAAGTAAATGATAATCAAATAAATGAGAAAAGCATATTATATGAGAAAACATACAAATTTCTAAAATTTTTTCTGTTACGTAACATTTTCAAAGACTCCCCCCCACCCTCACCATAACAAATCAGAACCAAACTCGAACCCCACCCCTCCCCCCACAGCGTTACGTAGTATATGGACGGTCCCTAAAGCAAAAAACATTTTCTGGGGTACAATTTGTCAGTAGTATGGTTGACAAAGGCACCGTTGAATCAGTAGTGTTTCTCAGTTGATACTTCCTACAGGGTATCTAAGAAATATACATACATACATACTTGCAAAGCTGTATGTACCCATCAAACAAAATGCTCCGAATTCGTAAAGAATTCGTAACGATTGGTCAACAAAATCTTCCGATTTCGGCACCGATATATTACCGAAATCGTAACAATTTTTGTATGAAATGGTTGACACGACTTCGTAACGATATGTCGGTACGAATTAATTACGATAAGTCAGTAAGAGTTCGTAACGACATGTAGGTACGATTTTTTTTTTGCTTTTATAGCAGAGTACCGCTTCACCGTTATGTTGCTGCTTTTGTCGAAATAATTTGCACATACTCACGGTTTTTAATATTTGTTACAATCCTTTTTTTATCAACATATACATACATATTTATTTAAAAAAAATGTTCACAGAAAATTCGTGCGTGATTATTAAAAAAAAAGCTCACGCACGATCACGCACGAGCAAATTTTTTTCAGTCACGCTCACTCACTCACGCGTGATTAGTTATAATGTTTGATCACGAATCACGTGAATCATGCGTGACTCACACGTGACACGATAAAATCACGATATTTGCACATCTCTAATAATAACTACAGATAAAAAGTATCTATAAATAATTAAAGCTAACGTTAGGAAATGGGCTTAAACCACTTTCAAAACTAACTATTAAAATTTTTGTTTTTTCTTTTCTTACTAACTAAATTAAAAAAAAAACTCTTCAATGTATTAAAAATAAGATAACAGCAAATTTCTTTTCAACTTACATATGTATATGTATGTATGTATGTAAAATTTACATTGTACATACATACATACATAGATAATTCATTTTCCATCACTCACGCTCTCTTAGTATTTCTCTACTCTCTTGCTCTTTTCGGCTACTCTTATTACAATTGTAAAAAATATCAATATTCACACACACTCACTTACAGATGCAACACGATCGAGCACGACAAAATTATAAAGAAAATATTAAGAATTTAATTAAACACTTTTTCACACTTAAAATTAATGTTATTATAATATACTCGTATTATAAACCTTTTCTCAAAAATATTTTATTGTACACATTTAAAGCAATTGCTGCAACTTATTTTTAATATAAAAATTATAACCAAAATATCACTTTTAACTAATTAAAATGCAATATTAATTCATTGTTTACAAGAGCGATCCGCGCTGTTTGTAATAATAAGAGAAACTGATAAATGAAGAAGAAAGTTCAATAAGCCTATATTGTTTAGTGCAACCAACTGTATAAAGATGCGAAAGATTATAGACGTTTCAAAATGATACTTAATGGGTCTCATGTATAAAACGTGAGCTTCAGCTCAGACTCGATTGTTTGAGTAAAAGGTGCTTGTCGTATCCATAATAAAATTTGATGTATTTGCTTTTACTCACTGCTCACGTTTGATCTCGTGTTGCTCAGTTTGAACTAAGTTAGATGAGCTTGTGCTAATTTTCATATGCATAAAAACAAGCTTTTGCTTTCTTTTGTGAGCTCTTGCTCAAATTTTGTTGAGCCTGCCTTATAGTTGACTCGCGTACACTAAAAAGTAATCATGGCTGAAAATTTTGTGCCACAAAGAAATACAAAATGTTATCAACAGCGTAAAAAAATTTAACAAGTGAGGACAAAAAATTATACAGGTTTGCATTCTTAATTATTATTTTTTTTTTTTATATATAATTAATAATAAAATGATAAATACATAGGTTTGATGATAGTAGCATCTGCTGGTTGGCTAATTATTTTTTTTTTTGAGGAGTCAGAAGAAACACGTGGTGGTGCCCTCAGCAACATTGATAAAATTCGACTGTATTTAAGATTTTGTGCAGATCCTGGATTCCAAAACTTTATAGCCACAGATATTGGAGTCCATTAATCCACTGTGTCGCGAACTATTCCAGAAGTTGCGAAACTTATATCTGCCAAAACAAGCGAGTTGATGAAATTCCCGAAAGATGCAGATGAAATAATAAATAAAAATAAAACTGCATTTTTGTAGGAATTACCTTGTTTTGCTTTAACCCTGCACTATCATACTTCGTCGAAATGACGACGCGCTATTTTATTTTCGATTTAAAACATATTTTTTGTGATTGTTTTTGTTTCGTTTTTCGTATAGCGTTAGCCGCTAATATCAGTTACTCGAAACTAATGTTGCTTTTTTAGTTTAATAAATTTATTATAAGAAACTACAAGACTTGATGGAAAAAAATGTGTAATATTTCATACAATTGATGCTATAAATGCTATGTTTTAAGAAAAAATGCCAATTGATAGAAGTCTGTGAAATGTTAATTTTACGTTAAACGATTAAAAGAAATATATGAATTTCGTTATATGATAATTAAAAACTAGCTAAATATCAATAATAAATCTATTTTCGTACTTATTTTTGCTCAAGACGTTTTTTATTGGCTCTTGAAATAGGTCGTAGTCGATTCGACGAATTATGACGTTTGCGATATAAAAATAAGTATGATATTCTAGGGTTAAGAAAACAAGCCTCTGCAGACTTTGAAAATTCAACTCCCTTGTCTCATCAGTTTCATAACGACTCAAAACTGCTGTCGACTTTTTGTTAACCTTCAAATATAAACTACATATAGCAAAATCTAAAATAAAGGCTTATTTAGTGTTTACTTTCTGTTGCTGTTCTGTGCTGTGCCGTTCTGCTTTTAAATTTGAGTACTTACTTTTTCTGTAGCAATTTATTAACTGTTTTTGTCCAGAAGGATCGCAGTTTTCCACTAAAGCGATGAGTTTTGCATCGTCTATTGTTAAAGTTCAAGATAGTTTTATTTTTCCTTTAAAAATTAATTTTTTTAATTATTTCAAAATATTTTTATCATTATTTTATGCTGTCACTTACAAATACTTAACAATTTTTTGATTTTCACAGTTTGAACCGAAACAGAACAGAACGAATCAGAAAAACTAATTAACTACTTGTATTAGATTTCTATAAACATAAAAAAAAAGTCAGCTGATTCGTAACCGAACAGAAAATAAAAACTAATACTGCCTTAAGATTGCTTAATTTCTGTTACACATGTTTATATCATTTGTTTTTTATTATTTTTACGGCCTGTCCCACGATGTCACCAGAAATCGTAAATTTCCGGGCCGTAAATGCCTGGTACTTTTTTGTAGTAAATATTTATTTTATTTTTTCTACTAAAAATTTAGAAATGATTGATTTGATTCTACTTCACTTGCACTTGACGACATGTTTGCACTTCAATAACCATTAGACGTTTGATCTCCCTTTGCTCAAGTAATTGCAATTGGTTTGAACTCACTTTTATGCTTACGAAATTGAGCAAAAGCTGTTGCTGTTTGATCGAACTCAACTTACGAGCAATTGCTCACATGACTCAACTCATCAACTCAGCGCTTTTACTCGTTTTTATGCATGAGACCCAATGTTTTGTACATACATATATTTAGATACATATCGTTATCTTAATATAGAAAGTTCCTAACTCATTATTTTTTTGAAATTAAATTTGAGGTTTTTAACTTGAGAATAGGCTAGGATAATATCTTCATCCCCCGGTTTATCGACTTGAGTAAAAATTTATGTATAAAGAAACCATATTTTTTTCAAAGATTTCCATATAAATTTATTAGACGAGTCGAATATCTGCATTGTGTAAGTAAAGGTTAAAAAAAATTTCTTATTTCCCGGGGTAAATGTACAAACCAAGATAAAATAACATATGCGGAATTATTTAGAATTATTAATTGCAAAAACGCATTTTTCGAGTGAAAATTTTCTTAAAATTTACTTATATATTTATTAATGAAACTTTGTAAATATACAAATATGAAATCATAAACTCTTTGTTTTACTCTTCTTAATATCAAAATATGCCATTTGTAAAATAAATTTGCCTGTTTTAATGACTGTACCACTTTAAATGTCTCACACTGTCTTTTGCGAAAGAAACCTTAATATGTAACTTTAAAAAAGTTTAACCGACTTATTGTGAATTTTAGCTTAAATAAAAGACTTGTATTTTGTTATTTGCAATTATGTTTAAATTACAAACGAATATAATTGAAATTGCCTTTGGCCATGTGTATATTGCGGTGCTGCGTTCTTGAAAAAGTATAAACAAATATTTACCCAGAAGTTAAATAAAATGACAATTTAATTAATTCTATATAAAAAAAGTTACGATGCACTTAATTGAATAAAACGTATGTATGTTAATTGTAAGAATTTGTTGCTTAAGAAAATAATTGAAATTCTCCAAAAAAATATTTTAATATGCAAATTTTAATTCTTAAAACTGCGATCACTTCACTTGGTGCATTTCGATTAAAGTAGACAAAATTAAGGGTTGTCCCAAGGTGTCGACCAGAAAGGTTTGATCGACAACTTGGTTTAAAACGAACAATCTTTAGTTTATTCTTCCCAACATTTAAATAATTGAGTTGTTTACTTCCATTTCTAGAGTAATTGATTATAAATTGGTATTTAATAAATTTTTTTGATTCATCTAATTAAACACTTTAATTGAAATCATACATACATTTTTTTACTACTTTTTTCATATTAAAAATTAAAATTCCAACAATAAAAAAAAATAATTTTAATTTTCTTCATTCTGATGATTGAAGCAGAATTTTGGATTTTTTTCATTGATTTAATTAATTCGATGATTAAAAATATTTTTTATTTATTTTTCTGCATGTAAGTTATTGGGAATTATTTATTATTCAGAGCCCGTGGCGAGCAAAATTCCTGCAGAATGCTTAAATGAGATCAATTATAATACCTTAAAAAAATAAATTTTTATTTTTAACCGATGTCAAAAAAGGAGGAGGTTATCAATGCGTCTAATTTTGTTTGCTCCTTTTGCACAGTTACATTGGAAAAACCGACAAAATTTTAAAATTTGTTTTTGTTTTGAATGTAAGTGTGCGACAAGTCGAAAGCTGTCGGGACAGGCCCTTACTTCATAACTCGATACATTTTAGACCAATTCTAAAAATTCTTTTTTCGCCTGAGAAGGTATAGCTTTCATTTGATCCCATTTAAAAAAATGGGTTGGGACACACCCACTAAAATCATTTATTTGATTTTATGATATTTTAATCTAAGGCGCTTAATGGAAGCTATTTTATTGAAATTCGGCATACATACTGCGACAGGGCAAGTCTAAAAATTTTTCTTTAAAAAAGTGGGCGTTGACACGCCCATACCGTTTCAACTTTATTTTTGTGTACTACGCCTCAGCATATTTAGATATACTATTTCTGTATGTATTATTATCCGTTTGCAACGAAACTTGGCACAAATAATAAACACTGGCAGAAAAAAATCTTAAGTTTTGAAAAGTGGTCATGGTTACGCCCATAAATATTAAAAATTAAAAGTTGCGCGTATGAGCTGAAATTTGATACACAAGTAGGTCTAGGTGAGAAACCAACTTGAAAAATCTGAAAAACCAAAATATATTACCAGAATCGGCGGGACTACGCTACTATTGTTAGAACCTGAAAACTTACAGCCTTAATTATAAATCTTATTAAGGCTTTTTAAGAAAAATTTCTTACGAAAATTTGTCTCAAAATCCCCTTATAAAGCCTTAAAAAGTTTTAAGAATAATTCTGTTAAAATAAGCTTTTATTTAAGGCCATTTGAACTTGCATATATGTTACACGCATACAATACTTTAAACTATCACCTAAAAAAGTGGGCGTAATTACTCCCATAAAATTTTGGCCATGAGTTTAATCTACTTCGGTCTAGCATATTTTAGAAGAAAATTAGCATGAATTATAAGCGCTGCTCACTGAAATATTGTGAGTTCAAAATAGTGTGAGGGGTGATGCTCATAAAATTATAAGGTATAGTTCACGCTAGAGAGCTGAAATTTTATACACAAGCAGGTGTAAATGAGTAAGCCAATGGGAAAAGCTTAAAACCAAGAAATTTTATCTGGTAAAACCATAATTCCCACCAGAGAGCTGAAATTTGGTACACAAATTAATCTAAATCAGAGATCACTAAGAAAAATCTAAGAAACCAGAGGGATTGGGAAAAAGCACTGTAAACTCAAAATTAAGTTTTTATTATTTTATTGAAACTTTTCATACACATTGATCTTATCCAAAGTAAAAATTTTCTGTTTTGAAAAGTGTCCGTGACTTCACCCATAAATATTAGCTTTTTCTTCCATGTACTTCGGCTTAGTAGTTTTTAGTCTATTACTCATGTATTTCTAAATAGCTTTTTCCAACAAAACTTTACATGAATCATAAGCACTAACAGATATAAAAGTCGGCGGGGGCAGGCCCATAAAAATGTTACGTAGAGAGCTGACATATTGTAGACAAATAATCCTAATTGATTTATTCAATCGGAATTCTAGATAATCTGCTAACTAGGACTAGATAGACTAGGGTGCTGATGAAGTGCGTGGCTGCACAGAAAAATATCGGTATTTCCCCCAGCTAAAAAGTCTAGTTTAATATTTCTTCTCTTCTTTAGAAACTAATAATAATATAATAGATAATCTGCAAACTTGGCAATATTTTTACTTTTCTAAAAAAGGAGAGAAAAATTTTTATTTCTTCATTTCTTTATATAGGTAAAAATGTTGTCAAGTTAGCAGGTTATTTAGAAATTATATGAAAACCTTACGATTACAAATTTATAAAATGCATAGCATATTTCAGTGATAGGTATTGTACCAAACAAGAACTTGGTCAAAATGTATATCTCACTACTTTTAATGGCCGAACTTTTTTATAGGAACTTGGCCGTTTTTCACATTTATGTTTTTGTGAGGATTATATATAACACATATAAAAATATTTTATTTAACTAAATCTAAATTATTTTTAATTTCTTGCGTTTATTCTGATGTCGGTTTAATTAAAAAAGAAAAAGAATTATTATGTATGCAAATTATGACAATCAAGTTTTCTCCTAAGTTTCGCCAATATATGTTTAAAGAACAACAAATATATAATAATTTAACCACATTATTCATAAAATTGTCCAAGAATTATTATTAATAAAAGTGCACACATTTGTATAACTAATTGGCTAGGGAAGAAATTCCGACAGTTTGCTTTAATCATATGAAATTTTCCGAAGCACAGCCTTGACATATTAGGGAGGCACTTTTTATGTACGAGTATGAAATGTTTTTCCACTTCCATTATTGTTTTCACTTGCTCAAAATAAATAAGAGTTAAAGCGTCTAAAGAAATTTATAATTTTTAATACATATTTATATTATGCGTATCTGGGTGTCTAACCTTAATGCATTAATATGTTAGTATTTCTCATTATGAAGCAGGACATTTAAATAGGCACTAATTTTGAAAGTTGCTTATTATGCCTGTAGCTACCAAAAGTAATCGTATATTAAAATATAAAGCAGATGCTTGTGACTCTAACACAGAACAACCCAGCCAAAAATTATACATTACCATCAGAACTACTTGCCATATAATGACTTACTTTTCTGATTGCCAAATTTCATAACTCGCTTACAAATCACATTACCTAAAATTTAAAAAAATGATGCACAAGTTGCTAAATGAAGAGAATGACTATTTTAGATTAAATAGATTACGTGAACAAGTTGCCAAATAAAAAAAGTAATTACTCTCAAGAATCGATTATTTTAGCCTCAAGCCTTGTTAAAATCGTTAAGTTGGTAATCCAGTAGGGAAGTGCTTCCATCAAAAATGTTTAATTCCATACTCGATTATCTTTTTTGAAATTTTTTGCTGGGAATATATTAACAAGGCAACAAGATTTATTTAAGCTATCCACACTTGCAAATATAAATTGTGCACGTATGTACATACAAATGTATATACTGTGTCTTTAAAACATTGAAATTTGTATTAATGCATATTCATTAATTTTCTTGTCAAATTTAATGATTTGAAAGAAGGATTTGTTTCAGTACCTAATAATGTTAAAAAAGAAAATATTAAGTGCAATTAGAAAAACTAAGAAAATTTACTTACATATATTTTAAAAAAGTAATAATAAATATTAAACTTCATAAATTCTGCCAGAAAACTTCCAATAAGAACAGACAGGCAGATTTTGAAAATTTACGGCAAATGTGAGTTTTGAATTTGTTTTGTTGTTATAAAAAAAAGAAAAAAAATATAACTAACAAAAGTGAGTTTTGAGAATTTGAAATTTTAAAAAGCCTACAACAAAAAATCCCAAAATAAGAAAATCAAACAAAAAATCGCCAAAAACGAAAAGGCCGCCAAAACTAAAAAAAATATCGCTAAAACTTAAATAAATCGCCAAAAACTGAACAAATCTCCAAAAAGAATTCTGAAACACAAAAAGCTCGCAAAACCGAAAAAAATCGACAAAAACGAAGAAGGCGCCAAAACTAAAAAAATCGTTGAAACTTAAATAAACCACCAGAAACTAAAAAATCACAAAAAACTAAAAAAAAATCACCAAAAAAACTCTAAAACTTAATAAATCGTCAAAAGCTGAAAAATTGCAAAAAATAAAAAAAATCGCCAAAAACCAAAAAAAAAAAAATGCTAAAACTTAATAAATTGGCAAAAGCTAAAAAATCGCAAATGACTAAAAAACGCCAAAAAACCAAAATAAAACGCTAAAACTTATCAAATCGCCAAAAATTTTAAAAATCGCTAGAAACGAAAAAAGCCAAGGCAAGAAAAAAGCCAAAAACGAAAAAAATTGCAAAACACTTATTTTTATTTTTATCAGGTAAGATATTCGTTTATATAGGCTTAAGTTCCTGTAATATTACATCTGTAGTGTGCGAGTTGAAGTCGCAATTTACAGAATTTATTAGTTTAAGCATCGTAGCAGCACCTCTGGTGTTAAATAGGCGTATTAGTGCAGCCATTTTATTAGTCAATTTACTTCGCCTATAATTAATTACTACAAATATCGACGGAAGAGGGTGCTGGAATATCTATTAACATAAATACTAATATATGTCAGAAAAATGTGGCCAGGGGTGGAACTCAGGATCTTAAATACCGTCATTTGATTTGCAGTAAAAAGCACAAATTCAAATGCGATTTAATTTTAAATTCTCATAAATAACAATTCCCGAATTCCATAGCAACTCTGAATAATTCCTTATTCGAAAACATGTTTTTCAATATTGAACATGCTTTCAACTTTTTATTTCTCTTTATTCATGTATATAATAAACTGCTTGTTAAATACCAAAAATTATATTTAATTTGCTTAAATTATGATTTTAATTAATGTTTGCACATGTTGGCATGATTTAAGTCTATTTGATGTTTATTTTATTATCATACTAGAGTATATGAGCATTTGATTTTATGTTTTGTTTCTCATACAGTATGCACATTTAGTGCTCACTACTCTGCAAGAGGGTACAAAGAAATTGTTTAAGAATGTATAAATAATGCATGTCTGGTCTGCACTTTAGGATTTGCATTACGCAATTCTATTTCATCAAATGCGTGATATAAAGATGGCGCCAGTGGATGGTGTGAGAATTTCTTGAAGGAATGAAAGAACATAATTATTAGATCTTATCAACATGCATCTATAGACTATAGTCAGGGCAAAAAGGCTTTGTTTTTACATGACTTAGTACAGCATGAGCTTGTTAAGTTAATGAGGACATTAGTAGGGTACATCAGCGGCTAACTTGAAAACTGTTTTGTATTCTTAGTATTTCATTTCATTACTTGGGCCTAGTTACCAATTTTCTTGCTGCCAGCTTACAACAGCTCTTTCAGCAATATTTTAAGCACTATTTAATTTATCTGATATCAAACCATTTTTAAATGAATTTTTAAACTTCAATCGCAATGCTTGTATTCAATTATCATACACATAATCTCATGTATAGACTAAAAGATCCCTTAACGCCTCCCACGACCAACAATCAACATTTAAATTAATTTTATTAAAGCTCATTTTCATTATGTTGTTTGTAACAAATCTCAAGAGGAGAGAGAGATTTAAATGTAAAATGCAACGTTTTCCAACTAATTAAATACGAATTCAATGCAAGTAAGTACGTTAAACTTGATTCGTTAATAAAAAAAATCTACATTAATGCAATTCCACACACCACTATGTGAAGTAATTAAAATTAAATTAATTTTTCAATTCAAGCATCATTGTGCTGCAACGCTATGACATGTTAAAGTGAAAAAATGTGTAAGCAAAAGCACAAGGAATTCATTTAATTTGTTAAAAGAGCAAAAGCTGTCAATGAAAGTAAGAATTACTTAAATTTTTCTTAAATTCAAATTCCATTCTATGGCTGTCATTGCAAGTAAGGCTATTGGTTGCAATTAGAGATGTGCATGTGAGTGTTTTCTGACTTACGACTCGCACGCTCACGCAGAAAAATATTTTACTCACGCACTTTCACGCACGAATTATTTTGAAAATGTTCACGATCACGCACGCTCACGAATAAAATATTTTTAATCACGCACGATTGGTTTACAACTTATCACGATCACGCATGCTCACGAAAAAGTATATGTATAATATAATTTTCATGTTTTTTGGGTTGAAAAATAGATTCTTACATATCGTCACCTAAAGTCCAAAAGGCCGTAACAACCAAAAAATTCAAAATAGACTTTTTGATTGATTATGATGTGATTAACCAAAATACATATTTTCCTAAATTTTACTCACATATGTTTAAAAATACCGATTTTATTCATTATTCAATTTGGCATTTAACATGCATGTAAATAGAATAAATTAATGAAATTTTGTGCTTCTCCTGTAAAATAGTAAAAAGTGTACTTACGGCCTTTTGGATTTTAGGTGAGGATATGGATACATATCTGTGTATATATGTATGCTCGTGTTTTTGTAAAATTTACAATATAAATTAAAATAAAGCAAAGTTAATTTGATATCGTTTTAAATATTCGTATTCGCGGATATCATTTTAAATATTCGAATTCGAATTCTCGTATATCAAAAATTGACATTCCGCACATGTATGTATGTATACATACATAATTCGACAAAATCTTTCGATTTCGGCACCGAAATATTACCGAAATCGTAAAAATTTTTGTATGAAATGGTTGACACGACTTCGTAACGTTATGTCGGTACGAATTTGTTACGATAAGTCGGTACGAACTCGTAACGACATGTAGATACGATTTCTTTTTGCTTTTATAGCAGAGTACCACCGCTTCACCGTTATGTTGCTGCTATTGTCGAAATAATTTGCACATACTCACGTTTCTTTTTAATATTTGTTACAATCCTTTTTTTATCAACATATACATACATATTTATTTAAAAAAAATTTCACAGACTTTTAGTTATGTATTCAAAAATCAAAGTTTTACCATCATATTCATAAAAAAATAAAATGAATTTGAAATTCATTTTAGGAAAATTTTGTATTGAAAATTTGAAATAAAATACATTTCAAATTCGTTTAAAATTTTATGAAAATGAGGGTTAATGTTTAAAAAAAAAATTGTTCAGAAATGTCTTAACGAATTCGGTACATTTCAGAAAAAGTCGAAACATTTTGTTTGGGGGTATTCATTGTGTTTGTAAGCTCATACTACCATACATATTACTATACATACATATATGCATTTATTATTATAAAATAATTTATTTAAAATTATTGAATACAGTTACATATGTACCTATGCAGGAATGTTATCTCTTGAGAGCGTGAGAGTTCGTGCGTGATTGTTAAAAAAAAGCTCACGCACGATCACGCACGAGTAAATTTTTTTCAGTCACGCTCACGTAATCACGCGTGATTAGTTATAATATTTGATCACGAATCACGTGAATCACGCGTGACTCACGCGTGACACGATAAAATCACGACATTTGCACATCTCTAGTTGCAATACAACACACACAGGCATACACACACACGTGCAGAGTTTTAAGTGTGATGAAAATATTGTGAGAGCCAACAAAGAAATGTTGCTTTTAACTCAATTGTATCTGTCAACAAAAAGAGAGACTGTGAAGATAAATGGAAATAATGTTTGCCAACAAAATATTTTCTACACTAAATTTAACCATAAATTTAACCAAAGCCAAAGAAAAAACTCTTTGGTATTTGTATTTTGGCTTTGCCTTCTCCGACTGCAGGAAAGAGAAATAAACTTTTAGACAAAACTATGAAAAATAAATATATCCGAAATATTTTTGGGCTTAAATGTTCAGCGGTTCACAAACTCATTTTGGTCTTTACGAATACATTATTTGTGAGAAACTTGTGGGAATAGAAAACGAAGAAAGTGCATATACGTGTAGAAAGAGGGATTTGTCCCCAAATATGAGAATTTTTAGTGTTTTTTAGGGATATAAATTTCATGAAAACCCCCAGGGAATTTTTTTGGGGAAATGGCACTTTATTCACTAGGGAATATTATGTAGAGGAAGCAAGACACAGAGAGAGAGAGAGAGAGAGAGAGACAGAGAGAGAGAGAAAAAATATATCTAAGGATATGCATACCAGTGATGGGAATTGGAAATCTTGATTTCGTTCCAAATCTGCTTTTAAATAGTGCCAAAATCAATTGAATAGTGCCAAATAGTTTTATATACACATTAATACTTTTCGAGCCCAATTTGGATATAATTGTGAGCGACATATAGTAAAAAATTAACTTTTTTATTATCAAAATTGCAAAATTGTTGCTAATCTTTAAAATAAAGGCTGTAAAATTTATCGTGAGCGACAATTTACGACAATGTACTCATCCAGTTGTCGACATCGACGTCACAATATCAAAAAATCGGGATTTATTTACTCGCTATAGAGAACAATGTTGTACTAATGACAACCTATTCCGTTACCTAAGGTCTAGAAAATAACATAAGCCTGCCAACAGGAGTCAGTTGTTTTCGACAACGGGCACACAAGCTCCAATTTGTTATTGTTAAAGTGACGTCGATGTCGCCAAATGGAATAAGGGTAAATGTCCGATATGTATGCATCATATATTAATAATTTGTACTTATTTACAAGAAATACAAATATAAAAATATTTTTCACGTTATAATAACGATTCTAAAGGACATATTTAAAGACTATAATAAGCCTAAACTAATTTAAATGATAAAATAAATTTTCCTAATTAGATGTATATACTAAGTGAGAATTATAGTTTGTGCTTTTTTATGGTTAATAAATTGTCGAGTTGTACAAATTCGTGCATGTTCAAAATATTAATAATTGTTAGCTATTTATTTTAATCAAACAAAGATTCTGTCGGAATTGTAGAATTTGTATTGCTTTTGTGGTTCATAATTTTATATGTATTACGATTATAACAAGATTTATTGTTAGACTTGAAAAATCTTTAACATTTTTTAAAGATGCTAAAGTTAATAATTGCAGTCCACTTAACATTTTACTTTTGATCAAATTTCGAACTAAAAATATACTTTCCTTGCTTGATGAAGAGTAGAGAATAAAAATAAGAATACCTTGAACGATTCAATAAATATTACTTAAAAATTTTTCATTGAAACTATTGTTTACGTTTAAGTGTTGAAGAGGACCCGAATGAATCGATTCGCCACCGTGCACAGCAATTGGAGCGTTGTCCATCAACTTTATGGAAGATTTTGCGCAAAGATCTTGGCTTGCGACCTTACAAGATCCAGCTTGTGCAAGAATTAAAGCCGCGAGACCATGCAATGCGTCGTGATTTTGGTGTATGGGCCGAAAATGAGATTGATCTCGATGCTGATTTTCATCGCAAAATTTTGTTCGGTGATGAGGCTCATTTTTGGTTGAATGGCTACGTCAACAAGCAAAATTTCCGCATTTGGAGTGAAGAGAATCCACATAAGACCCTTGAGACGCCATTACATCCACAAAAACTGACTGTTTGGTGTGCTCTATGGGCTGGTGGAGTCATTGGGCCATACTTCTTCCGAAATAATGCTGGAGAGTCAGTTACCGTTAATGGAGACCGGTATAGAGCCATGATAACCGACTATTTTGTTCCCGAATTGGATGGCATGAATGTGGATGAGTTGTGGTTCCAACAAGACGGCGCTACATGCCACACAGCGCACGTCACAATCGATTTATTGAAGGAAACATTCGATGAGCGCATAATTTCGCGGAATGGACCTGTCAATTGGCCACCAAGATCGTGTGATTTGACACCATTGGATTATTTTCTTTGGGGATATGTGAAGTCGCTCGTCTACGCCAACAAACCAGAAACGTTAGGGGACTTGGAAGCCAACATTCGTTGCGTTATTGCCAACATACGGCCCCATATGCTCGAAAAAGTGGTTGAAAATTGGACCTGTAGAATTGGCTTTATTCGAGCCAGCCGCGGCAGCCACATGCCCGAAATCATATTTAAACATTAATGGCATAAAATTATCCTTCCAGTACATATTGTAATACAAACATATGAAAAAAACCATTGTTGAAACAAATACATGATGGACAGATGTATGTGCGGACGTTCGTTATGTTATTTTGTGGCGCAGCCAATTATACAGAGAGAGAGAGAGAGGGAGAGAGAGACAATTTTGCTCTGAGAGTAATTAAACATGCATGTGTTTCATGTACATGTATCATTTACTTATATGTGTATGTGAAATTATGCTTTCATTCATTCATTCATCAACCATGGATTTTTTTTCAACACACCATGTGGTACTCAGGGATGATAAAGTTAGTACAATTGTACTTTTTTTGGTACAATTCAAACCCAAAAAGTACGGTGGTACCCCCGTGACTTATTTAGTACTATTTGAAATTTGCTTGAGACTATGCCTTGTATAAATAAATCGCGATCAATAAAGAATATCCTATTTGAGAGAAAAGTGGCGAATGTTATTTGTATATGAGAGTGTCTACCTTGTTTGATATGCATTACACTTGTTTGGGTTTTCGTCTGCAATGTGATAGCACTGTCTCCATTTATTTTATCTGTTGTGTTATTATAAAATTTATAAGAAATAAAAAACTTGCTATATTAATATTATATAAGTCGTTTAAGTGATGAAAATAAATGAAGCTGGGTATGCTACATACATATGTAAACGATTAGAATTTACTTTGAAATGAAAAACTTTATTTGTCTAGAAATAAAATTAAAAGTTGAATAGTTACGGATTTTAAAAGAAATGTTAGACAGTTCTATATAACTTCTGGCTAAACTAAATAAAGTAAATTTTCATAACGAAATTTTAACATGGCTAACAAAATTCAATCCTGAAAATGTTAGTAGTATCGTACCTTTCTCATTAAAAAATATTCCCAAAAGAAAATGGAAATTATGATAGTATTAATAACTAGTTTCGCGCTTTGAAAAATTAGTTAGATGTGCTAATGTTTCCGTGCTTTAAAAAGTTGAAATGGCCTAACTCGCATTTTTTACAAAAATGTATTGCAATAGTTTAAAAAATAACGCTTTTACAATCAGTTGTACAAAAATTTTAGATAAAGAATATTACAGTTTCTATTGTGTTTTTACCTTCCCCTGTAAAATAACAATTATTTGTGTTAGAGCCCTTTTACTTGAGACCAATGATATGTATTTACTGCCTATTCCACTGTCTCTAGATCTAATAATAAATTTTCATTTTAAAGTTAATGATGCAGATTAATTTTCATATCGTCCTTTTTTTTTTAAAAACAAATACAAAATTTTCATTTTTCATTAAGTCGTGTGTAAATTGAAAACTTTAAATGGCAAACTATTTTTTTGAGTTATGACGTTATTTCATTAAATGAGCGATATGTTCTAAAAATATAATAAAAAAAGTTAAAAATAAAAAAAAAAAACGAGTTTAGTACTATTGGGGTTGAAAAACTACAATTCTAAGAACAAATTGGTACAAAATTGGTTTTCTCATTTATCATCCCTGGTGGTACTTATGTTAAAACCAGTTTTATGTATCTTATTTGTTATAGAAAAACAAATACATACAAACGTGTTTTTCTCATTTGGTCATTGCCCAACCATACAATAACTGCTTAAAAAAATCAACATTTACAGCTAGTAAAAGAAACGCTAAATAACATATTTTTTCATACAAAAACCAAAAAACACGCAAAACTGGTGCAAACAGATGTATCTGTGCAATGATATATTACGTATCCATGTCTTCCAAAAACACACTCACATTTAAGTTCTTGAATTTTTTAAATCTTCAAAGTCTAATATGGATATGTATGCACTTTTAATTTTTCCACGTATTTTATTTCGTTAAGAAGCATTTTTTTATCTCCACTTAGAAGATATTGTGGCACACACTTTGGAAAGCAATTCAAATAATAGTCCTTGAAGTTATATGTATTTAGTTTTCAAATATGAAACAAAAGAAATATAAGAAGACCTTAATTCTGTTTTTAAATTCTACAACTTTATGCTGGGAAAATTAGTTTTTGATTATTATTAGTTCAATTTCAGTGCCGTTGGAAGATGGTGAGAATTTTGATCTATATTGTCAACATAAAGATCATTAATACATTTTTTGTTCAAAAAATGTTGACATAAATGATGAAATAAAAAAGCTTCTTTAAAATTAAATGTATGTAGTTCCACATTTTTTGATTGCATTTCTATAATTTACCATTTCAAGGACAAGATAAAAATATAAATACATTTTGCCTATATTATCCGTTAAACTATTTAATAAGAATAAAGTTTTATCATTGCATTATGACTGAAAATTTTATAATGTGAAGAAATATTCCAAGGGCTTGCACTGTTCAAAGACTAAATCTGCAACAACTATACGGGACGACCAATGGTTTGGGGAATACTTAAGAATTTTATAAATTTCAGAGTTGAAATATTTCTAAAAATTTATAAAATCATCTATACGACATGAAGTGTTACAAACAAATTTTTATATTCATTTTAATAGATCGTCAATGTCTCTGGATAAACCGTTATTTTTAACTATCAGAACCGAACAGTTGTCAGCCTCAAATCCTACTAAATTTTCATTTCTTAAAAACTTAATAAGTACAACAAGAGTACTTAGCATTAAGGAAAGTTTCCATATTCAGTGGACAAAAAGTGCCAGAAAAGGAGCAAGAGTGCCACAGTGCCAGGCACGTCCAATGGTGCCATTAAATGACACAATTGTGCTACATTTCCTATCACTGATGCATACATACATCAGTGATGCCCATCAGGCTTGTCAGATTCTCTCTGACCAAATTGATTTTAGAAATCGCCAAAAGATGCCAAAATCAATTTTTTGTAGTTTTTCTGAACATATATTTGATAATAAATTTGTTTTCATGTAATACGTTTTTTTCATATAAATTTTTATAAAATAATCATATAAAAATTTAGCAGAAAATCCTTAAAATTAGAAATAAAATCGCCAAAAATTATTTCTTGTAAATTTTTCTCATCTAAATGCAAAATGCATTAACTATTACAATATAATATAAGAAAATCATCAAAATGAAAATCTTGCATATGAATTTTGACAGGATTTAGTTTTGAAACTACTCCTTGCAATTAAATTTGTTGAAAAATTGTCATAAAAATCGCCAACAAATTTGCTTAACGCCCGAAAAATCATCAAAAATTTGAATGTCAAACAAAATTAAAAATTGTCACGCTTGGCGAGAAATCGCCATATCTGAAAACTATATGTGAAAATCCATTTCATAAACAGAAAAAATATTTTTTAATTCGAGATTACAAGTAAAATTGTAAAATCTTATTTCAATTTAAAAAAAATCAGTTATTGCTTTAATTGAGGTGTTACCATTTTTTCGGTGCCAAAAGTTAATTTAAAATAAACACATTTCAAGCTGTGATTTGGATTTGAACACATCTGCAAGCAAGCTTAACTAATTACACACCTGCATTTCTGCATAACATGCAACATATCACAAAGCTTCGCAAGACCATGTTTATTGTTAAATCAGATTTTCATATAAAAATTAAAGAAATAAAAAAAAATCTTGAGTAAAGCCATCCCAATATGTTTAATTAAACAGAAAAAATAAATTTTCCAACCCTGGAACCACATTTTCAAATTTTCCTGATTTTTAATACTAATTTATTGCTTTCTAAAATACAAAATATTTTTAAATGACAAAAAAAGTAGTTTTATTCAGTTGCTTTTATATATCATAAAAAGTTTAAGTTTTCCAGCCCTGAAGTTGTGGTTTTTATATTCCTAATTTTGTATATATAACTTTTCTTTCTAAAACATCAATTATATTTAATTTCTAAAGGAAAAGAAATAATTTCAGTAAAGTGCGACACTGACTCGCGCACGAAGGGTTCCGTACGAACACTAGATATGTAATTTAATACAAACTTCATCCTATATAATATATAGTTTTGGCATTTTTTTTCGTTTTTAGGGTCTTTTCGGTTATTTTGTTTTGGCGTTTTTTCGGTTTTGACTATTTTTATAAGTTTTGGCTCTTTTTTTAGTTTTGACACTTTATTTTCTTGTTTTATCGATTTTTTTCGGTTTTTGGCGTTTTTTCATTTTGGCAATTTTTTTTATTTTTGGCGATTTTTTCCATTTTTACGATTTTTTTTATTTAAAATTTTTTTTTAGTTTTGGCGACATTTTCGCGTTTTGGCGATTTTTTTTAGATTTTTAGCGTTTTTTTTCATTTTGGCGTTTTATTTCAATTTGGCCATTTATTTAAGTGTTAGAAATTTTTTTTTTATTTTGGCGATTTTTTTCGTTTTGGCGATTTTTTTTTAATTTTTGGCGATTTTATAATTTTCGGTTTTTTTAGTTTTACCGTTTTTGAAAATTTCAAGTATTTGCCTCTTACGGTTTCCAATATATAGCTAAGTGTCAAAATTACATAGTCGAAATTGCATTAGCTGATGGACCACCCTTTAATTAAATTTTTTTTAAATTTTAGTGTTAATTATTGTAGTCTGTATAAAAATACACTAATTTTACAAATTTCAAGTTTCAGTATACATATGTTCATACAATTGTATGTATATTACATGGGATTTTAACATTTTTCGTTGCTCGTTTTGGAACACCCTTTAATTTTTAATTCTCATGTATTTGTTATAGTAGCGGCCAAGGTTCTACATACGCTGTCCAAATTTCAGGTCCATAGCTTTTATGGTTCCTGAGAAAATACCGTGTGACGGACAGACGGACAGCGTAGCTAAAACAATAGGGTTCCTTTTCACCTTTGGTGTACGGAACCCTAAAAATTAATTTGACCTGTTTACTTTTAATTAAAAAAAATTAATTTTCCCACCCTGGAATCGTCCTTTTTATATTTTTCTGATTTCTTGTACCAATATTTTTCTATCTTAATTACAAAATATATTTAGTTTATAGGGAAATAGAAAAAATTAATTGTAATAAGCTATTTTTATATACCAAGAAAAATTCCAGTTTTCCAACCCTGAAATCGTCTTTTTTATTTATTTATAATTTGTATGCCGATTTTATTCTGACTAAAACTTAAAATAGGTTTATTTAAAAAGAAAAAACATAAATTAGTCTTAGCTAATTACTTTTATATACAAAAAAAAAATTAAGTTTTCCAGCTCTGAAAACGTCTTTTCGATTTTGATGATATTCGGAGTTTTTGTCAAAAAGCTTAAAATTCCGGGAAAAAAGCCTAAAAGTAAAATTTTTCTTGTTGTTTGCGGCATCTTTCAAACAAAAGTTTAAATATCACTGCTTATCCTTTTAAGATTTTGCTTTACCATCCAAACAATATAGAGAAAAACTGGACACACCCAATGAATTTACGTTTTCTCATGTCCAAAAATAAAAGTGTTTATACCAGCATTAAAAATTTTGGCCAAATACTTACTATCTAAACTATGGCATGTTTACTAATTTTTATACTTTTTGGGGCATAACATTAAAACTTATAATAAAGTATAAAAAAAAAATTCTCTATAATCCTAAACATCTGGTGTCTGCCTTCATTTTGAAATGTTGCAAAGAAATTAAATTCTTTTTTTTTTATTTTGGTATGTACTTGAACCAAAAAAAAGAAGCAACATACGTTTCCAGCTGTTGGGCATTTCAAGAGTTTGACTTAATGGAAGCCAAAAAGAAAATCTATTTATTTACAATTTTATTTTTTCTTTGTAAAGGCCTTTCACTTCCCGTACTTGAATCTAAGCAATTTTCTTTACATTATACAATAATGTTGTACTCGCCATAAGAATAGGATATCTGTGCAGATTATAATAAGGAAAGTTTGGCACATATGCACATCAAAGTTTATGTACGTACGAGTATTAGAAAAATGAAAATAAAACAAAAAAAAAAATATTACATTAGTTAGAGCTTAAAATAGTAAACTTAAGGCTAAATTGAAAATATTACTTTGCCTTAGATAAAAGTCGAGCTAACTACATTTTTTTTTTCAAATTATCACATAAAACTTAAAATTAAAATTTGTTCTCATAATGAATTTTATAAACATTTTAATATGAAATCATTACAGACAGTTTTTTCTTTAAAAGAAATAATTTTAGATTTTTGCCATTTTATGGTTGATAGATTTTTTATGGCCAAGTCTCTTGGCTTTAACTTCCTTAGAAAATTTAATTTGCTGTCCTAAATCACTGCATATTTTGTCATATATGAACATTGAAATTTCAATATATTACCAGGCCGTAAATTGTAGGTATAATAATAAAAAAATATAACAACTATAGAAAGTAAAATAATGAAAACTATAAATTTACAGCAATATTGTATGGAAAGGCTCTATACAATGCAAGAGGTAAAAGGCTCTTTGGCCTAACCACTGGCTATTCTCATGGTGAACAATGTAAGAAAGCAGCAAAAGAGTCAATATGCTATGATTGGAAAAATTTATTTTTATACATACATACATACATATGTATATAAGAAACTTCTCTATTTTAACTACCCCAGTTGTCCAAATCGTCCTAGACGACATTGTCTTCGACGATTCATATACGACATGTCGTCTGTAGATTAAGTTTTCTAATCGACAATTTAAAAGAAATCGGCGTTCATGACTATCTGAACGACAATGTCACACGTTTTCTCTTCAATAAAACTTTGTTGGGGACCATCTGAGCGACAGTGTCATACGTTTGGTCTTCAATAAAGCCTTGTCGAGGACAATCTGAGCGACAATGTCCCTCGTTATGTCTTCAATAAAGCCTTGTTGATGACAATCTGAGCGACAGTGTCACGCGTTTTGTCTTCAATAAAGCCTTGTTGAGGACAATCTGAGCGACAATGTCGCTCATCTGGTCTTGTGTGACCTCGCCGCCATTTGTATGAAAATTTCGTCAACGATTTGTATGGAGTTGTTTTTAATATGTCTTCTACGACTTACCATTGTCGTGTACCCGTCGTCAAAGATGTCTTAAAGACGTGGCCAACTGGGACATTATTAGGTATGGACAATCGGAGTTTCTAGAGCAATGCTCTTTATGCCACGACACATGAGCTGGGACGTCATTTTCGTAAGATAAACAATCGAAACTGTAACAGTTATAAATTTATTTTTGTTTTGATTTCTTTGTACTTAAAAGGTGAGTACGAAAATAAATGAAACAAAATGTTTTATTTTGTTTTGTTTCATTCTTTGAAATCAGTGAAACAAAAACAATGAAAACAATTGCTCAATTTGTTTTTGTAATACTGAACATAAATATTAATGCAATCCTACGCAGTTAGAAAATAACATAATGGGAAGTAAATGAAAATGTTTTGAAATATTTGCGGCAAATTTGACATCATCATATACTCGTTATATATATAGTTTATATGTTTATATATTTATTTTATGTTATATAAAGCTAAGCAGCACTGCTCTAACCGGGTGTCCTAAGACACCTTTCTTCTTTTTAGGGTTCTGTACACCAAAGCTGAAAAGGAACCCTATTGTTTTCGCTACGCTGTCCGTCTGTCCGTCACACGGTATTTTCTCAGGAACCGTAAGAGCTACGGACCTGAAATTTGGACAGAGTATGTAGAACCTTGGCCGCTACAACAACAAATACATGAGAATTAAAAATTAAAGGGTGTTCCAAAACGAGCAACGAAAAATGTTAAAATATACAGACTAAAACAAATAACACTAAAATTTAAAAAAATTTAAATTAAAGGGTGGGGTGGTCCATCAGTTAATGCAATTTTGTCTATGTAATTTTGACAACTTGCTATATCTTGGAAACCGTAAGAGGCAAACACTTGAAATTTTCAAAAACGGTAAAACTAAAAAATTCGAAAATCGCGAAACCAAAAAAAAAATCGCCAAAAATTAAAAAAAAAATCGCCAAAACGAAAAAAATCGCCGAAATTAAAAAAAAATTCTAACACTAAATCGCCAAATTCGAAAAAAATCTAAAAAAACGCCAAAATGAAAAAAACGCCAAAAATTTGAAAAAATCGCCAAAACGCGAAAATGTCGGCAAAACTAAAAAAAAAATTTTATATAAAAAAAACGCAAAAATGAAAAAATACCCAAAAATAAAAAAAATCGCCAAAATGAAAAAACGCCAAAAACCGAAAAAAAATCACCAAAACAAGAAAATAAAGTGTCAAAACTAAAAAAAGAGCCAAAACTTAAAAAAATCGCCAAAACCGAAAAAACGCAAATAACGCCAAAACAAAAAAAAAAACCGAAAAGACCTTAAAAACGAAAAAAATGCCAAAATTATATATTATATAGGATGAAGTTTGTATTAAATTACATAGCTAGTTTTCGTACGGAAACCTTCGTGCGCGAGTCTGAATTTATTTTTAAACTGATTCTAAACTCGTTTGCATATATCTATTATGTTTGTTAATCGATTCCAAAAATCGTTCTTTTAATATTTTTATGATTTACTTATATCATTACGTTAATATATAAAGGCCCTAACTCACTATTATTTTCAAATCGACTTTTTTGAATTTTTCAGTACATTAGATATTCTTCTAACGAAATATACAAAAAAAAAAAAAAAAGATTTAAAATAAATACTGAGTTAGGGCCTTCATATATTAAGTTAACGTTATTAAGATTTTTTTTTCAAAAAATAATATTTCTCAATCGGAATTTCTTGTTTCGTGTTTCCAGTTCTTTCTTATACAAAAAAAAGCTTTTTTTTTATTAATTAATGTAGTAAACTTAAATTAGACTGATTGTGGGGAAATGTTGAAATTTCTGCGTAACATGCACTTCAACAGCATTTTTTTTTTTTTTTTAACAAACACCAACAGAACTCGCAAAGCGATTAGCTTGTCTGCGAAAAACACCCAGGGTCTATGGTGGGAATCGAACCCACGACCTCTGGACTGAGAGGCTAGGATCGCTACCACTCAGCCACAGGGGCACCCTATACCGTGGCTGTTTTAACTAACCGACCTAACTGACATTTTTTTGAAAAATGAGTTAAGTCCTCTACTAGTTTTTATAAGTCATAACCAGGGAAACCAGAAATATGCTGTTAAAAAAGTGTTTTATGCGCATTCAATATTCACTACAAACTTGAAAATATGCACTAAAAACTCAAAAAATATGCTCTTAAAAATAAAATAAACTTGCTTATTTGTAAATGAAAATATATTTTTAGTTCAAAATTAAACAAAATTTGCATATACAATAAGACAAAAATAAAATAACCAAAAAAGAAGACAACAAAAACTTTAAAAAGCTATTTGGGTTTGAAAGTACGTTAAAGCAAAACTGCCATACAAATTTTGATTAAAGCAAATATTAAATAAATTTTTTTTGATACTCCCGTAAAAATTTAATTCGATTTCAAAAGAGATCTCGATATCAGAATTAAAACTGTATTTTGGATAAATAAAATAAGCTTGTTAATTATAATTTTTATTGCAATAAATAACAAAATATTGATCTAGATTTTCAAATAAAAATCCTTGCCTGTCGCATCTAAATGAACTTTTTACATTGAAAGTGTTCCTTAAACGTCTACTTAAGGCAGAGCGCGTCACATATATCAAAACCAAATTTTTATTGAAACTAACGTCCGTAATACCTGCTTAACATATAAGAAAATTTTATACACTACATAGAGCATTGAAAATGAGATTTTGATTGCAAAAAATAAAATAAAAAATTTTGGCTTAATATTAAAATAAAATTATTCTATAAAGTATCAAAATATGTCCATAAGGCGTAAATTATGCTCTAAGAATTAGAAAATATGCTACAAATATGCATGTACGACTGAAATATGCAAAAACATGCTTTAAAGGGTAAAATATACAAAAATATTCTCTAACAAATCGATGCCATAATTCATAAAAAGTTCTGGAATGGATAAATATCTTATATCCGCATTTATACGTCACACGAGAAAAAACATGCAATTGCATATTTGCGGTTTCCCTGGTCATAACACATTGTCTACAATTTTCATTACTGTGAGCATCACTTTTGTGCCTATATAAGTAAAAAGATTTCTGACGCAGCCATAATAATGAATGTATAAACCAGCCATAAAAGCTGCTCTCTGTTAAATTTTTAAAATGTTAGTTAGGTGAGTTAGTTAAAACAGCGACGATATGTCTACCCAATTGGTCGTCGCTTAGTTATTAACATCAATTCTGTTCTATTCTTTTTTATGAAATAGAATACGAGAATTAGAATTTTGATTGCATATCAAATTATTAAACTTAAATGCGTAAATATATTTTTAATAATAAATATTAAAATCTGTATTCATCTTGATTTTTTTTGCATCTATACCAATAAATAAAATTGAAGTGGCTTTTTATAACATCAAAATAATTCCATTAAGCACTAATAAAAATTAGAATTGAAGCACTTAATATTTAACTGGAAACAAAGTTCAATTCGAGCTTTATTTCAGGCAATTTTCAAATTAGAAAATATTATGAAATAAAAGAATAAACATCACACCTTTTCAAATACTTAATTTATTTATTAATAAAACTGAAATTATGGTGGAAAATATCAAAATTAAATAAAGAAAAATTTTATATTTTTTAAAACAAAAAGTGAATCAAATTGTGATAGAAGGTAAACGCGGAAAAAATAATTATTATAAAACAAGTGAATTGCGTTTTCCTTTCTATTGTAAAAGCTTTATTTTTGAGCTTGAAAAATTTAAATTTAATTCAATTGTAACACAAGGCTTAATTGTACTACAACTGAATTGTTCGAACTAAATTCGAGCTCCTTTTCACTGGAAAATACTATTAAAATAAAGTATAAATCGTTCATAATTCAATCCTTGACAATTGAATGTGTGAACATGACTTGAATAACAATACACTTGAATTCAAGCAAATTTGCTATGTTAATGATTACAAAAAACTAATTTACAAAATTTTTAATTATTTTGTTGGAAATAACATAAATATATGTTTTTCTGTTTATGACAGGATTAATTTAAAGTTCGTATCGCTCTATAAGGCATATTTTATGTGTTAATTTTTTAAATAAGCAAATTGCATTAAATATAACTGAAAATTACAAACAAGAAATGTAGCAGAACGGAACAACGCTGTGTTTTTGACTGCCGCCTCACCTTCACTATCAGCGTTTTTGTATCTATTTCAATGTGTGTGTTCAAGATAAAAGTGCCGGAGCAAAGGGTTTAAATTGTACTTTTTTTATGATGCAAAAGAAATATATAATTTAACATAACATAAACTAAACAAAAGCAAAAATAAATTTATGTTTTTCAAGTTTTTTATCTTAAGAAATTAAAAGAAAAATAAAAAATATTTGTGTTATATTTATGATAAAAATATGCGTTATTATTGTTGTCTACCAACTTTGCTCTGTGGTTTTATATTTTTCTTATAATTTTCTATATTTGTTATTTAAAAATATAAAGAAATTTGTTTACAAACATGTAAAATCTTAGATAGATGATGCTCGCTTGCATACCGTCTGGCTGGCGTTATATTTTGCGTTAGTATTCACTTTTTTCAAGCCGTTTTAACAGCAACGTAAATATACTTATATACATACTCCTGCATACAAAATTATTTCAGCAAAGTACATGGCATTTAAAAGCGAACAAGACATGGAAAAATTTTATAGAAAATTTATCGTGCACCTTGAAGGTGCAACGATACTTTGGCCACAAGAGAATGTTAGTAAGTAATAGTTTTATGTTTTTCCTGAAGCATGTTACTGAAAAGAATGCATGTGTCAGGTATTCCGCTGTTTGTATGTACACCGCCATTCGTGTACGTAAGTTGAAAGTGGGTTGTGTTAACTAAATGTGTATAGTAAATCTTTAAGCGCTATTGTTTTTAAGGTCGTTAGATTATTTTACTGCAGTTTTAATTGTTGAATAGATAAAAAGTACCAATTTATTTAGTACAGTAAGGGGTTTTTTATGTATGAACTTAACAATATATCCGCTGATTAAATTATGTCAGGGAAGTAAATTTGGAATAGTGAATAGTGGAGAGGCACAAGTTGTTCGATATGAAGTACTATATGAACAATTTAAGCACATACATTTGTATATTGCTAGTTGTAATTCAACAAAAGAATTGTAAACAAATCCACTAAAAGGCCTACATGTATATGTTTTTATATAAAAACTACGAAAATGTAAATTGAATATAGCAAGAGCGCTAAAGTCGGCTGTGCCGAATCTTATATACCCTTCACCGACATACGTATTGAGTATTTCTACAAATATTTAAGTACATACATACATACGTATGTGTATATTAGTTTGTTGAAAAAAAAAATGGATCATGTATTTTTGGCTCTAGTGCAATTTATAGTGAATGACCCTCACTATTTTTCTGCAAAAAATTTGTTTTTCATACATTGTGTTTCCTAAAATAATCCTAGTTATTGTACCCCCACAGCAACTAAGCTAAGTTATTTGATATTTTTCGGTATTTTATGTCACCCTATGACAATCGATTTGGCACATACATAATTGTGCCCAAATAATAATTTTTACAAAAAAAAAAAAAAAAAAAAAAAAAAAAAAAAAAAATTCAACTTTCCAACCCTGATATCTTATTTTTGATTTTTCTGATTTTAGTATTGATTTGTTTCGTTGTAAAGTATAAAATATGTTTAATTAACAAAGAATAAAAAATATAGTTTTATGCAATTACTTACATATGTCCAAAAAAAAAGTTAACATTTTCCAGCCCTGGAGCTGTTTTGTATTTTTGAAATTTTTTATACCAAACTCTTTCCTGTTAAAGGATAAAATACTCGTATATTTAATTTATAAAGCGAAAGAAAAAATTTAATCTGAACTATTTAGTTTTATACAAAAAAAAAATTAATTTCCCAACCTTGGAATTTATTTTTTTCTTGTGTTTATTTAACAAAAAAAAAAAAAATTAGTTTTAGCTAGTTACTTTTACTTGGCAAAATAAAGTTTAAATTTTCCAGCTCTGAAACCTTTTAGATTTTACTGATTTTCAATACCAATCTATTTCTGATACACCAGTCTAAGGGCCATTTCACCAACTCTATTTAAATATCAATTCATATTTAATGTAGATTTTCATAAATTTTTGTATGGAAAAACTACTTTTAAATATATTAAAATAAGTTGGTGAAATTGGCCCTAAGACCACGGAAAACCGAGAGCAGGTGGATGGACATCAGTCATATGACAAAAAATTTATCTGACAAAATCGTTAGTAAAAATATTTTCAGTTCACAAGGTTGTCATATGCAAATATTGCCATATCTGTTATTATGCGTTGCCAGACTCAAAGTACTTGTTAGAAATTGTTAAATTTCAATCGTTTGTGGTTGTGCCAAATGTAAAAAGTGAAAATATAAATTATTATGGACCATAAAGAAGCAATTACAATAATTTTGGCTGTATATATTTTATTATATTTTTGCTTTTTCCTTTTGCTTTAAAATCAAGCGTTTGCAGTGTTGCCCATAAAAAAAATCTCCTGCAATGATGTCATTGCCAGATGCATAAACTTCGTACATCTGACAATATTATAATGTGTGACAAATATCTGGAAACAAGTATACAATGTGTTCATACAATTGTAAAAAGTCAGACAATATTTTTTTAACTGCTAGTCTTGCAATGGACTGACAATGCTTTCTTTGGCAAAGATGTGAGACAAAAATCGCCAGTGTTCATGGTTGTTAAAAATGTTGAACACGTTTAATTGACAATATTGTAAGATCTAGCAACCCTTTGAGGCCACTGGTCTTAGGAAATTTTCATCTTACTCTTTATATTGCTTCCAGTTGCCATTTGGCAACAAAATCTTCAGAAGTCTTTAAGTATTGCTGTAATCAGTAATAATCAATAAATATTTTGGGGTTTTGTAAGCTTTTTCGAATTGGTTGAAGTCTACTGCTGAATTTAATCTAGAAGTTCTTAAACAACAACAAACTATTTTTTTGAATTACGAATACTATATATTTTTTTGATAAATTTGAAAAAATGTTTTAAAAAATTTATATATGTAATTAATTTATAATGAATTTCAAAATAACATGCCAAGATGTCTTTGAAAATGATTTTAAAATTTTTTAGATTTTCCTTTATATTAAAAAGATTTTTTATTATTCTTGCTTTCGTTTATGTTACGTAACTGCATGTAATTAAAATTAGTTATTATATATACGTACCCATACACTCCTTATTGTAAGAAAATGTTTAATACATTTTCCCAATGTTTCTAAATTTAAATATATATTGAGGACTACATGAATGTCCTTCTTTAAGAACGCTATAAATATTTTACACGAAATATTGACTTACTAGCAAAATACCTTAACAACTGCTAAACGCTGACTTAAGTCATTTTTCTAAAGAAAATAAAAACAAATCGCTCATTTACTCAAAGAACGTTATAACTCAAAAAAAAAAACAGTTTGCCAGAAAACGAGTTTGAAGTTTTCAATTTACGCACAACTTAATGGAAAAAGAAAGTGGTATTTTTCTCTCTAGAGTTGAGTAAACCAGACATTGGTATGAAATTTTTACACAATATCAAGAATGATATGATGACTGATTCTGCATAATTAACACAAAAAATTCATTGCTTGAGTTATGACGTTCTTTGATTAAATGAGCGAAATGTTCTTCATCTCCGACCACAAAAAATATCCTTGCATCTGATTAAGATTTTGCACGCAGTTTAATGTTAGCATAAGAAATGCAACCGTGTTCAAAGTAATAATGTGCACAGCACAAGAATGTTGCAAGCAGGCATGTCATAAAGTTGACAAGATCTACGTGTGTATAAGCGATAAATAACAATAAAATCTGTCACACGTGTGCATGTGTATGCATGCATGTATGCATGTGCGTTTTTGTATTTTATGAACTCTCATAAATGCAAAGGCGAACAAGAAAATGGCACAAAATGTCAATAAGACCTTAAACCGGAACTATTTGAAAAATTTTATGCAAATAGCGATAAAGTATGTATGCAGTAGGAGAATAACTAATGGCTTCAAAGGATAAATTGTAAGAAAATGTATAAAGAGTTTTAAGATAAAAATCATGTAGAAATAATGTAATATACGATTACAAATGTATATTAAATTCTTGTTATATGTATAACATTTAAGAAGTTTGCTATACTTTGTTCTGTTAATGATCCATATACTTTAGAAATCAGTTTATTTAGTTTAATACGAGTAAATAAATAGCTTAAGCCTCAATCCTGCTCTAATTGAATTTCTAATAAAAGCCATAATTTTAAAAAATTAGCAACATATTAAGAAATGAGGAAAAATATATTTAGGGCCATTTTCACAACTTACCTTTAGCTAAAGGTAGGATTTTGTCTGCCCGATAAATAGCTTTGCCTTATTACTATTTAAATTTTTTATAATTATTTATTTTTATCAATAATAATAATATTCAATAGATAAAAAAACAATAAATGAAGATTTAATAATGCAAAGCCATTTATCGGTCCGATAAAATCCTACCTTTAGTTAACGGCAAGTTGTGAAAATGGCCCTTAGTAAGTTCACAATAGCATTTTAAAATAAGTCCTAATATTACGACGTCAACATTTTAAGTTTGTTGTTTGTTTTTTTTTGTGTGTAAATCTAACTTAATGTCAAACCTTAAAGCCTGGAAAGCATATAATAATAAAAAAGTAATAATAATCATGTTAAATTAAAAAAGTTAAAACTGTCAGCGTAGCTTCAGTTGATAAAACAATTATATAATAAAAAAAGCAATGTGAGTCCGATCACAGAGATGTGTAAACATCTAGTAATGAAATTTTTTTTTTAAAGTTGGAAGTACTTATGCTTTTAGTATATTTTTTTAAATCAATTAATTAACAGCATAAAAACTTTCAATATTGTAAATACATAGGAATTTGTTGGTTTTTGTTTGTTTTATTAAACTTATTTGGTTAGTAAATGGGCACACTGCAGTATATATATATATATGTAATGCATTCAAAATTGCAGTAAGCAGTAAATTTACTGATTACTAAAAAAATTCAGTAAATTTTTACTGCTAATGAAATTTAATTTGCATTACCAGTAAAATCGTAGGGCCCGTAAACATAATAAAATTGTAGCAAGTGGCAAACTTTTTTCATTCAAATTTTTAAACTTTTGTATGAAACACATTTAGCCACTTGGTAGAATTTCATTATGAATACGGGCATTACTGATTACTGAAAATTCAATGCACCTCATCATGTAACAAATCATTTAGGCAATTTATAAAAATTGTAGAAAAAATTTTTAATAATCAGTAAAAATTTACTTGTTAAACATTTTTTATTGTTTTTACTGAAACTTTAGTGGTACTGCAGTGCTCATCTATGGTAAATGCCTTTACTTTTACTTTTTAATTTTTAATTCCTGTTGTTCATCGTTTAGTTGTTGCTGTTCTTATTGTTGTGTACGCATTGCAATTAAAATAAATTCAGTAAAGTGCGACTTTGACTCGCGCACATTCGGTTTTGATAATTTTTTTTTTTTTTGATTTAGCTTTCTTCCTTTTTTAAGTTTTTTCAGTTTAAACGAATTTTTTTAAGTTTTATCGCTTTTTTCTCGTTTTGGCGTTTTTTTTCTTTTTAGGTTTTTTTAATTTTCGCAATTTTTTTTCATTTTGGCGATTTTTTTTCTGTTTTTTTTTGGGTTTTTTCATTTTGGCGATTTTTTTCTTTTTTTTTTGGGGTTTTTTATTTAGGCGATTTTTTTTCTTTAGGGATTTTTTTCATTTTGGCGATTTTTCCGGTTTTTCTCGATTTATTTTAGTCCTAGAGATTTTTTTTAATTTGGTGCTTTTTCCGTTTTGGCGATTTTTTTGTTTTTGGTGATTTTTTTATATTTGGCGATTTTATTTTTTTTTTTTTGATTTTTTAGTTTTACCGTTTTTAAAAATTTCAAGAATTTTACTCTTACGGTTTCCAAGATACATCAAGTTGTCAAAATTACAAAGTCAAAATTGCATTAACTGATGTAACATTGATTTAAATTTTTTACATTTAGTGTTAATTGTTGTAGTCTGTATAAATATACACTAACTTTTAAAATTTCAAGTGTATATATGTACATACAATTGTATGTATATTACATGGGCTTTTAACATTTTTCGTTGCTCGTTTTGGAACACCCTTTAGTTTTTAACTCTTATGTATTTGTTGTTGTAGTCGCCAAATGGCTACACATTGTGTCTAAATTTCAAGTCCGTAGCTCTTACGGTTCATTTTCACGTTCTACCACTTGGTAGAATTTCATTATGAATACGGGCATTACTGATTACTGAAAATTCAATGCACCTCATCATGTAACAAATCATTTAGGCAATTTATAAAAATTGTAGAAAAAATTTTTAATAATCAGTAAAAATTTACTTGTTAAACATTTTTTATTGTTTTTACTGAAACTTTAGTGGTACTGCAGTGCTCATCTATGGTAAATGCCTTTACTTTTACTTTTTAATTTTTAATTCCTGTTGTTCATCGTTTAGTTGTTGCTGTTCTTATTGTTGTGTACGCATTGCAATTAAAATAAATTCAGTAAAGTGCGACTTTGACTCGCGCACATTCGGTTTTGATAATTTTTTTTTTTTTTGATTTAGCTTTCTTCCTTTTTTAAGTTTTTTCAGTTTAAACGAATTTTTTTAAGTTTTATCGCTTTTTTCTCGTTTTGGCGTTTTTTTTCTTTTTAGGTTTTTTTAATTTTCGCAATTTTTTTTCATTTTGGCGATTTTTTTTCTGTTTTTTTTTGGGTTTTTTCATTTTGGCGATTTTTTTCTTTTTTTTTTGGGGTTTTTTATTTAGGCGATTTTTTTTCTTTAGGGATTTTTTTCATTTTGGCGATTTTTCCGGTTTTTCTCGATTTATTTTAGTCCTAGAGATTTTTTTTAATTTGGTGCTTTTTCCGTTTTGGCGATTTTTTTGTTTTTGGTGATTTTTTTATATTTGGCGATTTTATTTTTTTTTTTTGATTTTTTAGTTTTACCGTTTTTAAAAATTTCAAGAATTTTACTCTTACGGTTTCCAAGATACATCAAGTTGTCAAAATTACAAAGTCAAAATTGCATTAACTGATGTAACATTGATTTAAATTTTTTACATTTAGTGTTAATTGTTGTAGTCTGTATAAATATACACTAACTTTTAAAATTTCAAGTGTATATATGTACATACAATTGTATGTATATTACATGGGCTTTTAACATTTTTCGTTGCTCGTTTTGGAACACCCTTTAGTTTTTAACTCTTATGTATTTGTTGTTGTAGTCGCCAAATGGCTACACATTGTGTCTAAATTTCAAGTCCGTAGCTCTTACGGTTCATTTTCACGTTTGGTGTACGGAAATATACAGAAAAATAACCGGCGGCGGCGCACCGTCGGCTTCGAGCCGGTCGACTTGTTTCTCTGCTTGGTATTGCTTTTTTCAAACACTAATACACTCATACATAGCTCACACCGATTTGACAATGCTGTGAAAGAAAAGCAAAAAAATCTCAGCAAAGAAATCAAAGTCAAAAGATTTTTACCATCTAGCGTATAGATGTTTACACATCAAAAAATATACATATATTAAATATTAAAATTTTTTGTTGTATTAATATTTTGTTGACAATATGCCTATTGTTTTTGCTACCCGAAAAGGTGATATTTTCGATAACTGTAAAAGCTAAGGACCTGAAATTTTCACAGAATATGAACAACTTTAGGCGCTATAACAACTAATGCAAGACAGTTAAAAATTAAGGGTGTTCTTAAGCGAGCAACTTGACATGTTGAAATCTTAATGTTATATACAAACAACTATATATAGACCAGTGATTGGCAATGAATCGTTTTTCCGCTATGCATACTGACTCATGAAATTTTAAATATAACTGAGTAGACATCATTTAAACTTAACTACTCTGATTTACGCATACTCACGATAACATTGATTTATAAATATAGGTTGAAATAAATATAAATGCGACGTCGACATCATAGTCATACCACACTCGCACTCATAAATCACCTCAGTTTGATTTCTTACCCGCTTGTCCGCATATACATTCCACAAGTCATTATACCATTATGCACAAATCAATGACCTATACTTGCTCGGCAGTACCTACGCAGTGCATTTGAGTGACGAATTTAACATAGTGATGTCATTGGAAGTATATAATCGCCACCCTCTCGCTTGCATTCGGTTGACGAAAACAGTGACGAATATTCATCATAGTTTTCATTCACAAAAATACTATGATGAAAAGAACACTGAAGCCGGAGTTAAATAATGAACGGTCATTGAGACCGCTTCTGAAATTATTAAAAATTTATTGTCAATTTACATTCAGTCAAAATATTAAGTGTTTTTTACCTGAAAGTACTGAAAAAATTTTTTTGTGTTCTTTAAAGCTCTTCTTCCCTTGAACACCATCATGCTTATGCTAGAAAACTATTGTACACATTTTTCTTTTCAACGTAAACACTAGAACATGACAGAAAAAGAATTTTGGTCGCTTGCTTATTTACGATTAACGAATTCATATAATATATTGGTACACCAAATAGGTACTGCACAATTGTGAGTGACGAATTTATTATAGAAAAAACGTCAATAGCAGTTTTGCCGAACAAGCGGGTATTTCACTCAACTCATACATGTATGCTTATTTTAAAGTTTAGTTATCATTGCAAGTAGTATACACAATAGTAAAAAATACGGTTGTATTTCAATTCCTGCAAAAAAAAGCGATAGAGAAACACATAACCTCATAAGGAGAACCTTAATGTTCGTATTGTGAATCATACTTATTTTAGATCTCCCATAAATATTGCTAAGTATGAGTTCGATGCGCACTTCAAACGTTTGAGTGAATATGATTCATAGACAACATTGCAATAAGTATGAGTGCGCATGAGAAGAAGAAATTTTACATTAAGATTCAACTCTACTCATTTTTTCACTACTCATTGCTGTACTCTGATATAGGCACTTGAAATTTTCAAAAAAAGAAAACAAAAAACGTCGCGACTAAAATATATAGCAAAAGCAGAAAAAATTGCCAAAATAAAAAAAACGAATAAACAAAAAATAAATTCAGTAAAGTGCGACTCTGACTCTACTCACACACGAAGGGTTCCGTACGAACACTAGATATGTAATTTAATACCAACTTCATCCTATATAATATATAGTTTTGGCATTTTTGTTTTTTTTGGGGTCTTTTCGGTTTTTTTGTTTTGGCGTTTTTTGCGTTTTTTCGGTTTTGGCGATTTTTTTAAGTTTTGGCTCTTTTTTTAGTTTTGACACTTTATTTTCTTGTTTTATCGATTTTTTTCGGTTTTTGGCGTTTTTTCATTTTGGCCATTTTTTTTATTTTTGGCGATTTTTTTAATTTTTGCGATTTTTTTTATATAAATTTTTTTTTTAGTTTTGGCGACATTTTCGCGTTTTGCCGATTTTTTTTCGATTTTAAGCGTTTATTTCATTTTGGCGATTTTTTCGAATTTGGCCATTTATTTTAGTGTTATAATTTTTTTTTTTAATTTTGGCGATTTTTTTTTTAAATTTTTGGCGATTTTATAATTTTCGTTTTTTTTTAGTTTAACCGTTTTTGAAAATTTCAAGTGTTTGCCTCTTACGGTTTCCAAGATATAGCTAATTGTCAAAATTACATAGTCAAAATTGCATTAACTGATGGACCACCCCTTAATTAAAATTTTTTTAAATTTTGGAGTTAATTGTTGTAGTCTGTATAAAAATACACTAATTTTACAAATTTCAAGTTTCAATATACATATGTTTATACAATTGTATGTATATTACATGGGATTTTAAGATTTTTCGTTGCTCGTTTTGGAACACCCTTTAATTTTTAATTCTCATGTATTTGTTGTTGTAGCGGCCAAGGTTCTACATACTGTGTCCAAATTTCAGGTCCGTAGCTCTTACGGTTCCTGAGAAAATACCGTGTGACGGACAGACGGACAGCGTAGCTAAAACAATAGGGTTCCTTTTCACCTTTGTTGTACGGAACCCTAAAAACGTCACAAAAACAAACAAAAAAGTATACCGGGCATTTAATTTTTTTTTAGAAAATATACATATGGGCCCTATTCCACAAAACAACTTGTCAACTTTTCACTTTGCACTTATCAATTTTTTAGACAATTTTATAAACTTTTTTTTCCTCAGAACTATAAAATTTGATTAGTAATAAGTTGAAATTTATAAGTGTAATTTGCAAAGTCTATGCAATTTTTGTATTCTCCTTGCAATTTCTGTTTCACGTACGTTCTCTTAAGCAAAGTCCAAAGTTAATATTGAAAAGTGTAACTTGCAAAGACTTTGCAAATAATTATTCTGTTTCGTTCCATAATAACTGTAAATTATATTCTTGCAAAACAAATTTTGCTAAGTTTGTCAGAAAATTTTCACTTTTGTAGCTACCTAAACGGTGCTAAGAATCATTCCTAGGAAGTTCATATGTTTTAAAAAGATCTTCATTGAGATCTTAGCTGCATTTTTGTACTTGATTGTTTTCTTGATTTTTGAACGGGTTGCTACCTATGGACCTGGACAAGGGAAAAAAGGTAAACAATAATCGAATTTTTTAAGATTTTTTTTTGCGATTTTGATCTTGAAGATGAAATTTTTACTGATTTTATATGTTTTTATATGAATTTTTGTTTTTTATGACATGAGCTTAAAATTTGTCTGCGAGAGAAAATTAAAATTCCGAACGGTTTGCAAGATATGAGCCTGAGAAAATGCATAAATGGTCCTATAAAAAAAAAACTGGGAGACATGGGTCTTTTTTTTTTGGTCTTTTATCACGTAGTGGTTTCCGTATATGGTTATATTTTTTGTGTTGCACTGTGTTATTTATTTGATGTAGATATATGTATACAGGTATTTTTCTTATTATCGTTAAATGTTCAAAGCGGATCCTTAAAGCATGTGGAATTTGATTAGTGCAAAAAATTTTACAAGAAAACATAAATTTATGTACATGTCTATGGATGTATATATTTGAAATCTAAATAAAAAAACTTCCAAATAATTCTATGACAAACCAAATTTGTATCGAATCAATGTGTGTGGAGTTTGCTTTGATTACTTAATGCTTTTTTCTACCCTCAACTAATGAATAATTCAACAATCTTATTAATGATTTGAATAATGTTTCTTGCATTTTCTTTACGAAGTTTATATTGAAAAATTGCCAACAGAAGCTCGCATTCGCATAACTAAAGTAAATGGTTTATCAAGTACTAAATTGCCTTAAGGAGCGCAAACATACTCACAGATGCTGAAGACGCTGATGACGGTATTGTGGTACTCGTACGAGTATCATTTACTTTAAGCAACATAAATCTTAAAAGTACCTGTTGTAAATGCAGTATTTTTCTTTTTCGCTAAAAGGGGATTTATAAAGGGTGTCCCAACAAGAACGCAAGATTTAAATTTGGCGCCATTCGAAGTGTCATTGTTTAACATTTGAACAATTGTTATTGTTTGCTAGTAGAAGGTACGAGGTTAGTAAAAAAATGGAGCGCTACACGAATGAAAAACGCATTCCTATTGTGATATTGTTTTACCAAAATGGTGAAAGTTTTGCGGCTACAGTTCGCAAATTGCGATCAATTTGGGATCACAATAATGCTCCAAAAGAGTCAACTGTAAAGAGATTAATGGATAAATTTGCCGAAACTGGGTCCGTTAGTGATGTAAAGACAACAACGCGCCTTCGACCAGGGCGATCGATCGAAAATGTCGCAGCTGTACGTGACGATGTCGCTGAAATTCCATCCACCTCAATTCGACACCAAATTCACTATGCAGAAGAAATGAATGTGGAGGGCATGTGGTTTCAACAAGACGGCGCCAAATGTCATAAAGCCAGAGAAACAATTCAATTGCTGCATCAGTCATTTGCAGGTCGTGTCATTTCGCGTTTTGGAGACCAGAATTGGCCGCCTAGATCGTGCTATTTAACACCATTAGACTTTTTTCTTTGGGGTTTTTTGAAGTCGGTGGTTTACGTGAATAAGCCGACGACGACTCAAACCTTAAAAGAGGAAATTGGAGGCTGCATTAATGAAATACCGCAGCATTTATGCAAAACGGTAATTGAAAATTTCATTAAAAGATCGCGTGTGAGACATCAAAGCCGCGGCGGCCATCTGCCCGATATGTTGTTCCACATATAACCTCATTCTGTCTACTTTACGATATAATAAAGTTTCACGATATTTTTTTTTTAATTATCTGTGTTTTATTTAAAATTTAAATCTTGCGTTCTTGTTGGTACACCCTTTATTTCCTGTGCAAATATGTATAAATAGGAATTGGTAATTGCAACTGAGTTAAATGTAAATAAATGTAGTCTCATCTGTTTAACTTTATTTACTATTCGTATATTTAGTAGTCACAAGCGAATGTAACTTTAGATTTATGTAAGCCTGTCATTCTATGGGCTGTTGCCACAATATTCGTTTGTGTTTCCTGGAAGAACTTGTAGCAAAAATCATTTGCGCTTTTAAAAGATTCTCCTGAAATGCCAAGCAATCTTCAGTTCAATAAAGATGATGTTGTCGTCATGCAAAGTAAATTTTTTTAACATGAAAAATCTCCCAAAAAGTACATAAAATTTCTATAGGGTAAAAGCAATGAAACAACATCTTTGCAACCTCTTTAGTAGTTAAAAATTAAAAAAAAAAAGATTCCAAATATGAAAAATCAGAAAATTTATAGCAGAGATTAAGGGCCAATCCCACGATGTCGACAACGTCCGACTTGTCGCATACTTACATTTGCAACAACAATAAATATAACAATAAATATTAAAATTTGTTTGTCTTTTTGACTGTTAACAGCTTTAAATTTAATTTAAATCCTTTGCTGTTGTGGTTTCACTTCACTTCAAAGGATTTTTCATAAACTTAACGACACCCATACACTACAACAATAGGGAATACAAGTTGCTGCTTTAGCACACCGAATATTGCAACATGCATACATTGTCTTGGGTTTTCTTGAGTTTCATTGAAATTGTTTTTATACGACCATCACACTAACGACTGGATAAAAGTTATCACACTTTTTCACCAGTCTCTTTTTTAGGGTTCCGTACACCAAAGGTGAAAAGGAACCCTTTTATTTTCGCTACGCTGTCCGTCTGTCCGTCACACGGTATTTTCTCAGGAATCGTAACAGCTACGGACCTGAAATTTGGACAGAGTATGTAGAACCTTGGCCGCTACAACAACAAATACATGAGAATTTAAAAATTAAAGGGTGTTCCAAAACGAGCAACGAAAAATGTTAAAATTCCATGTAATATACATACAATTGTATGAACATATGTATATTGAAACTTGAAATTTGTAAAATTAGTGTATTTTTATACAGACTACAACAATTAACACTAAAATTTAAAAAAATTTTAATTAAAGGGTGGTCCATCAGTTAATGCAATTTTGACTATGTAATTTTGACAATTAGCTATATCTTGGAAACCGTAGAGGCAAACACTTGAAATTTTCAAAAACGGTTAAACTAAAAAAACCAAAAATTATAAAATCGCCAAACCAAAAAAAAAATGGCCAAAACGAAAAAAATCGCCAAAATGAAAAAAAAAATTTAAATAAAAATAAATCGCAAAAATGAAAAAAAATCGTCAAAAATAAAAAAAAGATCATTAGTGTTTTTTTTGGGAATTGTTACAATTTAAGTTTAAAATTTTTAAACGCACTAATAATCCCAAATTAATATTTTACTTATTAAGTAAAATATTTTTTTTTATTAAAAATACATTGAAATTGATTATTGAGGGGTTTAGCTGGAGCCTATACGAATTTCACTGTTGCTAATGCAGATCATCAGGGAACCTTTACCCAAAGATTCTTAGAACGACTAGAGTTATTATATTATAAACTTTCATTTAAACAAATGAGAAGCTCAATAACAAATAACAAAGTTGAAACAAGAACTCAATAATCAACATGTTTTTTTATTTTCTTACTTTATTATTGCTACATTGGCTGACTTTTTTTCAGCTTCAAATTGTAGTCGCCAGAGTATGTAAAAGAAAATAAATGTAAATAACAACCACAGCTATTTAAGAATAGAGTGTTGCCACACAACTATTTTTTCAAATCGCCAAAATGAAAAAACGCCAAAACAATAAAGTAAAGTGTCAAAACGAAAAAAAAGCCAAAACTTAAAAAATCGCCAAAACCGAAAAAACGCCAAAAAAACGCCAAAACAAAAAAAAAAACCTAAAAGACCCCAAAAACGAAAAAAATGCCAAAACTATAATATAGGATGAAGTTTGTATTAAATAACGTATCTAGTGTTCGTACGGAACCCTTCGTGCGCGAGTCAGAGTCGCACTTTACTGAATTTATTTTCGCATGAAATTAATTTACCTTAACGTGAGATTGAATCAGAAAATTGTTGATTTGTATTGCTTAAGGCAGACTGCAACCAGTTTTTGATGGAAAATGAAATTTTGTTTGTAGAGACATATTGAAATTCTGAAGTTAAATAAGGCTCAGAAAAATTTTTTAATAAATGCCTTTACTCTCTTTAAATAATGACTATTTGGTGAGAATTGAACTAATTACTCCCTAATGATAACTTAAAGTTATTGTAACAAATTTCTTTTCTTAGCATTTTTTTGCTCTATGCACGAATAGATAAAATCAGTCGACCACTTTGTCAAACAGTTGTAAGACAGTTATGAAACTTGAATAAATTGCTGCCCCGAAGCATTTTACTCTGAATCTTAACAGAGTCCACTCAAAAGCTATATTTTCCAAAAGCATTTAAGTGTTCTTCTAACATTGCTTTCCTATTCAACCGGCAGTTTCGTAGGTACATTTCAGATCGTCCTTGAATTCGGCGTACCACAACAAGACGATGTTAGTGAAAACTTGATAGCATATACATTTTTTAATTTGCTTGAAGGACCATAAAACAGCAAACTAAAACTTAACCTATTAAACTGGCTATGACATCGAAAAATGCAAAAGTTGTTTGCTTATAGTTTTATACAAATAATGACTTCAAAACTAATGACATCTAACAACAAATATATAGTTCAAGCCAATTTTAATGCAAATTTGATGGCATTTGAATTTTTAAATATGCTCGAAGGACCATAAAACAGCAAAATAATTATTATAATTATTATTCTATTAAACTGGCTATAGCTGCGAAAAATGCAAAGGTTGTTTGATTTTAATTTTATGCAAATAATGACTTGAAAATTAATGGCATCTGTAAACGAATATATAGTTCGAAGGACCAACAAGATATATGATTGTGAGTACTTTACACAGCACAAAGAACTTAAAAAAATGTATATATTGTTACGAAAATTGCTCTGTTAGAAGAGCTAACGTAAATATTTGTATTAAGAAAACATTTGGTAAAGAAAAAGAATTATCCAGAATGGTCAAGCTAAAGAACTAACTACACACGCGTACGTACATAAATGATTAAATTAAAAAAACTGTAGCAACAACAATAACGAAATAGCTTAAGAAGATACACATATCGCTTATTTACTTCAATAGTGTCACAACTCAAAAAAACCAGGGGTCGAATCGTCACATCCGTGAACGTACAACTCGTCACGTAAAAACATCATTTTCGGATTATGGCATACGTGAACGTACTAAAATTTCATTCAGCTTATACGTTTGACGTATCAGTTAATTTGTTTTCGTACGATTGCCGATACGATCACGGATGTGACGATTTGAACACAGTTTTGCAGAAAATACGTTTTAAGTTTTCAATTTGCATACAACTCAATGAAGACATGAAAAAATATTCTTCTCTCAGGAGGTGATGGTACAACCTTATTATATGAAAATTTTACAAAAGATAATATACAAAAAGCCGCATTATTCTGCATTTTTAACTCGAATAACTTATTTTTTGAGTTATGAATGGGCGATATATGCATGGTAGTGCAGACAAGAAAAAAGTAAACAAGCACCATAAATTGATTCTTTAATGATGTATATACGCACATAGCAAAAGAAGCAATATAAATAGTGCTGAGATTGTCTAGAAGTTGCTATCACATTCTGGAAGCCTGGTGTGAAACATAAAAAGGCCGATGCATCTGCTGGTAGTTTAGTTGTCTACTAGGAGATCATAAAGTTGTTTACTGTCAAGATAATTGAATGAGTCTACTGTGTGAAGTCTTGTTGTCTTGAGTGTGGAGTAAATTCAACAATATAGCTGATAGTCGTGCATAAGTGTGTTAAAGTAAGGCCAGTGAGTCATAATAGTTGTATCATAGGTGAGCGTCAGCAGAGTGAGTCCTGTGTGATAAGATCAGCAGGGAGGGGGGTATTGCTTCAATACCAGCACAGTCAGTTTTAAGAGACGTGTATATACAACAGCGGAGTACACGTCGTGGTATCTAGTTGTAAATCATTTAAGTAATTTAAGTTGTATGCGTGTATAAGTGTATTTAGTTAGAAAATAAAGTGTCATTTTCCACCCTTATTAATGCACTTTTATTAATTTCCAAATCTTCGAGCACACGGAAAAGCGTTTTCAGAGGGTAGAAACGTAACAATATGATTGCACCATGGTGAATTTTCAAATTTCAGTGTTTGAAGGACCATAAATAACTTCTTAATACCTAAATACAATTGTTGCCTATCTATTCTATACAATTCCGATAAAATTTTTATATTCTGGTAACATAAATCCTCACAAAAACATAAATGTGAAAAAAGGCCAAGTTCCTATCAAAAATTTCGGCCATCAAAAGCTGTGAGATATATATTTTGACCAAGTTCTTGTTTGGCACAAAACCTTTCACTAATATATGCTATGCATTATATACATTTTTAATCGTTAGGGCGTCATATAATTTTTAGATAATCTGCAAACTTGACAACATTTTTACCGATATAAAGAAATCAACAAATATACAGTGTGCTCTCCTTTTTAGAAAGGTAAAAATATTGCCAAGTTAGCAGATTATCTAAAAATTATATGACACCCTAACGATTACAAATGTATATAATGCATTGCATATATTAGTGAAAGGTTTTGTGCCAAACAAGAACTTGGTCAAAATTTATATCTCACTGCTTTTGATGGCCGAAATTTTTGATAGGAACTTGGCCTTTTTTCACGTTTATGTTTTTGTGAGGATCTGACTACTTTTTGAAAAATTCTCTATGATAACATTTTTTACATTTAAAATTTCTAGTGTGTTTTATTTCTATTCATGATCACTTTGCCAGTTAAAAATTTCATAGTTACATAAAATAATGGGTTAGAGCGTGAGTAAAATTGAATTATTGTGTTATTACAACGGGTCGCCAGTGTGTACGCAATTTAGTAAGAGTCGTCTGGAAAGAAACATGTAAAATACAGCGTCAGTTTTAGTGGGAGTGATCCTGCCTATTTTCTCAATATATTTACGTATTAAAGTCTGCTTAGCCGAAGTACATAAATCAAAAGGATATTCCCAATTTGCTTTAATTTTTGGATTTGACGATTGAGGAAATCAATTAAGACTATTTGTTTACAAAATGTCAGCTTTCTACAGTATAATATTACGTAAAATTTTTATGGGACTGGCCCCCCAGACTTTTATATCTGTTAGTGCTTATGATTCATGTAAAGTTTTGTAGGAAAAAGCTATTGAGAAATACATGAGTAATAGACTAAAAACTGCTAAGCCGAACTACATGAAAGAAAAAGCTAAGATTTATGGGTGAAGTCACGGACACTTTTCAAAACAGGAAATTTTTACTTTGGATAAGTTCAATGTGTATGAAAAGTATCAATAAAATTTAACTTAATTTTGTGTTTACAGTGCTTGTTCCCAACCCCTGATTGAAACTTCTGGTTTCTTAAATTTTTTTTGTGATCTGTAATCTAGATAAATTTGTGTACCAAATTTCAGCTCTCTAGCGCAAATTAGAGTTTTAGCGGATAAAACTTCTTGGTTTTAAGATTTTCCCACTGGCTTACTCAACTACAATTGTTTGTATATAAAATTTCAGCTCTTTAGCGTGAACTATACCTTATAATTTTATGAGCATTACCCCTCATACTATTTTAAACTCACAATATTGTTGTGAGCAGCGCTTATAATTCATGATAATTTTCTTCTAAAATATGCTAGACCGCAGTAGATTAAACACAAGGCTAAAATTTTTTGGGAGTGACCACGCGCACTTTTTAGGTGATAGTTTAAAGTATTGTATACGTGCAATGTATATGAAAAGTATCACTAAAATGGCTTAAGTAAAAAGCTGTATATTAACAGCCTTATTAATATAACTTTTTAAGGCTTTATAAAAGGGTTTTAACACAAATTTTCATAAGAAATTTTTCTTAGAAAGCTTTAATAAGTTTTATTAATATGGCTGTAACTTTTCAGGTTCAAACAATAGTAGCGTGGCCCCGCCCATTCTGAGAATATTTTTTGGCTTTTCAGATTTTACTAGTTGGTTTCTCACCTAGACCTACTTGTGTATAAAATTTCAGTTCATAAGCGCAACTTTAAATTTTAAATTTTTATGGGCGCAGCCCCGCCCCTCTGACTAAAATTTCTGGGTTTTCAGGTTTTTCTTGTTGTTTTCTCACCTATACCTGCTCTTTTATCAAATTTCAGCTCCTTAGCGCAACTTTTAATTTTTAATATTTATGGGCGTAACCATGCCCACTTTTCCAAACTTAAGATTTTTTTCGGCCAGTGTTTATTATTTGTGTCAAGTTTCATTGCAAACGGATAATAATACATACAGAAATAGTATATCTAAATATGCTGAGCCGTAGAACACGAAAATGAGGTTGAAATTGTATGGGCGTGTCAACGCCCACTTTCTTAATGGAAAATTTTTAGGCTTACCCTATCGCAGTATGTATGCCGAATTTCAATAAAAAAGCTTCCATTAAGCGCCTTAGATTTGCTTTTTTAATTCTAGCCTTTATGGGCGTAATCCAAGATTTTTGGATTTTAAATTTTTTTTTATTGCTCACCTAGACTTAGCTCTGTACCAAATTTTAGCTCACTAGCACAAATTTTAATTTTTATGGGCGTAGCCCCGCACCCTTGGTTAAAATTTTCCGGTTTTCAGATTTTTCTAGTTCATTGCTCACCTAGATCTACACGTGTACCAAATTTTAGCTTTCTAGCTATAGCGGAAGTGCTTCATCAATTTGATGAGTTTGTCAGCGGTCAGTGGTCAGTGAGTATGTCTTAAAATATGCACTTTTTGCACCTCTATATCTCTGGAAGCTTTCATTGTAAAACTTTCAAGCTTCGCATATGAGGTTATATGAATTTATTCTAATTATGGTTTAAATTTCATAATTTTACGGTCGCGGGGAACAAAGTTATGAGGGGGGTAAAAACAGCTCGAATGGCTTCCTGTAAATATACACACTGCGTGCATTGGCCGGAACTTGGCCTGGCGCACTGCCGTGCACCTAGATAGCAAAGTTTATATATTTTTTCAGAGATGTTGTGAAATTCTCCAATCTATATATCATTAGCGATTTCCTACAAGCAAAGTAATACGAAAATGATTCGAAATCATATTGCTTGGAAGAAAAATATTATTGCGGCAACAATCATATTCGTATTGCGGAAGTTTCCCCCATCGGGAGAAGAGATACGAATGCAATACTTCTAAGAGATAAAACTGTGATATTGCTAGATAATCATCTAATAGAATTATTTATGAAAGCACAATTTTACAATTTTGCTAAATTATCTGAAGGAAAAAAAAAATCATAAGATGTCGTAAAGTCATCCCTAAATTAAAACTACCATTAATTTAAATTTAAAGAATTTTTTTACGGTCAACTAAATTCAATGTATCATTACATGAGTTATCATATGTTTAGCATAAAAAGGAATTTACTGAGCTTATGTTTGGAAAATGTTCTGATTGTTTTTATTCTAAATTAGTTTTTTTTTATCTTCTGTTGATATTATAAATTTATTGCGCATGCGATAAAATACCAGGCTGAACAAAATGAAACATTTTAATAATACAAAATACCTTGCTAAAGAAAAAAATAAATGGCCAATACATTTTGAACTGTTCATTCAAAAAGTTTCACTAAAATGAAAATATTTCAATATCAAAAAAGTATTGCTTTGATGAATTTCTTCTAAGTAATAAAAATAAGATATTTTATATACATCTTCTGTGTAAGATATCTTCCGAATGTTTTTTTGGATTATTAGTATCTGACACATACACAAACAAAAAAAAATTATCACATTTTATTTGGCTTGCAGAGCGATATGAGTTTTACCCTAATCCAATCATAAAAAATTATTATTGTAGTTTGATACTCTGTATTATTAATAAGAGTCCAATTACTAATAAAACTTAATTATTTATGGTTAAACATTACTCTGCAATCAAAAACTTGGTTTCAAATATGCAGATCATTTAGAGAAAAAATAGGTTCGAAGGACCACCATCAAGCGTGAGATAAGTAAATATATCATAAATAGATCTTGCTCTCGGCATTGGGTCCAGAATTAAAAAAGTTTATGGATGCGTTGTTATTGATTGCAAGCCAGACAATTTAAGTGAACTATATATATGAAAAATGTACAATATATATATTATAATTGTAAAATATGTGCTTGAAGGATTAAAAACAAATGAAATTATTGAGCTTGTTTTTAGAGAACCTAAGAAGCCACATAGTGGCTCCATCATAAAATGCTGTTAAATGTTTGCAAGGCCAACGTATGTGCATGTACGTAAGCTAATGAGACCTCCAGCATGTTCGAAGGACCATACAAAAGCTTAAATTTATTTATTTATGGTACATATTCTACAAAGTAAATTTGCAGAAAATGGTTGCGCAAAAATAGACGGGTGACTAAGACCACATTTCCATGATATTATTAACAGTATTCTTAAAAATGTTTTTGTGACTGACTGTACACAACAGTGGCCTGGTTGCATTTAAGAAATAATTGCCAACGATGCGCGATGTTGACTCGCCCAGAGCTGCTTTACGATTGAGCTTAAATTTATATTTGCTATTGTTGTGTTGAAGTCATTAAATGATAAGCCGTGTTGGTATCTCTACGAAGAGCAAAAGCACATTAAGCTGTTGCAAAATGGATAAAAAGCGCAAAAACACATCGAAAAATCGGGTAAAAAAGCACGAATATATTTTTTGGAACAAATCAAGTTTAGGGGCACCTCCCAGAAATTTAAAAACAGTATCCTATCCTAAAGAAAATTAAAAAATAAAATAAATAAATTAAATAAAGAAAATTGTCGGCAAGGTACAATATTGTGATTACACGGTGTTTTCCAACGAATATGACCAATATTGGTATCCCAAAAATTAAAAAAAAAGTACCGTATAGAAAATTGAAAAATAAGAAGAAAAAATTAAACAAAAATACTGGCGGCGAGGCTTAATTTCCGAGTTATGGGCCTCTGAAATTGTAATGAAAATTATAATTAAATATACATATAATTATGGTGTTTCCCTAGACGGCGCAGCCTAGTAAAGATTTTCTGCCTTGCAAAGTTTCCTTGCCTAATAACGTTTTTCTGCATTGCAGAAGTAATTTAGTTTTATAAATTAAAAATATTTTTATATAAAGAAAAATCACCAAAAGCACTGTAAGAAATTGTAAAAAGCACTGTAAGTACCCGCTTTTAAAAAAAGGGTATTAGCCAAAATTTCGCGTTTAAGAACAGGAAAAAAGCGCCAAAAAATACCCGAAACGCACTAAAATACCATCACTGATGATAAGTGTATTTTTATACAGACAACATCCATTAACACTAAAATTTACAAAAATCAAAACTAATGGGTATACTAATTTTAATTTTGACTATTTGCTGTATCTCGCAAACTCTTGAAATTTTCAAAAACGTTAAAACTTAAAAATCCAAAAAGTATAAAATAGCCAAGACTGAGAAAAATCGCCAAAAACCAAAAAAGCTAAACTAAAAAATCTCTAAAACTAAAATAAAACGCCAAAAAAATCGCTAAAATTAAAAAAAAATCGCCAAAACAAAAAAAAAACAAAAAAGCGCTAAAACTACAAAAATCGCTAGAACTAAAATAAATCACCAAAACGGAATAAAAACGACGAAAAACGCAAAAAATGCTGCAGCTTAAAAAACATCAAAGCTAAAAAACGTCAAAACTAAAAAAAAAGCCAAAAATCAAAAAATTCCACAAAAAAACTCAAAGAACTTCAGAACTCCAAAAATTGATTTTTTGAGTTAATGATGCATAATTAATCCTCATATAGTTCTTCATATTGTGTAAAAATTTCATACAAATATCTTGTTTAGTCAACTCTTGAGAGATAAATTAAATTTTCTTTTTCCTTTAAGTTCTGTGAAAATTGAAGACTTTAAACTCGTTTTCTGGCAAACTAGTTTTTTTTTTAGTTATGACGTTTTTTGAGTAAATAAGCGATATTATATAGGCTAAACTTCGTTTAGTATTACATATCTAGTGTTCGTACGGAGCCTTTCGTGTGCGAGTCAGACTTTTTTTTTACCGAACTTATTTAAATATTGGTGAAAAAATTTTTGTCTTTAAATGGAAAATTATTTGTCTAAAGGCATGAAGTGAATGGCAATATTTGACTCAATTATACCTAATTTATAGTTATTAAGCATTTTTTTCATGAAATTGGTTGCATGAAAAAATTTTATTTACCAATAGGAGGCCTGGAGGAGCAACTTATATCACAAAAAAGTTGCCAATAACTCATCATAGATTCATTCTATGTCCTTTTTTATGCAACATTCTCTTTTATAGTGCTGCAATTAGCAATTAGCAAATAGAAAAGTTTTGTGCAACAATGTGCATGAAATTTCATGAAAAAATGCTTAATGTAAATCAGATATTAATTATTGGGATAGATTTTAAGATAAATTAACAAACTTTGAAAAATATACAACAGCGATAAATAGTTAGTTTTCAAGAACACTTTAATTTGTTAAATTTTCATGTGTATCTATAATGTAAATTACAAAGCAAATGTCACATATCTTTGCATATGTCTCAAAAGCATTTTATTTTAAATAAAATATTTAAATTTTTTCTTATTTTATTAAACTATAATTACCAACTAAAACATAAAACCTTGATTTGCATCATTTTACCAAACATTAAATAAAAATGGGCAAACTACAAGGATGAATAATACTAAGCCAGAAGTAAAAATGCCTTTGGCCAAAATAAATTGGTGTGTTTCCTTTTCCCCTTAATGGAAAACAAAATGTTAAGAAATTGTAATTGAAGCAGCAGCATAAATAATAAAAAAAAATAAGAAAATAAAATAAAATCCTGACTGTTGCAGCCAAAAATTTTGTATGCAACATGTTCTAGAGAAGCGTACAATTTCTATATAGCTGGCAGCAAAAAGGAAAATAAAATAAAATAAAACTGAAGAAAGAAAAATGAACAGAAGACACGTCATGCAACATGAAACTTTTTTTCCACCTTTTTTGGCTCAATGTAACAAACATATTGTTTCTTCTTTTTTATTTCCCTCCTTTTTTTGTGTATGAAAACACTTTTAATACCTTTAGGTAAATATTTCGCCCCAAAGTCAGTCATTCATTCATTCACTTACTTACTCCAGTAGCCTTCACAATTTGATGTAGTTTTTTTTTGTTGCTTTCCGGTCATTTTTTATGCTCAAAGAAAGGCTAAAAAAAAAGAATATTAATTGCCACTTGAGCTCGAAATGCGAAGAAAATAAAACAGTGTGTGTTGATTTTTTTTCATTGTTAGTTTTAAATTTCACGGTATCTGTTACACTGTTCTCAACTAAATAACAGAGTTTTGACCCTTCTTCCAGTTATAGAGTGGCATTTGTTGGCTGTACGGCTAATTCGTGGCAAGAAAGTAAGGCAAGTTGCATAAAATTCTTTTAAACTATAGGGGTCTTATGCAAAAAAAACTTAATAAAGCTTTGCCAAGCAATGTTAAGCATATATAGCACATACTGATTCATGTTACATCTGAAAATGAAGCTAGAAGTGCCTGCTCTTATCTTAAATTTATTATTTCTGTCATGTAATGGGAAACATCACCAAATTATCCAACTGCTTCGAAATACATAGCAAAATCCATAAAAAAATATTAAAATAAATACAATTATACAAAATGTTTTAGTGATGTACATACAATCAAAACAAATCAAAAAAAGCTGAATATTAAAATAATCGTTTCATTCGAATAAAACAAATTGTGATAATTTTTCACATTTTTTTACTTTTACTTCATGGTTGTGTTTATCTGTTTTCCTATTAAGTCAGAAGCTCATATTTTTTAAATTAGGTTGCTTTACTTCAAGATAATAAAAATTTATTTAATACTATAAAAAAATATTTGAATACCCGAATGAAATTGTATTCTATTTTGTACATCATAAGCTGTGAAGTGGTTGTTGAATACGGTGGTGTTACCAGTATTTATTATTAAATCACAAAATATTTAAAGTTGTCTTTTGCATATGATTTTTTAATAAAGCTATGTTAGCCTTAAAGTGCTTATCAACTACTATGAACTTTAAAGCTAAAGTAAAATATTTTTTTGCATAAGGGGGTAGGTGTTACAACGCGAAATATATTTGTATAGATACAAATACATAAATGCGTATGTATGTAAGTATGTTTGTTTGTTTGTTTTTTCATGCCATAAATTGGAAACTGAAGCAATTTTCTTACTTAGTAACAGCTGAATTTTTTTTAATGGTTTTATTTGGTAAGTAAAATTTTGGCAGAGAATAAATAAATAAACATATATTGTGAAGAGCATCGCAACTTAAATTTTTAATCAACACGGAAACCAAAAATATGCTGTTAAAAAGTGTTTTATGCGCATTCAATATTCACTAAAAACTTGAAAATATTGTTACGTTTTTCTCTCTATAAAAACGCCTTTCCGTAGATCCGAAGATTTGCAAATGAATACAAGAGCCGAGTGTAGTAATTAGGGTTAAGAATGATACAAGTTTTATTTACAAATACACTTATACTAAATTACTCAAGAGCTTAAATACACTAATACAACTTAAACTAATAAATTACACACAGGTATTCACAACTGGTTACCACTACGCCTTCCTCGCTGTGGTTTAAACATGTCTCTTATCTGGCTGCGCAAGTAATCACGTAACACCTCTTTGAGTGCTGCTCGTCACTTACGAGACTCACTCTGCCGTCACTCACAGTTGATACACCAATACCTCTTTGTCTGCTGCTCGTCACACACGGCACTCACTCTGCCAACACTTACAATAAAGACGCACTGGCTTTGCTTACACCCTTACACACGTCTATTCGCTGCGCTGCTCCCTTTACTCCAGTCGACACGATAGACTACACAATAATCTCAATTCCACGACAGACTTTGCTGTCACTATAAACTGTCCTATAGTTTATCTTTAACTCCAACTCTTGTGTAAAGCACAGACTGCTCTTAACTATCAACTCACCACTGTATCGCAGATTATTGTTAATTCACAACTTAATTATCAACTGACTAACGAGTTCTTAACTTCACTCCTTTCTGATTAGCACTAACTATAACTGTTCGCGACTGACTTACAACTGCAACTAACTAACTCATTGGATGCGTCACCCCTTTTTATATTTCACACAAATTCCACTAGAAGTTTCAAGCAATGTCTAGACGATCATTATCATCTTATATGCTGCCTAATTAAGTTCATGTGGTAACTATGTACATACATGTTTGTATGAAGACGTGTGTACATCATTAACTAAGCAATACACGGTGGTTGTTTATCTTTCGCTTTTCGTTTGAATTAGCATGTATGTATGTGTGTAAATATGTGAATCTTCTTAATAAGCAGACGCTTCTTGTTGTTGTTGCTTTTGCTTGTTTACGTTTAATCAAGCTAGGCATGCTTATTTAGTTGTTGGCTACTATTCTAGACTATTCTTTGCTTTGACCCTGTAGGAATATTTTCGCGTAATGCTGCTTAAACCTGTCGACGGCTATTTTCGTAACAATGTGCACTAGAAACTCAAAAAATATGCTCTTAAAAATAAAATAAACTTGTTTATTTGTAAATGAAACTATATTTTTAATTCAAAATGCAATAAAATTTGCATATACAATAAGACAAAAATAACATAAACATAAAAGGAGACCATGAAAAATTGAAAAAATTTTTTGGAGTTGAAAAGTACGTTAAAGCAAAAATGACCAAAGCAAATAATAAAATAATTTTTTTTGATACTCCCTTAAAAATTGAATTAACTTTCAAAAGAGATCTCGATATCAGAATTAAAACCTTAAAACTGTATTTTGGATAAATAAGATAAGCTTGTTAATTATAATTTTTATTGCAATAAATAACAAAATATTGATCTAGATTTTCAAATAAAAATCGTTGCCTGTCACATCTAAATGAACTTTTTACATTGAAAATGTTCCTTGAACGTTATATCAAAAACTATCAAAAAATATCAAAACTAAATTTTTATTGAAACTAACGTCCGTAATAACTGCGTAGTATATAAGAAAAATTTATACAATACAAGGAACATTGGACTTGAGATTTAGATGGCGAAAAATAAAATAAAAATTTTGGCCTAATATTGAAATAAAAATATTCTATAAGGTATCAAAATATGAGCTTAAAGCGTAAATTATGCTCTAAAAACTAGAAAATATGATAAAATATGCATGTACGACTGAAATATGCAAAAACATGCTTTAAAGGGTAAAATATACAAAAATATTCTCTAACAAATCGATGCCATAATTCACAAAAAGTTCTGAAATGGATAAATATCTTATATCAGCATTTATATGTCATACGAGAAAAAACATGCATTTCCATATTTGTGGTTTCGCTGTTAATTAAATATTTTGCATTCACCCGTATTCTACCTGTCAACATCGATATCACGTCATACAATACCACAAAATTGGGGCTTGTTTACTCACTCTCGAGATGTTCAAAAGCCGTGCTGCTATTTAATAACCTTTCTATTTTACCTCCATGACAAGTAAATTAAATTGTTCTATATACATATTACCGTATAAAATAATTTAGTAGAATCGTAAATGTACTGAGAGCATAATACGCAGCAAACTTTCGTATACTTAACTTATACATCCATATAAAAATTCAACAAAATTTGAAAAAATCTTGAGTAAAGAAGATTTTCCTAAAACGTGAAATATGTTTAACTGAAAAAAAAAAATTTGTTCAGTATCAAACACTGGAACCATAATTTTGACTTTTCTAATATTTAATACTAATTTATTTCTTTCTAAAATATAAAGAATGCCAAAGAAACAATTAGTTTTATTTAAGTAGTTTTGCCAGAAACAATTTAATAGAAAGATTTTGTAAAAAATTTCGTTTCCAAACGTTTCAAATTTGTATGAAAAATAACGAAAATTCGTTTCAAAAATATTTTTTCCATACAAAATTTGAAACGAAAAAACGTTTGTATTTACAAAATCTGCCCTTAAGTTTTCCAGATCTGGAGTTATATATTTGATTTTTCTAATTTTTATGCCAAAATATTTCTTTCTAAAACATAAACGGTCTAATTCATAAAAAAGTATTTTAGGTTTATTACAGGTTTATTTGACAAACTTCCTATAGAAATACACATGTCAAATAAGCACTTAATATACCTGAAATATTTTTTTATGAATAAGGCTGAAAGTATATATAATTTTTAAACAAAAAGAAAAAACTAATTTGACCTAGTTTATATACGAAAAAAATAAGCTTTCCAACCCTGGAATCATCTTTGTAGATTTTTCTGATTTCTTACACCAATCTAGTAGTTCTTAAAAAAAATACATAAAGTATGTTAAGTAAACAAGGAAAAAAGGAAATAAGAAAAAAAATTTGTTTTATTTAGTTGCATTAATATAAAAAAAATCTAGTTTCCAGCTCTGAAGCTGTGCTTTTTGTTTTTCTAATTTTCTATGCCAGATATTACTTTCGAAAATATAAAATATATTTAATGTAACTATAAAGAAAAATAAAAAAAATAATTAGACGTAGTTACTTTTTATATCACAAAAAGTGTAAGTTTTCCAACCCTGGAATCATCCTTTTAAATTTTTCTAATATCTCACACTAATCTGTATCTTATAAGAATATAAAACATTTTTAATTTATAGAGAAAAATTAGTTTTAGTCGATCATTTTTATGACAAGTTTTCCAACCCTGGAAACATCTTTTTTATTTTTTCCATTTTTTTCCTATTTTTTATACCAATTTTATTCGTACTCAAACATAAAATAAGTTTATTAAAAAAAAAAATAGTTTTAGTTAGTTACTTTTATATGGCAAAATCAAGTTTAAGTTTTCCAAAATACCAATTTATTTTGGACCATTTTTGACACACACTAATTCTCTAGCTTTTCTGGTAGCTTCGGAAGAAGCGATTTAACGTACTTTAGACGGACAGACGGACGGACAGATGGACATCGCTTATTTGTCTCCCTTTTCATAAGGACCCAGAATATACATATATTCTTTATGGAACGAATATGAATATTGTGGAAATTAAACACGGAATGAAAATCTTATATATACCGTTTACTATTTTTGGTGAAGGGTATAAAAAAAAGAAATAATAAAGTATATTAAAAAAATAAAAATTTAATTTTTAAAGAGATCGCAATATCAGAATTAAAACTTGGGAACTGAATTTTGCGTAAATAACACAAGCTTTTTATTTATAGTTGTAGATGCAACAAACAATAATTTATTGACTTAGATTTTAAAATAAAATTCATTGAGTGTCACATCTAAATAAACTTTTATATATTAGAAATGTTCTTTCAACGTCTACTGATATAATCGGCGCAAGGTCCTTCAGAAATATTATTCAAATATTGTTACTTAATCTTCAGAAAAAACTTGTTACTTAATCTTTTGCAGTGATTGGTTTTATTAAAATTAATTATGTTTATTAAAATTTTTAAGCTACTTTTTGTAAGAATGTGTAACACCGACAATAACATTTGGGACATTTTTTTTTGTGTTATCGGTGTTTTAATTTAATTAAAACCATTAACATTGATTTTTATACCCTTTACCAAAAAATGGTAAAAGGGTATATATAGGTTTGTCATTCCGTTTGTAATTTCTAGAATATTAATAAGCGAGCCATAAAGTATATATATTCTGGATCCTTATGCATAGGGAAGACGAATAAGCGATGTCCGTCTGTCCGTCTGTCTGTAGGTGAAATCGGTTTTCCGAAGCTCCCAGAAAAGCTAGAGACTTCGTTCTTGAACTGGTGGGTCAGAAATCGTTGAAATAAGATTGGTATTGAAAATTAGCAAAATCGAGCACACGGTTTCAGAGCTGGGAGACTTAAACTTCATTTTGCCATACAAAATAACTACCGAAAACTAGTTATTATTATTTTTTTATTAAATAAACTTATTTTATACTTTAGTATGAATAAAATTGGTATTTCTAACTAAAAAAAATAAAAAAACATAAAAAAATTAAAACGACCTTTCCAGGGTTGGAAATCCTTATTTCTTAAACAAAAGTAACTTACTAAAACAAATTTTTCCTTTTTTTCTATAAATTAAACATATCTAATGTTCTTAAAAGAAATAAATTGACGTTAGAAATCAGAAAAACAAAAATGATGATTCCAGGGATGGAAAACCCACGATTTTTGTGATATATAAAATTAACTACCGTAAACTAATTTTTTATTTATTTTTATTAAATAAACTTATTTTATACTTCACCACGAATAAAATTGGTATTTCAAATAAAAAATAAAACTTCAAAAAAAATAATAAAACGTTTCCAGGGTTGGAAAACTTTAACTTTTTTTCTTATACAAAAGTAACTTTAAAGTAAAGAAATTTTTCCTTTTCTTTATAAATTAAACTTATCTAATATTCTTAAAAGACCAAAATTGGTGTTAGAAATCAGAAAAATCAAAATGGATGATTCCAGGGTTGGGAAACTGAAACTTTTTGTGATATAAAAAATTAACTACCGAAAATTAATTTTTATTTTTTTTATTAAATGAACTTATTTTATACTTTAGTACGAATAAAATTGGTATTTCAAATTAAAAATTAACCTTCTAAAATTAAAAAGATTTTTCCAGGGTTGGAAAACTTTAACTTTTTTTTATACAAAAGTAACTTACTAAAGCAAATTTTTCCTTTTTCTCTATAAACTAAAGATATCTTATATTCTTTAAAAAAAAATAAATTGTTGTAAGAAATCAGAAAAATTACAAAGGAGGATTCCAGGGTTGGCAAACTTACTCTTTTTGTGATATAAAAAATTAACTACCGAAAACTAATTTTAATTTTTTTTAAATAAATAAAATTATTTTATACTTCAGTACAAATGAATTTGATATTTCAAAATAAAAAAAATTAAAAAAATTAAAACGAAGTTTCCAGGGTTGGAAACCTTATTTTTTATACAAAAGTAACTTACTTAAACAATTTTTTTCTTTTTTACTATATATTAAACATATCTTATATTCTTAAAAAAAGATGGTGTAAGGAATCATAAAATATCAAAAAGGAGGATTCCAGGGTTAGGAAACTTACACTCTTTGTGATATAAAAAATGAACTACCGAAAACTAATTTTTTTCTATTTTTATTAAATAAACTTATTTTATGCTTGATATCGAATAAAATTGGTATTTCAAATAAAAAAAACAATTAAAAAAATTAAAAAGACGATTCCAGGGTTGGAAAACTTTAACTTTTTTTGTACAAAAGTAAGTTACTAAAACAAATTTTTCCTTTTTTTTTATAAATTAAACATTTCTTAAATTCTTAAAAAAAAGAGATTGGTGTAAGAAATCAGAAAATCAAAAAGGATGAGTTAACGGTTAAAACACTAACATTTTTTTGATATATAAAAGTAACTAAGTCTAATTAATTTTTATCTTTTCCTTTATAAATTATATATATTTTACGTTTTGGAAAGAAAAGTTTGGTATAGAAAATTATAAAAATTAAAACCACAGCTCCAGAGCTGGAAAATTTGATTTTTTTTCTGGACATTAAAGTAACTAAATAAAACATTTTTTTTTTTAATTTCCTTTTTTTCACTTAACACACCTTCTATATTTTTTTTAAGAAGTACTAGATTGATATAAGTAATCAGAAAAATCTAAAATTAGGATTCGAGGCTTTAAAAATTATTATTATTTTTGTACATAAAAGTAACTATACATAAGCGCACTTTGGTAAAGGGTATATAAGATTCGGCACAGCCGAATATAGCACTCTTACTTGTTTATTTATTTGCTTGTTTGGTTAAGAATTTTTCGTAAATAGTTTTTTCTACTTTGAATGTAAATAAAAGATTCTTTAATATAACAAAATATGCCGTAAAAGCATTAAATATACCCTTAAAAACAAACAAAAATGCGTTTGAATTTGAAATATGCAAAAACATGCATTAAAGCTTTAAATATGCAAAAAAAATGTATTCACAAATCGATGACAAAATTGATAAAAAAAAATCTTAAACGTATAAATATCTTATCTCCGCATTAATACTTCACACAAGAAAAAAAATGCAAAAACATATATGCGGTTTCCCTGCCCACAACTTAAAATCTACGTAAACAAGGCTAATTAATTTTTTTTTTTCGGCAATGATTTTGCTGAAAAATTTTGATGTTAATCTAACATGATTTACAGTAATCTTCGAGGAAGTTTTTTCCTTTATTTCACGTTGATTTCACTGTTAAATCAAAATGAAGAATCATGTTGATTCAAAGTCATTTCAAGTTGAAACAACATGAATTTAATTTAATTTAGCCATTGTATTTTACTAATTTTTAAAATTAATTACATACATAGGTGTGGTACTCTTAACGGTCGAACTTATGTTAGCAAAATTTATTTAGAGACCAGTGTGCATTGAAACAAATATTTTTTTTTTTTTTTTTTTTTTTTTTTTTTGTAGAACATCAATAAAAAATAGATTTCAAATAAATTTGTATTCATTATTTTTTATTTAACACTTTTGGTCTTATGAAGAGGCAAAAATGTTGGTTAATAGAAGTTGTAAGTTCGTTTAATTTTTTTTTTAAAGAATAAAGAAAGCAAATAGTCCGCTTGTGCATTAAAAGTATAATTTTCTTAACTCGATATAAATTTTATAAGGATACTTACAATAAAGCCCTAAATTTTTCCAAAATATTTTTGTTTTCATTTGGAAATAATTTTCGTTAATGATAGAGAAATAGTCCTTACCCTGAAAATAAAAGAAAAAAATAATTAATAAACTTCGATATTACTGGATATATTTTTGTGTTAAAATTAAAATAGTATAAGAAGCACTACACATCATATAAAATATCTTAAAGTTTTATTAACCCACTTAGAACATTTTCCAGTCAATTTTATAACTTGGAGTTATTTTACCAAACAACTTTTCTGAGTATCTTTGAGTTGTAAACATTAAACAATGTTAATGGCACACAGACAAAACTAATTAAAGAAAATTTTTACCATAAAGAAGCTGGATTTGCAATTGCTTCACAATACGTTTATGATTGTAAGATTTATCCTTAACTGAATAAAACTTAAGCACTTTTATTTTGTAATTAAAGGGGAGAATATAAAAAAGAAATGGTTTCATGACTTTTAGTTACATCCATTTTATTTAATAATAGTGTGGTTTTTATACGACTCAATGAAGTATAATTTAAAAGGATTTTAGTGGTAAGTAAGGAATTTTACATTAAATAAAACTGATAATTTTTATTATTTTTTTAGGGTTCCCCCCTACATCAAAGTAACGCTAATGTTTTCGCTAAGCTTAACGTCTGTCCGTGACGTGCTCCGTAAGAGCAACGGAGCTCTTGACAGAATATGTAGAACTTTGGCTACAACAACAAGTACACTACAGTCCAAAATTGAAAGGTGTTCCAAAACGAGCAAAGAAAAATGTTAGATTGTCATGTAATATACATACATACAATTATATACATATAGACACTTGAAATTTGCAGAGTTCATGTATTTTTATACAGACTATAAAAATTAGCACTAAAATTAAAGAAAACAAATTAAAGGGTGTTCTATCAGTTAATGTAATTTTGACAACTTGCTGTATCTTGGAAACCATAAGAGGCAAACTCTTCAAATTTTTAAAAACGCCAAAACTAAAATAAATTTCCAAAACCAAAAAAATGCCAAATATGTAAAAAAACAACAAAACTAAAAAAAACGCCGAAACCAAAAACATCCCAAAAACGGTCTGTCCACCTGTCCGTCCGTCCGTCCGTCCGTGTGTGCGTCTCTTCGTCTGATGTACGTGAAATCGGTTTTCCGAAGATCCCAGAAAAGCTAGAGACTTAGTTCTTGGACTGGTGTATCAAACATAGTCCAAAATAGATTGGAATTGGAAATCAGCAAAATCGAGACGGTTTCAGAGCTGTAAAGCTCAAACTTTATTTTGCCACATAAAAGTAACTACTGAAATCAAATTCTTATTTATTAAATATACTTATTTTATACTTCAGTACGAATAAAATTAGCATTTCAAATTAGAAAAAAAAATTAAAAAAACGTTTCCAGGGTTGGAAAACTTTAACTTTTTTTCTTATACAAAAGTAACTTACTAAAACAAATTTTTCCCTTTTCACTATAAATTAAAAACATTTTATGTGAAAGAAATTCTTGTAAGAAAACAGGAAAATCAAAGAGGATGATTCCAGGGTTGGCAAACTTACACTTTTTGTGATATATAAAAGTAACTAGGTATAATTAATTTGTTTTTTTCTTTTTCTTTATAATTTATATATATTTTACGTTTTGGACAGAAAAGAAATATAAACCACAACTCCAGAGCTGGAAACTGTTAACTTTTTTCAGAATATTAAGGTAGCTTAATACAACAAATTTTTTTAATTGCCTTTTTTCTTTGTTCACTTAACATATTTTATGTATTTTTTTAAGAACTACTAGATTGGTATTAGGAGTCAGAAAAATCTAAAAGGATGATTCCAGGGGTGGAAAATGAAGTTTTTTTGCATATAAAGGTAAGAAGGTTAAACTATTTTTTATATTTGTTTAGAAATTATTTATACTTACTGTTTTAGAAAGAAATAGATTGGCATAAAAATTATAAAAAAAAGACATAGCTCCAGACCTGGAAAACTTTAACGTTCGCTGGTATATAAAACTTATTAAATAAAACTAATTATTTCTTTGGTAATATTATAATTATTGCATATCTTAGAAGGAAATAAATAAGTTTTAAAAATTAGAGAAATCAAAATTATAGTTCCAGGGTTGGAAATTGAAAAAAAATTTTGGGTAAATATGCTGCAGAAAATTTGGTGACAATTGATCCAAAGTTTTTATTAATTTTTAGTTAATAGAAATATAAATAAAATTTATCGCTAAAGAACAGTTCTAACTATAAAATTAATTAAAGGATATGTTCCGTTTCATTTCCCTGAAACCGTTTCTTTGTGCTGAACAAATTTGAAAATATTCTTTAGGAATAAATAATTACATAATACCACGATATATACATTTTGCAATGGAATGCTTAAATTGAGATACTTAACAAGTTTGCAACATCAAAGATTATTAAATAAAAGAAGTTAGTTTACTTCGAGTACTTCAGGGAAGGAAAATGACTTCTTGGATTTTGTACCAACTATGAAAATAAAATGTACTTTTTAGACCATGACGGTACCAATTTTTAATATTTATTAATAAAAACAGAAACGTAAAAAAATTAGTGTAAACAGACAGAAGTTTACAATAAAAAACAGAAACTTAACACACAAAAAAACATTAAATATTACATTCATAAAGGTACATTCGTAGACTCGACTATTATATTAGAGATTAAAATAAAACACACACAAAAAACTAAAGAGAACATAGGCAAAATTAATGTTACTATATAGTGAAACATTGACATTTTTAAATTGTACCAAGTAACTCGCGGTAGTACCACAGTACCAACAAGGTCAAAAATGTACCATAAAAAGTACAATTGTACCATGATTTACATCCGTGCTGTACCTCCCTACTGAGACTATTTTATAGGGTCAATTAATAGTAGCGAGTGCGAGTGACTTTTTGGTATTGTATGAAGTGACATCGTTTTTTGACAACTGGACAGCCGAATATAGCACTCTTACTTGTTTAAATTGCATCCCAAGTTTGCTCAATTCCCTTACTGAAAAGAATTAAAGTGTTAAAATGTTGTGCAAACATTTTCCAGAAATTACTGCACTTGATATAAATATCACTTTGATGAAGTGATTAAGGCAATCATGGCCTTCATTTTTTATAATATTGTACTTCATTCGAAGCCGTCGTAAGCACTTTAACCTCAAAATACAAAGCTTAAAGCTTATTCTAAAGGATTATATGGATTTAATTCATACATCTATTTCTTTTAAATGAGGTTTAAAAAAAAATTAAATTTTTTTCAACAGCAAACATTTTTTTCTTGTTAAATTAATTTGTCTGCACTTTAAGTCCTCAGCAAAAAATTGTACAAAATAAAAAACAAGCCAACAATTTATGCAAGCAGCATAGTTTTTCAGCTCATTCTGCATAAAATAGAAGAAAAATAAAACTTGAGTGCAAAAATATTTTTATGTCACAAAAGCGAAAAAAAGAGGAAATGAGTGTAAAACAAAGAATAAGATAAAATAATGAAAAAAACCCATACAAAATAAGAATTTTTTTTTTCGAGGAAACCCTTTAAACTAAATTCTTTTATGAGCGGGATTTTTTCTCCACCCGGCTGCCTCTGCATGTATATGCAATTAAACATGCAACAATTGTGCTCCAAATTAAATTTGCAGAAAAAAATATATGTATGTATATAAAGAAATTTTTTTATAAACAAAAAATTAAAACAAAGAGAGTAACTAACTAACTATAAAATAAATAAAAATATTGCTACTGTTACAGCGACTGTTTGGTACACTACATTGCATAGTTTGCAAATTATGCGACAGGTAAAGAGATTACCAAATGCAACTCGAATATTTTAACAGCTTAAGAAATTTCATATCATATCACAATAAAGAAGTCAATGGAATTGAAAAATGTTCACACAATTATTAAAGGACCTAAAAATATGTGCAACAAAATTTAACACTTTTTGGAAACAACTCCAAGCAAGACAAAAAAATAATTTTGGCATTTGCTTCTGAATTTAATGTAAGAAAGGACTTGAAACCACACAACTACGAATACGCTGACTGCAATAGCTGCTACGAAAAACAAGTCTTCCTCACATCAAGATGGCCCTAGTAGTTTGGAAAAAAAAATAACTTTGTTGAAAAGTGGCAACCTTATACAATTTGTGCTATAGATTTCAAGTTGCCATGTTGTTTAGAATTCTTTTGGAGCAATAAAAAATAAATTATATCATTGAATTTATTAACATGGTTCTTGTTATGAAATTCGATAGCTTCATTCAAAAAGTATAAGTCCAAACAATATTAAAGTCTCGGTGACAGTTTGTTTCTTCATTTCCACTTGTTGTAGACAATGTCGCCGCCATTTTAAAAACATCATCACTTTGTTCCAATACCAACATCAATTCAATAATAATTTTTCTCTTTATAACAAGATAAAGATGATATGGACTATTTCTCTTTAATGTCAACATATCAAACACAATTCTATAAATGTTTGTTGGTTTTTTTTTAACAAAAAATGTTTTTGATGTGTAAACATCTATACGCTAGGGGTTAAAAATCTTTTGACTTTGATTTCTTTGCTGAGATTTCTTTGCTTTTTGCTTTTGCTTTGCATTGTCAAATCGGTGTGAGCTATGTATGAGTGTATTATTGTTTGAAAGAAGCAATACCAAGCAGAGAAACAAGTCGACCGGCTCGAGGCCGACGGTGCGCCGCCGCCGGTTATTTTTCTGTATATTTCCGTACACCAAAGGTGAAAATGAACCGTAAGAGCTACGGACTTGAAATTTGGACACAATGTGTAGACATTTGACCACTACAACAACAAATACATGAGAGCTAAAAATTAAAGGGTGTTCCAAAACGAGCAACCAAAAATGTTAAAATCCCATGTAATATACATACCGAAAGCTCAAGACCGAAAGTTCAAGAAAATAGTTTAAGTTAAAAGACAGCATTAAGTTTTTGACAAAATTTTAAATAAGAATAGGAAAAAAATTTATTAACATATTCATTTGTGAAATCGGGAAAAGGCTAAATAATCCAAATTTTAAAATTTCCCTGAAAAAAGCATGTGTTTTTTTTAAGTATCTTCATTATTTTCAGTTTTGTAAAAAACTTTGATACATTTTTAGTTTTTTAATTACATAGCGCTAAAGACAAGACATTAAAAATGTGCTTAGAGCCAATTATTTTATATTTCGGACATGGACCCTACATTCAACAATATCCTAAAATAGTAAATTTTAAAAATATTTTTTGTGTTTAAGCGGTTATAAAAAGTTGTAACGGTAGATTTTGAAAGTTTTAACTATAAGATTTTTATATGTAGATAGTTTTAAAATATGAAAATAATTTTATTTTTCAGTTTACTACGCCTGAAAAAATAATAACAATAGGCCAATACACAATCTTGTGCAAATGGTCCTGCATCGTAGCATGTGCAAAATGGTATAGTATATTGATAATCACCTATTCAGGAATAATATCTCGTGAGAGCGTGATAATTCGTGCGTGATTATTAAAAATAGCTCACGCACGATCACGCACTCACGCGTGATTAATTATAAATTTGATCACGATCATGCGTGATTCACGCGTGAAACGATAATATCACGACATTTGCACATCTTTAGTCATGCCCACTAAAATTTACGCTGTATTTTAAATGTTTCTTTCCAGACTACTCTTAACAAATTGCGTACACACTGGCTACCCGTTTTAGTGACAATCTAACACTCATCACGCTCTAACCCATTATTTTATTTAACTATGCAATTTTTAACTGGTACAGTGATCATGAATAGAAATAAAACTGACTAGAAAATTTAAGTTTAAGAAGTGTTATCCTCACAAAAACATTAATGTGAAAAAAGGCCAAGGTCCTATCCGAAATTTCGACCATTAAAAGTAGTGAGATATAAATTTTGACCAAGTTCCTGTTTGGCACAATACCTAACACTGAAATTTGCTATGAATTATATAAATTTGTAATCGTAAGGGTGTCATATAATTTCTAGGTGATCTGCTAGCTTGGCAGCATATTTACAATTAACTTTGGTGTTATTTATTCATTAATAATTATCACATGTAATTTGGCTTACAAAGCGATACGAACTTCAGCCTGAATAAATCATATATACAAAAACAAATGAAGTGCAAACAATAAAAATTAAAATTAACTAAAGCCTATAGTACACGGCATGTAAAAAGCCACATGCATATGTGGCGATTATGTCACGGACATTTTCAGCATGTTGGTTGCATTTTTTAAAATTACTAGTAGTAGCTCTATGCTGTAACATTTTGATACAAAATTTTGTTCCAAAATACAAATGTGACATTTTTAACCGAATTGAACACATTTTCTGAGGCAGCAAATCTGTAATCATGTAAATATTTGCATGTACATATTTTGCTAGTACACGGCATGTAGCAAATGTAGCTTGGTGATGACGTCAAAATTACGTCAGAAGCACATGCGCATGTGCTTTTTACATGCCGTGTACTATAGGCTTAAGATGTTGAGTCTGTTCAAACTTTAAAAAAGATTTTATAGTCTTTGCATATCGCTGGTTAAAGAGCAATGAGCTAAAATATGGTATCAAATGACTCTTAACCAGCGATGCGAACTTGGTGGTTTTGGCACTATTTTTAGTGCTTTTTGAAGACTAAAAACGCCAATTTTTGAGCGTTAGTGACAAACTAACAAAAAGCACTAAGTAGTGCTTTTAAGAAATTTGTGTATTTTTTAAATTACTTTAATAAAAAACTTGGTGTATTTATTTTTTCTGTGTAAATCATACCTTTTTCGTCTGATATATTTCATTAAGGATGTTGATAATATTGCCTAAATAGAGAATAGCTTAGAAAACATTGTTAAATTGCACTCGTTTTTCACATTAGTGTTTTTTACGCTTTTTAGATCTTAAAATTACGCTGTTTAGTGCTTTTTTTGAATTCTGATGTGCTTTTAGAGGCAAAAAAAGTTGGCATCACTGCTCTTAACCCCAACATATAGTACAGAGTAGGAGGAGTTTATTCACCAAAGTCTGAAAGTTTCATTAATTAAAAGCAACAACTGCTTTTAAAAGATGTTCCAGTAAAAAAAATATATTTTTTTAGACTGCTGACTTCCATTATAATGTATCTTACAATACTCCAGTTATATAAATAGCGCAAGAATCTGACATAACTCAAAAATATTCTACTTTAAAAGAATCCATACACAAACAACATGATTTGCGTGTTTGCCACTCCGCCTCAATGAAGAGTGTATACAAATAAAGAGTGAAATTTTCACGCAAGAAAACCAGATAGAAATAAAAATAAAATAAAATGCAAGAACAAGTAAAGCAACTAATTAATTATAAACGCAACTGGAAAAAGAAAATCTGACAACAACATTTAACCATGGCTGATTTAAACTGAAACGTTGTTTCATTTAATAGATGCCTGGCTAATTGGTTGCAAGTGTTGGAGCTAGGACAGGAGATAGAAAGAAAAATCTTATATTAATTTAGTTAAAACAATGAAAATTAAAAAAAAATATATATATTTCATGGCATAAAATAGGATCTTGTTATACGCTGTTGTTAAAAAAAAATTATATTACTTGGCCTGAATTTGTGATTAAAGATAATTGTAAGAATTTCGGGATACTTTTTTCCTTTTACGCCTCACGGTATATTTTCCTACTCAAATAAACAAACGCATATAAATTAGTGTCCTGCACAAGAGTATTTATAAGACTTTTCAAGACATGAGAGATTTTTTCAAATGCTTTACTACAGCGAAATATTCTAAAAGAATCGCTAAACAACACTGTTGGCAAGACATACCACCCAAAAAAATTACTTGCCAACAGTGTTGCTTAGCGATTCTTTTAGAATATTTCGCTGTAGTAAAGCATTTGAAAAAATCTCTCATGTCTTGAAAGGTCTTATAAATAGTCTTGTGCAGAACACTAATATAAATCCTAAATTTTTTCCCCTATTTTCCTTTTATAAATTATAAAAAATTAGCTTTTTATGCAATAATTTAAAATTAACAAGTTTTGACAAAAACCAAGTTTAAAATTTCAGATTACGCATTAACATACTTTTATCTAGGCACACGGCAGTGCGCCAGGCCAAGTTCTGGCCAATGCACGTAGTGTGTATATTTACACGAAACCATTCAAGCTGTTTTTACCCCCCTCATAACTATGTTCCCCGCAATCGTAAAATTATGATATTTAAACCATAAATAGAATAAATTTATGTAACCTCATATGCAAAGTTAGAAAGTTTTACAATGAAAGGTTCCAGAGTCATGGAGGTGCAAAAAGTGCATATTTTAAGACATACTCACTGACCACTGACCACTGAATACTGACACACTCATCAAATTGATGAAGCATTTCCGCTATAGCTAGAGAGCTAAAATTTGGTACACGATAATGCAAGGCTATAAATTTTTTATTAAAAAAGTGGGCGTTGACACGCCCATACAATTTCAACCTCATTTTAATGCTCTGCGGCTCAGCATATTTAGATATACTATTTATCTAGCTATTATTATCCGTTTGTAACAAAACTAGACACGAATAACAATCACTGACCCAAAAAAATTTGATTTTGGAAAAGTGGGCGGGTTACGCCCATACAAATTAAAAATTAAAAGTTGCGCTAAGGAGCTGAAATTTGATATACAAGTAGATCTAAGTGAGAAACCAACTAGAAAAATCTGGAAACCCAAAAAATTTTACCAGAATTGGCGGGGTCACGCTAATATTATTTTGAACTAAAAACTAAATACAAAGCTTTTAATTCAAGCCAATTTAGTGAAATCTTGCATACGCGTTGCACGTACACAATACTTAAACTATCACCTTAATGATTTGGCGTGATCGCTCCCATAAAATGTTAGCCTTGTGTTTAATCTACCTCGGTCTAGCATATTTTAGAAGAAAATGAACATGAATTATAAGCGCTGCTCACAACAAAATTTTAGGTTAGGAATAGTGGGGAGAGGTAATGCTGATAAAATCTAAAGATATAATTCGCGCTAGAGAGCTGACATTTTAAACACTAGTAAGTGTAGCTGCGTAAGACAATGGGAAAATCTTAAAACCAAAAAGTTTTACCCGGTATGCGGGGCCACGACGTTAAAACTCCAATTAGCACCAGCCATCTTAAATTTGATACACAAATAAATCTAGATAAGAGATCACTAAGAAAAATCTGAAAACCCAGAAGTTGCTATCAGAGGGCGGAAACAAGCACTTTTAATTCAAAATTAAGATAAATTTTATTGAAGCTTTTCATACACATTGCACTTATCAAAAAAAAAAAAAAAAAAATTCCCTATTTTGAAAAGTAGCCGTGACTTCACCCATAAATCTTAGCTTTTTCGTTCAGGTACTTCGGCATAGCAGTTTTTAATTTAATACTCAGGTATTTCTTCTTAAATTTTTAATACCAAACTTTGCATGAACAATAAGCACTAGCAGATTTAAATGTCATCGGGGCCAGGCTCATGAAAATTTTACGTAATATTATACTATAGAGAGCTGACATTTTGTAGACAAATAGTAATAATAGTAATTACTCAATCAGAAAATCCAAAAATTAAAGCACCAGCTACCCTATTGAAACTTTGCATGCACATTGGGCATATCCTTTTGATATATGTACTTTAGCTAATCAGACTTTAATATGTAAATTTATTGAGAAAAAAGACGGGATCACATCCACTAAACTTTACGCTGTATTTAACATGTTTCTTTCCAGAGGACTCTTACCAAATTGCATACACACTGGCGACCCGTTGTAATGACACAATGGTGCATATTTAAGGTCAACAATTTAACATCCATCACACTTTTACCCATTGTTTTATGTAACTCTGCCATTTTCAACTGGGACAGTGATCATGAATAGAAATAAAATGCACTAGAAATTTTAAGTTTACAAATTGTTATTATAGAAATCTTTTCAGAAAGTAATCAGATCCTCACAAAAACATAAATGTGAAAAACGGCCAAGTTCCTATCCAAAATTTCCGCCATTAAAAGTTGTGAGATATAAATTTTGACCAAGTTCTTCTTTGCCACAATACCTAACACAGAAATATATTATGTATGATATAAATTTGTAATCGTAAGGGTGTCATATAATTTCTAGATAATCTGATAACTTGGCAATATTTTTACCTTTCCAAAAAAAGGAGAAAATAATGTATAAATGTTCATTTCTTTATATTGATAAAAATGTTGTCAAGTTGGCAGATTATCTAGAAATTATATGACACACTTACGATTACAAATTTATATCATACATACATAGGCGTAGCTAGGCCTTTCTGGGGGGGGGGCAATGCCCCCCCAGACTTGATTTTGCCCCCCCCCCCCGGGACTTATTACAAATTCTTTTTAAAACATATTCTTTTGCCTGTAATATTAAAAAATTCAATTTTTTATTTATTTTAAAATTACTCATGAAAATCACCAGTAATTTTTATACAAACTTTTCGAATACAGTATTTATCGGATATAAGAAACTAAAAAAATCCACGAAAAAAGTTTCTTATAAGCGTTTCTTTCTTATATACAATTATTTTATATAAGAAACTTATTTCTTATATAAGTAGCTATGGGCATAAGACATTTGTTTCTTACATAAATATACGAGCTTTTTTATCTTTTTATGTATCCAGATACGTAGATGTATATATGTATGTTTGTAAATAGAAAAATAAAACAAATCATGATTGGTAGTTAATTTTTATTTTATTAACCCTTTTAGTAAATAAATATAAATATATAAACAACTTCTACAAAAAACAGAGTTGTCCATGCAAACTACATAAATTTTGTGTTGCCGATGGAGGTTTCTTATATAAATTCTTTTTATTCATATTTTGTGGTTTTGGTGTTTAAGAAAAATGTTCTTTTATCAGTTTTTTCTTATACCCAAATACCCAAAAAACTAATTATAAGTTTACAGCACTTCAAAACATCACAAATAGTAAACTCCATGTGAATTTATTATGCATGTGTGTAGATATGTATGTATTCAACAAATTCTTAATAAAATTGTATTAGTGTACGTAGTTAGTAGCAAGACAAGTTATTTTAAGGTGTTCTTAAGATTTTCTACTGTCAAATTGTTTGTAACAATAGCCACCAATTTTTATTTAGAGTAAAATGAAAAAAAAAAAATAGCGAAAAGTTATGATCTGCAAATACCTTGTATATATTCATAATCTATATATACTCGTACACACACATGTATGTATGTATGTATGCATATTTATGATTCAATCCAGGGCTGCCAGATAAAATGATGGAAAAATCGCCGAAATCCCGATAAAATATAAAATAATCGTCATTTTATGTCCGAAAAATCGTCAGAAAATCGAACAAATCAAAATTTCCTCTTTAAACATGTCTACATATGTTTTATTTTTATTAGAAAACAAAACAAAACAATTCATGTTCATATACAACTTTGTTAGACTAGTGGAAAACTTGTGAAAAATATTCCTAGGTCCAAATTTTGGTATCAGTACTTTTGATGATCGAAATTTTTGATAGGATATCAACTTACACAGGTCAATATATCGTTGGTCTCAAATGGAAAGGCCCTAACGCAAATAATTGTAACTTTACAGGAGAAGGTAAAACATAATAGAAAGTGTAATATTCAAAATGTAACTTTTTTGTACAACTATATACTTGTAAAAGCGCTATTTTTTACACTATTGCAATAAATTTTTGTGATGAGGTGTATTAGTGTGAAATTTATTGAAATCACTGAAAAACTCAACTATCGATATGTATGCATGTATATATATGCACATTTTTTTTTTTTTTTTTTTTTTTTTAATGCATGTTTTTTTTTTTATTTATTGTATCTTCAAATATGAACTAACAATAAGTATTCAAATCTTAAGTCTATAAAAAAATTAATAGGCCCGACCAATGTCGGACATAAGCTTAGTGATAGTTATTAATAATACATAAGTAGTGATAAGCAACAAAAAGAAAAAAGTGTTTTCAAGCAGCTTCATCATCTAGAGTGTTGAATATTAGAGCCCGTGTATCTCTCTTTTTTAAGCGGATGTGCCCAGTAAAGTTCGAAATATTACGAGCAAGCGGATTAGGATGTGACTCGAGTTTTGTTAGATATTTGCCTGCGTATTTTACAATTTCTTCAATCACTAGTGGCATATTCAAATCGCGATGTATATTTGAATTTTTGATGTACCATGGAGCCGATGTTATCATGCGTAAAATTTTATTTTGCCTTCGTTGAATTTTCTCTACATTTGAAGCTGAAGCAGTGCCCCATAGTTGAATTCCGTAACACCATATTGGCTTTAAAAGCGACTTGTATATTAAAAGTTTGCAGTCTAGGCTAAGTGTTGAATTTCTACCAATCAGCCAATGTACCTGAGTTAATTTAAGTTTCATTTGAGTTAACTTAGAGTCAATGTGGTGTTTCCATGTAAGTCGTCGATAAAGGTGTATGCCAAGATATTTCACATGTGAATGTTGAGGAACAACTTGATTGTTAATCCGAATGGGGGAGCAAGTATCTCTTCTTAGGGTGAACGTTATATGGACACACTTTTGTTCATTGACTTTAATTCTCCATAAGTTTAACCAAAGCTCCATCTGGCTAATGTGTTCCTGGAGTTTGCGGGATGCCTCATCAGGGTTTTCGTGCATACTAAGGCAGGCTGTATCGTCGGCAAATGTGGAAGTATGGATACTACTGCTCACAGGCATATCACAAGTATAAATAAAATATAAAACTGGTCCCAGTATGCACCCCTATGGCACACCGGATGAAATAGTTTCAGGCCTACTCGTAAAGTCTCCTTCCACAACAGTGAACTTACGGGAAATAATGTTACTTTCCAAAAGATTTAAAATGTTTATTGGTAAGTAAGTCTTCAATTTTAAAATTAGGCCTTCATGCCACACTTTATCAAATGCCTGGGAAACGTCAATAAAGAGCGCAGAACAATACTTTTTTTCCTCAAAAGTTCTTCTTATAAATTGAACCAGTCTGTGAGTTTGTTCAATGGTGCTATGCTGACTTCTAAAACCAAATTGATGGTCTGGTATGCACCCACTACTAATTAGAATTGGGGACAATTTTGTTTTGAGCAGTTTTTCGAAAAGCTTTGACATAGTTGATAGTAGACTTATTGGCCTATATGACTCAGCCTTGGTTAGATCTTTGCCCGGCTTTGGAATCATTTTAACCTTGGCAAGCTTCCAGCTGTGTGGATAATACTCCAGTCGTAAAATGGCATTAAATATGAATAATAGGATTCTCATTGCAATACGAGGCAAGTTCATAAGCATCTGGTTACTAATTCCATCAATACCCGGAGCTTTCTTCGGGTTGAGTTCGGCAATTAATTTTTGTAAATCACGCGTCTTAAACTTTATGTATTGAGGGGGTAGAGCGACTACATTCGGCAAATCAGCAACACCAGTATATATGTTTGGCGTAAAATCGGATTTTAAGTGCTCAGCAAATATTTTACCTTTTTCAGTATCGCTTCTTGCCCAACTTCCGGTAGATGTGCGTAGAGGTGGCTTATACTCAATGGGTGTTTTAAGCTTTCTAGCAGCGCGCCACAAAGAGTAATTAGACGCTGGTGTGACATCAAGACCTTCCAGATAATTTTTAAGAGATGCAGTTTTTTCAGACGCAAGCAACTCTTGGAGTCGTTTAGTGCACGTTTATGCACATAAAATTTTTTTCATTTGAACACGTATACATACATACTTGCATACATATGTTTGTACTTATTTATGTATGTATGTTCATTCATCGCAACAATATAGTATTGATTCAGAACTTCAATATTGGAAGGGTAATTAATAATAAATGGCAATTTTCTATTTTTATTTATGCACCAACAGATAAATTTTTTTTAAATTAAATAATAAATTATTAAGAAATGAAATCATGAATTATGAATGAAATCATTTCTTGATTGTATTTTTTCAAAATATTGTATTCAAATATAGTAATGGGTGTTTTTTATTGAGGTATAGAACTTTAAGTTGGCATCACTTTTTTAACTGGCGGCCGTTTTGTCAGCTGTCAAGTGATTAATATTTAGTTTGGTTTGCCATTTTATCATGAACAGGTTGATAAAAGAACAACGCTTGCAAATCGTGCAAATTTATTTCGAAAATAATGGTTCAGTTCGCGAAGTTTACCGGAAGCTCCGTCCATTTTATGGTCGACATAATCGTCCATCAGAGCAATTAATTCGGTTAACCATGAATCGTTTTCGCACTACGTTTACTCTATGTGATAATACGCATCCGCAGAGACGTCGAACAGTGCGCAACGAAGAAACAATTGCCGCTGTAGAGCAAAGTGTTGAAGAGGACCCGAATGAATCGATTCGCCACCGTGCAGAGCAATTGGAGCTTTGTCCATCAACTTTATGGAAGATTTTGCGCAAAGATCTTGGCTTGCGACCTTACAAGATCCAGCTTGTGCAAGAATTAAAGCCGCGAGACCATGCAATGCGTCGTGATTTTGGTGTATGGGCCGAAAATGAGATTGATCTCGATGCTGATTTTCATCGCAAAATTTTGTTCAGTGATGAGGCTCATTTTTGGTTGAATGGCTACGTCAACAAGCAAAATTGCCGCATTTGGAGTGAAGAGAATCCACATGAGACCCTTGAGACGCCATTACATCCACAAAAACTGACTGTTTGGTGTGCTCTATGGGCTGGTGGAGTCATTGGGCCATACTTCTTCCGAAATAATGCTGGAGAGTCAGTTACCGTTAATGGAGACCGGTATAGAGCCATGATAACCGACTATTTTGTTCCCGAATTGGATGGCATGAATGTGGATGAGTTGTGGTTCCAACAAGACGGCGCTACATGCCACACAGCGCACGTCACAATCGATTTATTGAAGGAAACATTCGATGAGCGCATAATTTCGCGGAATGGACCTGTCAATTGGCCACCAAGATCGTGTGATTTGACAATATTGGATTATTTTCTTTGGGGATATGTGAAATCGCTCGTCTACGCCAACAAACCAGAAACGTTAGGGGACTTGGAAGCCAACATTCGTGGCGTTATTGCCAACATACGGCCCCATATGCTCGAAAAAGTGGTTGAAAATTGGACCTGTAGAATTGGCTTTATTCGAGCCAGCCGCGGCGGCCACATGCCCGAAATCATATTTAAACATTAATGGCATAAAATTACCCTTCCAATAAAGCCAAATTGATGGACATTAAAACGATTTTCTTGTGTTTTATTTCAATTCGAAGTTCTATACCTCTAAAAAAACACCCTTTATATACATAAATAATTTTTCCATATGAACATATAAACTTCTTGAAAACGAATATTAATTTTATTATTATTTAGGTTATTATTATTAGATTATTATTATTATTATTTAGTTTTTTTCTAATATATACATACTTAACTTTTTGTCTATATATTGTTTTTGTTTTGAATGTTTTTTTTTTAGTTTTAATTATAACTTAATTTTTGTTATTGAAACTGGACTGTTAATTTATGTTTTAACTTAAATAAAAAAAAATGTTAAATAAAAAAAATCTGTATAAAATTTTTTAAACGCTCTAATAATCCCAAACCAATATTTTACTTATTAATATTTTACTTATTTAACTTAATAAGTAAGTAAAATATTAATTTGGGATTATTAGTGCGTTTAAAAAATTTTAAGTTTAAATTTTAACAATTCCCATAAAAAACACTAATTAAAAAAAATTGTGTTTGTCTAGCTACGCCAATGCATACATAATATATTTCTGTGTTAGGTATTGTGGCAAAGAAGAACTTGGTCAAAATTTATATCTCACAACTTTTAATGGCCGAAATTTTGGATAGGAACTTGGCCGTTTTTCACATTTATGTTTTTGTGAGGATCAAATTAACTGCTTTACAATCACTGATTTTGTGGCTGATTGTTGGTTGAACATTCGTTGCCTTCATTGCATTTTGTTAATAAGTTCTGTGACAAATCTTTTGTGCTAAAATGGAAGATTTTGCTGATAAAAATTCATTGCGTTGCGGTTGCTTATTTTTGTATTCAAGAGCAATTCTCAATTGCATTTTGTAAATCTATGTGCAATAGTTAAACGCATAGTATTATTTCCAAATGAGTGCCTTAACTTGGAGCTGAATTTCAAACATTTTACCACATTGCAGAACAACTGCATTTTAATGTATTTCTGCAACACAATTACTCAGAGTTTCTACTGCAGTAAAAAAAAAAAATTGTTTACAGCTTCTATATGCCACATTAATTTCTACCACGATTATGTGCTACCATAATCATCCATTAATTCTGGTTAAATTTTGTGCGGCTACAAAATAATAAATGTTTACTTTTTGGCCACTGTGTTGACAATGACAGCCAAACGTTGCTGCGAGTTTTAAGGAGCGTCAAGGCCAAAGGAAATAAAATTTAACATATAATGACTGCACTGAATAGCAAATACTAAGGAATTAATTTAACCAAATATTTGATAAGCAAAGATGCCTTTTGTCTCTTATCCTGTTTACAACTGTGCTCGCAGATATAATGACAACTGTACCGAGTTTGAGCAAAGGATATTATTAAGTGGATATTAAATGCGACGTTCGTTGTATCGGATTTTCGTTAAGGCGAGATTCGTTATACCAAGATTTGCCTGTATTATATATGTAGTTTAATTTATTAAGAAAAAACAAATAATATTTCACGAGATCTATTAAATAATAACGTTTTCTAAAATAATTATATGACTTCAGTTCATATCATTAGAAAACAAATCAAATTTAATATTTTAATTCAACTGACTGAAGAAAATTTCTTTATTTTCAGTTTTCACACGGCTGATTGTATTGTTAAATATTTTAATATTTGTGGCGATATTTGTTCCCAAGCGATTTTGAATTTTTTTATTATGATACTTGTTCTTACATTTCAACTGACGATATGTTATAAGTAAATGTAAATCTAAATGCATTCATATAACGCAAAATATACAAATATGCATATATACATATATATATATATATATATACATATATATATATATATATATATATATATATATATATATATATATATATATATATATATATATATATATATATATATATATATATATATATATATATATTTATATATATATAATCGTAGTGTGTGTTTGTTTGTGTGTTGATTTCTGGAATTCCAAGAGCTTTGGAGCTAAGCTGAGGTTCGGGTCACAATACCCGGTAGGTTTTTGTTTTATTTTGGACCCAAAAAGTGACCACTGTGTGAAGTAATTTGAGTAAAAAATATTATTGAGGGTAAGACAAAGTTTCTCAATGAAAAATTCAAAAAATTTTTCTCAATGAAAAATTAATCCACCTTCCACGGAAAGTGGTTTTAGAGTCAAAAGAGCGTTATATCATATCTAAAGACTTTCAGTCTTATCACCGTTTCATGCCAGGAGTTTTAATTCCTTTTATATCAAAAATGATTTTCAAAATCAAAACGTTTTCTTTATTGACTGCTCCCCAGTGTATTTAAATTGAATTATTATATCAACAAATAATACGGTCAAATATTTAGGTCTCAATCTTGACCGACACACATAATTAAAAAACGTGAGCAATTAAAAACAAGAAAAAGGTACTGGTTATTAGGCTCCAAATCTGGTTTGAGCTTGGAAGGTAAAGTTATGGTATATAAAGCAATCCTCAAACCGATATGGACACATGGTATACAGCTTTGGGGCACAACCAGCAATTGTAACATTGAAATTTTACAAAGATACCAATCTAAGACTTTAAGATTACACAGGAAAAAAACTGCCTCATAGAATCAATAAGAGTTTCTCTGTGAAACGTTTTTAGGCTAAGGGGTATCCCAGCAGAAAGAAGCGAAAACTTTTTCATAGAGATTCCTTAATGTTTTTATGTGGTAAATCTTATTATTTTATCAAGAAGAAAACCACATAAAATCAAGAAGAAATCTTATTATTCCCAACTTTTTTTACTCAATTTCCGTTATTTTTGGCACCAAAAAAAAAACATTCCATAGAGAAAAACTTCTTGATTCTATTAGGTTTTCTTATAAATTGTAAACTATATGGATTTCTTATTGATTTTATTAGATTGCCTTCTTGATTTTTTCAATAAGGTTTTCTTCTTGATTTTATTTGGTTCCTATATGATTATGTGTAAAGCATCTTATTGATTTTTTTAATAAGGAAATCTTCTTGATTTTATGAGGTGTCTTGTTATTTCATACCTATAAATAGACACAGAATATTTTTTTCATGATCTTTTTCGTTTTTGTATAAGCATGTTTGCAAAATTTTTTCAATGGTTATTCAGACTGCTTGTTAGCATATTGCTTAGAATATTTGTCTATCAGTCAGAAGTTTGCTGGTTCAATACTTGTCTCCTTTCAAAGTATATGGTATAGAATTTAAATGAAAATATATAAACAATGCACAAAGAATAAAGAAAGACATAATTTTTTTTTATTTTATGAGGTCGCCTCATAAAATCAGAAGATAACCTTATTAAAAAAATCAATAAGATAACCTCATAAAAACTACAAGATTTTTTCTTGATTTTCTCAAAAAGGTTTTCTCTATGAAATTAATAAGATTTCCTCATTGAAAAACAAGTAAGAGTGCTTTATTCGGCTGTGCCGAATCTTATATACCCTTTAACAAAGTGCGTTTATGTAGTATAGAGATACATACTCAAGCACATACTTACTTTTATCTACAAAGAAAAAAATAATAATTTTCAAACCCTAAAATCTTAATTTTCGATTTTTCTGATTACTTATACCAATCTAGTAGTTCTTAAAAAAATATAGAAAGTGTGTTAAGTGAAAAAAAGGAAATAAAAACAAAAATGTTTTAATTAGTTATTTTAATGTCTAGAAAAAGAAAATCATAGTTTCCAGCTCTGGAGCTGTGGCTTTTATTTTTATAATTTTCTATACCAAACTTTTCTTTCCAAAACGTAAAATATATATAATTTATAAAGGAAAAGATAAAAATTAATTAGACTTAGTTACTTTTATATATCAAAAAAGTGTTAGTGTCCCAACCCTGAACTCATCTTTTTTGATTTTTCTGATTTCTTACACCAATCTCTTTCTTTTAAGAATTTAAGAAATGTTTAATTTATAGAAAAAAAGGAAAATTTTGTTTTAGTAACTTACTTTTGTAGAAAAAGTTAAAGTTTTCCAACCCTGGAAACGTCTTTTTAATTTTTTTAATTGTTTCTTTTTTATTTGAAATACCAATTTTATTCGTTATCAAGCATAAAATAATTTTATTTAATAAAAATAGATAAAAAAAATTAGTTTTCGGTAGTTAATTTTTTATATCACAAAGAATCCTCCTTTTTGATTTTTTTTTTGTGATTTCTTACACCATATTTTTTTTTAAATATAAGATATGTTTAATTTATAGTAAAAAAGAAAAAATTTGTTTTAGTAAGTTACTTTTGTATAAAAAATATGATTTTCCAACCCTGAAAACGTCGTTTTAATTTTTAAAATTTTTTTTATTTTGAAATACTGAAGTATAAAATAAGTTTATTTTATAAAAAAATATTAGTTTTCGGTAGCTAATTTTTTATATCACAAAAAGTGTGGATTTTCCAACCCTGAAATCAAACTTTTTAATTTTTCTGATTTCTTATACTAATCTATTTCTTTTAAGAATACAAGATATCTTTAATTTATAGAGAAAAAGGAAAATTTTGCTTTAGTAAGTTACTTTTGTATAAAAAAAGTTAAAGTTTTCCAACCCTGGAAACACCTTTTTAATTCTAGAAGGTTAATCTTTAATTTGAAATACCAATTTTATTCGTACTAAAGTATAAAATAAGTTCATTTAATAAAAAAAAATAAAAATTAATTTTCGGTAGTTAATTTTTTATATCACAAAAAGTTTCAGTTTCCCAACCCTGGAATCATCCTTTTTGATTTTTCTGATTTCTAACATCAATTTCTTTCTTTTAAAAACATTAGATATGTTTAATTCATAGAAAAAAAAAGGAAAAATTTATTTTAGTAAGTTACTTTTGGATAAGAAAAAAGTTAAAGTTTTCCAACCCTGGAAACATCTTATTAACTTTTTGAAGTTTATTTTTTTATTTGAAATAGCAATTTTATTCGTGGTGAAGTATAAAATAAGTTTATTTAATAAAAATAATTAAAAAATTATTTTACGGTAGTTAATTGTATATATCACAAAAATCGTAGGTTTTCCAACCCTGGAATCATCCTTTTTGTTTTTCTGATTATTTACATCAATCTCTTCCTTTTAAGAACATTAGATATGTTTAAGTTATAGAAAAAAAGGAAAAATTTGTTTTAGTAAGTTACTTTTGTAAAAGAAACAAAGTTAGAGTTTTCCAATCCTGGAAACATCTTATTAATTTTTTAAAATTTAATTTTTTATTTGAATTACCAATGGTATTCATGGTGAAGTATAAAATAAGTTTATTTAATAAAAATAATTAAAAAATTAGTTTACGGTAGTTAATGGTATATATCACAAAAATTGTAGGTTTTCCAACCCTGGAATCATACTTTTTGTTTTTCTGATTTCCTACATCAATCTCCTTCTTTTAAGAGCATTACATATGTTTAGTTTATAGAAAAAAAGGAAAAATTTGTTTTAGTAAGTTACTTTTGCATAACAAAAAAACGTATTTTTAATTTTTTTTTATTTTTTTTTTTCAGTTAGAAATACCAATTTCATTCATACTGAAGTATAAAATAAGTTTATTTAATAAAAAATTATTAAAAACTAGTTTTCGGTAGTTATTTTGTATGGCAAAATGAAGTTTAAGTCTCCCAGCTCTGAAAACGTCTGCTCGATTTTGCTGATTTTCAATACAAATCTTATTTCGACAATTTCTGATCCACCAGTCCAAGAACGAAGTCTCTAGCTTTTCTGGGAGCTTCGGAAAACCGATTTCACCTACAGACAGACGGACAGACGGACATCGCTTATTCGTATTCCCTATACATAAGGATCCAGAATATATATACTTTATAGCTCGTTTATTAATATTCTAAAAATTACAAACGGAATGACAAACCTATATATACCCTTTTACCATTTTTTGGTAAAGGGTATAAAAAACCATAGAGATTTCTTATTAATTTTGTTCTATTTTATGAGATAATTATTAGGCACTGTTTTCTCTGCGTATTGACGAATGCACCTTGGCTTGTCAACAAGAATAACATCCACAGAGATCTTGGAATTAAAAAAGTAAAAGAGGAAATGATTAACTACAGTAATAGGTACCTTAATAGACTTGCCAACCATTCAAATGTATTGGCTATAAACTTGTTAGATGATAGTAATGAAATCCAAAGATTAAAAAGGTATCATGTAGTTGACCTACCCTTTAGAAAATAATAAAAAAAGGTTAACATATTAAATAATATTAGCACTACAATTTGTATTTTTTTTTTTTTTTGGTTCATTGGAACTAAATATATGTTATTTTTAATAATTATGTATTTTGCTTATTGTTTTATTCTCTGTAAAATAGATTGCAAATAGGGTTAGGGTTTCGTGCACACAACATAACACACATTTAGCTCTTGAAATGCGTCGCTATTTGCTCGTAGATTCAAGCAAAATTACATTGGGTATTGTCAACAAATTTTTGCAGTGATCCACAACATCATACAACATTCAATCATAAGGTCTATGAAATGAACAAATAAATTCTGTGGCAAAAAGGAAAAAGTGCTTAAGTCGAGATCAGCTGATTTTGAGTTAATGGTACCTCCGTAATTTGCACACTTAGAAGTATCCCTGGTCTAAATCGCAATTAATTTGTTTGATTTTTCACGAAGCTATAGCACAATGACTTGCGACTTATCCTTTTTAGACTTATAATAACTGCTTAGTTTAGGTTATAACGTTGGTATATTTCAACATAAATGTATTACATATAAAGCGTAGAACGATGTTTGCTTACAAAAAAAAATGATAAAAGGGAATTTCGCAATTTAACTGTAAAAGAAATGAATTTCTGAAAATCGACTTGAAAGCTTAAAAGTGCTCTCCTGCAGAACAGTAAAATATGACTTAAGCACTTTTTCCTTATTGCCACATTTTTGTGTTATTAAATATACACAATTTCTACCATCTTAGATAGTATAATTTTAGTTGTACAAGAGTAATAAATAATTGACGGTTCCGACCCAGAAAGACACAACAAAAGTTATAATTAAGTTGAAAATAAGCTAATCACATTAAAAAAAACAAGCTCATAAAACTCTCAACGACAATTAGAATTTGTGTTATAAACTCTTTTATGATGCTTTCTGACTGGTTATTTGATATTTATTTTCAAAGAACAAAATTTACTATTCGTGTTATGGGTATCAAAAGTTTTTGTTTCGAAATTGTATATTTGCTTTGTTAAATAATACTCCTTCACACGTATGTGTACTAGACCCCTGCACAAGACCACTTGCATGAACTTTTAGCACATGAGGGATTTTTCAAATGCTTTACTACAGCGAAATCTGCTAAAAAAAATGCTAAGCAACAATGTTTGCAAGAAATTTGTTTCAATTATTGCAGGTGTAGGAGTAAAGAAGAAAATACTTCGTGACGGAAGAATTTGTGATGTTTGCTTCTTCATACCCATGGGGGCTTGTACAAACGTCATGCAGGTACATACGCACACACATAGCGTGTATAATTTTTTATTTTTCTGTGCACATACAAGCATACATACATACGTACATACACGTACATCAATATATCCATAGTGCTTCGCTTATTCAACGACATCATTTATTAATGGTTTATTATAATACATAATACGACAATATATTTACAAAACAGGACGTATTTACATTTCAAGACTGTTTACGCAGCCCTCTTATGTGTATGTACATATGTTTAAAATAGCGTATGACAATCCAAATTTTTTTACTACAACGTACTTGCTTACATGCACGTACATACTTATTTATTTATGTACGTAACAGTTGTATTATTTGTATTCAAACCAAACCCGCATTTAATTTTAATGTTTGTTTTATTGTAAAAGAAAAGGGAAATGGTGGTAACAAAATTTCCTTTTATTTATAGTCTGCACAATAAAATTGTCCCTATTTATGTGGTTTATTTTATAAATAAATATAAATAAGCAAAATACATTCGCTTTATGCTTAAGGATAATGTTTGGGACTATTTAGGACTTATAAATTTATTCTGAGTATTGGAAATTTACGACTTATAACTTTGTTTATTTATGGACAATATGCTTGGAATTCGAAATTTCAGTTAATATTATGCAGGCCATTTTACAGTGTTTATTTGAGAGCTAAAAGGACCTTAAATTATAATCCTTAGGGCCTTAAGATTTGCTGCTAACTTCTCATAAAAACTTTCATTGAATTTAGAAATTACAGAAGAAGTTTATTTCTTTTTAAACTAACAGCTTATTCCAGATTCATCGAAACTGCACGTTCATTCACATTCTAAGAGTGTATTTCGCCAATTCTATTTAAATATCAATTAATATTTAAAAGTCGTTTTTAATTTTCTTTCGTTTCGTTATTGAGGTTGGTAAACATAAAAATTGTTTAAACAGATTTTAAAGAAATATCTTTAATTAAATTGCAATTTGTTTCAAAATGTTTGGTGCAAGAGACCCAGAAATTTGATTTTTTTTCGCACATTTATTGGAAAGCCAAGTAGAAATTTAGTGATTTCATGTAAAATATACGAGGGGAAATGTTTATATTTCGGGAACTGGCAACGCTAGTGTCAAAGGCTAAACTCTGGCAACACCATAATAAAGCTTGAAACGACCCCACAAGAACAATGATGGTCATTTCATCCATCATATGATGGCCATTTCTGATGGGTATATACAAGACGCATTTATTAGGTGGCAGCACTACACCAGGTGACTAATGTCATTATACCAATCTAAACGTCAAATTTGGATTATGTATGTATAAGCCTAAAAGCATGCTTTTATTTGGGTACCCATAAACACCTTTCGAATAATCGGTTTTGTATGGTGTTTAACATTTCTTATAATAAACATGCAATCTGACGATGCTACCCTATTTTGAAAAGTAAGAAGGTAATTTATACCAACAAGGTACATGTGGTTGTTACTGTTGTAATATATGTTGTAGAATGGCAGGTACCTGATTGATGTGCCTTGGGTATATACATCAGAAGTTTCTATCATTTTTTTAATCCTCAGATGCTCATATGGGTCTGGCCAGACCAAATTGATAAGTAAATGCATAAAGTTTTCTTATTTCTAATAATAATACGGCTACCATACTTCATGACTTCCTCAACTATATTGTTCCAAACACATTGGAATAGTAAAATTACATTTTTCATGTATTTGTGCTAAAAAAAAACTCAATTTAAAGTGCTTTCGGTCATCAAGCACACTGATGTAAACATTCGTGTACGTGTGATTTTTTTTCTTTTTCATACTTGTGAACTTCATGAACTAGTATAACATATATCTGAGCTTCTCAATCCACAAAATTTTATTAATCAGTAGTAATGTATAAATCGTCAGAGTTGACTGATCAGTACTGATGTAAACATCGTCAGAGCTGAAGAAACGAATACGTATATATATATGAATTTTTTTAAATTAAACTTTATAAAATTTCTTTTGTAAATTATTGTCAGGGAACGAATCCGATATTGATTTGTCGGCGGCGGCGGCAGACCAAAAATATCATCGGCGGCGGCTAAAAGTCGACTTGCGCCGAAGAAATCTCGGCGGCGGCGGCTAAAAAATAAAACCGTCGGTGGCTAGTACAAATCGGCTGAGAGCCGGCTAATGTCAACAATTTGTATAAGCAAACTACCACCATGAATAGTCTATTATCCCGTTTATACGCACTTCTTAGGCCCGGTTCACACATTTCAACTTTTGCTGCTCAACTCGTAATTCAGCTGTAAGAAAAAAAAAAGATATTTGTATTTCCGTCTTCGTCTTTTTTAAAGCTGAATTGCGAGTGGAGCAACAAAAGTTGAAACCTGTGAACCGGGACTTATTTGCAAATCAAAGTGGAAAGCGTTGCCGTAAAACTTTTTTATTGTAAGTTAATTACCCTTATTCAAGTTATTCCAGTTGTCGACATCGACGTCACTTTAACATAATACCAAAAAACGGGGTTCTGTTTACTCGCTCTCGAGAACAATTTTGTGCTACTGACAATCTAATATTTGTCCAAGTTTAATTTTTGTGTGCAAAAATTATGGGTTTTTAATGAATTGATTCTTTTAGGTAGCCTACATAAAAATTTTTCGTAATTTTTCCATACATTTTGTAAATAACGCTTTATAACTTTTAAAATTTTTACAAAAATTAAAAAACTAATGATGTAGGTTGAAAAGTTAATTAGTTTTAAATAATTTAAAAGAAAAATTTGTGATTAATTTTAATTATTATTCGAACTCCATATGTTTCTATATTTATTATTTTAACAGGCTAAAGTTCGTATCGCTTTTTAAGCCAAATTACATGTGATCATTATTAATGAATAAATAACCCCAAAGTTAGTTGTAAATATTCTGACAACTCATAGTCATAGAACGGAACAGCCAGCCGTTTTCGAAGGCCACTAAACCTTCATCATCAGCGTTCTTTTGTGTTTGGTCCACTGTGTGTGGTGTCAGTTGATGTAGATTTCTGCTTTATATACTTAGCATTTTATTGCAAATGGAATATGTGAATTGTTTTGACTCATCGTATTTCAATTTGCTGAAAGCTTTTTTGTATTGTAAGCTCAATTTTACCATCTCTATATTTACAACAGTCTTACCATTGTCGTTTTGTTCTTTTACTAATTATACGCATGTTATTTTTGTTAATTAATTTTTAATTTTTGATTTTGCTCTTACCTTTCCTGAGTTATATCCGCTTTTAACCACCGACTAAAAAAGGGGTGTTATAAGTTTGTAGTGTGTGTCTGTGTATCTGTCCGCGCCCACGTGCAGGCCAAACGGCTAGACCGATTTTCATTTAGTTTTTTCTCTTTGAAAGATGACTTCATCGAGAGGGTTCTTAGCTACGTTTGAAGAAAATCGGTCCAGCCGTTTAGAAGATATAACATATTTTCTGAAAAAAAATCGTGGGTTTTTAAAATTTTGAAGTTTTGTTATTAAGTTTTGATTTTGATATTTCTTGGTTGGGTATAAAATTAAACTGGTTACAAAGCTGAAAGCGAGTATAACTCAGGAACGATAAGAGCAAAATCAAAAATTTTTCTTTTAAATTATTAAGAGCTAATTAACCTATGTTTCCACAGGATCGGTTTTATATTACATATGTCGTTTTACATAAGAAAAATAATAGAAAATTGTTTTGAACAACGTTTGATATATACATCATCGGTTGGTTATTGGTTTGCGGCACAGTATATTCAAAATACATTGTGTTCGCAGCAAACCAATAACCAATCGCACAGTTGGCGAGACATCGCCACATCTGGCAGCTCTCCTTCATTTTTCAATGATATATGGTAGCCTTATTTTAGGTGATATCAAATCTTTTATTTATAGTAAAAATCGCTATTTTCATAGAAAAATTTGTAAATTATTATTACTGACAGAAGCTAGCACATAATTTGCAAAAAAAATAAAAAAATGCTGATAAAAAAACGGCTAAGCCGAAGCCGAAAATGAGCCGCATGGGTCGGCGGCTAAGGATCTTTTAAAATTAACGGCGGCGGCTGTTAGCCAACTCACAGCCAATCGGCTTCGTTCCCTGATTATTGTTCTTGTTTACTTTTTCACATACATCATAATTTTCTTATTACTTTTATACATTTTAATTTTACAAACCAAACGAACCATAAATTATTTTCACTAAAATTCAATATTTTAGAATTTTTGACATATGTACATTAGATGTTCCACTCTAGCATATATATATATATATGTTAGAGTAGAACAACTATAATCGCTGTAAAATTAAAATTTGTTGCGAATGGGTTAGTAAAAAAATGTTGTTGGTGTTAAGGCAGAATTACCCGACTGTAAATGTAGAACTGTACATATAAATGTGTCAGCTGATCGATTCTGTTGCATGAAAAGCTATGCAAACGCTTACCTGACTGAAATGGCACGTAAATGTAACGTCTGAACCTGCAGAAAATAGAATTTCATGACGACGTTACGTGACATTTGTAGACAGTGATGGGATGTATATTGAATGAGAGTATGGCGCAATAGCCCTGGTTTGCTACTTTTGTTTCTTTTAATAATTTAAGCTTTTGAGTGGTTAATTTGTACGTACGTATAATCAAAATAATTATAATGATAATAAAAATATAAATATTTTTTATAATTATAATACGTTGTAATGTAAATATGTATATACCGGTATGAAGCTTAAATTGTAATTTCACTAAATGTCAAAGTCATTAAATGTTTGTAAATATAAAATAATGATTTGATACCATTTAAATAATTTTGGTACTTTTTCCATGCAATCAAAAATAATGTGAAGATGTTGAACTCTCATCAATGTTTCAAACAGCTGTTTTCCATTTTATATGATTTTTTTATACTGATAAACACCCAACAAACAAAAAGTCCTGTATATGTACATATGTATGTATTTTTGCTAAAAAAATATACGCATGTATATTGTTTCTAAATAAAACTAAATGATTATGAGTAGGTACGAACATTAATAACAAAAGGCTAAAACGAGAAAGTAAAGATTTTATTGAGGTGCTACTGTAAGCATACACATTCTTGGAAATTAAAGAGCTAAATACTTCGTGTTTCCGATGAAGTTGCTCAAAATCTGTTCTGGTGGTGGCTCAGAAAGACCGAAGTGGTGTGAATTCCTTATAACTTTTTTATTATATATTTTTTTCTTTTCTTTTCAGTATTTTGTAAAGCAGACTTGGACAATTTATAATGGAGCAATACACAACTGAACAACGTGCCCAAATCGTTGAAATTTACTTTTCAAATCAACGGTCCATTGTGTTGACTCAGCGTGCATACCGTCGTCAATTCAATGTGCCGGTTGCACCCTCTCAGTCAACAATAAACCGTCTGGTTGCAAATTTTCGACAACAAGGAGCACTAAGGAACCTTCTTGGTTCCGGCAGACTACGAACTGTCCACACGTTTGACAATATTCAAGTGGTACAGGAGAGTATTCGGGAGACGTTCGACACAACTTGGCCTCTCAAGAGGGTCGCTGCAGCGAATTTTGCATACCATAAGAATGTTTTCATACAAAATTCAACTTGTCCAAGAATTGAAACCGACAGATTACCAGCAACGTGACTATGCAATTTATTTCCAGCAAAAAGCACAAGAGAATCCTAATTTTATTCATAACTTAGTTATGAGTGACGAAGCCCATTTCCAATTAAATGGGTTCGTTAACAAGCAATACTGTAGGATATGGGCTACGGAAAACCCGAGAGTACTTCATCAACGACAATAACATCCAGTTAAGTGTACTGTTTGGTGCGGTGTTTCTTCAGAAAGGATCATTGGCCAATATTTTTTTGAAAATGAACGAGGTGTCGCCATTTCCATCAATGGTGATCGATATTTGGCCATGTTGGAAAATTTTGTAAGGCCAACCGTGGAAAACCATCCGCAAATATGGTTCCAACAGGATGGAGCCACAGCGCACACTGCGAGGGCCACAATGGCTCTTTTACGCAACATCTTTGGTGAAAGAATAATTTCGCGTAGAAGCAATTTTAATTGGCCTCCGCGTTCCCCGGATTTAACCGCTCCAGACTGTTTCCTTTGGGGTTATTTAAAAGGAAAAGTTTATGTTAATAAGCCTAGGACTATTGAGGAATTAAAAACCAATATTCCAGACGAAATTAACAACATAATACCGGAAGTTTTGCGAAAGGTCATGGAAAATGTGTTGGAAAGAACACATTTGTGCGAAGCAGAAAATGGCCACCACTTGCGGGATATCATTTTTAATAACTAATCTAAAAATATTCCCTATAAATTTACTGTATTTAAAAAACAAAAAATTAAAAAAAATGTCTTAAATAAAAAGTTATAAGGAATTCACACCACTTCGGTCTTTCTGGGCCACCCTGTACAATGACAAATATTACTGTTGAGCGTTACAGCTGCTATTAAAATTATTATAATTGAGTTCATTTAAATAAAATAATAATAATAATTTTCAAAACCTCTAGGCGCATTTTCGTTCTAAAAGGTGTTATTTCAAGAACTCAATTAGTTTTTTCCAACAGGCTAAATCTTGCCATCAAAAGAAAATAAATTAAAATAGTTTCAGCGAAATTATTGAAAAATCTTGGATTAATTAAAACATTACTATTTTATATATTATTTACTTATAAGTTCTAATACATCCATACATACTCGTATGTATGTCCGTATACATATGTATGTAAATTTCAATCAAAATGAATTTCATGAATTTAAATATTATACATAAGTATATGAACAAATAACTCGCAATTTAAAATCAAAAATGCGTGTTTGCTGGGCACAATGCAATTAGTATGTATGTGTGTGTGCACGAAGAAGTTTTTTTTTTGTGTCGAAAACACATGACACGTTCTTAAGTATTCAGCTTAAATTAGACGTGACATAGCCATAACGCCATAACCATAACCAAACCAAAATTCAATTGGTTTCTATGGTGAGAGTTATGGCGTTATGGCGAGTCACGTTTAATCGAATACAGTGTTGCCCATTAGTTTGGTTCGAACGGCTGCTCTCTATGACTATGGTTATGTCACGTCTAATTGAGCCTCTCTATAAGCGCTCAAACGTTTACATTTACATTACAGTCGGGTAACGGAGCCTTTATTTGGTTCGTTTACAGTGAGTTCAGAAAATTATTTGGACAAAAAGTATGGAAATTTCAAGAGAAGTTTTTCGTTGGATTATTTTTCACAAGTTTCGACATGGATTATTTCAATAAGAATGTATTGATGAAATCAGTTCTTTGTATGGCAATTAAAGGCTCAATCAGACGTGACATAACCATAGCCATAGAGAACAGCCGTTCGAACCAAACTAATGGGCAACACTGTATTACATTATGGCTATGGCATTATGGCTATGTCACGTCTAATTTAAGCTAAAGGACCATTAAAAACTACAGCACATCGCTGGTAAAGTTAATTCAATCGTGGTCGTAGTTTTGTCACCGACGAATTCCGTGAAGGTCGTCCAAAATCAGTTGCTGTGCCACAAAACATCGATGCAGTGCGTGAACTGATAATGCAAGATCGTCATGCGACATATTAAGAGATAGAGGCATCCTTGCATATTAGTTCCACTTTAATATATACGATTTTTCATGAGCACTTAGTTTTAAAATAAATTTGTTCTCGTTGGATACCCCATAATTTTTCAATCGCTCAAAAAAAAAAAAAAAAAAGTTTCGCGTCAACAAGAGTAAGAAAATTATTAAAAGTTCAACAGTGGTGCTTCAAAAACGTGTAGAAAATCGTGACAAATCATGGATATACGCTTATGAGCCGTAAAGAAAACAGCAATCGACCGTTTGGCTATTCCAAGGCCAGCTAAATCCAACAAAAGTTGTTCGTGCACCTATTAATAGTAGTAGGCATTAGTCTCATGCACAAGATATCTCATAAGAACTTTTAAGACATGAGGGATTTTTCAAATGCTTTGCTACAGCGAAATCTTATAAAACAAACGTTAACAACACTGTTTGCAAGAAATTTATTTGAGTATTGTAGGTATAAGAGTAAATGAAGAAAACACTTCGTGACGGAAGAATTTGTGATACTTGCTTCTTTCTACGCATGAGCGCGTGAACAAACGTCATGCATGTATGTGTGTATGATGTTTTATTTTTCTGCGCACATGCAAATGCACACACATGCATTAACATTAGTTGTATGCGGTTAATCACATAATAGCCCTCTAGTCAGCCTAGAACCATATGTCTCTATGTCAATACTCTTTCTCCCGCGACAATTGGACTAGTTAAAATGTCAACAACTTTCCTTTTATACGTGAGTAGAGATACGTTAGAGACAACAGTTCTAGTGTATTTCTGGTGATATTGTCAATGAACGCGTCAATAGTTTGTTTTTCTTTTTTATTATGATGTGCAATAATATTAAAAAAATATATGTAGACGAGGGTCACTAAAATCTACGAGTGAATCTTTGGTTCAAATATCTCGATATGGTCGTAAAAGAACTACCTTCTCAATAGTGCTAAAGTCTACTGATAGATTTTGAATGACAACACTATGTTATGCGTCAATAGGCATTTACATTGGCTTGGGTACACCTAGTCAGTAGCACTATTGACAATGTCACTAGAAGGTCACTATAATTTTACTATTGACAACGAGACAGGATATATCGATATTGTAGACTAGAGCCCCTAAGATTTACTAGTGAATCTTTGGTGCCAATATCTCCATATGGTCCCAAAATAACTACTTAGTCAGTAGTGCTACAGTCTAGTGGTGGATTTTCAATGACAAACTAATGTTAAATGTCAATAGATGATTACATTGGCTTGGGTACACCTGGTCAGTAGTACTACTGACAATGTCGCTAGTAGATCACTACAATTTCACTATTTGCACTTTCTGCAGGGAGCTTGCCATCTACATATTACACACACACTCAAACGTACAATATGAAAAATAACAAGCATACACTAATCAACAGTACTTCTTTTGAGTGTTTGTTACAGACAAGCTGTCTTGACGTCATCGCTTGTTAACACTGGTATACACATACACCCATACATCCATCGTGCTTCGCTGATAGTACGACAGCATTTATTATTGGTTTAGTATAATACATGCGACGTGAATACATTTAAAAATCATGACGTTTTTACATTTCAAGACTGTTTACGCATGCCTCTAGTAGGCATTCATTGCTTGAGTGTTAATTCTCTTTAAAAAAAATCTTTGTAAGACTAGTAAAACAAGATTTAGAAAATAGTGGTTGGGAAAAATTGCCTCAATCGTTTTGAAGTCCAGACCTTACAATATCAATTGCCATTAGCTTTGATCAATGTTAAGTGGTTTTACTGGGATATGTCTTAAACACAAGTTTTTTAAACAATATATGATTTTACATATTGGCTATAGAATTTAATTTATTTTTTGTAAATTGTTGAAAATTATTTTTAAAGCCTTAGCACAAAATGCATATAAAAAAGCCAAACATAAAAATAGATAACTAAATACTAAAACAACTTTTTTAATATGCCAATAGTCAGATTCTCATACACAAGTGTATACATTACAAAGCCTTATGGCATGTTTCTACATTACAAGTAACATTATAAGTAACAAAATTTGGCTTTGGGGTTTCATAAAACAACTGTCAACTTTTTTCTGAGTAAAATACGTAATACTTTTTTATTTTGTTATTTCTACATAACAATTTCAATTGTATCTAATGTCAAATATAGGCAATCAAAAATTAGTACTTGTGTGGAAATTAAAATAGGTTTTTATTCATTTAAGAAGAAATCGAATGTCCACACAATCGTCTAATTGAACCATTATGGAACCTGTAAGCATAAATCCAAACATTCTTACATTATATCCCATATTTGTATGCATTTTCATCACAATTTTATTTTCAATTTTGTTCACATAAATTTGTTCAAGGAAAGTAATAATAGGTTTGTTCGATTACCTGAAACTTTTTACCGAGCTTCGCTGTATTATATTGAATTTCGTTCGTTTTTAATTTGAGAGTAATTGCAAGCTCTTACTGAATAAATGGTTGCATAATTAAAAAAAAAAGAATATACATCGGTTTTATGTAAATATATGAAATATATTTTTTATATGTTTAATACATTTTTCCACATTTAAAATACATTGAAATATATTAACCTCCTAACCACGATAAGGCATATTATTTTGGTTCATATATAAACTCCTGTTGCTTGAACCACATTTCAATGTAAATTTTTTTATTCATTATTATCTTGGATCTAGCTATACTCAAAGTAAGAAGAATGAAATACTCCCATTCCATTTAATGCGGCAAATTAGTAACCATCTGACGATATATGTATGTATATACATATCATATATGATTTATGAAATCCATTCATGAAGTATGAAAGCTTTTTGACTTGTTTCAGCAAAATCTTAATGCTTTTATAATTGTGAAAAAATTATAACATACCGTAAATGAAAAAAAGTATGTTGCTACCGATGTTATTAATTAAGAATCTCTGATGCAGCCTTTTTAATATATCTAAACATTCTTTAATGCTTAATAGCAAAATTACTCAGGATTTATTCAGTTACTCGATTTTGTTTGAAAAATAAACGAACTGATCTAATATTGCATTGTAATTTAATAGCAGCTGTTTTTTATTTTGCTCGATTTTCTCCTAGGGCTGCCATTAAGTAATGCTTCTAGTATGGAAAAAAATTAACTCAAATACCAAATTGTATACCATGGCAATAATGAAATTAAATACACAACAAGTAAAAGTGCTATATTCGGCTGTGCCGAATCTTATATACCCTTTACCAAAGTGCGTTTATGTAGTATAGAGATACATGCTCAAGCACATACTTACTTTTATGTACAAAGAAAAAAATAATAATTTTCAAACCCTAGAATCATAATTTTAGATTTTTCTGATTATTTATACCAATCTAGTAGTTCTTAAAAAAATATAGAAAGTGTGTTAAGTGAAAAAAAAAGGAAATTCAAAAAAAATGTTTTAATTACTTACTTTAATGTCTAGAAAAAAATCATAGTTTCCAGCTCTGGAGCTGTGGCTTTTATTTTTATAATTTTCTGTACCAAAATTTTCTTTCCAAAACGTAAAATATATACAATTTATAAAGGAAAAGATAAAAATTAATTAGACTTAGTTACTTTTATATATCAAAAAAGTGTAAGTGTCCCAACCCTGAACTCATCTTTTTTGATTTTTCTGATTTCTTACACTAATCTCTTTCTTTTAAGAATTTAAGAAATGTTTAATTTATAGAAAAAAAAGGAAAATTTTGTTTTAGTAACTTACTTTTGTAGAAAAAGTTAAAGTTTTCCAAGCCTGGAATCGTCTTTTTAATTTTTTTAATTGTTTTTTTTTTTATTTGAAATACCAATTTTATTCGTTATCAAGCATAAAATAATTTTATTTAATAAAAATAGATAAAAATTAGTTTTCGGTAGTTAATTTTTTATATCACAAAGAATTCTCCTTTTTGGTTTTTTTTTTTGATTTCTTACACCATCTTTTTTTTCAGAATATAAGATATGTTTAATTTATAGTAAAAAAGAAAAAATTTGTTTTAGTAAGTTACTTTTGTATAAAAAATAAGATTTTCCAACCCTGGAAACTTCGTTTTAATTTTTTAAATTTTTTTTATTTTGAAATACTGAAGTATAAAATAAGTTTATTTTATTAAAAAAAAATTAGTTTTCGGTAGCTAATTTTTTATGTCACAAAAAGTGTGGATTTTCCAACCTTGAAATCAAACTTTTTAATTTTTCTGATATCTTATACTAATCTATTTCTTTTAATAATATAAGATATCTTTAATTTATAGAGAAAAAGGAAAATTTTGCTTTAGTAAGTTACTTTTGTATAAAAAAAGTTAAAGTTTTCCAACCCTGGAAACATCTTTTTAATTCTAGAAGGTTAATCTTTAATTTGAAATACCAATTTTATTCGTACTAAAGTATAAAATAAGTTCATTTAATAAAAAAAATAAAAATTAATTTTCGGTAGTTAATTTTTTATATGTATCACAAAAAGTTTCAGTTTCCCAAACCTGGAATCATCCTTTTTGATTTTTCTGATTTCTAACATCAATTTCTTTCTTTTAAAAACATTAGATATGTTTAATTCATAGAAAAAAAAGGAAAAATTTGTTTTAGTAAGTTACTTTTGGATAAGAAAAAAAGTTTAAGTTTTCCAACCCTGGAAACATCTTACTAATTTTTTGAAGTTAAATTTTTTATTTGAAATACCAATTTTATTCGTGATGAAGTATAAAATAAGTTTATTTAATAAAAATAATTAAAAAATTAGTTTACGGTAGTTAATTGTATATATCACAAAAATCGTAGGTTTTCCAACCCTGGAATCATCCTTTTTGTTTTTCTGATTTCCTACATCAATCTCCTTCTTTTAAGAGCATTACATATATTTAGTTTATAGAAAAAAAGTAAAAATTTGTTTTAGTAAGTTACTTTTGTAAAAGAATAAAAGTTAAAGTTTTCCAACCCTGGAAACATCTTATTAATTTTTTGAAGTTTAATTTTTAAGTTTTTTTTTCAGTTAGAACTACCAATTTTATTCATGGCGAAGTATAAAATAAGTTTATTTAATAAAAAATTATTAAAAACTAGTTTTCGGTAGTTATTTTGTATGGCAAAATGAAGTAGTTTAAGTCTCCCAGCTCTGAAAGCGTCTGCTCGATTTTGCTGATTTCACGTACTGACAGACGGACAGACGGAGAGACGGACATCGCTTATTCGTCTTCCCTATGCATAAGGATCCAGAATATATATACTTTATGGCTCGCTTATTAATATTCTGGAAATTACAGACGGAATGACAAAGCTATATATACCCTTTTCCCATTTTTTGGTAAAGGGTATAAAAAGTGATACCAAATACAATGTAAGCTAGACAAGTGTACTATAAAAACTCATTTTGTTACGTACTCGCCTGTGTACCGCTTGCTTGCCTGAGAGCTTACTTGTTATGTAGAAACAGGCCATTATATTTTACAACTCATTTTGTGTACACATATTCCTGAAATTCCCTTTTAGGATTTTAGATTTTTTTTTTATATGTATTTATCTTTATATAGTCGTCAGTTTATTTGCTATTTTTTATTTATGCAAACATATGGTTGTATATACCTATTCAAATAGTATTTTTCTATCAAACTATGATATTTTATTTTCTTAATGCATATTTATCAATTTTTTTCGGCATTGCTTTCCCACTTGTTTACAATCTGATGACAACATATTGCCAAAAAAAAATCTTCTTGACAACTTTTCAGCAGCTGAAGCGTTGAAAATCAACAAAAACATGTTTTCGCATTGAGAACGTGCTAAAACTTTTCTTAATCTGTGGCAAAATTGAATTGATTTTTTTCTCTATTTTTTTGCTGTCTATATACATATATACAAACACACACATATACATACATACATATGGCTTGTGTGATAATATTGTAACGTTGCCAAAACGCATTAAAAAGCCATTGAAGTATATATATGTATACTTAAATAAAGTTAAATAAAGTAAACAGTGAAATTTCAGTGTTTGAATACCTGTTGCTTTAAAGTAAAAAAGTTGTTGTTTTAAATAACTTTGGTGACATTAAAATGCTGTTAAAAAATACTCATAAAACGTTTTACAAAAATGATATTAATTTTTATGAGGCAGAAGGGAAAAATTAAGTGATTAAGCTGCTGCAAATTGCAGGAGTTTGCTTAGGCCGTTATTAATGCTTGGTATAAGAATTGCGAAAAAACAAGTCTCTATTAGAATGTTAAAGATAGGATAGATTGCCTCTGCATGATGGCTCTATACCATGTTTACGGGAATATCTCTTGATAATAAAGGCCACTCAGACTATTATACATGTATAAGGACTTTCATCACATTTTTTTGAGAAAGAAATCGAAAGACATTTGTCTTGACTATTAAAAAATTTAACGTAAGGTGACATTTTTTGTTCACACAATCACACCTCAAAACACAAATAGTAAGCAAACAGCTGATAAGCTGTTAAAGGTTCAATCATAACCATAGAAAACAGCTGTTCGAACTAAACTTATGGGCAACACTATATTTGATTATAGGTTACTCGCCATAACACCATAACCATTGCCATAGAAACCTATTGAATTTTGGTTTGGTTTTTGGCTATGGCATTATAGCTATGGCACGTCTAATTTAAACTTAATACGCCTACATTAATCGTTGACTTCCGGCAGCAGGGCAGTGTCATGAAAGCTGTGATCGTGCTGGCCTTTGAAAACAGACAGCGTTTGAAGTAGTTGATTTAAATAAGATAAATAACAGAAAAATACGATAATTTCGTTAACTTTCAGACCTGGCTAACACAGAATATATTTAAATACAATAAACATTTTCAATATTTAGAGCCAGTTTCAGACGAAAAAATATATCATAAAGCCCGCACGGAATCGGCGTTGAAACAGATGACTTGTTAGTAGAGATGGGCGTGTGTCGAACGAACACGAACGTCAACACGACACTTTACAACACGCACGAAATACTATTGGTATGGTATTGAAGATCAGAAAATTTAATTGCTTGTTTTCAAGAGTCGCTTTTCAAAATATGGCACCGAGTTTACACTGCCTGCTGATACGATCTGTCACCACAGCTGATGCTATCGGTTTATGTACAGAGCTTTAAGCTCCAGAGGACCATATAATATGCTCGTGTTGTGTGTTTGACGATACAAGATATTCAATTTTTTCTCTAATGGAAATTCACTCATACGTACATTTTTTACATCTAAAATCGTTTCGTCTTGTTCATGCCAATTTTGCTTAACACAAAACGAAACGAACACGCATGAAATCAACTTTTTTTTATCACTAACAAACATTTCGTGTTGAGTGGTGCGTGTTCAAGTCAAAGAAAAAAAAACACGATACACACACATCTTTACTTGTTAGTTTGTTTACTGCTTGATTTTGTAAAAATGCAACTCTGAAAATTTGAAAAGTCTTAAGGCTTAGTAAGCCGACTGTAATGTAAAGCAACTGCAGCGTAGGAAACAGCTGATCGATATTTTTATATGAAAAGTATGTTACGTTACATTACATCTCTATAACCATTTTCTTTACTTTTCTCATAACAATATCGATCAGCTGTTTCTTACTGCTGCAATTGCCTTGCATTACAGTCGGCTAACTGAGCCTTTATCGTATAGAAAAATTTAAAAAATTAGCCAAGTCTTATAGAATGTCAAATTTCAAAAGTTAAGGGTTCAATAAAATGTCAGGACATTTTGCATTCACCATATCGCACGTGCACATTTTATTTGATTTTTTGACATGTATTACAAAATGTAATATTCTGAACAGCCCTGAATTAAATTAAGAAAAGTTACAAGAGTGTGAGATATTTCGTATGAGAGGCTCCTTCATAATCATAAATAAATAACAATAATAATAATATAAATAAATAATAATAATATAAATAATAATAAATAAACATAAATAAACAAATACAACATGGTGCATTCCGCTAAAAAAATTTTTTCCATTGGCAACACTTACACATTCGTACTTACATATTTTCGTTACGTACGTACCTTTTCACAATAAGTGCGTTCGAGAACTCAAAAATTTGTACAAATTTTTACTATTATTTACTGGATTGCGTTCGAGTACACAAAATCCAGTAAATGAGAGGGCGAATTGAGAGAGAAAAATGACAGTTCATTTACTGAGTAAATGCAAGTTTTTACTGGACAAATTTTCGCCAGTAAAATCCAGTAAAACGAAACCATATGTTTTTAAATATAAGCAAACAAAAGTAAAGGGAAACAAAATTTTTAGTTTTTAAAATAACAAAAAAAAAAAAACAATTGTATTAAGTTATAACCATTATAACCAAGGACAGGGGTTTCATGCAAATGCATGTTTTTTTCCTTAAGCCTGATAGTGGCAAGAACGAAATATCTTTACGAAACATTGAATTTGCGTGAAAATGCCATTGATTTGTTAGCGCATATTTTTGCATATTTTATTGAAAATGCATACTTTTGCATAATTTGGTCATATATGCATATTTTTGTCTCATATTTTGGTATAATTTCATGGTTTTTGTGTCATATTTGCTCAAAAGTTAAAATTTCAAAAAAAAAAAAAAAAATTATTGACAAATTATTAATGCAAAACAATTGGCAAATTCATTCGCTTGCATTGTTTTAGAATTGTAGAAGGAATGCACAACCACACACGCATACCAAATAAAATATACATTGTCATTTTGATGATTTCAAAAGGAAATCGTTTGCTATTAAAGCCGAAAGTAGTTAAACAATTCTGCGGAAACTTGATATTGCTTTTAAAAGTAACAGATTTAAAAAAATCTAATAGCTAGAATTCAATCCATTGTAATGGTTGAGTTAACTAAATATGTAACATTATATAAAAAAAATTATTTAAATTTGAGCCTTTCTTTAATGCACAAAAGCTTTCTTTCTTTCTAAAAAAAATTGATAGAACTTAACATTCAAAAGTATAAAAAAAATACAATTTTTAAAAATTCGTGTTTGGAGCTAATAATGCAGAAATAATCGTTATATCATTTTTAACATGGTGTACAAACTTAATATAAAAGGCTTGTACACGCACCTCTTGAGAAAATAAAATATTTTTGTGTCTTTAATTAGTTGTATGTGAATTTAAAACTTTTCTTTTGAACAAAAAATTTTTAAAATATGTGCATATTTTATTGTTTTTAGTGCATATTTTGCGTTTTTAATGTCATATTTTAAGCGCCTAAAATACCTTTTTTAAGTGCATGAAGTCCTTGTCCCTGATTATAACATTTATTTAAGTTTGATGCTGGAAAAATATTCGGGTGTTATGTATTCCACGTGAAATTAAAACGTGCGGAATTTCCATAGAATTTTTGGAAATATGTATGTATGCACATATCTATGTATGTATGTATTTATAATAACAATGCTATTGCATTTCCGAACAATTCAATTTCACATGGAATTCAGACCATAAGCGATTGTTTTTAAACGTAAATAAAGTTAATAGATTATTATATTGAAATTTTTGTTTGTACATATCGTCGGGTCGACGGTTCCTGGTTTGACGTATGGAACATTTAAAAAAATTTACTTTGTGTACTTTTTTTAAAATTATTTCCCAACTTTTCGTTGTCTTGAATATATCATCCTAATAACTTATCACGTTCAGGTAAAAAGCTTAGAAACTTTAACGGCCTGACCCGCGATGTCGACAAGAAAGTTTTTATCGCTTACTTGTATTTAAAATAAAATCAAAATAAGAAAGTTTACTTTTGTTTTCAATATAAGTACGCTATAGAAAGTTTGTTGTCGAAATCGTGGACCAGCCAAATAAGTTTAAATAAAAACATATGCCCATATCGATTACTTTTATTATTAAACAAAATATTCTATCGTGTATTTCATATGTATAATTTTTTGAGCGCCAAAATTGGCTATCAGCTGTTGTATATATTTTACTGGATTCTAAAATTTTTCCGTTCGCGTACTTTTAGATGCAAACTTTTTTATTGAGAGTAATTTCTTTAAATTACTCAGTATTTACTCAATTACTGGATTTTACTGGAAAAGTACTCAAACGCACCTAATGTATGGTTAAAAGATAACAGAGACTTTAACGGCAAGTTTTGTATGAGGAACCTAACTGCAGGTTCACGTTAAATGTTAACCAGACATTGTGAAATGGGACGTTAATCAAATAACTTTAGCTGAATTGCTACAAGAGAAAATTTTTTAACCATATTAGAGCATTATATAAAATTTCTTTTATATACAAAATGATTTCGTTTATGAACTTAAATTAAAACAACCTGTGAATATCCCTGCTAAAGTTGTTCCAATAGAAAATTTTATTTTCTAGAATTTATTGTTGTCGATTTTATTTTTCTCCATAGTAAGCATTTTTATAATTAAAGCAATTTCATGTGAACAATAAAATTCTATATAAAATATGAACATCATATACAAACACATGTATGTACATACATACATACATATGTATATATTTGTTATTGCTTAAAATACTAAAAATTGCTAACACAAAAAAAAATATAACAAATATATAGGAATATACTGGTTTTTATTGTAAAAATGAAATAAATAATACAAAAAGTTTATTCGATTGCAATATTTATAAAAGTACAAGTGAATTTATAACACAATTTTAGTTGTTATTTTTAAAAATAATCAATTTCAACATACATTTGCAATTTTTCAATTTAATTTATTGAAAGAAAATCAAAAATTAAGTCGCACAGTAGAGACGTTCGTTGAGAAAATCAGAGGGACGGACATCTTCTTCCAGACTTTTAGTTGTGAAACACAATAAAAAATTTAACTGATTTCAAAAATAAGCACTAAAAAGTTAAAAATAATTTAGATTCAATTAAATAAAATATTTTTATATGTGTTATCCCTCGAGCCCAGAACCTTAGACTATAAAATCTAAGGTCCTGGGTTCGAACCCGATGTCCAACAGTCATTAAAATAACAACACCACGCATTTTTCTGATGTGCATTAGTGTCCTTTGTATCAGTTGTTGTGGGAAAAGTTCCAGTGATGCAGGCATAAGGCACTGGGTCACTAAAACTACACCGGCTTCAGCAGTTGCTAATCGTAATGTAACATCAGAGCGCCCTCCTTCGTTGAGTAGCAGAATCATCAGTGAAGTAAAATAACCAATGGCTACTAAACACAGCTTCAAAATTTAATACGCCTCATTTGGCACCAGAAGACGCTGCAACACTGCATTATTAAAAAGCGTGCAAAAAAAAACAACAGAGTTGTAAAACAATGAAGCTTTCTTTTCCTCTCTCTCTCTCTCTCTACCTTAATCTTCATCACTATCACTATCCCTATCACCCTCTCTCACGAACTTCTCTTCAACACACAGGACCACAAAGGGATTATTGTATTGTACCCAAGTGATGTGGACTCTAAATTTCCCCCTTCCTAGCTTAACCTAACCTAACCTATCATCTATAATGCTATTCGAAGTCGGTGTCAATAAGGTCAGCAAATTCTAGAGTTACTTTTACGTATACATAAAAATACTTTATTAATTTATTTAAAGTTTTTTTTAAATTTTAAGTGCCAAGTTTTTGAACAAACGATTGAGTCTTTTTCAGAGCTCAAGATGTGTGCAAAGTTCCGTACGAATCGATAGAGTAAAAGCACGTGAACTATAATATTACATATAAATGGGCATGTCCCTGCCCACTTTATTGAACGCAAGATTGGGTCTTTTTAAGAAATTAAGGTGTGTGTGAAGTTTCGTAAAAATTGGTCAAGTAGAAGTACGTTAAATATTATATGAAAATTTAATAGGCGTGGCCCCACCCACTTTTTTGAATGTAAAATTGTGTATTTTTTGAGCTCAGGATACGTGCTAAGTTCAGTAAAAATCGTTCAAACAGAACCATGTGAAATATATAATTAAATTTAACTGGGCGTGGCTCCTCCCATTTTTTTGAACTTCGAAATTCCCTCGTTACGAGAGCCCATTGTGTTGGCTAATTTTCGTAGCAATCGAATAATTAAAATATAAAATCGAATAAAAAAATTAGTGGGTGTGATACGACCACTTTATTACAATGGGACCAAATGGAAGCTATAACCTTTTAGACAAAAAAAAGAAAAAACCGTCTAAAATGTACCGAGCGAGTTATGAATTAATATAACCAAAGAAAAATACAGACGAATTCATAAACAAAATTATCAATTTTGGAATAAAATGCACTACATGACATTTAATGTCGTTTTAAGAAAAATTTAAAACTATTCTAGATCAAATGAATTTTAAATTTGTCTGAAAAAAAAAACAAAATTAATGTCTTGTATTGCATTGTAATCCAAAATTGATAATTTCTTTATATTTAAACACGCCTATACCGCCCACAATTTGTTAAAATAAAGGAAAAAATATATTTTACCACATTGAATTCAATGCAACAATAAGTACTCACAATAACTTCTCATTAAATATTTTTATACACCCAGCTAAAAAAATATGTATGGAGCATATATGATGTCCGGTTCAGATCCGGAAAATGAGAGTATATGGACATATATGATAATATATATGCATACATTTCCGTACAAAAATGTGTATTCCCTATATATAGGGTGTTTTTTTGAGGGGTATAGAACTTCGAATTGAAATAAAACACAAGAAAATCGTTTTAATTTCCATCAATTTGGCTTTATTGGAAGGATAATTTTATGCCATTAATGTTTAAATATGATTTCGGGCATGTGGCCGCCGCGGCTGGCTCGAATAAAGCTAATTCTACAGGTCCAATTTTCAACCACTTTTTCGAGCATATGGGGCCGTATGTTGGCAATAACGCCGCGAATGTTGGCTTCCAAGTCCCCTAACGTTTCTGGTTTGTTGGCGTAGACGAGCGACTTCACATATCCCCAAAGAAAATAATCCAATGGTGTCAAATCACACGATCTTGGTGGCCAATTGACAGGTCCATTCCGCGAAATTGTGCGCTCATCGAATGTTTCCTTCAATAAATCGATTGTGACGTGCGCTGTGTGGCATGTAGCGCCGTCTTGTTGGAACCACAACTCATCCACATTCATGCCATCCAATTCGGGAACAAAATAGTCGGTTAGTCGGCTCCAATTGCTGTGCACGGTGGCGAATCGATTCATTCGGGTCCTCTTCAACACTTTGCTATACAGCGGCAATTGTTTCTTCGGTGCGCACTGTTCGACGTCTCTGCGGATGCGTATTATCACATAGAGTAAACGTAGTGCGGAAACGATCCATGGTTAACCGAATTAATTGCTCTGATGGACGATTATGTCGACCATAAAATGGACGGAGCTTGCGGTAAACTTCGCGAACTGATCCATTATTTTCGAAATAAATTTGCACGATTTGCAAGCGTTGTTTTTTTGTCAACCTGTTCATGATGAAATGGCAAACCAAACTAAATATTAATCACTTGACAGCTGACAAAATGGCCGCCAGTTAAAAAAGTGATGCCAACTTAAAGTTCTATACCTCAATAAAAAACACCCTTTAGTATGCAAAGTTCATATTGATTCAAAAAACGCACTACTGTGCAATTAATTAAATAACTAGAATTAAATCTTTGTAAGATTTTATACAGGGAGGTTGTATGTAATGAAATATTACTTCAAACAAAATAATTAAAAACGAACTAAAAGACATTTCATAACACAAAACTCATATTCGTACAAAGTTTAATTTAAGAAATCAGATGAAGAACTAATCAATTAGAAAACAAAAAATAATCCGTTTTTATACTGTCACTAATTTTCAATATAATTTTTTGCAGTAATATGAACTTTTTTCCTAAAAGTATTTAGAGTATTCCATTATTTTCTATCAAGTCAATGACAGAACTATCCTTTTGATTATTTGATTTATTAAACGTATAAAATCGACAAGAATTTTTTTTGTTACAAAAGTTTTTTTTAAACGTTGAGGCTGTACGCATTATAGCATTGCACAGATACGTCTGGTATGAACGAATATGTTATTTATCGTTTTCTGTTACTAGTTGTAAATGTTGATTTTTTAAGCAATTATTGTATGGTTGGGCAATGAGCAAATGAAAACAACACATTTATTTTTTTTTTTTTTTGTTTTTCTAAGGCAAATAAGATACATAAAACTTCTTTTACCATAAGTGCCTTATGATGTGTTGAGAAAAAATATAATTGGCTGATGAATGAATGAATGAAAGCAAAATTGCACATACATATGTAAGTAAATGATACATGTACAAGAAACACATGCATTTGTAATTACTCTCAGAGCAAAATTGTCTCTTTCTCTCTCTATACTTTGGCTGCGCCACAAAATAACATAACGAACGTCCGCACATACATCAGCACATCATGTATCTGTTGCAATAGTGGTTTTTTCATATATTTGTATTACAATATGTATTTTTTGAGCAAAAACAGATCAAACAGTTGCTCAGCAGCAATACAATAAGCAATTGTTATTTGTTTTCAATTGTATTTTAATTTGGCAAAGCACGCACACACAATAACTCTTATACTAGTTCTGTCGCTCACACTACAATTATATGGTACATACCATGGTATATTTGTTTTGGCTATACAAACGAGTATACAAATGCAACCCTTTAGTACGCATAAAAACTTTACATGCCGTATGTATAGGGTGTTTTTTTAAGAGGTATAGAACTTTGAATTGAAATAAAACACAAGAAAATCGTTTTAATGTCCATCAATTTGGCTTTATTGGAAGGATAATTTTATGCCATTAATGTTTAAATATAATTTCGGGCATGTGGCCGCCGCGGCTGGCTCGAATAAAGCCAATTCTACAGGTCCAATTTTCAACCACTTTTTCGAGCATATGGGGCCGTATGTTGGCAATAACGCCACGAATGTTGGCTTCCAAGTCCCCTAACGTTTCTGGTTTGTTGGCGTAGACGAGCGACTTCACATATTCCCAAAGAAAATAATCCAATGGTGTCAAATCACACGATCTTGGTGGCCAATTGACAGGTCCATTCCGCGAAATTATGCGCTCATCGAATGTTTCCTTCAATAAATCGATTGTGACGTGCGCTGTGTGGCATGTAGCGCCGTCCTGTTGGAACCACAACTCATCCACATTCATGCCATCCAATTCGGGAACAAACTAGTCGGTTAGTCGGCTCCAATTGCTGTGCACGGTGGCGAATCGATTCATTCGGGTCCTCTTCAACACTTTGCTCTACAGCGGCAATTGTTTCTTCGGTGCGCACTGTTCGACGTCTCTGCGGATGCGTATTATCACATAGAGTAAACGTAGTGCGAAAACGATCCATGGTTAACGGAATTAATTGCTCTGATGGACGATTATGTCGACCATAAAATGGACGGAGCTTGCGGTAAACTTCGCGAACTGAACCATTATTTTCGAAATAAATTTGCACGATTTGCAAGCGTTGTTCTTTTGTCAACCTGTTCATGATGAAATGGCAAACCAAACTAAATATTAATCACTTGACAGCTGACAAAATGGCCGCCAGTTAAAAAAGTGATGCCAACTTGAAGTTCTATACCTCAATAAAAAACACCCTTTATTTTCTATAGATTTCCAATTCGCCAGTGATAAAAAGAGAAAATAAAATGCAAACTTTTTTTATTGCAAAAATGTTATGTGAGATATCATGTATGCATACATTCTTACATGGCTCCATATATTAAATCTTATTTCTATATATGGATCCAGATATGAAGAGCTTCATAATGAAATTTCCATATTTGAGCTCATATATTATTTTATATATTAATCCATATATTAGTTCATATATAATAGTTTTGCCATGTATAATCCCATGCATTTCCATACATGAATTCATACATATTCATACATAGTTATATACATTCATATATTAAAAATATATGGACCATATATAATTTTTTTAGCTGGGTATTTATACTTTTTTTTTTAATTTCCACTCATAGTGCAAGAAATTGGCAAAAATGGCCCAACTTCAAGAGGCCATAAAAATTAAATTCGAACCAAGGTTTCAAAACCCTTTAGCAGTTCTATTTATTTAATGGTGTACTTTCATTTTCCGTTGGAATTTTTGAGGCTAGCGGCGATTACCCAAGATTTCTTGCGCAGTGTTACTTGGAGAATTTGGCTCAATATGCCATACAGCGCGTAAAACCATCTCTTTTTGCACCCAAAAATTTGGTAAGCGAGCTAATGGAATAAATTAACTTGTGAATTATTCGCTTCGTTCGTGTAATTTGATACATTTGGAACTTTTTGCGAAGAACAAGCAACGTTTGGTGGAACAATTTTTAGGAAATTGTACCAAAAGGATGCCGTTCATAAGGCGAAATCGTGGGGCCCATATTGCTTATTTATTTCAATAGTGCCACAACTCCAAAAATGCATTTATTGAGCTAATAATTCCAAATAATTCGGCATTTTGTATTTTATTTTGTGTAAAAATTTCATATAAATAGCTTGTACTGTTACCTCGTGAAAGAAGAATTTTTTTTTCATGTCCTCATTGCCTTGTATGTATATTGAAAATTTTAAACGCGTTTTCTGCAAAACTATGAGCGCTATGTCAAAAATAATTTTTAAACATTAAATGTTATAAAGTTTGAGATCTAATGAAGCCAAGACTGTAGTCAGTTCATTGAGTTTCTTGTGTTTTACTTAAGTATAATCTATGCCCCTAAAAGCAATTACCCCTTACATTCCCTAGCAAAATTAAATTTCATATAAAATTTTTTGATTTTTTGACTTATTCGATTGTTTTTTTTTCAACATAACTAACTAACTTTGGAAAAAGTAATGTACTTCAACTTCTCCTTGGTTATTGCATACACAGAGAAAACAGATTCGTTGAGACAACCGAATTTGTTGCCAATTGAATTTTGGCGGTTGCAGCAACTATCATAGAATTCTGGTATAACGACCGCAACTTTCTTGTGGTACCACTATATTTTTAATTTAATTTAATTTATTCATTTTACGTTATTTTTATGCCAGTTTTTCGTTATACATAATGCTTATAATAATTTGTGTTTTACTTATTAAAAAAAAAATATTTAACAATAATGCATAATTGTTAATACGAACCAGTTAATCGGTTGGGAATATCAATCAAACCTTAATGTTTAATTTTAATTTGCTGCTATAAACTATGATGGTTACATTAGCCTCTAGTTAGTTGAAACAACCGATAGAAAGTCTTTATTTTAACGTAAAGGTAGACGGACAATTTTTTTAGTTGCTAATACCGAAAATTGGTACTAAGATCCAATTCCTAATATTTTATTCGGTTGTGCTAACCAATCAGTTAATTAGTCATGATAAAAGCATATGCTCGGTTGATGCAATCAATTTAATCAATCAATCAATTTAATCAATCATATCTAGGCGAACGGTAGTGCGCCAGGCCAAGTTCAGGCCAATGCACGCAGTGTGTATATTTACACGAAGCCATTCGAGCTGTTTTTACTTTGTTCCCTGTAATGGTAAAATTTTGATATTTAAACCATAATTAGAATGAATTTGAAAGTTTTACAATGAAGGCTTCCAGAGATATAGAGGTGCAAAAAGTGCATATTTTAAGACATACTCACTGACCACTGACACACTCATCAAATTGATGAAGCACTTCCGCTATAGCTAGAGAGCTAAAATTTGGTACACGAGAAGATCTAGGTGAGCAATGAACCAGAAAAATCTGAAAACAAAAAAATTTTAACCAGGAGGACGGCGCTACGCCCATAAAAATTAAAATTTGTGCTATCGAGCTGAAATTCGATACAGAGCTAGGTCTAGGTAAGAAATAATATAAAAAAATCTGAAAACTCGAAAATTTTAGCCAGGAGGGAGGGCTACGCCCACAAGGGTCAGAATAAAAAATGGTAATGTAAGGCGCTTCATGGAAGCTATTTTATTGAAATTCGGCATATATACTGCGGTAATGCAAGCCTATAAATTTTTAATTAAAGAAATGGGTGTTGACACGCCCATACAATTTAAACCTCATTTTAATGCCCTGCGGCTCAGCATATTTAGATATACTATTTATCTAGCTATTATTATCCGTTTGTAACGAAACTAGACATAGAATAATAAGCACTAACCCCAAAAAAATTTGACTTTCGAAAAGTGGCCGGGGTCACGCCCATAAAAATTAAAAGTTAAAAGTTGCGCTAAGGAGCTGAAATTTGATATACAAGTAGTTCTAGGCGAGAATAAAACTAGAAAAATTTGAAAACCCAAAAAATTTCACCAGAATGGGCGGGGCCACGCTAATATTATTTTACAGGTTTATTTGACAAATTTCCCATAGAAATATGTCAAATAGGCGATTAATAAACCTGAAATATTTTTTATGAATAAGGTAGTTAATATAGGGTGTTTTTTTTAGAGGTATAGAACTTCGAATTGAAACCAAACACAAGAAAATCGTTTTAATGTCCATCAATTTGGCTTTATTGGAAGGATAATTTTATGCCATTAATGTTTAAATATGATTTCGGGCATGTGGCCGCCGCGGCTGGCTCGAATAAAGCCAATTCTACAGGTCCAATTTTCAACCACTTTTTCGAGCATATGGGGCCGTATGTTGGCAATAACGCCACGAATGTTGGCTTCCAAGTCCCCTAACGTTTCTGGTTTGTTGGCGTAGACGAGCGACTTCACATATCCCCAAAGAAAATAATCCAATGGTGTCAAATCACACGATCTTGGTGGCCAATTGACAGGTCCATTCCGCGAAATTATGCGCTCATCGAATGTTTCCTTCAATAAATCGATTGTGACGTGCGCTGTGTGGCATGTAGCGCCGTCTTGTTGGAACCACAACTCATCCACATTCATGCCATCCAATTCGGGAACAAAATTTGATGGACAAAGCTCCAATTGCTGTGCACGGTGGCGAATCGATTCATTCGGGTCCTCTTCAACACTTTGCTCTACAGCGGCAATTGTTTCTTCGGTGCGCACTGTTCGACGTCTCTGCGGATGCGTATTATCACATAGAGTAAACGTAGTGCGAAAACGATCCATGGTTAACCGAATTAATTGCTCTGATGGACGATTATGTCGACCATAAAATGGACGGAGCTTGCGGTAAACTTCGCGAACTGAACCATTATTTTCGAAATAAATTTGCACGATTTGCAAGCGTTGTTCTTTTGTCAACCTGTTCACGATGAAATGGCAAGCCAAACTAAATATTAATCACTTGACAGCTGACAAAATGGCCGCCAGTTAAAAAAGTGATGCCAACTTAAAGTTCTATACCTCAATAAAAAACACCATTTATAAAGCTTTTAATTCAAGCCAATTTAGTGAACTCTTGCATCACCCTAGAAAGTGGGCGTGATCACTCCCATAAAATGTTAGCCTTGTGTTTAATCTACATCGGTCTAGCATATTTTAGAAGAAAACAAACAAAATTTTGAGTTATGATTAGTGGAGAGAGGTAATGCTGATAAAATCTAAAGATATAATTCGCGCTAGAGAGCTGAAATTTTATACACTAGTAAGTGTAGTTGCGTAGGCCAATGGGAAAATCTTAAAACCAAAAAGTTTTACCCGGTATGCGGGACCACGACGTTAAAACTCCAATTCGCACTAGCGAGCTTAAATTTGAAACATAAATAAATCTAGATAAGAGATCACTAAGAAAAATCTGAAAACCAAGAAGTTGCTATCAGAGGGCGGAAACAAGCACTTCAAATTCAAAATTAACATACATTTTATTAAAACTTTTCATACACATTGCACTCCTCCAAAATAAAAATTCCCTATTTTGAAAAATAGCCGTGACTTCACCCATAAATCTTAGCTTTTTCGTTCAGGTACTTCGGCTTAGCAGTTTTTAATTTAATACTCAGGTATTTCTTAATAATTTTTTAAAATACCAAACTTTGCATGAACCATAAGCACTAGAAGATATAAAAGTCAGCGGGGCCAGGCTCATGAGAATTTTACGTAATATTATACTATAGAGAGCTGACATTTTGCAGACAAATAGTAATTGATTTATTCAATCGGAAAATCCAAAAATTACAGCACCAGCTATCCTATTGAAACTTTGCATACACATTGGACATATCCTTTTGATTTATGTACTTCAGCTAAGCAGACTTCATTTAACATGTAAATATATTGAGAAAATAGGCGGGGTCATGCCCAGTGAAATTTACGCTGTATTTTACATGTTTCTTCCAGTGGCCTCTTACCAAATTGCATACACACTGGCGACCCGTTGTAATGACACAATGGTGCATTTTTAAGGTCAACAATTCAACACCCATCACACTCTTACCAATTATTTTATGTAATTCTGCCATTTTCTTGTGGCAAAGAGGAACTTGGTCAAAATTTATATCTCACAACTTTTAATGGCCGAAATTTTGGATAGGAACTTGGTCGTTTTTCACATTTATATTTTTGTGAGGATCTTTGTTACAATTATGCCCTTATGGCAATGAACATGAATTATTTTTTGGATTAACAGAAAATTGATAGCGTGAACTGAAATATTGTTAATGCAAATGATATTTTATTGGACTAACCGTTTTCCAACCAATCTTTTTTCTGGGTGTAGTTACTCCTGTTTATAAACAACTTTATTATTGTTATTCCTCAAACATGAAATTGTCTGGAAAGTTTTTTGTACTTGCAAATAAATATTTTAAAATTATTGTGATTTTTTTATTTCGAAACCAAATAACTTTAATTGAAAGTTGGTAGACCATTTCAATTAAGTTGTTCGAGTTTAGTTGAAGCATGAAAAAAATAATTAATTGGGGAAAATATTTTTTCGTCTGAACGTAGATGAAGAAGCAGTTACAACTTTTTTTAAATAGTTAAAAGTTAATTGAGAAAAAAATTAATAATGGCAACTACTACGTCGCTATTCACACTATGCCTTTTTAGCCTGCCTTGTATTGACAATTTTCTTTTGAAACCCCTACGAAAAGTCACACACATTTACATTAAGCCTTTTTTATTCATGGCTTTTTGGCATTTAAATACACGTTTAATGCTGAGAATACGAAAGAGGCAAAGATAAATGTCATAAATCCAATCGAATTTTCATTTCGTGTCTTTTGTTCTACACCCCCTCGCACCAATAAACTAAAAAAGCCTGCCTGCAAGCAAGCAGAAAAGGCACAGTGTAAATTGCGTCTAAACTTTAGACTCTAAAGAATAAATTTTTGAGTTATTGTACGGGTAGATTTCGCAGAAAACAGACTAGGCGTGAGCGATTTTCTTTACCTCTTACTTTTCCACAGCCATTGAAAAATCACAAATCACAACTGTGACTTAATTTTGGAAATATAATTCTTTCAAACAAAATGTGAATGTTCTTGTTTGGCATTCATTGTGTACTTACTTTATAGTACATAAGGCTACCACATTAATTTGTTTTATACCTTAAAGTTTTGCCGAGAAAAAATCACCGAATCGTGTCAAATCATCTTTTATGGCAACTATGTACAGCTCTCACATTTTTTATTGTCTCTCTGCCTCTTATTTATTTATTTATTTATTTATCTATTTCATCTACAGCATAATATTCTTACAGATTACTTGAAAATTCAATTATAATATTTAAATAGGACAATATTTAATATTTGGAAGGGATTGATTGCTGATTGTTTGTTCTTGTCGCTCTTTTTATTAGCACTTATCAAAATATTAATACTAATAGATACTTTTAAAGCAGAAGAGCTGAAATGTGCTAAGCTGTGATCACAGTCACTATTTAATTTCACTGCTACTCTTTTTTTATTAGATTTTTCTCAAAATAACAGAACTGCTAAAACAAAAAAACAAGTAAATATTTTTTATTAAAAATGCATCGAAATTGATTATTGAGGGGTTAAGCTGGATCATATGCGCATTTCACTGTTGCTAATGCAGATCATCAGGGAAACTTTACTCAAAGTATCTTAGAACAACTAGAGTTATTATGTTATAAACTTTCATTTACACAAATGAGAAGCTCAACAACAAATAACAAAGTTGAAACAAGATAAATCCCCTATTTGGTAACATTTTTTTAAAAATGTCATCGGTCACCCTGATCACAGGATCGCTCATCTCTAATACAGACTATTAGCTTAGCATATGAGACTTATGTTAAGGATAGAGATAGTAATAACTTTTAATAAACATGAAAGTTATGTTCAGCAGTTCAAAGTTAAAACCTACGAAGAATATTTTAAATCAATACCTCTCTATTTGTTATGGGATCGTTTTAAGAAAGTCTTAGATATGTACCCCCATAAAATTATACTATAAGTCTTTCAATACATTGGTTCATATATTCATAGTCCAAATAAAGTATACTTTAATAAATTAAAATCAACAAAATAATGTTTTTCAACTCTTAACCTTTATGTCAACAGCAGAAATGCTTTACGCACGTCCACAGCAGCATACCTGGGTATGTACATACGTTTTGTATGGGGAATGGTACGTCGTTAGCATAAAAATGCTAATTACGTATCTACCTGGTTTGTTGGAATTTCCGAATTATTTTTTTAGTTTGTTAGAAATGGACAAGAGGCTAAAAAAATTTATGATAACCAATTTCATCCTCACAGTCATTGTTTGTTGAAAAAAGTGGTTGTATAGGTAGACGACATACGTATATAATAAATATATAATATAGGCAGGTAGAAACATTTATTGTTGCGGAAATTTCATTCTTTGTAATATCGTCAGAAAATTTAGTTTACATTTGTGATTCGAAGTGAAAAGACGTTTCTGTTTATTTTGTGGAAATAAAAAAATATTAAAAGTGAAATGGCTGATTGTGAATGGCTTACTCCGCGACAAATAAGCGCACTTTCGTACGAAGAACAACAAGCATATATTCGGCAAGCGCTTGAAGAGAGCCAAGAAGAAACAAGTGATCACGATTCAATAGTTGCTGACGAGGCTTTAGGTGATATTGGTGGAGATGACTCAGACGTTGAAGAACCCATGTTACCAGAATATGACTCAGAGGGCGACAGTGATTCTGATGAAGATCTTGAAGATGCACCAATTGAAACTGGCGAAGTTTTTACTGCCAGAGATGGTAATGTTTGGTCCTCGATACAACCACAACCTGTAAGATTCCGTACGCACAACATTCTAAGAAGTGCAGAATCTGGACCAGCACGGGCAACGCAGGGTTTGACCATTGCAGAAACGTTCCAATTGACAATGTCAAACGAAATATGCGACATAATTATTCCTGAATGAAATCGAAACTCAAGGCAATTTTATGATATTGACAACGCAAAACATCCAACAAGAGAACCGAGATCATGGATTCCCATAACAAAAAATGAATTTGATGCATATTTGGGCCTACTTTTGCTAAGTGGCGTTACACATTCTGGTTACGTGCATACGAAAGATTTGTGGAAAACTACTTCACATCCACTATATCGTGCCGTACGACGTGAGTGTACGACGATTTTGGGAAATAAGCCGCTTCATACGTTTTGATAATGGAAACACACGTCAGCAACGAAAACAAACTGACAAAGCAGCAGCAATATCGGACGTTTTTTTGATGCTTAACAGCTGTCTTCGTAGATATTACGTGGCTGTAGCCAACGTCACCGTAGATGAACAATTCTATGCTTATCGTGGTGGAACTGGATTCACGCAATACATACCATCAAAACCTGCCAAATATGGAATAAAAGTGTGGTGGGTGTGCGACTCCATTTCTTCCTATCCATTGCAGGTACAATGAATATTGTTGAAAATTGTTGAAAATCTAAATAACTAAATTGAATATAATTTTTCAATGCAGGGGCAAATCTATACAGGAATGGCACCGTCTGGTGAACGTGAAAGAAACGTTGGCTAAAGAGTAGTAAAGGATTTATGTGTCAACCTTTTTGCTGGAAGTGGAAGAAATATTGTATGTGACAACTTTTTCACTAGCTACAACTTGGCAAAAACTTTGATGTTAGACAACAATTTATCTATATTGGGTACTTGCAACAAAAGGCGTACATTCGTGCCAGCAGCATTTGCTAACCCGAAACGACGTGAGGTTGAATCATCAATGTTTGGGTTCTGTAATCACGTTACGATGTGCTCGTACGTTCCCAAGAAAAACAAGGCAGTTGTAATGTTGTCCACTACTCATTATACAACAGAAACGACCGGTCCTAAGAAGAAGCCATTGCTTATATTGGACTACAACAAAACCAAAGGTGGCGTTGTTAACATGGACAAGTGCTTGTCCGAATTTAGTACGGAGCGGCGCACAAATAGATGGCCTCTGGATTTCTTTTATAATATTGTGGACATTGCTGCGTTTGCTGCATACGTAATATACATTGACAACAACACTCACCTGAAGACATCTACAAGCCGCCGTAGGATGTTGCTCCATCAGCTTAGCGAGCAATTGTGCAAGCCAGAAATGGAAAGAAGGGCGAATAACAGCAGAATATCCAGAGATTTTTCAACGCGCAACGCCATCGATGCCATGAAAGGTGGGCCCATCGGAGTTGTGGATGCTGAGGCACATGCATCGGAGGAACGTGATAGTACGGGCCGGCTAAAAGTAAAGGGGAATTGCTACATCTGCTCGAAACGACGCCCTACTCGTAAAGCATGCACATTATGCAACAAACCAGTGTGCGCAGAGCATTCCAAAGACTTACCTCAATGCGATAGATGTATTTGAATTTCAATAATTTTAAGCAAAAATAATTAAAACTGACATTATATGATAATAATAAAAAAATAATTACAAAACTTAGCTCAAAATAAACTATACTTTTATATTATATTATCATATTTGCATGCGTTTTACTATACATACCCAGGTATGTATTCTGTTGACTTAAGGGTGCAACTTTGTAAATGGGCTTTATCTTCCGAACGGATGATATAATCCTAACCAAACTTGGAACTATTGCGTAAAACAGTTTTGACTAGGATATCAAGAAATTTCAAGTCGATCCGGTTATCCAGTTTAGAGCTACAGCGTTTTCAAAACTAAAAACATACCCAGGTATGTTGCCGTTGACATAAAGGTTAAAGTATATTTTGTTTTGACTATGAATGTGCGTCATTAAATCTCGAAAGTTAATTAAATTGACCTATTTCGATTTTTTAAATTAAATTTAAGGCTTTTAAATATTTAAGGTTTTATTATTAAATAGCATGGCAAATAGTTTTGTGAACTATTTTAACCCATTATAGCCCCATTTAAATGTACTTATTTGATACCTTCTAATACCTCTCCCAAAGCAATATTGTGCTATTGCAGTAGTCCAATGTGTATACAAGTTATTTGGATACAAGAACAACAATTATAATATGTGTAATCAGTGTAGACCTGCTGCTATATCCTTTTGGTAAAGAAGAAAGAACATTTTATATCGTTACAAAGACTTCACAGAAAAAAAAAAAGATTTCTGCGATAAACAGCTGGAATTGAAAAAAACCAAAAATCAATTAAAAATCTATTTAATTCAATTAAAGTTTTGTTTTAAAATTTAATTAAGTACAAAGTTTAACTAACTCAAATACATTTTTAATTGATTTTATATTTAATTAAAGTTGTTTATTGCAGGAATATTTTTTTCATGTATTTCAAGCAAGCAAACTTTTTCAAAATTAATTGTTACCGGATTATTAAAGTCCTGCTTTTATTTAATAGGTTTCAGTATACATATGTATGTGTTGCTGTGCATTTTTTATTCCATACATATTAAAAATATAAAAAAATATACTGATTTAAAAATATGTACACAGAAAGAAAAACGCCGTACTAAATTCAAGTTTTTCTACTTACTTTTAGTACGAATCGTACTTAAAAAATTTGAGTACAAATAGCACTAACATTTACTTAAAAAAAAAAACCAAAAACGGGATTTCTTTGGAAAACCAATCCTGGAGTTTCTTAAATTGAGTATGACGTGCTTAAATTATGTAAAAAAATATGAATCAAGTAAAAAGTTCTTAAATTGAGTAAAAAAACTTATTTAACCCCCTGTTTGTGTAAGACGTTTGAGTTAGAAATCATGGCGTTTTTGTAATAGATTAAGGAAAAGTTGTACAAGTTTCCTTTAATCTATTACAAAAACGCCATGATTTTTAATTCAAACGTCTTACACAACCAGGGTGTAAATTACGGCTGTGTACTTACTTTATACACATATGAAAATAAAAATAAAAATACTTTTGAACAAAAAAATTTCAAGTTCATTAGTGTGCTTGTGATTGAAATTCAATATAATGCGAAAATCAATACATTAAAATAAAAATTATTATATAATATTTGTATTTCTAACAGAAAATATTTTATTTAAAAGTGACTAGGCGCGGTTGATTTTTAATACTCGTATGAAAACGTTTGTTTTTAATAATATAAAAGTGAAAAAAAATAAAAATATATGTAATAAATAAATAAATAAAATAAAAAGTGAAAGCAAAGGAAAACTACTAAAGGTTCTGAGGGGCTTAGATTGTGGAGCTGTTTCTCAATATTTAAGGCGTAAGTAAAAATATGAGTTTTTTTTTATCGATTTTGCGTGTTGTATTTAACAAGTGCCGTTGCACACACTGTAATTTTCAATGAGCAACTTTTTAGTTCATCGGCGATAGAGGAAAATAATTATGATACTTCTCATCTTCATTATCTTCTCTTTCATCTTCCATAAGCCCAAAATTTGCTCAACTGAAATTGTCGTCTGTGAACCCAATATATAATTGCTTCTGCTTCAGTCTTTGCAAATAATAAAAAAAAACAAAATACACACTTTGCTAACATTATGAAAACGTCCGTAAAAGATGTATATATAAATAGAAGTATATTTTAATCTGTAGTTTTTTTTTATATTTTATAAATATACATACATACATATTGTTACGTTTAAATTTTTATTAAACGTGTGAGTTCTTTTGATTGCTCAAAAATAAAAATAAATAACACACAATTTTTATTTGCTACTGTTTTTCCTTTTATTCTTAACGAAGCAAATTACAACTTGTCTTTACTTAACTACTTCTTATCGTTATTATCCACTTTCAACGAGGTCTTAACTTGAATACTTTCTGATTAGCACTGCACTGTAGACTTGGGTCGAACTCGTTCACTAGTTCATTTTTGCCACAAACCAATGATCAAACCCATGTAATTTAAATGGGTTTGATCATTGGTTTGTGGCAAAAATGAACTAGTGAACGAGTTCGACCCAACTCTACTGCACTGTTCTCGCACATGCTGCCACTTTTTATAGTACAGCAACCGGTTCTCGAATGTTCGTCCGATAGGTGGCGTAATAACATGTCTGTACTTAGTAATGGCATCTATACATGCCGCCATCTGTATTGTCTTTTACTATTGGTAGCCAGCTGTTCAAACAGTCCTCTAGCACAATCGGGAAAATTCATGGTGCTGCTTCTAGGCATTTGTAGATAATTCGATTGGCCTTTATTTTTGAATTTCAAAGTAACGACTCTTATGTTGGCAATGCGGTGTGCTACTGGTAGTACAGGGTGGTTACCATAAGTGCTCGCATTTTATTTGTATGTGTGTATGTCTGTATGTCTGTAGCTATGTACACAATTATTGTTGTTGCTATAGTGTTTGCACGTAAATATGTGTGTAAGTTTAGTGCTTTAGTTAAATACTTCCAGATAGTTCTTTGCTTTAACCCTGTAGGAATATTTTTACGTAACAATATTAAGTAAAAAAATAGTAGTAGGTACGAAAACTTTTTGCATACGCATGCCTCATAATTTCTCATTGATAATTATTATTTTTTTTTTGCTCAACTCGCTGTAAGACCGGACTCAGAAATATGTTATCGCTCTAGGTGACCAAGAACCCCTAGCTTCTTATTGACATAGTTTCCCTTAGAGCACTGATGGGGTAACACTTTTGGAGAGATAACGATTATAAATGTAATCAACTTAGAAACGTGGGCTTTAGTTGAGAGCAAAATATATAATTATTTATTGATGACAAAGAGGCAGTATCTTGCAGGTAAAGTGCCTATTACTATTCAGTAAAAAATCATTCAATTAACTGCTAAGAGGACCTATGTATATAAATTTAAAATCTATAATTTTTTCCTTCCGCAGAACTTTAATTTTGGTCTCATTTAGCATTCTTCCATAATAATTTTCTGCCGAAACATGTAACAGAGCGACGTAAAGGAAGCAATGCTCGTTTTTGGTCTTCGCATGGAGTTTGGTGAAAACCTTTTCAAGTGGAATAAACTAATTAAAACAAATAAAATATTAATATGGACAGTAAAAAGTTAATTAAAAAATATACAAGTTTTATTAAAGCTTTAAGTCCTTTTTGTAAATAGTTGATAACAATATTTATTATTTTATCGATAGCTTCTACATAACGTTGCAGCGAAATATCGATAACATAATAAATATTGTTATCAATTATTTACAAAAAGGACCTAAAGCTTAAATAAAACTTGTATATATTAAACAAAAAGGTCGAATAAATTATGATAACGTTAGTTAAAAAAATAAATTAACTGCCTCCCCCACGATGTCGAAAGAAAACTTAAGAGAACGAAAGTAAGTCACTCATTTTCTTCTATAAAAGTGTTCCACTATCTTTCGACTTATCGTTCGATTGGCTTTAAGTTTCTAACGTAACGTAACGTATACCCGTTGTCAAATATCTATATTGCCACATCCACAATTTCACACATTCATCGACAACTGGGAATAAAAAATCGTTCAAATGTGTAAATTGTGCTTTAAAAAATTAAACTCTGTTCTAATTTAACCTGCAACAAGTGGCACCCAAAAATAAATTAAAATAAACTTGACAAAACAATTTTTGTAAATGATAAAAAGTGTACATACATAATTACTCAAGGGTTTTTATTTATGATAAATAAAGACATAAAAAACCACAAGCTATGCAAAATTTTGTGAAGAATCACCCAAAAGGAAAAATGACCAATAGCCCATTTATTTAGGTCATTATTCATTGTCATTTGGGTGATTGTCATCATCTTTAAAATACCAACAGACCCAGAAAAAATGTTCTACCTTGTCGGCCTTTGTACGGGTGCAATAATTTTCTCTCTCTCCTCTGTGTATGTAGAACAACTGCTTAAATGAATAAATACATCCTTATGTACAAGAAAAACTGGCATAAAGTAAGTGACGACATTGAAATAGGTGCTAAGGAGTTCCTTCATACATTTTGACAATAAAAATCGGCGCATAATGTAATTTTAGCCCACTATTAAGTCCCAGCGTGATTTATCTAACTTCTTAACCGTTTTTTCTTACACATAAGACCGATAGTTTCTAACCAACCTTCACTATAACTAGCGGAAGTGGTGGTAGGCAGAAAATATCTACTCATTGAAGCTGTTGTCGAACACACATACATACATACCGAGAGAAGAGTATCACAAAGACCTGCCAAGGACGCAAAACCGCTTACTTACAAGCTCAGGCGTGAGGAGATTGCCAACGACGGGTTAAGCAATGAACCCATTGCCAGCGAAGCCGGTATTATATTTGCTCATTGGCAAAGCAAAATATTTTATTCATGTAAATAAAAATAATTTGTTGTATTTTGTCTCAGTCGACAATAAAAATACAAGTGCCTTCTTTTGGCATTTGAGTTCGTACAAATGACTGAAATAATTTTTATTGGGGCTCATATTTGTATTGAAATGCTTACGTTATCGTTCTCTTTAATTTTCTTTAGACTTGTCGTGCTAAAGGCTTTTAGTGGAACGCAAAACAGCTGTTTGTCGTTTAAAAGGCTTGCGAACGAAAACGAGTGACATCCTGGAACAGGCAGTACATCATTTTATTCAATAAATCAATTTAGGATTTCTTAAAACAGATGCATTTAGAGATTAATTCAATCTAATTTTTTTCTTAAATGAATCTCGTTTTTGGATTATTTCAATTACGGATTCGGCACTAAATCAACCCCATTTTTAGATTAATTCAATCTGTGATTTTCCTTAATCAATCTCGTTTTAGGATTATTTCAAGTACGGATTCGCGATTAAATACACTAGAAAATTCTTGAATCAAGCGCATTTTGAATTTGATTCAATCTCAGGTTTTCTGAAATCAATCCTGTTTTGGGTTTATTTCAAGTACGGATTCAGGATTAGATATGGATAAAATTAAGTATTTAGCACTTGAATTATCCGTACTTGCATCAAGCCTTCTGTACTGGATTTAAGTAAATCCGCACTTACCGTACTTATGACACCGCTTTGTATTGATTTAAGTACGGATGGATTGATTTTTATTTTGAGTGTATGATTATGAAACACTTTTATGTTAATGTATCGACACATTGTAAATTGTTTCCAGTTAAGTTGCACATATCGTTTAATAATCTGCTTGTGAAGTTTTTGCAAGAGTTTGACACAATTTTGTTTGTTTTATTTTAACTTTACTTCTCAACAATTTTCGTATCGTGCAAAAATTAAACTTTTTGAACTAGTTAAATACTACAAACAACAAACAAAAACAACAACATAATATCAAACAAATAAGTGTGTGTGCTTATGAGGGTTTTTTAAATTGTCAGGGGTCGGATTTTCACTCAAAAAAATGCAAGCATTTGGTGATAGGTCAAAGGTAAAATCACCCCTATCGTGAATAACTTTTTTTCCATTAAATTTTTATTCCCCTCCCGTGTTTGCTTTCAATTGACCATAAACGTAAACATATGACAACTTCAAAGGATTGTTTGGAGTTGTTTAACCGCAATCCGAATGAGTTTTTATGGCGTTTCGTAACTGTGGATAAAACATGGATCCATTACTGTACTCCGGAGACCAAGCAGCAGTCTAAACCTGTACCGAAGAAGGTCAAGGTGAGTTTGTCGGCCATTAAGGAAAAAACAATAAACGGCGAATATTATGCCAAGTTATTAGACCGATTTAATGAGGATTTAAAAAGAAAACGACACAATATGGCCAGGAAAAAAAGTGTTTTTTTTCATCAAGATAATTAACGAGTGCACACGTGTGCAGTCTCAATGACAAAGCTCTATGAATTGGTACACCATCCACCATGTTCTCCGCATTTAGCAGCTAGTGACTACTTCCTATTTCCAAACCTAAACGAATGGCTCGGCGGAAAGAGATTTAGTTCCAACAACTAAACAAATGCCTATTTTAAGGACCTCGATCTTATTTTTTGGAAGGTATACAAAAACTGAAAAAACGTTGGACTAAGTGAATTAAATTAGAAGGGGATTACGTTGAAAAATAAATTTTTTGTTTTGCAAACAGAACTGCGTTTCATTCAAAACGTCACGGACTTATTGATCCGACCTCGCAAATGGTGTTAGTTTATAATTATTTTAAAATCGTCAAATTGAAGGCGAAAATCACCGAGTTGTAAATATGCTATTTTTGGAACCCAAAAATGTGTAAATGAAGAGAAATCGTCAAATCTGGCAACCATGCTCGGTATGCTCGTTTATGCTATGTTCAGACGGCAACATGAACCACTTGGTTCGCTCTCTGAACCACGATTGCGAACCATGCCGTTCAAACGACACATTCGTGGTTCGTTTTGACAAATCTTTTTGATGCAGTGATGCCAACCTACCCATAGTTTCTAACTTAATATTTATGTACATAATTAGCTAATTTTTACTTAAAATTAAATTTTTTTAGATACGATTTCATTTTTTCAATGGGCAATTAAAGTTCTTATTAAATTACATTACACTAGAAAATTTCCAAATACTATTAACGCTTTGTCTCTTTACAGACTTGCAATTTTTGTTGCAGCAATTCTTGAGTTTATTGGTGAAGGGGTAAGAAGATTAGGGAGGGGTACACAGTTTCATGTGCTCTGCAATTCTCTTTTGATTTGAAATTCGTAAATGTTAATTTCAAGTTGCTAGTTGTTTTATAATTTTATTTCTTCAGTTGTATGAGAACCAAAAATATTAGAAAAAGCAAATATAAGTGTTAATTTTTCAGGAAAATTTGTGGTGTAATAGAATTTTTTAATGCATAATTGAAAAATTAGAATTTCCTGATGTGGACACTTATGCAATTTTAAGAAATTCCAGCAACAAAAATTGCAAGTCTGAACGAGGACTTTCCAAAAAACATAAGCAAAACATGTAGAAAATTATAATTGCATAAAATAAATTTTATGAAAACAAACGAACGTCATAATACATTTTTCTATTTATTTATTCCATGATATGAAACTATGTATTGTCCTATATATTTATGGAATTTGAACGAAATTCTTTTTAATACGAGCACATAATGTTTGCAACACGACCACATGATGTTAATGTGTATGTTTTCAATAAACACACACACGCATAAAAACATATGGTACGCTCATAAAGCTTAGGTGGTATTATATTACACAAGATTGGGAATTTAATTATTATTTAAATATGCACTCAAAAACACAATTTCGTATTTAAATATAACTTAAAAGTAATTACAATTTGGTTACCAACTCAAAATATGGGCATTAGCACTTTTCGGGCTAGATTTAACAAGAATTCAGTCACTCAAAACGCGAAAAAAATGTTTGGTCCCAAAAAAAGCGTGAATTAGTACTTTTTATAATTATCTTTCAGAACTTTTTTTACTTTTTGTACAATATGTATATAAGTTATAATCTTTGTGCACTTTTTGTTCCTTTAATCTAATAATATCGACTTTTTACTCATTTAATTTTGCTAGTTTGCTTTATTAATTTAAAAAAGAAGACTATAGAATAATCTTTTATTTCTTCCAAATTTTTTGTGCTTTGATAAAAACAGATAATTTATGTTTTAGGAAGAGTGAGAAATCGAAATTTTATTTTAAAACGACCAATTTTATATGTATGTACTTATGTAAGCGTAGATACATACATATGTATATATACTTCTATTATATATATATACATATATATATATATATATATATATATAATTATATATATATATATATATGTAATATCTCAAGCTAACGGGTGTTTTCTTAGAGGTATAGAACTTCGAATTGAAATAAAACACAAGAAAATCGTTTTAATGTCCATAAATTTGGCTTTATTGGAAGGATAATTTTATGCCATTAATGTTTAAATATGATTTCGGGCATGTGGCCGCCGCGGCTGGCTCGAATAAAGCCAATTCTACAGGTCCAATTTTCAACCACTTTTTCGAGCATATGGGGCCGTATGTTGGCAATAACGCCACGAATGTTGGCTTCCAAGTCCCCTAACGTTTCTGGTTTGTTGGCGTAGACGAGCGACTTCACATATCCCCAAAGAAAATAATCCAATGGTGTCAAATCACACGATCTTGGTGGCCAATTGACAGGTCCATTCCGCGAAATTATGCGCTCATCGAATGTTTCCTTCAATAAATCGATTGTGACGTGCGCTGTGTGGCATGTAGCGCCGTCTTGTTGGAACCACAACTCATCCACATTCATGCCATCCAATTCGGGAACAAAATAGTCGGTTATCATGGCTCTATACCGGTCTCCATTAACGGTAACTGACTCTCCAGCATTATTTCGGAAGAAGTATGGCCCAATGACTCCACCAGCCCATAGAGCACACCAAACAGTCAGTTTTTGTGGATGTAATGGCGTCTCAAGGGTCTCATGTGGATTCTCTTCACTCCAAATGCGGCAATTTTGCTTGTTGCCGTAGCCATTCAACCAAAAATGAGCCTCATTATGTATATATGTGTTGATCTCATGATTTTCTAATAAATTATTGTACAACAATGTTTTCGATGTTTTGATTTACAACAGAAAAACAGAAACATTTTAATACTAGCCGCTTTTGGGGTTATTTGAAAATTTTTACTTTACTTAGAGCTAAACGTATATTTTTTCAATTTAACCCTTTTTCAATTTTTTTACGCTTTTTGAGTATCAAGAGTTGACATCACTGTTCTCATTTATATATATATACATACATGCACACATACATACATACGTGAATAGTTGGCAGGAGTTTTATTTTCTGTGTTATTTGCTTTTTTACAATAGATAAACAAATTAAGCAAAAAATAGTGAATAAAATGTGTTCTATTTTTTTTTAATTCATAGACGCATCCATTTTTTTTGGTTTGTTTTTTGTTTACTCATGGATATGTGTATGTGCGTGTACTCATTTTGTTTTGATAGCTAGTTCAGATAAATTAGCGATATTGTGTTATCAAAACTAGTGATGATAGCAAATTCTTCATGGTTCGCAACTAGGTTCAAAATGAACCAAGTTGGTTCGCTCTCAAAAATTTGTATGGCGAACCATCTTAATTCAATCAAGATTCGACCGTGAACCTCGAATGAGAGAGCGAACATCGATAATTGCTGTCCGTGTGAACATGCTATTACCTTCAGTAAATGTTGAAAGTAGTATGATGTATTTTTTATGTGAAAAATGTTTTGGTTTTTATTTGAAATTGTTTTTAAATATTATTACATGAATTGATAAGTTTGTTTTATATTATATTTGTTTAATACATATTTTCATATTAGGGGTATTCAAACCAGTCTTCTAAATGTCATAGTATTTTAATACTTTTAATAGTTTAAAAAAAAATTGTTGTTGTGACTCAAACAAAAATGTCATAAAATATTCTGACTTTCTAAGCTATGTTGCTAGGTTGCTCACAGCAGTCATATTGTTACGTGTTATTACTTCAAAACATGTTAGCTTATGAGTACCAATTTGAATACCCCAATTGTCTATTCTAGTTTTGCCTATATTATTTTTGCATTTGTTGAGCGCTTAAAATAATTTTTAACGTCCCTTTTCACAATGAATGATTAAGAGTTAACGTGAACTTTAAGTGGAAGTTCTTCATATAAAAGTTGCCGTTAAAGTCCCTGTAAGCTTTTAGTTGCACATTGTGAAAAATAAGTTGCATAAAATTCCAAGCCCTGGTAATTATTTTTGATGGTATCGAAAATAGTTCATATGCAAACCATGACATGCCACGTTGTATGTATGTACATACATATATTTGAGCTGTCAAAGTAAAAAAAAAAAATATTGTTTGGATTGGCAAGAATAGAGGTTATTTTTTTAAGCTCGAAAGAACTTTCGAAGCGGTGAAGTGTAAAGGAACTGTCATACTGCGCTCTAACAAATCATCAAGAATAGATTGACGTTTGAATAATTCTATCAAATCATATAGATTCGGTTTGAAAATCAGTCATAAATTCGTGCAAATTATAGACAATGTTAAAAGAGAAATTGCGTTCAGCAATAAGCCAACCACAAACGTGTGATTGTCTTTATTAAGTCCTAGTTTACACTATGCAAGTCTTATTACTAAACTGATTGGTTTGTTAGGAGAGAGAGAGAGACGAGGGAAACAGAACGTTTCTTTTCCTATTGTATCTCTCTCCTGACATACTAATCAGCTTAGCAAAAAGACTTGCATAGTGTAAACTAGGGTCAAATGCTGCTTAAATGTATGTTACTTTAAACAAATGTTTTGTTATTTTATTTGTGAAATTTAACAAATAAATGAATAATAGAAATCAAATGAAATTTAATTTTCTGCATCTACGAGTATATCCAGCCCAAAATATTTGCCTGCGTATGAATGAATGAATATTTGTAAAAATTTATTTATTTCAAAACCATTTAATAAGCACACGGAAGAAAAAATATTCTACAATGACCTTTAGCGGAAAAAATATGCAATAAATCAATTAAAACTTTAATTGAGTATATTAAACTTTGTTTAAAAGCTTTATTTACATAAAGTTTAATAAAAAGTTTATTTGGGCCAATTAAACTTTTGTTTAAAAAATAAATTTATTTAAAGGTTTAATTAAAATAATTAAATTTTGAATTGATTTTTGTTTATTCTGCATTTAAAAACATTGATTGGAGAACTATTTTTGTTTGTGCATAAAAAATAGTACTTTACATAGAAAAAGTTGTCTAAAATTTTTTAAACATCACAGCTGTTGGATACAGCAGCTTAATTTAATTAAGTCATTGATAAATTCAATAATATATAAAAAAATATATTAAAAAAATATTACAAATTTTTGTTTATCCAAGAAACTTTTAAATTAAGTTTTAATAAGGTATTAAGTAGTTCTCAATTATAATTTTAAAATTTTTATGTAAGGATCTCTAAAAAATGAAAAGTAAAAATCAGGCAATGAATGCCTACTACCATTACTGGGTGTTAACTTCTTTAGTGAAGGGATAGTGATAGAGAAGGTGGTGAAGGAAGAGATAGAAAAAAGCTTAATTCTTTTACAACTCTTCCTTTTTGCAGGTTTTTTAAGAAAGCAATGTTGCAGCGCCTCTAGTGTCAATGAGGCGCGTAAAATTTTTCGAAACTGTGTTAAACACCCATTTTAATGGTTATTTTACTTCGACGATTATTTTGCTACACAAAACCGATGAAGGAGGGACTCTGGTGTTACAATTTTTAATTAATTCTGTTAAGCAATTTATTTTTATAAGTGTATAATTTATATAACGCCCACAAAATTTTTTTTAATTCCAATTCATGTAGAAAAGCATAAAAGCATGACAACAACATGAAATCTCTTGTTATGCGCAAAACAATTTGTTAACAGTTGTTGCGTATTTTTTTGTTTAATTTTTTTTAAATACGTAAAAACAAAATTATAATTGTGTAGAAAATAGAAAAAAATGATAATATTAAATATAAATAATAATAATAATTTAAAATAAAGCCATAAATCAAGTAAAAGCGACGTCATTAATAAAAATTTAACGATATTCACTTGAACAACAACATTGAAAGTATTAAAATTCCCTAAGAAAATGGTAAAAATTTCGCTTCTGACTGTTCTCAAAACTTGGGCAATTCTGTGCCAGCAATTATGAAGCTGGTGAAGAAGTTTGAGCTGTGAATACAAGTTGCTGATGGGAAAAATCAAACCCGTGCACTTCGCTCAAGAACAGTTGGGGTCGAACCCAGGAGCTTTGTTTTTTGTATACAACGCGATAACTATTTCAGTTAACATCAGCCTCAGAAAATTTTAGTTCTATGCTGGGAATAGCATTTTTGAATTTGACGTTTATTAACTCAGATTCTGTAAAATTTTAATTGTAATCGGACTATTCTATCCAGAGTTATGAGCAAAAATGTACTTCTCATAATTTTTCAATTTTAAAAAACCTCCCTTTTTAAATGTTTTAACCCTAGAAAGATAATCATATTCTGACATACGTTAAAGATAATCATGCATAAAATTTACGCATACTTTTTGGAAAGCTAAATTGTAGCATTTTGTTGATTAATTTAAAATAACCTAATGTCGATTACGTTTTTCTATATAACTGCAGTAAAAATAGCCGAGTTTTAAATATGTTAATATATTTTTATTATCAGAAAAAACAAAAACAACAGAACAACTTCAGTAATTTAAAAAATTTAGAGATCATATATCTTTGATAACTTATCACCCGTTTTTGGATTTATAGTCATTAATTTCAATGAATATACTAAATAAACAAATTTGTTTTTATAAAATATATGTATAAAGATTTTTTAAAATTAGTCAGATACGACTTAGGCAGCTGTCAATATTATCAAGACCTTTTTCACTGCTCTCATTACCAAAATCCCAATTAAAGCACAAATTTAAACTTCGCACGTATTCCGAAATACAGCGCTGGTCATAGATTTACTTCTTTTAAAAGATATCTCGGCATTAGTCCATTTTACGCTATTCGTAATTATATCATCAACCAAAAACTTGTTTAACCTTTATGTCAACGGCAACATACCTGGGTATGTTTTTAGTTTTGAAAACGCTGTAGCTCTAAGCTGGATAACCGGATCGACTTGAAATTTCTTGATATCCTAGTCAAAACTGTTTTACGCAATAGTTCCAAGTTTGGTTAGGATTATATCATCCGTTCGGAAGATAAAGCCCATTTACAAAGTTGCACCCTTAAGTCAACAGAATACATACCTGGGTATGTATAGTAAGACGCATGCAAATATGATAATATAATATAAAAGTATAGTTTATTTTGAGCTAAGTTTTGTAATTATTTTTTTATTATTATCATATAATGTCAGTTTTAATTATTTTTGCTTAACATTATTGAAATTCAAATACATCTATCGCATTGAGGTAAGTCTTTGGAATCCTCTGCGCACACTGGCTTGTTGCATAATGTGCATGCTTTACGAGTAGGGCGTCGTTTCGAGCAGATGTAGCAATTCCCCTTTACTTTTAGCCGGCCCGTACTATCACGTTCCTCCGATGCATGTGCCCCAGCATCCACAACTCCGATGGGCCCACCTTTCATGGCTTCGATGGCGTTGCGCGTTGAAAAAACTCTGGATATTCTGCTGTTATTCGCCCTTCTTTCCATTTTTGGATTGCACAATTGCTCGCTAAGCTGATGGAGAAACATCCTACGGCGGCTTGTAGATGTCTTCAGGTGAGTGCTGTTGTCAATATATATTACGTATGCAGCAAACGCACAATATTATAAAAGAAAGCCAGAGGCCATCTATTTGTGCGCCGCTTCGTACTAAATTCGGACAAGCACTTGTCCATGTTATCAACGCCACCTTTGGTTTTGTTGTAGTCCAATATAAGCAATGGCTTCTTCTTAGGACCAGTCGTTTCTGTTGTATAATGAGTAGTGGACAACATTACAACTGCCTTGTTTTTCTTGGGAACGTACGAGCACATCGTAACGTGACTACAGCACCCAAACATTGATGATTCAGCCTCAAGTCGTTTCGGGTTGGGAAATGCTGCTGGCACGAATGTACGCCTTTTGTTGCAAGTACCCAATGTAGATAAATTGTTGTCTAACATCAAAGTTTTTGCCAAGTTGTAGCTAGTGAAAAAGTTGTCACATACAATATTTCTTCCACTTCCAGCAAAAAGGTTGACACATAAATCCTTTACTACTCTTTCGCCAACGTTTCTTTCACGTTCACCAGACGGTGCCATTCCTGTATAGATTTGCCCCTGCATTGAAAAATTATATTCAATTTAATTATTTAGATTTTCAACAATTTTCAACAATATTCATTGTACCTGCAATGGATAGGAAGAAATGGAGTCGCACACCCACCACACTTTTATTCCATATTTGGCAGGTTTTGATGGTATGTATTGCGTGAAGCCAGTTCCACCACGATAAGCATACAATTGTTCATCTACGGTGACGTTGGCTCCGATATTGCTGCTGCTTTGTCAGTTTGTTTTCGTTGCTGCCGTGTATTTCCATTATCAAAACGTATGAAGCGGCTTATTTCCCAAAATCGTCGTACACTCATTGCGGCACGATATAGTGGATGTGAAGTAGTTTTCCACAAATCTTTCGTATGCACGTAACCAGAATGTGTAATGCCACTTAGCAAAAGTAGGCCCAAATATGCATCAAATTCACTTTTTGTTATGGGAATCCATGATCTCGGTTCTCTTGTTGGATGTTTTGCGTTGTCAATATCATAAAATTGCCTTGCCTTTCGATTTGATTCACGAATAATTATGTCGCATATTTCGTTTGACATTGTCAATTGGAACGTTTCTGCAATGGTCAAACCCTGCGTTGCCCGTACTGGTCCAGATTCTGCACTTCTTAGAATGTTGTGCGTACGGAATCTTACAGGTTGTGGTTGTATCGAGGACCAAACATTACCATCTCTGGCAGTAAAAACTTCGCCAGTTTCAATTGGTGCATCTTCAAGATCTTCATCAGAATCACTGTCGCCCTCTGGGTCATATTCTGGTAAAATGGGTTCTTCAACGTCTGACTCATCTCCACCAATATCACCTAAAGCCTCGTCACCAACTATTGAATCGTGGTCACTTGTTTCTTCTTGGCTCTCTTCAAGCGCTTGCCGAATATATGCTTGTTGTTCTTCGTACGAAAGTGCGCTTAGTTGTCGCGGAGTAAGCCATTCACCATCAGCCATTTCACTTTTAATATTTTTTTATTTCCACAAAATAAACAGAAACGTATTTTCACTTCGAATCACAAATGTAAACTAAATTTTCTGACGATACTACAAAGAATGAAATTTCCGCAACAATAAATGTTTCTACCTGCCTATATTATATATTTATTATATACGTATGTCGTCTACCTATACAACCACTTTTTTCACCAAACAATGACTGTGAGGATGAAATTGGTTATCATAAAATTTTTTAGCCTTTTGTCCATTTCTAACAAACTAAAAAAATAATTCGGAAATTCCAACAAACCAGGTAGATACGTAATTAGCATTTTTATGCTAACGACGTACCATTCCCCATACAAAACGTATGTACATACCCAGGTATGCTGCTGTGGACGTGTGTAAAGCATTTCTGGTGTTGACATAAAGGTTAAGGATGAAAGGGGATCGTGCAGGCTGCAACACATTCGTGTAGCACCCCTTTGAGATCTAACAAAATATTAAATGCTGGCACTAGAACGCGTCTACTTGATTTTGGTGTCAACAAACAATGTTAATATTTCCTCTTTTAGCCCTCTGTGACAGAGAGATGCTGATGAAGAAGCTGGTTGCTCTATCTTAACTTCGTGTATGTACTCGCCTTTCCAATTTTTTTAAGCACACAAACACAACCCGCACAGCGATTAGCTTGTCTGCGAAAAACACACAGGGTCTATGGTGGGAATCGAACCCACGACCTCTGGACTGAGAGGATACTAGCATTGCTACCACTAAGCCACAGGGGCACCTGTGTGTGTTTGTGTGTTCTTTGATTTTTTTCGAGTCAGGCTATCGACAAATTAAAAGCTTCTACATAAAATTTAACAATTTATGCACAATAAGTGGTTATCAATAAACAAACAACACGAATGTTTATAAAAATAGTAAACTTGAAAGTCACTCTAAAGATAATCATGCGTAATTTTGACTCACATACCCCTTATATTTCAAAAATTTAAATACAAACCGTCACGACGTTTGGGTCTCATTAAAGGTATCATTAACAGCGTTGTCAACTTTGAAATTTCAAAACGCACCAAAATGGAGAAAAAAAACGCGCCATTTACAAAAAAACGCACCAATCATAGAATTTCTTTTTTTAGTTTAAAATCTTTATTGAATTAATTTTGCATAAAAGTAGATGATTTTTTTGTGTTAAAAATTTAACACTAAAACAGGATTTTACAGTTCAGCGCTAAAAAAAAATAAAACCTAAAAAAATTTACTGCCTCTTCCACTATGTCGAAAGAAAACCTTTGCGAAAGAAAACTAGTCGCTCGAACTTTAATAAATTTTCATTCCATTATGTCGTCAGTTTTCTTTTGCTTATGATTACGTTTGTCAATATTTTGTTTTACGTGTTTATAAATCAAAGTACAGGCAATTCGCGGTATAACGAATTTCGCTTTAACGAAAATCCGATATAACGAACGTCCAAGTTTTTACACTAACAGCCTTATATAGCGAATACTATCCAAATTTTGTACTGGATATAACGAATGATAAAGAAAAAATTACAAAATAAAAAACAAAAACTTGTTAAGAATATATTTCTAGCATTTAGTTCTACTTTATAAAGCGAATGTTTTGCTAAATGTGTGCTCTGTATAATGAACGGCAAAAAATATATTAAACATAATCTAAGGCTGCAATGTAAATGCAAAAAAAAATGTGATACCGTTAATTTGTATTTGGTTGGTTACTTGAAAAAATTGCCTTCATTCTTTTAATTGCATTCTATCTAGTCTACAATAATAATAGTTAAATTAACACATGGAAAAAACTTTGCCATATAAAGAATGGGCCTGACATTATATCGTTCGTTATACCGGGATTTGCCTGTAGTGACAATTTGTAAATTTCAAGTAGTTCTAGCGATTTTTGTAAATTTACTCACATTTGCATGAAAATAAATAAATACAACCATATTGAACAATGAAAAAGAATTTAACAAAATAGTCGCGCAGCAACAGCATGTTATTACTGTTTTGCTTTGAAACTACATTCGTTATGTTGGAAATGTGCGAGTACCTTGTACAATGAATATAAAACAATAACTAAAACAAAAATGCCCAATAACATTTTGATGAATATTTTATAAGTTTTTCCTACAAATAAAAAATAAATTCATCTAATTTGAATAAAAAATAAATAAAATGATAACATATTAATTTCATAAATTTTATCTGATTGTTTGCAAATAAATGTTGCTAGCCGAAAGCAAAATAGCAAGTGCTTGATTTTGACATGGTGTTCGCTTTGCTGACAATTCATTCGAACTAGTGGTATCAAAATTTTTATGAAAAATCGTCTTCTTGCGACCTGCCGTTCGAGTCAAATTTCGTACAAAGGTAAGATAAAGAAATGAAAATCAGCTTTCTTTCGCTTAGAATGCGCACGAAAACCTTCTTTCGAAATAGTGGAAGAGGCAGTTAGCAAATTTCTTTATATTATATTATATTATTGTATTACATAGATAATAATTTTTTTTTTAATTTCATAAATTCTGTACAAAACTTTTTAAAGAGATCAACGATTAATAGAAAGGATTCAAAACTAATAAAAGTTCTTTATTTATCATTTTATTGAAATATTTTTATTTTTTTTTTATCGGAAGTTTAATATGTATATCCATATTAAAAATGTAACAATAAAAATTAACAGCTTTTTACAATATACATATGTACATAATTAAAAAACAAAAAAAATAATAAAATAAACAAATTCGTACATACATAGTGTACATATGAAAGTGGCCTAGGTCATACCATTTTTTATTCCATATAGTACATTTTGATCAGACTAGTACAACTCTAAATTAAACGGTTGCATTACAAAAAAATTATTTTTGGATTGTTTCCAATGTAATCTACTAAATATATCGACCAAAGAAATATAAGACTTATACAACTTTCATACATAATTAAGGGCACATACATATCTTTGAATTCATTTGTACAAGATGATACATTTTTGTATATTAATTTTATAAATTCGGCTTATAACTTTTTAAAAAGTGACCAAAAATTAATTATTCCAAATAAATAAAGCTAATATTTTCATCATTATTGTTATCATTGTGTGTTATCAAATTGTGATATTTTGTAAACATCATTAGTATTAATGTGGCAATTAACACTATCAGAAAGTTGGTAAGTTTTACAACAAAAATTTTCCGGCTTTAGCCCATTGCTGTGTTAAATTTGCGTTGGTGCCACCAAAAATTAAAAAACGCACCAAAATTTAAAAAAGAGCGCACCACGCACCAACTAAGGAATTTTTCGCACAAAAAATTTCAAAAAGCACCCAAAATGGTGCGAAACGCACCAAGTTGACAACGCTGATCATTGACGACTGAGATGTCTAAAAAGTACAAATGCGAAATCATTGTAAATAAAGAGAAATAACAATATATTGAAAGGGTATGCGAAAATTATACGCAGATTATCTTTCTAGGGTTAAGTAAACTTAGCATTATTTAAGGCCCAACTATAATATGAATAAGCTGGCTTAAGCTAATGTCAGAATTGAACGATAAGTCTGTCAAATGCTTAAACAATTCAGATGTGACTTTTAGGTGGCCACAATGTACTTACATGCACTTAAGTATTCTTTAGCCACAGCTGCACATCTACATAGATATTGTCAATAATTTTGTATTAATTTTGTTTCTTCTCATAACTCATAAATGAATGCAATTCAATCAAACTAACTTGAGAGAATGTCCAAATCTATTAAAAATTCACATATAAATATATCCATCACTTTATTACTTGTTTTATTTGTTTTGCCTACTAAAAAGTACAACAGTGAATATACATAAGTAAATACATGTGTATGTGTGTATATGTGTATTGTAAAACAAACAATGAAAATAAAAGTTTTGCTTTATTTTCCGAGTTTAAAATAAGAAACAATAAAAAAATATTTAAAATCAATGAATATTTTCTGCTGCTGCTTGTTTGAGTTTAAAAAATGCACAAACAGTTGTTTCCTTACGGAATGTGCGTTCAGTTTGGCACTTTACTTAAGCAAATGACATTTGACGAAACTTGACGAAAAGTTTGTTAAGTACATTATAGTTTGCCACATACGTTTTATATGTAACCGCACAGTTGCTTAAGCTAGCTTATTCATATTATAGTTGGGCCTTTAGTTTGAAGTTAAGTAGTCAAAAAAAATTAATTTAAATTTGTCTCCAAACTGAAACATGATATACTTATAAAGGGTGTTTTTTATTGAGGTATAGAACTTTAAGTTGGCATCACTTTTTTAACTGGCGGCCATTTTGTCAGCTGTTAAGTGATTAATATTTAGTTTGGTTTGCCATTTTATCATGAACAGGTTGACAAAAGAACAACGCTTGCAAATCGTGCAAATTTATTTCGAAAATAATGGTTCAGTTCGCGAAGTTTACCGCAAGCTCCGTCCATTTTATAGTCGACATAATCGTCCATCAGAGCAATTAATTCGGTTAACCATGGATCGTTTTCGCACTACGTTAACTCTATGTGATAATACGCATCCGCAGAGACGTCGAACAGTGCGCACCGAAGAAACAATTGCCGCTGTAGAGCAAAGTGTTGAAGAGGACCCGAATGAATCGATTCGCCACCGTGCACAGCAATTGGAGCCGACTAACCGACTATTTTGTTCCCGAATTGGATGGCATGAATGTGGATGAGTTGTGGTTCCAACAAGACGGCGCTACATGCCACACAGCGCACGTCACAATCGATTTATTGAAGGAAACATTCGATGAGCGCATAATTTCGCGGAATGGACCTGTCAATTGGCCACCAAGATCGTGTGATTTGACACCATTGGATTATTTTCTTTGGGGATATGTGAAGTCGCTCGTCTACGCCAACAAACCAGAAACATTAGGGGACTTGGAAGCCAACATTCGTGGCGTTATTGCCAACATACGGCCCCATATGCTCGAAAAAGTGGTTGAAAATTGGACCTGTAGAATTGGCTTTATTCGAGCCAGCCGCGGCGGCCACATGCCCGAAATCATATTTAAACATTAATGGCATAAAATTATCCTTCCAATTAAGTCAAATTAATGGACATTAAAACGATTTTCTTGTGTTCTATTTCAATTCGAAGTTCTATACCTCTGAAAAAAACACCCTATATATACTTAGATGACCATTGTAGGTGAGAAAGATGCTAAGTCTACTTCGAGAACAATCTTAAGTATTCTAAGTCACTTTTAACTATGATCTACAACAATTTTATAGAGTTCAAATAAACTAAAAATATTCTATTGCAATTATTATATGATTACAAAAAGTCTCTAGTTTCTATTTCATAACATTCCCTAGATATCATCAGTAGACTTTGAAGGCGTTTATCTCAAAACTGGCCTTTTTGACTTATCATGTTTTAGAATGAAGCCGTCGATATAAGTATGAAAGTATCAAATTGGTTAAGGTCGTACTGCCGCATTTTTATTTTCGAATGCAATAGTATCAGAAAAGTACGGTCGTATCAACTTTCTGATCACTGTAATATACATACATACACAAAGAGAAACCGAAAGAAATGTATAAGCGTATGTGTATTCATTTTTATAAAAAGCCGATTGATGTTCGGCACTCTGGTGCTTCTCTGGGCAGGTACGATGTACATCCATATTTAGAAAATAAGTTCCCTTAAAAACAATTTAAAATTACATATGTACATACATACATACATTTATTCTTGGTGAGAAATTCTCTTATTTCCAAATAAAAGAGAAAAAAAAAACAAAACATACATACAAACAAATTACCTTTTAATATTCCGTTTCTGATCGGCTCCTGCATCGACTTGCACTTCGTTTTCTTAATAAAACACATTGCTTATACATACATATTTACATAACTATGTATGAAAAGAAAAAACCACACAAAAGCAACCACATTAATTTCTGACTAAAAACCAATTTGTAAGAGAAAATAATTTTTAATTTTCATGTAAGCAAAAGTATTTTTTAACATAAAAAGCATACACAATAAATTTCTCGCAGTGCGTTTGGGAAAAATTAGTAAAAAGATAAGCAAAATTTTATCTCAGATAAGACTGAATGAAAGAGAATAAGAATACGTGTGAATTCGATTTGCAAAAATTTGCTACATGATGTTTACCCATGATATATAAGATAACAATTTATTATGTATTTATTTATGTATTAATTTGATTTATTTAATTGTTTTTTCTGGAAGAAATATCTTAGTATATAATTAGATGGTAGTTTTATATCAAAGTATATTATTTATTTATTTTATTTATTATTATTTATTTAATTGTTTTAAAATGTACACATACTATGGTTGCCAGTAGTACTGATTTTGCCAGTACATGTACTGATTTTTGTTTAAAGTACTGATTTATGCATAACTAGAAAATCAGTACGCAAATGTACTGATTTTTTCATGTATGTATTGTTTTTATATATTAATTATGATCAATGTATAAGAAAGCCTGTCATAGTGTTTATTTATTTTCTTTGAATCCCCACTGATCTTTACTTTACGTTCGCCTTAAAGCGAATTTATTTTCAAAGTGGTTTCCATATAATGCTCAAGCAAATTCTGCCAAAACTGTCAGAGATCATATAAATTTTAGTTTAAGTTAATGTTAACTTTATTAAGATTTTTTTAATTTAAATTTGCAAGAAAGATTTGCTATAAGTGATTTCTCATACATGCAAATAATGAATCAATGAATTAATTTCATAATATGAAATTAATGAGTGAGTAATGAGTTTGTATATTATACAAACATCTATATAATTAATAGGCGAACATGTTTTTTGTAATCCGTTTTACGCTGGTATCACTGCACCGATCTTAAAAAGATTTATATGGTTTTAAAGGATTTTTTATACAGATGTGCAGAATCTATATTTTATTGAAATCGGTTTAGTATTTTGGGAGCTATAAGCGTTTAAAGTTGCTACTACTACATGCAAACATATTACACACGCATTTATTAGCTTATAAGTAAAAAATAACCAAAACATGGGTGTGTGTGTGTGTGTGTTTGTAGTATTTCTCTTGATCTAACAATTTTTTTCTCTTATTTGTTGTTGTATGAAAGCCATAATACTTAAAGGAAGAGAGTTGAATAAATTGAATTAACTTGGTTAAAGGGATTTTGTTTATGTTCTTTTTTTTAATTTCATGTATTAATTAATTATGGTTGCATATGTACGTATGTATCTTTCTGTTTTATGACTTCGTGTTTTTAATAAATTAATACATATTTGCTCAATGCAAGACTCAGTTTAAATAAAATGCTATATGTAGTACATCCATGTATGTAACACAACTTCATGTTCTTATATAAATTTATTTTCATGTAATTTTTTAACGTATTGTAATATTTGCATTCAGTTCCGCAAAAATTAGAATGTAGTATTCGCATTCGCATGCACTAAACTGGTATTAGTTACATTCCTAGTTAAAGCCTTTTATATTGAAAAAATTAATGTACTGATTTTTTTTTCAATTGTACTGATTTTTTTCTCTCATGTACTGATTTCTACGATTTCAAAACTGGCAACCCTAACACATACATACATACATATGTATGTATGTACATAAATATCACTTCTTATTATTACATTTAGGGCCATTTTCACAACTTACCTTTAGTTATAATTATGTAGGATTTTGGCTGCCCTATAAATAGTTTTTCATTATTACAACTTGAATTTTTATTGGTATTATTATCAATAATAATAATATTTAATGGATGAAAAAATAATAAGAGAAGGTATTATCCTTATTAGCCATTTATCGGGCAGACAAAATCCTGCCTTTAGGTAAAGGCAAGGTGTGAAAATGGCCCTTAATATGAAACGAAGCGCACCATTATAAAAGCCGACAAGAACTAAATGTGATTACAAATTTTTAACATGGAAGAATGGAAGAGTGTGTGGAATTGTTTTTTTTTTTTAAGATGATAAGTTATTGAGAGAGGTATAGGTTAATTTCGAATAGAGAAAGAATCTGTGATTATTATGTTAGAGGTAATTATTACAATCTCACGACTATAATCAAAGTACATACATATATGTATATGTAAGTATGTAAGTACTTATATCCTTGCTATTATACTGTTTGTTGTTTTGTGATTGATTTTTTGTTGTTGTTATATTTTCTGGCTTTTGTCGTAGCGGCTATGTATTAATTTAAAAGAAAGTCTCGGTTCACGTACTTGTGTGAACTGGTACTAATAGGTTGATTATTACATGGAAGGTTAATTCTGCAATCGTTTAATATGTAAATCCATGCAGGAAAACGAACTGAAACAATATTACTCACGTGACCGGTCCCCAAGTGATAGCGACTAGTCCGAGTTCTAACACTTCCTATGAAGCGGACCAGTCACTTTTACATGGGAATGACCTAGGATGGGGTTAATTGATACTTCTTATGCACCTTGTCACTGAACTATCCCATAGGGACCTATTCCGTGTAGAATAATATCCTCACAAAAACATAAATGTGAAAAACGGCCAAGTTCCTATCCGAAATTTCGGCCATTAAAAGTTGTGAGATATAAATTTTGACCAAGTTCTTCTTTGCCACAATACCTAACACAGAAATATGTTCTGTATGATAAAAATTTGTAATCGTAAGGGTGTCATATAATTTCTAGTGCAATGTGTATGAAAGGTTTTAATAAAATGTATGTTAATTTTGAACTTGAAGTGCTTGTTTCCGCCCTCTGATAGCAACTTCTGGGTTTTCAGATTTTTCTTAGTGATCTCCTATCTAGATTTATTTGTGTTTCAAATTTAAGCTCGCTAGTGCGAATTGGAGTTTTAACGTCGTGGCCCCGCATACCGGGTAAAACTTTTTGGTTTTAAGATTTTCCCGTTGGCTTACGCAGCTACACTAGTGTATAAAATTTCAGCTCTCTAGAGCGAATTATATCTTTAGATTTTATCAGCATTACCTCTCCCCACTATTCCTAACTCAAAATTTTGTTGTGAGCAGCGCTTATAATTCATGCTAATTTTCTTCTAAAATATGGTAGACCGATGTAGATTAAACACAAGGCTAACATTTTATGGGAGTGATCAAGCCCAATTTTTAAGGTGGTTCAAGATTTCATTAAATTGGCTTGAATTAAAACTGTATATTAAGTATTTAGTTCAAAACAATATTAGCGTGGCCCCGCCCATTCTGGTAAAATTTTTTGGGTTTTCAAATTTTTCTAGTTTTATTCTCACTTAGACCTACTTGTATATCAAATTTCAGCTCCTTAGCGCAACTTTTAATTTTTATGGGCGTAACCCCGTCCACTCTTCCAAAGTCAAAATTTTTTTGGGTCAGTGCTATTATTCGTGTCTAGTTTCGTTCCAAACGGCTAATAATAGCTAGATAAATAGTATATCTAAATATGCTGAGCCGCTGGGCATTAAAATGAGGGCGTGTCAACGCCCAGTTTTTTAACAAAAATTTATAGCCTTGCATTACCGCAGTATATATGCCGAATTTCAATAAAATAGCTTCCATGAAGAAGCGCCTTAGACTAGCATCTTTAATTCTCAACTTTATGGGCGTAGCCCCGCCCCCTGGTTAAAATTTTCGTGTTTTTAGATTTGTCTGGTTCATTTCTCACCTAGATCTTCTCGTGTACCAAATTTTAGCTCTCTAGCAATAGCGGAAGTGCTTCATCAATTTGATGAGTGTGTCAGTGGTCAGTGGTCAGTGAGTATGTCTTAAAATATGCACTTTTTGCACCTCCATATCTCCGGAACCTTTCATTTTAATGCATATGAGGTTACATGAATTTATTCTAATTATGATTTAAATTTCATAATATTACGGTCGCGGGGAACAAAGTTATGAGGGGGTAAAAACAGTTCGAATGGCTTCGTGTAAATATACACACTGCGTGCATTGGCCTGAACTTGGCCTGGCGCACTATCGTGCGCCTATATCTGAAATAAAACTAGACAATTCTGAATGTGATTCTGTAACCATAAGTTTACTAAGAATACAATAATTTTTTCACATTCATCAGTAATAGTCGAAAGGAATATTAGCCAAGTGAATTTGAATGAAATAAAATTACGAAATCGTTTGGATACTTATGCAAGAAATACAATAACTTTTTGTATAATTTTTATTTATCATATTTCTTTTCTCATTTATTTTCATATATACATTAGGGATATAACTTTTTAACAATTTTTTAAAATATCCGACAGAGCATAAAAAACTAAAAGGGAACGTACATATATTTATTTTTTTGCAAGGGTCAAAAAAGTTCACACACCAACCGCGATGGACTTTTTTTCTCTTTGGTTAAAAAAAAACTAATAAAATGTTTAATTTAAAAAAAATATTAATTAATAAACACCATATAAAATTACGAATATACAATATTGCCTCGAAATAATTTTAGATTATGTAAAATAATATTTTTGTTAGTTCAAGTGCGTGCTTTAAGTGTTTAGAAAAATCAATTGGTGCGTGAAATTTTTTGAGAAAAATTACGAAGGATTATGATTTTCGTGGTTGGACATGGTTGACCTCATGGTAATATGCCAAAAAATTGGTTATACCCCTAATGTACATACATACATATGTATGTCCATATCACTGTTCTGCAACTAGAAATTTAAATGTCCTAAAGTGTTTCGCTGAAGTATATAACGCGCAAATATATATATATATATATATATATATATATATATATATATATATATATATATATATATATATGAGGTACAAACCTTAGTCCCAATTTACACTATGCAAGTCTTATTGCTAAGCTGAATACTTTGTTAGGGGAGAGAGACGGCGGGAAAAGAAACGTTGCTGTTCCCCTCGTCTCTCTCTCCATAAAACGAATCAGTTTAGCAATAAGACTTGCATAGTGTGATTTGGGACTTAAGAAACTCATCAGTAAGCTTCAACCAATGTTGCAACTACATATGTAATTGTAAAAAGGTTGCAAAAAATTAAATTACTCGTAATTCAGTAAAGTGTGACTTTGACACGAAGGCTTCCGTACGGACATTAGATATATATCGTCGCTGTTTTAACTAACTGACCTAACTGACCTAACTGACATATTTTTGAAAAATGAGTTAAGTCCTCTACAAGACTTTATAAGTCATAATACACATTGTCAACAATTTTCATGGATGTAAGCATTACTTTCGTGCCTATATAAGTAAAAAGATTTCTGACGCAACTATAAGAGTGAATGTATAAAACAAATATAAAAGCTGCTCTCCTGTAAAATATTTAAAATGTTAGTTAGGTCAGTTAGTTAAACCAGCGACGATATGTAATAAATACTATACGAATTATGAAATTTGTTTTCGTTTTTGTGATTTTTATCGGTTCTTAGGGTTTTTTTTTAAGTTTCGGCGTATTTTATTGATTTTTTTTTTGCATTTTTTGTGTTTTTTCGGTTTTGGCGATTTATTTTAGTTTAAGCAATTTTTTTTTGTTCTGGCTCTTTTATTCGTTTTGGCGATTTTTTCGATTTTTTTGGCGTTTTTTTAATTTTGACGATTTTTTCAATTCTGACGATTTTTTCGGTCTTTGGCGATTTATTTTAGTTTTAGAGATTTTTTTATATGTATTTATGTTGTTTTGGGAGAAAATATGCAAAAAAACTTAAAAAATAGGCCTCAAGACAAGATCCAGCTAACGAACGATCATCGCTAGACCCGTCAAATGTTTTAAGAGTCCGCTTTAAAAATACCAATATTTGATTTGAGAGGGATAACAAAGTCGTGATTTTCACATCCATGCAGCGTGAGCCGCTCTAGTAAACATATAAATGTACACTAGGCTGTCCAAAAAAAAAAAAAATAATAATTTTGGGGCTCAAGCATATTTTTCAGATTTTTAGAAAAAAAGGCGAATTTTTTAGCAAAAATCGAGTTAGCTGGCCATTTTTTGTGTTTTCTTCATACATTTCTCAAAAATCACGATTTTCTTCACTTGAGGCAACAATTTAAGAGGAAAATGACCATGCTTTACTTTTTTGGTGTGCAAAAACTATAAGTTTTGGAATGAGTTTGCTCTTTTGTGTAATTTTTTTTATAAATTTTGTGAACAACGTTTTACAGGTTTTGACACTTTTATAAAAATGAAAAAAGCTGATGATTTATTTTAAAAGGTCAATAATTTCTTAATAATTTGGAAGAAATAATTTCTGAATCTGTTCTCACCGTTCCTGAGCTAAACCCGGGTTTTTTTGGATCCCTTAATGCACATATTAGTGTCCTGCACAAGACATCTTATAAGAACTTTCAAGACATGCGGGATTTTTCAAATGCTTTACTACAGCGAAATCTTATAAAACAAACGTTAACAACACTGTTTGCAAGAAATTTGTTGCAGTATTGTAGGTATAGGAGTAAAGAAGAAAACACTTCGTGATGGAAGAATTTGTGATGCTTGCTTTTTTCTACGCATAAGCGCGTGTACAAACGTTATGCATGTATATGTGTATGATCTTTTATTTTTCTGCGCACATGAAAACGCACACACATGCATTAACATTATTTGTATGCGGTTAATCACATAAAAGCTTACCATCTACATCTTACACACACACTCAAACGTACAGTATGCAAAATAACAAGCATACACAAATCAACACTACTTCTTTTGAGTGTTTGTTACAAACAAGCCGTCTTGGCGACATCGCTTGTTAACACTGATATACACTTACACCAATACATCCATCGTGCTTCGCTTAGGCCTAATAAATCAGTCAAGGTTTAAACGCTGGTTTAGTTAAACTTAACTCAAGTTTATTTATAGTTTAAACTAAACAGGAGTAAATCAGTGGACCATACTTTCTGTGTAGTTAAAAAAAAGCAATATTGTGGCAGCACTAGAATAAATGTAAAAAAACAGCTGTTTTGTAGCAGGCTATCAATTATTTGCACAATCAAAGAGACAAAAAAGTTAAGAAAATTTCAATTATATGTCACCAACTTGTACCAAGAAAGGAATTATGTATATGCTTGGCAAAGTAGAATAGTATAAAAGAATACTAGAGTGTAAGAAAATAGGTCGAACAAGATGTGAAGAAAAATTGGAGGCTTGGAAAAAAGTTGAAAGCTCTTTCAATGCAAAACATATGGTCTGTAAGTAACAAAACCATATGGCTTGTATTGGTGGTTTAAACGCCCAATTTTATGCGTTTACAGATGGTTTAAATACTGTATTGATTTATAGGCTTGCTAGCTTAAACACATTTTAAACCAAAAATGGAGATTAACTTGCACTGATTTATTAGCCCTTATAGTACGACAGCATTTATTATTGGTTTAGTATGATGCATGCGACATGAATACATTTAAAAATTATGACGTATTTACATTTCAAGACTGTTTACGCAGGTCTCTAGTACATATGTACATATATATGAAAATTTTTTGAAATAATTGTTAATTTGTTTGAATAAAATATAAAAAAGTTGTATTAAAAATTGCTTCGATGATTTTAAAAATAAAATGCAGCTTTTGCAGATTGATTCGTGAAAACTTTTATAATTTGCCGATTTTGTCGCTTAGAACTCTAGCAAAACTGAGCGTTGTCTCAGGCATTCAAAATTAGTTTCGGCGACCATGAAACGAAAATCGTTGGAGTACGGTGCAATAAACTTCTTAAATAAAAGCATTATAATCACTGCAAGTTGTATGGATATTCAACTCAAGCTAAATCCCTTTTAACCTTCTATTTATGTATGCAAGTATGTTTACACATTTATGTACCTTGCGATACAACTTCTTTCGGTCCTATAACTCATATTTCCTGTTATAATTAATGAACAAATATTTAATTGCTAATGAACACTGTATGTGGTGTAATCTTTGAACTCATTTGTGTTGTAATAAATTTACGGGGAAATGACTTTGAACATTTTAGCACTTTCCTTTTCCTCTCAAAGTACAAACTGCCATATCAAGTTGAACTTTGACTTGGATTATTTATGGTGCAAACTTTTGCAATATGTGCTAGTGTTACACTCTTTTTGTACAATAATTTTCTTCTATGTCTTTTTTTTTTTTTTTTTTTGTTCTTTTAAATGGAAAACTTACATGTCACGACTAACCAAGCATAAACTCATTGTTTGTTTTTTATGTTACCATACCACATGTATTCTTGGAATCAAACAATGGCATTCATTATGGTGTACTGGGGAAAATTTCAATATGTACCAGGCAACTGCGTGATTACAAATCAAATGGCAGAATTTTGCATTCTCTAAAATTAATATTGAGCTAGCTTTTAACATTAAAAAAAAAATGAAAGATGTTATTGCATGATCAATGATACTGTTGTTATTAAATGCTTGCCACTGCTTGCAATTTCTATTCATTCATATGATTTACTTAGGCAATGAATCATTGATGATTGCTTTTAAAACTTCTTAAAACTCCTTCTGAAAAATATAGTTTTATGTAATATTATAAAATCAAATAGCTAGGCTAATTTTATTTTATAAATTATTTTAATATAGGGTGTTTTTTTAAGGGGTATAGAACTTTGAATTGAAATAAAACACAAGAAAATCGTTTTAATGTCCATCAATTTGGCTTTATTGAAAGGATAATTTTATGCCATTAATGTTTAAATATGATTTCGGGCATGTGGCCGCCGCGGCTGGCTCGAATAAAGCCAATTCTACAGGTCCAATTTTCAACCACTTTTTCGAGCATATGGGGCCGTATGTTGGCAATAACGCCACGAATGTTGGCTTCCAAGTCCCCTAACGTTTCTGGTTTGTTGGCGTAGACGAGCGACTTCACATATCCCCAAAGAAAATAATCCAATGGTGTCAAATCACACGATCTTGGTGGCCAATTGACAGGTCCATTCCGCGAATTATGCGCTCATCGAATGTTTCCTTCAATAAATCGATTGTGACGTGCGCTGTGTGGCATGTAGCGCCGTCTTGTTGGAACCACAACTCATCCACATTCATGCCATCCAATTCGGGAACAAAATAGTCGGTTAGTCGGCTCCAATTGCTGTGCACGGTGGCGAATCGATTCATTCGGGTCCTCTTCAACACTTTGCTCTACAGCGGCAATTGTTTCTTCGGTGCGCACTGTTCGACGTCTCTGCGGATGCGTATCATCACATAGAGTAAACGTAGTGCGAAAACGATCCATGGTTAACCGAATTAATTGCTCTGATGGACGATTATGTCGACCATAAAATGGACGGAGCTTGCGGTAAACTTCGCGAACTGAACCATTATTTTCGAAATAAATTTGCACGATTTGCAAGCGTTGTTCTTTTGTCAACCTGTTCATGATGAAATGGCAAACCAAACTAAATATTAATCACTTGACAGCTGACAAAATGGCCGCCAGTTAAAAAAGTGATGCCAACTTAAAGTTCTATACCTCAATAAAAAACACCCTTTACAAGAAAAACTATTAATTACTACGTAATGTTTTATTAACTTAAGACTTAATTTAGTCAACGTGCTTTTAGGAGTTATTTGATTATTACACAAAACAATTAAAAAACAGTAAGAATTTTTTATTTATTTTTACTAGCACCACTTTAGTCAATTGTTAGAGAGGTAATTTTGCAAACAATATCATTAGTACATATTGTTGTTAAGTCACAAAATAAAAATAAATATTGTAAGAGTGAGTGAAGAATGGAAGTAAATTAACTTATACAGTTCTTTAATATATATCGATACAAATTTGTAAGTAAAGGCTAGGATTTGCTATCCTACAAAATCGTATGACTTGATAAAACAAAATTTTTTCATATGTCATTCTCCTCTAAAGTTTAGTGCAACAAATTGCAAAAAATTGAAAAAATGCTTTTAACTTCTTAAATTTTGTGTTTTCAAAATTATCTGGTATTTGTTAAGAAAATAAAAAAAAACTAATCAATTGATTCGCAGTGTAAGTAATTATTATGTTCCAAAAATATTCACACCTTTCAACAAAGCACACACACACACACAAAAAGGGAAACAAAAAGCATTTTACATGTTCCAAACATCGAGCACAAAGTCGTACTAGACCCCTGCACAAGACCACTTACAAGAACTTTTAAGACATTAAGGATTTTTCAAATGCTTTATTACAGCGAATTAATCTAAAAAAAACACGCTTAACAACAGTGTTTGCAAGAAATTTGTTTCAGTTATTGCAGGTATAGGAGTAAAGAAGAAAATACTTCGTGACGAAAAAATTTGTGATGCTTGCTTCTTCCTACGCATGGGCGCTTACACACGTTGCGAGTATAACAGTGATGGGAATTGGAAGTCTTGATTTCGTGCCAAATCTGCTTTTAAATAGTGCCAAAATCACTTGAATAGTGCCAAACCATTTTTTATGTAATTTTAATGCTGGGACTTGATGTTCATTTAAATTATGGTTCTTGAATGATAATTTATTGTGTTTATAACTAGAAAAATTTACGAATATCACAAAAAACTAAAATTAGTTGTATATATACATTAATACATTTAGTGCCCTATTTTCGATATAATCGTGCGAGACATGTAGTAAAAAATTAACTTTTTATACCCTTTACCAAAAAATGGTAAAAGGGTATATATAGGTTTGTCATTCCGTTTGTAATTTCTAGAATATTAATAAGCGAGCCATAAAGTATATATATTCTGGAACCTTATGCATAGGGAACACGAATAAGCGATGTCCGTCTGTCCGTCTGTCTGTACGTGAAAACGGTTTTGCGAAGCTCCTAGAAAAGCTAGAGACTCCGTTCTTCGACTGGTGGGTCAGAAATGGTCGATATAAGATTGGTATTGAAAATCAGCAAAATCGAGCAGACGGTTTCAGAGCTGGGAGACTTAAATTTCATTTTGCCACACAAAATAAATACCGAAAAGTAGTTTTTAATAATTTTTTATTAAAGAAACTTATATATATATATATATATTTATATATATATATATATATATATATATATATATATATATATATATATATATATATATGTATATATATATTTTTTTTTAATTATTTTTATTAAATGAACTTATTTTATACTTCACCACGAATAAAATTGGGTTTTAAAAGAAAAAAAAATTAAAAAAATTTAAAAAGACGTTTCCAGGGTTAGAAAACTTTAACTTTTTTTCTTATACAAAAGCAACTTACTAAAACAAAATTTTCCTTTGTTACTATAAATTAAACTTATCTTATATTCTTAGAAGCAAAAGATTGGCGTAAGAAATCAGAAAAGTTAAAAAGGATGATTCCAGGGTTGGGAAACTGAAACTTTTTGTGATATAAAAAATTAACTACAGAAAATTAATTTTTATTTTTTTTAATAAATAAACTTATTTTATGTATCAGTACGAATAAAATTGGTATTTTAAATTAAGAATTGAACTTCAAAAAATTAAAAGGATGTTTCCAGGGTTGGAAAACTTTAACTTTTTTTATACAAAAGTAACTTACTAAAACAAATTTTTCGTTTTTTTCTATAAATTAAACATATCTTATATTCTTAAAAGAAAGAGATTGGTGTAAGAAATCAGAAAAATCAAAAAGGATGATTCCAGGGTTGGGATACTTACTCTTCTTGTGATATAAAAAATTGACTACCGAAAACTAATATTAATTTTTTTTTTAATAAATAAACTTATTTTATGCTATAGTACGAATAAAATTGGTATTTCAATTTATAAAAATGTAAAACACGTTGCCAGTGTTGTAAAACTTTACTTTCTTTTATACAAAAGTAATTTACTAAAGCAAATTTTTCTTTTTTCTCTATAAATTAAAAATATCTTATAGTCTTAAAAGAAAGAGATTAGTACAAGAAATCATAAAACTCAAAAAGTATGATTCCAGGGTTGGAAAACCCACACTTTTTGTGATATAAACAATTAGCTACCGAATACTATTTTTTATTTTTTTTTTAAATATACTTATTTTATACTTCAGTACGAATGAATTTGGTGTTTCAAATTAAAACAAAAATTAAAAAATTAAAACGACGTTTCCAGGTTTGGGAAACCTTATTTTTTATACAAAAGTAACTTACTAAAACAAATTTTTTCTTTTTGACTATAAATTAAACACATCTTACATTCTTAAAAAAAGATTGGTATAAGAAATCAGAAAAATCACAAAGGAGGATTCCAGGGTTGGGAAACTTACACTCCTTGTGATATAAAAAATTAACTACCGAAAACTAATTTTTATTTTATTTTTTTAATTAAATAAAATAATTTTTGGATTGAGTACGAATAAAATTAGTATTTCAAATAAACAAAAGCAATTAAAAAATTAAAAACACGATTCCAGTGTTGGAAAACTTTATTTTTTTTTTTGACATAAGTAACTTACTTAAAAAAATTTTTCCTTTTCTTTATAAATTAAACATATCTTATATTCTTAAAAGAAAAATATTAATGCAAGAAAACAGAAAAATCAAAAAGGATGATTTCAGGGTTGGAAAAGTTACACTTTTTGTGATATATAAAAGTAACTAAGTCTAATTAATTTTTATCTTTGCCTTTATAAATTATATATATTTTACGTTTTGGAAATAAAAGTTTTTTGTAGAAAACTATAAAAATAAAAACCACAGCTCCAGGGCAGGAAACTTTGAACTTTTTTTTCTGGATATTAAAGTAAATAAATAAAACATTTTTAAGAACTACTAGATTGGTATAAGGAATCAGAAAAATCTAAAATTATGATTTTAGGGTTTGAAAATTAATTTTTTTTATACATAAAAGTAACTAGGTCAAATTATTTTTTCTTTTTGTTTATACTTTATGTTTGTGCTTATGTATGTATCTCTATACTACATAAAAGCACTTTGGTAAAGGGTATATAAGATTCGGCACAGCCGAATATAGCACTCTTACTTGTTTATTATCAAAATTGCAAAATTATTGATAACTTTTAAAACACATGCTGTAAAATTTATCGTGAGTGACAATTTACGTATGTACTCACCCAGTTGTCGACATCGACATCACTTTAATACAATATCAAAAAATTGGGATTTATTTACTCGCTCTCGAGAACAATTCTGTGCTACTGCCAATATATTCTGTTAGCTTAGGTCTAGAAAATAGCATAAACCTACCAACAGGAGTCAGTTATTTTCGACAAGGGGTACACAAGCCCCAATTTTTTGGTATTGTGTTAAAGTGACGACGATATCGCCAACTGGGATAGGGGTGAATGCTCGATATGTATGCATTATATATTAATAATTTTTACTTATTTACAAGAAATACAAATATGTATAAAAACATTTTTTACGTTATAGTATGATTCTAAAGGACATACCTAAAGCCTATAATAAACCTAAACTAATTTAAATGATAAAATATATATATATATATGTATATGTATATGTGTATACTTAGTGGCAATTATAGTTTGTAGTTTTTTATGGTTAATATACTGTCGAGTTGTACAAATTCGTGCACGTTAAAAATATTTATAATTGTTAGCTATTTATTTTAATCAAACAAAGATTCTGTCGGTATAGTAGAATTCGTATTGCTTTATTGGTTCATAATTTTATATGTATTACGATTATAACAAGATCTATTGTCAGACTTCAAAAATTTTTACCATGTATTAAAGATGCTACAGTCCATTTTTATTTTTGAGCAAATTTCGAACTAAAAATATACTTTCCACGCTTGATGAAGAGTAGAAAATAAAAAGAATACCTTGAAAGATTCGATAAAAATTACTTAAAAATTTTTCATTGAAACTATTATTTACGTCTCCATGTCTTTCAAAACTCACTCACATTTAAACTCTTGAAATTTTAAATGTTCAAAGTCTAATATAGATCTGTATTCACTTTTAATTTTTTCACTTATTTTATTTCGTTAAGCAGCATTATTTTTTATCAAAAGGAACAGTATTATTTGTGTCTCCACTTAGAACATATTCTGGCGCACACTTTGGAAAGCAATTCAAATAATAGTCCTTGAAATTATATTTATGGCCTGTTTCACAATAACGAAAGAAACTGAAGCGAAACTTACGAGTGAAAATTTATGTTGAAAGCAACAATAAAATATGAATATTTTCTTTTGTTTTAAATATAAATTGTAAGACGAAAGTTTCGCTTCGTTATTGTGAAACAGCCCATTAGTTTTCAGATATGACACAAAAACATATAAGAAGACTTTAATTCTATTTTTGAATTCTACACTCAGGGAAAAGCTGCAACTTAAAAAAAAAGAACGCGTCACATTAACTCAATAATTTTCAATATAATAGAAATTATACTTTGAGAAACTTAGAAATAAACAAAATTAACAAATTAACAGTGGTTAACGTGACTGGATTCAATACCGCAGATAAAACATTTAAAACATTTGGTTTTAACTTTCTCACGTTGCTATTCAAAATTGACTTCTGCAACATACGGGGCCTAAGATCGAATTTTATCTCTGTATATGCACACATTTGTCTCCATCGACCGGATGTTTTCGCCTTATGTGAGACCCAGGTGTCTGAGAATGCTGATCCACAGGATTTTTAGATACCTGGTAATCAACTTCTATCGCTTTTTAACTTTCATCGGGGAATTGCAATGTACATTCGCAATACAGTTGTGTACCAATGCCAGCAATCACTAGGCATATCTGATGCTGAATTTAGCTGTCTCTGGGTTAAATTCCAAATCAGGGCACACTGTTTGCATTTCGGATTTGTCTACAGAAGTCCAAACGCAGAAAGGGATACTACCATTTCTGGCTTCGATGCCCTTTCTGACTACATATCGAAGATCCTAGAGAGTTGTCCGAACAGTGAGATCGTTATTGCTGGTGATTTCAATGTTCACAATTCAACTTGGCTTCGCCACTCGAGCCGTACAACTACGGAAGGCCAATATGTTGAGTTATTCGCAGCGCATAACCACCTAGTGCAACTTGTGAATAAACCAGCACACATTCCGTGTGTTGAAGGGCACCAACAAAATACACTCGACCTCTTTCTCACTTCACATCCAGATAAGTATGAAGTAAATGTTAACGCACCTCTCGGTAATTCAGATAACTGTACCATTTCGGCCTCCTTTTCGTTCTCAGCACTTCTACAGCTACGAAACGACTAAAATACATCTACGAAAAGGCTCGTTGGGCTCAGCTCATCGAATTTTTTCGGCATTTTAATTGGAAGCTATGTTTCCTAGACAATGATGCCAATGCCATGGCCAAAATGGTCGAAAGTATAATTTTGATGGGCATGAAAGCTTTCATACCATCAAAAAAAATTTCGATTCAGCCCAAAGAGAAACTCTGGTTTAATCAGACATGCAAAAACGCAGTCAGATCTAGAGACGAAGCATTCAATATTTGGCGAAGTAATCAAAATGCCGATAGTTATTTGCTACGCAAAAGGGCGAGATCTTCGTGTGCCAAAGTACTGAGGCGTGAAAAAGCTCTTTACGAGAATCGTCTCCATGCTAAAGCTCTTGCTGCCCCTCCGGGTATTAAGAGCTTCTGGTCATTCGTTAAAAGAGTAAAGAATAATGCTAGTTCTTCAATTCCGACTATTTTAAAGGATGACTTAATATTCACTGACCCGGCCGATAAAGCTAACCTACTGGCTGAAATATTTGCAAGTAATTCTTACTTGCCGGAAAGCAATCAGCCTCTGCATATGCTAGAGAGAGTATCCACTACTATGCATAAGATATTCTTTCGAGCTCGGGCAGTAAAAAGGGTTTTGTCGGAACTCAACATAAACAAGTCTCCCGGGCCGGATGGCATTCCAGCACTGGTCTTGAAACAGTGCTCCTCGACGCCCATTAGCTAACCTCTTCAGCACGTTGTACCATGTTGGTGAGTTCCCAGTGTGTTGGAAAATTGCTAATGTTACGCCAATCCCTAAAAGAGGAGAAGCTACTAACCCTGAAAATTATCGCCCAATCGCAATATGTTCTGCACTTTCCAAAGTGGTGGAAAGTATGGTATATTTCCATCTTGTAAGGTATTTGGAGTCCAACAGCTTACTTACGGGAGACCTACTAGCCCTCCTCTCAGAGAAATGGTGTAATTCAGTCCACCATTTTGCAAAAGTAAGGTGGTGGCTCTAGATATCTCCAAGGCGTTTGATAGAGTGTGGCATGATCCACTTTTGTCAAAATGTATTGCCATTGGTGTCGGTGATAATTTCTCTCGTTTCTTATCGAGTTTCCTCAGGGATCGCACTATAAGAGTTTTTATAGATGGGATCTCATCAAATGAGTTCAAGTTAAATTCAGGGGTACCGCAAGGTTCCGTTCTTTCACCAAATCTATTCCTTATCTTTATAAACGACCTTCTATGAAAAACTTTCAATCCTATCTACTCTTTCGCGGACAAAAGCAGCATTTGCCATTCTTTCTCATTCAGCAATAGACCTAGCCTGCCGCAGGTTGAGGCTATGCGACGAACAATGAATGAGACTTTAAACTATGATTTGGAAAAAATTTCTGAATGGGGCCATGCGAACAAGGTCGACTTTAATGCTCATAAGACCCAATGTTGCATGGTTACACATAGACGTATGACCGAAAATGCTGTTGCCTCTGTAACTATGGGGGGTATAAATATTAAGGAATCAGATGCTCTTGATGTTCTTGGCATGAAAATACAGTGTGATGTTCGTCGGACTGTTGGACTGAACACATTTTTCAAATTGCAAAAGAAGCATTCAAGTGCCTCGGCCCCATCTGATCTCCTTACTATTTATACCACTTATATCCGTCCGAAAATGGAATACAACTCTCATGTATGGGCCCACGCTTCAAAGTCTATTTTGGGGCTGCTCGACCGCGTACAGGAGAGGGCGAAGAAGCTCATCGGTGACAGTAGGGTATCCAACTCTATTGATTCATTGGAGCATCGACGCAATGTGGGGTGTATTTCATTGTTCTATCGTTACTACAACGGAATGTGTGCTAATGAAATTAGGGAACTTGTTCCTGAAACCAGCACATTTATACGTACAACACGTGCCTCATTCAGAGCACATTCCTTTGTGGTCGATTGGCCAATGCAACGCACCATGCATTACAGAGAAATTCCTTTTTTAGCCGCACTGTTCGTATGTGGAATCAACTACCTGCGGAGGTCTTTCCTGTCACTACCAGCGTGGGAAGATATTTGATTTAAGTCCACAGACACTACTCCCTCTATCCTCCTTCCCTATAACCTATTTTCCTAGTTCTAGCACAATGCATTGCATGAGTAGGGGTTATCCCCTGATTGCTGGTCCTATTAAAAAAAAAAATACTGTAAATTAAAATTTTTCCATATTGAAATAAAAAAATTTCAACATGACTAGACTTTTGTTAATGTTTTTTATTAATTCAATAGGGTTTTTATTAATTTTAAGCTGTTTTTTCCCTGGATGTACAACTTTATGCTGGGAAAATTAGTTTTTGATTATTAATAGTTCAATTTCAGGGCCGCAATAATTTTATTCCGTTGGAAGATGGTGAGAAATTTGATATATATTGTCAACAGAAAGATCATCAATATATTTGTTAAAAAAATTTCGATATAAATGACGAAATAAGAAAGCCTCTTTAAAATTAAATGTAGTCTCACATTTTTTGATTGCATTTCGATAATTTAATATTTCAAGGACATAAGACAAAAATATAAATACATTCAAAGACTCTATCTGCATCAACTTTACGAGACAACCAACGGTTTGGGGAATACTTAAGAATTTCATAAATTTCAAAGTTGAAATATTTCTAAAAATTTATAAATTTACAAACAAGTTTATATATTCATTTTAATAGATCGTCAATGTCTCTGGGCAAACCGTTAATTTAAACTATCAGAACTGAACAGTTGTCAGCCTCAAATCCTCAGTTAGCCGACGGTAATGTAATGTAACTACAACGATAGGAAACAGCTGATCGATATTGTTATGTGAAATGTAATGAAAACGGTTATATAGATGTAATGTAACGTAACCCACTTTTTATATAAATATATCATCAGCTGGTTCCTACTGTTGCAGTTACATTACATTACAGCAGGGCTGTCAGATATGGCGATTTCTCGCCAAATGTGGCGATTTTTCAACTTGTTTGGCGTCCAAATTTATGGTTTGGCGACATGGCGATTTTTCTGGCGATAAATAAATTTGTTGGCGATTTTTCTGGCGACAAATAAATATGTTGGCGATTATTATGGCTATTTTTTTTTAACAAAATTGAACTTCCAAATGTTTCTAATTCAGGAAAATTAGTTTGTTGAAGGAGTAGTTCCAAAAAAAATCCTACCAAAACTCGTCTGCAAGAAGTTAAAGCAACTTGATTTTGATGATCTTTCTATATTAATTATAGTTCATAATGAATTTTTGTATTTGGATGGAGAAAAATTTACAAGAAATAGTTTTTGGCGATTTTAATTCTAATTTTGGCGATTTTCTGATCAATTTTGACACGATAATTTTATAAAAATTTCTATTAAAAACTGTTATATCGAAACAAACTTATTATCAAATATTTACTAAGAAAAACTGCATAAAACTCTTTTTTGGCGACTTTTGGCGATTTTTAAAATCAATTTGGCGAAATAGGTGGGAAAAAATCTGACAACCCTGCATTACAGTCGCCTAACTGAGCCTTAAATATTCATTACATAAAAACGTAAAAAGTACAAAAAGAGTACTTATTATTGCAATAAGAAAATTATCCATATTTAATGGACAAAAAGTGCCAGAAAAGGAGCGAGAGTGCCACAGTGCCAGGAAACATCCAATAGTGCCAAAAATGGCACAATTGTACCACATTTCCCATCACTGGTGTATAATCTTTTTTTATTTTTCTCCACACATATGAACGCACACATGCATTGACATTAGTTGTGTGTGCTTGCTTTAAAAAACCACACTTGAAATCGTAATAGCTTATCGTCTACATCTTACACACACACACACTCAAACGTACAAAATGTAAAACAACAAGCATATACGCATCAACACTACTTCTACATCAATACATCCATCATGCTTCGCTTATTACAGGACATCATTTATTATCAGCGTTGTCAACTTGGTGCGTTTCGCACCATTTTGGGTGCTTTTTGAAATCTTTTGTGCGAAAAATTCCTTAGTTGGTGCGTGGTGCGCTTTTTTGAAGATTTTGGTCCTTTTTTTAATTTTTGTTGTCACCAACGCAAATTTAACACAACAATGGGTTAAAACCGGAAAATTCTTGTTGTGAAACTTGCCAACTTCCTGATAGTGTTAACTGCGATATTAATAGTAATGATATTTATAAAACATCACAATTTGAAATGAAATCTATCTGTCTGATGTCCCGATGATAACAATAATGATGAAAATATTAGCTTTATTAGTTTGAAATAATTGATTTTTGATCTCTTTTTAAAAAGTTTTAAGCATAATTTATAAAATTATTGTACAAAAATTTATCATCTTGCAAACTTATATATGTATGTGCCCTTAATGATGAAAGTTGTATAAGTCATATATTTCTTTGGTCGAGATATTTAGTAGATTACATTTGAACAAATCCAAAAATATTTTTTATTATGCAACAGTTCAATTTAGAGTTGTACTAGTCTCGATTAATATAAATTTATTTTACTATATCGAAACAAAAATGCGTATAACTTAGACCACCTTCAAGCAACCCACAGACCTTGCGAACGTTGGTACAACCTGAGTAGGTTGTGTATGAGATTTAAAGTGTATGGGGTCGTCGTATGAAATTGTGTCTCGGTGATATGAAAGATTAAAAAGATTTGATTTTTTGGCAAGTTGTATAGACATTTCATCATTTCATTTTGTTTTTATTAACGTGACGAATTCAAATTTGCCTTTAAAATGTCATGCAAATGTAAATTTCGTAGTCGTTTGGTTCACTTTCTTTTAGTGTTCTCAAAAGTTTGCTGTTAGAATATGTTTCTTTTCGTATAAACCAAATTTTTTTTGACCAAATATTTTTTCTGCCCTTTTTTACATTCTTCTTCTTCGTTTTGCACGAAAAAATCACCGACTACAATATGCGCAAAAGTACCCGATATCATGTTTACTCAAACATTTTTTTTGTGAAATGAAGTTGTGCGCTAATGTAAAGTTGTTGTATAGTTTGTGTCCAAAACATACAACTTGATAAACCAACGTGTTGTACCAACGGTCGCAGTCTGTGGCTTGCATCATAATCAAGAACACATGTATACTATGTATCTACGAATTTGTATAGTTTTTTTTTTTTGGTTAAGTTTTTTTTTTAATTTTGTTCATATATTGTAAAAGGCTGTTTGTTTTTATTGTTGTATTTTTAATATGGGTAAATGTATTAAACTTCTGATAATTTTTTTTTAATATTTGAATAAAAAAGTTTAGTACTTTTATTAGTTTTGAATCCTTACTATTAATCGTTGATCTCTTTAAAAAGTTTTTTACACAATTTATTTATAATAAAAATGAATATAAGCAAATTTGTTAAGTTTTTGTTATAGAATTATTTTTTTTACCCTGAACTTTTAAAGCCTGTATAAATGTTAAATTTTTAACACAAAAAATTATATTATACTTTTTATGTAAAATTAATTAATTTAATAAATTTTAAACTAAAAAAAGAAATTCTAAGCTTGGTGCGTTTTTTCGTAAATGGCGCGTTTTTTTTCCATTTTGGTGCGTTTTGAAATTTCAAAGTTGACAACGCTGTTTATTATTGGTTTAGTATAATACATGCTACGACAATACATTTAAAAAAGAAGACGTATTTATATCTCAAGACTGTTTATGCAGCCCTCTAACTAGAACATATGTACATATTTAAGTACATAAAAATAAAAATATAATAGTGACAGTAAAATGTATAACAAAGCAGTAGCAAATGTTTTCGTGTTTTAATTTTAAACTTTTGTTTTTCACTTGTTTCAGTTTTTGCTTTACTTCTTGCATGTATTTATATTGCTTATGACTTTAAGCTTTGGCCTTTACTTTCCAAGTAAAGTCTCGAATCAAATGAAATGTTTTAGGCAAGAGGTGTGAGTCAAGAGATATTAGAAGACAAAAAAAATTTATCCATACAATTAATGTTATACTGCAATACATATGTAACTAATGGCTTCACACATACATACATACGTACATACACAGATACGTATATACATTTATATATATTTTCATGGCAACGCAAAGTCCTTATGATTAAAATTTACTAGAAAAAGGAATAATAAAATGTTAAGTATCTATTTTCTTATGTTCTTCACTTCTAATTTGTTTTCACATATATTTGTTGTATAGGGAAAGTTGGTGAAATCACACTGCCTTTCAATAATCAACTTTAGGAAAAATGATTATTTTTATATTTTTTCAATGATATACATATCGCTCATTTACTTCAATAGTGGCACAACTCAAAAAAACCAGTTTTGCAGAAAACGCGTTTTAAGTTTTCAATTTGCATACAACTCAGTGGAGAAATGAAAAAAAATTCTTCTCTCAGGAGGTGATGGTACAAGCTATTTATATGAAATTTTTACACAAGATAAAATACGAAATGCCGCATCTTTCTGCATTATTAACTCAAAAAACTCATTTTTTGAGTTATGCCACTGTTGAAGTAAATGAGCGATATGTACATATGTATGTATGAATGTAGGGATGTGTCTATGCTTGTGCGTATGTTTTTGTATCATATTAATGAATTTTTGTTTATATACACTGTCGGACAAAATAAAGTATAAAATATTTAAACGCATATAAGTTGGTAAAATAAAATTTAAAATAAACATGTTCGGCTAAAAAAGCAACTAAATTTCTTTTATTTCATAAAATTATATTTAAAAAACAAAAAAAAAAAATAATAATATTCAACCTCTAATTTTTAAAATGTCATTACAAAACTAAACTAAGGCATCATTTTACACGACAAAGTAAAGTATTATCGTTTAAACTTGCAATATGCAGTTGATTAATATTTTGTTGCTCCACCATTACTTATAATAAATTCTCTAAGCCGGTTTTCCGTACCTAAAGCTAAATTTTTAAAAAAATCTTTTGGAATCGCTCTCCATTCAACTTGCATTTTATTCCAAAAAGTTTGCAGGTTAGTGCACGATTCCATAGGGATTTGTTATCCAAAATAGTCCATAAATGCTCAATAGGGGTTATTTCTGGGCTTTGAGCAGGCCACTCCAATTTTTCAATATTATTTTCTTCAAAAAATCGTTTCGCCATCTTGCTTGTGTGTTTGGGATCATTATCTTGTTGAAAGATAAAGTCCCCTAAGTCCATTTCTTCAGCGCTACTGTTAAGATTTTCGCGCAAAATGCTAATATAGTGCTCTCCAGTCATTTTGGAATCTATCTTTACCGTCCAGCGCCCGCTGTTGAAAAACAGCCCCACACCATAAGACTTCCCCCACCATGTTTGACCGTATGAATAACATTCTTAGATTAAAGTATTTGTGACGGATGGCACCACACACGCTGTCGACGTTTTGTGTTTTTTTAATTCAAATTTGGACTCATCCGACCAAATCACTCTGTTCCAAAACGATTCTGGCATGCTAATGTATTTTTTTTTTTGCAAAATCTAACCGTTTTTTTACATTGGCCGCACGTAACCATGAATCAAGAAAACAAGATTGCGCATTGCGCAGGTCCGTTATTTTATTTTCTGCCTGTGACGTACATAGATGTAGAATTTTGTTGTAAACAAAAGGCATACATTTGTTAGTGGAATGTGCTCTCTCTTTCACACACTTTTTACAACAAACACACGTGTGTATTCTATATTGACGTATGTACATGCGCAGTAGAAAATTTTTTGTAGGGCTGAGTGCGCAATCTTGTTTTCTTGATTCATGGCACGTAACAACGGTTTTTTCTTCGCAAAGGAACTTCTCAATTCGCTTTGATTAAGCCTTCTTTGTACGGTGCGGGTTGAAATATCTAATTGTAACTCCTCTCTAATCTTTCTAGCAGAAGTAAACGGATCTCTTTTAGCTAGAATTGCTATATGATTATCATCTTTTGCGGAAGTTTTACGTTTTCGACCACATAACGTTTTTAAACTTTCATTTGAATTCCTTTTTTTTATATGCCTCAAATATTTTCCTTGCTCCAGGTATTGATATATTATATTTATTTGACAGATCCTTATATTTAATACCATCTTCACGGTCTTTTACCAGTAGATCCTTCACATCTTTAAACAATGGCTTCATATCAACTTCCTGTAAAAATTCTTTTAATTACATAGTTCAAAATACATAATATTTTAAATAATATTATTATTACTCTTGCAATAAACCAGGAATCTTAATTGCTTAAATTTAACTTACCTTTTATTTTCTATAAAAAAAACACGAAAGCACTTTCACAGAATATTCAAAAAATTAAAATTACACTTTATTTTATCGCACTTGTATTTAACGGCACATTGTTGTTCAAAAGCAATCAAAAGAAAATAATGATCAGCGTGTAAATTATCGTTTTAAAAATAACAAGCGCATGTAAATTTCTAACGGGATTGCATTTTTTTTCTTTTCATTTTCAAAAGCGGCACAGTGAAGAAAAAATTATGAAGCACAGCTTTTATACTTTAAATTGTTCGACAGTGTATATATGTATATGTATGTATATGTACATAAAATTTTTTAAACGCAGAATATATGGAAGATAGGAATATTACCAAATTTACATTAAGCATTTTTTCATGAAATTTCATGAATTTTGTTGCACGCAACTTTTTCTATTTGCTTATTGCAGCGCTATAAAAGAGAATTTTATATAAAAAAGGGCGTAGAATGAATCTCTGATACATTTTTGACAACTGTTTTTATATAACTTGTTCCTCCAGGTCTCCTATTGACAAATAAAAATTTTTCATGCAACTAATTTCATGAAAAAATGCGTAATGTAAATTAGGTATATCTTTGCATGGAATTATACCAAAATTTATGTACACTGAAAAAAATAATTATAGAGGCATTTGCAGATTTTACGAGAACTCTCACAATATATTTATTGAAAAAAAAAAAGAAAATAGGAATGTACAGGGTGGGCCAAAAGAAACCAAGGGGTGTAAAAGTTTAATAACTTTTTTGTTTATTAACTTTTTTTATTTTTTCTTTCAGATTATATAATATACAAAATGGAAATTTTTTACACTAAGTATGAAAAATGATGTCTCTTAAATGACCACCGTTTTCAGCTTCGCACTGATGGGCTCTTTTTAGAGCATTTTCCATAACATCTTTCAAAACTTGTGGCTGTAGCGTTCGAATTTCTGCAACAATATTTGCCTTGAGTTCAAGGATTGTCTCTGGCTTGTTCACATACACTCGCTCCTTCAAAAAACCCCAAAAAAATAGTCGGGTGCTGTCAAATCTGGCGATCGCGCTGGTCAAATAATTTCCGAATTTCGAGAAATTATTCGCTCTCCAAAAATTTGACTTAAAAGTGCCATTGTGTCTCGGGCAGTATGGGCAGTGGCTCCGTCCTGCTGAAACCACATACCAGGTCTGTTTTCAAGAGCAGGACGTAAAAAATTTTCTATCATAAACCGATACCGCTCTCCATTTACGGTTACAGCACTTCCATCTTCATTCTCGAAGAAGTAGGGCCCAATGACATTTTCAGATGTGATCCCACACCATACTGTACACCTGATGGGGTGCAATTGGCGTTGATGAATGGCTCTTGGATTTTGAGAACCCCAGAACCTACAGTTCTGCTTATTAACAAAGCCATTCAAATGAAAATGAGCTTCATCACTCATAATCAAATTTTCAATAAAGTTGATTTCATTTCTGGCCAACTCTTGAAATTTAACTGCAAAATTTAAACGTTGCCGATGATCTGCCGGTTTTAATTCTTGGACCAATTGAACTTTATATGGGTATAACTGTAAATCTTTTTTTAAAATGCGCCGTAGTGACGTACGAGACATTTCTAGCTGAGCAGAACGCCTTCTGCCAGATGTTTCTGGTGCTTCGTTAACACTTTTCTGTACTCGTTCAATATTTTCCGCAGTGCGACTTAAACGTGGTCTACCGGTTCGAGGCAAATCTCTTACGCTGCCACGTTGGTGATGACGATTAACTAAGCAACGAATCATCGCTTCAGAGGGCGAAATTCTGACGTTAAAATGTCGACGATATGCTCTTTGCGTTAAAATAATTGATCTCTGGTTTAAATAATAAAATTCTATTGTTCTGGTACTCTGTTCAGTTGTGAAACTCTCCATTATAAATTCTCCAAGTGTTGTCTATATAATCTGAAAGAAAAAAATAAAAAAAAAATTAATAAACAAAAAAGTTATTAAACTTTTACACCCCTTGGTTTCTTTTGGCCCACCCTGTATAAGGGGCAAGCATGTGCTTTTTTTGCTGAGAGTTAAAAGTGGTGGTTTCAAATAAAAAGTTACCAGCTCTAACGTTATTTTCATTGTAATGGTAGCGGGAACTAAAAATTTTAAATAAAGAATATGTGTGAGGCAAGCATATCCTTGCACGGATTGAAATAAAACTTTACACAGATATAAGAAAAGTATATATATTTGATAAAAGGTCTTTATTTTATTTGAAATTAAATTGTTTGCTTGTTTATTATTTTTTTTTTTTGTTAAGCAATGTCTATATGCATTTCACTCCTGCTTCACGGAACTTAACCCAAAAGATTTTTTTTAGCTAAAAAACTTCATATGTTTATAGTAAGACTCTTAGGGCTAATAAATCAGTGCAAGTTAATCTCCATTTTTGGTTTAAAATGTGATTAAACTAGCAAACCTATAAATCAATACAGTATTTAAAACATCTGTAAACGCATAAAATTGGGCGTTTAAACTACCAATACAGGCCATATGATTTTATTACTTATAGACCATATGTTTTGCATTGAACGAGCTTTCAGCTTTTTTCCCAGCCTCCACTTTTTCTTCAGATCTTGTTCGACCTGTTTTCTTACACTCTAGTATTCTTTTATACTATTCTACTTCGCCAATCATAAACATGATTCCTTTCTTGGTACAATTTGGCGAAATATAATTGAAATTTTCTTAACTTTTTTGTCTTTTTGATTGTACAAAGAATTGATAGCCTGCTGCAAAACAGCTGTTTTTTGACATTTATTCTAGTACTGCCACAATATTATTTTTTTAACTACACATAAAACATGGTTCACTGATTTACTCCTGTTTAGTTTAAACTACAAATAAATTTGGGTTTAGTTTAATTAAACCAGCGTTTAAACTTTGATTGATTTATTAGGCCTTAATATGTTATTGAGAATCACAATGTACAAACATAATAAGTTTAAAGCATCAAACAAAAACTTTACATCACCAGCATCCCTAGTAGATTTTGCATCTTACGTATTCCTCTTTTACACACGGAAAGTTTACTTTGCAAAGTCTTAATTCAGCTAGAAGAAAAACAGAAAGAGAAAGTACTCTTATCTCTGTCTTTCACACTGCTGAATTAAGACTTTGGAATGTAGACTTTCCGTGTGTAAAAGGGGTGTACTGACTGACGACTTCTGTTAAACTCTACTAACGATTTAGATAATTAATTAAATTATTATTTTTCGAACTTAATTTTCTTCTATATTTATGATTTGAACAGGCTAAAGTTCGTATCGCTTTTTAAGCCAAATTACATGTGATAATTATTAATGAACAAATAACACCAAAGTTAGTTGTAAATATTCAGACAACACATAGTTTAACGGAACAGCTAGCCGTTTTCGAAGGCCACTAAACCGTCATCATCAGCGTTCTTCTGTGTTGTGGTACACTGTGTGTGGTGTCAGTTGATGTAGATTTCTGCTTTATTACGAAACTTTTTTGCAAATGGAAAGTGAATTGTTTTGATTCATCGTATTTCAATTTGCTGAAAGATGTTTTGTAATGAAAAGCTCACCTTACCATCTCTAAATTTACAACAGTCTTACCATTGTCGTTTGTTCTATACTAATTATACACATGTTAGTTAATTTGCTTATTTTTGTTCTACTTAAGACAAACTTTTGATTTAGATAATTATTTGTCATGGAAAAAAACATTTTGCTTAGTATACAAAAATCATTACTTAATATAAATCATTACTTAATACAATTCATAATAATAATTTTTTGCTAGGCAGCAATAAGCTCCTAATAAATTTTATATATGTATAGCGAATTTGTTTCCTGTAATTTTTATTGGTTTTCTATAAATTAAAGCACTCGGTTTTTCCAGTCATTATAGAGATGGATAAAAGCACAAGGAGCAAAAGTGATATAACAAAAGTTTTATTACTTTAAACTTTGTTCACTTGGCTCGTATGTAGAAAGTTATTAACTTTCTTACCACAAACTTGCTTATTTATGCCAACGCTGAAGTACGGGGTGACCAGATATGAATGAGAGTTATAAAAATTTTTATATTTCAGTTGGTGAAAGAGTTCGTCCAAAGTCTATCAATACTATGGTTATTTTTTTGACTTAGGATATACAGAAAAAAATACCAATGTAAAATCACCATGCCAAAAGGTTGATTCAACTTCATTAAAATCACATTCATTTTACAAGAAATAATATGTTGTTTGAGTGTGTTGGTGTTTATTTGCTTTGTTCATAGCTGCAATACACTTTTGTGCTTAGTTGTGTGAGTTGTTTTTGTACTGATGTTGTTGTTTTGATGTTTGTAAACAGCCGACAAATTGCTGCTGGTTGGTAGGCAGTGTACTAGTCTTGCATTTGGAGGATCACAGGTTCGAATCCTGGAGTCAAAACAAAGTATTTTGTATTTTTTTTTTAACTAAAACTTTTCAAGTCAAAGCATTTTGTTTTTTTTAAACTAATTAAAATTATAATAATTATAATATAATTCAACCTGGTACATATTTAGTGTATATCTTAAGAATATTTAAAGTTGTTGTGGCTGCAGGGATAAGCACGTTGACTACCACGCGATGAGTTCCGAGTTCAATTTTTCGCCGGGGAAGTCAATTTAATTTATATACAAAAATTTGTCTGATGTCTATGTCAACCACACGTAAGTTAAACAATTAATAAAATACAATTACTACATTAAATTAAATTCATGTTGATCTAACTTGAAATAACTTTGATTCAACATGATTCTTCATTTTAATTTTAACAGTACGTAAATGTTAATTTAAGGTGAAATAAAATTATTTCAAAAGGAAAAATTTTCTTTGACAACTACTATAAATCATATTAAATTAACATGAAACACATATGAATCAAAATCATTGCCGAAAAATATTAGATTAACCTTATTTTAGTATATTTTAAGTTGAAATTTTTCTGTGTGTAGATCTTATTAAATTAGTCGTTTTTGACACAAAACCCATTATCAAATCCATCTTATTTAAATGGGTTTATTTAGAAGTTTTTGTCAAAAACGATCGACTGAATGCGTTCATCCCAACTTTATGTATGTATGATGTTTTTATTATTTCCTACATAGATAATGTCATAAGTATAAGTTCATATCTCACACCGTTGCTGTTTTTTTTTTAATTTATTTTACTATTATCCGTATCTTGGGGGGCAAATTACGGCATTCGCCAGCGGTCGAAATTTTAAAATATTTCCATATAAACTCCATTAAAATATTTTGAAATTTCGTTCGATATAGAATGCCGTAGTTTGCCCCTGGTCACCCTCAACATGTGCACACGTACATATGTGTATATATATATATATATATATATACTATACTTTATAATAAGCTATGGATACCCATATGCTTATACATACAAATATACAAGCATGCTAACATTCAAATAACAAGTAATGGTTTAAAGTTCACAGGAGTGATTTCAGTTTTTATGAGTCTCGGTTGGAGAATTTTTCACACCAAAGAAAAGGTATCAAAAAATAAAAATAAAAAAATAAAGAAATCATACACCATCACCAAAAGCAAAATGTGATGGTAGCAATTTCATTTTGAAGCATTTAATGCTCCACAGACACATACAGACATATTTTAGAAAACTTGTAATTTTCTTTTTAAATTTTAATAAATTTTTATAATATTGCCTTAAAAGCAACTTATTTTTGCAGCTTTATGGCTTCTTACTCTCTTAAATTTAAATAATTAAAAAAAATATTTAAGTATACATGTTTGTGCTTTAGCTAAAAATGAATGCCACTTACAAAAAAATTTCTATATAAATAAAAGTAAGTCATATTTTTATTTAGATTTTGGTAGCAAGTTTTATCATAAGCCAAAAATAAAACACAAAATATATAAAGAAGATCCACAGCAAGAAGTTAGCCTTAGGCTTATGGTGTGTGAGCAAGATTAAAGAGGCAAACAACAAGGGAAAGTTGGCCAATTAAAATGAAGTTTAAGTAACACATATATGTAGACAAACATACATACACATGCATACACTCATTCATGAAAGGAACCAGCAGTCTAATAAAGCATAGTGAACTGTTTTGTCCATTTTTCTCATGTCAGATCTGTCAACGAAAAATTCCAAAAAAAAAAATTATTTCAAAACTAAAAGTATTTTTTTTTTTGAAATCATCATGTTGAATTAATATGAAACACATATGAAGCAAAATTATTGCCAAAAGTTTAAAATTTACCTTGTATGTGTAAAAACACAGTGGAACATAATCAAGATAAATAAGCTTCGGTTACGAGTTTCAGCAAATCTTCCTATTGAAAACAATCGGAAAGCGTCTGATATTGTATCAGTCTTTTCTACGACACCTGCACGATAAGTCCTTTTAAAAATAAGAACCTTAAGAATATCTTATAGCATTCTGTTAGATATATTTGTTTATACAAGCCGCAAAATAGCTCAAAATTTCGCCCAAGAATCTTATTCGGAGTTACTACAGAATTCTCTCAGTTATATTGCACATTCTTTAAAAAAAAATCCAGACAAATACTTTGGATTTCTTATCAACCACTTATAAAATTCGCAAAACATTTGCTGACCAATTTGAGATCGCCATAATATTATTCGCTTTCTAAGCGAATTCTAAAAGCAATCGGTGAGAAAATGTTCGCTGGGAGAGTTAAGGGTTGCAGCATTGTTTTTTGTTTTGTTTTCTTTGTTTGTTCTTGTTGTTGTTTTGTATATGAACTATAGCATTGCACAGATACATCTGTTTGCACTAGTTTTGGCGTGTTTTTTGGTTCTGGTATGAACAAATATGTTATTTATCGTTTTCTGTTACTAGTTGTAAGCAATTATTGTATGGTTGGCCAATGAGCAAATGAAAACAACACATTTATTTTTTTTTTTGTTTTTCTAAGGCAAATAAGATACATAAAACTGCTTTTACCATAAGTGCCTTATGATGTGTTGAGAAAAAATGTAATTAGCTGATGAATGAATGAATTAAAGCAAAATTGCACATACATATGTAAGTAAATGATACATGTACATGAAACAAATGCATTTGTAATTACTCTCAGAGCAAAATTGTCTCTTTCTCTCCCTATACTTTGGCTGCGCCACATAATAATATAAGGAACGTCCGCACATACATCTGCACATCATGTATTTGTTTCAATAGTGGTTTTTTCATATATTTGTATTACAATATGTATTTTTTAAGCAAAAACAGCTCAAACAGTTGCTCAGCAGCAATACAATAAGCAATTGTTATTTGTTTTCAATTGTATTTTAATTTGGAAAAGCACGCACACACAATAACTCTTATACTAGTTCTGTCGCTCACACTACAATTATATGGTACATACCATGGTATATTTGTTTTGGCTATACAAACGAGTATACAAATGCAACTCTTTAATATGAACTATTATGTTGTCTATATTTATGCTACACTTGAAATTATCTGCTGGCTTTTTTTCCATTTACTGGCTTCGTTTGCTTTTTCTTTGGTCTAGTTTGTTTATTTATTTCTTTGTATGTGTTTTGTGTAAAAAAAATGTTAATTAATTTGTTAAGCACTTTAAGATGCCAATAAATAACTGCAGTAAAAGAAAACGAACAAAGAAGCTAAAATTTAAGAGATCAACTGTCGGTTATGATGATGTTTTATTATCCTTCATTACAAAATAATATTGGTAATCAAACATGGGTTAAAAATAAGATTCACTTATTACATTAACCCGCCATTGGTGTCCTATTGGTCTGTGAGACCGGGCGTGTTAAAAAATTCGAATAACATTATTCTCTGTTATTATTTTTGGTTGCAATTTCGAGTAGCTGCCTCATTGAACATCTCCTACTATCTATTAGCCAATGACGAAACTGCTTCGTGAGCACACTTTGTATATTTTTTTTACTAATCCGGTACATGAGACCGTGTGTCACCGTGTATGCGAATAAAATAACCAAGTACATATTTTTCAATATTTTTTATTTTTTATTTTTTTATTTATTTTGTAAAAGTTCCTAATGTCGAAAGATTAAAAAACATTATCTTCCTTTATAAATATGTGATTTTTTGTTTTTTTTTCTTAATTTTGAAACATGTATTACTAAAATCGCTGTTGTTCTTAATGCTCTAATAAAACAATTTTTTTTTAATGTTAATATTGAAATAAAAGAGCTTAAATTGATTAAATAAATATCTTTGCTTTATTCTCAAAGAGCGTAAATTAAAAAAAAAAAAGAAATATTAATAACAAATTTGCAAAAATCTTCAGTTGAAAATTCGGGTGCGTGAGACCGGCGTCACCATTGGATCAAAGTCAAATTTGCGTCACCATTGGCGGGTTAATATTATTTCACAACTTCCTAGGACAAAGAAAAAACTATATAAAACTACATAAATTATTGAGAGACCTTAATGGAACTGCAACAGCACACAGACACAATTTGGTATATTGAGTATATTGGAAAGAAGTAGGTTAATCGATTATTTTTCATTTCTTTCTATCTTTTTTTCATTTTTTCATTTGCTTGTGAGCAATATTCAAATAGATGAGTTTTAAGGAATAACAAAAGGTGGTTGAATAAAATATTCGAAGGTTGTCCTGATTTACTTTGAAATAAAAAAAAATATATTAAATAAAATAAAACCACTAAACATACTTTATGTTAACTTATTAAATATTAATGAAAGGCTAAGATATGACAAAATAATAAAGTTGCGAAGTATAATAGAAAAAATTTTAATAATTAAAAAAAAATGCTTTGTGGGTTCCATTCTAGTTACTGACCATATACTGCAGTGATATATTCACGTAAATATATATATATATATATATATATATATATATATATATATATATATATATATATATATATGTATAAGAAATCTATTACCTCTTTCTTACAGAGACTCAACGAATTAATATGCCTAAGGATGAGATCCCATTATCTGCACAATGTACCGAATTTTCACTGCAATAAAATCCTAAGAAACAAACCAAAACCGCCTTATTTCTCAATTAATTCCGGTATAAGTATATATGACCGTATTACCACTGCAGTGTAGTGCAATCCTTAGCTTTCAATTAGTTGAGAAATAAGGCCATTTTGGTTTGTTACACCTGGCTTTATTGTAGTGAGCCGACGATGGTGCGATATTGGCTTAACAACCTACATATCGCTCTTTTGATTCAGAAGAGACATAACTCACAAAAACCTGGTTCTACAAAAAATAAATTAATAAATTATTCACAAATCAATAAAGATATAAAAATATTTTGTCTTCTCTAGAGGTGCGCGTACATTGCACAAAAAAATGTATTGGTCACCTCCAAGAATGGAGTTTCTAAAATAAGAAAAAAATTATTGCAACGTCCCAAAATACAGCAATTTTTCTTTTTATATATGTAATGCCGTCATTTAAAGTCCAATTTCAACATGTCACACATGTCGTTGTTCACGTTGTCGAATATGACTTAATTTTCTCTAATCACACTAACCCCGTCTCTCATAAAAAATAATATTTTAATTAATTTTTCCCAACATTCCAACTAGACCTAGGGTACCACAAAATTTTAAATTGTAAGTCCTACTCTAACTAGTGAAAAATTAATGCAGGTCGTTCATATTAGAGATGGGCGCATGTCAAATTTTTCCAACACGAAAAACGCCACGAACACGAATACCAAGATGCTCAACACGTGCGAAAAATATCTTCCACACGATACTGCACAACGTGCACGAAATATTATTGGTATGGTGTTGAATATCAGAAAATTTAATTGATTTTGACCAAGAGTCGCTTTTCAAAATAAGGCACCGAGTTGGCACTGCCAGCTGATACTATTTGCCACCACAGCTAATACTATCGGTTTACGTACAGAACTTTAAGCTTCAGGGCCCCATACAATATCAACAAATATGCTGGGGTTGTGTGTTTGACGATACAAAATATAAAATTTTTTCGCTATTTTCAGTTTTAAATCATTTCGTGTTTTTCGTGTCAATTTTGCTCAACACGAAACGAACCAAACACGCAAGAAATAAATTTTTTTGTTACGAACGCTTCGCGTTGAGTTGTGCGTGTTTGTGTCATGGCAAAAAACACAACACGAGCCCATCTCTAGTTCAGAGCAGTAGGTCCTCTAAGAATATTTATCCTCCCTGGGCCCTGTTAGGATGTTAGGGGAAAAATATAAACATATTTATAAAAATATTTTTGTATGGTAACCCTTTTAAGGAGGAAAATGTAAGAATAAGTATATTCTCAAAATATGTTGGGTAGAAAGAAAAGTTATGGACAGTTATGAGACTTTTCGGGGATTTTTAGCCTTATATACCGAACTTTGACCTTGATAGGGCACGTATTAATACTAAAATCCTCACAAAAACATAAATGTGAAAAAGGGCAAGTTCATTTCCAAAATTTCGGACATCAAAAGTAGTGAGATAAAAATTTTGACCAATTTTGACAAAAATTAACTAAGGTTCATTGGCTGATTGGTAGAAACTCAGCCCTTAGTCTAGATTGCAAACTTTTAATATACAAGTCGCTTTTGAAGCCAATATGCACAGAAAAAATTATTCCCAAAAAATTTTCAAACAAACGTGTGTTTTGAAATACAATTTAGTTTCAGTAAATATTTTTTACTGTTCCAGTAAATTATTTGTTCCAATTTTATTTTATGTAAAAAAATCTGTATAGATTGAAAATGGGAGCTGCTCGATGTTAATCGATGCATCGTAAACATTGATGTTTTGGTTGTGATACATCGAATAAATGCCGGTGTATCGTATCATACGATAATAATCGATGCATCAATGTTTTTATTCGATGCATCGAAAAGACTGTTACGATTCCAAAATACACTACAAGGGAATAAGTATTTTCGTTTACACAGGTTGGATTTGGAATGAAAAATATTTCATAATAACGTAACAATATTTTAAGTGTAATACTGATTAAAATTAGAATCAACAAACAAAGTGTTTTTAATAGAAGTGGTTTGTAGACGAAATATTTAAATAAACTAGATATACCAAACGGACGACAAATCGTCCGTATTCTAGAAACAATATATAGGGTGTTTTTTTGAGGGGTATAGAACTTTGAATTGAAATAAAACACAAGAAAATCGTTTTAATGTCCATCAATTTGGCTTTATTGGAAGGATAATTTTATGCCATTAATGTTTTAATATGATTTCGGGCATGTGGCCGCCGCGGCTGGCTCGAATAAAGCTAATTCTACAGGTCCAATTTTCAACCACTTTTTCGAGCATATGGGGCCGTATGTTGGCAATAACGCCACGAATGTTGGCTTCCAAGTCCCCTAACGTTTCTGGTTTGTTGGCGTAGACGAGCGACTTCACATATCCCCAAAGAAAATAATCCAATGGTGTCAAATCACACGATCTTGGTGGCCAATTGACAGGTCCATTCCGCGAAATTATGCGCTCATCGAATGTTTCCTTCAATAAATCGATTGTGACGTGCGCTGTGTGGCATGTAGCGCCGTCTTGTTGGAACCACAACTCATCCACATTCATGTCATCCAATTCGGGAACAAAATAGTCAGTTAGTCGGCTCCAATTGCTGTGCACGGTGGCGAATCGATTCATTCGGGTCCTCTTCAACACTTTGCTCTACAGCGGCAATTGTTTCTTCGGTGCGCACTGTACGACGTCTCTGCGGATGCGTATTACCACATAGAGTAAACGTAGTGCGAAAACGATCCATGGTTAACCGAATTAATTGCTCTGATGGACGATTATGTCGACCATAAAATGGACGGAGCTTGCGGTAAACTTCGCGAACTGAACCATTATTTTCGAAATAAATTTGCACGATTTGCAAGCGTTGTTCTTTTGTCAACCTGTTCATGATGAAATGGCAAACCAAACTAAATATTAATCACTTGACAGCTGACAAAATGGCCGCCAGTTAAAAAAGTGATGCCAACTTAAAGTTCTATACCTCAATAAAAAACACCCTTTATAAATAATTTTATTAAGATTCAAAGAAAATGTATCTAAACGTCATAAAAAATTCATTAAAACACAGCCACACACATACTTACATACATATGAAACCAAATTAAATAATACATGAAATTAAAAAAACACAAACAAAATCCCTTTAACCAAGAAATATACTACAAACACACGTACACACATATGTTTTGTTTCTTTTTTACTTGTAAGCTAATAAATGCGTGTGTAATATGTGTGCATGTAGTAGTAGCAACTTTAAACGCTTATAGCTCCCAAAATACTAAAACGATTTCAATAAAATATAGATTCTGCATATCTGTACGGAAAATCCATATAAATCTATTTAAAATCCTGGCCATCCTGGGCCGAATGGCATTCCAGCACTGGTCTTGAAACAGTGCTCTTCGACGCTGGCACGTCCACTAGCTAATCTCTTCAGCACGTTGTACCATGTTGGTGAGTTCCCAGTGTGTTGGAAGATTGCTAATGTTACGCCAATCCCTAAAAAAGGAGAAGCTACTAACCCTGAAAATTATCAACCAATCGCAATATGCTCTGCACTTTCCAAAGTGATGTAAAGTATGGTTAATTTCCATCTTGTAAGGTATTTGGAGTCCAACAGCTTACTCAACGACCGGCAGTATGGATTTCGTAGAGGCCGCTCTACGGGAGACCTACTAGCCCTCCTCTCGGAGAAATGTCCACCATTTTGGCGAAAGTAAGGTAGTGGCTCTAGATATCTCCAAGGCATTTGATAGAGTGTGGCATGGTGCACTTTTGTCAAAATGTATTGCCATTGGTTTTGGTGATAATTTCTCTCGTTTCTTATCGAGTTTCCTCAGGGATCGCACTATAAGAGTTTTTATAGATGGGATCTCATCAAATGAGTTCAAGTTAAATTCAGGGGTACCGCAAGGTTCCGTTCTTTCGCCAACTCTATTCCTTATCTTTATAAACGACCTTCTATGTAAAACTTTCAACCCTATCTACTCTTTCGCGGACGACAGCAGCATTTGCCAATCTTTCTCATTCAGCAATAGACCTAGTCTGCCGCAGGTTGAGGCCATGCGTCAAATAATGAATGAGACTATGATTAAACTATGATTTGGAAAAAATTTTCTGAATGGGGACATGTGAACAGGGTCAACTTTAACGCCCGTAAGACCCAATGTTGCATGGTTACACATAGATGTATTACCGAAAATGCTGTTGCCTCTGTAACTATGGGGGGTATAAATATTAAGGAATCAGATGCTCTTGATGTTCTTGGCATGAAAATACAGTGTGATGTTCGTTGGACTGGACACATTTTTCAAATTGCAAAAGAAGCATTCAAGTGCCTCGGCTTTTTGAAACGGTGCAAACAATATTTCACCCCATCTGATCTCCTTACTACTTATACCACCTATATCCGTCCGAAAATGGAATACAACTCTCATGTATGGGCTGGCGCTTCAAAGTCTATTTTGGGGCTGCTCGACCGCGTACAGGAGAGGGTGAAGAAGCTCATCGGTGACAGTAGGGTATCCAACTCTATTGATTCATTGGAGCATCGACGCAATGTGGGGTGCATTTCATTGTTCTATCGTTACTACAACGGAATGTGTGCTAATGAAATTAGGGAACTTGTTCCCGAAACCCGCACATATGTACGTACAACACGTTCCTCATTTAGAGCATATCCTTTTGTGGTCGATTGGCCAATGCATCGCACTACGCATTACAGAGAAAATTCCTTTTTTAGCCACACTGTTCGTATGTGGAATCAACTACCTGCGGAGGTCTTTCCTGTCACTACCAGCGTGGGAAGATTTAAATCGAATGTCCACAGACACTACTCCCTCTATCCTGCTCCCTATAACCTATTTTGCTAGTTGTAGCACAATGCATTGCATGAGTAGGGGTTATCCCCTGAGTGCTGGTCCTATTAAAAAAAAAATAAAAAATAAAATAAATAAAAAATCAGTGCAGTAGTACCAGCGTAAAAGGGATTACAAAAAACATGTTCGCCTATTAATTATATAGATGTTTTGTATATATTGATGATTGCAACTCATTTAATGTAGTGGTAAAAAACCTCTCCAAGAATGACTTTTAAAACGTTTTTAAATTCAAAAATTGTTTTAAAAAAGCTTGATGTAACAACACAATACTAAAGGTATTTTTTTTCAATTTACAAAGGATCATCGAAGCAACAGCGTTATTTTACAGCATCCAAGTAAATATATATTTTTATTGTGAAAAAATTTTTAAAATTTTCTTGGTATTGTAATAATCAGCAATATAAGTTCTTTTTCCATATTTGATGTAAAAATCAATAATATATTCGACTTAAAACTACTGTTACAGGAGGTTGTAGACACCTAGTGAAAGTTATATCATCGCATTTTAAAGGTCCAAGTAGAGCTACTGTAACTCGTTGGGTTGATAAAAAATATGACGCTTTGTCAGGAACATTGAAAACTAAATTACACACAATTTAAAATATTACCTTGACAACAGACATTTGGTCCGATTTGCAAAGCTGTAGAACTGGCCTTTGCAAAAAGAAGCACATACCGTCCTTTGCACACATGCTTTTCTTAATCCTTATGCAATTTTAAAATCGACTTTTATTTATTTAATAAATTTTCTTGGTTCCAATTACGATGCATCGTAAACATCGATGTTTTTTTAAATCGATACATCGAATAACATCGATGTGAATTAATAATGAATCGAATGAGAAAAAACATCGATGTTTTTTTTACGTGAGTGGCTCTAATGAAAATTATCTATATAAATTAAATTTGTAAAAAAAAATTTAGATATATTTTTTTATATTTAAATTTGTTATTTTCAGTTAAATTTATTTTTATATAGTGTAAAAAAATGTGTCTGATTTTTTTTAATTTTTTCTACAAATTATTTTATAGATATAAAAAACTTTTTATTTTTTTTAAGACTTTTGTTTGCGGTTTTCAAACTTATTATGTTTGCATATTGTGATTCTCAATATAGTATTAAGAGTCTTACTATAAACATACGGAGTTTGTTAGCTAAATTAAAAAAAATTTTTGGGTTGATGTCTACTGACGAGTTCCAAAAGCGGTAACGAAATGCTTAACCATAAAAACAAGCCAATTTTTGAAAGTAAAGAAAATAGTTGAACCTTTCAGTTGATTCAGTTATTTTTTTTTTTCAAATAAAATTTTTACTAATATTTTTTTTTTTTTTTTAATTTTAAGAATTGTTATTGATTCAGTTAATTTATTTTCTGATAATACGAAAAATTTTAGTGAATGTGCTTGTAAATTATAAAAAAAAATTTGCTGAGTAATACAAAAAAAAACTGCAAAAATGTTTTTCTGTTCCTATTAATACATTTGACTGAAAATATTTTGAGTTTGAGTTAACTTTTTTCTCTAATGCCATAATAATTTAACTAAAAATAAAATTTTTTCCAGTTAAATTTTTACAAAATTGTTATCAGAATCTACAAATTTCTTTGTAGGTCCGCATTCACACAACAAATTTACTGATTCAATGAATTTGGTTACTGAAAACGAAATTTAGTTTTTTCTGTGTGGTGCTACGGAATTCAGTTATGGGGCACTGCTTCAGCTTCAAATGTTGAGAAAATTCAACGAAGGTAAAGCAAAATTTTACGGTTAATGACATCGGCTCCATGGTACATAAAAAATGCAAATATACAACGTGATGTAAATATGCCACTAGTGACGGAAGAAATTGCAAAATACGCAGGTAAATACTTAACAAAACTCGAGTCACATCCTAATCCGCTTTCTCGTAATATTTTGAACTTTACTGGATACATCCGCTTAAAAACGAGAGATACACGTGCTCAAATTATCATCACTACAGATGATGAAGCTGCTTGAAAACACTCTTTTTCTTTTGCTTATCATTACTTATTTATTATTTATAACTATCACTAAGTTTATATTCGACACTGGTAGGGTCCAGCAAAAAATTTCAAAAAAGGTAATCGAGTTTGGAATTAAGCATTTTTGGTGGAAGCACTTCCCTACTGGATTACCAACTTAATGATTTTAACAAGGCGTGAGACTAAAATAATCGATTCTTGAGGAGTACTTACATTTTTTTATTTGTCAACATTTCACGTAATCTATTTCGTCTAAAAAAAAATAATTCTCTTCATTAAGCAACTTGCACGTAATTTTTTTAAATTTTAGGTAATGTGATTTGTAAGCGAGTATTGAAAATTGGCAATCAGAAAAGTAAGTCATTATATGGCAAGTAGTTCTAATGGTAATGTGTAATTTTTTGCCTGGGGCCTAATAATTATATTTTAGATTTAAGATTTGAGTACTTATTGTTAGTGCATATATGAAGATACAATAAATAATTACATTTATTAACCTTCATAGGGTCTTTAAAATCGTGGACGTTAACGATCTTCGGGTCAAATTTGACCCAAATTGAAAATTATGTCTTGGTTTCATTTATTTGTGATTTATTTATTGCCAATGAAAGAGAACATTATTTCATATATTTAATTCGATTAATATATGATAGATAAAACTACGGTTTTATCTATCATATATTATTATATTATATATATTATACTAAATCGATATTATTATTAATTGTACATAAAGTAATGATTTCAGAGTGCAGTTTTCATATCAAGTTTTTGCAAGTTATAATAGTATCTAATGGTGTTTTATTTTCTGCGTTGAGGCCTAACTGGCAACGACTTCTTTTGGATCTGTTTTTACCCTCTTGAAGCATTTTTGCTTTGGATTTAGTTGAAGTTTACGGCTACTCATTTACCTCACGTAGTTTTAGTGCAACTCTCTGTGAAAATACTGATATTGATAACCTCTTTTGGTTCTTTATATGTATAAGGCATAGTAAGCTGTAATCCTAAATTTTCTAAGAAGTGTCGACGTTTTGCAAAACAGTTTATTTCCAGCCGATATTAGCTGATGTAGATATCACAAAAGCATTGTAAGCTTATATATCTACCATGTTACTAACCACCATTTGACAACATTGATTACTCTTTCTTTTGCAAGTAAAACATGATCTAACTTTGTCCAGCAAATAAACCCTTCCATTTTATTTATTGTAATCTAATCATATTTGCAGTTTCTTGTCTTGGTGATTACTAACTTTAGAGATATGATGCAAAGTACTAAGATGGTTAGGTTAGTTTAGGAAGGGTGGTGCTTTACCGCACCTCCACTTGGAGACCCAATTGGGTCCATTGTGATTCCCTTCTGTTGCCCAAAAAAGTAATATTTACCCTCCCATTTGCAGCCAGAAGTGACCATATTATACTAAGAAGATTCACAGACTTTTTTTTATCGGAATATATATAAGAAGGGTACGAGTACTATCTTTGGTAAAACAAAAATAATGATAAACACGCATGATAATAACACATGTACTATCTCTGGTAGTAACTCATTTATATTTTTATGTGTAGTTTGAACTAAAGTGATTTGTGATCTCAGTATTTATTGTTCAACCGATAAGATGTAAAAAAATTATCTGCAGTCGTGTTATATTTTCAAAATCGTCTGATAATGTATGCAGGCCATTTTCTATTTCATTATCTTTCATTATTTTACAAGAAATACCAGACACAACACTTCCAAACTTTAAAACGGGTCAAATTTTACCCGAAGATCTCTAGTGTAAAATCTTGCACACAATTTTCTTTGGCAAGTTTGCGGATATATAAACCTACTATATCTGTTAAGATATAAAATTAAATAAAAGTCAGAAAATATGATATAGATCAATCACTAATTTTCAGAAAAAATCAAAGGTTTTTCCTGAAATGGGTCAAAATTGACCCAAAGACCCTATGAAGGTTAAAACAAAACATACAAAAAAATCCCATTTCCATCATATATAATAATATAAAAGTTCTTAAGGAAAAAATGTCGTAATATGGCATAAAAAGTTCAAAATATTTAATACACAAAAATAAAATTGAATGTGTTGTGATGCAATGGAGAAATTCCCCCATGAAAATGCACAACAAATGATATACGAAGTAACAATTCATTTTCATTTTCACTCTACTGTATACCCGAATTATTTTTGCATAAATGAAAATAAGTACAACTAGACCCCGCAACTAGTAACCAGAGACTTTTAATAAAAATAAAAACTCATACTCGTTTAACTGAGCCGCATAAAAATATCTGAAAATTACTGTTGCCATCAGCATTAAAAGGCAGCACATCCTTTATGCTGACACATCTCGTTAGTTGCTTTGTGCACACCATAACTTACAGGATACAACATAAGCAAATGGTATACACGCACACACACAAAATGTATGCGTCGGCTTATATCTGCGACATGTCTACTTCATTTTGCACAGCAGCGCTTCCTGTTAAAACAATACTTGCATTATCGATTCTTATAACAGAAATATCTAGACCATTGCAACTTTTCTTACGTTTCCTTTCGTCTGAAACTTCATTACTTCCGTTTAACATGTATTTTTATGTTGTGTGTTATAATTTTTTTTTACAGTTTTCCCTGCTTCAGCTTCAAAACTGCTGATATTTTGCAATATTTTATATATATATATATATATATATATATATATATATATATATATATATATATATATATCGCTTTTTTATATCACTTACAATTTGTATGAAATATGTAGTTAAGGTATAGTTTTATATATACCGTACACAAGCAGTGTAAGCACTACTAATGTTACACGATTGTTTCAATATTATCTTAAATTCAGCTTAAACTTTTTAAACTCTTACAAACAGTAGCTTCTACAGCAAATCCCTTTTGTTAAAAGCACCTTTCATAAAAATTTACTTTGATAAAGTGTAGCTTATTTAAAAAGCACCTCATGATAAAGTACTTTTTGTATAAAGTACCAGAGCCTACTTGTTAAAAAATGTCTTTTTCAAAAGTTCTTCTTGTAAATGCTACCTTATTACTAAGCGCCTTTTATATATGAAAAATAATTCTTGTCTATTTTTTCTGTACACAAAGTTAACACCACATTTTTTAAATCATCTTTCAGAAAAAGTACATTTAAAAAAAAATCAATTTTCAAAGAGTACTTTTCGAAATGTGCCTTTAAAAATAAATAGCTCTTAAGACAAAGTAACTTTAAAAAAATAACCTTTTAAAAAATAACCTTTTCAAAAAGTATCTTCTAAAAGAGTAGCTTTTAAAATGGGGCCTTTTAAGAAAATTATCTTTTAAATATCATAATAAAAAGTACAATTAAAATAGTAGTATCTTTAAAAAGTATCTTTAGCAAACAGAAAAAGTACTTTTTGTAAAAATGGCTTGTGTAAGAATTACCTTTACGAACAAATGTTCGCACTCGCTTGCGCTAAAATTTAAATTTGTTATTCGCTCTCTCATTCGAGAAACTGGCATTCGATATATCTCTAATAAAACGTAGTTTTGATAGAAATATTGTTTTTAAAAAGGACTTTTTTGAAAAAAATACTTTACGAAAAAAACCTTTTGTATAAAGTAAGTTTTGTTCCAATTTTGTTTAAAGCAAATTCTATAAAAAGTTCTTTTGGTAAAACGCGTGTCTTATAAATAGTGCCAGTTGCAAAAAGTACCTTTTTCAAAAAACAAACCATTTGAAAAGTACCTTGTTGATGAACACATTACATTGTACCAGTTTTGATCGACATTGTATTGTCTGTACAAATTTAACTTACATACATATTTGTTTGTCGCAATTGATTACCGTAGAAGAATTTTGTTATTGTTGTTTTATGGTTCATAATTTTGTTAATCTTTGCTATGTACGTACATACGTAACGTATTACTTTGATTTATTACATGTATGTATATTTATGTTTGTAAATATGTAAATATATAATTTTGCTTCATATACTACATAGTACATAAATAGTAAATATGTACATAACTGTTACGCTTTTTTGTTCTTTAAATGTAATATTCTTTTATTGCTTTCTATATTATGATGAATATACATAATGTTAAAACTTTACTTTAACATCGTTTGTACCTTGCACAATCAAGTTTGATTTAATGCAAATAAAGTCAATACAAATTATAATAACTTTTTGCCTTATGTTGAAATAATATTCAAAATCAAATTGTTTTATTCCTCAACATACCTAAAAATTCATTTTGTAAAAAGTACCTTTAAAAACACTTTTCGTTAAGAGTACCTTTAAAACACCTTTTGTGAAAAGTGCCTTTTGAAAAGAAGTACCATTTCTGAAAAGTGCAATTTGTAGAAGCTACCCTTTGTAAAAAGTACCTTTTGTAAAAAGTACCTCTTGTAGAAGTATCTTTTTAATAAATTCAGTAAAGTGCGACTATGACTCGCGCACATAGGGTTCCGTACGAACACTAGATATGTAATTTAATACAAACTTCATCCTATATAATATATAGTTTTGGCATTTTTTTCGTTTTTGGGGTCTTACCGGTTTTTGCGTTTTTTCCGGCGGTTTTTGCGTTTTTTCGGTTTTGGCGATTTTTTTAAGTTTTGGCTCTTTTTTTTTAGTTAAGACACTTTATTTTCTTGTTTTGGCGATTTTTTCGGTTTTTTGGCGTTTTTGTTATTTTTGGCGATTTTTTCATTTTTTGCGATTTTTTTTATTTAATTTTTTTTTTTTAGTTTTGGCGACATTTTCGCGTTTTGGCGATTTTTTTTTTTCAATTTTTTGCGTTTTTTTTTCATTTTGGCGATTTATTTTAGTGTTAGAATTTTTTTTAATTTTGGCGATTTTTTTCGTTTTGGCGATTTTTTTTAATTTTTGGTGATTTTTTTTTGGTTTGGCGATTTTATAATTTTCGGTTTTTTTAGTTCTACCGTTTTTGAAAATTTCAAGTGTTTGCCTCTTACGGTTTCCAAGATATAGCAAATTGTCAAAATTACATAGTCAAAATTGCATTAACTGATGGACCACCCTTTAATTTTAGTTTTTTTTTTAATTTTAGTGTTAATTGTTGTAGTCTGTATAAAAATACACTAATTTTACATATTTCAAGTTTCAATATACATATGTTCATACAATTGTATGTATATTACATGGGATTTTAACATATATCATTGCTCGTTTTGGAACACCCTTTAATTTTTAATTCTCATGTATTTGTTGTTGTAGCGGCCAAGGTTATACATACTGTGTCCAAGTTTCAGGTCCGTAGCTCTTACGGTTCCTGAGAAAATACCGTGTGACGGACAGATGGACAGACGGACAGCGTAGCGAAAACAATAGGCTTCCTTTTCACCTTTGGTGTACGGAACCCTAAAAAAGGACATTTTAAAAACTACCTCCTGTAAAAAGTTCGTTTTGTTAAAAGTACTTTTACAAAAACTACCTTTTCAAAAAAATTCATTTTGTAAAAACTATGTTTTTTTAAATAACTCCTTTTGTAAAATGTTTCCTTTTGCAAGAATAACATTTGTAAAAATTACATTATGTAAAAGTATATCTTGCAACGTACGTTTCTTAAACAGTACATTTTACAAAAACACTCTTTGTAAAAAGTACTTTTTATAAATAATATATACGTTTTGTGAAAATAGTTTTTGCACAACATAACTTTTGCAAAAAGTACCTTTTATAAAAAGTACCTTTTGTAAGAAACACCCTTGGCAAAAGTTGCCTTTTGTAAAAAGCACCTATTCCAAAAAGTTTATTATGTAGAAAGTACGTTACGTGAAAAGCACCTTTTTTAAAAACACCTTTTATAAAAAGTACCTTATGTAAAAAGTAGATTTTGCAAAACGTGCATTTTGTAAAAGTACCTTTTGTAAGTACTTTATTTAAAAAGTAAATTTCATAGAAAATACCTTTTGTAAAAAATATCTTTTGTAAAAAGTCCTTTTTGTAAAAAGTACCTATAGTTAAAATTAAATTTAGTAGAAAGTGCCGTTTGTAAAAAGTACCTATATTAATAAGTACCTTTTTGAAAAAGTACCTTTTGAAAAAACAACTATTGAAAAAGTACCTTTTGAAAAAACAACTATTGAAAAAGTACCTTTTGTAAGAAGTAGCTTTTATAAAAACCTTTTATAAAAACTACTTTTTGTAAAAAGTACCTTTTTCTAAAACTACTTTTTGTAAAAAGTACCTTTTTCTAAAACTACCTTTTGAAAAAAGTACATTTTGTTAAAAGCATCTTTGCTTTAAGAATTACTTTTAGAAAAAATTTCTGTTGCAAAAATCACCTTATGTAAAAATTACAATTTGCAAAAAGCTTTTTCTGAAAAATCTTCTTTTGTGAAGAACAACGGTTCCCAAATGGAACTCAAAGACCCCTGCTGGTACATATCAATCATCGAAGGCCGAAAAAACAGAGTTCTTAAAAGTAATATACGTTTTTAATTTGTTTCTACATACTTTTTAAATGTACATCAAATACCCCAGACTCCGCACTGACTATTGTTGCATCACTATCAATAAAGGCTGACAATATTCTCACTGTCATTTCATTTGGTTTGATAGAATGTGAACAGGAATTTGGTGTGAAATCCAAGTTCTAGTTTACAATATACAAGTCTTATTGCTAAGCTGATTAGTTTGTTAGAAGAGAGAGACGAGGCGAACAGAAACGTTTATTTTCCCTCGTCTATCTCTCTCCTAACAAACAATAGCAATAAGACTTGCATAGTGTAAACTATGACAAAAAAGTACTTTTTTTTTTGTTTGTAAAAAGTACCTTTTGTAAGAATAGATTTTTTTTTTTAAATTTGCTACTTAAAATTTTATATTTTTTGGCAAGTAGTAGTTTCTCCAAATTGGGCAATTGAGATGATGAAGAAGACAATTGTCTGATTCACGCTACAGAGAGTGAGTGGGGTTTTTAAATGTTAAAGTTCAACGCCGCATTAATGTGTTGCTCGAGCAGCCGAACCAATGGACCAACAACATATTTAAAAATCCTTAAATAAAAATAAAATATTAGAATAAGTAAAAAGGAAAAATTTTTATAATAACGAAGTTTTTGCAGTCGGAAACCTTTTTGATGCAAAAGTTTTATCTTTTACTTAAATTACGCCCACTAAAGTATGCTCCACTACAGCATGCTTACATTTGACGAAAAACTGAGGTGGTCTCGTGCGTGAGTAACTTGCCACCCGCGATCATTCCAGTTCAAGCAAAAAAAAAAAAAAAAAAAAAAAAAAAGAAACAAATAGTGCTATGACCTATCGGTAGACCTTTGCGAGAACAAAATTCTCATATAAGAGAACTTAATTCGTATACATGAAACCTTGTGACGTGATACTTAGTAGAAAATTATTTAAAAAAAAGTTCTGCTCCATCTGTGTTTGTTGCTTTATACATATTTCCAAAAGTTAATTTTATCTCATGTACAATATTTTAAAGGAAATTCCTGTTTTGTATGGCATTATTTTAAAATGTGAGTTTGCAGTTCATGTTAATGTTATATGTTTTATAAACTTTTTCAATTCGTTTGTCTGTAGATGCAATGATAAGTTTTAATTTGTTTATATCAATGTATTCGTAAAAGTTTAACAGGCGTTTGCAAAAAATATTATTAAATTTAAGTTAAAGCATTTTCCATTTAACTTTTTTGTATCGAAGAGTTCGTAACATGTTTGATGACTTCACAGAAAAAAACTACAATTCGTTTTCAGTAACCAAATTCATTGAATCAGTAAATATTTTGTATGAATGCGGACCTACAAAGAAATTTGTAGATTCTGATAACAATTTTGTAAAAATTTAAATGGAAAAAAAATGTTATTTTTAGTTAAATTATTATGGCATTAGAGAAAAAAGTTAACTGAAACTCAAAATATTTTCAGTCAAATTTATTAATAGGAACAGAAAAACATTTTTGCAGATTTTTTGGGTATTATTCAGCAATTTTTTTTTTTATAATTTACAAACACATTCACTAAAATTTTTTATATTATCAGAAAATAAATTAACTGAATCAATAACAATTCTTACCAATTTTTCTAAAAAAAAATTTGTAAAAGTTTTATTTGAAAAAAAAATAACTGAATCAAATGAAAGGTTCAACTATTTTCTTTTACTTATTAGTGTTTTTTATGGGAATTGTTACAATTTAAGTTAAAAATTTTTAAACGCATTAATAATCCCAAATTAATATTTTACTTATTAAGTAAAATATTTTTTTATTAAAAATACATTGAAATTGATTATTGAGGGGTTTAGCTGGATCCTATGCGCATTTCACTGTTGCTAATGCAGATCATCAGGGAAACTTTACTCAAAGTATCTTAGAACAACTAGAGTTATTATGTTATAAACTTTCATTTAAACAAATGAGAAGCTCAATAACAAATAATAAAGTTGAAACAAGAACTTTCTTTTACTTTCAAAAATTGGCTGGCTTTTATGGTTAAGCATTTCGTTACCGCTTTTGGAACTCGTCAGTAGACTTCAACTTAAAAAATTTTTGAATATAGCTAACAAACTCCGTATTTTATAGTAAGACTCTTAATACTATATTGAGAAGCACAATATACAAACATAATAAGTTTGAAAATCGCAAATAAAAATATTTAAAAAAAAATTACATTTTTTTTATATCTATAAAATAATTTGTAGAAAAAACTAAAAAAAATCAGACAAAGTTTTTTACAGCATATAAAAATAAATTAAACTGAAAATAAAAAGTTTAACTGCCACTTCCACTATGTCGAAAGAAAAACTCTGCGAAAGAAACCTAGTCGCTCGAATTCTAATAAATTTTCATTCCACTATGTCGTCAGCTTTCTTTCGCTTGTGATTGCGTATGTCATTTTTTTGTTTTACGTGTTTATAAATTAAAGTAGTACCAATTTGTATATTTCAAGTATTTCTAGCGATTTTTTAAAACTTACTAACGCTACATTTACACATGAAAGTACTTTCTTGAAATTTCTGTATACATATTATGAATAAAAAATTTAATGAAATGAAAAAATTACTTTCATGAAAATTTCTTGTTAATTTTCATAAGAAAGTGAAAGTTCATTTTAAAAATGTTGTCGAAAAGTAAAATTGAAAAAATTTGCCTTGTTCACTTCTTAATTGTAGTTACCCAGAACAGCACCTAAAAAAATTTATAAGGCAATAAATTGGGAATAAATATTATTGTTAATATTGTAATAATATTATTGTTTTCAAAAGGCATGAAGTGTCTTCTCCATGTATATTTGAACATGAGATATCGTCCCTACCACGTCAAACTATCCAATATGCAATATTAGTATTTTAGATTCATTATCTTGGTACCCTAATTTTTACGATATGCCTCGTTTCAATAGATAACTCAATAAGAAATTTTTTAAGCCTTTTAGGAACACGCTGACTTTAAATTTATAATTGATGAGTCTTCGCACTCTTCTTAAAAGTTCAAATTTGCATAAATAAAATAAAAAAAATCTAAAAAATTTTGTTACAAATTTTAATTTATATAGATAATTTTCATTCTATGCAGTTTTTTTACATAAAGTAAAATTGGAGCAAATAATTTACTGGAACAGTAAAAAATATTTACTGAAACTAAATTATATTTCAAAACCACACGTTTGTTTGAAAATTTTTTGGGAATAATTTTTTCTGTGTTCTTTTATAAAGTTTGTATTTTTGTAATAGAGAGAAAAGATATATTACTATTTAATACATCACTTGAAAAATAAAGATCTTAACTTTTTCTTAGAAGATCAGCTAAGTTTTTACTCAGCAGCTTCCACAATATTTCAGCCAATAAACATTCATACTGCAGCCTGCTGTAAGGTAGAGAAAATTTATGTAAATGTATGTAAATCAAGTTATGCTAAACTCTTACTCATATCTATAATAATAAGTAACCGAAGTAAATGGTTCTCATATAATTTTGTTTTACTGAAAGCATAAGAAACAAAACTTAAATGAATGTAAAATTTTTCTTCTAATTATTTGCGTACACTGATTTATTTAAAAAAATCGTGCTATGAACAACTGTAGAATATATTAACATTCACTAGCACATTCTATTTCAGGTCTTCGAATTCATTCAGTTTTTTTAAATACTGAGAAAAATAAATACACGTTCATCTTAGTTATGATTTTTTATGGAATGAAAAAATGATTATATTACTCGTAATATTGCGCGATTCGCAACAGATGGTGAATCTTTCTTTTTACCCAAGTGCGCGATGCAAATAAGGTTATTGTGTATATCAGCCTATGTATGTATGTATGTATGTATGTGTATAGATTTGTCTTAATATTCAACTCAATATGGCATAAATTCAAACAAAATTTAGCCGCAAAGTTATGTTCGTTCTCCTGAAATTCGTAATTTAGTGAAAATCGAAATTTGAAAATTTAGAAAAATCAAATTTTTCTTATGAAAAAAGCAAATGTTAAGGGTTTTGAAATCTGGATATTATATTTAAAAGGGCACAAAAGACGTAAATTCCAAAAAAAAAAAAAATTAGCCGCCCAGGTATGCTTGTTCTCTTGGAATTTAAAAATTGCCATAAAAAAAAATTAATTTATTGATAGTTAAAAAATTATAGTTTCTTTTAATTTTTTTATAACTTTTTTTGTTTTTATATAGAAAAATATAATAGTCTACGTTTCGATTTTTTTTAGCTAATTTTGTTGAAAAATATGGCTAGGATTCCATTTTGAGTATGTACTTCCACAATTTTCATGTCTAACAGGGCTCTGTTATCAGGTTAACATAGCTCTGTTAATGCAATTGGTTTGTGGCTTGGGTTTAAATTTTGAAATTTATCTTCACACGCGTATGTAAAGATTACCTTTAATAAAAAAAAATATTTTACAAAGACTACTACCTTTATTTTATAACAAGTACATTTTACAAAAAAAAAAAATCTTTTGTAAAAAGTACCTTTTATAATAACTACCTTTTACGAAAAGTAACTCTTGTTAAAAGTACCTTTTCTTGAAATAACCTTTTGAAAAAGTACCCTTTATGACAAATGTCTTTCGTAAATAGTACCTTTTGTAAAAAGTACCTTCTATAAAAACTACTTTTTTTAAACAAAAAGTACCTTCTGTAAAAAGCAATTTTGTAAAAAGTAATTTTTGGAAAAAGTAACTTTTTGTAAAAAGTATCTTTCGTGAAAAGTACCTTTTGTAAAAAGCACCAGGGATTGAATTTGCTTAGCTATTTTCAAGCAATTAGTTTTTGCTGAACCAAAACTAATGCAAATGAGTCAGCAGCAGCAATCAGCATCAGCACTCAATGTAAAAAAAAAACTATTTGCTAAATGCTGTGCTGTGAAATATTTGAAGCACAAGCAGTCAGCAAAATGAAATTATTGAAAGAAATTGCTGATGCTTACAGAAGCAATAGTATTTTTTTTTGGAAAAAGTGCTGATGCTGACCATCAGCAATTTTGTTTTTTCGTTTCTTTTGCTGATGCTTCGGTGCTTTGCTGTGAAGGTTTGTCAGCATCAGTAACAGCAAATTTTGAAAACTACTGTTTTTGCTGTCTTCAGCATTGCTTCAAGATGCTTAAGCATTACTATTTATATTGTAATGTAATTAATTTATATTGTGTACAATATTCAAAAGGAAAGAAAGTGAATATGCATGAGTGGTAATATACACATACTACTTTAATACATACATGTATGTTTGTATACTTATATTTTTGTTGTTTGGTTGAAAATTTATTTTTTATGAAACTAAGAGTTAATAGCGGTACAAATCATATCGTTTTTTATGAGGTGATGTGTACCTGTGTATACATAGATGTATATGTATGTGCTACATACATACATATGTACATACATACCCAGCGGTAAAACTCAGAAGACCTTCTTGGTGCAGGCTTTATTAAAGGACTCTTTTGCATAAAATATACGCGTGTAAAAAAGAGATATGAGAATGGCATGGAGCGAGGAGGCCTTCTACATCCAAAATAAGGCGTCCAGACGCCTTCTGGAAGGCATCCCTACTCCTTCTAGTTCCCGCTGGGTATTTATGTACATATGTAGAAATGAATGCATTGCATAGTAGAAATGAATGTATTTTGGTTGAAAAGTAATATGTTTTTGTTTTGTATTTTGTTATTGTAGAAATAGATATCAACGTAAACATGCATATATACATACATACATAAATACATATTTATGTAGGGACGCATGATGACTTTATTAATGACTTAGACCACTTGCATAATTAAAGTTATACTGCCTTATTAAAATATTTCAGGTTTATTAAGCGCTTAATTGACATATGTATCTCTATGGGAAATTTGTCAAATAAACCTGTAACATTCACGTAGCCAGGTATGGGCCTAGAGGGCCGTGGCACCCACCTAATTCTAAAATAATATTTTTTTTACATGCATACAATATAAAATTATTAAAAATCCACTGAAGGTAGGTACTATTCAATTGAAGGAAATATACATAGTTATTATCAAAGAGTACGAAGACATTGTTTCGCTTCTAGCGTGTGACCAGAGATCAGTGTTACCATATGTGAAGATTTATCTTATTTTTAAAGGTTTTAGACATGTTAAAACGGCAAAAAAGATTTCGTATCTAAAAATAAGATTTTTAAAAATTTTACTTTTGGTACTTTTAATATATTATTGGAGAATTTTTTACTAAACTACTTACATAAAAATTTTCTGATTTGCTTCATAATGATCTTACACATGATCTATACAATAAATATTTTGTTATATGACTTTGCTTTTAATAGTTCACAGGAAAGCAAATAAATTTTAACTCATTTTCATTAAAAAAAATAACAAAAAAGATTTTTGGTAACAAAAAAATATTTTTTTTTGCTCGACTTAAAGATTTTTGAAAAATAAATATGGCAACACTGCCAGAGATTATACCACAAAAATAAAAAATATTCTAATTTGAGATAACATGTAGTCCTGTCTGTTGTTCTGTCTGTACGTGTTGTCTCTCTCTATACGTCGTCATAATCATTGGTTTTATGTAAGTGGTGGGCACAACTAAAACTGGGGGCAAATTACGGCATTCGATACTATTCGAAATTTAAATATAAACTCTATTGAAATATTTCGTAATTTCGTTCGAAAACTAGTGCCGTAATTTGGCCCCTGTGCTTGCATTGATGCTTATTAGTAATTATTAGTGAGATGGCAGAAGTACCCACCAAACACTAAGGCAAGCGTTTGAAATATAATGGTGAATTATATTTCCTTATTTAATATTTTACGCATTTGAAGTAAAAATATTTTGCAAATTGTGTATTACTTAACTAAGGGAATAAGAAGAATATGCTACAGGCGAAGTATTCGTTTCTGTTTATATTTTTAGCATAACATCATTTATTTGAAATGAAACACGTTTGTTTGCTGGGTAAATTCTCTGTCTCATCGACAACTAAATTAAAGAGGCTAAGAATACGTGTGAAATCTCGCGCGTTTTTTGTTTTTTTTACCAGTTGTCGATATGTCTTGGGTGATTTTTTGCGTTATTAATTTCATTGTCACAGCCGTGCACTACTGCAGCTGTTGAGCGGTCATTTAGCACTTTAAGGCGAGTAAAAACATGGTTGCGCTCCACAATGACTGGAGCTCGTTTAAACGGTAAAATAATATGCAATTTTATTTATTATCAAAAAATAAGTATATAATTATTGCAGGACTATGTATGCTAAGCGTCCACCGAAAATTGGTAACCGAGAAGAAGGACGAATTTTTGGAAAAAATTCTAGAAAAATTTTCAGAAGATCCACGCAGATTACTCCTCAAATAGATCGAAATTGTAATAATCATAAAAAATCATAATTTTCGTGGCACCACCATATTTCATATCCTGGCTACGCCCTTGACCTGCAATAAACTTAAAATATTTTTTATAAATTACACCGATAAAGATTAACTGTGGGAAAGTTCATTGTGTGCGAAAATTTCATATTCATTCTGTTTTCCTTACCCAAGTGAGTATTTTTTACATAATTTTGCTTTATGGAATGTAATTATTCCAATTTTTTTTACCAAACCATTTCATTGCGAATTCACATTTTTTATTTGATTTTTGATTTTACCTGCTTTTATTGAAATCAAGTCATTTGGAAGTTTTCCTGAATCACAAATAAATAACACAAGAATACCGTATGTTAATTGTGGATTTCATATGTATTTAGCAATATATGCATATAATTTTTTTGTTTGATTTTTGGTTTTAACTCTTCTTTGAATCAAGTCCTTTGGAATTTTTGTTGATTAATTAAAAATATTTGAAAGGCTAAATTTCATTCTTGCATCCATTTTAGAAGCAGAAAAAGTTCAAAACATACATAACTAGTTTTTTTGTATTTATGTATCTACATGCATATGTATGATTTAAAAATTATTGTTCTTAGCAATTCGTCGTTTTCTGAGATTTTTATTTGTTGGAAAGTTTTTTAAAAACGAAATTTTAGTTTTATAATTTCAAATTGTGGAATACCTAAACAACAAAAAAAAAAAATTAGCGTGCGCTAGATGAAAAATAATAAAATGTTAAACTTAAAAAATTTAAATGTAATAATTATAAAAAATAAATATACATACATATATGTATACACAGGTACACATACCCTCATAAAAAACGATATGATTTGTACCGCTATTAACTCTTCGTTTCATAAAAAATAAATTTTCAACCAAACAACAAAAATATAAGTATACAAACATACATGTATGTATGTAAGTAGTATGTGTATATTACCATATTGTGTATATGCATATTCACTTTCTTTCCTTTTGAATATTGTACACAATATAAATTTTTTAGTAATGCTTAAGCATCTTGAAGCAATGCTGAAGATAGCAAAAACAGTAGTTTTCAAAATTTGCTGTTACTGATGCTGACAAACCTTCACAGCAAAGCACCGAAGCATCAGCAAAAGAAACGAAAAAACAAAATTGCTGATGGTCAGCATCAGCACTTTTTCAAAAAAATACTATTGCTTCTGTAAGCATAAGCAATTGCTTTCAGTAATTTCATTTTGCTGATTGCTTGTGCTTCAAACATTTCACAGCACAACATTTAGCAAACAGTTTTTTTTACATTGAGTGCTGATGCTGATTGATGCTGCTTATACAATGTGTGCTGATGCTATTTTGAATTCAGCAATTCAAACCCTGAAAAAAAGCACCTTTTATAAAAGTACTTTCTGTGAAAATTACTTTTTGCAATTAGTACAATCCATGATAAAAATAATCTTTTGTAAAAAGTATTTCCTGAAGAATTAGTTTTGGTATAAACTACCTTGCTTAAAAATTACTTTATATAAGTACCTTTGATGAAAAATAATCTTTTGTTGTAGCAATTTTCATTAAAAAAATACACTGAAAAGCTTAGTAGATAAAACACAAATATGTATATTTATGATGATGAAGGTGTTGCGACCTTCTAAAACAGCTAGTTGTTCCGTTCTACTAAGTGTTGGTCAGCATATTTGCAATTAACTTTTGTGTTATTTATTCATTAATAATTATAACATGTAATTTGGCTTGCAGAGCGATACGAACTTTAGTCTAATCAAATCATAAATAATTTGTTTTGTAGATTGCATTTTCTTAATATTTTTTTTGCTGTGTATCTTTTTTATTATTTATTTGTTTAATTTTCTAAGTTTGGTCTTACTGTGCAATGACTTAAAAATTTTAATTAATTTTACGAACTGTGACCGGGAAATGCTTACCAGTGTTGACAGTCGCATGCGTAATATTCTCAATCACGCAGAAATAAGACAGTTTACAGTTAAAACACACAACATTCTCTAGTATAGAAGATCATTTAAAAACTCCAATCACTAAAGTTATGGCAATAAGTTTTAAATGTCAATTTAAGTTATTGAATAACAGATGTTGCCATTTGTTATAGCTGCAATATTAATGCAATTTTCTTTTCCATAACATATATAATTGATGTATTAATATCGGTCGAATTGTTTAAACTCTGATCTCACCTGAGAAGTTTTTTGTTGCAAAGCTGCTTTAAAAACAGCACTGATCTTCATTGTGATTGAAAATCATTTAGCATTTATTGTTTTCGGTATTTGTTTTTTATGATTAAAACAGAGGGCCACAGACTACCATTTTTAATAAGGTTTATATTATTATGAGAGCTTGAAGAAAGATTCTTTATATGTTAATTATATTTATTTGATGCAGAATGCTAATAATTTTTTTTATATATTTCGTATTTGTGCATGGGCAAATTTTCACTGGCAAGCGTGAAATTCCACAGTGGAAATTCTTTGTTTTACCTAAATATTCATGCATTTATGGGTGTGAAATGTAAACAGCTGCATACCAGCTGTGTGTATGTTTTATGTTCATTCTATAACAAGAGCATGTAAAAAGACCCTAACTGGCATTTTCTTCAAAACTGATTTTTTTTATTGATTCCAATACATTTCACACAAATACACACTGCTCACACAAATTTAGTGCGAAAATGTAAAGTAACTGTAGGAAAATCTTTAAATCATTTTAAAATATTATTCTTGCAAAAATAATTTTATAATATTTTCTTAAATGCTTTTAGCAAAGCTAAAGGAATTTATTTTAAAAATGCTGCCTCTAAATAAAAATTATTACAGTGTATGTTAATGATGTTTTGTTCAGCCCAATGGAACTAACGAATAGTTAATTGTCAAACGAACTGACATAGTGCGCTCACCTGTTGTCATTTGCAATAAAAGTACTCTGGCAAACTATCACGAATAGATTTACGGTTGAACAATGCTACCAAACTATGCATATTTAATTTAAAAATCAGTCATCAATTCGCGCAACTTATAGACAATTGCTCAATTTACAAAACATGTAGTATCTTTGTATCGATTACATTATCGTATTAAATACAATAGTATAAAATTTGTTGCTGCTAATTTTCATATAACAATGAAATACTATCATTTTACTCTAAATTCATATTAGAGACCTGCGTAAACTGTCTTTAAATGTAAATACGTCGTGATTTTTAAATTTATTCACGTAACATGTATTATACTTAACCAATAATAAATGTTGTCGTACTATAAGCGAAGCACGATGGATGTATTGGTGTATGTGTAAATTAACTTTTCCGTTGGTTCTATGAACCGTCGTTTAAAAACAAAACGTGTTTTAACTTCTGTGATTCAACATAGAATGGTTTTCTTTATTATTTCTTCAGCTTTCATTACAATATTGAATTTTGTTTATTAATAGTAATTTCTTAACTTAGGTTTCATGTTACAATCACCTTATTCTACCTTAAATTCCATTGGCTAAAATGCAATAAATTTTAGTTAGCAAAAATTAATTACCAAGCGTTTTTAGAACAAAAAAAATAATAATAATTTGCTTAAACATAATTGTCACCTCATTTTACTTTAATTCTATTGGTTAAAATGCAATAAATTTTGATTTAACGAAATATTGATTACAAGGCATATTTTACAACTAATAGGGATATTCACTATTATTGCTTACAAATATAATTAATAATGGTATTCACATCTGTTGCTAACTTGTATATCAGTGTTAACAAGCGATGTCGCAAGACAGCTTGTTTGTAAGAAACACTCAAAAGAAGTACTGTTGATTAGTGTATGCTTATGATTAACCGCATACAACTAATGTTAATGCATGTGTGTGCCTTTGCATGTGCACAGAAAAATAAAAGATCCTACAGACATACCTGAAAGAAGCAAGTATCACAAATTCTTCCGCCACGAAGTATTTTCTTCTTTACTCTTACACCTACAATACTCAAACAAATTTCTTGCAAACAGTTTTGTTAGCGTTTGTTTTATAAGATTTCGCTGTAGTAAAGCATTTGACAAATCCCTCATGTCTTGAAAGTTCTTATAAGATGTCTTGTGCAGGACACTAATTCATATTTTTGAAAAAAGTTGAATTTAATGCGATATTCAAAGAGTATCTATATGTATCTTGTTCTATTTTTGCCCAACAATAAAAGCTAAAAGATGATACAATATTCGAGTTGGGCGTTCACAAATAAATAAACAAAAAGTGTATTTGATATATATGAAATATATGACACAAATTGTTGTGAATTAATCAAAGGTTTTATCACAAAATTGTGTATTTTGCACTTTAGCGCCTTCTTACATGAGACCAACGACACACTGGAGAGCATATTTGAGTGAGTTCGAATGTGTGTGTGTGTGTTTGTGTGTGCGTTTGTGTGTTAACATGTAAATAATTGTTGTCTACATGAAGGGGCTGAATGTTTGTCTTTGTCAATAAAAAAATCTTTACAAAAAGAACTTTAAAACACTAAAGCATACACACACCTTAATGCTGTTGTTCACAACTCCTCTTAAAATATTACATTTAAATGAACAGAAATCATTAATGCCCGAACAGTAAGATCCACACATTCCCAGTGCTTGTAAGGGCTGAACTACTGATTTTATTTTATTGATAAAATATGCAAAATAACCAACATAAAAGTGTTTAAAAGAAACTATTATATGCTGCAAATATATAAAGGCCAAGATGGACAAAACAATAATAATAAATTTTTGCTCTTGAATTCTTCTCTACTCTCAGGGAAAAGCTGCAACTTATAAATAAGAATGCGTCATTTTAATTCAATAAATTTCAATGCACATAAAAGAAAAACTATAATAAAATATTTTAAATCAATAATTTTCAACTTGTTCTTAAGTCTAACAATATTATTTTAAGAATTTTATTTCATTAACTTCTCAACTTTAAATTGAAAAATATTGAATTAATAACAAACATTTTAAATGAATGTATAAACCATATCATATCAATAATACGACAATACTGTTCCATAAGAGTTCAATATTAATTCAGTGACGAAAAATATTATGTCTATATTTAATTTCATATTAAAATTATCCAAATAAATTAGTATGCATTGTTTAATATTGAAATAAAAATTTTCATCATGACTAGACTTTCGTTAATGTAATTTTATTGAATCAATGTGGTTTTTATTAATTTTAAATTGTTTTTTCTCTGGGTGTAAGAATAATATTTAAAAGTTTTATTTAATTTTTGTTTTTTAACAGCCTGTTTTTCGAAAATGAATAAGTGTATACGTTCCTTAAAATAACGAATTAAACCATGTATTAGTTTTTAAAACATTTATTTATTTATTTATTTGACTACAAAAGAGCTTTCAGTTTTTCACACTCATAAAAGTTTTTATGTAAAATTAATTAAAAATCAGTCTACATATTTTTCATTTGACTTTAACGAAAATGTTATTTAATTTTGAATATTAGAATGTGAACTGACTTAAAACAGTGAAAAACAATTTTTTTTTCTTTTATTTTTTACTATAAATTACAAAAAAAATTAAATAAACGAAAAAATCTAAATGACTTTTTATATGAGCGGATTGATTTAGCTTTCACAAGAACGAATCTCGACTTCCGTACAAAGGAAAGATGTTTCCCTTGCTTCTATAAATTTTCTGTGAAAGATTCAACACCAAATTTACTATAAAAAAAATAATTTTTGCTTTATTTTCCACAATTTAACTGTCAAACAAATCACAAAAAGTTTAGTATTGAGTCAAAATAAAGTAAAGGTTTTAGGGAAAAAAATATAGTTCTAATAAACAACGGAGAACACGAAATGCATTAAAAATCTGTTTTAATGAGTAAATGGTTTTCTAATTGAATGCTTAAATCAATTAAAAATTGATATGCCTACCCCGTTGTTCATAAAATTTAAAATCAGTTTGGAATGAATTTTATTTAAAATTTTTTATAGAAAATTTTATTTTATTCTTTGTAATAATTTTGTAAGTGTGATTTGTTGGTTATACCGAAAAAGCTCTTTTTATGTCAAAACGAAAACTTTAGAATATGTTTTATAAAAATCAAATTTTAAACGCTATAGTTTATAAACGAAACACAAAAACGAAAGGGCTTATGTTTTCTAAAAACAGGCTGTAAGTCATTTCAAAACTTCTAAGCCTTTTGGTTTGGAAATGTTTATATTTTTTTGTGCACACCTTGTATATAAAACTCATACGTAGTTGCTTTATTTCAATTTCCTTTATATTCATATTAAAATTTTTATATCTGTGCAAATATTCATTTACATGACTCAAAGCATTTTTAATTTTGCAATTAAATTTTTATTGAATTCCGCATAGTTAAATTTTTTTGCATATCTCATGCTTCTTTTGTTGTTTAGATAAAAAACAATTCCTGAACATATCTACATATGTACAAACACATACATAAAATCGTTTGTGTAAAATTACTATAATTTTTTAATTTAATTGACATTGTGCTTAAATAATTTAAAATTTTTAATTTGATTTTAAGTTTGTATGTACATACATATGATAGTAAACTACTAACCCAATTGAGCAACCATTTCTAATTCATAACACAGTACAACATACGATTTTGGGACTCAATTCTGACAAATTCACGTAAAAGTAGGCCCAAAATGAAGAACTTGTGCATCATTCGTTTTGTCTTCTTACCTGCTAGAATATTTTTAATATCGATTTGAAGTTAGTAACTATCGTATAGGGGAATTTTTCACGTTTTAGGATCTTTTGTTTGACATAACTCGAGAACCACTAGTCCGATTTAGCTGAAACATATTTAGAATAAATTCAGTAAAGTGCGACTCTGACTCGCGCACGAAGGGTTCCGTACGAACACTAGATATGTAATTTAATACAAACTTCATCCTATATAATATATAGTTTTGGCATTTTTTTTTCGTTTTTGGGGTCTTTCCGGTTTTTGCGTTTTTTCCGGCGGTTTTTGCGTTTTTTCGGTTTTGGCTCTTTTTTTAGTCTTGACACGTTATTTTCTTGTTTTTGCCATTTTTTTTTTGGTTTTTGGCGTTTTTTCATTTTGGCGTTTTTTTTTTTATTTTTGGCCATTTTTTTTTTATTTTTGCCATTTTTTGTTATTAAAATTTTTTTTTTAGTTTTGGCGACACTTTTTTGCATTTTTGATTTTTTATGAATTAAAAAAAAAAAATTTTAATTTTTAAGCAAAAAATACTTTTTTCCCTTCATACATTCTTTTTTAACTTCGAAAGTGTTGCATACATAGGAAAACGGTATAAGAACAGATTAGAGGAATTGTAATTCTTAATTTTTCTAAATTTGTTTCAGCTAAATGGGACTTGTGCTTCCCGAGTTATGTCAAACAAAAGAGCCTAAAACGTGAAAAATTCCCCTATACGATAGTTACTAATTTGAAATCGATATTAAAAATATTTTAGCAGGTAAGACAAGACAAAACGAATGATGCTCAAGTTCTTCATTTTGGGCCTACTTTTACGTGAAATTGTCAGAATTGAGTCCCGAATCAATGACTTCAAAAATGTTGTACTGTGTAATAGTTCCCAAAGAAATGACAAAAAGTACATTACGCAGATTTTAAAAATAACACATATAATTTGATGGTTCATTAACTATTTATTCATTGCACACTGTCCCAACATCGAACTCAATGAAGGCGGAAATACAAAGAAACTCCTTATCAGCGAAATCTAACATGAAATTCCCGTCAACGAGATATTCACATTCAAATATTGTAAACGGTATAGATATTCCTGAAGATTTTAGTTAAAATCTGCTAGATTTTGTAAGGATATAAACTTCCTATTACATTACAAGTATTGTTAAATATTAAATTCAGTAGGTAACGTCTGTAGTAAAACATAAAAAATATATATATTATTTAAGAAAGATTAAGAAAAGTGTTAACATTAACATATAAATACTGGCGTACAAAAATACTTAAAATAGACTTTTTCAAAAAGACCAACCTAAATAGGACAAATTGAACTTCAGCACCAAGATAAACATTAAGCATTAAATACATTCACCACAGCAGGCTACACGAACACACGACTTCAAATGCCGCTAGCAGCATTTGTCGCCTCGTAGCCGGCTACTTAATTATTTTGGAGACGGCAGCAGTACCATCTGCAGTTGATATTCAAGTACAAATACATAGTTCAGTATTGCCACTTTTATACATTTTGCATTTATAAAAATTAATTACTCTTTTAAAATATACTTATTTCACGTAAAAGTATAAAAATGAATCAATTTATTTCTTACACCAATTTTTGGATATTATTTCTGTTAGATAATATGAAATAATTGTACAAAATCATTCATTCAAGATTTTGTATTGTACTGGCAATACTGAATTTTCTCATTGTAGCCAAAGAAAGAGAAATTAGTTTAATTGGACTACAACGGCAAAATCAGCATAGACAACAACCTGTCGCCATTTTGCCTTGCTGTCTTCAAAAGAATTATTCTCATATAAACATGTGTATTCTATCCATGACATTTGGTAGTCGGTAGCTTGCTGTGGTGAATGTGTTTAATGCTTTACTACATATTTAAATCTTGTGATAAAACTGTATTAACATTTACTTAAATGTGTATTTAAGTATCACATTCCTGAAGTGGTAAGTACCAACAGCATCGTCGCACAGTGGCACATTTGAAGAGATGGCGGCCAAAAAAAAGTCTTCAAAAATTTTTTTTGTGTCACCTATTTAATTTTTTTTTTATACATATAAAAGTAAACACATAGGAACCTCGAAATTAAAAAATTTAAGTTTTTATTTCGATTATTTCTCTTCGAATAGGGTGATCAAAAACGCGCTTTTTTTAAGAGACGCTGAAATTCAAAATATTTTAGAAATTTTTTTAACTTCAAGTGGGCATCACTTTTTTGGTCTTATATATTTTTGGAAAAAATTTTTTTCTTCACACAATATCATTTCTTAACTTATAAAATAAATTAAAAAAATCGTGCCTTACTTTGCTCGAGTCCCAGACTTGGGGATTGTAATAAAGGTCTAAAATATACCCAAATCTCGATGTTCAGTGGAACGCAACTTTTTTTCTGCGAAAAACTTCGTAAAATTACTTATAACGTGTTATAGTAAGTACTTTGAGCTGTTATTATATGCTAGTTTTTTAAATTTATGTTTGCATCTCTAAGAATTACAATGATTTTACTGCTTGCATGTCCGATATTTTAGGTATGGGAGTGCGGTATATCTACATGTGTTTGTGTGTGTATTGTTTGTATGTTTTTCTTTTTTTCAAAGAAGTTTTATTAATGAAAAGGGTATAACAAAAGGCTGTTATTATAATGCATTAAATGCAGTTTTGTAATTTAGGCCATTAAAAAATGTATAGTTACATATAAGCGGGGGTAGTTACGTGAGTTGTTGTATTTGGACCAGTAACCCGCAAGCCATAGCACAATTGTGCTGATGAAAATCACATACATGCTTATGCTCTTTCATTTAGTCGTCACTGAGCAAGCGACGAATTAAGTTGTGCGCGCATGTGTTATTTTTTTCCTGGTTTTCTGTTTAGTTTTTTTGAGCACACGGATCGAAATTAAAGTTCAAATTTAATAAATTTCTATAGACAAAAAAATTGATAATATAATTATGGAAAGTAAGAAAAATTTCGTGATGAAAAATGCTTTTCGCAATATGCAATGCTTTTTATTTTATGAAACATTGAAAAATAATAGGGAAAATGGTTTAAAAAGGCATTTTAATAGTATTCACAGAGCTGTGAATAAATTTAATATTGAATTTATACACTAAATTGTTGAATGATTATTAAATTTTTACTTTTTATTTAAGTTTTTAGTAAATTGCTTATTTACAAAAAAAAAAAAAAATTCAAACAACTAATAACCACATCATGTATTTTATATTACAAAACTTTTCTTCAGGTGCAAGTTTATTTTACTCTCATTTTTCTCACCAATACAAACATATTTTATTTTGCGGGACACTGATTTGGACTGATATATTCGACCTTTTGTTATAACTTTATTGTGTACCCAGGTAGCTCCTGCTCATATAAAGGTTAAAATACGATAGACTCATCAGGTTTTCTTGAAGCAGGTCTCTTTAATTCTCTTTTAAATCTGCCCGGTTGTTTAGACCAATGATGTCAGTTTCATGGCACAATTGTGCAAACTAAAATCACACAGATTCTTATTCTCTTCCATTTAGTCGTCAATGAAACAGCGACGAAAACACATGCGTAGCGGGTGTATGAAGTTCTTTATAGATACAGTGAAAGAAAAAAAGTGGTATGCGAAAAATATTCTATGATCGGTAATGCTTTTTGCGACATTCAATGTAGGTATTTTATGTTACAAAACTTTCAAGGAAACAAACGAATATACATATATTAAAAAGACGTTTTGATTATTTTTTTTTGTAGCAGATTCACTAAACTGCATTTTAAATCAAAACTTAAAAGACCAATAACTCGGGAAATATTGGTCGCAGTCAATTTTTTTGTTTAATAATTTTTTCTTTTTATTTTTCACGTTTCTATCAGATAAGATATTTAAAAATTTATTTTAAGAAATTCTTAATAGTTTCCTATGAAAAGTTCACAGCCCCGTAACTCAGAAAATATGGGCCGCCCCCAAATTTTTTATTTAATTTTTATTCTTTATTTTTTAGTTTTCTATCATATAGACTCCTTTTTATTTGTTTTGACCTGCTTCACTAAACTGCATTTGTTGCAAATATTTATTTTTTTTTATGTACTTCAGAGACGAATAAGACAATTTTTCTCACACATACAACTATAGTTTTATTTTTGACACCACTGGTTTAGCCACACAGTTTGTGTTCAAGTTTTTAATGAGTTTTGAATATGAGAATGAAATAACAAAAGAGAATTGAAGTAACTTGTCGGTACAAGCATGTCTGTACTCCTCTTCTTTCTTCTTTCCTCTCTCTCTCTCGTTTAAACACATACCTGCTTCAAGAAAACTTGATGTGTATAAAAACAGACAAAATTAATAAAGACGATCAGTATTGTCAAAACGATGGCTAAGTTCAGTTATAATGATCTTGCTAAAATTTATTTTTAACAAAAAAAAAACGATGTTATATTACACATTTTAAAAGACCCTTATTTTGAGTTGTGCGACCATTTAAAAAAAACTTAATAATTTTTTAACGCGATTAAATAAACAGTGTAATGAATGTAACAGAAATAAGGAAAAAATGTTTAACTGCAACAAACAATGGCTTACAAGCGAACTTGTATTTGAAAGCCAACCAAAACCAGCAAATGTGGGCCGACCTGCCAGACCAGTTGAGGAGTGTAGTGAAAGGTCCCGAAGACGAAAGCTGCAAAGCATGAATGAAGAATTTTCTCAAGAAATACTTAAAGATACGTTTTTCCATCAACTAGGACCAACAAAAAATAAAACTTAAAAAATTGTTATAATAAAAAATGTAATAAAAGCGAGCCCCAAGCGTGTAAAAAGGATTTTAAAGAGCATTCCAACACCAAGCGATGATAAAAAATTTACATCTGAAGAAGTATTTTCAATATTTCTGGACGTAAAGCTAACAAAATATCAGTATATGGAATTGCGAAAGCGGGCAGTTGGAAAACATTGCTCCATTTATCCAGAATATAGAGATTTGTTTTTAATTAAAAAAGATTGTTTACCACCATAAAATTCTATAAACATTACAGAAAGTTCAGCAGAGGTGGTATTTGCAAGACATATTAAATCATACTGCGGAAAGATTGTTGAATACATTGGACGCAGATAATGTTAAAAAGCTTGGTGACTGTAGCCTAACATTAATTTCTAAATGGGGATGCGATGGATTTTCTGGATAAAAGCGATATAAGCAGTATAATGCAGAATAAATATCAGATTCTGACTTATTTATGATATCTTTTGTTCCGTTAAGACTAAAAAGAAATAATATTAATTTTAAGCCATCCACTAGCAAAGAAACCGATATTGACATATGGAAAAACGAAATACCTTCCTCAACAAAATATTGCAGACCAATTAAATTTGCTTTTAAGAAGGAAACGAAGGATGTAATATTAGAAGAAGTATCTCAACTTAAACAACAAAGAGATAAACTTCAAGCGATAACTTTGTTATTTAACGATCAAGAGATTCAAATAAATTATCAAATGTTACTTACATCGATTGATGGAAAAGTTGCACAGGCCATAACTGAAACAAAATCATCTTCGAGCTGTGTTATTTGCAAAAAAAAACTGCAAGCCAATTGAGTCAACTTCCAACAGAAGACACTACTTTCCAAGAAGCCTATGAGTTTGGCTTGTCCCCACTCCATGCTAAAATTCGATTTATGGAACACATATTAAAGCTAAGCTATGATTTAGATTTTAAAGGAACATTACGAAATAGTGAAGAAAATAAAGCCAAAAGAGAGGCAAAAAAGAAACACATCCTCAGCCAAAGCAAGGAGAAGGAAACACAAATGATGGCAACACAGCAAGAAAATTTTTTTCTGATCCTGAAACTGCTGCAGCTATTACAGGAGTAGATTTTGAATTAATAAAACGCTACAAAATCATACTGCAAGTAATATCATGCAATAAAAAGGTAAATGCAAGAAAATTTGGTCAGTATGCTAATGAAACAGCGAAACTATACAACGAAAAATATGATTCGAAGAATATGCCATCGACAGTCCATAAAATACTATATCATGAGGAAAACATTATTCAACACAATATGAGATCTTTCTGAAGAAGGGCAAGAAAAAAGGAACAAAGATTATAGATATTTTCGCGAGCACAACACAAGAAAGATATCTAGATATAGTACCAATGAAGACCTCTTTAATATTTTACTGTGCACTTCTGATCCATATATCTCCAGCATTCGACAAAAATGAAATTCCACCCCCTTGGAATTGGAGAAAGACGCCAAGCAGCTCCTTGACGATGAACAGGAGACATACTTAGATGAAATTTTCACTAAGACAGTTAAATGAAAAATGTATTCTATGCAAATTAACATAAAAATTAGAGCAAAAAAGCACAATATATATTGAAAATTTATAGAAGAAATTTTATTTTATTTGGAATAAAAAGATTTTCTTAGAATTTATGGTGAAACCTTTTTTCGGCTATGGATCTCCTACATATCTGTTATGGATTCACGTTTAAAATGTATTTAAATTGTTCATATAATAATAACATTTTAAGCTGTCGAACTTACATTTGTTAGTAAATTATGATCACCAAGGCTATTTTACGAAATTTGACTAACAAGGGCCCTATGAGTAAATGTGGACCGATTGCCTTAAAATTTCAACGATTAAAATAAGATTAGTTTTGCTAAATATTATATATTTAAAACAATTATGAGCTTCAAACCCGTATTCTAAGTGGTCCATTGGAGAAGAGGGCTAAATAGTCAAAATAAAATGGACCCGGGTGGACGGCTTAATTAAGTATGTAATTTTTTAGTTCAGCTAACGTTACCATTTATAAAATGCAATGTTAAATCACTACATTCAAAAATTTATTTTTTTTAAGGCCAATAATACCTATATTTTTAAGTCATTTTTCAATCATATATAAGTGTACTTTAATACGGCTCGATTTTAAAGTTAATAAACTAAATTAAAGCTTAAGATGTCTTCTATCCAACAAAAAAATTTTTTAAAAAAAATTCAACCCTGTCAAAAGTTATAGAATTTTGACCGCCAACTCACAAAATGTGCCACTGTGCGTCGTATTTATAGAACTCGCGCAGGCTTTTTGGTGTTTCATTACAAGTATCAAAATGTTGGTTCTAACTTATAAAAGAAAGTTTTCCCCACTATTTCATAAACACTAAATGAGATTTTGTGATCCATATTTTTTGCACAAAATATTTGATGTTGTAGAAAAATTTCCTTTAAAAAAATTACATATTCTTAAAATTATTCTATTTTATTGGAATCGTAAAAACATCGCCAAGGAATTAAAAGACAACAACTAAACTATTTTATATGAAAAATTTTTATTTTTTATTTTTCAAAATATTTTTTAAGTTCCTTACACAAGGGATATTTAAGAAAGGAAACATGGTTAAATATTAAATTATTAGGTTTAACTAATTTTCCATCTCTGGTATTGTGACTTTTGCTACTTTTTATAGCATCATTGCAGCGTCCCTGGTGTTAAGTACGCACATTACTCTAACCTATATTTTAAGCTGTTTATTAACTATTTTACTTCCGTGGCAATTTATATTGATGAAGAAAGGCACTGCGAAAAACATATATACAAATTTACATCAAAAATTTTATGATATCGATAGGACCGGGTCTTACCAGGGCCTGAACTCGGACTCTCAAAAATCACCAATTGTTAATACAAAAACTGCTTCAGCTAATAGCACCATAAGCTTTCAGCAAATAAGAAATAAATTCTGCTATGCACTCTAGGTTTTAACTTTGAAATTTATTTGCTGGTGGTTCAGCGTTGTCTATATATTTCATTGTTGCTGTAACAAATCATCAGTAGACTTCAACCACACATTTTGAAAAGTCACAAACCTCTTATCTTATGCACAGACTTTCAAGAACTATTTGAGAATTCACAAATAATAATATTTTTGAAAATCACAAAAGAAAAATAAGCGTAGTTGGATTATAAACTAATACAAAAAACCTAGCAAATAATTTATATTCGATACAAATCTGTTTTATTTTTCTACACCTTCATAAAATTAGAAATGCATCGGATAACAATAAAAGTAATTATAAGGCAAAATGAAAAATAAAATCTAAATAGTTCTTGAAAGTCTGTGACTATTCAAAATGTGTGATTGAAGTCTACTGATGATTTGTTACAGCAACAATGAAATGCATATAGACAACGCTGAACCACCAGCAAATAAATTTCAAATTAAAATAAACTTCTGATAATATGTCGAATAATAAATTTCTTAAATCTCGGTCTTAAGTTTTATTTGGTTTAAGAGCTTAGTTCAAAGTCTTTGCGCTTTTAAAGAATTGCAAAAAATATTAATTGCGGGTATTTTGAGAGAATACAACCCATTTGAACGTCATACCCAGGCACTTTCTGAGTAATTTTTTTTTCAAAGAAGGAGATTAGTTAAAGGATTTAGCTGATTCTTAAGAATGTTTCTATTAGGTCGACTTTTTGAGCTCAAGATTAGGGATTAAATTAACCTTAATCTTCATTTGTGATTTTTGGGTAGCCGATAATATGATTTTGCTTGCTGGTTTAAGCCGGCAATCGTGGTGATTTAATCTTACATTAATATTAACGACACGAATTTGTAAAACACATCCTCACAAAAACATAAATGTGAAAAACGGCCAAGTTTCTGTCCAAAATTTCGGCCATTAAAAGTTGTGAGATATAAATTTTGACCAAGTTCTTCTTTGCCACAATACCTAACACAGAAATATGTTCTGTATGATAAAAATTTGTAATCGTAAGGGTGTCATATAATTTCTAGTGCAATGTGTATGAAAGGTTTTAATAAAATGTATGTTAATTTTGAACTTGAAGTGCTTGTTTCCGACCTCTGATAGCAACTTCTGGGTTTTCAGATTTTTCTTAGTGATCTCCTATCTAGATTTATTTGTGTTTCAAATTTAAGCTCGCTAGTGCGAATTGGAGTTTTAACGTCGTGGCCCCGCATACCGGGTAAAACTTTTTGGTTTTAAGATTTTCCCATTGGCTTACGCTGCTACACTTACTAGTGTATAAAATGCCAGACCTCTAGCGGGAATTATATCCTTAGATTTTATCAGCATTACCTCTCCCCACTATTCCTAACTCAAAATTTTGTTGTGAGCAGCGCTTATAATTCATGCTAGTTTTCTTCTAAAATATGGTAGACCGATGTAGATTAAACACAAGGCTAACATCTTATGGGAGTGATCAAGCCCAATTTTTAAGGTGGTTCAAGATTTCATTAAATTGGCTTTAATTAAAACTGTATATTCAGTATTTAGTTCAAAACAATATTAGCGTGGCCCCGCCCATTCTGGTAAAATTTTTTGGGTTTTCAAATTTTTCTAGTTTGTTTCTCACTTAGACCTACTTGTATATCAAATTTCAGCTCCTTAGCGCAACTTTTAATTTTTAAGTCTTATGGGCGTAACGCCGGCCACTTTTCCAAAGTCAAAATTTTTTTGGGTCAGTGCTTATTAGTCGTGTCTAGTTTCGTTACAAACGGATAATAATAGCTAGATAAATAGTATATCTAAATATGCTGAGCCGCAGGGCATTAAAATGAGGTTTAAATTGTATGGGCGTGTCAACGCCGACTTTTTTAATGAACAATTTATGGCCTTGCATTACCGCAGTATATATGCCGAATTTCAATAAAATAGCTTCCATGAAGCGCCTTTGATTAGAATTTTTAATTCTGACCTTTATGGGTGTAGCCCCGCCCTCCTGGCTAAAATTTTTGAGTTTTCAGATTTTTTTTATTTTATTTCTCACCTAGACCTAGCTCTGTATCGAATTTCAGCTTGATAGCACAAATTTTAATTTTTATGGGCGTAGCATCGCCCTCCTGGCTAAAATTTCAGGGTTTTCAGATTTGTCTGGTTCATTTCTCACCTAGATCTTCTCGTGTACCTAATTTTAGCTCTCTAGCTATAGCGGAAGTGCTTCATCAATTTGATGAGTGTGTTAGTGGTCAGTGAGTATGTCTTAAAATATGCACTTTTTGCACCTCCATATCTCCGGAAACTTTTAATTGTAAAACTTTCAAACTTTGCGTATGAGGTTATATGAATTTATTCTATTTATGGTTTTAATATCATAGTTTTACGATTGCGGGGAACAAAGTTATGAGGGGGTAAAAACAGCTCGAATGGCTTCGTGTAAATATGCACACTGCGTGCATTGGCCAGAACTTGGCCTGGCGTACTACCGTGCGCCTAGATAACTTTTTGTAAAAATAAATAAATAACTAAATAAATATATTTATTATATATATACTTTATAAATATTTATAAATAAATAAGTATATATCTGTGGCAATAAATAATAATGGCTTAAATTGACATAAGTGCTTTTTCATTTTATTACATATTCTTATTCTCATCTTCAAGATCTATCACTCAACTAAATTTCAATTAAAAAATGTCATTATTAATAAAACTATACGCATTTATATTTTAACTTAAGTTTTTTTTGGAAAATTATACGTCTTACCTCAACTTAATTTTTTTTCGGTAGCTACATCAATATTAAATTATTTGAGCATAAAAATTTGTATAGACTTAAGTTCAATAACTAACATCGCATCCAAATTATTCTTCATTAAAAAAAACTTGTATTTAACTAACAGCCCGTTTTTCGAAAATGAATAAGTGTATACATTCTTGAAAATAACGAATGAAACCATCTTTTCGTTCTTAAAACATTTATTTATTTTCATGTGTGTGACAACAGAAGAGCTTTCAGTTTTTCACACTCATATAATTTTTTATGTAAAATTAATTAAAAATCAGTCTACATATTTTTCATTTGGCTTTAACGAAAATGTTATTTAATTTTTAATGATAGAATGTGAACTGACTTAAAATAGTGAAAAACTATTTCTGTCTTTTATTTTTTACTATAAATTACAAAAACATTAAATAATCGAAAAAATCAAAATGGCTTTTTCTATAAGCGGATTGATTTAACTTTCACAAGAACGAATCTTGAATTCTGTACAAAGCCAAGATATTTCCCTTGCTTCACCAAATTCAGCATAAACAAATAATTTTTGCTTTATTCTCCACAGTTTAACTGTGAAACAAATCACAAAAAATTTAAGTATTGAGTCAAAATAAAGTAAAGGTTATAGGAAAAAAAAACTTAGTTCTAATAAACAATGGAAAATACGAAATGCAATGAAAATCTGTTTTAATGGGTAGATGGATTTCGCATTGAATGCTAAAATCAATTAAAAATTAAATTGCTTACCCCCTTATTCATAAAATTTAAATTAATTTGAAATGAATTTAATTTAAAATTTTTCATAGAAATTTTTTATTAATAGATATTATTTTTTTGTGTTCTTTCACTGTAATAATTTTGTGAGTGTGAATTTTTGGTTATACCTAAAAAGCTCTTTTTATGTCAAAACGAAAGCTTTAGAATATGTTTTATAAAAATAAAATTTTAAACGTTATCGTTTATGAACGAGACATAAAAACGAAAGGGCTTATGTTTTCTAAAAACAGGCTGTAAGTTTTAAAAAAATTATCTTATCTTAGGTTTTCCGCATTTTTAAATTTTTCAAGCACTTATATCGACTTACCATCAATAAAAAATTATTTTGCCTCTCAATATACATAATAGCTTAACTGCACTTTAATTTTTATTTTTCTAACAATAGATTTTTTCATAACATCTTTATTAAAAAAACAGCGAATATTAACTTATAAAACGTTTTAATTTTTTATAAAATTAACAGTTTTGTTCTAAATAAATGTGCATCTTTTTCGGAGGCTAAAAATTTTATATAAAAACCAAACACAATTAATTTTAGACAAAACCCTTAATATCTCCAAACATGAAATTTCGACTTAAGCCATTATTATTTATTGGCACATATATATTTTATATTATTTATCTATTTCCTTTAACACGCGCAATATTTTACTTGTAAATAATAAAATAGGGCAATTTTTTCTTCTTCCCACAAAAAATCACAGAAAATATTCCCACTATTTTGTCCCTCAGTATCGTAATACTGCACATAATAAGAAGTTTAAGCTACCACTCAAAAACATCATAATCAATTAATATGAGATTAAGTTAATTTTCAGATTAGCTAATTAGAGAAATAAACCAATCTTAATCTCGAACCCAAAAAGTCGCCTTTTATGTTTGGCATAAAATTGCTAAAGGTACGGTCACACTTATCAAACATTTGCCCAAGAAAGCGTAACCAACAAACACTAATGGAAAAAGTTTTGATATAGCCACTGGTTTAGAAATTAAAAATTTTCGAGCACAACTAGTAGACAATGTCATAGAATCCAACATTATTGGATCCTCTTTAACTTAACAAACTTTTGTCTGAATTGAAAGATTTTTCATTAGCATTTAGTGGTTACGCTTTTCTGGGCAAATGTTTGACAAGTGTGACCGTAGCTTAACTCACATTTCATAGCTAAAATGCTAATGTGAATAAGTACGGGATTAAGCCTGGTTTTAAGCTTAGCTTAATGTGAGGTCTTTAAGCTTTATTTGCATTTTTTTCTTTTATAAAATCAAAAGTAGATATTTTTTACTCTTCCAAAGTAAAGCTGCTTAAAAAAAGAAAAGAAATGAATACATCTCTGTATATGCCTGTTAACAATTAGGTCAAACTAACAAGAAGCTATAAAAGAAAAAAATTTACAAAATAAAAAACGTGCTAGATAAATAAAAAAGGTTTAAAAGAAATATTTAAACAATTAGTGAAATACGTGTCTTAAGTATCAACGCCATCAGGGGAACTGCACATACAAACACATCTCTCTCAGGCTCTCTTTCAAATTAATTTTGTTTTTAAAAAAAATTTCCATTATTTAAATTAAGGCATGTAATAAATGACAAACGAGCAGAAAAATGATTAAAATTAATTTAAATGAAATAAAAGAAAAACAACTTGAAGAAATTTTTTGTCTTCATGACAGTCTAGGCTCCAATTTAATTAATTAACATGACAAAAATGTTAATGGAAATTTTCTTTGAAAATAATTTCATGCTTCGCTTGTCACAGCAGCAATGAAAAAAAAACTAACATTTTCTCTTTATACTTTGCAGACTTTAAAGCAGTGCTGGCCACTGAGGGAAATTAATATATTTGTGTATGTGTATTAATTTGTTTAAAAAGCGGATTAAAGTTCGGTACAGTGGTGCCATTTTTAGCGAATATGATTTAAAGCTTGAAATAGGACTAACGATACTGTGGCAACACTCTTTTCTTGAATAGCTGTTGTTGTTATTTACATTTATTCTCCTTTTACATAATCTTACGACTACAATTTGAAGCTGAAAAAAGTCAGTCATTGTAGCAATGGTAAAGTAAAAAATAAAAAAAAATAAACTTTTGATTACTGAATTCTTGTTTCAACTTTGTTATTTGTCGTGGAGCTTCTCATTTCTTTAAATAAAAGTTTATAACATAATAACTCTAGTTGTTCTAAGAAATTTTTGAGTAAAGGTTACCTGATGACCTATATTAGCAACAGTGAAATGCGCATAGGATCCAGCTCAGGCTCAGGCCCTCCATAATCAATTTCTATATATTTAAAAAAAAAACAAATATTTTACTGAATAAGTAAAATAATAATTTGGGTTTTTAGTGCGTTAATAAATGTTAAACTTAAATTGGGGCATTCCGCGCGAAATCGAAGGGTTTCATTTTTGTTTTCTTTGATATCCCCAATTTTGTGATATTTTTAAACGACTTATGTTTGTAACTTCATAACTCGCTACATTTTAGACAAATTTGAAGAATAATTTTTTGTCTGAGAGGTTATAGCTTCCATTTGGTTTTAGTTTAAAAACTAAGTAGGCGGGGCACGCCTAGTTTTTTGTTTGATGTTTTACTTTTTTACTTTACTGCAAAAATTAGGATACACATTGTGCTTGTGTAATGATATGATTTCAAATTAATAATAATGGGCGTAGTCATGTCCGTTGAAACTTAATATTTTATTTCATGTGCTTCTACTTGACCAATTTTTATGAATTTTGGGACATACCCTGACCTCTAAGAAATACACAATATTGTTTCAAAAGATGCGTGGAGTTACGCCCATTAAAATTTAGTATTTTATTTCATGTGCTCCTGCCTGTTTGATTTAAAAAAAATTTACACACGCCTTATATAATAAGTTATATATAATTACCAGGGAAACCGCAAAATATGCAATTGCATGTTTTTCCTTGTGTAACGTATTAATGCGGAGATAAGATATTTATCCGTTTCAGATCTTTTAATGAATTTTGGCATCGATTTTTTAGTGCATATTTTTGCATATTTTACCCTTTAAAGCATGTTTTTGCATATTTCAGTCATGCACGCATATTTTTAGCATTTTTCGAATTTTGAGATCATATTTGACGCTTTTAAGGCATATTTTGATACTGTATAGAATTTTTTTATTTTAATATGTGCCATGTCATCTGGTATACCTCAGGGTTGAGTTTTGGATCCCTTACTATTTATGTTATATATTAACAATTTACATTCAAATATAAATTCGTCTACATGTGATTCATTTTTATTCGCAGATTACGTTTTTTTACTTTTTAGAGGATGTCGTAGCTTTGAAGACAGATTGATGGAGAGCATAAATGTTACCCTTGAAAGTGTGTATATGTGGACTGCTGGCAGATCCTTGAAGATTAACCCTATTGTGCTTGGGCCCACTGATCGTTTTTCTGTGGATCTCAGTTTATTTTTGAATGTAGTACGCATAGAATTTGTTGAATAAAAACCTGAATTAAACCTGAAGTGTTTAGGAGTTATTATTGATAGGAAACTTTCTTTTGACAAACATATTGACTGCTTAAGCGGCAGGATCTTTGGTATATTGCTTAGGATTTATTCTATTAACTTGTACTTACCTTTATCAGTTAAACTACAAATGTCGGCGGCCTTGCTAATGTCTCAGATTTTATATGGGATTGAAGTTTATTCTGGAACGAGCGGTATACATATTACTCGTTTACATCGGCTTCTTAATGTAATTCTACGTTTTGTTTTTAGTGTTCGTCGTCGCGAGCACATATCTGGTTTTCTTCACAGATTTCTAGGGTGCAGCTTTAATGAATTTACTTAGTACAAAAATCTTCTATTGTTTTATAAAATTATTAAGAGTTCTAGGCCCTTATCCTTATATATTTTCATATTTTCGCGCTCTACCAGAAACCTTCAGATTATTCTTCCAAGAATTCGTTCATCTTTTTTAGAGAAATCTTTTATTGTCAGGGTTTCGCCTTGGTGGAACCAGTTACCACATCAGTTACATGTCTTCTCTCATTCAAACAATGTATTTCGTTTGAAACTTTTAAAATTATATTCTCTATGATTACACATGTCTCTCTACTACTGGCTACTGATGGCACCTTACTTTAATTTACTTTTTTGTTGTCATTTTTAGGGTTCCGTACACCAAAAGTGAAAAGGAACCCTATTGTTTTCGCTACGCTGTCCATCTGTCCGTCACACGGTATTTTCTCAGGAACCAGAAGAGCTACGGACCTGAAATTTGGACAGAGTATATAGAACCTAGGCCGCTACAACAACAAATACATGAGAATTAAAAATTAAAGGGTGTTCCCATGTAATATACATACAATTGTATGAACATATGTATATTGAAACTTGAAATTTGTAAAATTAGTGTATTTTGATACAGACTACAACAATTAACACTAAAATTTAAAAAAATTTAAATTAAAGGGTGGTCCATCAGTTAGTGCAATTTTGACTATGTAATTTTGACAATTTGCTATATCTTGGAAACCGTAAGAGGCAAATACTTGAAATTTTCAAAAACGGTAAAACTAAAAAAACCGAAAATTACAAAATCGCCAAACCAAAAAAAAAATATCGCCAAAATTTAAAAATAAATCACCAAAACGAAAAAAATCGCCAAAATTAAAAAAAAAATTTTACACTAAAATAAATCGCCAAATTCGAAAAAATCGCCAAAATGAAAAAAAACACCATAATGAAAAATAAACGCCAAAAATCGAAAGAAATCGCCAAAACGCGAAAATGTCGCCAAAACTAAAAAAAATTTTTAAATAAAAAAAAATCGCATAAATGAAAAAAATATCCATAAATAAAAAAAAATCGCCAAAATGAAAAAACACCAAAAACCGATAGAAATCGCCAAAACAAGAAAATAAAGTGTCAAAACTAAAAAAAGCTAAAACTTAAAAAATCGCCAAAACCGAAAAAACGCAAAAAACGCCAAAACAAAAAAACCTAAAAGATCCCAAAAACGAAAAAATGCCAAAACTATATATTATATAGGATGAAGTTTGTATTAAACTACATATCTAGTGTTCGTACGGAACCCTTCGTGCGCGAGTCAGAGTCGCACTTTACTGTATTTATTTATATTTCCTACTTATGTTATCTTTGGCTGGGGAGCTGATTTTATGTTGGGATAGTAAATTTTTAAAATTATGAATCAATGAATTGTTATGGTATGAATTTAATTTAATTAACAATTATTATTTAGTACCTAAGGTATTTTTTTACTGTTATGTAATATTATATAATTGGCCTTAAAGGCTTTGTATTACATATTTTCTTGTAAATAAATAAATAAATAAATAATATGCTACAAGCCATTTATCTGTTGTTCAACTTATTTTTTTCACCTACTAAATCTCATTTTCAATGATCTATACATATAAATTATAAATTTTTATAATTTTTTGCGCCGTTATTACAGACGTTAGTTTCAAGTTGAAGTTGAAGTTGAAGGAATATTGTCAGTGTATAAAAGTTTATTAACATGTGATAAGCACGATTTTTAATTGAAAATATAGGTCAATATTTTATTGTTTATTCCAATAAAAATTATAAATAAAAAGCTTGTCTTATTTATCAAAAATATAGTTCCAAAGCTTTAATTCTAATATCGTAATCTCTTTTGAAGTTGAAGTTAAATTTTTACGGTCGTCGTATACAACAAAAATTTATTTGTATTATTTGCTTTAGTCAAAATTTCTATGATAATTTTGTTTTAATGTACACTTCAAACCCAAATTATTTCTTTAATATGGAAGTTATTCTTCCTTAATTTTTTTTCTTGTTTGCTTTTTTGGTTTATATTATTTTTGTCTTATTTTATGTGCAAATATTGATGATTTGTTGAAATATATTTTCGTTTACAAATTTAATTCATGTTATTTTTAAGTGCAAGTTTTTAAAGCATATTTTCAAGTTTTTAGTGCATATTGAATGCGCATAAAACACTTTTTTTAGAGCATATTTCTGGTTTCCCTGATAATTACTTTTAATTATCCGGTTGATACAAAACTTAGCAGAACAGTTGTGTGTGTGGAAAAGTGGGCGGGGCCAAGCGCATTAAAACTTAATATAATATTTCACATGCTTATACTTGACCAATTTCTATGAAATTTTGAAAATGACGCGATATTAAGCTAATAATTTTGATCAACTTGGGGCGACTTCAAATGTTTAGATAATGAATAATTGCCAAATTCCTTCAAAATCTTAAAAAAAAACAAACAAAAAATTATTCATTCCAGATACGAGTGATTGTACGTAATGAATAAACACCCCAAAAATTTCGGAGCAGGACCAGTCATTTTACACTTTTGGGTTATTCTTCAATTTTTTTTGAGGTATGGGACATTGATTGATTGTTGATCGCTCAACAATTTTCAATGTTCCTGCATTTAGTTGTTTCAGGCGATTTGCACTTGGCCGATTATTCGCACAGTCATGGAAAATATTGCATTTTAATCATTCTTTTATTGCAATTCAGTAAAGACCATGATACACTACCATACAAATCGTGCGCTCTACGAAAAAATACAACCCTGGTATGATGAAATTTATGAAAATTTTCCAAAGAATATAACAATTAATCACACCAGGGTTGCATTTTTCGTAGGTCCTACGAATTTGTATGATAGTGAGTTATGACCTTAAGAAACGAATACTATTTATGATTTTTTTTGTTTTCCTTTTTTTTTCAACATAAAAATGATATTACGAGTACTACAGGGTGGGCCAAAAGAAACCAAGGGGTGTAAAAGATTAATAACTTTTTTGTTTATTAACTTTTTTTTATTTTTTCTTTCACATTATATAATATACAAAATGGAAATTTTTTTACACTAAGTATGAAAAATGATGTCTCTTAAATGACCACCGTTTTCAGCTTCGCACTGATGGGCTCTTTTTAGGGAATTTTCCATAACATCTTTCAAAACTTGTGGCTGTAGCGCTCGAATTTCTGCAACAATGTTTGCCTTGAGTTCAAGGATTGTCTCTGGCTTGTTCACATACACTCGCTCCTTCAAAAAACCCCAAAGAAAATAGTCGGGTGCTGTCAAATCTGGCGATCGCGCTGGCCAAATAATTTCCGAGTTTCGAGAAATTATTCGCTCTCCAAAAATTTGACTTAAAAGTGCCATTGTGTGTCGGGCAGTATGGGCAGTGGCTCCGTCCTGCTGAAACCACATACCAGGTCTGTTTTCAAGAGCAGGACGTAAAAAATTTTCTATCATAAACCGATACCGCTCTCCATTTACGGTTACAGCACTTCCATCTTCATTTTCGAAGAAGTAGGGCCCAATGACATTTTCAGATGTGATCCCACACCATACTGTACACCTGATGGGGTGCAATTGGCGTTGATGAATGGCTCTTGGATTTTGAGAACCCCAGAACCTACAGTTCTGCTTATTAACAAAGCCATTCAAATGAAAATGAGCTTCATCACTCATAATCAAACTTTCAATAAAGTTGATTTCATTTCTGGCCAACTCTTGAAATTTAACTGCAAAATTTAGACGTTGCCGATGATCTGCGGGTTTTAATTCTTGGACCAATTGCACCTTATATGGGTATAACTGTAAATCTTTTTTTAAAATGCGCCGTAGTGATGTACGAGACATTTCTAGCTGTGCAGAACGCCTTCTGCCAGATGTTTCTGGTGCTTCTTTAACACTTTGCTGTACTCGTTCAATATTTTCCGCAGTGCGACTTAAACGTGGTCTACCGGTTCGAGGCAAATCTCTTACGCTGCCATGTTGGCGATGACGATTAACTAAGCAACAATCATCGCTTCAGAGGGCGAAATTCTGACGTTAAAATGTCGACGATATGCTCTTTGCGTTAAAATAATTGATCTCTAGTTTAAATAATAAAATTCTATTGTTCTGGTTCTCTGTTCAGTTGTGAATCTCTCCATTATAAATTCTCCAAGTGTTGTCTATATAATCTGAAAGAAAAAATAAAAAAAAAATTAATAAACAAAAAAGTTATTAAACTTTTACACCCCTTGGTTTCTTTTGGCCCACCTTGTATAAGTTTTAAGTGTTTTTTTTAATTCTGGGCGATATTTGTAATTTAAATTTTTTCCATGTGTATAAAGTTTGTCAAGGCTTGCCGTTGCGTTTTACATTAGCCCCTTAATTTTTTGGGCAATTTTTCGTAGTTGTTTTTGGGCTTGCTCGTTTGATTTTTTTAGATTTTTCATGGAGCCTCGTTCAAAGTACATTAAATTTACAAAAAAAAAACCTTTTTTCATTTTTTTCATAACTTTCTTAATAACAGCCTAAATTGAAAATTTTTTCTTGAAATCATAGAAAATCATCATTTTTAGATGCTTTAACAAACTAAAAATTAGAAAAGAAAATGTTTCAATGGTTTTGAATAAAATTTTTTAATTCTATATCTTAGATCGGGTTTTTAATGCGAGTTACCGCCTGTTTTTCGAAAATTAATAAATGTATGCGTTCTTTAAAATAACGAATGAAACCATGTTTTCGTTTTTAAAATATTTATTTATTTCCATGTGAGTGACAACAAAAGAGCTTTCAGTTTTTCACACTCATAAATTTTTTTATGTAAAATTAATTAAAAATCAGTCTACATATTTTTCATTTGACTTTAAGGAAAATAGCATTTAATTTTAAATGTTAAAATGTGAACTGACCTAAAACAGTAAAACGCAATTTTTGCTTTTTATTTTTTACTATAAATTACAAAAAATTAAATAAACGAAAAAATCTAAATGACTTTTTCTATGAGCGGATTGATTTAGCTTTCACAAGAACGAATCTCGACTTCCGTACAAAGGAAAGATGTTTCCCTTGCTTCTATATTTTTTCTGTCAAAGACTAAACACCAAATTCAGTATAAATAAATAATTTTTGCTTTATTTTCCACAACTTAACTGTCAAACAAATCACAAAAAAGTTTAGTATTGAGTCAAAATAAAGTAAAGGTTATAGGGGAAAAAAACTTAGTTCTAATAAACAACGGAAAATACGAAATGCATTAAAAATCTATTTAAATGGGTAAATGGTTTTCTAATTGAATGCTTAAATCAATTAAAAATTAATATGCCTGCCCCCTTGTTAATAAAAAATTTAAAATGAGTTTGGAATGAATTTTATTTTAAATTTGTCCTAGAAAATTTTTTTAATAGATTTTATTCTTTGTAATAATTTTGTAAGTGTGATTTGTTTGTTATACCGAAAAAGCTCTTTTTATGTCAAAACGAAAACTTTAGAATATGTTTTATAAAAATAAAATTTTAAACGTTATCGTTTATAAACGAAACATAAAAACGAAAGGGCTTATGTTTTCTTAAAACAGGCTGTCAGTCTTCAAATTTTTCATTTCATTTTGAGCTGCGTTTTTCTTGAATTCTCTTTTATGTTGCTACCCCGTTATAAATCCCGTACAAAGCTCGGATGTCGACGTATGAGCAATATTTGTTTAATTTGCTTACAATAAATATTACGTATACGTCTGTGTGATATTTTATTTCCTTAATAGTGTTTTCACACTGACATGGTTTAAATAAAAGTTGATTTTAACGTTAAAACCAACTGTTAAAACCTGGTTTTACCATACAAATTGTTTTTGTTAAAACCATTTTTGAATTGGTTTTAAGTTGGTTTTATGAAATGCAACCTTGTTTTCGCTGTGATAAATTCAGTGCTGCCAAGTTGAAATGACCGACAGCAGCTGGTAATGGTATGCCAGTGAATAACAATAGATGGCGCCTGAAAAATTTTCAACTTAAAAATTAATGCAGCAGCAACAATAATCAAAAAATTATGGAAAAAAACAGTTTTTTGGAAGGAAAACAACGAAAATATTTTAAATTGAACTGTGGAAAGTAAAAATAGACAATATGGCTGACATTCAACTGCCTATAAAAAAAGGTTTATCTTATAATGTATTTGTGCATTTTTATATTATTAACAATATTTCCAAGTACTTTTTCATTCTGTATAAGAAGTTCCATAATTTAAAAAAATTTTATTAACAAAATATGAAATAATTTCCATTTCAGAGCGCATTGTGAAATATCTCAGTTTTTCATACAAACGAAAACAGTTGAACAGTATGTCCAACAAGTGTTATTAAAAAGCAGAAAAAATGCAACAACAAATACACGTATTTCGGCAGGAGATTTATTTTATTTTGAGTAAAGTTATTAGACAGCCTGTTTATTAAAAACTGAATTTAACAAACTTGCAGTGTGAAAGCAAAATCAGCTGTTAATGGTTTTAACGTTAAAACCAGATTTTAGCTTTCAGTGTGAAAACACTATAAAACTGTAAAGCCTGCAGAACACGGCATGAAAAAGGTCATGTTAATGAGCTTTTTGGCAACGAGAAATGCTTCAGAGCCACACCAACGCTTATGCAGTAGGCTAAAAAATTAAATTTTTTTATTTATAACTTGTAACATTTCTTTTCCTATAAAAAATTTCTGACTTGTTGCCGAATCAAGAGTATTCTTAAACATAATTGAAATTAATGCTTCGCTGACAAAGACAAAGAAAAAAAAATTGAATTGATTTTATATAAATATGTTAATGACGTACGTACATATATTTTCCTCATTAAAAATAACGTAACTGTTTTGCTTTTAACTTTCATACAGCATCATTTAAATCTACTTTCTTCTCAATGCAATCTAAATTATTTTCCTTAACTTTGTACATCCCCTGATACTGACTCTGTCCGTGGGCGTATAGGCTTTGCTAGTTTCCCTCTATATGAATTAATTTAAATAGAAAACGTTTTATGTATACAAAACCACCCCTGAGGTCTATCTATGTAATAATTTCTTTTCTTTTATCTTCCTACACTCCAACGGAAATTTACAACAGATGGAAAGAAGCTAAAAGAATTAATTTGCATTTTTTTATCATAAAATCCTTGGTAGCAACAATGACAAATCAATATGTGAAGTTAATTTAATATAAAAAGAAAACATCAAAAGAAACAAAGGAATAAAAATATTCACATTGAACAACAAGGAAAAAATAGCAGCCTAGACGACATATTAAGAGTTTTTGAAAGTTTAAACAATGATGGTTAAAGTTAAATATGAGTACATACTTATAAATTTAAAAAACGAATTAAAATGGTACATGTAATGGAAAAAAATCATATTTGCATAATTTAATAATTTTAATTTGCATTATTTTAATATTGGAGAAAATTCAAGCAAATAGTTATAAAAAGAATGCCGAATACTTTCTTAATAAAAACAAAAGCAATGTGAGTCCGATCACCGAGGAGATGTGTAAACATCTAGTAATGAAAATTTTTTTTTAAGTTGGAAGTACTTATGCTTTTAGTATATTTTTTTAAATTAATTGATTAAAAGTATCAAAACTTTCAATATTGTAAATACATAGGAATTTGCTGGTTTTTTTTTGTTTTATTAAACTTATTTGGTTAGTAAATGGGCACACTGCAGTATATATATATGTACTGCATTCAAAATTGCAGTAAGCAGTAAATTTACTGATTACTGAACAAATTCAGTAAATTTTTACTGCTAATGAAATTTAATTTGCATTACCAGTAAAATCGTAGGGCTGTAATCATAATAAAATTGTAGCAAGTGGCAAAGTTTTTTCATTCAAATTTTGAAACTTTTGTATGAAAAACATTTAGCAGAATTTCATTATGAATACGGACATTACTGATTACTGAAAATTCAATGCACCTCATCATATAAGAAATCATTTAGGCAATTTATAAAAATCGTAGAAAAAAATTTTAGTAATCAGTAAAAATTTACTTTTTAAACATTTTTTATTGTTTTTACTTTAAACTTTAGTGGTACTGCAGTGCTCATCTATGGTAAATGCCTTTATTTTTACTTTTTAATTTTTAATTCCTGTTGTTCATCTTTTAGTTGTTGCTGTTCTTGTTGTTGTGTACAATTTTGCAATTAAAATAAATTCAGTAAAGTGCGACTTTGACTCGCACACATTCGGTTTTTATAATTTTTTTTTGATTTAGCTTTCTTCCTTTTTTAAGTTTTATCAGTTTAATTGATTTTTTTTTTCAGTTTTATCGCTTTTTTATCGTTTTGGCGTTTTTTTTTCTCTTTTTGGGTTTTTTTAATTTTCGCAATTTTTTTTTTAATTTTGGCGATTTTTTCATTTTGACGAGTTTTTTCTCTTTTTGGCGTTTTTTCGTTATGGCGATTTTTTTCTGTTTTTGGGGTTGTTTTATTTAGGCGATTTTTTCATATTGGCGATTTTTTTGTTTAAGGATTTTTTTAATTTTGGCGATTTTTCCGGTTTTTCGCGATTTATTTTAGTCCTAGAGTTTTTTTTTAATTTGGTCCTTTTTTTTTGTTTTGGCGATTTTTTTTTTGTTTTTGGCGATTTTTTTATATTTGGCGATTTTATATTTTTTGATTTTTTAGTTTTACCGTTTTTGAAAATTTCAAATTTCAAATTTGATCTTACGGTTTCCAAGATACAGCAAGTTGTCAAAATTACAAAGTCAAAATTGCATTAACTGATGGAACACCCATTGATTTAAATTTTTTAAATTTAGTGTTAATTTTTGTAGTCTGTATAAAAATACACTAACTCTTAAAATTTCAAGTGTATATATGTACATACAATTGTATGTATATTACATGGGATTTTAACATTTTTCGTTGCTCGTTTTGGAACACCCTTTAGTTTTTAACTCTCATGTACTTGTTATTGTAGTGGCGAAATGTCTACACATTGTGTCCAAATTTCAAGTCCGTAGCTCTTACGGTTCATTTTCACGGAAATATACAGAAAAATAACCGGCGGCGGCGCACCGTCAGCTTCGAGCCGGTCGACTTGTTTTTCTGCTTGGTATTGCTTCTTTCAAACACTAATAGACTCATACATAGCTCACACCGATTTGACAATGCAAAGAAATCTCAGCAAAGAAATCAAAGTCAAAAGATTTTTACACCCTAGCGTATAGATGTTTACACATCAAAAACACTAAGCTCTTATTTTAAATTAAAATACGCTAGGAAACTGCACATTGGCTCTTAAGGCAACAATTATTATATTGCGAAAATATTATTACAAACTAAATTAAAATTTCACAACAGGTGCCGCTGCTTATATGCATGGTTGGTGTCCTAAGTATTTAATGCTTATGCTTGACACAAACCATTGATCAAACCCTTACAATTTAAATTAGACTTGGTTCGAACTCGTTCATTAGTTCATTTTTGCCACAAACCAATGATCAAACCCATGTAATTTAAATGGGTTTGATCATTGGTTTGTGGCAAAAATGAAAAATGAATTCGACCGAACTCTATCTGAAATGAGATAGTGCAGGCAGCTATACCCCATTTAGACACGGAAAGTTTACTTTGCAAAGTCTTAATTCAGCTGTTAGAAAGACAGAAGGAGATAGTATTCCTCCCCTTTCACACAGCTGAACTAAGACTTTGCAAAGTAAACTTTGTGTGTTTAAAATCTATAATAAGTCCAACTCGTTCAGTTATTCACTTAAGATACAAACCTTTTATTAAATTCATGTAATTTGAATGGATTTAATCATAGTTTTGTGTCTTAAATGAACGACTGAACAAGTTGGACTCAGCCCTAGTAGTGATTGAGTTTGACGCTATATTAGTTGCTGATTTCTAGAGCTGCGTCCAACTTGTTCAGCCATTTATTTTAGACACAAGGCTTGGATCAAACCTATTTTAACTAGACTTGGGTCGAACTCGTTCACTAGTTCATTTTTGCTACAAACCAATGATCAAACCCATGTAATTCAAAAGGTTTTTATCATAGGCTTGTGTCAAAAATGAACTAGTGACCGAATTCTACTCAAGTCTAGTCTTGAGTGCACTACTGAATGAGTTGGACCCAGCTGTACTAATATCGCAGAAATAGACTTCAGTCGACATCGCTCACTAGCTCATTTTAGAAACAAACCTTTCATCAAACTCATGTACATAATTTAAATAAATTTTATCATCGATTTGTGTCAAAAATGTACAATGAACAAGATCGACCCACGTCTAATCACCAAAGTTACCCAAGAGTTGTTGGATAATTTTCCAATAATGTTACAAATAATAACGTTTCGTAGAAGTTAAAAATCTATACTTGTAATACAGCATATTCTTGGGATTTCCTGCCGGTCATCACATACATGGAAAAGACATATAATATCGGGAAATTCTTTATGTTGGTATGCTTAGTGGAGCAGCAAAAGAAGCAAGAAATAAGGACTGCTGGAATTACAGATTAATATTTTCAAGAAAATGCGATAGAGTTTCGACAAACATTAAAGTTTTTCGTAGTCTGGCTGATTTTATCAGTTTGAGATATGAATCCTACAACCATAGATTAATAAAGATAAGGAATAAATAAGGTTTTTTTCCAATAATGATATACAAAATATTAAAAAAGTCTTCGCTATACTTTGTATGGCTTTAAGGGACGGTGCGTGTGTGTGACAGAGAGTCTCAAAGGTATCGTTTTAACTACCATTTGAGTATTGGCCGTCAAACAACTATAAATGCGTACAGCTAAAGATAAAAAGATGTTCATACTCGAACATAGACGTGGCTCGAGCTCGTTCACTAGTTAATTTTTGCCACAAACCGATTATCAAACCCATTTAAATTACGTGTACGAGTTCGACTCAAGACAGCTCAAACACATGCATTAATTTTAAACCAAAAAAGTTTAAGTATAAATAGTCCATAACTCTGTTCAAATACATTTTTTTTTAGATTCCGCAGCACAAAAACAATAGCTAAAATTTATAAGCTGTATGAGTTACAATCATGTACATGAGTATAAAAATACTCAGAGTATTAATCGCATACACTTGCGTATATACACGGATATTTTAAGGCATTTATTAGGATTTTTTCACAAACGCACACCTACAAATTTTCCATTCCACTTTATATACACAAATGTATGTATACGTTGGCGAATGATTTTTTTAAGAGAAGTTATACTCTGTCACTTGGTGTTACATTCTTTAGGAAAGGGATAGCGAGAAAGAAGACAAGTGGTGAACCAAGACATAGAGGAAAGCTGCATCCCTTTAATAAACCTCTGCTCTTTGTACGTCTTAAAAAAAAATCCAGTTTAGCAGCTCCTCTGGTGTCAATAAGACGTATAAAATTCTTACGAAGCTGTGCTTAGTTGCCATTTTATAGGTTATTTTGTCTTGCTGATGATTCTGCTATACAATACCTCCGAAGGAGAGCGCTCTGATGTTAATTGGGATGAGTATCTGTTGCAGCCGGTGTAAATCAGTGACCAGTGTCTATGCCTTTATAACTTCAACTATCGTACAACTGATACAAAGGGAGACTAGTGAACATCAGAAAAATGTCACGGTGTTGTTATTTAATGACTTTTGGGTACCGGGCTCGAAACCAGGACCTTCGATTTTATAGTCAAGATGCTAACAAATATTCCGAGTACCATGCGTAAATTTTTTTTGGTCCGACTAAATATCCATACTCTAAGCATAAGCATACTCCGACTATAAGTGTTACAAGCAGTCCATACATTTAATGCGCATGATCGTTTCTATTTAAAGTTGTAGCCTATTTAAGTTTCTCACATAAAAGAAGTAGAGGTGCTTTGTATGTTGGAAGCGTCTATTATAGTCATAGTTGTTGCATGAGAGAAGATATGTGAGCGTGTGAATTGTTTGTGCACTGGAGTTACCGCAGCAAGAATCGTTGCTTTTTCTAAGCTAAAAGGCATAGGTGATGCAAAATTCCGTGATGGTGATGTTATAGCAGGAATTAATTGTATTTTGATGCAGAGCGGTGAGCAAAGTAGAAAAAGAAGAATTTACTATTTCACTGAGTAGCACAGTTTGTATAGGTGTTTATTATCTAAAATCTACCACAGGATGAAAATCTTCGTGATCCTGCTGTTGGTACAAGAAATTATCAAGAAGTAGGGGCCGATTTCGATGAAACTCGGCATGGGTCTATACATCAAATTTGAAGACTTCTGCTTGTATAAGAAAATAAATATATGTCTGTAGAAATTATAAACTATTTTTTTAAAGCATAGAAATCATTTGCACTTGACTCTAACTCTTCCCTTTTAGGGTCTTTTCGGTTCTTTAAGAAAAGTGTTGGAGGCTGGAACCCTTCTTAGGGTTTAGAAAGGTGCCAAAGTTTCAATTTTGTGTCACTTTCAGTACAGATCTTTCCTTCCGCAGCCTTAAATAGGAAATTGTATGCATTTAAACTGTATAGACATTTGGTCATGTATAAAGCTACAATAATATGCTTCAAACACTAAAATCTTACTTTGACTCTCTCTATTTTCAGTCAAAGAGCTTTTCTTCTAACTTCACATGCAATTTAAAGGGTGGAAGTTTTTTCTGTCTTCCTTTTTGCAACATATGCACTATTCTAAACAAGCAAATACAAAAACAACTTTTATCATGAAAATGTGTTCTTTGGTTACATTTTAACAGCCTTAAGGTAGAATTAGCCGAATGTCCACGTAAGCTAATGAAACAGCTGATCGTTTTTGTTGATTGAAAACAATGTAAACGCTTACCGAAATTTGCTGTAACGTTGACGGCACGTCTCAACCTGTATAAAATAGAATTTCCTAACGTTGTTAATTGACGTTGGTAAGCCAGTGATGGTACCATTGTAATTTAAATGGAATAGGGGTATTTTGGCTCTGTTTTTTTGGTACTTTTGTTAATAATATCTGTGTGAAAAAACATAGATATATAAATAAATATTTGGGAATGTGCATACATATATACATACTTATGTACACAAATATATACATGCATGTGTATGTATATGTACTTATATATAATAAAGAAATGCATAAATATGTATGAGCATAATATAAATGTGATATGTATTAAAGGATTTAAATGGTATCAAAACTTCTTATTGTGTATGCACACATGTAAAAATTATTTCATGTTGCATACATATCGTTGGTCACAAGTAGAAAGGCCCTAACTCAAATAATTGTAATTTTACAGGGGAAGATAAAAACATAATATTAAACAGCACAACTGCTTTGTTAAACTGCTTTTAAAAGTGTTATTTTTACGATATTGCAATAAATTTTTGTGACGAGGTGTACTTGTGTTCATCGATATGTATGTATGTATGAACATATTTATTTGTTATAAATGTGTAATAGACAGTATACAGTTTTAGTAGCGTTTACATATTTTAGGTACTTTTTCTTCGCTACATTCACCATTTGAACTTTTTTATTTCCCATCACTGTTTTGTGAACAGCTGTTTCTTTTCAATATTAAAACAACAAAACGAATAAAAGCATACGCACGTTTTTAAATGTTCTATAAGTGCACCAACGTGCTAACAGTACGGTACGGTGCGGTACAGCAACAGCAACGTTCGGCTAACCCAGCCTTTGTTTATAAAACTTATTAAGACTTTATAAAGTTCTTTTTAAGGAAAATTTTGTATGAATATTTATTTTAAAATCGCTTTATAAAGCCTTAATGAGTTTTATAAATAAGTCTGTAAGTAATTAACAAATTTTTTCCTTTCATGTCTATTTCTTGTAAAAACTGCAACATCTTTTGATTGTCGTTTGCTTCAAAATCATTGCTTGTAAAGCAAATTTCTTCGAGCTCAAACTCATTAATGAAATATGAGGAATCCTGACATTCTATTTTATTTAATTTTAATTAATTAGCAACCAAACGTTTCGACAGTTAGCACAAAAACTTTTCAGATTTCTAATGCCCTTAATTTCAAAATACAGATAAATTATCTTACGTTTAAACTTACACAGAGAAAACAGATTCGTTGTGATAACCGAATTTGTTGCCAATTGAATTTTGGCGGTTGCAGCAACTATCATAGAATTCTGATATAGCGACTGAAATTTTCTTGTGGTACCACTATATTTTAATTATAACCCTAAACCCAATAGTTGCAGCAACAGAAAAAATTGGTTGACAGTATGGAATTTGAAATAAATGTTATTCTTGCTACCGAAAATTTGATTAATGTAATTAAAACAATATCATAATTGGTACCTGTAAAAGAAAAATTGGCCCTCCTTGCTGAAATAAAAATAAACAATAAACGCAAATAAAAATACACAATTTAAGAAATTTATTATTTGACATATTGTCATAAGTTTATTTTAATTGAAATTTATTTCCTAATGGTGAAGCATGTCTATATAAATTTCTTCAACCACACATTTTAAAAAGCCACAAACCTGTTATCTTATGCAGAGACTTTCAAAAACCATTTGAGAATTCACAAATCATAATATCTTTGAAAGTCACAAAAGTTAATTTTTTAATTTGCTGCTATAAACTATGATAGTAAACTCAACCTCTAGTTAGTTGCAGCAACTGATTGAAAGTTTTTATTTTAATTTTAATATAGAACGACAATTTTTTAGTTGCTAATATCAAAAGTTGGTAGTAAAATCCAATTCGTAATATTTTATTCGGTTGGGTTAACCAATCAGTTAATTAGTCATGACCAGGGAAACCACAGATATGCAATTTCATGTTTTTTCTCTTGTGGCGTATAAATGCGTATATAAGATATTTATCCGTTTCAGAACTTTTAATGAATTTTGACATCGATTTGTTAGTGCATATTTTTGCATACTTTACACTTTAAAGCATATTTTTGCATTTTTCAGTCTTGCACGCATATTCTTAGCATATTTTCGAATTTTTAGAGCATAATTTACGCTTTTAGGGCATATTTTGATACTTTATGGAATGCATTAATTTTTTTCAATTTATTTTTCGCCATATAAATATCATTTTCAATATTCCATGTAGTGTATACATTTTCCTTACGAAGTAAGCAGTAATTACAGACGTTAGTTTCAATAAAACTTTAGTTTTGCACTTGTGGCGGGCTCTGCCCCGAGTAGACATTGAAGGAACAAATTCAATTTATAAACGTTTATTTAGATGTGACAGGCAACGATTTTTATTTGAAGGTCTAGGTAAATATTTTATTGTTTATTGCAATAAATATTATAATTAACAAGCTTGTCTTGTTTATACAAAATGCAGTTCCAACGTTTTAATTCTGATATCGAGATCTCTTTTGAAGTTGAATTAAATTTTTACGGGAGTATAAAAAAATTAATTCATTATTATTATTTTATTTTTTTTATTTAAAATACTTTTCAAACCCAAATTAATTTTTTATTGTCTCCTTTTTTTTTTGTTTATTTTATTTTTGTCTTATTTTATATGCAAACGTTGTTGAATATTTGAATTAAAAATACATTTTCATTCACAAATGAACCAATTTTTTATAATATTAAGAGCATATTTTTGAATTTTTAGTGCATATTTTCAAGTTTTTAGTGCATATTGAATGCGCATAAAATAATTCTTTTACAGCATATTTCTGGTTTCCCTGGTCATGACAAAAGCATACGCTCGGTTGATGCAATCAATTTAAGTATTGTCACAATCATATATTTGTTACAATTATGCCCTTATGGCAGTGAATATGGATTGTTTTTTGGATTAACAGAAAATTGATAGCGTGAACTGAAATATAGTTAATGCAAATGATATTTTATTGGACTAACCGTTTTCCAACCAATCTTTTCTCTGGGTGTACGAGTCTTATTTGCAAAATATAAATAACACAAATAGAAATTTTGTTAAAAATTATGGGCATAAGTTGAATCAACGTCACATTGCTAATTCAAGCACATAAGCTTTCAATTTCTAGACATCTATTTCGCAGGATAGCAGATGGCAAATTTTCCTTTCCTAAGTGATTTGTAATTATTCACTGGATTTCATTTAAAACTTCAGCCTGTTTAGGCTTAATGACCACACCTGCAACAATTGCCAAGACAAACAAAGCAATCTCTGTCTTAAATTTGTCTTTATCAGACATTTGTTTATTTATTGTTGTATTAAGTGACTTGATTTCTAACATGGCTAATTATTATTGATTTCATTAATTGTCAAACTTTCGCCCATAAAACTTGGGATGTTTTTTATAATTTGATTAATTTCCTTTTCCAATTTTACTTTTAGTTATATTTATCAATGAATGTAATCTCTTAATTGCTTAATTGATTTACTTTCCTGTATGAAATTGCTGTTAAAACACAGATGTTGCAAGTGAATACACAATTTTCACTGAACCCAAACGTGTGATCTTTATCAACAAATCTCAAGGACTTGTTGTCCTTTTTTAATTGGGCATTAGTAAGAAAAAAAATCAACTCTTTTCTTAATTAAGATTCTGTAAGCTGTTAGACAGTTTGTGGTGTCTGGTTACTGTCACCAGCACTTGTACAGCAAGTAATAATAAACAGGCTCTTATGCTTTAATATCTTTAAGGGAAATTAAATTTAAACAAGTTGGTTTGGGATTAGAAGTTTCGCTTCTACAAGTGCCTTTGGTTTACTTTTCAATACGGTAAGCTGCTTTTTAGGGTGCCGTACACCAAAAGTGAAATGGAAACCTATTGTTTTTGCTAAGGTGTCTGACTGTCTATCCGTCTGTCTGTCCATTTCTCTGTCTGTCAAAGGCTGTTTTTTCGAGAACCATAAGAGCTACGGGCCTGAAACTTTCACAGAATATGCAAAACTTTTGCTATGACTTAAAACAAATAAATACATCAATCAATCTTACGATTGCTACTTTTTACTTTTTGCGATATATTCCATGAACAGATAGATGGCAGATGTATTTAACAGCTGACAGCCTTGACAGACCGGTGGCCGGTTTTGATACCAGTTAACGAATAAGCCATTAAATATTTTTGCTTAAACTTTAAATATTTCTTTATAGTTTTTGATGTGTAAGCATCTATACGCTAGGGGATAAAAATCTTTTTCACAATACTACCACAAATTTTGAGTAAGATGCACACCGCGTTATCAAATCGGTGTGAGCTATGTATGAGTTTTAAAGAAGCAATACAAACTTATTTAAAATATTGTAAATATATAGGAATTTGCTAGTTTTTGTTTGTTTTATTTAACTTGATAATTGCTTTATTATGGTTCCGTACACCAAAGGTGAAAATGAACCGTAATAGCTACGGACCTGAAATTTGGACACAGTATGTAGACATTTGGCCACTACAACAACAAATGCATGAGACTTAAAGATTAAAGGGTGTTCCAAAACGAGCAACGAAAAGTGTTGAAATCCCATGTAATATACATATAAATACACAAAAGTTGGTGTATTTGTATGCAGACTGCAACAATTAACACTAAATTTAAACAAGTAAGAGTGCTATATTTGGCTGTGCCGAATCTTATATACCCTTTACCAAAGTGCTTTTATGTAGTATAGAGATACATACATAAGCACATACATAAAGTATAAAAAAAAGAAAAAATAATTTGACCTAGTTACTTTTATGTACATAAAAAAATTAATTTTCAAACCCTAAAATAATCATTTTAGATTTTTCTGATTCCTTATACCAATTTAGCAGTTCTTAAATAAATTTAGAAAGTGTTAAGTGAAGAAAGAAAATTCAAAAAAATGTTTTATTTATTTACTTTAATATTCAGAAAAAAAAGTTCAAAGTTTCCAGCTCTGGAGCTATGGTTTTTATTTTTATAGTTTTCTACAAAAAACTTTTATTTCCAAAACGTAAAATATATATAATTTATTAAGGCAAAGATAAACATTAATTAGACTTAGTTACTTTTATATATCACAAAAAGTGTGACTTTTCTAATCCTGAAATCATCCCTTTTAATTTTTCTGATTTCTTTCTTTTATAGAAAAATGGAAAAATTTGTTTTAGTAAGCTCCTTTTGTACAAAAAAAGTTAAAGTTTTCCAACCCTGGAATCGTCTTTTTAATTTTTTTAATGGTTTTTTTTTATTTTAAATACCAATTTTATTCGCACTCAAGCATAAAATAAGTTTATTTAATAAAAAATAAATAAAAAAATATTAATTTTCGGTAATTAATTTTTTATATCACAAAGAGTGTAAGTTCCCAACCCTGGAATCCTCCTTTTTGATTTTTCTGATTTCTTATACCAATCTTTTTTTAAGAATGTAAGATGTGTTTAATTTATAGTCAAAAAGAAAAAATTTGTTTTAGTAAGTTACTTTTGTATAAAAATAAGGTTTCCCAAACCTGGAAACGTCGTTTTAATTTTTTAATTTTTGTTTTAATTTGAAACACCAAATTCATTCGTACTGAAGTATAAAATAAGTATATTTAAAAAAAATAAAAAATAGTATTCGGTAGCTAATTGTTTATATCACAAAAAGTGTGGGTTTTCCAACCCTGAAATCATACTTTTTGAGTTTTATGATTTCTTGTACTAATCTCTTTCTTTTAAGACTATAAGATATTTTTAATTTATAGAGAAAAAAGAAAAATTTGCTTTAGTAAGTTACTTTTGTATAAAAAAAGTTAAAGTTTTCCAACCCTGGAAACATCTTTTTAATTCTAGAAGGTTAATCTTTAATTTGAAATACCAATTTTATTCGTACTAAAGTATAAAATAAGTTCATTTAATAAAAAAAATAAAAATTAATTTTCGGTAGTTAATTTTTTATATCACAAAAAGTTTCAGTTTCCCAACCCCGGAATCATCCTTTTTGTTTTTCTGATTTCTTACATCAATCTCCTTCTTTTAAGAACATTAGATATGTTTAATTCATAGAAAAAAAGGAAAAATTTGTTTTAGTAATTTACTTTTATATAAAAAAAAAGTTAAAGTTTTCAACCCTGGAAACGTCTTTTTAATTTTTAAAATTTTTTTTTTTTTAATTTTTTTTAGTTAGAAATACCAATTTTATATATACTGAAGTATAAAATAAGTTTATTTAATAAAAAATTATTAAAAACTAGTTTTCGGTAGTTATTTTGTATGGCAAAATGAAGTTTAAGTTTCCCAGCTCTGAAACTGTCTGCTCGATTTTTCTGATTTCCAATATTAATCTGATTTCGACCATTTCTGACTCACCAGTCCAAGAACGAAGTCTCTAGCTTCTCTTGGAGCTTCGGAAAACTGAGTTTACGTACAGACAGACGGACAGACGGACATCGCTTATTCGTTTTCTCTATGCTTAAGGTTCCAGAATATATGTACCTTATGGCTCGCTTATTAATATTCTAGAGATTACAAACGTTATGACAAACCTATATATACCCTTTTACCATTTTTTGGTAAAGGGTATACAAATTTAAATCAATGGGTGTTCCATCAGTTAATGCAATTTTGACATTGTAATTTTGACAATTTGCTGTATCTTGGAAACCGTAAGAGCAAAACTCTTGAAATGTTCAAAAACGGTAAAACTAAAAAACCAAAAAAAAAAAAAATATTAAATCGCCAAAGCTAAAAAAATCGCCAAAAACAAAAAAAAGTCGCCAAAACGAAAAAAGCACCAAATTAAAAAAAACTTCTAGGACTAAAATAAATCGCGAAAAACCGGAAAAATCGCCAAAATGAAAAAAATCCTTATACAAAAAAATCGCCAAAATGAAAAAAATCGCCTAAATTAAAAAAAAAAGACCCCAAAAAACAGGTAAAATCGCCAAAATGAAAAAAATAGCAGAAATGAAAAAAACTTCAAAATCAGAAAAAAATCGCAAAATGAAAAAAAAATTGCGAAAATTAAAAAAAACCAAGAAGAGAAAAAACGCCAAAACGAAGAAAAAGCGATAAAACTGAAAAAATCGTTTAAACTGAAAAAACTTAAAAAAGGAAGAAAGCTAAATCAAAACAAATTCTCAAAACCGAATGTGCGCGAGTCAAAGTCGCACTTTACTGAATTTATTTTAAATGCAACAACTAAACGATGAACAATAGGAATTAAAAATTAAAAGTAAAGGCATTTACCATAGATGAGCACTGCAGTACCACTAAAGTTTCAGTTAAAATAATAAACATTTTTTAACAAGTAAATTTTTACTGATTACTCAAATTTTTTTCTACAATTTTTATAAATTGCCTAAATGATTTCTTATATGATGAGGTGCATTGAATTTTCAGTAACCAGTAATGCCCGTATTCATAATGAAGTTATACCAAGCGGCTAAATGTTCTTCATACAAAAGTTTCAAAATTTGAATGAAAAAACTTTGCCACTTGCTACGGCCCTACGATTTTACTGGTAATGCAAACTAAATTTCATTAGCAGTAAAAATTTACTGAATTTTTTCAGTAATCAGTAAGTTTATTGCTTACTGCAATTTTTAATGCACCACATATACATTTACTGCAGTGTGCCCATTTACTAACCAAATAAGTTTAATAAAAGAAACAAAAACCAACAAATTCCTAGGTATTTACAATATTGAAAGTTTTGATACTTTTAATTAATTAATTAAAAAAAAAATAAACTTAAAGCATAAGTACTCCCAACTTTAAAAAAATGTTTCTTTACTAGATGTTTACACATCTCCCCTGTGATCGGACTCACATTCCTTTTTTTTAATTATTAATTCGGAATCATAAAAATCTCGTATTATTGCTTATCTGTGTTTCAAAATTTAAATTACTATTTAAAGCTTAAATTTCTGCTGAAACTATTTTTTGTTTTTTGTTTTTTTTTTTTGTTTTACGTATTGCCTAAAAAATTACCTATTGTATAATATTAAAATTCAGACAGTTTATTTTTGAGCTCTAAAAACAATATTATTTTTGTTTTCGCACACCTGTACGTGACTTTATAAAAACTAGTATTATAGGGCAGGGATGGCCGGTTATACTAAACTTGCGGGCCATATTTATGCATAAATATTTTAAGAGTTATTTCTTTATTTATTTTTGAAAACAATTGAAATTTATTTGCTGGTAGTTTAGCATGTCTGTATACGTATTTCATTGGCGCTTGAACCAAATCATCAGTAGACTTTAACCACAAATTTTAAACAGTCACAAACCTCTTACTTTATGCATAGACTTTCAAAAGCTATATGAGAATTCATAGAATAATAATACTTTTGAAAATCACAAATAAATTTCAATTATTTTATGTACACTTCTGGCAATATGTCAAATAATAAAATTTCCTTATTTTTCAAAACAATACAGTACTATAGGATTAATCTAATTTTAAATTTAAATCTTTTTTTTTTAATTATAAGTCCTATTTAATTTTTAAGTGAACCAGTTTTAAACTAGTGCGAGCTTTTACAAAAGAGCTTTGTGCTGTCATACCAACTAGAGCGCATCAACCCAACAAACACAAAATTAAGCCTTTTAATTAAATTGGAAAACATTTGAGAATAAATTATTTTTTCGAATTGAAAATAAAATGTCACCTTTTTATTTAGCAGGCTATGTTTTTAAACTTATTTTTAAATTATTTTTAAGCGTTTGTTGTTTGAGAAAAAGCACGTTTTAACGTGTAAGCATTTAAATGCGCTGGTAAGAACAGGAGGATACTTGTAATGCAATGCATCAACAAGTAAATCTAATTTATAAACTGTTTCTATTTCTGTAATATTTTCTATAAATTTATTGTTATTTATTTTATGTTTTTTGTAAAAATTTCAACAAGAAAATAATGCCCTTACGCTGCAGCCACACACACCTTCAATAAATGGCGTTCAATTTCATTACACATATTGTGTATCAAAATTCCTTGAAATAGATAGCTGTGAAAAAAATTTATAATAAATTTCATTTTTTTGAATGCCAGCGACGAAGAAACAACTCAAATTGGTAGCTTCAATCAATGTGTACTGTGGCCAGCAGTTCAAATTGAAAATTAAATTGCCACATAAATAGATAGGTGAATTTGAAATCAATCTAGTTTTCAATTTAAAAAGTTTGATCGTGTTAGTGAACAAAATTTTTAGTGTGAGTGTATTGCAAATTGAAATTGAAATTTAAAGTCAATAATTGAACGTGTGACCCCCAAATAATTCAGTATGAAGATTTTGAACGTTTTTAATTGAAAATTATTTTGAGTTTTTGCGTTTGAATTTTCTAAATTATTTTCTTAAAATAATGAAAAATAAAAATATTATTGCAATGTTTTTAAAACATAAAAATTAAATTAAAGTAATATACAATATTTTGAAAAATATATAAAATATATAAATGTTAGTTGTAAGGTTTGGAACAATCACAACTGCGGCTTTTTTTCGTTCATAGACAAGACTATACAATCGTAGAAATAAAATATTTCTGTTTTATATATTTAATAAAAAAATGTGGATTCCCATTTTGGAAAACGCAACGTTAAGCGTTGAAAAAATGTTCATGTGTTTTGTTTTTGTAATTTAATTTTTTCCTCTTTTTTTGTTAACATTCTTAATTTTTATTTATATATTCTATAAAAAAAATTTCTTATAGAATTAATAAAAATAAGAGCCACTCCAATCGACTCCAAGAGCAGCAATATGGCAATTTCTGTTAGTTAGAGCATCTCTAGTATTTTTCAATACCAAATAAACACAACAATAAAAGTATTGATTGCATTTAAATATAATACGAATAATTTGTTTGTATAAAAAATTTAGATGACACATTTCAAAATATAATGTATATCACATATTAAACTAATGGCGTTTTCTTTTCTGCGTAATATGGTGCATTTATGTTGCCTTTTACATTTTTTTGTGTTCTTTTCTAAAAATTATGTATTATTTTAAAAATTGAACGCGTTCTTTTCTCATGATGTTACCCTTAAAAAGAGGAAAAATGCTACATGTTCAACACTCATTTTCATTAAAGGGGCACGAGTGCAGCATTATATTAACAGCTGTTTTTGTTATTGTCTGTGAAAAAATAAATCATTTCCTAGTTCGCGATTGTTTTATGCCGAAACTTGTTGGAAAATCGTTCTTTTGTAAACGTAAAATATGCAAAACTTCTTAAAAATCAGGTGAGCATTTAAAATGTTGCCAAATCACATGTAACATATATGTTACACTTTTCTTTTAGAAAAGAAAACACCATAAAGCATATGCAGAGGAGTGATGTTAAAATAGTACATAAAGCATATATTAGGAGATATTTTATTAATTAAATAATAAGAAGGAAATAGTTCACTTACTTTTTACTTAAAACGATAAGCTTAAAAGAAGCAAAAGTTTTCAATAGAGAATTTCTTAAATTAATATTCTTTTAGTTAATTTTAATTATTATCAACTGACACCACACACAGTGGACCAAACACAAAAGAACGCTGATGATGAAGGTTTAGTGGCCTTCGAAAACGGCTGGCTGTTCTGTGTTGTTAGTCAGAATATTTACAACAGACTTTGGTGTTATTTGTTCATTAATAATTATCACATGTAATTTGGCTTAAAAAAGCGATACGAACTTAAGCCCGTTCAAATCACAAATATAATATTCTTTTATTTTTATAAAACAAATAAAATATTTTTATTTTGCAAAACTCAAAAGATTGTTAATAAAAAATTTACATGCCTATTCCCAGAAAAAGTCTTTTTAAGTCAGTCACAACTTTTGTTATGACAGAGTTCTATATTTACTCTTGTGACTCTGTCTTAATTTTGTATTCTCGTAACATAGTCAGAAAAATCCAAATTTTATGGTTAAAATTCTATGTTAATGAAAATTAATGGCCTGTTTCACAATAACGAAAGAAAACTGAAACGATATTTTCGACTGAAAATTTATATTGAAAACAACAATAAAATATGAAAATTTGTTTTTGTTTTCAATATAAATTGTAAGTCGAAAGTTTCGCTTCGTTATTGTGAAACAGGCTATATGAATTTAAAAATTATGGCATTTGAATATTGACTGAAGTTAAATAAAAAATAAAACAAGTATGAGTGCTATATTCGGCTGTGCCGAATCTTATATACCCTTTACCAAAGTGCTTTTATGTAGTATAGAGATACATACATAAGCACATACATAAAGTACAAACAAAAAGAAAAAAATAATTTGTCCTAGTTACTTCTATGTACAAAAAAAAATTAACTTTCAAACCCTAAAATCATCATTTTAGATTTTTCTGATTACTTATACCAATCTAGTAGTTCTTAAAAAAAATTGGAAAGTGTGTTAATTGAAGAAAGAAAATTCAAAAAAATGTTTTATTTATTTACATTAATAACCAGAAAAAAAGTTCAAAGTTTCCAGCTCTGGAGCTGTGGTTTTTATATTTATAGTTTTTTACAAAAAACTTTTATTTCTAAAACGTAAAATATATATAATTTTTAAAAGCAAGGATAAAAATTAATTAAACTTAGTTACTTTTATATATCACAAAAAGTGTAACTTTTCCAACCCTGAAATCATCCTTTTTGATTTTTCTGATTTCTTGCACCAATAGTTTTCTTTTAAGAATATAAGATATGTTTAATTTATAAAGAAAGGGAAAAATTTGTTCTAGTAAGTTAATTTTGTACAAAAAAAAATTAAAGTTTTCCAACACTGGAATCGTGTTTTTAATTTTTTTTTTTTTTTTTTTATTTGAAATACTAATTTTATTCGTACTCAATCATAAAATAATTTTATTTAATAAAAAAAAAAATAAAAATTAGTTTTCGGTAGTCAATTTTTTATATCACAAAGAGTGTAAGTTTCCCAATCCTGGAATACTCCTTTTTGATTTTTCTCATTTCTTACACCAATCTTTTTTTAAGAATGTAAGATGTGTTTAATTTATAGTAAAAAGGAAAAATTTGTTTTAGTAACTTACTTTTGTATCAAAAATAAGGTTTTCCAACCCTGGAAACGTCGTTTAAATTTTTTAATATTTTTTTTAATTTGAAATGCCAAATTCATTCGTACTGAAGTATAAAGTAAGTTTACTTTATAAAAAAAATAAAAATTAATTTTCGGTAGCTAATTTTTTATATCACAAAAAGTGTGGGTTTTCCAACCCTGAAATCATACTTTTTGATTTTTATGATTTCTTATACTAATCTCTTTCTTTTAAGAATATAAGATATCTTTAATTTATAGAGAAAAAGGTAAAATTTGCTTTAGTAAATTACTTTTCTATAAAAAAGGGTAAGGTTTTCCAACCCTGGAAACGTGTTTTTAACTTTTTTAAATTAAAATACCAATTTTATTCGTACTGAAGTATAAAATAATTTTATTTATTCAAAAAAAGTTAAAATTAGTTTTCGGTAGATAATTTTTTATATCACAAAAAGAGTAAGTTTCCCAACCCTGGAATCATCCTCTTTAATTTTTCTGATACCAATATATTTCTTTTAAGAATATAAGATATCTTTAATTTATAGAAAAAAAAAGAAAAATTTGTTTTAGTAAGTTACTTTTGTATAAAAAAAGTTAAAGTCTTCCAACCCTGGAAACATCCTTTTAATTTTTTTAAGTTCAATTTTTAATTTAAAATACCAATTTTATTCGTACTGAAACATTAAATAAGTTTATTTATTAAAAAAAAAATAAAAATTAATTTTCGGTAGTTAATTTTTTATATCACAAAAAGTTTCAGTTTCCCAACCCTGGAATCATACTTTTTAATTTCTGATTCCGATTTCATACACCAATCTTTTGCTTCTAAGAATATAAGATATGTTTAATTTATAGAAACAAACGAAAATTTTGTTTTAGTAAGTTGCTTTTGTATAAGAAAAAAAGTTAAAGTTTTCCAACCCTGGAAACGTCTTTTTAAATTATTTATTTTTTTTATTTGAAAACCCAATCTTATTCGTGGTGAAGTATAAAATAAGTTCATTTAATAAAAATAATTAAAAAATTTGTTTACGGTAATTAATTTTAAACTTCACAAAAATGCTAGGTTTTCAAACCCTGGAATCATCCTTTTTGTTTTTCTGATTTCTGACATCAATCTCTTTCTTTTAATTTATAGAAAAAAAGGAAAAATTTGTTTTAGTAAGTTACTTTTGTATAAGAAAAAAAGTTAAAGTTTTCCAACCCTGGAAACATCTGTATTATTTTTTTTTATTTCTTTTTAATTTTTTTTAATTAGAAACACCAATTTTATTCATACTGAAGTATAAAATAAGTTTATTTAATATAAAATTATTAAAAACTACTTTTCGGTAGTTATTTTGTATGGCAAAATTAAGTTTAAGTCTCCCAGCTCTGAAACCGTCTGCTCGATTTCGCTGATTTTCAATACCAATCTTATTTCGACCATTTCTGAGCCACCAGTCCAAGAACGAAGTCTCTAGCTTTTCCAGGAGCTTCGGAAAACCGATTTCACCTACAGACAGACGGACATCGCTTATTCGTCTTCCCTATGCATAAGGATCCAGAATATATATACTTTATGGCTCGCTTATTAATATTCTAGAAATTACAAACGGAATGACAAACCTTTTACCATTTTTTTAAAAAAGGATATAAAAAAGAAAAAAAAGAAAGAAAAAAAAAGAAAAAAAAAAGTCAAAAAGAACGGTTCCAGCGCTGGAAAACTTACACTTTTTGTGATATATAAAATTAACTACCGAAAACTAATTTTTTATAAAATTAACTTATTTTTAACTTCAGTACGAATAAATTTGGTATTTCAAATTAAAAAAACTTTAAAAAATTAAAACAACGTTTCCAGGGTTGGAAAACCTTATTTTTTATACAAAAGTAACTTACTAAAACAAATTTTTCCTTTTTTTACTATAAATTAATTATGTCTTACATTCTTAAAAAAAGATTGTTTTTAAGAATGCAGAAAAATAAAAAAGGGAGATTCCGGGGTTGGGAAACTTACACTCTTTGTGTTATAAAAAATTAACTACCGAAAATTAATATTTTTTTTTTATTAAATAAACTTATTTTATGCTTGAGTGCGAATAAAGTTGATATTTAAAATAAAAAAAAAAACATTAAAAAAATTATAAAGACGATTCCAGGGTTGGAAAACTTTAACTTTTTTTGTACAAAAGGAGCTTACTAAAAGAAAATTTTCCATTTTTCTATAAATTAAACACATCTTAAATTCTTAAAAGAAAGAGATTGGTGAAAGAAATCAGAAAAATTAAAAAGGATGATTTCAGGATTGGAAAAGTTACACTTTTTGTGATATATAAAAGTAACTAAGTCTAATTAATTTTTATCTTTGCCTTAATAAATTATATATATTTTACGTTTTGGAAATAAAAGTTTTTTGTAGAAAACTATAAAAATAAAAACCACAGCTCCAGACCTGGATACTTTGAACTTTTTTTTCTGGATATTAAAGTAAATAAATAAAACATTTTGAAGAAGTACTAGATTGGTATAAGGAATCAGAAAAATCTAAAATTATGATTTTAGGGTTTGAAAATTAATTTTTTTTATGTACATAAAAGTAACTAGGTCAAATTATTTTTTTCTTTTTGTTTATACTTTATATTTGTGCTTATGTATGTATCTCTATACTACATAAAAGCACTTTGGTAAAGGGTATATAAGATTCGGCACAGCCGAATATAGCACTCTTACTTGTTATTTGAAATAACGATATATCTCAATTGAATTTTTCCTTTAATACTATTGCTTACCATCCATAATTAACTCTAACCTTTCATATTAAACAAAAAATTATTATTATTATTGTAACTGGTAATTAGTGTACGACTCTTTATTTAGCTTTTATTATATCATTAATTACTCATAATGGGATGTTGCGGTTGATTAAATGTGTTAATATATGCTTTTGATTTAATAATATTTAAAAAAATTATAATCTTTTAGATATTATTTTGATTAAATCATTACTTCATGTTCAATCATCATTAATGAGTTATGTGTGACCTAAATGAAATGCTTTGGTGGTCAGTACTATGTTTTGTAACAATGCAGAGACAAAAGTGTTCATTAACACTAAAAATTAAATTTTTTTATATATTAAAGATTTGAAGTCATATAAAGATATTTCCACAGAAAAGTTCACATTTTGTAAAGTTGCGTCATCAAACAAGTAAGCTTATATTTTAGAGCCATGCTGTTTGATTTCTTTGTAGTTTTTAATAAAAGTTGACCTACTGATGCTCAATACCAACATACAAAAAATTATGTAAAACACAAGTATTTCTTTAACAGACAAGCTACGTCACAAAGTAATATAACGTGACAAAAAGGTGTACTTTTCTGTGGAAAAGCCCATATTCGCTTTTGAATAAATTCATTGGTTTGGAAATTGTTTTTCTCTACCGGCCCATTCTCTGTCACTGTAGTAAGTAAAATTATGGTTGCATAATTTTTAATGAACTTAGAGCTATGCTCTTTATGTAACGACATGAGAGCGAGGACGTGATTTTGTTACTAAAATAATCGACACTAGAGCAGTTATAAATTTGTGGTTCTTTTGATTGTTGTGCACTTAAAACTAGAGTACGAAAATTTGTTTTATATAGTTTTTGCACATGAGGACGAATTTATTCATTTAGTTGTACGCAGTTAGAAAAGAATACAATGGAAAATAAATGGAAGCGTTTTGAAAACTTTACGGAGAGTTTGACATCATCATATAGTATAAATTTATTGCATTGTTATTTAACACATGAAATTTGTTTTTTATAGCTAAGCAGCATAGTTTTAACTGGGTGTCCAAGACGTCTGTATTATTTTAACGAAATTAGATACATGTCATTGTAAAGGTAATAAATAAACTTCACTGTGAATTTTGTATCAAAAAATTAAATTTGTACTATTTCAAACGGAAAATTCGTATATTGATAAATTTCTTATGTGTCCGAAGATATATTTAAATTTAGCAGAGACAAAAACCAATAATTTAAGCAAAGTCAATTTCGCAGTCAACACAGTACTTTTAACAACTTAACACTCCTGGTAATATTAGTAAATATTATTTCGGAGGCGAAGCTTAGAAACCATACTAGTTAATGGAAAATATAATCCGAAATATGCTTAGCAATATTATAATAAGATATACCAAAACTATATAAATAATAGCCTAATTCACAATCTTGTGCAAACTAAGAACTGTTAAGTGGTGAGTATCAATATAATATACCATTTTGCACATGCAATGATGCAAGACCATTTGCACAAGATTGTGAATCGGGCTAATGTAGAAATTTAATGGTGCCCCGATAGCGTAGTAGATAGTGTTGAAGGTGTCTGTCACTATGCTCGTCAAAATAATTTACTATATATTCGGTAATTACATAAATAAACCAAAATTTCAGAAAGGAATTATTTTGGACTTATTTATTGTCATTAAGGGAAGCTACAGAATGCTACAGATATTCCAATATAAAAAAATCATGTTCCTAAAGCTTTTTGAAAGAGCAGATTTAGTGATAATTCTGAAAAAATTTTGCAACGAAAAGTTAATTTGAAAAAAGTAGTTTTAATCCTAAATTCAAGACAAGTGGCCATTGTGGACATATATGTCATAACATAATTATGCCATGACATATTCGAAAAATTTTATTATCTTGTGTATAAACACAGATATATTACGGGATGGGGCTTACTTTAACAGCTTTTTTTCCTGCTGTTGTAACCTATTACCTTCAGCAAATCTCATTTTTGTTATTTAAAAAAAATACGTATTTTTTTTGCGTTTTCTTACCTCTTTTTTAATTAAGAAATCTGCAATGTTTATTAAATTTATAATCTCTCTTGTTTTAACCGGATTTCAAAAAAGAAGAAGGTTAACAATTCGTCTCAAGTTTTTTTTTTGGTGTTATGCATAACTCAGTAAATTTTGTCTGAGAGGATATAGCTTCCCATTGGTCACATTTTGAAAAAAAGTGGGCTGAGATCGACCACAAGTTTGTTTGTTTGATTTTATGATATTCTACTTATTTGATTGCTGCAAAATCTATAAAACACCTTTGGTTTTTGTAATAACACAATTTGAAAGTTGAAAAAATGGGCGGAGTTACGCCCATTAAAATTTATTATAATATTTTACTAGGTTCTACTTATCCAATTCTTAAGAAACTTACCACACACCTTGAGCTCCGAAATAGACACAATCTTCCATTAAAAAAAAGTGGGCGGAGTCACGCCCATTAAAATTTGATATTTTATTTTAAGTGGTTTCACTTTAGCGATTTTTACAAGACTTTAACACGCACCCTGAGCTCTGAGCAACACATAATCTAGCATTTAAAAAATAGGCGGATGCACGCCCATTAAAATTTGACTTTATATATCTCATACTTTTGCTGTCGTTTTTTTTTTGCATTGCAGTCGTTTTTGGCAGAAAGAATTATTGTTTTGTCTTTTTAAGAACTGTGTCCGGTTTTTATTTGCTAGTGAAAAAGAGCAATTTTAAAGACTAAAGGTTTTAACAGAAATTTTACAAATAAAAGTGTTAGAAAAGCGTGCTTTCCATCTTATTATAATATAACAATGATTGAAATTTTAAAGCAAAATTGCCAGTAGCATTATTTTGCATTGCTCACAACATTTAACAATAATTAGTTGCTATGAGCGTGACCGTTTGTGCTACTAAAGTATCAATTTGCTACTTTATTACATTTTTGATACTTTTAGTGACACTTTTTTATAATCAGATAAATCTGCTACTTTTTGTTACGCTTTCAACCTTTTTGCCCCTTTTTAGAAATACCATTACTTGATTTAATTTTTTCGCAACAATATGCTTGTGTATTAGTATTATTTCCTATGACAGACAGCGTTGTCAACTCGGTGCTTTTCGCACTGTTTTTAGTGCTTTTTTAAATTTTCGACGTGAAAAATTTTGAAGTTAGTGCTCGGTGCTTTTTTAAACTAATTTTTGGTGCTTTTTATTTCTTGGCGGTGGCGCTAAACCCAAAATTCAGAAAGAATTTTCCTTATATAATATATATATATATATGTAAATATATATATATATTTTTTTTTTTGAAGAAATCTAACATTTAAAAAATATAAGCACTGAAATTAAATGGAACATTTCAAAATATTCCAATAAGATTGTACAAAATTTGGTGGAAGAAATACGTGCATTTTATTCTCAAACATTCACATTTTAAGCACAATTAATGGAAACCGTGTTTTGCCACACGACAAAGAAGACATAATGCAAGTATATAATATATAACATAATATAATATAAGTATATACAGTAAATTTCAGCTGATTTGTTTCTTCGTTGACGAAAAAAATTAAATTTTTTATAATAACTTGAAAAGGTTTTGTCAAATTGATTTTAGAATTCACTGATTCTCATAGAATCAAAATGTGTATCGGATGCTTCAAATTTTAAGCTTTAGGGATAAAATGCAAGGTCAACGGATTTCTATATTTTTTATAGACAAATTTTTTTTTATAAAACAAAAAATTTTAATTTCGTGCTTTTTTACTTAAACTATACGTTTTTTCCTGGTTTCAGTGCTTTTTGAAATTTAAAAGTTGACAACGCTGATGACAGACTATTTTTTTATGCCAACCTATACGAAAGCTGAAATTTTTGTAACAATAGTTTGAGTTGATTAGAAGAAATAAGCAACTGTGTATGATTAAATTTGTTGGAAGTTCATTTTGAAGCAAGGTTGGCAAACGGTATCGTAAAAATACCGATACCGATTCAAATACCGTTAAAATTAGGTACCGGTATCAATACCGATACCGAAACTCATTTCGATTAGAAAATACCGGTATCGACAATACCGTTTATGTCTATACCGGTACGTACCGGTATACCGATTTCCGTAAAAAAAGTTACAAAACATAATTTCAATTAATTTTTTTGGAATTAATTACAGAGACAAAATTTCCCCCTTTAGACGTTCTTATTCAGCTCTATTCTTACTACTTTTTATCGACAACAAAGTGTAAGCACACCATAATCAAATACATATGTATAAACTGGAGTTTTTCTTTTCCCGGACTTTTTCATTTCACGGGAAAGCGGGAACGACTTTTCGGCTTCCCGGGAAATTCCCGCCCAGTGCAAAACAATACAAAATATTTTTAATTTAATTATTTCAACAAAAAAATATATATATAATTCATGAGATCGATTAAATAAAACGTTTTATAAGCACATTAGTAAAAAAAAAAATAGTGGTGCATATAATAATAATAGTGGTGCATATATAACAATATTATATGTAAATGCAAAAAAAAAACTATTTATTTATTTATTGATACATATTATACAAAGTAAATTTGAATAATATGGTGTTGAACAAACATGGATGGAGTAAGTAGACCATATGCCCAGGATGTTATTAACAGTATTTTAAAAAAGTTTTGTGACTGACTGTACACGACGTATGCCTTCACATAGGAAGTAGCAACGTGGTTGTTAACCCGCCATTGGTGTCCTATTGGTCTGTGAGACCGGGCGTGTTAAAAAATTCGGATAACATTATTCCCTGTTATTATTTTTGGTTGCAATTTCGAGTAGCTGCCTCATTGAACATCTCCTACTATTAGCCAATGACGAAACTGCTTCGTGAGCACACTTTGTATATTTTTTTTACTAATCCGGTACATGAGACCGTGTGTCACCGTGTATGCGAATAAAATAACCAAGTACATATTTTTCATTATTTTTTATTTTTTATTTTTTATTTATTTTGTAAAAGTTCCTAATGTCGAAAGATTAAAAAACATTATCTTCCTTTATAAATATGTGATTTTTTGTTTTTTTTTCTTAATTTTTAAACATGTATTACTAAAATCGCTGTTGTTCTTAATGCTCTAATAAAACAATTTTTTTTAATGTTAATATTGAAATAAAAGAGCTTAAATTGACTCTCAAAGAGCATAAATTAAAAAAAAAACATGAAATATTAATAACAAATTTGCAAAAATCTTCAGTTCAAAATTCCGGTGCGTGAGACCGGCGTCACCATTGATCAAAGTCAAATTTGCGTCACCATTGGCGGGTTAAAGAAATTCCACAAAAAAACGCAAGATTATACGGACGAAAAACTCTCGAAGGCCAAACAATACACACAAGCCTGACCGCACTTAAAAAAAATACAGGGTGGGCCAAAAGAAACCAAGGGGTGTAAAAGTTTAATAACTTTTTTGTTTATTAATTTTTTTTTTATTTTTTCTTTCAGATTATATAGACAACACTTGGAGAATTTATAATGGAGAGGTTCACAACTGAACAGAGAACCAGAACAATAGAATTTTATTATTTAAACCAGAGATCAATTATTTTAACGCAAAGAGCATATCGTCGACATTTTAACGTCATTTGAATGGCTTTGTTAATAAGCAGAACTGTAGGTTCTGGGGTTCTCAAAATCCAAGAGCCATTCATCAACGCCAATTGCACCCCATCAGGTGTACAGTATGGTGTGGGATCACATCTGAAAATGTCATTGGGCCCTACTTCTTCGAGAATGAAGATGGAAGTGCTGTAACCGTAAATGGAGAGCGGTATCGGTTTATGATAGAAAATTTTTTACGTCCTGCTCTTGAAAACAGACCTGGTATGTGGTTTCAGCAGACGGAGCCACTGCCCATACTGCCCGAGACACAATGGCACTTTTAAGTCAAATTTTTGGAGAGCGAATAATTTCTCGAAATTCGGAAATTATTTGGCCAGCGCGATCGCCAGATTTGACAGAACCCGACTATTTTCTTTGGGATTTTTTGAAGGAGCGAGTGTATGTGAACAAGCCAGAGACAATCCTTGAACTCAAGGCAAACATTGTTGCAGAAATTCGAACGCTGCAGCCACAAGTTTTGAAAGATGTTATGGAAAATGCTCTAAAAAGAGCCCATCAGTGCGAAGCTGAAAACGGTGGTCATTTAAGAGACATCATTTTTCATACTTAGTGTAAAAAAATTTCCATTTTGTATATTATATAATCTGAAAGAAAAAATAAAAAAAAGTTAATAAACAAAAAAGTTATTAAACTTTTACACCCCTTGGTTTCTTTTGGCCCACCCTGTATATTATTAAATAAATATTACAAAATATTTCTTTGAAACTAGGACTTTAGTAGAGAACAGTGATGTAACGAATGTCAATTTTTGATATTCGCGAATACGAATATTTGAAACGATATTCGCGAATACGAATACGAGTATTTAATGTGAAATTTATAGACATTAAATTAGGGTTCTATTTACGCCTGCAATATGAAATATTAAAAAATTGTTATGAAAAAGAACTTCATACTCCTCTTGGCGCACTTTAAAATTAATAAAAACTATCCAAAAATTTTAATGATCGTCAGTAAATAATATTTCGAAATGAGCAAAAATTTCTATAAAAAACTTAATTAAATTCGTATAAACTAATATTTTTATCCATTTATTTAAATTTGGTTTAGGATTTATGCATTTATTTATTTAATTTTTTGGAAAAATATTGGTATTCGCCTGAGTTTGATGAATACGAATGCGAATATGAATATTTAAAAATTGCCGAATATTCGGCCATCACTAGTACAGAATAAGCATTAATAGAATCGTTCTTTTTACCTAAGAGAATCTGAAATTATTTTGTAATTTTTCTTTTATTTCCTTGCACATTTCTGTTTTTACTTTTATGAATTGTAGAATTAAATTTTGAACGTCGCGTTCTGCTTATGGCAAATAAAGGCCTCTTAGTCTCAGAGCACATGCGTGCCAGATGTAAACTCGGCCTTAATTTTTGTAAAGTTTTAGCTATTGTGCTAGTGACATGACCTTATTGTTGCGCCATCGCATTCATAAAATGAATAACGACACTCATCAAGTTGCCATAATATCAAAAAAATCCCTGGAATTCTCGTACATTTTCCGGGAAATACCGTTTGAAAAACACTAGTATAAACGTTTATAACCAGGCTGTTAAAAGATGCGTCAGAGTGCCGAAAACCAATCGGCTTTTTATAGAAATGAATACACATGTACCTATACCTTTCTCTCGATTTTCTCTCTGTGGGCAACTCTGATCTAAACATACTTATGCATGTATGTATGTTTATACAAACATACAAGTTTACACTACACTAAACTTAGTTTTTTTATGTTACTGTTTACTAAAGACTTTATGTAAAATTACTTACTTTTAACTTAATAAAAAGAGGTTTTTTGCTATATACACTGTATGAATCAATAAACTTCACAGTAATAGCGGTATACCGGTATTTTAAACTCGATAACGGTATGTACCGGTAATACCGATACCGAAATAAAAAAAATACCGTTACCGTTACCGATACCGAAATTTTTAAAATAATTGTACCGGTATCAATACCGATACCGTTATTTGTTTCGGTTTCCAACCTTGTTTTGAAGATTGGAGTCCAAGAGAAGATATTGCCAAGAAATATATAGCCACATTTCAAAAAATAAAAATAAACCTCAGAAAATTTTGCATATATTATTTATTTAAAGTACAACAATTTCTGATTATATTATACATACATATCGTTACCTTTATATAGAAAGACCCTAACTCAATTTTTTTTGAAATCGATTTTTTTGTATATTTCGATAGAACAATTATGATCGAAAAAATTCAGAAATTTCTGTTTGAAAAATAATGAGTTAGGGCCTTTCTATATTAAGGTAACGATATGTATGTACTACATGCTTATTTTTCGATTAAGCAATGTATATATTGGTTTCTTTCCTGCTTAAGAAAATCATCAGTAGATTTCAACCCGAACATTTTTGAAATGGCACACTAAATAATAAACAGTAAAATAAATATGATGCTTTTTCTTCTGAAGGAGTTTTCTTTAATATGGAAATATTTTCGTCATGCTACGTCAAATAAATATACTTCGGTACTTCTTATACATATAAGATATTCATGAATTGTTAACTAGTTTTTTTATCTATTGTTAATGTTTTTGTTGTTTTTCAATTATTACTTGTAAATAAAATATAATATATGAAAAAAATTAACAAAACCAACTCAAAATCGTGTTTTTACTTTGAATTTTTGTTTCTAAAATAGTTGCCCCTTCTTTGAAAAAATCCCCTTTTTTGTGCCACTTTTATTTCTTAGATCCCCTTTTTGTGCTTTTCGAAAATTCTCAACGGTCACACTGGTTGCTATAGCAGTTTTTGTAAAACCAAATACAACAACTCTAACAATATAAAATTTGTTAGATACATCAAATATTTTGTTTGTGTTTTTGTAACCTTTTACTGTAAGATAATTTGTTGCAAAACTTTGTTTTCTTTAAGTTAATTTTCAAATATTTCAAAAAAAAAAAAACACTTGCGAATAGCTATTTAGGTCGTTTATTGAAGTTAGTTTGTAGAGTGAGCCGGAGAAATTTACGCAAATAATACAAAACTAAATGTTTTCATTGAAATGTCCAAGACAGTTCAAAATTAAGTTTAAAGTTGCCATTTGAAAACAATTAAGAGAATTGCAACAGCATAATTACGGCCAAAGAATTTGCTAATCTGCAGCTGCTATTTGTAAAGGTGGAAGTACATACCATGCGTTACGCGGCAACGCTTTTCTGGCTTGTTAAACGTTCAACGCTACACAAATGGAAGGTTACACACCACGCTTTTGAAGCTTTTTTAGTTGTAAAATTTAAATCCTTTGCCGGCTATTTTTTTTTGCATTTACGTTGCATTTTTCTTTAAACATTTAATTCATTTTTGTATCCATTGTTTAATAAAAAAATTAATTTCTAATCATGTTTGTGTATGTTAGTTTATGAATCTGGCAACACTAGCTGTCATTTTGTATACAACGCGTGAAAGTTGAAGAATGTTCAACTTTTGGCGAGGTACGCGCGTCGCGAACTTCTCTATGTAATTTGCCTTATGAAAACACACTATTTCAACTTTTTTGACAGACGGGTGTATCGCATTAGCGCATTGAACGCGTGTTATGTACTTCCACCTTAAGATGCAGTGGAGCAAGAATAACTGCCGTACTGCGGAAATTTTTTGACATTTATGATCAGTATACTACTACGAATCGTCATGAAAATATTGAATTTATGTACTTTTATGGAATTGCTACGACACTTAGCACTCACCTTATGCTCTTGCAAAAAAATGGCCGGAGCCACTTCCATCATAAATTAATATGATATTTAACATACTTATAAACTTGATTAATTTTGGCGAAACTTAGCACACGCCTTCATATCTGAAAATGGCGATATCTTGCACTTAGAAAAGTGGTAGGGACTTCTATTATTTACGAAACTGGGTATGATCGCACCCTTTAACATTTAAATTGGCACTAAAAAGTTCAAAATAATTTAGATTCAGTTAAATAAAACATTTTTTTTTCTTCTCTAGAAACAGCCACCTTAACTCAAAACACTTTATACACAAACTTGTTTAATAAATTACAATTCTTTTGCTGCACAGTTTTCTATTTATTAAGATATTTAGCTCAATATTTTACTAAAAAAAAAACTCGAATACACTCTTTGCAATATTCTTATTTCATATTGAATACTGAAAGCATAACTAATTGAAATTATCAAAATTCTTTTATAAACAAAGCTGTAGTGTATCTAGTTAGCTTAAATATTTTTTCTCAGATTTCTCTATGAAACAGCTGAAAATTATGTTACATTAAAATATATTTTTTTTTTAATTTTTCTCCCTTAAAAAATTGTATAATATTTTTCAGATGACCAACAAAAAAGTTAAAAATCAATTATAAACTTTGCTGGGATAAAATTTCAAATTCACTCACATAATGACCAAAACTTTTACACTTCAGTGTTAAAAATAAATTTGCTGCCACCAACTTTGCCGGCACCACTGTAGCAATTTAATGCATACAACTTTTGTATTGTAGCATAAAAAAAAGTGTTTAACTTTTTTTTAGTTATTTTAAAGAAGATAAAAAAATATTTTTTCTCATTTTCCAACAGATTGTGTGTTGATTTTATGCTGTTGTATTTTTTTTTTTTTTGCTAACTTAGACCAATACATAGATATAAGACAGTAAGACAGCTGTGGCAGCGTAATAAAAACAGTTAAGACAAATTTTCATATTTCCATTAGCTAAATTTTAAGAAAAAACTGCAAGTATACAATATGAAACAAAAAAAAGGTAAATTCATATTAAGCTGTGATAAGCTTTAAAATAGCATCAACAGTATTGGTTTACGAAATACACTGAGAGATTAAGTTTTTATAGTTGGAAGTTGTTGTAATTATTTAAAAAATAAAACTTAAAACAGCATTTACCATGCAAACAAAAAAGTATTCATTCAAAAATTTGATTGATTCAATTAAATCTTTAATTGTAACAGAAAACTGTACATTTACTTATATATGCTTATTTTTTAAGTTGGTTTAATATTTCTTTAAAAAAATTTTATTCTTGTACCTTTAATGCCAATTTTATATTTCTGGGAGTGTAGTAAAGTCCAGTTTGTATCCGCCCCTTTTCTAAATTGAACATCGCGTCACTTTAAGAGCTCAAGGTTTGCCAAGTTTCGTAAAAAAAATTCAGGTAAAAGCACGTGATATATAATATTATTATGATATTAATATTAAGGGGCGTGGCCCCGCCCTCTCTGATAAGCACAACATTATGTAAGTCTAAGAGGTGAAAATATTTGCAAGGTTTCGAGGGAGTACAATAAGTAGAAGTACACTTTTTGGAATGCTAAATAGTATTTCTCACAGCTTAAGGTGAGTGCCAAGTTTTGTAAAAATAGATAAGGTAGCAACAAGTGAAATATGATATGAAATTTTAATGAGCGTGGCTCTGCCAACTTTTCTTTAATGTAAGATTGTGTATTTTTATAGCTCAAGCTGTGTGGCAAGTTTTTTAAAAATCCCTTTACTACAAGCAAGTAAAGAATAATATTAAATTAAAAATGGGCGTAACTCTGCCCACTTTTTTAAAAACAAAACTGTGTCCTTTTTAGGGTTCCGTACACCAAAGGTGAAAATGAACCCTCTTGTTTTCGCTACGCTGTCCGTCTGTCCGTTACACGGTATTTTCTCAGGAACCGTACGAGCTACAGACCTGAAATTTGGACAGAGTATGTAGAACCTTGGCCGCTACAACAACAAATACATCAGAATTAAAAATTAAAGGGTGTTCCAAACCGAGCAACGAAAAATGTTAAAATCCCATGTAATATACATACAATTGTATGAACATATGTATATTGAAACTTGAAATTTGTAAAATTAGTGTATTTTTATACAGACTATAACAATTAACACTAAAATTTAAAAAAAATTAAAATTAAAGGGTGGTCCATCAGTTAATGCGAATTTGACTATGTAATTTTGACAATTTGCTATATCTTGGAAACCGTAAGAGGCAAATACTTGAAATTTTCAAAAACGGTAAAACTAAAAACACTGAAAATTATAAATTCGCCAAACCAAAAAAAAAAAAAAAAAATCACCAAAAATTAAAAAAAATCGCCAAAAGGAAACAAATAGCCAAAATTAAAAAAAATTCTAACACTATAATAAATCGCCCAATTCGAAAAAATCGCCAAAATGAAAAAAACACCAAAATGAAAAAAACGCCAAAAATCGAAAAAAATCGCCAAAACGCGAAAATGTCGCCAAAATTAAAAAAAAAAACTTTTAAATTAAAAAAAAATCGCATAAATGAAAAAAATCGCCAAAAATAATAATAAATCGCTAAGATGAAAAAACGTCAAAAACCGAAAAAAATCGTAAAAACAAGAAAATAAAGTGTTAAAGCTAAAAAAAAGGGCCAAAACTTAAAAAAATCGCCAAAACCGAAAAAACGCAAAAACCGCCAAAACAAAAAAAAAACCGAAAAGATCCCAAAAACGAAAAAAATGCCAAAACTATATTATATAGGATGAAGTTTGTATTAAATTACATATCTAGTGTTCGTACGGAACCCTTCGTGCGCCAATTTATTTTTAATTAATTAATTAAAAGTATCAAAACTTTCAATATTGTAAATACATACTAATTTGTTGGTTTTTGTTTGTTTAATAAACTTATTTGGTTAGTAAATGGGCACTCTGCATTATATATGTACTGCATTAAAAATAGCAGTAAGCAGTAAATTTACTGATGACTGAAAAAATTCAGTAAATTTTTACTGCTAACGAAATTTAATTTGCATTATCAGTAAAATCGTAAGGCCGTATTCATAATAAAATTGTAGCAAGTGGCAAAGTTTTTTTCAGTCAAATTTTGAAACTTTTGTATGAAAAACATTTACCCACTTGGTAGAATTTCATTATGAATATGGGCATTACTGATTACCGAAAATTCAATGCACCTCATCATATAATATTTATTTATATTTTATTTATCATTTAGGCACTTTATAAAAATTGTAGAAAAAATTTTAGTAATAGTAAAAATTTACTGGTTAAAATTTTTTTATTACTTTTACTGAAACTTTAGTGGTACTGCAGTGCTCATCTATGGTAAATGCCTTCACTTTTACTTTTTAATTTTTAATTCCTGTTGTTCATCGTTTAGTTGTTGCTGTTCTTGTTGTTGTGTTGTTGCAATTAAAATAAATTCAGTAAAGTGCGACTTTGACTCGCGCACGAAGGGTTCCGCACATTCGGTTTTGAGCATTTGTTTGATGTGGCTTTTTTCCCTTTTTTAGTTTTGTCGATTTTTTCTCGTTTTTCGGGTTTTTTTAATTTTCGCAAGTTTTTCATTTTGGCGATTTTTTTCTGTTTTTTTTTTGGTTTTTTTTATTAATGCGATTTCTTCATTTAGGCGATTTTTTTGTTTAAGGGTTTTTTTTTTAATTTTAAAGATTTTTTTCTGTTGTTTGGGGTTTTCCGGTTTTTCACGATTTATTTGAGTCCTAGTATTTTTTATTTGGTGCTTTTTTCGTTTTGGCGATTTTTTTTTTGTTTTTGGCGATTTTTTCGATTTTTTAGTTTTACCGTTTTTGAAAATTTCAAGAGTTTTGCTCTTACGGTTTCCAAGATACAGCAAGTTGTCAAAATTACAAAGTCAAAATTGCATTAACTGATGGAACACCCTTTAATTTAATTTTTTTAAATTTACTGTTAATTGTTGTAGTCTGTATAAAAATACACTAACTTTACAAATTTCAAGTGTATATACAATTGTATGTATATTACATGGGATTTTAAAATTTTTCGTTGCTCGTTTTCGAACAACCTTTAGTTTTTGACTCTCATGTATTTGTTGTTGTAGTGACCAAATGTCTACATATTGTGTCCAAATTTCAAGTCCGTAGCTCTTACGGTTCATTTTCACCTTTGGTGTACGGAAAAATAACCGGCGGCGGCGCACCGTCGGCTTCGAGCCGGTCGACTTGTTTCTCTGCTTGGTATTGCTTCTTTCAAACACTAATACACTCATATATAGCTCACACCGATTTCACAATGCAAAGCAAAAGCAAAAAGCAAAGAATTCTCAGCAAAGAAATCTCAGCAAAGAAATTTCAGCAAAGAAATCTCAGCAAAGGATCAAAGCCAAAAAATTTTTACCCCCAAGCGTATAGATGTTTACACATCAAAAAAAAAATAGAGCATTTGTTAATGGTTTATCGAAAAAATACCCAGGTACATACATACATACACACATGAACCCACAGAACGTATTGTAACAGGAAGTAAGAGAGCAGTTTTGTGTTAACATCATGGTATTCCAGCAGTGAATTAATTAACATTGTGTGTCTCAAAAGCTGTTAATGTCAGCATTAAGCAAATAAAGTGATCTAATTTAACGGAAATTGTACAACTGTGAAATTTTTAATTAATTGAAAATATTTGAACCTATAAAAATAAAATTTTTAAAGATATGAACGTAATAATACAAAGTCTTTTAATCTTAGAGAATTTGAGAATTAACATGTATACTATAAAAATAGTTTCCACGATACAGCCAGTTATCAAAGTTACATATTAAAAATTTTATTAATTTTTTTTTTAATTTTTATGGCGATGCATAAGCTATGAGAGCAGTGTCCTGTGAATAACAGCGAAGTTAACATCATGGTACTTACCATTAAATTATTTAACATTGTGTGTTTTAAAAGCTCTGAATGTCAGTGTTGAGTAAATAAATTGATATTATTGAACAGAATTTAATTGAAAATATTTGAACCAACAAAAGTAACATTTAAAAAAAAGTAAAAACGTACACATTATTTTTTTTTAATTTTGAGATTTATTTTTTGTATACGATAAAAATAGTTTTCTTTAAAACTTAAGAAATTTTTTTTTATAAATAATTAAAATAAAGTTTCGCTTTTTTGGTAATTTTGCTGAGTGTAAAGTACTTTTTTTATCTGTATAGAACAGCAACGAATCTTTTTTATGAACGTTGAACACGTTTTTCTTTCAATATGATTTCATTTTTCTTAACAATAATTGGCGACAGTGAACACATTGTTTCATTAAGGTCATTATCGTAAGATAGTTATTCAAACAATCTGCTCCATCTAAGCTATCTTTCGAATAGATAATTTATAATGTGAGTGGGAAGTAATAATTTTTAAGAGCTTAAAAGCAGATGTTTAATAGTTATTCTTTTACTACAAAATTTATTTGTTTTAATAAAAAAAATCAAGTGCAATTATAATTATTAAGCTATGTACAGACGATTGTCAGATCTTACAATATTGTAAGATTTGGCAATGTGCTGACAATGTACTGGCAATCGAAAATTGCCAGCACAATATTCCTTGTCAGTTCACACGGTTGTCAGAAAATCTTACAATTTATTACCAGACGGTTGTATGACAATAAGTTCATCTGACAAAATCGTCAGTAGGAAAATTGTCAGTTCACACGGTTGTCATACGCACAAACTGACAATGCTTTTTCTGGCAACGACGTCTGACAAAAATTGTCAGTTCACACGGTTGTAAGAAATTTTGAGCACATTTTACTGATAATATTGTAAGATCTGACAGCCGTCTGTACATAGCTTTAGTCTCTTTGTAGGAAGGAGAAATAACATACTGTTAATATAGACCGGCCATCCCTAAAGAGCTGACAGTAAGTCCAAAACTACAATATTGTCATATTAAATCAAAACGGGCACAAGTTATACTTTGAGAATCTGGCAGAAGAAACATCATAAGTTTTAGTGTATTGAGTTCTAAGTACACGCAGGAAAAACTACCAAAGTAAAATCAACATGCAAAAATGTATTTAATATATTAGCAAAAATTTTGTTGTTTTAGCACCACTATTACATAACAAGATACCCACACACATTTTTTATCTTGAAATAAAGTTTTTTGAAAATGATAAATTATCTTTGAAGGTTACTGTAAATCATGTTGAATTAATATGAAATACATGTAAAGCACAGCCACGTAAGTTAAATAATTAATAAAATAAAAGGACTGCATTAAACAAAATTCATGTTGTTAAAACTCAAAATAGCTTTGATTCAAGATGTGTCTTCATTTTATTTCAGAATCCAATTCATGTTGTTTCAACTTGAAATGACTTTGGTTCAACATGATTCTTCATTTTGATTTAACACTGCTGGAATGTTAAATTATCTTGAAATAAAGTGTTTTTAAAAGGAGAAACTACCTTTAAATGTTACTGAATATCATGTTGAACTAACATGAAATACATGGGAAGCAAAGTAATCTAGTTTTGATGGATTTTAGTATGCAAGTTTTCTGCATGTAGCCTCTTAGCTCTCGTTACCAAATTCGATGTTTTGGACGGTAAATAGGGTCAAAATGTTGTAAGTAGATGGACTTTTTTTGTTAATCATGTCAAATAAATAAAAATAACAATTTTTAATTTTTTGTAAGTTATAATTTTTTAGTTTTATGTAACGATATTTATAGTTGATGAGTTTTTCTGGAGCCTGTGTTCCTAACCACCAGCGTTGCCGTTGTGACACTAAAGTATCACTTTTGACGCTTTTTCGTGCCAATGACACTTTTTATGACCCTTTTTTTAATTTATACCTTTGTATCATTTTAACAAAGTGTAGGCCATAGGGCATTCATATGCTCAAAAATTGGTCGAATCACAGTCTAGCATATCAGGTATTGGAAAAAGTGCTGTACGTCCAGTTAGCGATATTCGGTTCGATAGTGTCGATTTGGTTTTGGGTCGATACAAAAGCCAATAAATGGTGAAAATATTGCTAAAAATCTGACAGCCAAATCCCGGATTCAAATAGCAAATTATTTTCGAGAGTATCTCAATTAAAAAATATGTTTATGATTTCAACAGGCTAAAGTTCGTATCGCTTTTTAAGCCAAAAAAATATATAAAAATATGTATTTTAACTTACTTTCATCTTCAATCGTAATAAAACTTTTATAAATAAAATTTTTGCAAACCGGCAAGACAGACGGTCTTCACTGCTCTTTACCTGGAGTTCGTTTCTTACGTTTTTTAACCTGTAAATTAAAACTTACGATTCTTTTGACTATATCCACTTTTAAGAAAAATAGCTCCATCCGATAATTTTTACGATCTGACCAGTTATAGGGTAAAATTAATTGTTAAAATTCGTGTTTCTTTTTTTTAAATTGAGATAAATGTACTTCTTTTTTTGTTCACAAAAAAACTTGAACCTATTTTACTATAAAATACCCTTTTGTTGACCCTTTTTTTTCTTCTTAAATACACTTTTTATGACACTTTTTCGAAATTTTCAACGGCAACCCTGCTAACCACCGTTTTCAAGTACACTCGCTCCCTCTCTCCCTCTCTCCCTATATCTTTCTCTGTTCGTGTATGTATCTAATACTTAACTAAGCTTTTAATATATTTTGTATAATAAAACTTTTATTTTCTTAATAATAAAGATTTTTTGCAATGACATTATGCTAAACTTAAATTTGTTTGTCCTTTGGCAACAGCAGTGAATGGCTTTGTATTGTTTTGTTTTTAACTTGTCTGAAGTATCTTTTATTCCTTTCATTTATCACTCTGTATCCTCATTGCCCTCAGACGACGTCCTCGTGTTTGTTTACATTTGAGTTTTGTGTTGTATTTATTTATTTTTTATTTAACAAAATTCTTTTATTTCTTGTTTTGCTACTGCTGCTTACAATTTATAAATAGGAGATTAAAATTGTTTATTTCAGTTGTCCCATAGTACATGGAACACTCCATATAAAGTGTTAAGAAAGAAAATATATTCGTTTTGGGTTATTTTTATAATATTATAATACGACTTAAGTTACTTTTATTTACTCAATATGACAAAACTGTTTTATATGTATTTGAATATATAAAAAAAAATATACTCCGAACTGTTGAGGGTGTGGAATACCCCATATATAAGTGCTTTATGTTGTAATAATGAGGGTAATAATGATAATAACATTGTGAAATATAAAGGGGTCTTGCTCTAAAGTGCTTATTACGATTTACAAAGACTTAAAAAGGCAAAAATGAGAATCAAAAGCAAAGTGATATAATTCTTGTGGCTAAAAGTATATCTTTCATAAAATTTTATTAAATTAATTTAATATCTTTCACAGCTAATCATTAGTATGTGTGTGCTTACAAATTTAATAAAATCTTCGGCTTTTAGGATATTAAATGTATCATCAAAAGTATGATGGATGGTTTCACTCAGTACAAGAGCAAGTAATAAATGAGGCAATTAAAACAGAAAATAGATTTTAGGCTTATGACAGATTCCCATTAGTTGGAACTAAATAGACCGCAAAGAATTTCCAAACTATATATTATATTCTGAATAAAAATAAAACGTATACTCAAATAAAGTGTCAGTTCTTAACATTGCTGCTCAGGCAATTCCCATTTATCTTAACTTCAAATACTGTCTTGCGTACAAATTGTATGCCACAACGTGATTGATAAGTCTCAACAGGATCTTATTTCAATATTCCAAAAACCATGAATGATGCCACAAAACAAATCCAGATAGATATTAATTAAAATTCATGGCACTCACTCGAATGGCACCAGCTTCAAAACCTCATGTAGTCACGTTTAAGGCCCAAATATATCAAAAATTTCATCCTTGTATTCAAGAGATATTTGTTCATATTTGTTCGTACAAAAAATTTTCTTCCAAAAGAACAGCACAGCACAACACAAAATATGTTTTTAATAGTACACAGAAAAAACTAAATTTCGTTTTCAGTAACCAAATTCATTGAATCAGTAAATTTTTTGTGTGAATGCTGACCTACAAAGAAATTTGTAGATTCCGATAACAATTTTGTAAAAATTTAACTGGAAAAAAATTTTATTTTTAGTCAAATTATTATGCCATTAGAGAAAAAAGTTAACTGAAACTCAAAATATTTTCAGTCAAATTTATTAATAGGAACAGAAAAACATTTTTGCAAATTTTTTTGTATTATTCAGCAAATTTTTGATGTGTAAACATCTATAAGCTAGGGGGTAAAAATCTTTTGACTTTGATTTCTTTGCTGAGATTTCTTTGCATTGTAAAATCGGTTTGAGCTATGTATGAGTGTATTAGTGTTTGAAAGAAGCAATACCAAGCAGAGAAACAAGTCGACCGGCTCGGAGCCGACGGTGAGCCGCCGCCGGTTATTTTTCTGTATATTTTCGTACTCCTAAGGTGAAAATGAAACGTAAGAGCTACGGACTTGAAATTTGGACACAATGTGTAGACATTTGGCCACTACAACAACAAATACATAAGAGTTAAAAACTAAAGGGTGTTCCAAAACGAGCAATGAAAAATGTTAAAATCCCATGTAATATACATACAATTGTATGTACATATATACACTTAAAATTTTAAAAGTTAGTGTATTTTTATAATTTAAATCAAAGGGTGTTCCATCACTTAATGCAATTTTGACTTTGTAATTTTGACAACTTGCTGTATCTTGGAAACCGTAAAAGCAAATTTGAAATTTGAAATTTTCAAAAACGGTAAAACTAAAAAATCAAAAAAATATAAAATCGCCAAATCTAAAGAAATCGCCAAAACAAAAAAAAAATCGCCGAAACGAAAAAAGCACCGAATTAAAAAAAAATTTCTAGGACTAAAATAAATCGCGAAAAACTGGAAAATCGCCAAAATGAAAAAAAACCCCTTAAACAAAAAAAATCACCAATATGAAAAAATCGCCAAAATAAAAAAATCGCCTAAATAAAAAACCCCAAAAACAGAAAAAAATCGCCATAATGAAAAAACGCCAAAAAAACAGAAAAAAATCGCCAAAATTAAAAAAAAATTGCTAAAATTAAAAAAACCCAAAAAGAGAAAAAAACGCCAAAACGAGAAAGAAGCGATAAAACAGAAAAAAAAATCGTTTAAACTGAAAAAACTTACAAAAGGAAGAAAGCTAATTCAAAAAAAAAAAATGATAAAAACCGAATGTGCGCGAGTCAAAGTCGCACTTTACTGAATTTATTTTAATTGCAATGCGTACACAACAACAAAAACAGCAATAACTAAACGATGAACAACAGGAATTAAAAATTAAAAAGTAAAAGTAAAGGCATTTACCATAGATGGGCACTGCAGTACCACTAAAGTTTCAGTCAAAACAATAAAAAATGTTTAACAAGTAAATTTTTACTGATTACTAAAATTTTTTTCTACAATTTTTATAAATTGCCTAAATGATTTGTTATATGATGAGGTGCATTGAATTTTCAGTAATCAGTAATGCCCGTATTCATAATGACATTCTACCAAGTGGCCAAATGTTTCTCATACAAAAGTTTCAAAATTGAATGAAAAAACTTTGCCACTTGCTACAATTTTATTATGATTACGGCCCTACGATTTTACTGGTAATGCAAATTAAATTTCATTAGCAGTAAAAATTTACGGAATTTTTTTATGTAATCAGTAAATTTACTGCTTACTGCAATTTTGAATGCAGTACATATACATATACTGCAGTGTGCCCATTTACTAACCAAATAAGTTTAATAAAACAAACAAAAACCAACAAATTCATATGTATTTACAATATTGAAAGTTTTTATACTTTTAATTAATTAATTTAAAAAAAGATACTAAAAGCATAAGTACTTCCAACAAAAAAAAAAAATTTCATTACTAGATGTTTACACATCTCCTCTGTGATCGGACTCACATTGCTTTTTTTTCATAATTTACAAACACATTTACTTAAATTTCTCGTATTCTCAGAAAATAAATTAACAGAATCAATAACAATTCTTAAAATTTTTTTTTTAAATTAGTAAAAGTTTTATCTGAAAAAAATAACTGAATCAAATGAAAGGTTCAAGTATTTTTTTTTACTTTAAAAAATTCACTTGTTTTTATGGTTAAGCATTTCGTTCCCGCTTTTGGAACTCGTCAGTAGACTTCAACCCAAAAAATTTTTGAGTTTAGCTAACAAATTCCGTTTGTTTATAGTAATACTCTTAATACTATATTGAGAATCACAATATACAAACATAACAACTTTGAAAACCGCAAACAAAAATCTTAAAAAAAATAAAATGTTTTTTATATCTATAAAATAATTTGTAGAAAAAACTAAAAAAAATCAGACACATTTTTTTATGGTATATAAAAATAAATTTAACTGAAAATAACAAATTTAAGTATAAAAAAAATAATTTTTTTTTTTTTTGTTTACAAATTTTACTTTATATAGATAATTTTCATTCTATACAGTTTTTTTTTACATAAAATAAAATTGGAACAAATAATTTACTGGAACAGTAAAAAATATTTACTGAAACTATACTATATTTGAAAACACATGTTTGTTTGAAAATGTTTTGGGAATAATTTTTTCTGTGTATGACTAACAAATGCTTTATAAATAAATTTATATAATTACACTTAACAGAAAAAACAAACTATATTTTCAAAATAACAAGCTTCCCACGAATGATTCTGGCAAAAAAGGCGAAAAAAACACATACACCCATCAACAATGTGAGTGAGAGCTTAGGTACTGGGCACGTTTTTTGTGGTACCAGGGACGGTTAAAAATGATCGGCAAAAAACTCTGATATATAAAAATTTCTTCTACGTTGCAAAAAGAATATTTTATGGTGAAGTGGACTAATAGTCGCTTTTTATGTCAATGATTGAAGGAATGGCTAATATGACAAAAGTGGCATATGCAAGGCACAAAAAACATGCATGTTTGCCTTTTAGTGCAGAGTTGTCCACAACATAAAAAATTTTAGTTTTAAGGTAACCAGATAGTGTTGAACTTTATTCGTATTGTTTCAATGTTATTTATGTCTAAAAAATTAATAAACTGCTCGATTTATGAATATTTAAGAAAAAAAATTATTAAATTAGCTTTTAAATGTATTTAAAATGAGTAAAATCTCCCTTAACACTACACTGAAATCCAGTTAATTTGTGCTAAACTATTAATAGGGCAACACTGTTAGCTAACTTTCCCTTTACTTGCTACAAGTTCAACAAGTCACTGTCTTGTAAAATTCCTTGGCAGTTGAGTTGGAAGTAGGCTGCAAGTGCCGAAAGTGTAGATGTGTTAGTAAAAGAGTTTGAGTGTATTGAGTTTTTCGAACTTGCACTTGCACGTGTAAACCCTAGGTAAGAAAAAAAAGGAATATGTCATTCAAAAGCATTACAGTGCTCTTCATAGTTATATGAAAAAGTTTAATGATAATACGGGATTTACACTATGACTTTTCCCTGCATTTTTCTTGAATTCTCTTTTGTGTTGCTACCCCTTTGATCGCCTATGTACCCCGTTTGTCAATAAACTCTAGGAAAGTCACAATAATAAGTCACAGTGTGAATCCCCTATAAGGAAAGGAAAAATATTTTAAATGAAAATAAAAATTTTTTATTATTTTTTTCTTGAATGGAAAACATAATATATTAATTGTCCTATCTTTTTTAATTTTTTTTTTTAATTTTACTGTTTACTTAGAAAAAAGTTTTATTTTCAATTAATAATTTTACTTAATCAACGTTTTTTTTTTCAAGTTAGAAAATATGTCTACTTATGTATAACGGTCTAATTCATAAAAAATATTTTAGGGTTATAACAGGTTTATTTGACAAATTTCCCATAGAAATATTTAACAAATAAGCGCTTAATAAAACTCAAATATTTTTTATGAATAAGGCAGTTAATATCTGTGCCAATAAATAATAATAGCTTAAGTTGAAATTTCATGTTTTGAGATATTAAGGGTTTTGTCTAAAATTAATTGTGTTTGGTTTTTATACAAAATTTTTAGCCTCCGGAAAAGATGCACATTTATTTAGAACAAAACTGTTAATTTTATAAAAAAAAGAAGAAAACGTTTTATTAGTTAATATTCGCTGTTCTTTAGTTAAGATGTTATGAAAAAATCCATTGCTAAAAAAATAAAAATTAAAGTGCACTTAAGCTATTATACTGAAAGGCAAAATAATTTTTATTGATGGTAAGTCGAGATAAGTGCTTTAGGTTAAATTGAAAAATGCGGAAAACCTGAAATAAGATATTTTTTTTTAAAACTTAGTTAAATATAAGTTTTTTTTTTTAATGAAGAATAATTTGGATGCGATGTTAGTTATTGAACTTAAGTATATACAAATTTTTATGCTCAAATATTTTAATATTGATGTAGCTACCGAAAAAAAATTAAGTTGAGGTAAGACGTATTAGTTTCCAAAAAGACTTAAGTTAAATTATAAATGCGTATAGTTTTATTAATAATGACATTTTTTAATTGAAATTTAGTTGAGTGATAGATCTTGAAGAAGAGAATAAGAATACGTAATAAAATGAAAAAGCACTTATGTCAACTTAAGCCATTATTATTTATTGCCACAGATATAATATAATGTACCATTATCTTTCAAACGCTTGGCTTTGCGTTTGGTGGGTAGCTCGCAACCTCAACACATACAAAATTTACCAAAACATTGACAATGCCTAATGACTAATGATTTAAATCAGTGGTGTCAAAAAAAAACTATAGTTGTATGTGTGAGAAAAGCTGTCTCATTCGTCTCTGAAGTACATCGAAAAAAATAAATATTTGCAACAAATGCAGTTCAAAATATATAAAAAGGAGTCTATATGATAGAAAATTAAAAAATAAGGAATAAAAATTATATAAAAAAGTTGCGGGCGACCCATATTTTCCGAGTTACGGCGCTGTAAACTTTTCATAGGAAACTGTGGAGAAATTCCAAAAATTAATTTTTAAATAGCTTATCTGATAGAAACTTGAAAAATAAGAAGAAAAAATTAAACAAAAAAATTGGGTGCGACCAATAGTTTCCAAGTTATTGATCTTTTAAGTTTGATATTAAATGCAGTTTAGTAAAGCTGCTCCAAAAAAAACTAAAATGACTTTTTAATATATATTCATTTCTTTCCTTAAAAGTTTTGTAACATAAAATACATTGAATGTCGCAAAAAGCATTACTGATCATAGAATATTTTTCGCATACCACTTTTTTTCTTTCACTGTATCTATAAACAATTTAATACAACCGCTGCGCATGTGTTATCGTCGCTGTTTCATTGACGACTAAATGGAAGAGAATAAGAATGTGTGTGATTTTAGTTTGCACAATTGTGCCATGAAACTGACATCATTGATTTAAATCTTTGCTTGGTTGCTATAGCAAGTTCTCTCAATTTTTATGAGAAATATTGTCGGGAAGAGTTTTTTTTTTAAATATTTCATTCTCCTAATTCTTCTTTGCTTATGGATATTTGTTTTTAAAGAAGGCATCAAAAATGTTCTTTTAAAACTCTTCTACGGATCCTACAATACCGTGAAATTTGTCAAAGCTGTTGCAAAGTAAGATTAAAGTTCTTAACCAAAACTTTCGGCCACTAGAAGTATTCATATCAAAATGAGCAACAAGTATTTGCTGGGCAAAATATCTCCCACTTTAAATTGCCATAATTTTTCTTCTGATTCCTTTACTTGAAAATATTTTAGAAGGATATAGTCGGCTAAGCACTCATACTAAAAGCATGGGACTGTCATATCATTACAACTGTTCAGGATGTTTAGATAAAAAAAGGAGAGAGCTCTTATGTGTCTATTCGACACTTAAAAACTAACGCGTTTCAGGAAGGGCTGCTCTCAGTGTCTTTTCGGAATTATCAGCAGTTGACCTTAAGTACACAGGAAAAATTATTTCCAAAATATTTTCAAACAAACGTGTGTTTTGAAATATAATTTAGTTTCAGTAAATATTTTTTACAGTTTCAGTAAATTATTTGTTCCAATTTTATTTTATGTAAAAAAAAGTGTATAGAATGAAAATTATGTATATAAGTAAAATTTGTAACAAAATTTTTTAGATTTATTCTTTTTTATTTAAATTTGTTATTTGAGCTGGTTCATACTTGCAATTTTTGTTGCAGCAATTCTTGAATATGTGCGAGAGTATTGAAATAGATATAAAGGGTGTTTTTTATTGAGGTATAGAACTTTAAGTTGGCATCACTTTTTTAACTGGCGGCCATTTTGTCAGCTGTCAAGTGATTAATATTTAGTTTGGTTTGCCATTTCATCATGAACAAGTTGACAAAAGAACAACGCTTGCAAATCGTGCAAATTTATTTCGAAAATAATGGTTCAGTTCGCGAAGTTTACCGCAAGCTCCGTCCATTTTATGGTCGACATAATCGTCCATCAGAGCAATTAATTCGGTTAACCATGGATCGTTTTCGCACTACGTTTACTCTATGTGATAATACGCATCCGCAGAGACGTCGAACAGTGCGCACCGAAGAAACAATTGCCGCTGTAGAGCAAAGTGTTGAAGAGGACCCGAATGAATCGATTCGCCACCGTGCACAGCAATTGGAGCCGAATAACCGACTATTTTGTTCCCGAATTGGATGGCATGAATGTGGATGAGTTGTGGTTCCAACAAGACGGCGCTACATGCCACACAGCGCACGTCACAATCGATTTATTGAAGGAAACATTCGATGAGCGCATAATTTCGCGGAATGGACCTGTCAATTGGCCACCAAGATCGTGTGATTTGACACCATTGGATTATTTTCTTTGGGGATATGTGAAGTCGCTCGTCTACGCCAACAAACCAGAAACGTTAGGGGACTTGGAAGCCAACATTCGTGGCGTTATTGCCAACATACGGCCCCATATGCTCGAAAAAGTGGTTGAAAATTGGACCTGTAGAATTAGCTTTATTCGAGCCAGCCGCGGCGGCCACATGCCGGAAATCATATTTAAGCATTAATGGCATAAAATTATCCTTCCAATAAAGCCAAATTGATAAACATTAAAACGATTTTCTTGTGTTTTATTTCAATTCGAAGTTCTATACCCCTCAAAAAAACACCCTATATATATATACTTTTCGTATACCTCTCTCGCTCTTTTGCACTAAAAAATAAAAAGTTGCTGCAACGAAAATTGCAAGTCTGTACTGGGACTTTTCAGTTAAATTTATTTTTATATACTGTAAAAAAATTTTTCTGATTTTTTTTTAATTTTTTCTACAAATTATTTTATAGATATAAAAAAATTATTTTTTTTAAAGATTTTTGTTTGCGGTTTTCAAAATTATTATGTTTGTATATTGCGATTCTCAATATAGTATTAAGAGTCTTACTATAAACATACGGAGTTTGTTAGCTATATTCAAAAATTTTTTTTGGGTTGAAGTATACTGACGAGTTCCAAAAGCGGGAACGAAATGCTTAACCATAAAAACAAGCCAATTTTTTAAAGTAAAAAAATAGTTGAAGATTTCATTTGATTCAGTTATTTTTTTTTTCAGATAAAACTTTTACTTTTTTTTTAGAAAAATTTGTAAGAATTGTTATTGATTCAGTTAATTTATTTTCTGATAATACGAAAAATTTTAGTGAATGTGTTTTTAAATTATAAAAAAAAATTTGCTGAATAATACAAAAAAATTTGCAAAAATGTTTTTCTGTTCCTATTAATAAATTTGACTGAAAATATTTTGAGTTTCAGTTAACTTTTTTCTCTAATGCCATAATAATTTAACTAAAAATAAAATTTTTTTCCAGTTAAATTTTTACAAAATTGTTATCAGAATCTACAAATTTCTTTGTAGGTCCGCATTCACACAACAAATTTACTGATTCAATGAATTTGGTTACTGAAAACGAAATTTATTTTTTTCTGTGTATCTACATTCCTCTATTATTAGCAGTGCAGGGTTATATCGCGGATTTCAGCTTCAGCGAGCTTAGCACGGCCATAAGTGGAGTTTTCACTAAACATCTTCTATACTATAAATCTCCTGTCCTTTTCAATGCTCCTCCTTTACTGTATTCTTTATTCTATCGCTTTTTCCCTCACAAGTAATACATATTTCCCTAAATTAAATACACTTAATAAACCGAACACTTTTCATTCATTCGGCAACCTTTTAACCTAACCTTACCTAACCCAACCTTACTTCATCTAACCTATTGGTTAAACGCAACTGCATAAAATACAAAATCTTATTTTGATGGGCTGCACCCCGATCACTGTGAAAAATACAAGACTGCGTCATTAAAATAATTCAAGTGTAGTCGAAAGTTTTGTCAAAATCGATTTAGTCGGAAGTACATAAGCCAAAATCTTAAAACTGTATGGGCATGTCCACGCCCACTTTACAAAATACAAGACTATGTCATAAGAAAAAATCCAAGATATTTTTTAAAGTTTTCTAATGTGCGTGAAGATAAATTTTAAAATTTATAACCCTAGACACAAACCGTCTTTTTAAACAGAGCTCTGTTAACAAAAAAACATACCTCTGTTAAATAATAATAATTAGGTTTTACCCATAAAATGGATTCCCAATTTTTCAAGCAAAGTGAACCAGAAAATTAAAACCGAGGCTTCCCTATGCCTCCCTTATATAAATAAAACATTTAATACATGCAACGACATGAAAAATCCATATCTTAACCGACAGTCACAATATGGTTTTTAGTAATTTTTTTTCAAAAATCGGAGATGGGGAAGAAAAGAATATTGAAGGGAACTCCTAGATGCCTTTAGATCAATGTCTAATTGTCGAAACAGTCTGTTTTTGTAAAAATTACAACACAATTTCGTTAATTTTTTTTTTAATTTGAAAAATTACTTTGGTAATTTTTTTCAAAAATGGTACGAGATGAGGGAAAAAGAATATTGGAGAAGACTCCTGAAAACCTCTAGATCAATGTCCAAAAGTCAAAAGTCATAACAGCCTCGTTTTGTAAAAATTACGACACGATTTCAAAACAAATTTGTTTAAATTTGAAAAATCATTTTGGTAATTTTTTTTCAAAAATGGTAGGAGATCGGGAAAAAAATAATATTGATGGAGACTCCTGGACGCTGGTAAATCAAGGTCCAATAGTTAAAAGTGATAACAGCCTGTTTTTGTAAAAATTACAACACAATTTCAAAAGACACACAATCGTGTAACAAAATCGGCGGAAGCACACAAATTAAAGTTTAATTTTATATTTCACGCACTTCTTCTTAACCAACAGATTAAAAAAAAAATTTTTTTAAGAGATTACTTTCGATTTGGTCCCACAAACTTAAGAAAAAGGAGTAGGTTATCAATTCATCTGCATTTTTTTTATTTAATTCGTGTTTATCTTACTTCATAACAGGGTAGATTTTACAATCGGTCAAAAAAAAATTTTTTTTGTCTAACAGGGTTCCATTGAAAAAAAATGTGCTCATTAACTTTTTTTTATCCGATTTTATAATATTATACAAATTCGCTTGCACCGAAACTTTACCAACACCTTGGGCTCTTGTAGGAACATAATCTTGAAGTTGAAAATATGGGCGGAGCCACTCCCAATAAAACTTAGTATAACATTTCAAATGCTTCTATTTGACTGATTATTAAGAAACTTGGCATACACACTAAATTCAAAAATAGACTTAATACTGCATTCAAATAAGTGGGCGGAGTCACGCCTTTTAAATTTTATTATTATATTTCACGTGCTTTTATTTAAACAATTTTTAAGAAACTTTGTACACACCTTGAACTCTTAGAAAGACATAATCTTGCATTAACAAAATGGGCGAGCTCACGCCCATTAAAATTTAATGTTGAATTTCACGTGATTCTACTTTATCGATTTTAACTAAACTAGGCACACTTATTGAGCTCTCAAAAAATACTTCATCTTGTGTTAAAAAAGTGGGCGGCGCTAAGCCCATGAAAGGTTACTATTAAATTATGCGAATTTCTATTTATCTGTTTCCCACGAAACTTGGAAAAAAGTATCGCCTCTCAAAATGCCAAATTTTAATAATAATTTTATATTTTACATGTATCTATCTGAGCAATTTTTATACATTTTGAGCTCTTAAAATATTTAAATTTGGTATTAACATTTTTAAAATAAAACTTAAAAATATTAAGAGACTTCAAAAATACACAGAGAAAACAGTGCCTAATAAATACCTCATAAAATAGAACAAAATTAATAAGAAATCTCTATGGTTTTTTTTTCAATAAGGAAATCTTATTAATTTCATAGAGAAAACCTTTTTGAAAAAATCAAGAAGAAATCTTGTAGTTCTTATGAGGTTAACTTATTGATTTTTTTAATAAGGTTTTCTTCTTGATTTTATGAGGCGACCTCACAAAATAAAAAAAATTATGTCTTTCTTTATTCTTTGTGCTTCTTATGTATTTTTATTTAAATACTATACCATATACTTATGTATGTATGTAGTATATGTAGATGTTATTTATTTATACTATACATACTATACATACTTACATAGATACATACATATTATACTGTATTCTTAATTAATTAACTCACCATACGTACATATTATCACTTGAAAGGAGACAAGTATTGAACCAGCAAACTTCTGACTGATAGACAAACACTCTAACCAATATGCTAACAAGCAGTCTGAATAACTATTGAAATAATTTTGCAAACATGCTTATACAAAAACGAAAAATATCATGAAAAAAAATTGTCTGTGTCTATTTATAGATATGTAATAACAAGATACCTCATAAAATCAAGAAGATTTCCTTATTAAAAAAATCAATAAGATGCTTTACACATAATAATCATATAGGAACCTAATAAAATCAAGAAGAAAACCTTATTGAAAAAATCAATAAGACAACCTAATAAAATCAATAAGAAATCCATATAGTTTACAATTTATGTATAAGAAAACTTAATAGAATCAAGAAGTTTTTCTCTATGGATTGTTTTTTTGGTGCCAAAAATAACGGAAATTGAGTAAAAAAAGTTGGGAATAATAAGATTTCTTCTTGATTTTATGTGGTTTTCTTCTTGATAAAATTAATAAGATTTACCACATAAAAACAATAAGGAATCTCTGTGAAAAAAATCTTCGCTTCTTTCTGCTGGGATGCCCCTTAGCTTAAAAACGTTTCATAGAGAAAATCTTATTGATTCTATGAGGCAGTTCTTTCTCTGTGTAAGTACTAAAAATTTAAAAATAGTTTAAATTCTGTTAAAAAACAATAATTTTATTGGACAAATGACAATCTGAAAATAATTTTAAATATTTTTCCTAAGCTTTGAGCTTAAAACCTTTCAATAGAATTCTCAAAAAAAAAAAAATAATAACAATTTCATACCTTTAAAACGTACAAAAGCTTGCGTGAATCCAAATCTAAAAGTAAACAAAATTAAATAGAAAAGTTAAGAATTATTAGAAAATGTAAAAGATAAAGTGTATCTTATAAATTCGTTAAAGAAAAAATATTAATATTAAGTATTTTTCATTATGTTAAAAAGTAGCAAAATTTCCATTATGATTCCCACGGGTAGTCGGTCGGCCAGTCAGTGGTTGAAAAGAGAAGTTTTTTCTCAATTTAATAAGATTATTTCAAACAATTTAGAACTTTTATAAGTTTGATTGGGGGGGGGGGGAGTTTTAAGCTTATTTAAAAGCAACAAAATTGACGACTTAATATAAAATGCAAATCTCAAGAAACTTTTTGTATCAATTGACTCTTGTTTTCTGTTCATTTTCATTCACTTCAATTTGTTTAGCAATTATTTGCAATACAAATCAAAAAAAGATGTTATTTGTATTTTTCTTTTCTTTTGTGCATTGTAGCATCCCTGCAGTCAGACTGGGGTCAAGTGTCTCTATGTCAACATTAAAACTCTAGTAGTAGTTACATTGTCTACAATTTCTCTTTTATTCGTCAGTATAAAATAAAGAGAGAAAACAGATGTGGTGTATTTCTGGAGGATTTTGCAACAACTTGTCAATATACATAAATTAAGGTATAGAAATGTACCAGTAAATTTCTGGTTGGTATGTCTCCATGTTCCCATAAGAACTATGAATTCACTATCTAGTCAATTGTTTTAGTGTTACTAGTAGAATTTCAATGACAAGCACATGCTGAATGTCTAAAGCATATGGTATTGTATGGGGAATAATTGTAGAGTAGTACTGGTGACAAAGTCAACAGCGACTCAGTACATTTTCACCATCGACATTTCCTTCAGGGATGCCACAGATTTGTGTTTGTATTACAATTAAAAAAAAATTCCATTTTATGCATCTCATTAATTTATAAAAAGTTTCAAAAAGAAAAAAAAATGTTTTTCCATGACTAAATACACACACGTAATTCATTTAAATGTCACGTAGTTTGACCATCATCAAAGAAAATGTGTTTAAAAAATATGTTAAGTCTTAGCTTTTAATTTTTTGTACATACATACATATGTTTGTATGTACAAAACTGTTTTATGCCAGGAACACAATTGGGACGAACGACGAATTTCGTCCACGTCGACGAATTCGTCGATAAGAATTCGCTGCGTGAATTCGTCGTGTGAAGCACAATAACGACGAATTTACTCAGCGAATTCAGCTCTTAAGTTATGTATGGACGGTTGTCAGATCTTACAATATTGTCAGTAAAATGTGCTCAAAATTTCTTACAACCGTGTGAACTGACAATTTTTGTCAGACGTCGTTGCCAGAAAAAGCATTGTCAGTCCATTGCAAGACTAGCAACTTACAACAAATTGTCAGACATCTTACAATCGTGTGAACACATTGTAAAATTATTGCCAGATATTTGTCAGACATTTTAATATTGTCAGATGTGCGAAGTTCATGCATCTAACAATGGCGTCATTGTAAGAGAATGCTTTCTATGGGCAAAACTGCACACGCTTGATTTTAAAGAAAAAATTTATGATAAAATATATGCAGAAAAAATCATTGAAATTGCTTCTTTATGGTCCGTAATAATTTATACTTTCACTTTTTACATTTAAAACAAACACAAACGATAAATATTTAAGAATTTCTAACAAATGCTTTAAGTCTGGCAACGCATAACAACAGATCTAACAATTTGTGCATATGACAACTGTGTGAACTGACAATTTTTCTACTGACGATTTTGTCACACGAATTTATTGTCATACAACCGTCTGGCAACAAATTGTGAGATTTTCTGACAACCGTGTGAACTGACAAGAAATATTGTGCTGGCAATTTTCAATTGCCAGTACATTGCCAGATCTGACAATATTGTAAGATCTGACAATCGTCTGTACATAGCTTTATAATTGATAAAGTTGGCTATTGTCAGTGTGACCATATTAGTAATTATGAGCTAAATTTAGCTTATTTCTTCTAGATTTAGCTTTAAAACTTTTATTAAGCTCCTAGCTTCTTTTTTTAGCTTTTTTAAAAACGGATTTAGCTTTTTAGACTTTTTTAATCCAAATTGCGTATTCTCTAAAAATATATTAAAGACGTACGTGATTTAGCTTAATTTTGTTTTAAAATCTGGTCACACTCGTTATTGTGTATGTAAAGAGAGTGAGAGAAATTTGTTCTTTCGTTGTTCGTCGGCAGCGTTGTCAACTTTTAAATTTCAAAAAGCACTGAAACCAGGAAAAAAATGCGTAATTTAAGTAAAAAAAGCACTAAATTAACGGCCTGGCCCACGATGTCGACAAGAAATTATCTGTCGCTTATTTATACTGAAAACAAAAACAAAATAAGAAAATTTGTTTTTGTCTTCAATATAAGTAAGCGATCGATAGTTTCTTGTCGACATCGTGGGCCAGGCCGTTCACGGCCTTGTTTGTTTTATAAAAAACAATTTGTATATAAAAAATATAGAAATCGGTTGACCTTGCATTTTATCCCTAAAACTTCAAATTTTAAGCATCCGATACAAATTTTGATTTTATGATAATCATCGAATTCTAAAATCAATTTGACGAAACCTTTTTAAATGATTATAAAAAATTTAATTTTTTTCGTAAAGGAATAAACAAATCACCTGAAATTATTCAAATTAGCAGCAATTGGCAAGTCTTTTTGATTTGCTGATTAGATTTTGAACTCAATGGGAGTAGTAGTTAATTTTTTTAACTCAAGACACTCAAAATTTGATTTTTATTAAACAATGGTGTGGAAACATTCTTTCACAGCAAACGCAATATTAATAACAAATTTACAAAATTAAAAAAAAAAGTAAATAACCCTGCGTTTACACATGCAAGTGCCTTGCATGCAAGCTCTGTGTACGTATTATCAACGAAAATTTCGCACAAATGCCCGACTGTCTTGCAACTTGCATGTTTGCCTTTTAGTGCAGAGTTGTTCATAACATAAAAAATTTCAATCTTAAGGGAACCATATAGTGTTGAACTTTATTCGTATTGTTTCAATGTTATTTATGTCTAAAAAATTAATAAACTGCTCGATTTATGAATATTTAAGAAAAAAAATTATTAAATTATCTTTTAAATGTATTTAAAATGAGTAAAAACTCATATAACATTACACTGAAATCCAGTTAATTTGTGCTAAACTATTAATAGGGCAACACTGTTAGCTAACTTTCCATTTACTTGCTACAAGTTCAACAAGTCACTGTCTTGTAAAATTCCTTGGCAGTTGAGTTGGAAGTAGACTGCAAGTGCCGAAAGTGTAGATGTGTTAGTAAAAGAGTTTGAGTGTATTGAGTTTTTCGAACTTGCACTTGCACGTGTAAACCCTAGGTAAAGTAATAAAGGTAAAAACGTGGTCAACTTCTGCATTTAAACATTAAAGTTTGATGGGAATGCAATTTCGGTAATGCCCCAAACGAGTTTATATCAAATGAATAGTTATAGGACTTTATTTCTGCCCAAAATCGATAGCGAACTCAAAGTTTCTCTATTGCATTAAGTGAATTATTCTCTATTTACAGTATATACTAGAAAATATTTCGCTATTAGACTATACTTGCATTATGTCTTCTTTGTCGTGTGGCAAAACACTGTTTCCATTAATTGTGCTTAAAATGTGAATGTTGGAGAATAAAATGCACGTATTTCATCAACCAAGTTTTGTACAATCTTATTAGAATATTTTGAAATGTTCCATTTAACTTCAGTGCTTATGTTTTTTAAATGTTAGACTTCTACAAAAAAAAAAACAAATATGTATATATATTATATAAGGAAATTTTTTTTGAATTTCGGGTTTAGTGCCACCGCCAAGAAATAAAAAGCACCAAAAATTAGTTTAAAAAAGCACCGAGCACTAACTTCAAAATTTTTCGCGTCGAAAATTTCAAAACGCACTAAAACGGTGCGAAAAGCACCGAGTTGACAATGCTGTTCGTCGGCGTACAAAATAGAAATAAATCCAAGGCAAATTCATAACAGGTAAAGTTGAAAACACAGCTGATCTATTTTTTTTTTTTTTTGCCTAATTCAAGGCGAATTCATATAATTGTTGGCTCGTATATCAAAAGTTGTTTACATATACAGACCTGCGCCGGACAATTTTTTCGGCGGCGCCAGCTCTTGGAAAACTTGTCGGCGGAAGCTGATAATCAAATAACATGAAATACAAAATTTAAGATAAAAAAGAATTAAAAAATAAATAAAGCAGATATTTACATGCTGGTGGTTAAGCATTATCTATATATTTCATTGGTGCTTTGCCAAATCATCAGCATACTTCAACCACATATTTTGAATAGTCACAAACCTCTTATCTTATGCACAGACTTTCAAAAATTCCTGTGTAAAAAACTATTTGAGAATTCACCCAGCAAATAATTTATATTCGATATGAATACGTATATTTTATTTTTCCACACCTTTATACAATATAAAATCCATTGGATAGCAATAAAAGTATTTATACGGCAAAATGAAAAATGAAGTATATAAACGTTTAAGAAATTTATTATTTGACATATTGTCATAAGTTTATTTTCATTGAAATTTATTTGCTTGTGGTTTAGCATTGTCTATATATTTGGTTGGTGCTTTTCCAAATCATTAAGAAGACTTCAACCATATATTTTGTTAAAGTTTCTAAGCCTACTACGCTTATTTTTCTTTTGTGATTTTCAAATATATTATTATTTGTGAATTTTCAAATTGTTTTTGAAAGTCTGTCCATAAGATAAGAGGTTTGTAACTGTTCAAAATATATGGTTGAAGTCTACTGATGATTTGGCAAAGCACCAATGAAATATATAGACAATGGTTAGGCACGATCAAATACATATCAATTAAAATAAACGTATGAAAATATGTCATGTAATAAATATTTTAAAATAGATAAAATAATTATTAGATTAAATTGTACATGAAGAATCGGCGGCTGTTTTTCAGGCAACATAAACCAAACTTTATCCAGCGGCGGCGTAGCTGACTAAAATTATCAACGGCTATGCTCAGCCGGTTGTGAGCTATCATGGCCTAGATCTCTGCTGGAGTAACTTCAATCAGCTGCTTTTGACATACGAGCCTCCAAGGCAACAACAAAATACCATATTGTTTTTATTGTTTGTATTTTGTTGTAGTATTAACTTTACCTGTCATGAATTTGCCTTGAATAAATCTATAGGCTTGATTAGTCATTACTTTCTGTTGCTGTTCTGTGCCGTTCCTTTCTGTATAAAATATTTTGCAATTACTTTGTCTGTGAAAAAAATCAGCTGGCAACCTATAGAATTGATTACACTTGTACAGAAAATATCACAACACACTAATACATACACACTTTTGGCTGTCACTTAACGTTGAATTCTATTTTCTACAGATTTGCCCGCAACGGAACAGAACGAAGAAGTAGAAACTAACCACGCATACAGATTTTCAACTCAACAGAAACAAAACAGCTGATTCAGAACAGAACAGCACGTACAAACTAATTCTGCCTTATCTCAGAGTTCGTCACGCACGACGAATTTCGTTCTACGGCGGTGTTGTGTTCATTTTCATATGAACAAATGTGTTTTATTTTTTATGACGAAAGTTCGCACCGAAAAATTCGTCGTTCGTCCCAGTTGTGTTCCTAGCATTAGTCATGAATATTTTTGTCCAGAGAGACGTCGCCAAAGAAATTTTAAAGAAAAAAATTTCATATACTTCATTATTTTTAACATGAAACTTCACCTGCTGGAGTTTGAGAAAATAAATTAAATGTGTTTCACTTCAAAAGGTCTTCCAAGACTTACTAATGACGAGCTGTGTTTGCAAATGGAAGATTTAGCTCTAGGACAGAAAGATGCTTTCAAGTAAATAGATTAAGGCAAAAGTACTGTTATTTATTAAATAATTACTTGGCATTTAAAAAAAATCCCCAGTATTGCTAGGCCGAGTTTCTCACACAAAATTCCTACGTTAAACCAATATTAAATTAAACAATCGTTAATGAATGACGGCGAATGTATATAATATTCAAGGTATGAAATATAAAGAAATCGCTAGTGCTAATCCCTTTTTTAAACTTGAACTTTTAGCACAAATATTTATTTATATTTTCTACACAAAGCGTGAAATTTTAATATTTCTGCAAGTTTGGCCACAATAACAGCTTGCATATAAAAGTTTGTGTAATTGAGGAATATTTCGCCTAAACAAAAACTTTTTAAAATAGCTACTGCTCAATAGAATTGGGCAATAAATACTAACCAACGACTATCTTGAATTTGATATTTTTACGTGAGTTTAAATTCAATTATGTATATCAATTACAGTGCAAAAATATATGGGAAGTAGGAAAAAAAATATAGAAAACACATTATTAAACAATATCAGTCACCTAGACTAGAGATGGGCGCGTGTCGAATTTTTCCAAAACGACAAATATCAATACGCTCAATACGTAAGAAACACGCACGCTAAAAATTTCGTAAGCACGATACTGGATAACACACACGAAATATTATTGGTATTGAAGAGTTGCTTTTCAAAATATGGTACCGAGGTGGCACTGCCAGCTAATACTTTCCGCCCTCACAGCTGATGATATCGGTTTACGTACAGAACTTTAAGCTTTACAATATGCTGGTGCTGTGTGTTTGACGATACAAAATATTAAATTTTTTCTCGACTGGAAATTCATTCCAAACCAGAGAACGACAAAATCTGATTGAAAAAATATTCATACGTAATCAATATCCTAAAAGCATGCCTTTGTGTTCATACAATCAAACTGGTTCCAACATACAAAATCGTTGCTGCTTTTTAATCATTCCAATCATACGGTTGTTGTTGGCTCTACGACTTTAAACATGTGTCGCATCATACCAATCAATTCGGGTGTTTGCTCCTTTTTCCCATTCATGATTATTTTGATGAAAAATAAAATAAGTAGGCAAAAGCGTTCGTTCTGATTATCAACAAACATTTGTATGATGAATAAAATCAAAAAAGCAAAAATGAGCGCGTATGAGCGCGTATGCATCAAGTGATAATGATTTTTTAGAAACAAGGGAATATTATGTACTTATGTTTTTTAGCAATTTATATACCGATGATATCAAGTAGAAAAGCCATATTTCGTATTTTTTACGAAATTAAGTTTCTCAGTGATTCCAACACATTTCACACAAATACACCTCGTCGCAAAAATTTAATGCAATAGTGTAAAAAATAACGCTTTTACAAGCAATTGGACAAAAAAAGTTACATTGTGAATATTACAGTTTATATTATACCTTCTCCTGTAAAGTTGAAATTAGTTGTTATGGCCCTTCTACTTACATATTTACATATATATATATACAGGCAAATCCCTGTATAACGAACGATATAATGTCAGGCCCATTCGTTATATCGCAAAGTTTTTTCAAGTGTTATTTTAATTATTATTATTGTAGACAACATACAATACAATAAAAATAATAAGGTTAATTTGTTTTCAAATAATCTACCAAATACAAAGTAACGGTATCACATTTTTTTGCATTTTCATTGCGGCTGTCGATTTTGTTTAATATTTTTTGTCGTTCATTATATAAACCACATATGTACCTATTTATCAAAACATTGACTATATAAGGTAGAACTAAATGTTAGAGATATGTTCCTAGCAAGTTTTTGTGTTTTATTTTGCGATATTTTCTTTATCATTCGTTATATCCAGTATAAAATTAGGATAATATTCGTAATATAAGGTAGTTGATGTAAAAAATTTGGACGTTGGTTATATCGGATTTTCGTTAAAGCGAGATTTGCCTGTATATATATTTATTTGTGATAATATGCTCCATATTGCACTTCTTCTTTTTGGTCTCGGTGATAAAATATAAACACTTTTAGAAATTTGGTTTAGCACAAAATCCTGGCCGTTTTCCATTCTTTCTTTTTAAAGTGTTTGCTTACTGATTTGTATTAAAACAATAATATTTTTCATAACTCCTCTGTTTTGATTTTATTCAACATGAAAACCTGATTATATAAAAATTTGAATAAAATATGTATGAAATTACTTGCAACTAACCAAACGATACGTTCGTAAGTATGATTCTGATTTTATTCAACATTAAGTTTTGTTGCATGATTAAATGTGAACAAAACATTAATATATGATGAGTGATGTGAATAAAACATGTTCGATCACTGGACTCATATTTACATAAATGAAGCGTTCACAATTACGATGATGATTATACTCAATGTTGATTTATTTTGCATGATTAAAAGTGAATAACAAATTTGTAGTATGATCAAATCAGGAAATACGTGATTTTTGTCGTTCTCTGTTCCAAACATACTACAATACATATTTTACATCTAAAATCGATTCGTATTTTTCATGTGAATTTCGCTCAACACGAAACGAAAAGAACACGCACGAAATCAGATTTTTTGTCACGAACACTTCGTGTTGAGTCATACGTGTTAGTGTCATGGAAAAAACACAACAAGCGCAAATCTCTACTCTAGACACAGAGGTGAAGATATATATCATCTCTTTCATTTATCTTTCATTTTGGGCATTTGTACTGAAATGTCGACCTACACCAAAAATATTAAAAGTTCTTGAAACCCCTTTGTTTTACATATTTTCGTATAGAAACATTCAAATGCAGCTAATGCTTTAATCAAATGCAGTAAAAAATTTAAACTTTTTTCATTGGAATATTTCGTTCGCAGGTTTTGTTTGGATAAACGTTATTAAAGAGCAGAATTATCTATTTAATTTTTGATATCTTAAATGTTTCTTGAGGGTGCAAAAAATAAAAAAAAAACATGTCTAATTTCATGTCACGTGCGATATTTAAAAATGACATTAGCTATGGCTATAAGCGTAGAAGTGGTGCAACCCACATTAGTTATTGTGTTGCTGTTATGGTGACAAATACATCATTTACATTACCATTTATCAACAAATAGTAGAGTAAGCTATATTTTAGTATTATTAAGAAAATAAAGTTAAAAAATCGTTTTTACACAGTTCATTATACATATTGCAAAGTAATAAAGCAATTCAATAATTAAAAAGAAAAATTTTTTAAATAATTTGATGTGGCTTACACCATTTCTGCACTGAAAGTCCATACAGCAAATTTCATCAAATATTTAATACAAACACAATTAAAGTAAAAAATACGACATTGTAAGTGTAAAATTAAAAAAATACATTGAATAAAAATTTACGCAGACAACGTCATAACTCTTAAAAAAAACTAGTTTGCCAGATAGCGAGTATAAAGCTTTCAGTTTACACACAATTGAATGTAAAAACAAGTGACATAGTTACTTTTATCTACAAAAAAAATAAAAAAATTTACAAATCCTAGAATCATTATATTAGATTTTTCTGATTTCTTATATCAATCTAGTAGTTCTTAAAAAAATATAGAAAGTGTGTTAAGTAAAAAAAGAAAAAAGGGAATTTAAAAAAAAATGTTTTATTTAGTTACTTTAATATCCAAAAAAAAAGTTCAAAGTTTCCAGCTCTGGAGCTGTGGTTTTTATTTTTATAATTTTCTACACCAAACTTTTCTTTCCAAAACGTAAAATATGTATAATCTATAAAGGAAAAGATAAAAATTAATTAGACTTAGCTACTTTTATATATCACAAAAAATGTAAGTTTCCCAACCCTGAGATCATTCTTTTTGATTTTTCTGATTTCTTACACCAATCCCTTTCTTTTAAGAATTTAAGATATGTTTAATTTATAGAAAAAAGGAAAAAAATTGTTTTAGTAAGTTACTTTTGTACAAAAAAGTTAAAGTTTTCCAACCCTGGAATCGTCTTTTTAATTTTTTGAATGGTTTTTTTATTTTAAATACCAATCTTATTCGTACTCAAGCATAAAATAAGCTTATTTAATAAAAAATAATAAAAATTAATTTTCGGTAGTTAATTTTTTATATCACAAAGAGTGTAAGTTTCCCAACCCTGGAATCCCCTTTTTGATTTTTCTGTATTCTTAAAAACAATATTTTTTTAAGAATGTAAGTTATGTTTAATTTATAGTAAGAAAAGGAAAAATTTGTTTTAGTCAGTTACTTTTGTATAAAAAATAAGGTTTTCCAACCCTGGAACCGCTGTTTTAATATTTTTTGGAAAATACCAAATTCATTCGTACTGAAGTATAAAATAAGTTAATTTTATAAAAAAATAAGAATTAGTTTTCTGTAGGTAATTTTATATATCACAAAAAGTCTAAGTTTTCCAGCCCTGGAACCGTTCTTTTTGATTTTTCAGATTTCGTACACCAATAAGTTCCTTTTAAGAATATAAGCTATGTTTAATATATAGAGAAAAAAAATTTGTTTTAGTAAGTAACTTTTGTATAAGGAAAAAGTTAAAGTTTTCCAACCCTGGAAACGTCTTTTTTACGTATTAAACTTAATTTTTATTTTTAATATCAATTTAATGTGTACTGCAGTATAAAATAAGTTAATTTAATTAAAAAATAAAAAAATAGTAAGACCTAGTTACTTTTGTATATTACAAAAAGTGTAAGTTTCCCAACCCTGGAATCATCCTTTTTGATTTTTCTGCTTTGCTACGCCAATCTCTTTCTTTTAAGAATCTTAGATATGTTTAATTTATAGAGTAAAAGAAAAAATTTGTTTTAGTAAGCTACTTTTGTATAAGAAAAAAAATTTAAGTTTTCCAACCCTGGAAACATCTTTTTAATTTGTTTAACTTTCTTTTTTAATTTCAAATACCAATTTAATTTGTACTGAAGTATAAAATAAGTTAATTTAATAAAAACATATAAAAATTAGTTTACGGTAGTTAATTTTTTATATCACAAAACTTTTAAGTTTCCCAACCCTGGAATTATCCTTTTTGATTTTTCTGATTTTTTAACCCAATCTCTTTCTCCTTAAAATATAAGATATATTTAATTTATAGAAAAAAGAAAACATTTCTTTTAGTAAATTAATTTTGTATAATTTTGTACAAAAAAGTTAAAGTTTTCCAACCCTGCAAACGTCTTTTTAATTTTTTTAATTTTTTTTTATTTTGTTTTTTTATTAAGAAAAATTAATTTTATTCATACTGAAGTATAAAATAAGTTCATTTAATAAAAAAATAATAATAACTAGTTTTCGCTAGTTATTTTGTATGGCAAAATGAAGTTTAAGCTTCCCAGCTCTGAAACCGCCTGCTCGATTTTGCTGATTTTCAATACGAATCTTATTTCGACTATTTCTGACACATCAGTCCAAGAACGAAGTCTCTAGCTTTTCTGGGAGCTTCGGAAAACCGATTTCACGTACAGACAGACGGACAGACGGACATCGCTTATTCGTCTTCTCTATGCTTAAGGTTCCAGAATATATATACTTTATGGCTCGCTTATTAATATTCTAGAAATTACAAACGGAATGACAAACCTATATATACCCTTTTACCATTTTTTGGTAAAGGGTATAATAAGATTTTATTTTGCTTTCAAGTGTTGAGTAAAAAATATTTTCTATGAAATTTTTACACACTGTAAGGAACAATTTAAGGATAAATTCTGCATCATTAACCCCAAAGTTTCACTTTTTGAGTTTTGACATTCTTTGAGTGAGTAAATGCACTTTTAAATTGTTTAAATTTAAATAAATAAAGACGCAAAGAAAATAAAGATATATAGTTCCAAACGATGGAAAGAAAAATTGCAGGAAGATAAAATATAATTAAAATACAATAAATTAAGAAAACAAGGAATGCTTGCGGTATGCTAGGAAAAAAGTAAAAAGCGATGGCTGAAGAAACAAAAATTAATGATTGTATAGAAAAACCGGAAAGATCGCATACGTAAGAGACAAAGTCGACAGGAGCTCGTAGAAATGAGGATTTTCAAGCAAGAATAAAAAGTTCCACAAAGAAAGGGGAGAATACTTTGCAACTTTTTCTGAACTAATAATTTAAGTAAGAAGCATTTTTATTTTTTTAACTGCGTAGTCCAGAAGTAAAAGTATATATAACTGTATATTCTTAAAAAAAAAGTTGTCGATATTCCTGGTACTATGTTCATGTCAATTTGTAAATATAATGATAAATAAAAATCTCAGGTGTGACCTGTCACGTGCGATCATTCATTTTTGGGAAAAATCAAAAACATTTTAAGAGTTATCACAGCACAATATTTTCAAAACTAGTCACATATAGAAATATTGCCTACACTGAACCAAAAAGTTACATAAATTCAACGAAAAAATTCGTTGATTCAACGAATTTATTCCTTATTTTTCACCTAAGGAACATGTTCGTTGAATTCAACGTATGCCAATCATTGGCTTGTTGAATTCAACGTACCAGTTCGTTGAAGTTAAGAATCCATACGTCGAAACCTTACGTAAATTCATTAAACCTATATATTTATACTTTGAATTTAATGAAATAGTTCCTTGAATTTAAGGAACCTATTCCTTGACCCAATGAACGCAATCATTGATTTTTATGAATTTATTCCTTGACCGAATGCATCTATACATTCAAAATTTCACTTTAATAAATATAATAATAGACAAGTTCATATTAAATTAAGTATTTTATTTAAAAATTCATATAATAAGAAATAATTTACATATGTATGTATATAAATGTTAGTATGTATTTACATAAAGAAATTTGGTTATGATAGTATCATAGTCTACTAAATTATTATTGCATTATTTATAAAAATTATTAAAGCTTTATAAAGGGTTAATATGGAAATCTGTTTTATAAACCATTTATAAAGCCTTAATAATTTTCAGAAATTAGACTGTTAATTTATAATTCATGTATAAATTTAAAAATGCAGTTGTTAGTTTAAAATAAAACAAACTTAAATTTTTAGATGATCTCCGACTTATCCAAATTATTCAATATATCTATCAAAGCTTTATCTTTAATGTTGTTCTCTTCGCGAATCGTTCCGGCCAGTTAAAGAAAACTCCTTCACGTTTCCCAAATCAACGCCAAAGTCTTTGTCAATCTGAAATATAGTTATAAATATTTATTTTGCAATAAATACTAAAGTATAAAACAGTAAACATTTGTATACTCACATATCGAAATCTACTCGGTTTCTTATACTCGGGCCATCTTTTAAAAACTTCGGCTAAAGTGCTTGGTTTACTTCATTAATTCGGCCTGTCAAGTGCTATTGAATTCCTCTGCACTCGAATTGTCATATCTGACGCTTCTAATGCAAACCTCTGCGTTGGTTCCGAATCTTTAAAATTAACATACATAAATATGTTTAGTATATGTATAAAATTATACTATCTAAATAGCATCCAAAATAATTACTTACATAAAACTTGACAGTTTGAACCAGCGATTTCAGGAGTACATGCATCTGGAAATTATTTTCCAGCTTTGGAGTAGTTCAGCAAGTTCCTGATATATGGGATATTATACAATTAAAATTAACTATAATCACATCTTATTATTAACTTACTTTTTGTCACTTTTTTATTTTAAACTTTCTTCTTTAATTCCGCACAAAACTTATCTGTTAAACGAAGAACAACAACTGATTGCTCTTTGTTTATTTTTTCTTTTCATTATGTTTTTTCCCCGTTATAAAACAAGGAACTAGTACGTTGAATTGAACCAAGTAAAACAAAAATTCAAATGGTGGTTCCTTGAATCAAAGTACTCGTTCATTGAATAAAACATCTTCTTCTTGTTCTTGAAGTCAAATTCAACGTACATCAATGAACAGGTTCCTTGAATCAAGGTACAATTTCTTGAAATTTACTAAACTTTTTTCTTTTATATATATAAGAAAGAACGTGTTCCTTAAATTCAACGTATTATACGTTAAATCAATAAACTAGTTCGTTGTTACATTCAACGAATAATATCAAGGAATGGTTTCAACGTTCAGTTCATATGTACATAAAATTTTACGCTGAATTTCAAGGAATATTTTTTTCAATTGAAAATTGAATTTCAATGAATTTAAATCAATAAATGCGAGTTTGTTGAATTTATGTAAAACTGTTTTTTCAGTGTAAGGTTTCGCCTTGTTGTTGAAAACAGTTGCCTTGAAAACATAAAATTGCTAAAAATCAAACTTAACACTAATTATAGAACTAATGTAGAGCTGTAAGTTATGGTTGCTTGCAAAATGAAAATCCGTTTTATTGCGAGTTTTTTTTATATTTCAAATGTGTATGACGGTCACGTGCGACATTACGGAAATACCCATATTTATCTTTTTTGTGTATAGAAGTATTGCAGCGGTACTTTAAACTTTCAAGCTATAAATGTTTAATAGCCATTTTACTGCTTATTTTACTTTACCGATGGTTTTGCTACATAGTACTAGCAGAAGGAAGGAGAGCGCTCTAATGTTGCACTAGCTTTAGTATCAATGGAAGCCGTTACGTTTCAGTGACCAGTGACAATGCCTGTCGGCAACAATTGATACAGAGGCAGTGTAATGTATGTATGTATATCAGAAAAATGTATGGTGGTTTTTATTTTTTTAATTTTTTTTTGGATACTGGCCTCGAACTCAGGATCCTTGATTTAGTAGTCCACGTGTTTACTACTTCAAACAATGCTTAATTTTTTTCGTATTTTCTTTTCATAAATAATTCCCGTTTACAGCCATTATAGCCATGTTTCTGTAAAGGCTTTAATAGTTTATTTGGTTGAGCCGACTAATGTACCGGAATAGTTAGACATTCATACATTTTGAGTACCTTCGCTTAGATCAAAATCAATAGATTTGCACTAACTGTTTGGACTAATTATTCTCATAGCAGCTTCATCTGACTAATCTGACCACCGTGGCTTTACTTAAATATACCCAAATTATGTGAAACCGATTCTCACATCAGCATCGGCTGAATGTTCTCGATTCCATTAAATGATGAAAGCATATTATGTTAAAATACAAGGGCACACTATCAATGTCATCGTATGTGGGAGATTTATGTGTCTTACACTGAAAGCGTTCCGAGATGTATATATACATTTAGAGACTAATGTTAAGTAATTAACAGCGCTCTGTTAGGTGCAAAATGTATTATGTTTCGGCTTTTGAAATTCGAATTTATCTTCACACACATATTATAGAAATTTAACAAATTAAAATAGACAAACGGCTGAGCATGACAATTAGGAATGAAATGAAGCATTATAAATACAAACATATCTACATAAACAAGTAAGAGTGCTATATTCGGCTGTGCCGAATCTTATATACCCTTTACCAAAGTGCGTTTATGTAGTATAGAGATACATACATAAGCACATACTTACTTTTATGTACAAAGAAAAAAATAAAAATTTTCAAACGCTAGAATCATAATTTTAGATTTTTCTGATTACTTATACCAATCTAGTAGTTCTTAAAAAAATATAGAAAGTGTGTTAAGTGAAAAAAAGGAAATTCAAAAAAAAAGTTTTAATTAGTTACTTTAATGTCTAGAAAAAAAATCATAGTTTCCAGCTCTGGAGCTGTGGTTTTTATTTTTATAATTTTCTATACCAAACTTTTCTTTCAAAAACGTAAAATATATACAATTTATAAAGGAAAGGATAATAATTAATTAGACTTAGTTACTTTTATGTATCAAAAAAGTGTAAGTGTCCCAACCCCGAACTCATCTTTTTTGATTTTTCTGATTTCTTACACCAATCTCTTTCTTTTAAGAATCTAAGAAATGTTTAGTTTATAGAAAAAAAATAAAAAATTTGTTTTAGTAACTTACTTTTGTAGGAAAAGTTAAAGTTTTCCAACCCTGGATTCGTCTTTTTAATTTTTTTATTTATTTTTTTTTTATTTGAAATACCAATTTCATTCGCTATCAAGCATAAAATAAGTTTATTTAATAAAAATAGATAAAAATTAGTTTTCGGTAGTTAATTTTTTATATCACAAAGAGCGTAAGCTGCTTCCCAACCCTGGAATCCTCCTTTTTGATTTTTTTGATTTCTTACACCATCTTTTGATATGTAAAAAAAAATTTGTCTTAGTAAGTTATTTTTGTATAAAAAATAAGGTTGTCCAACCCTGGAAACGTCGTTTTATTTTTTTTTTATTTTAAAATACCAAATTCATTCGTACTGAAGTATAAAATAAGTTTATTTATAAAAAAAAATAAAAATTAGTTTTCGGTACTAATTTTTTATATCACAAAAAGTGTGGATATTCTTTCTTTTAATAATATAAGATATCTTTAATTTATAGAGAAAAAGGGAAAATTTGCTTTAGTAAGTTACTTTTCTATAAAAAAGGGTAAGGTTTTCCAACCCTGGAAACGTGTTTTAAACTTTTTTTAATTGAAGTACCAATTTTATTCGTACTGAAGTATAAAATAAATTTATTTATTTAAAAAAAATTAAAATTAGTTTTCGGTAGTTAATTTTTTATATCACAAAAAGTGTTGATTTTCCAACCCTGAAATCAAACTTTTTAATTTTTCTGATTTCTTATACTAATCTCTTTCTTTAAGAATATAAGATATCTTTAATTTATAGAGAAAAAGGGAAAATTTGCTTTAGTAACTTACTTTTGTAGAAAAAGTTAAAGTTTTCCAACCCTGGATTCGTCTTTTTAATTTTTTTATTTATTTTTTTTTATTTGAAATACCAATTTCATTCGCTATCAAGCATAAAATAAGTTTATTTAATAAAAATAGATAAAAATTAGTTTTCGGTAGTTAATTTTTTATATCACAAAGAGTGTAAGCTGCTTCCCAACCCTGGAATCCTCTTTTTTGATTTTTTTGATTTGTTACAGCATCTTTTTTTTAAGAATATAAGATATGTTTAATTTATAGTAAAAAAGAAAAAATTTGTTTTAGTAAGTTACTTTTGTATAAAAAATAAGGTTGTCCAACCCTGGAAACGTCGTTTTATTTTTTTTTTTTAAATACCAAATTCATTCGTACTGAAGTATAAAATAAGTTTATTTATAAAAAAAATAAAAATTAGTTTTCGGTACTAATTTTTTATATCACAAAAAGTGTGGATATTCTTTCTTTTAAGAATATAAGGTATCTTTAATTTATAGAGAAAAAGGGAAAGTTTGCTTTAGTAAGCTACTTTTCTATAAAAAAGGGTAAGGTTTTCCAACCCTGGAAACGTGTTTTAAACTTTTTTTTAATTGAAATACCAATTTTATTCGTACTGAAGTACAAAATAAATTTATTTATTTAAAAAAAATTAAAATTAGTTTTCGCTAGTTAATTTTTTATATCACAAAAAGAGTAAGTTTCCCAACCCTGGAATCATCCTATTTAATTTTTCTGATACCAATCTATTTCTTTTAAGAATATAAGATATCTTTAATTTATAGAGAAAAAGGAAAAATTTGCTTTAGTAAGTTACTTTTGTATAAAAAAATTAAAGTTTTGCAACCCTGGAAACATCTTTTTAATTTTTTGAAGGTTAATTTTTAATTTTAATTACCATTTTTATCCGTACCAAAGTATAAAATAAGTTCATTTAATAAAAAAATAAAAATTAATTTTCGGTAGTTAATTTTTTATATCACAAAAAGTTTCAGTTTTCCAACCCTGGAATCATCCTTTGTGATTTTTCTGATTTCTTACATCAATCTCTTTGTTTTAAGAACATAAGATATGTTTAATTTATAGAAAAAAAAGAAAAATTTGTATAAGAAAAAAAGTTAAAGTTTTCCAACCCTGGAAACGTCTTTTTTAATTTTTTAATTTTTTTTTATTTGAAATACCAATTTTATTTGTGGTGAAGTATAAAATAAGTTTATTTAATAAAAAATTATTAAAAACTAGTTTTCGGTAGTTATTTTGTATGGCAAAATGAAGTTTAAGTCTCCCAGCTCTGAAACCGTCTGCTCAATTTTTCTGATTTTCAATACCAATCTTATTTCGACCATTTCTGGCACACCAGTCCAAGAACGAAGTCTCTAGCTTTTGTGGGAGCTTCGGAAGACCGATTTCACGTACAGACAGACGGACATCGTTTATTCGTCTTTCCTATGCATAAGGATCCAGAATATATATACTTTATAGCTCGCTTAATAGTATTCTAGAAATTACAAACGGAATGACAAACCTATATATACCCTTTTACCATTTTTTGGTAAAGGGTATAATAAGTACATGCCCAAATACACATATGACATGAATTTTCCAATTTAATCGCATTCATTTGTTTACTCTTTTCATGGCTTTAATCTAACGCACTTTAATTTTATTCCCAGTTCATGCAATTAAATTGAAATTTTGTTTGTTGCCACTTAGTTTCATTTTAAATTAGTTTGCAGTTCCATTTGCAGCCACTGTTGCCAGAATTGACGATTTCTTTGCATTTTGACGATTTTCACCTCTCAATATACACTAGTGACGTTTTTAGGTCCAGAAATGACGATTTTTCTAAATTTAACATATGTATATGTAAACTTTTTTAGTATTGCATTTTTAGAGTTGGTTTTTTGTTATGTTATGATTTTTTATTTTTTTTGTTCAAAATGTTAAATTCTGATATTTATACATAAAATGTTTCTAAAACAAAAACGCTAATTATTTTTTTATAAAAAAATTGAATATTTTTGATTTGACGTTTTTTTGACGATTTTCTAAAATTACTTGACGATTTTGATGATTTTTTGCTCGGAAATCTGTAGTTTTTGACGATTTCACCCCTAGAAGTTCTGGCAACGGTGTTTGCAGCTCTGCATAAACATGTCTATATGCTTATTTTGCAGCATTCACCCCAAACCAATGCCAACATGTGTATAAAATGTATTGCAAGTGTTGATTCAATTTGTTGAATGTTAGATGGAGTAAAGTTATAAACCTGAAAGTTAAGGTGAAATGGCTGTAATATAACGTATTTTCAATTGTCTTTGAAAAAAAAACTTGAAATATGTGTAAACGCAATAGTTTGTCTACTGCGAGTAAACTCTTAAAAAAAGAACTATGAAAATCTGCTGGTTAAGAAGAAGTACACGTACTGCTTCAAAATTAAATTGTTTTAAATCCACGAATGTATAAAAAACAAAAGTTTTTTTTAGAGCTCAGGGTGTATGCTAAGCTTAGTAAAAATCCGTAAAGTAGAATTACATAAAATAAAATATTAAATTTTAATGGGCGTGACTCCGACCCACTTTTTTAAATTGAAAATTGTGTCTATTTTAGAGCTCAAGGTGTGTGGTAAAAATTGGTTAAGTAGAACTACTTGAAATATAATAATAAATTTTGACTGGCGTAGCCCCGCCCATTTTTATAATTCTAAAATTATGTAATTACAAGAATCAAAGATGTTTGCTGGCTTTTGCAGCAATCAAACAAGTAGAATATCGTAAAATTTAATTAAGAAAAATTGTAGGCGTGTTCCGCCCATTTTTTACAATTAGACCGATTGAGAGCTATGCCCAGTCACACAAAAAAAATTTTGCAATCGGTCTAAAATGTGCCGAGTTATAAGTAAAAAAAAATACAGAATTGATAAACTCCTCCTTTTTTGAAGTCTATTAAATATATATGTATTTGCATTGAAAAAAGAATATACAAACTTCCTATTATTTTAAAAACTAGGGCCGGGGGGCAGTGGACAATTTCCATACAGTTTTTATGAAAATCCACATGTGCAGTTCAAAAAAGACATAGATTACATTAAAAAAAAACTAGGACCACTAGGGCATGCGGAGCAATTTCTGCCCCATCAAGACCATTGATTTGAATTCTATGAAATTCAAAACATATATTGATATATCTATGTCAGAAAAGCCACATACACTGTACATATTTTTAAAATTAAAAAAGTGACCAATAAGAGGCCAGGGCTGGGGGGAGATATCTCCTTTTTAAAACTATGCTACATATTTTTATAAATTCTAAAACGTAGAACACCAAATACCCTACAATAAAAATATAAGCCAACAAATTGCAGTGCAACGAAGCTCGCAACTGAACTCATATACAAGATGTAAGTGTCAAAACCTGAAATGCTGTATCAAGTTGTGCCTCGAAGGTACATAAAATTCTTACTGTACATTTTTAAGTTAAACTGTGAGCTTTGGTGTATTCAAAAACTTATGGAGTATAGTTCTATAAAAATAACCACACGGAGAAGATGTAATGAAAAATAAAGTAATAGATCTGTTCGACAATTGTGCTGTCTTGTCAATGGCCGGAAAAAAATCTCAGTTGTGATTCATTAAGGAAATTATTAATATATTATAATATTTTCAATTAAAAATTGAATTCATTCAATTAAATTTTTAGTTGTATTAACTAATTTGAGTGCAAAAACTTCATTGATATTATTAAATTGTTTATAGGCGAAAATTTAATTAATTTTTTAATTGATATTACAAAGATTTTAATTACTATTACAAAATCATTCATATTAATTTTTTGTGTGTATAGTAATTGCATTTAACTTTTGTGTTTTAAAATAATAATCACCCTTATTGCGAATGGCATCGTCGACGTCACATCAAGACGACAGTAAATTTTGTCCCTTGTATACTCTTTATCGGCAAAAAGTGAATCTTATTGACAATCTCTTACTAATCTCTAAGACTTTGTAAATTAATGGAGCATGTCAATTTTTTGTCGACAGAGAGTAGGCGAGTGAAATTTTTTAGTGTCGTCTTAATGTGACGTCGACGACGCCATTCACAATAACGGGGAATATTTTTATTTTTCATTATCAAAAACAACAGCCATTTTTAAAGAAAATAAATTCGATAATTCAAAAATAAACACTCAAAAATATTTTCAAACAAAAACGTTCTAAATCTTTTTAATGAATTAGGGCATAAATATTCTACAGAAATGTTTCTTGTAAAAAAGTTCTACATAACTACAATTATCAATTACATCATCACCAGTATTGATTCGCGACATGAACCTTTAAAAGTGGCTTTCAAAAACACGTAATATGATTTCTTTGTTCTTTCGTTTCCATTGCTAGAATCAGGCATCAAAACTTGTATTTTTGTTCTCCTTTGTATGGTGTTATTATGCGTAGCAAATTGGTTTTAGTACACAGAAAAAAATTTTTACTTTGACATCTAATTTGAAATTATTATATATTCAATTAAATATATGATTGTGTCAATTAAACTTTTTAATGAATTAAATGAGTTCAATTAAATTTTTAATTAAAATTTTTATCAATTAAATTTTAAAATTAAACTTTTATTCACTAACTTAAATTTTTAATCAAACTTTTAATCAAATAATTTTTTTTTAAAAAGGGTCAAATAACCCTGAAACAACAATGAAAATTTTAATACATTTTCGGTATTTTTGTTTCTTCAATTAAAAGTGTTAATAGCAGAAACATTTTTTTCTGTGTAATTTCGCATAACTTTAGTCCTCTTGAAAAAGCATATACATACATTCTTGTAATAAAATACATTGACTTCTTCTAAATTAATATTTCAGCACAAGATAGGACAACGAAATTAAGCACTTAATAATGAACATCTGAAACATCTGAATTTGCTTTATACTAAAAACAAACAATATTCAACATAACAAAAGCGAATGATGGGTGGGTGGCATTAAAGTTCGAATAATTTACTGTAACTTTAATCTTCTTGTCCTATCCAAAGTTTGCCATAACAATATATTTTGAATAGCATTTATGCCAGCTTCACAAGACATAAATTATTTTCTTATATTATGCTACGAAATGATAATATTATCGTGGAAGTGTATCTGAAAGGTCTGTGATAATATTGTGGTATAATAGTAATTTCATAGACTTACGGAAGAACAATAATAATAATAATAATAAGGAAAATTTTCTGGCATATTTGTTGTATGTTACTTGAGATAAACCTTAAAATATGCGCTAACATTTATAAGGCTTAAAGAAATCATGGAAAACTGAACAGCTCTTAATTTTAATACACACTTCATTCACATAGTGTTGTGTTTCATTATAAAAGCGAAGAAGAAAAAAGCGAGGAAGAAAAATACTATATGAAAAATTGTTTTGTGTGGTTTGTTAGATTTATGGACAAACTAAATGAAAGAATTTTGTTTAATCAACATATATAGTTTTAAAACTCTGACACAGCTCCTTGTTCCTTGTTATAACTGATCAAAGCACTGTGCGGCATTTAGATTTGTATGATAAAAGGAAACAAAAATTTATATGTTGTTCTTATTTATATTCTTCACCAAAAATCCTAAAGGGTATATACATTGCGTGTGTAATTTCCACAATATTCATTTGTGACCCATAAAGTACATATATGTATATATTCTGGGTCCTTATAAATAGGAATGACGAATAAGCGATGTTCGTCCGTCCGTCATTCGGTCTGCCTGTATATGAAATCGATTTTCCGAAGCTCCCAGAAACACTAGAGACTTCGGTCTCAAACTGATGTATCTATCAGCAATTGTTTCAAATAAATTGGTATTGAAAATCAGCTAAATCGAAAAGACGGTTTCAGAGCTGGCAAATTTAAACTTTATTTTGCCATGTAAAAGTAAATAGCTAAAATTAGTTTTTTGTTTTTTGTTTTATATTTTCATAGGAACTAGTGTATTAAAAATGAATAAAAAAAAACCATTTCCAGGGTTGGAAAATTAAATTTTTTTTTTTTTTGATATATAAAAGTAACTTACTGAAATAATTTTTAGGGTTCCGTACAACAAAGGTGAAAAGGTACCCTATTTTTAGGGTTCCGTACACCAAAGGTGAAAAGGAACCCTATTGTTTTCGCTACGCTGTCCGTCTGTCCATCACACGGTTTTTCTCCGGAAACGTAAGAGCTACGGACCTGAAATTTGGACACAGTATATAGAACCTTGGCCGCTACAACAACAAATACATGAGAATTAAAAATTAAAGGGTGTTCCAAAACGAGCAACGAAAAATGTTAAAATCCCATGTAATATACATACAATTGTATGAACATATGTATATTGAAACTTGAAATTTGTACAATTAGTGTATTTTTATACAGACTACAACAATTAACACTAAAATTTAAAAAAATTAAAATTAAAGGGTGGTCCATCAGTTAATGCAATTTTGACTATGTAATTTTGACAATTTGCTATATCTTGGAAACCGTAAGAGGCAAACACTTGAAATTTTCAAAAACGGTAAAACTAAAAAAACCGAAAAGTATAAAATCGCCAAACCAAAAAAAATCGCCAAAAATTAAAAAAAAATCGCCAAAACGAAAAAATCGCCAAAAACGAAAATAAATCGCCAAAATTAAAAAAAAATTTTCTAACACTAAAATAAATCGCCAAAATGAAAAAAAACGCCAACAATTTAAAAAAATCGCCAAAACGCGAAAATGTCGCCAAAACTAGAAAAAAAATTTAAATAAAAAAAATCGCACAAATGAAAAAAATCGCCAAAAATAAAACAAAAATCGCCAAAATGAAAAAACGCCAAAAACTAAAAAAAAAAATCGCCAAAACAAGAAAATAAAGTGTCAAAACTAAAAAAGAGCCAAAACTTAAAAAAATCGCCAAAACCGAAAAAACGCAAAAACCGCCGAAAAAAAAACGCAAAAACCGAAAAGACCCCAAAAACGAAAAAAAATTCCAAAACTATATATTATATAGGATGAAGTTTGTATTAAATTACATATCTAGTGTTCGTACGGAACCCTTCGTGCGCGAGTCAGCGTCGCACTTTACTGAATTTATTTCATTTTCTCCATAAATTAAACATATGTTTTAAAAATAAATAGGTTGGTATAAAAAAACACAAAAATAACAAAGAAATTCTCCAGGGTTGGAAAATTTAAACTATTTTTTATAAAAGTAACTACGTTAAATTAATTAATTATTTTTCTTTATAAAATTAATATTCTTTATCTTTTAGAAACAAAAAGTGTGGTATAAAAAATTTCACAAGAAAAAACAGCTCCAGAGTTGGAAAATTGAATTTTTTTTATGTATAAATAAGTAACTATATAAAACTATTTTTTTCTTTATTAATTAGACATACTTTATATATTTTTAAAAGAAATAAATTTGTATTAAAATCAGAAAAATCTAAAATAAGATTCCAGGGTTGGAAAATCAATTTTTTTAAATTCTACTCTGAGAATAATTATATTACAAATTGATGATCATACGTTGAAAACGTGCAACGATTTCATATTAAATTTAAGTGAATTGAAATAACATAAAATATATCTTTAACAAAACCCAGAAAATAATTTATATTCGATATGAAACTATTTTATTTTTCTATAGCTTCATACAATTAGAAATCCATTGGATAACAGTAAAAGTAATTATAAAGCAAAATGAAAAATAAAATCTATATTTTACATTTAAGAAATTTATTGCTTTACATACTGTCATTTTTATTAGGGTTCCGTACACCAAAGGTGAAAAGGAACCCTATTGTTTTCGCTACGCTGTCCGTCTGTCCGTCTGTCCGTCACACGGTATTTTCTCAGGAACCGTAAGAGCTACGGACCTGAAATTTGGACAGAGTATGTAGAACCTTGGTCGCTAAACCAACAAATACATGAGAAAAAAAATTAAAGGGTGTTTCAAAAGGAGCAACGAAAAATGTTAAAATCCCATGTAATATACATACAATTGTATGTACATATGTATATTGAAACTTGAATTTTGTAAAATTAGTGTGTTTTTATACAGACTACAACAATTAACACTAAAATTAAAAAAAAATTTAATTAAAGGGTAGTCCATCAGTTAATGCAATTTTGACTATGTAATTTTGACAACTTGCTATATCTTGGAAACCGTAGAAACAAATACTTGAAGTTTTCCAAAACGGTAATACTAAAAAATCCGAAAATTATAAAATCGCCAAACCAAAAAAAAAAAAATCGCCAAAAATTAAAAAAAACGCCAAAACGAAAAAAATCGCCAAAATTAAAAAAAAAAATAAAAAAATATTCGAAAAAATCCCCATATGAAAAAAATGCCAAAAATAAAAAAAAATCGCCAAAACGCGAAAAAGGCGCCAAAACCAAAATAATTGTTTATATGAAAAAAAAATCGCCAAAATGAAAAAAAATCGCCAAGTTGAAAAAAAAACGCCTAAGAACGAAAAAAATCGCCAAAACGCGAAAAAGGCGGCAAAACTATAAAAAAATCGCCCAAATGAAATAAGAACGCCAAAATGAAAAAAGTCTCCAAAATGAAAAAAAAATCGCTAAATTGAAAAAACGCCAAAAACCAAAAAATGCCAAAACCATATATTATAGCTGAAGTTTGTATTAAATTACATATCTAGTGCTCGCGCGAATCAGAGTCGCACTTTACTGAATTTATTTTAATTGAAATTTATTTGCTGGCGGTTAAGCATGGTCTACATATTTCGTTGGTGCTTAAACAAATTATCAGTAGACTTCAACCACATATTTTAAACAGTCACAAACCTCTCATCTTATGCACAGACTTGCATGTATCTACTTACATAAGTACTCAATACGTACGTCGTTGAAGGATATATAAGATTTCTCGTACATTACAATTGAATAAATAGCACAATAAGCTTCTCAAAAATTTATACTGCATTCAATGTTAGTTACAACACTTCTTGTTTTATATCAATAAAATGCCCGATACTTAAACAAAAGCTTGCATGCTTCTAAAAATTTGACAGGCATAGAGAGAAGTTTGTAATTTTTTTCAGTTCTTTTTCCTTAATAAAATGCTTGTTTCGATTTAGTACAGCCTTTTCAGCCATTGAGACACTTCCGTTTTTCTTTTCCGTTTGCATAACTTTTGTATGCATAGTTTGTTTGCGTGTGTGTGTGTGTGTGTGTGTTTGAATTTCTTCCTTTCATGAACTAAATACATATTTAGTGTTTGATAAAAAGGAGTATCAAACATTTAGAAAAGCTTTGAAGTTTTTAGTTTTAAATAAAAGTTTTTTTTTTTTTGTTACAATTTCCTGCGTTTTGGCAGTTTTTGCAACGTAAAAGTTTTGGTATGTGCGTTTTTAGCATGTAAATATTGTTCGCAAAAGCACTGTGGTTCATTTTCTGCCAAACACTTTTAAATAATATTTTACTGCAAATTTTTAGAGCTTCTGCATACTGCTGTTACAATTTAAAATTAGGTTAGTGTTTCTTTAATTTTTTATTTTGTTTGGCATATTTAAATTTATTCGTTTGGTAAAAACTTTTGTTATAAACACTCGTAGTTTTTACTAACAGAATAAATTTAAATTTGCATAAATTGTTTATGCAAATTTTCAACTTTATAGAATGTTTGGCATAAATAAGATATCAAATTGTGGCTATCGTTACACATATGTATATCGTTACCTGAAACGTAAAACGACCTAAATGATATTTTCATAATATTATAGATGCGCAGATTTGTTTATTTTTTTCTAACGATTATATTGATGACGGAATTTATAAAAAAGAGGATTTTTAATTTTTTGTTAGATAGCTCGTTTTACGTGTTAGGTGACAATATATGTGACGCGCAAAATAGAAAGGGACCTAAGGGTAAAAACCTGTTTTGTTCAGGAGAGCCATTTTAAAGATTTAAATACGTGTATCTTTGGTGTACCATCACTGAATAAAACGCGCATATCTCTGGGAGGGAACACTTTTGGGGCATGGGATCGGTCTCATCGATGCTCAGATGTTGTCCACATCAAAAAAAAAAAAAAAAAAAAAAAAGTGAAAATTAATTTTTTTACCTTTAGGTCCCTTTCTCTATGCGCTGTCACATATATATTTAAGTGATATTCAAAAAGGAAGTCACATATTTTGTGGAAATTTCATTCTATCTACAAGCTGAAATAAAATAGATAATTTGACTGCATTTAAATATTTTTAAAGATTATAGTAGTTGTTTTTTTTTTTAATAAATTTCGAAGTCTCTTCTCATGTCTCTATTGTTTATCTCTCAATTGTTGGAGTTTTATATTTCATAATTTTTTCAAACTATTTATTACTCTTCGTATTAGTACATACGATAGCGCGAATGCAAACTGTCATGACCAGGGAAACCGCAAATACTCGTATACAATTGCATGTTTTTTCTTGTGTGACGTATTAATGCAAGGACAAGTTATTTATACGTTTTAGAATATTTTATGAACTTTGGCATCTATTTGATAGCGCATATTTTTGCATATTTTAATCTTGTAAAAATATTTTTAGCATTTTTTTACCCTTTTGGCTCATATTTTGATACTTTAGTTATATAAAATGTTTTAACTTTTAATATGCTTACAAGCCATCTATCTGTCGATCAAAATTATTATTTTTATTTTTCGTTATTACGAACGTTAGTTTCAATGAAAATATTATTCTTTGGCAATTTGTGGCGGACTCCGTTCCGATTGCATCAGTGTAAACGTTGAAGGAACGAACCTAGTCAATATATAATATTTTCAATTAAGAATTTAATTGATTAAATTAAATTTTTAATTTATTAGTAAATTTGACTGGAAAAACTTAATTGATATTAACAAATTGTTTATAGGTGAAAATTTAATTAATTTTTTAATTGATATTACAAAGTCGTTTATATAACTTTTTTGTGTGTAATACAGTTCCAAAGTTTGAATTCTTATACCGTAGTCTATTCTAAAATTGAAATTAAATTTTTACAGTCGTATCAAAAGAAAAAATTATTTGTATTATATGCTTTAGCCAAAAATTGTATTGCGGTTTTGTTTTAACGTAAACTTCAAACCCAAGCAATTTATTTCATTATTTTTATTGTTTCCTTTCTTAGGGTTCCGTACACCAAAGGTGAAAAGGAACCCTATTGTTTTCGCTACGCTGTCCGTCTGTCCGTCACACGGTATTTTCTAAGGAACCGTAAGAGCTACGGACCTGAAATTTGTACAGAGTATGTAGAACCTTGGCCGGTACAACAACAAGTACATGAGAATTAAAAATTAAAGGGTGTTCCAAAACGAGCAACGAAAAATATTAAAATCCCATGTAATATACATACAATTGTACATTGAAACTTGAAATTTGTAAAATTAGTGTATTTTTACACAGACTACAACAATTAACACTAAAATTTAAAAAAAAAATTTAAATTAAAGAGTGGTCCATCAGTTAATGAAATTTTGACTATGTAATTTTGACAATTTGCTATATCTTGGAAACCGTAAGAGGCAAACACTTGAAATTTTCAAAAACGGTAAAACTAAAAAAACCGAAAATTATAAAATCGCCAAACCAAAAAAAAAAAAAAAATCGCCAAAAATTAAAAATAAATCGCCAAAACGAAAAAAGTCGCCAAAATTAAAAAAAAAATTCTAACACTAAAATAAATCGCCAAATTCGAAAATATCGCCATAATGAACAAAATCGCCAAAATGAAAAAAAGAAACGCCAAAAATCGAAAAAAAATCGCCAAAACGCGAAAATGTCATCAAAACTAAAAAAAATCGCAAAAATGAAAAGAATCGCCAAAAATAAAAAAAAATCGCCAAAAATAAAAAAAATCGCCAAAATGAAAAAAAAACGCCAAAAACCGAAAAAATCGCCAAAACGAGAAAATAAAGTGGCAAAACCAAAAAAATAGTCAGAACTTAAAAAAATCGTCAAAACCGAAACAAACGCAAAAAACGCCATAACAAAAAAAAAACCGAAAAGACCCCAAAAACGAAAAAAATTCCAAAACTATATATTATATAGGATGAAGTTTGTATTAAATTACATATCTAGTGTTCGTACGGAACCCTTCGTGCACGAGTCAGAGTCGCACTTTACTAAATTTATTCTTTGTTTGTTAAATTATTGAATTAAAAATATCTTTTCATTTACAAACAAACCAATTTATGTTATTTTTAGGAGCATATTTCTGAGTTTTTACTACATATTTTCAAGACACTTTTTTAAGAGCATGTTTCTGGTTTTCCTGTTCATGATGAATGGCAAATAATACGATAAAAATTTTATATACCATAGAACTTGATAATTTTTGGATATTTTTCTAAATGATAAGACCTTTCATCTGATTGGCGTTGCATTTTAAGAAAATCAAGTAATAAACAAATTGACAAGACCTCTGATTCCTTCTTCGTCTTGAAACGGATAGAAATTTTGAATGTGTTTACCATATTGAAATATATTTCGTGTAAGCCATGTCTCAAAGTTAACGAAAATTTTTTATTATTTTTTTCTTGCTCTAATAATATTTTTAAATTCCTTTACGTCCACAGCCTGTATAAAACTGCTCTGACTCCAGAAGTCAATGATAAATGTAGGCATGTTAAATCTGACCAGCTATTTACTTTCTACTTTTGTTTCAAACTACATTTGAGGTGTGAGATTGTGGATATAAAATTGTTTTTTCTCATAGCATGTGATGAAAGACTTTAAATATTTTATTTCATTTAACCCATTTTTATGGCCACAACTATTTACATACAAATGGCAGGATCAATTTATATATTTGGTCTTGTCATCAAACTTCTAAAGCCTCCTTCTTAATGCCCTTAAATTTTAAATTATTTCATCACTCACGCTCACGTTGGCTCAAGCGTGAAACTAATTAAACATTTAAGTGCATAAAGTTGAATTATTATCGTTGACACAAACCTTGTTCTCTAATACGGGATTTACACGATGACTTTTTCCCCTGCGTTTTTCTTGAATTCTCTTTTATTTTGTTACCCCTTTGATCACTTTTGTACCCCTTTTGTCAATAAACTCTAGAAAAGTCACGGTAAAAAGTCATAGTGTAAATGCCGTATAACAGAGCTCTGTTAAGCTATAAACATGCGATTAATAAGAGCAACCCAGACGGAAAAGTTAAGAAAAATTTATAGACAAGGTGTTCTTTAATTTAGAATTTTTTTCTGAAAATCATGAATTGTAAGCAAATATTGCCAAGTATCTAACTAGAAATTTTCTGAGGGACACGCACTTATTTTTTTTTTTTTGGAATGAATCAATGTGGGCGGACAATATTAGTCTTAAATTAATTAAAAGGAGGTTGATTTGAAGTGATTTTAGAGCGAATAGAGCTAACTACAAAAATGGCGGTTCTTGTCCTTATATGTATTTCTTTTGGATAGAATTAATGCCTGGAATGCACTTGCATAATCAGAAAGAAGCTACGATTGCTATACACCTATGTATATCACTTGAAGTAACTCCAGACCAGCAGATTATTCTTGATCCGTGAGTGTAAACTATGGTCTTATAATAATTTATTACTTTGTCCTCTTGCCATTCCATAGTCAATGAAAAAAGAATTTTGGAACTACCAAAATTCGTTAAGAGTACCTTTTTATCTGATTTTTTCTTTAGTACGAGATGTAGCTGCCTTAACATCTAGGCGCACGGCAGTGCGCCAGGCCAAGTTCTGGCCAATGCACGTAGTGTGTATATTTACAGGAAGCCATTCGAGCTGTTTTTACCACCCTCATAAATTTGTTCCCCGCAACCTTAAATTATGAAATTTAAATCATAATTAGAATAAATTCATGTAACGTCATATGCAAAGCTTGAAAGTTTTACAATGAAAGGTTCCGGAGATATGGTGGTGCAAAAAGTGCAAATTTTAAGACATACTCACTGACCTACTGACTAACTCATCAATATTATGAAGCACTTCCGCTATAGCTAGAGATCTGAAATTTGGTACACAAGTAGATCTTGGTAAGCAATGAACTAGAAAAATCTGAAAACCCGAAAATTTTAACAAAGGGGGCGGGGCTACGACCATAAAAATTAAAATGTGTGCTAGTGAGCTGAAATTTGCTACAGAACTAGGTCTTGGTGGACAATAAACTGAAAAAATTTTAAAATCTTAAAATTTTGGCTAGGAGGGCGGAGCTACGCCCATAAAAGCTAGAATTAAAAAAGAAAATCCAAAGCGTTAAATGGAAGCTATTTTATTGAAATTAGGCATACATACTGCGAAAGGGCAAGCCTAAAAATGTTTCATTAAAAAAGTGGGCGTTAACACGCCCATACCGTTTCAACTTCATTTTCGTGTACTACGCCTCAGCATATTTAGATATACTATTTCTGTATGTATTATTATCCGTCTGCAACGAAACTTGGCACAAATAATAAACACTGGCCGAAAAAAATCTCATGTTTGGAAAAGTGGGCATGGTTACGCCCATAAATATTAGAAATTAAAATTTGCGCTAAGAGCTGAGATTGGATACACGAGTAGGTACAGGTAAGAAAACAACAAGAAAAACCTGAAAACCCAGAAATTTTAGTCAGAGGGGCGGGCTGCGCCCATTAAAATTAAAAATTAAAAGTTGCGCGTATGAGCTGAAATTTGATACACAAGTAGGTCTAGGTGAGAAACCAACTAGAAAAATCTGAAACACCAAAATATATTACCAGAATGGGCGGGGCTACGCTACTATTGTTGGAACCTGAAAACTTACAGCCTTATTCATAAATCTTATTAAGGCTTTTACGTAGAGAGCTGACATTTTGTAGACAAATAATCCTAATTGATTTATTCAATCGGAAAATCCAAAAATTAATGCACCACCTACCCTATTGAAACTTTGCATGCACATTGGGCATATCCTTTTGATTTATGCACTTCGGCTAAGCAGACTTTAATATGCAAATATATTGAGAAAAAAACCGGGATCACTCCCACTAAAATTGACGCTGTATTTTACATGTTTCTTTCCAGACGACTCTTACCAAATTGTGTACACACTGGCGACCCGTTGTAATAACACAATAATTCATTTTTACTCACGCTCTAACCCATTATTTGATGTAACTATGAAATTTTTAACCGGCAAAGTGATCATGAATAGATATAAAACACACTAGAAATTTTAAGTATAAAAAATGTTATCGTAGAAAATTTTTCAAAAAGTAGTCAGATCCTCACAAAAACATAAATGTGAAAAAGGGCCAAGTTCCTATAAAAAAGTTCGGCCATTAAAAGTAGTGAGACATAAATTTTGACCAAGTTCTTGTTTGGTACAATACCTGACAATATTTTTAACTTTCTAGAAAAGGAGAGAATAATGCATATTTGTTCATTTCTTTATATCGGTAAAAATGTTGTCAAGTTAGCAGATTATCTAGAAACTTTTTTATAGAAACTTGGCCTTTTTTCACATTTATGTTTTTGTGAGGATTTTTCGGTTTCTGTACCCTCTTGATTTCCACTAGGCAGATGCTGGTAATTTTGCAGCATTACTTGTGGCTTTGGCCACAAGAAAAAAATATAAAAAATGCAAATATATAACATGCAATAATTTTGATTGAAAATCATGATAAATTTATCAGAAATTATTGGGGCATTCAAACGGTAGTCTGAAGTGTCATAGCACATTTACACTTGCATAAAATCTAGCAAAATTTAAATGAAATCTTGATGAAAATCTATATCGTTTACAGCATGATTTTTTTACATTTATCAAGATTTTTTTATCTAAAATAAATCCCATTAACCGAAAAATTTCCAAAGCTACAAACAAACAACTGCAATGTAGCCAATTCACACACGTTTTTAAGCAGACCATGGCTAATTCAATCATCTTTTATATAAATATGTTGTACAGGGTAGAAAAATAAAATAAAAATATAAAATTTTTAGTAGATTGCCTGGGGATATCTACTCTGTAATTCGAAACGAAAGCAATTGCTTTCGAATTGCAATGTTAATAACATACATTTTCGAAATTTCTTTCTTTTGTTTCGAAATACAGTGTAGACCCCCTGAAAATCTAGTCACAAACTAGATTTTGTTTTGTATGGGAAATCAAGTAAAAATCAGCTGAATTTAGATCGAAATCTGGTAAATACTAGATTTCGAAATAATGTGAATGCATTATCAATGTAAAATAAAACATAAATAGTTAAACTTTTTATTTGTAATGGGTGTTTTTTATTGAGGTATAGAACTTTAAGTTGGCATCACTTTTTTAACTGGCGGCCATTTTGTCAGCTGTCAACTGATTAATATTTAGTTTGGTTTGCCATTTTATCCTGAACAGGTTGACAAAAGAACAACGCTTGCAAATCGTGCAAATTTATTTCGAAAATAATGGTTCAGTTCGCGAAGTTTACCGCAAGCTCCGTCCATTTTATGGTCGACATAATCGTCCATCAGAGCAATTAATTCGGTTAACCATGGATCGTTTTCGCACTACGTTTACTCTATGTGATAATACGCATCCGCAGAGACGTCGAACAGTGCGCACCGAAGAAACAATTGCCGCTGTAGAGCAAAGTGTTGAAGAGGACCCGAATGAATCGATTCGCCACCGTGCACAGCAATTGGAGCTTTGTCCATCAACTTTATGGAAGATTTTGCGCAAAGATCTTGGCTTGCGACCTTACAAGATCCAGCTTGTGCAAGAATTAAAGCCGCGAGACCATGCAATGCGTCGTGATTTTGGTGTATGGGAAGAAAATGAGATTGATCTCGATGCTGATTTTCATCGCAAAATTTTGTTCAGTGATGAGGCTCATTTTTGGTTGAATGGCTACGTCAACAAGCAAAATTGCCGCATTTGGAGTGAAGAGAATCCACATGAGACCCTTGAGACGCCATTACATCCACAAAAACTGACTGTTTGGTGTGCTCTATGGGCTGGTGGAGTCATTGGGCCATACTTCTTCCGAAATAATGCTGGAGAGTCAGTTACCGTTAATGGAGACCGGTATAGAGCCATGATAACCGACTATTTTGTTCCCGAATTGGATGGCATGAATGTGGATGAGCTGTGGTTCCAACAAAACGGCGCTACATGCCACACAGCGCACGTCACAATCGATTTATTGAAGGAAACATTCGATGAGCGCATAATTTCGCGGAATGGACCTGTCAATTGGCCACCAAGATCGTGTGATTTGACACCATTGGATTATTTTCTTTGGGGATATGTGAAGTCGCTCGTCTACGCCAACAAACCAGAAACGTTAGGGGACTTGGAAGCGAACATTCGTGGCGTTATTGCCAACATACGGCCCCATATGCTCGAAAAAGTGGTTGAAAATTGGACCTGTAGAATTGGCTTTATTCGAGCCAGCCGCGGCGGCCACATGCCCGAAATCATATTTAAACATTAATGGCATAAAATTATCCTTCCAATAAAGCCAAATTGATGGACATTAAAACGATTTTCTTGTGTTTTATTTCAATTCGAAGTTCTATACCTCTAAAAAAACACCCGTTATTTGGAGGGTCTCAGATTCGAATCCTGATCACAAGCTAAGCTACGCAGTTTGTATATTTCTATTATTAAGATTGTTGTGTGTAAAGTGGTAAATGCGTTGACTACCACTTTCATTAAATATAATTCTTTATTTGAAATTTTCTCTTGTTTTTTTTTTTTTTTTTTGGTTAAGCAACGTCTGTATGCATTTTGTTCCTAATCATGGAACTTGTCAGTGACTTCAAGCAAAATGATTTTGAAAGTGGGTAAAAAATATATTAAAAACTTTATGTTAAATAAGTATACTTCGGTATTTCATGATTCTTCATATTTTTTTTACAGTACTGAAATTTTGAGTCAACATGAAATAAAGTTATTTCGAAAGGAAAAAGTGTCTTTGTAGATTACTGTAAATAATGGTGAATTAACATGAAACACATATGAAACATATATGATTGCAGAAAAATTTAATATTAATCTAGTTTTTGTAGATTTTAATACGTTTATAGGGATAATACCTACGACGTAAATAGCCCATAATTCCAATACTGACGTATCTATGAATTCTGTATAGTTGACCCACCACCATATTTCTTACTTGTACTATTGAACTTTGTACATACATAATATGTATGTCAGTCACTATTGGGCGTACAACTTGTGTATACATCCATTTTACCATCTTTAGGCTTAAGTCTAATTTTGCAATAAAAAATCCCACGTTCGTGATTGTACTTATTTGCTATATAAAGCTCTCATTATGTTAAGTAAAATGCGTAACAATTTTCAAAATTTTAGTGTTTTTAGTTTTTCGCAAATTGGTATAGATTATTTCAAAGAATTTAATTTTCATGAGGCAAAAGATACTGATTTACTATTTTTATTTTATTATTATTATAATAAACCATTTTAAGATTTTTCTAAAGTAGAATTTTTCAATATATTTACTTTAAAGTTTTTCACTTGAGTAAACATTTTATCTAAATAAAGACATTATTTTATACAAACAGTTCATTGTGAGTCTATTGTTTATGGGTTGGGTAAAATCAAAACAAGCAACTACTAAAGGGTGTTTTTTATTGAGGTATAGAACTTTAAGTTGGCATCACTTTTTTAACTGGCGGCCATTTTGTCAGCTGTTAAGTGATTAATATTTAGTTTGGTTTGCCATTTCATCATGAACAGGTTGACAAAAAAACAACGCTTGCAAATCGTGCAAATTTATTTCGAAAATAATGGTTCAGTTCGCGAAGTTTACCGCAAGCTCCGTCCATTTTATGGTCGACATAATCGTCCATCAGAGCAATTAATTCGGTTAACCATGGATCGTTTTCGCACTACGTTTACTCTATGTGGTAATACGCATCCGCAGAGACGTCGAACAGTGCGCACCGAAGAAACAATTGCCGCTGTAGAGCAAAGTGTTGAAGAGGACCCGAATGAATCGATTCGCCACCGTGCACAGCAATTGGAGCCGACTAACCGACTATTTTGTTCCCGAATTGGATGGCATGAATGTGGATGAGTTGTGGTTCCAACAAGACGGCGCTACATGCCACACAGCGCACGTCACAATCGATTTATTGAAGCAAACATTCGATGAGCGCATAATTTCGCGGAATGGACCTGTCAATTGGCCACCAAGATCGAGTGATTTGACACCATTGGATTATTTTCTTTGGGGATATGTGAAGTTGCTCGTCTACGCCAACAAACCAGAAACGTTAGGGGACTTGGAAGCCAACATTCGTGGCGTTATTGCCAACATACGGCCCCATATGCTCGAAAAAGTGGTTGAAAATTGGACCTGTAGAATTAGCTTTATTCGAGCCAGCCGCAGCGGCCACATGCCCGAAATCATATTTAAACATTAATGGCACAAAATTATCCTTCCAATAAAGCCAAATTGATGGACATTAAAACGATTTTCTTGTGTTTTATTTCAATTCGAAGTTCTATACCCCTCAAAAAAACACCCTATACTTTTCTAATAACATTATGTACATGTATATTCATACATATGAAAATATAAGACTAAAGGGTTTTTCATTAAGGCATTCGCATCTTTATATTGAAATAAAACAAATACTGTGTGAGAAGAATCATCGACTTGTTTCATTCGGTGGAAAAGCATATCGATGTCATTGTGTATGGAGTATTACTTCGTGCAAATGTCAGCCGCAGCTTCGGTGGTTGGTGCGTATCTAAAATCTTCTGTTTTCCCTGAAAAGCCTACAAGAAAAAGTCTAACGAGGTCAAATCGCACCATCCCGGTGAGCAGTTCACATCACATTCACGTGAGGTGACTAGGATCTCAAATGTCTTGTGCAGAATGTCTAATTTACGATACCCCATGTTGCCTATAGTAGCGATGTCTTATTGAAATGGCGTATTGTTAGTGTTTATATCAACGAATTCCGCCCATATTTAATCGCAAAAAAAGAAAAATACGCTGGTAGTATTCATCATTTGCCACCATATATCGGGTGTTTTTTTAAGAGGTATAGAACTTTGAATTGAAATAAAACACAAGAAAATCGTTTTAATGTCCATCAATTTGGCTTAATTGAAAGGATAATTTTATGCCATTAATGTTTAAATATGATTTCGGGCATGTGGCCGCCGCGGCTGGCTCGAATAAAGCCAATTCTACAGGTCCAATTTTCAACCACTTTTTCGAGCATATGGGGCCGTATGTTGGCTATAACTCCACGAATGTTGGCTTCCAAGTCCCCTAACGTTTCTGGTTTGTTGGCGTAGACAAGCGACTTCACATATCCCCAAAGAAAATAATCCAATGGTGACAAATCACACGATCTTGGTGGCCAATTGACAGGTCCATTCCGCGAAATTATGCGCTCATCGAATGTTTCCTTCAATAAATCGATTGTGACGTGCGCTGTGTGGCATGTAGCGCCGTCTTGTTGGAACCACAACTCATCCACATTCATGCCATCCAATTCGGGAATAAAATAGTCGGTTAGTCGGCTCCAATTGCTGTGCACGGTGGCGAATCGATTCATTCGGGTCCTCTTCAACACTTTGCTCTACAGCGGCAATTGTTTCTTCGGTGCGCACTGTTCGACGTCTCTGCGGATGCGTATTATCACATAGAGTAAACGTAGTGCAAAAACGATCTATGGTTAACCGAATTAATTGCTCTGATGGACGATTATGTCGACCATAAAATGGACGGAGCTTGCTGTAAACTTCGCGAACTGAACCATTATTTTCGAAATAAATTTGCACGATTTGCAAGCGTTGTTCTTTTGTCAACCTGTTCATGATGAAATGGCAAACCAAACTAAATATTAATGACTTGACAGCTGACAAAATGGCCGCCAGTTAAAAAAGTGATGCCAACTTAAAGTTCTATACCTCAATAAAAAACACACTTTATATCGCTGCTGGCCAAAGTGGCACTAGAGTGCCGAACTTCAATTGTTTCGTTGGTCAGCACAGTTATACATATATTTATGTATATTAAATGGAATGGAAAATTAAAGGGTATGTATGTGGTTGTTTGTGTGTGTGTAAATAAAATAGCCCTGTATATACGCACGCCTAGCCGATTAATAGTCACGAGTATTTTTATACTCATACATGTGCTTGTAGCCCAAAAAGTCTCTATAAATATTATCTTAAGTTTTTGGTACTGCGCAGTTTAAAAAATATGTGAGTTGTTGACGACTAATATTCAAAGAGTACTTAAAGCTATACTTTTTCATTCCCTGCTACCTACAGAGAAACCCGTTACTCAGACTAACACTGCATACATTATACCAGTGATATTCCATAAGCTTATAGAGATGGGCAACGGGTGTATTTTTTTTGCCTGGTCAGTAGTAAATAAAATGTTCTCAAACTTGTTAAAAATCCCGTGATTCTTTATACAGGGTGGGCCAAAAGAAACCAAGGGGTGTAAAAGTTTAATAACTTTTTTGTTTATTAATTTTTTTTTTATTTTTTCTTTCAGATTATATAGACAACACTTGGAGAATTTATAATGGAGAGGTTCACAACTGAACAGAGAACCAGAACAATAGAATTTTATTATTTAAACCAGAGTTAATCGTCATCACCAACATGGCAGCGTAAGAGATTTGCCTCGAACCGGTAGACCACGTTTAAGTCGCACTGCGAAAAATATTGAACGAGTACAGCAAAGTGTTAACGAAGCACCAGAAACATCTGGCAGAAGGCGTTCTGCTCAGCTAGAAATGTCTCGTACGTCACTACGGCGCATTTTAAAAAAAGATTTACAGTTATACCCATATAAGGTGCAATTGGTCCAAGAATTAAAACCCGCAGATCATCGGCAACGTCTAAATTTTGCAGTTAAATTTCAAGAGTTGTCCAGAAATGAAATCAACTTTATTGAAAATTTGATTATGAGTGATGAAGCTCATTTTCATTTGAATGGCTTTGTTAATAAGCAGAACTGTAGGTTCTGGGGTTCTCAAAATCCAAGAGCCATTCATCAACGCCAATTGCACCCCATCAGGTGTACAGTATGGTGTGGGATCACATCTGAAAATGTCATTGGGCCGTACTTCTTCGAGAATGAAGATGGAAGTGCTGTAACCGTAAATGGAGAGCGGTATCGGTTTATGATAGAAAATTTTTTACGTCCTGCTCTTGAAAACAGACCTGGTATGTGGTTTCAGCAGGACGGAGCAACTGCCCATACTGCCCGAGACACAATGGCACTTTTAAGTCAAATTTTTGGAGAGCGAATAATTTCTCGAAATTCGGAAATTATTTGGCCAGCGGGATCGCCAGATTTGACAGCACCCGACTATTTTCTTTGGGGTTTTTTGAAGGAGCGAGTGTATGTGAACAAGCCAGAGACAATCCTTGAACTCAAGGCAAACGTTGTTGCAGAAATTCGAACGCTACAGCCACAAGTTTTGAAAGATGTTATGGAAAATGCTCTAAAAAGAGCCCATCAGTGCGAAGCTGAAAACGGTGGTCATTTAAGAGACATCGTTTTTCATACTTAGTTTAAAAAAATTTCCATTTTGTATATTATATAATCTGAAAGAAAAAATAAAAAAAAGTTAATAAACAAAAAAGTTATTAAACTTTTACACCCCTTGGTTTCTTTTGGCCCACCCTGTAGTTACATTTACGATAGAGTATTGTGAATGTCTATAAAAACATTTGTCAAAGCAGTTGTATTTACATATATCGAGCCATGACCACTAAAAAAGCTTAACTGAAACATTTTTTGAACCTCGTTTTTTTGCGAATATATATTACACACGATCGCAAATAATCGATTTTAGTCAAAAAATTAAGTTCGAAATCTATGTCACGATATGTATGTTAGATCTTATAAAAAAAAGCACCAGTTATAAAAGATGTTTACTCTGCGGAATATTTCCAGCCTTTTGTTATTAAACATAAAGTTGCTGATGTGTGTACATTGAGTGGTATGAAGTTGTTATTGTTAACATATTATGGACTATCAACCATGTGCCTTCTAGAGTACACTGAACTCTCAATTCGAAATCATTAAAGTCTGTTAGAGATATTTTATTTATATTTTAATATAAACTTAATACAAATATATACATATATCATCTCATAACAATAAGACTTTAAGAATGATATTAGTTCTTCTTAAAAGCTTGCTTAAAAATAACATAATTGCTCAATTCACAACCTATTGTAGGAGTCATAGTTCGTACAGACGTTGTTGGTAATTTCTATGTAAACATTTGTTTATTAACAAGGTTCGTTATGGTCATGTATAAATTAAGACTCCCACAATATGTGGTGAATTGAGCAAATATTTATACCTGCGAATATAAATAATTTTAAACATATTGATATTGAATTTGGCAAGATAGAAAGTTCAATAATATCTGCCACCTTTAACTAAAGCTAAAAACATAAAATATACATTAAAACGTTGCGAAAATACAAACTAATCAACAGCCTCCAAATTTATTACTATTATGTAATTTCAAATAAATTTTAAAGATTTTATTCAACTATTATAAGTTCACAATTAAAATTCAAATACTCAATACTTCTCATTACCATTTATTTAAATAATTTATGAACATGTAAAAATATTCAACTGAAATTTTTTATTTATTTTACTCACTGCCTAAGGCTTCATTCAATAAATAATAATAAAACTGACTTAAATAAATATAATTAAAATTAGAATAATAAAATAAGGCAATTTTCTAACACTCCCAAGAAATAATATATGTGCACGAAGCTGTTCAAGCTTTAAACGTTAAAACGTGAATGGTTTTTGGTTAAATGAAGAACAAATTTATTCCACTAAAATTTTTTCTAATGAGGATTTTTTATGTGAAGTTTGTTCGTTTGGCTTCTTGGTTTTGTTTCTTACTTCTTAAGTTTGTATACTTCTAAGAATAATGTTTTCAAAATATTATAATAAATATTAATATTCTGCAGTATTATTAATGTTGCCACAAAGATTGATTGATTAATTAATGAAGTTTTATCAGTCTTAATGGCGACTCCATATAGAAAAAGTCCTCAATCTGCAGATTTGAGTAGACAACATTTAATCTATTAAGCAAATGGTATATTTTGGTATCTAACTAAAATATTTACAATAACTGACAAACTCAATCAATGATACATATATTAATATCATTAACTAAAGTCTGCACAAAGTATTATTTAGAAAATTATTTATGTACTATAGAGCTGCATGAACAATTCCATCCATGAAACTACTGAAATGTTTTTTTTACTAAGGCCCAACTTCGAATAAATATGTTAACACTCAACAAACTGTTGCTTTTATCATACTGTGAGTGAAAACGTTTCGTTTCATACTGTTAACACAACGAGATTGTTCATTGAAACGACTTCTGTTCATGCTTCTTTCTCTCATCTCATCTTTTATTATTAATTCGCTATAGCAATGTTGACAATATAGTGAAATCATGGAATTTTTGTATGGGTCGCACATGTGTAATAGGTTTCACTTTTAAATTAAAATTTTAACTTTTACACATACATACATAACTAAGTACATATGTATATACCATACATATTAGTAATACATATTTTAATTTGTCATTTGCATTTTTAAATAATATAAATCTTTAAACTATTTTCATATATTATATATTCTTGTAATGAACTGCACACAACCCAGAAATGAAATGCTATGGAAAGAAACACACACTTTTAGATGAAAAATGGAAAAAAGGAATTGGTTTATGAGAAATGAATATATTCTTGAGCTAATTTGATTATTAGTTGTGTAGGTGTCTAACGGTTTTGGGCACGTGCTTATTTTTTTTATATTTTATATGATATAAAAAAATAGAAATTGACAAAAATTAAACAAAAAACAAAAAAAGTACTCGTTTCCAAGCGAAAGTAACTATTTATATTTTTCCAAGCAAAAATATAACTAACAATTATTTTTGAAATTAATATTTGTAATAAAACTCAAAAAATTTGATTTTCATCACCCTATGTAAAAATACGAAATATCAAACAACAATAATATTGCATTGAAAAGAAAGATAATTATGTGTAATATTTTAAATTCCTTTTCGGCGATTATTCATATATTTTCCCTTTTGCTAAAACTGGCAACACTGATCTTTAAAAGCATATTGTTTTTGCATGAACTTAATCGAGATTTACTCAACACATGTTCTGTTTCACATTTTTAAATGTTAGTATGCTCTTGTATAAGTAAACAAACCAACATCATTTTACTGCGTTCTTAACTATTGAGTATTCATTGCTCTTGTTTCATAGTTATTCATCTGTATGAAATAGAAATGAAACGAATAAAAAATTATAGCGAAAGTTTCATAAATATCATTATTTAGTTTCATGCAGATGTCTATTATGTACACACATGTATTTATGTTCTTACAATAAATCTAAAACTGCCAGCCTAAGAACAAACATGCTTTCAATGTTTGAGCATTCCTACAATTAAATTCGATAGATAAGCCACAACGTAGCTGATTATTCCAAATTATATTGAAACAATTTATTATGCTAATAAATTGTCTAGATTAGTCATACATTTATTTGAATTTTAATAAAGGCAATAGAATGTGGTGAAGAAGTAATTAGTTACTTCAGAGCAAGAAAGAAAAAAGACACCCATACATACGGGGAGTTCCACAGTTAAATCCATTTTTTGTCACAATGCGACAGCAAGCAATTAAACTTGTATTTCTGAACAATGCCACTGGATCTTACTCAAAATTGTATCTTTTGTAGAGCTCTTGACGGTCTACACAAATATATAAGCAAATAAGAAAATTGTTTTCTTAAAAAAAAAGCAACGTGAGTCCGATCACAGAGGAGATGTGTAAACATCTAGTAATGAAAATTTTTTTTAAGTTGGAAGTATTTATGCTTTTAGTATCTTTTTTTAAATTAATTAATTAAAAGTATCAAAACTTTCAATATTGTAAATACATATGAATTTGTTGGTTTTTTTTTGTTTTATTTAACTTATTTGGTTAGTAAATGGGCACACTGCAGTATATGTATATGTACTGCATTAAAAATTGCAGTAAGCAGTAAATTTACTGATTACTAAAAAAATTCAGTAAATTTTTACTGCTAATGAAATTTAATTTGCATTGCTAGTAAAATCGTAGGGCCGTAGCAAATGGCAAAGTTTTTTCATTCAAATTTTGAAACTTTTGTATGAAAAACATTTAGCCACTTGGTAGAATTTCATTATGAATATGGGCATTACTGATTACTGAAAATTCAATGCACCTCATCATATAACAAATCATTTAGGTAATATATAAAAATTGTAGAAAAAATTTTTAGTAATCAGTAAAATTTTTTTTGTTTTTACTGAAACTTTAGTGGTACTTGCAGTGCTCATCTATGGTAAATGCCTTTACTTTTACTTTTTAATTTTTAATTCCTGTTGTTCGTCGTTTAGTTGTTGCTGTTCTTGTTGTTGTGTACGCATTGCAATCAAAATAAATTCAGTAAAGTGCGACTTTGACTCGCGCTCGTTCGGTTTTGATAATTTTTTTTTGATTAGCTTTCTTAATTTTTTAAGTTTTTTCAGTTTAAACGATTTTTTTTTCAGTCTTATCGCTTTTTTCTGGTTTTGGCATTTTTTTTTCATTTTGGCGATTTTTTTTCTGTTTTTTGGGGGGTTTTTTCATTTTGGCGATTTTTTTCTGTTCTTAGGGTTTTTTTATTTAGGCGATTTTTTCATTTTGGCGATTTTTTCATATTGGCGATTTTTTTGTTTAAGCACCGTCGGCTTCGAGCCGGTCGACTTGTTTCTCTGCTTGGTATTGCTTCTTTCAAACACTAATACACTCATACATAGCTCACACCGATTTGACAATGCAAAGCAAAAGCAAAAAGCAAAGAAATCTCAGCAAAGAAATCAAAGTCAAAAGATTTTTACCCCCTAGCGTATAGATGTTTACACGTCAAAATAGTTGGTGTATGGCTTAGTGTACTACACAAATTACGCACAGTGGGGCCAAAGGCACTAACTACAATAGTGATAGTCACTAAATTGTGTATGAGTGACTGAAAAAAACAAACAACATGTTTCAAAAAAATATCTTGTAGCTATAAGAGGGTGAGAAAGTCAATGTTAAACAATGACTGGCAAAAAAAAAATTTAATTAAGAACTTAGCAGCCAGTTTCTGTTATATTTCCCTTCTCTATTATGACCTTATAAAATCAAGCATCAAGTTCTTTAATATTTGTTCTCTTTTAAAAATCCCTAACTGTCTAAAATCTTAAAATAAAATAATATTAAGCAGAGTATAATTAAGCAAAGCACAGCATTTACACAAACGAATATATCTTGGGTTTAACTAATATTTTCTAATTGCACTCACTGATTTCTTTTGTTATTTCTTTCTTCATATTATTTGTATTTACACATCATTATTGAACGTTTATCTTAATATTCCAGTAAAATGATTTCACTTGCAATAATTGTTTGTAATACGCTTTAATTTTAGTTTTTCTTTTTTTCTTCTTCTGCAATTTCCTTAATTAAATATTCTGGTTCATAATTATATCCAATTAATATTACTTATCTGTACATCCCAGCGAACAAAATCATTTGAAATAACTTACATTCATTATAGAATATAAAATTAAAACAGTTTTGGTTAAAGGTATTGCATATGAATTTAAGACAGCTGTTTAATATTAATAGAAAAGTTGGGTTATCAATGTGTAGAGAACTAAAATTGCATAAAAATACATTTTATGAAATCAAAAGAGCATCAGAATGCATTTTTCTATTTATTTTTCCATAATATTAAACTATATATTGTATATGTTACATATGTATTTGTCAAAATTGAACTAAATTCCTTTTAAAACGACCACATGATGTTCATGTGGCACAAAAACATATGATATACTCGTAAGACTTAAGTAGGATTTAAATACACAAGTTTGGGCATTTAAGTTTTATTTAAATGTCACTCATCTGTAGTGAAGAAATGAATTCGGCAATTAAATAGTGTTTAAAGATAAAATACACTTAAGGCCTGAGTCTAGGCCTGCGATTAACTTATTGGCGAAAATTAAAAAAGGCTGATTTTGATTTTTAATCTGACGATGTTTGTTGTCTTGCAAAATGCTGAATTATCTTAACACCGAAATCCTCTGTAATAAATATAATATTTACCGTCGAGATCGTAGTAGTCATGGTGGTGGTGTTTTCATTGCTGTCTCCAGCTCATTGCATTCTGAACAGGTAGTTAATCAATCGTTGCTTGATATTGAATTTGTATCAGTTGTCGTTAAAATGAAGCATAAAAATATTATAATAACTTGCTGCTATATTCCTCCATCGTCTAAACATTCTGTATATATTCAACATGCTGACGCTATGAGATCTGTTGCTAATAGTTACAATAAAACTGATTCTTTTATAATCATGGGTGATTTTAATATGCCTTCCATAGTTTGGAATTATTTACCTGATGATAATTATTACGTACAAAGTCAACTTAATGATTGCTGGAAGGACTTTTTCAACATTTTATACGACATGAGTCTTTTTCAAATAAATGGTATAATGAATGATTATTTAAAAATTCTTGATCTAATTTTTGTAAACGATATTGATGAATGTTATCTTAAACCAACGACACCTATTTCTGTTCCTGAAGATCGATACCTTCCTGCTATTGAATTATTTGTATCCATTCCACCTGATTGTGTTTTACAGCCCTTGGTCAGTGTCAAATCTTACTGTTTTAAACGCACTAACTACTTTTTGTTAAATGATCTTATTTTAAATACGAATTGGTACGATATTTTAATGTCTCCCGTTAATTCAGATAATTCTTTAGAAGACACGTTTGGGCTTTTTTATCACAAAATGTATTCTTTTATGGATTTGTGCATACCGAAGCATATAATGAAACCATTATCTGGACCTCCGTGGAGCAATAAACAATTATGTCGTGCTAAGAATAAAAAGAATTGGTTCTTCTGTTGATTATCTTAGATATTCTATGAGTCGTGCAGAATATACAAAATTAAGTAGCATACTGTAGAAAAATTACATAACGATGACTAAATTTAATTTGAAACGAAATCCTAAGTCGTTCTACAAATTCATCAATTCAAATAAAAAACTTCTGGTTATCCTGCTGTGATGACATATCAACAAAAGGTAACAACTGATGATGCTCTTATTAGCGGTATGTTTGCTGAGTTTTTCTCTACAACTTATTCTGTTAAAACGTTTGATGATTCGATCGAATATCCATTTCCATTAGCTGAAAGTCAATCTATATCCTTACCTAACTTCGATATATACATGGTCATAAATGAATTAAAAAAACTACAATTTTCATATGATGTTGGTCCCGATAAAATTCCCAGTTGTATTTTAATTAACTGTGCTGAAGCCTTAGCTATACCGCTGACTGTGATGTTTAATTTGTCAATTAAATATGGATTTTTTTTCCCGATATTTGGAAAAATTCCTTCGTTGTTCCGTTGTTTAAATCTGGAAACAAATCTGAAATTGAAAATTACCGTGGAATTGCAAAGCTAAGTACTATACCTAAATTGTTTGAAAAGATTATCACTGAATATATTTCTATCAAGTGGCAAGTATCATATCCCCGTGTCAATATGGCTTTCAAAAAGGTTGTTCTACAACCCCAAATCTTCTTCACCTTACGATCACAATAAATAGAGCCTTTTTACAAAGAATGCAAACAGATGTTATCTATACGGATTTTAAAAAAGCAGTTGACAAAGTTAATCATTTACTTTTTATCAAGAAACTTCAAATAATGGGATTTACAAATCTAAGCACAAAGTGGATATACTCGTACTTAACAAATAGATCACAGGCAGTTCGTTTCAGAAGCTAATTTTCTAAAAGCATAGCCGTACCTTCAGGTGTACCTCAGGGAAGCCATCTTGGGCCGCTTCTTTTTTCATTATTTATTAATGACTTGCCAACGGTAATAAAATTTTCATCTGTCTTGATGTATGCTGATGACGTAAAAACTTTTTTAAGTTATAATAAATTTATGGATCATAAACTTCTTCAAATGGATCTGGATTCACTTTATGAGTGGTGCAACGTAAATTTAATGGAGCTTAATTTGAATAAATGTAAATTAATGCGATTTGTAAGATCTAATCAAAGTATTGCAAATTATATTATTGGTGATCATCAAATGGATTTGGTAGAAAGTTTTCTAGACTTAGGTATTTTACTAGATCCTAAGCTGAATTTCATCTCTCATATAACATTTGCAATAAACAAGGCTAGAGGTATACTTGGCTATATTAAACACTGGTCAAAAGAGTTTAATGACTCGTACATTGGGAAATCATTGTACATGTCACTCGTACGCCCGATTCTGGAATATGGATCAATAATATGAGATCCTATTTATTAAATTCACACTGATGCTATTGAATCAGTGCAAAAGCAATTCATGTTATTTTGTCTTCGAGGATTACGATTTAACCCAGTAAACTTGCCTTCTTACTCGTCTCGACTTGCCCTTATTAAGCTGCCTACTCTAAAAAGCCGTAGAACTATGCTGAACGTATCATTTGTCTTCAATATTATTAAGGGAGATATGTGTTCCGGATTTTTGTTCAACGAAATTTCGTTTAATGTTCCTCAACGTACATCCCGCAATTTTATTCCTCTATCGATAAAAGTTTATAGAGCCAATTATGCTGTTGCCGATCCTCTTAGAAGAATGTGTTCCGAATTTAATCAATTGTATAGATTTATAGACTTTCATTAAATGCTAATGTTGTAAAGAGTGTAATTGTAAATTTTTTAAACTCATAATTTTTTTATTTTTTTTTTTGTTCTATATTTTTTGTAATTTACTTAATGTTGTGAAATGATAATTTAACATCAGTTAATAATATCATTAATTGTCTGTAAGGAAATAATTCCATTTAATAAATAAATAAATAAATAAATAAATAAATAAATAAATAAATAAATAAATAAATAAATAAATAAATAAATAAATAAAAAAATAAATAAATAAATAAATAAAGCCTGTTAAATACTGAGTTGGTCTTTTGATATTTACGGATTGTTATATCATTTTGTTAATTTTATTTTAGTTTAAACTCCAACATTCGCTGGGATATTAATATTTGCCAAATTTTTCTTCATTATTACAAAGCACTTTTCATAGAAACTCTTTTTTTCTTTCCATTCATTTATTATTTTTTGGCTGTTAGAAAAAATTATTGGTAGTATTTGTTCCCAGATGTTGCTTTTAATTTAAGGCCATATTAATGTTACGAGTATAATATCCTCTTCTTATAAAATAAACACTCTTTTAAGTCCATTATATTATGTATAATTGTCCTTTGGTTGGGGTTAATGGTTGTGTATTCTCTAGTTCATACTGACTTCATTTTCTTTTAGCATTTTTTTTTCTAATCAGTATAACCACCAAAATACACACACATATTTTTGACTTTCTTCTTTTTTTCGTATTTTTGTTTAGATACCAATTATTTAAGGAAATGCTTGCTCACATTATCTTTCTGTGTGTGTGTGTCTCTGTTAACAGATATCTATTTAATGCCAACAATTAATAACAGAGCAAAAGGTTAAATGGTCAGAATCATCATTATTTATTATTATTTGCTTCTAAGAAAATAAAATAAAAATAACAATGCCACTCTTAAGTAGAGCAGAGGAAAAAATTTAAAGCATATAAAGCTATGCTTTAAATTTGATAAATAAAATTATGTTTCTTATAAACATTTTTATGTATGTAGATAATTGTTTAAAATGCAATCGAAACTTAAACCAAAAATATCTTAAGAAATATTTTGTATACTTTAAGAGATAGTTTTTAAGATAAGAATAAACTTTACTTGTTATTTAACTGTAGTTTAAATTTAATTTTTTTTTCAAATAGAGATTATCTAGTTAATAATCTTAGTTTAATAGAGCAACATTGCTAAGTTCAACTCAAGTTAGAACTGTCAATTGATAAAGATATGAAATATGTAGTAAGCAATCGAAAAAAAACAGTTTAACTACGAGTAAAAAATTTAATAAATAAATACATTCATATGATAGCGAAGATTTTAATAGTTATAAAACCCATAATAACTTGGATAGGAAAACTGTGAAAAAAATATGAGAGCATAGACGTTTCATGGTTTATTCAAACGTATGTTAAACGAAGTTTAAAAAATAAATCGTTAGTCTCGCTTAAGCTCAATAAATTCAGTGAAGTGCGACTTTGACCCGCACACCAAGGATTCCGTACGGACACTAGATATGTAATTCAATTCGAACTTTAGCCTATATAATAAATTGTTTTGGCTTTTATTCGTTTTTGAGTTTTTTCGGTTTTGAGCGTTTTTAAATTATGGAATTTTTTTCGTTTTTTCGGTTTTTTGCGCCTTTTTAATTTTGGCACTTCCCCCCCACCCCCCCCCCCCTCCCTTTTTTGTCGATTTTTTAGGGTTTTAGCAAATTTTTTTGGTTTTTGACTTGTTTTTCAATTTGGTGTTTTTTCATTTTGGCGATTTTTTTTCATTTTAGCGAAATTTTTTTATTCCGGCGATTTTTTTAATTTTGGCATTTTTTATGTTTTTGGGTTTTTTTCGGTTTTTGGCGTTTTTTCGCCAAAATGAAAGAAATCACCAAAATGAAAAAAATCGCCCAAATGAAAAAAGCCAAAAACCGAAAAAATCGACAAAAAGGGAGAAAAAAGTGCCAAAACTAAAAAAAAGCGCCAAAAACCAAAAAAAAAAAAACGCGAAAAACGACATAACGCTCAAAACCGAAAAAACCCAAAAACGAAAAAGAAGCCAAGACTATATATTATACAGGCTAAAGTTCGTGTTGAATTACATATCTAGTGTCCGTACGGAACCCTTCGTGCGCGGCTCAAATTCGCACTTCACAGAATTTTTTTATTTATGAATTTTAAAGGGAAATTTTTTAATCTAACCTTAAGTAAGTATCTTTGGTTTAATATTTTTTACAGTTAAAACAGCATGATATTCAGCATGATATTTCAAATACGATTTCTGCTAAATCAGTAATTAAATAATATTTTACCTTAGTTCTTCTGAAAATTACTTTTGCACTAGCACTCAAGCTTAATAAAACCTACAGCTATATAACTTGTATTCGTACACAGACAAAATTGTTCCCGAAAAATTTTCCAACAAATGCTTGTTTAAAAGAAAACTTAGTTTCAGGAAATATTTTGTATTGTTCCAGTAAATTATTTGTTGCATAAAAAATGTATAGAGAAGAAACAGGTAACAAGGTTTTTCGGCATTTACATGTACACAACAGTGATGGGAATTGGAAATCTTCATTTCGTGCCAAATCTGTTTCAATATAGTGCCAAAATCACTTGAATAGTGCCAAACCACTTTTTATAAAAATATTTTAAATATTGGTACTTGATGTTTATCTATCCTATGGTTCTTTAATGATACTTTATTGTGTTTAAAATTTAAAATTTCCATGGCAAGTTTTATAAATTTGTAAATGTTAAAAATATCAATAATTGTTAGCTATTTATTTTAATCCAACAAGGATTCTCGTTATAGAGACTTCAAAAAGTCTTTACCATGTATTAAAAGATGTTAAAGTTTCTCATTCTCATTGCAGTCTATTTAATTAACTTTTTATCAAATTTCGAACTGTTGTCAACATCGTCACGTCAATACAATACCAAAAAGTTTTGACTTTTCTATTCAATATCGAGAACAATTATTTGCTATTGACAGTCTTTTCCTGTTCCTACAGGTTTAGAAAATAGCGTAAGTTTCTCAATAGTAGTAAGTTGTTTTCGACAACTTGTAGAAAAACCTAATGTTTTTAGTATTGTATTGACGTGACGTTGATGTTGGCAAATGTGATTTTTTCCACACTTAATAAAAGAATGGAGAATAGTAGAATTACCTTGATCGATTCTATAATATTAATTAAAAATTTTTGCTGCAACTATTTTCTAGTACCCAATATCTTTCTAAAACTCACTCACACTCAAGCTTGTGAACTTTTTTAAATTTATAATGGGTGTTTTTTATTGAGGTATAGAACTTTAAGTTGGCATCACTTTTTTAACTGGCGGCCATTTTGTCAGCTGTCAAGTGATTAATATTTAGTTTGGTTTGCCATTTCATCATAAATAGGTTGACAAAAGCACAACGCTTGCAAATCGTGCAAATTTATTTCGAAAATAATGGTTCAGTTCGCGAAGTTTACCGCAAGCTCCGTCCATTTTATGGTCGACATAATCGTCCATCAGAGCAATTAATTCAGTTAACCATGGATCGTTTCCGCACTACGTTTACTCTATGTGATAATACGCATCCGCAGAGACGTCGAAGAGTGCGCACCGAAGAAACAATTGCCGCTGTAGAGCAAAGTGTTGAAGAGGACCCGAATGAATCGATTCGCCACCGTGCACAGCAATTGGAGCTTTGTCCATCAACTTTATGGAAGATTTTGCGCAAAGATCTTGGCTTGCGACCTTACAAGATCCAGCTTGTGCAAGAATTAAAGCCGCGAGACCATGCAATGCGTCGTGATTTTGGTGTATGGGCCGAAAATGAGATTGATCTCAATGCTGATTTTCATCGCAAAATTTTGTGCAGTGATGAGGCTCATTTTTGGTTGAATGGCTACGTCAACAAGCAAAATTGCCGCATTTGGAGTGAAGAGAATCCACATGAGACCCTTGAGACGCCATTACATCCACAAAAACTGACTGTTTGGTGTGCTCTATGGGCTGGTGGAGTCATTGGGCCATACTTCTTCCGAAATAATGCTGGAGAGTCAGTTACCGTTAATGGAGACCGGTATAGAGCCATGATAACCGACTACTTTGTTCCCGAATTGGATGGCATGAATGTGGATGAGTTGTGGTTCCAACAAGACGGCGCTACATGCCACACAGCGCACGTCACAATCGATTTATTGAAGGGAACATTCGATGAGCGCATAATTTCGCGGAATGGACCTGTCAATTGGCCACAAAGATCGTGTGATTTGACACCATTGGATTATTTTCTTTGGGGATATGTGAAGTCGCTCGTCCACGCCAACAAACCAGAAACGTTAGGGGACTTGGAAGCCAACATTCGTGGCGTTATTGCCAACATACGGCCCCATATGCTCGAAAAAGTGGTTGAAAATTGGACCTGTAGAATTGGCTTTATTCGAGCCAGCCGCGGCGGCCACATGCCCGAAATCATATTCAAACATTAATGGCATAAAATTATCCTTCCAATAAAGCCAAATTGATGGACATTAAAACGATTTTCTTGTGTTTTATTTCAATTCGAAGTTCTATACCTCTAAAAAAAACACCCTTTATTCCCTTTTAATTTTTTTTCCAGCGTATGTATTTTGTTTCGTTTGGATACATTTGTGTAACAAAAGGAACCGTACTTTTTGTGTCTCCACTTAGAACATGTTCTGTTGCAAATTTTGCAAACTAATTCAAATAATATTCCTTGAAGTTATACTTGGTTTTCAAATATGACACAAAAGAAATGTAAAAAGACTTTATTCTATTTTTGAATTCTACAACTTTATGCTGGGAAGCTGAGTTTTTGGTTATTAATAGTTCAATTCCTGGGACGCAATAAATTTTTTCTCTTGGAAGATGGTGAAAATTTGGATCTATATGATTTATCAACAATCTTCATTTTTTTTTTCGAAACATATCGACATAAATGATGAGATGAAAATAGAAAGCCTCTTCAGATTGCATTTCGACATTAATAATATTTATTATTTTAAGGACACAAGATCAAAATACATACACATTTTGCTTATACTCGTATCACCCGTCAAACTATTTAATATGAATTAATTTCCATCACTGCATTATTTATTTATTTTATTTATTTATTTTTATTATATGTCAGTGGAATTATTTCCTTACAGACAATTAATGATATTATTAACTGATGTTAAATTATCATTTCACAACATTAAATAAATTACAAAAAATTAAGAACGAAAATAAAAAATAAAAAAATTATGAGTTTAAAAAACTTACAATTGCACTCTTTACAACATTAGCATTTAATGAAAAGTCTATAAATCTATACAATTGATTAAATTCGTAACACATTCTTCTAAGAGGATCGGCATCAGCATAATTGGCTCTATAAACTTTTACCGATAGAGGAATAAAATTGCGGGATGTACGTTGAGGAACATTAAACGAAATTTCGTTGAACAAAAATCCGGAACACATATCTCCCTTAATAATATTGAAGACAAATGATACGTTCAGCATAGTTCTACGGCTTTTTAGAGTAGGCAGCTTAATAAGGGCAAGTCGAGACGAGTAAGAAGGCAAGTTTACTGGGTTAAATCGTAATCCTCGAAGACAAAATAACATGAATTGCTTTTGCACTGATTCAATAGCATCAGTGTGAATTTAATAAATAGGATCTCATATTATTGATCCATATTCCAGAATCGGACGTACCAGTGACATGTACAATGCTTTCCCAATGTACGGGTCATTAAACTCTTTTGACCAGCGTTTAATATAGCCAAGTGTACCTCTAGCCTTGTTTATTGCAAATGTTATATGAGAGATGAAATTCAGCTTAGGATCTAGTAAAATACCTAAGTCTAGAAAACTTTCTACCAAATCCAATTGATGATCACCAATAATATAATTTGCAATAATTTGATTAGATCTTACAAATCGCATTAATTTACATTTATTCAAATTAAGCTCCATTAAATTTACGTTGCACCACTCATAAAGTGAATCCAGATCCATTTGAAGAAGTTTATGATCCATAAATTTATTATAACTTAAAAAAGTTTTTACGTCATCAGCATACATCAAGACAGATGAAAATTGTATTACCGTTGGCAAGTCATTAATAAATAATGAAAAAAGAAGCGGCCCAAGATGGCTTCCCTGAGGTAGACCTGAATCTACGGCTATGCTTTTAGAAAATTAGCTTCTGAAACGAACTGCCTGTGATCTATTTGTTAAGTACGAGTATATCCACTTTGTGCTTAGATTTGTAAATCCATGACTGAAAATTTTATATTATAAAGGAATATTTGGAGAGTTCCCATTATTCAAGGACTATATTCACATTACCTCGACGAGACAATCAACGGTTTGAGTAATATAAAGAATTTCATGAACTTCAGAGTTAAAATATTTCTGAAAATGTATATAATCCTCCCTACGACATGAGCTGATGCAAACAAATTTATTCCATTTAATAGATCGTCAATGTCTCTGAGCAAAGAATTTCTTTTCCTCATCAGAACCGAACAGTTGTCAAGTCTCAAATCTGTGCTCAAATCCTACTACGTATTCAATAGAAAAGTTAGTGGTACAAGAAGAGTACTTACTATTGCAATAAAAAAGTTTTAATTTTAAAGAAAACAAGTGAGAGTGCTATATTCGCCTGTGCCGAATCTTATATATCCTTTACCAAAGTGCGTTTATGTAGTATAGAGATACATACATAAGCACATACATAAAGTAATTTGACCTAGTTACTTTTATGTGCAAAAAAAATTAATTTTCAAACCCTAGAATCATCAAATTAGATTTTTCTCATTCCTTTTATCAATATAGTAGTTCTTAAAAAAATATAGAAAGTGTGTTAAGTGATAAAAAAGGGAATTCCAAAAAAAAATGTTTTATGTAGTTACTTTAATATCTAGAAAAAAAGTTCAAAGTTTCCAACTCTGGAGATGTGATTTTTATTTTTATAATTTTTCAAACCAAACTTTTTATTCCAAAACGTAAAATATGTATAATTTATAAAGGAAAAGATAAAAATTAATTAGACTTAGTTACTTTAATATATCACAAAAAGTATAAGTTTCCCAACCCTGAAAGCATCCTTTTTGATTTTTCTGATTTCGTACACCAATCTCTTTTTTTTAAGAACATAAGATATGATTAATTTGTAAATAAAAGGAAAAATTTGTTCTAGTAAGTTACTTTTGTATAAGAAAAAAGTTAAGGCTGTCCAACCCTGGAAACGTCTTTTTAATTTTTTTAAACTTTTTTTTTTATTTGAAATAATAATTTTATTCGTACTCAAGCAAAAAATAAGTTTATTTAATAAAAATAAACAAAAATAAATTTTCGGTAGTTAATTTTTTATATCACAAAGAGTGTAGGTTTCCCAACCCTGGAATCCTCCTTTTTGATTTTTTTGATTTCTAATACCAATCTTTTTTTTTTTTTTAATATAATATATGTTAATTTATAGTAAAAAAGGAAAAATTTGTTTAAGTATTTTACTTTCGTATAAAAAATAAGGTTTTCCAACCTTGGAAACGTCGTTTTAATTTCTTCAACTTTTTTTATTTTGAAATACCAAATTCATTCGTACTGAAGTGTAAAATAAATTTATTTTATAAAAAAAAATAAATAGTTATTAGTTTCCGGTAGCTAATTTTTTATAACACTAAAAGTGTGGGCTTACCAACCCTGAAATCATGATTTTTGATTTTTCTGATTTCTTATACCAATCTCTTTCTTTTAAGAATATAAGATATCTTTAATTTATAGAGAAAACGAAAAATTTGCTTTAGTAACTTACTTTTGTATAAAAAAAAGGTAAATGTTTCCAACCCTGGAATCGTGTTTTAAACTTTTTTAAATTGAAATACCATATTTATTCGTACTATAGTATGAAATAACTTTATTTATTTAAAAAAAAATTAAAATTACTTTTCGGTAGTTAATTTTTTTATATCACAAAAAGAGTAAGTTTCCCAACCCTGGAATTATCCTTTTTAATTTTTCTGATTTCTTACACCAATCTCTTTCTTTTAAGTATATAAGATATCTCTAATTTATAGAGAAAAAGGAAAAATTTGCTTTATTAAGTTACTTTTCTATAAAAAAAGTTAAAGTTTTCCAACCCTGGAAACATCTTTTTAATTTTTTGAAGTTTAATTTTTAATTTGAAATACCAATTTTATTCATACTGAAGTATAAAATAATCTTATTTAATAATTTACTTTTGTATAAAAAAAGCTAAAGCTTTCCAACCCTGGAAGCATCTTTTTAATTTTTTGAGGTTTAATTTTTAATTTGAAATACCAAGTTTATACTGAAGTATAAAATAATCTTATTTAATAAAAATAAATAAAAATTAGTTTTCGGTAGTTAGTTTTATATATCACAAAAATTGTAGGTTTTCCAACCCTGGAATCATCCTTTTTAATTTTTCTGATTTCTTACACCAATCTTTTCTTTTAAGAATGTAAGATATGTTTAATTTATAAGGAAAAGGAAAAATTTGTTTTAATAAGTTACTTTTATATAAGAAAAAAAAATTAAGTTTTCCAGCCCTGGAAACGTCTTTTTAAATTTTTAAATTTTTAAATTTTTTTTTATTTGAAATACCAATTTTATTCGTGGTGAAGTATAAAATAAGTTTATTTAATAAAAATAAATAAAAAATTAGTTTACGGTAGTTAGTTTTATATATCACAAAAATTGTAGGTTTTCCAACCCTGGAATCATCCTTTTTGATTTTCTGATTTTTTACATCAATCTCTGTACTTTAAGAACATAATATATGTATAATTTGTAGAAAAAAGGAAAAATTTGTTTTAGTAAGTTACTTTTGTATAAGAAAAAAAAATCAAAGTTTTCCAACCCTGGAAACGTCCTTTTAATTTTTTTGATTTTTTTTTAAATTTTTTTTTTAGTGAAATACCAATTTTATTCATTTTGAAGTATAAAATAAGTTTATTTAATAAAAAAATAATAAAAATTACTTTTCAGTAGTTATTTTGTATGGCAAAATGAAGTTTAAGTTTCCCAGCTCTGAAACCGTGTGCTCGATTTTGCTGATTTTCAATACCAATCTTATTTCGACCATTTATGACACACCAGTTTAAGAACGAAGTCTCTAGCTTTTCTGGGAGCTTCGGAAAACCGATTTCACGTACAGACAGAGGGACAGACGGACATCGCTTATTCGTCTTCCCTATGCATAAGGATCCAGAATATATATACTTTATGGCTCGCTTATTAATATTCTGGAAATTGCAAACGGAATGACAAACCTATATATACCCTTTTACCATTTTTTGGTAAAGGGTATAAAAAAGTGCCAGAAAAGTAACGAGAGTGCCACAGTGCCAGCCAACATCCAATAGTGCCAAAAATGGCACAATTGTGCCACATTTCCCATCACTGGTACACAACACGATCAATTTATTTTGATTGACAACAACCAGAGCACATCTGCACGTTGTATACATCGCCAAGCAAGATAAACACCAACACACTTAAATAACAAATTCTCTCAGCCGAACTCTTCTAAATTTAAATTTTTATAAAATTGTTGTCAGAACTTACAAAATTATTTCCAGTACCACATTCCTGCAAAATATGTACTGATTCAATGAATTTGGTTACTGAAAATTAAATTTAGTTTTTCTGTGTGTGTATGAAATTATAATTTTAATTTTTCTTCTCTTCTTTAGAAACTCACATTAATTAATAAAAATATTTCATTCAATAAAAGAATTGCAATTACTGAACTTAAGCCTGACTAAAAATTATTTCTGATTATAATAGATAATCAACTGAATTTCATAGCAGGTCTACAGTCATGTTAAAATTTCTAGCAGTTTTAGTCATACACTTATCTTTTGCTAGTTTGGATTTTGTAACACAAAAATTTGTCACACTAGATATTTCAAACTTTTATATATAGCTTTCTAAAGTAATATTGTAAAATGAGCTTAAAATACTTTTATTATAAAAATGTGCTCTTGTTTTAAGCACCACTTGAAATTATTACTGTTAAATTTGTAATGTATTGTATTGAAATATGTAATAGTTCCTCATGATAACCTGCGAGAACAATCAAACATTTGTTGAGGCTTAATGTTCCATATTTAGCATAAGCCTAAAATGTGTATAAATTTGTAACATTTTAGGGATTTCTAATGAAATCATTTGTATACAATTTCACTTGCTGTATTCATAAAACTTATGCAATTATGTAAATGCTATTGAAAAATTTTGTATAAAATTGCAGCGTAAAATTTGAAATAATAGAATTGATGTTTAACACATAAATTCGTAATGTGAGCATAAAATTTGCAAATAATTAAATTATGTTCAGCTCTGCTTGACTTCGACATGCACATTAATAAAAATATTTAGATGTTAAATTAACCCTCAAAGAAACGCAAAATTTCGGAAAAAAATCCTATAATTTAATTGAGAATTAAAAAAAAAAAAAAAAAATAAAACAAAAACTATTAAAAGGAGAAATAAAACAGCGTTTCAGGGGCTGTAAAACAATTTATATTAAAAGGAAAGGATCCCAAGTGTCAATAGTAATTTACAAATTAAATGTTTGACTAGAAAGTCATTAAAGCTAAACTTGATGCAGTTATTATATATTTAATTAGACTTGGGGTGAAAAACTAAGGCCGGGTTTCCATCTGTGTGCCATGTGCCACAAAAGCGTAAAAAAGCGTAACCACTAATTACTAATGAAAAACAGTTTGATTCAAGCACATATTTATTAAGTTAAACAGTTTTATACGTAACTAATTTATAGAATCCAATATGATTGGAAACTGTTTAAATCAATAAATATATGTCTAAATCAAATAGTTTTTCATTAGTAATTACTTGGTTACGCTTTTTTGGGCAAATGACACACAAGAAATGCCAGATGTAAGCTCAGCCTTACGTTCTGTGTCCCACGACATCCACAGAAAATAGACGGTCAACAAATTGTTATGAAAACAACAACAAAATAATAAAACTTTTTTCGAATCAAACGAACATTTTCCATTCACATCGTAGGACAGGCCAGGCCGTAAACGGTATCTATCTATATAATTAATATGCAAACATAATTTTTCTAATCCCTTTTACACTAGGACTGCTGCACCGATTTTAAAAAGATTTATGGCCTGTTTCTAAATAACAAGTAAGCTTTCAGGCAAGCAAGCGGTACACAGGCGAGTACACTTGTCTAGCTTACGTTGTATTTGGTATCACTTTTTGTATATTTAATTTCATTATTGCCATGGTATACAATTGGGTATTTGAGTTAATTTTTGTCCATACTAGAAGCATTACTAAATGGCAGCCCTATGAGAAAATCGTACAAAATAAAAAACAGCTGCTTTTAAATTACAATAAAATATTAGGACAGTTCGTTTATTTATCAAGCAAAATCGAGTGACTGAATAAATCCTGATTATTTTTGCTAGAAATCATTAAATAATGTTTGTATAAATTAAAAAAGGCTGCATCGTAGATTTTTAATTAATAACATCAATAGTGACACTCTTTTTTATTTTCGGTAGATTATAATTTTTTCACAAATTGTAAAAACACTAAGATTTTTCTGAAATAAGTCAAAAAGCCTTCATGATTCATGTCTTGCAAGTACTTTAAATTATTGTATTTGTTTAAATAAACATAAAAAAGAAGAAGGATTTCATCCCTTATAAACGATATATACATATGTATATCGTCAGATGGTTACTAATTTGCCGCATTTAATGGAAATGCTCCCAATATTCTTGCTTTGAATACAGCTACATAGATCCAAGATAATAAGGAATAAAAACTTTACATTGAAATGTGGTTCAAAGCACATCAATTTATATATGAAACAAAATAATGGGCCTTGTCGTGGTTGGCGGTTTTCGACTTCAAATTCAACGATTTGTAGTTGATTAAAGAGAAGAATCAATCCAAATCAAACCACCCAGCTAAAAATATGAATGAATATATATGAATGTATATAACTATATATGAATATGTATGAATTCATGTATGGGATTATACATTGCAAAACTATTATATACGAAGTAATATATGGACTAATATATGAAATGTATTATAATATATGAGCTCATATGTATATGGAAATTTCATTATGAAGCTCTTCATATGTGGATCCATATATAGAAATAAGATTTAATATATGGAGCTATATAAGAATGTATGCATACATGATATCTCACATAAGATCGTTTTTGCAATCAAAAATTTTTGGATTTTATCACTGGTGAATTGGAAATCCATTAGAAAATACATACGGTATGCAAAGTTTATATGCGTACCCTTAACGTTAAAAAAAACTTTTGTTCAAAAAAAAAAAAAACATTCTTGTATGATTTTATACATTGTGGGCCCCATTTAATATATCAATCAATAATCAAAAGAATAATCCAGTCATTAATTTTATAGAAGATAACAGAATTCTCTAGATAAGAAACAAAGTTCATATTACTGCAAAAAATTATATTGAAAACTATTGTTAGACGGATTATATTTTCTTTTATAATTAATTGCAATAGTTTTTAATCTAATATAAGTTTTGTGTTTTTTAAATAATTGATTCGCCATTTGACTTGAAATGATGAATGAAATGACTTTTAGTTCGTTTTTCATTATCTATCCAAACAAATGTTTCATTAAATACAACCTCGCAGTTCAAAATCTAGAAAAAGTAATTTTAGTAATTTAATTTATTGCACAGCAGTGCGCTGTTTTGAATCAAGAGATTATGAATATGAACTCTGCATAATGTGGAGGGAATATTTACACATTCATGTATGAATATATATAATCATATATGCCCATATACCCTCATTTTTCGGATCCGAACCATATATGTGATATCATATATGCTCCATACATATTTTTTTTAGCTGGGCAATCACAATAATAGGCAATGCTTAGTTAACTTAAAAATTACGAATATGAGGCAAAATTGGGGTTTAATATCTTTCAATATGTTTAAAATGTAGAAAAATGTATAAGATATATAAAAAATATATTTCATATACATAAAACCGATGTATATTCTTTTTTTTTAAATATGCTACACATCATACAAGAAAACGAGTGAAGAAGTTACTTAAAAATAAAATTCACAAAAAAGAAAAGTATAAAATCTATTTTTGGGAATCATTTATTCAGTAAGAACTTGCAATTACTCAGTCTCAAATTACACTGTCAAGATTTTGTATAAACGAATGAAATTTTATATAGTACAGCGAGGCTCAGTAAAAAGTTTCAGGTACTCGAACAAACCTATTATTACTTTCTTTGAATATATTGATGTGAACAAAATTGAAAATAAAATGGTGATGAAAATACATACATGTATGGCATATAATGTAAAAATGTTTAGATTTATGCTTACAGTTTCCATAATGGTTCAATTAGACGATTGCGTGGACATTAAATTTCTTCTTTAATGCATAAAAACCTATTTTAATTGCCACACAAGTACTAATTTTTGATTGCCTATATTTGACATTAGATACAATTGTAATTGTAATGTAGAAACAACAAAATAAAAAAGTATTGCCTTTTTTACTCAGAAAAAGTTGACACTTGTTTTATGAAACCCCAAAGCCAACTTTTGTGCTCATATGAACAAAATTTTTCAGTTACTTGTAATGTAGGAACATGCCATTATATGGTTTTAAAGGTTTTTCTGTACAGATGTGCACAATTTATATTTTATTGAATTCGGTTTAATATTTTGGGAGCTATAAGCGTTTAAAGTTGCTACTACTACATGCACATATATTACACACGCGTTAATTAGCTTAGTCGCTATTCACACTATGCCTTTTTAGCCTGCCTTGTATTGACAATTTTCTTTTGAAACCCCTACGAAAAGTCACACACATTTACATTAAGCCTTATTTATTCATGGCTTTTTGGCATTTATATACATGTTTAATGCTGAGAATACGAAAGAGGCAAAGAGAAATGTCATAAATCCCCTCGAATTTTTATTTCGTGCCTTCTCACCACCTCTCACCAATAAACTAAAAAAGCCAGCCTGCACAGGCAAGCAGAAAAGGCATAGTGTAAATTGCGTCTTACAAGTAAAAAAGAAGCAACAAATGAGTGTGTGTGTGTGTGTGTGTGTGTGTGTGTGTGTGTGTGTGTGTGTGTGTGTGTGTGTGTGTGTGTGTGTGTGTGTGTGTTTGTAGTATTTGTCTTGATCAACAACTTTTTTCTCTTATTTGTTGAATTTTTTAAGACGTTTTTTTACATAAAATTTCTTTGAATCTTAATAAAATTATTTACATTTAGATTCATTAATACGGACGATTGTGTATCCGTTTGGTATATAAAGTATATTTTAAGGCATGATTTTCTAAAAGAAATGTTGCATACTTTTAGGACAATTTTATTATAAATTATTATTTATTATAATTTTTTTATTTTATTTTATTTTTTTTTTTTAATAAGAACCTATTATTAACAATTTTTGCATTTTAGGTGCACATCACATAATTGGATCATACTTTAAATTAAATTACTATAAATTATTTTCGGTACACGAATGTTGTGGCATTTATTTTTTCGTTTAAAAATAATGCCAAGAAAACTAAATAAACAATAATTATAATCTTTCAAAATTAAATATATAAAAAAAGTGAAAATCTAATCAAACCATTTAACAAAGCAAAATTACAAGTAATAACAAGTGATAAGACAAACAAATATTTAACACGTGCGTAAATATCCGTTTACAGCTTCATTTAACAATTTGTCAGCATGAATTTATTCATTTAATGTCATTTACTTTACTATGTGAAGTGAAGTAAATACATATGATTCTGCTACGTTTTTTGTTTTTGCTATAAGAAATTCTTACTTCAATCTTACAATAAGCATACAATCGTATAAAAATGTTTGTCAATTGTTTTGCAACAAAACAAAAAGAAAAGAAAAACACACAAAAACAACACGTTACAATTGCAAAATAAAAGAAAAAAATTAAACAAACTTCCATTCAATAGTCTTTAGCTAGATTTTCCTTAAATAATTTAGTTGAAACATACAAACGTATCTTACGTATCTATGCATCAGTAAACTCACGTACACGCGTACATATAAAACTGTTAAACAATTGACTTGATACTATTGTCACTCCTGTGGGTATGTACTAAGGTCCTGCTCAAGACCACTTGCAAGAACTTTTAAGACATGACGAATTTTTGAAATTATTTACTATAGCGAAATCTTCTAAAACAAAGGCTAAATAATACTTTATGATTTGCACAGGCTAAAGTTCGTATCGCTTTTTAAGCCAAATTACATGTGATAATTATTAATAAACAAATAACACCAAAGTTGGTTGTAAATATTCTGACAACACATAGTTGAACGGAACAGCTAGCCGTTTTCGAAGGCCACTAAACCTTCATCATCAGCGTTCTTTTGTGTTTGGTCCACTGTGTGTGGGGTCAGTTGATGTAGATTTCTGCTTTATATACTTAGCATTTATTGCAAATGGAATATGTGAACTGTTTTGATTCATCGTATTTCAATTTGCTGAAAGATGTTTTGTAATGTTAGCTCACTTTACCATCTCTAAATTTACAACAGTCTTACCATTGTCGTTTGTTCTTTACTAATTATCAGGGACAGGGCTTTCATGCAAATGCATGTTTTTTCCCTTAACTCTGATAATGGCAAGAACGAAATATCTTTACATAGTGCATATTTTTGCATATTTTGCCAAAAATTCATATTTTTGCATAATTTATTCATAAATGCATATTTTTGTCTCATATTTTGATATAAATGCTAATTTTGTGTCATATTTTCTCAAAAATTCAAATTTCCAAAAACGTTGCAAAACTGTTTTGGCAACATTATTCACTTGCATTGTTGTAGAATTGTGGAACGATTGTAAAAGCACACAGACCTACCAAATTGAATGAAAATTGTAATTTTGATCATTTAAAATTGTTTGCTATTAAAGCCGAAAGTAGTGAAACAATTATGCTGAAACTTGATATTGTTTTTCTAAATTATAACGGATTCAAAAACCAAATCTAATAGCTAGTACTCAATTCATTGTAATGGTTGAGTTAAATAAATATACAACACTGTATAAAAAGAATCATTCAAATTTGAGCCGATTACATCCACAGACGTTACAATGCCTTTTTCAATGCACAAAAGTTTTCTACGAACAAATTGATAGGACTTCACATTCGATAATCAGTAAAATTTTATTTTTATTGGAATTTTAATTTTACTGCACTATGCCCATGTATGGTATAAATAAAAAAAAATTAATGAAAATAAATAAATAACAACACTATTCTTTTTTTATTTACGTATCGCTCCTTTACTTTAATAAAACATAAATATCTCGAAAATGCGAGTTTGGAGTTAATACTGCAGATAAAATTCGTTATACCATATTTAATCTTGTGTAAAGATTTAATATAAAAGGCTTGTACACGCACCTCTTGAGAAAAGAAAATATTTTTATGTGTTTATTTAGTGATATTTAGATTGAAAGCTGGGTTAAGGCTGGGTTAGCCGAACGTTGCTGTTGCTGTACCGTACCGTACCGTACTGTTAGCATGTTGCTGCACTTATAGAACATTTAAAAACGTGCGTATGCTTTACTTCGTTTTGTTGTTTTAATATTAAAAAGGAACAGCTGTTCACAAAACAGTGATGGGAAATAAAAAAGTTCAAATGGTGAATGTAGCGAAGAAAAAGTACCTAAAATATTGTTACGTTTTTCTCTCTATAAAAACGCTTTTCCGTAGATCCGAAGATTTGCAAATGAATACAAGAGCCGAGTGTAGTAATTAGGGTTAAGAATGATACAAGTTTTATTTACAAATACACTTATACTAAATTACTCAAGAGCTTAAATACAATAATACAACTTAAACTAATAAATTACACACAGATATTCACAACTGGTTACCACTACGCCTTCCTCGCTGTAGTTTACGCACGTTTCTTAGCTGGCTGCGCAAGTAATCACGTGACACCTCTTTGTCTACTGCTCGTCACTTACGAGACTCACTCTGCCGTCACTCACAGTTGATACACCAATACCTCTTTGTCTGCTGCTCGTCACACACGGCACTCACTCTGTCGACACTTACAGTTGATACACCAATAAAGACTCACTGGCTTTACTTACACCCTTATACACGTCTATTCGCTGCGCTGTTCCCTTTACTCCAGTCGACACGATAGACTCCACAATAATCTCAATTCCACGACAGACTATTATTAATTCACAACTTAATTATCAACTGATTAACGAGTTCTTAACTTCACTACTTTCTGATTAGTACTAACTATAACTGTTCGCGACTGACTTACAACTGCAACTAACTCACTCATTGGATGCGTCACCTCTATTTATATTTCACAGAAATTCCACTAGAAGTTTCAAGCAATGTCTAGACGATCATTATCATCTTATATGCTGCCTAATTAAGTTCATGTGGTAACTATGTACATACATGTGTATATGCGTACGTGTGTACATCATTAACTAAGCAACACACGGTGGTTGTTTATCTTTTGCTTTTCGTTTGAATTGGCATGTATGTATGTGTACAAATATGTGAATCTTCTTAATAAGCAGACGCTTTTTGTTGTTACTTTTGCTTGTTTACGTTTAATCAAGCTAGGCATGCTTATTTAGTTGTTGGCTACTATTCTAGACTATTCTTTACTTTGACCCTGTAGGAATATTTTCGCGTAGCATTTACATTAACCCTGTTGGAATATTTCTGTGTAATGCTGCTTAACATTGTTGACGGCTATTTTCGTAACAATATGTAAACGCTACTAAAAAGCAGTATGCAAGACAATATTACATTATATAACGTAACATAAAATAACATAACACAAAATAACATAACATTATATAACATATTATTACTTAACCTAACAGAACACAAAATTACACAAAGCAGCACAATATTGTGTACACACATACATATTTAACATTGTATTAAGTTATATAACAGAACAAAACAGAATATAACAATATTACAACATAACATTATATAATACAACATAATATTATGTAGCACAACATAACATTACATAAAATAACATAAAACAACCATTAATAAATTTTAGAAACATATATAACATAATTGAAGAGAACATAACAACATATAACACAAGATAATGTAACAGCGTATAACATAACATATGTCTCAAATGTTATGTTAGTTTAGATTACCAGGCTGCCGAGGCAAGAGAGGGTCCATCTGATTTAGTTGCTTTTGTGCTACATGTGGGACAAGGAAAAAGTAAGAGATTAAAAAATTGGAAACGGTTAGAATAGAGAAGGGTTAAGTAAAGAGTTTCTGGAGTTAATCACGGAACCATCCACTGCTCATAATAAGGAAGTGCGCTTACGTAAAATCAAACGCTGATAACTGCCAAAATGCCCGAGAAACCCATCCTTCCTAAAGCACGAAAGCGTTGGTTTTTAACTGCAGGGCAGATATTAGTATAGTATTGTCCTTTTCTTCATCTAGACATGCGGCACAATAGTCAGAGTCCCATCCTATTTGCATGAGTGCCAAAAGCCCAGTGTTCCGTTTACTTGACGCGACCATAACCAACTAGCTTATTTTTTGGTGTGTAAACATCTATATGCTAGGGGGTAAAAATCTTTTTCACAATACAATCACAAATTTTGACTGAGATTTCTTTGCTGAGATGCACACTAGTCTCCTGCACAAGATACCTTATAAGAACTTTTAAGACATGAGGGATTTTCAAATGCTTTATTACAGCGAAATCTTATAAAACAAACGTTAACAACATTGTTTGCAAGAAATTTGTTTGAGTATTGTAGGTATAGGAGTAAAGAAGAAAACAATTCGTGACGGAAGAATTTGTGATACTAGCTTCTTTCTACGCATAAGCGCGTGTACAAACGTCATGCATGTATGTGCGTATGATCTTTTATTTTTCTGCGCACATGCAAAGGCACACACATGCATTAACATTAGTTGTATGCGGTTAATCACATAATAGCTTACCATCTACATATTACACACACACTCAAACGTACAATATGAAAAATAACAAGCATACACTAATCAACAGTACTTCTTTTGAGTGTTTGTTACAAACAAGCTGTCTTGCGACATCGCTTGTGATATACACATACACCAATACATCCATCGTGCTTCGCTTATAGTACAATAGCATTTATTATTGGTTTAGTATAATACAAGCGACGTGAATACATTTAAAAATCATGACGTTTTTACATTTCAAGACTGTTTACGCAGATCTCTAATGCACACAGCTTTGTCAAATCGGTGTGAGCTATGTCTGAGTGTATTAGTGTTTGAAAGAAGCAATACAAACTTATTGAAAATATTGTAAATACATAGGAATTTGCTGGTTTTTTGTTTATTAGGGTCGTTAGGTTTTTTGCTTTATTAGGGTTCCGTACACCAAAGGCGAAAATGAACCCTATTGTTTTCGCTACGCTGTCCGTTCCTCTGTTACAGGGTATTTCCTCGAGAATCGTAAGAGCTACGGACCTGAAATTCGGACACAGTGTGTAGACATTTGGCCGATGCAACACCAAATATATGAGATTTAAAAATTAAAGGGTGTTCCAAAACGAGCAACAAAAAATGTTAAAATCCCATGTAGTATACATACACTTGAATTTTGTAAAGTTAATGTATTTTTATACAGACTACAACAACTAGCAGTAAATTTAAAAAAATTTAAATTAAAGGGTGTTCCATCAGTTAATGCAATTTTGACTTTGTAACTTTGACAACTTGCTGTATCTTGGAAACCGTAAGAGCAAGACTCTTAAAACTTTCAAAACTGGTAAAACTAAAAAATCAAAAAATTATAAAATCGCCAAAACTAAAAAAAATCGCCAAAAAAATCGCAAAAACCGAAAAACGCACCAAATTAAAAAAAAAATGTGGGACTAAAATAAATCGCGAAAACCCGGAAAAATCGTCAAAATGAAAAAAATCGCCAAAGTGAAAAAATCCAAAAACAGAAAAATAATCGCCAAAATAAAAAAAATCGCAAAAATTCAAAAACCCTTAAACAAAAAAATCGCCAAAATGGAAAAATCGCCTAAATAAAAACCCCAAAAACAAAAAAAAAACGCCAAAATGAAAAAAAACCCCAAAAACAGAAAAAAGTAGCCAAGATGGAAAAAATCGCCAAAATGAAAAAAAAAATTCGAAAATTAAAAGAACCCCAAAAGATAAAAAAAACCGCCAAAACGAAAAAAAGCGACAAAGCTGAAAAAATAGTTTAAACTGGAAAAACTTAAAAAGGAAAAAAAGCCACAAAAAGCGCGAGTCAAAGACGCACTTTAATGAATGTAACTATTTTAATTGCAATGCGTACACAACAACAAGAACAGCAACAACTAAGCACTGAACAACAGGAATTAAAAATTAAAAAGTAAAAGTGAAGGCATTTACCATAGATGAGCACTGCAGTACCACTAAAGTTTCAGTAAAAACAATAAAAAATTTTTAACAAGTAAATTTTTACTGATTACTAAAATTTTTTTCTATAATTTTTATAAAGTGCCTAAATGATTTATTATATGATGAGGTGCATTGAATTTTTAGTAATCAGTAATGCCCGTATTCATAATGAAATTCTACCAAGTGGCTTAATGTTTTTCATACAAAACTTTAAAAATTTTAATGAAAAAAACTTTGCCACTTGCTACAATTTTATTATGAATACGGCCTTACGATTTTACAGGTAATGCAAATTAAATTTCATTAGCAGTAAAAATTTACTGAATTTTTTCAGTAATCAGTAAATTTACTGCTTACTGCAATTTTGAATGCAGTACATATACATACATATACTGCAGTGTGCCCATTTGCTAACCAAATAAGTTTAATAAAACAAACAAAAATCAATAAATTCGTATGTATTTACAACATTGAAAGTTTTGATACTTTTAATTAATTAATTTTAAAAAAATATACTAAAAGCATAAGTACTTCCAACTTAAAAAAAATTTCATTACTAGATGTTTACACATCTCCTCTGTGATCGGACTTTGCTTTATTTTTTTTTCTTGCAGATATTTTTGTGGTTGCTATTTTTTTGAGGCACTTATTTTTTTTTATAAGACACTTCGTTCCTAAACCGTGTAATGCGACACAGGGTTAATATTAAAATACTAAGCTTATTCCTTAGCTATTTTATTTAAATATTCTCTAATTTAAATTGCCGGATATTGTGACCAATACTGGGAACTACTTTTAGCAGTAATCTACTCAATTTAATTTGTGAGTCAAGCATGATATATTTTTATTAATCGCTTTGTCTTTGTTTAATGACATTTTCTGCGTAAACGACACAAAAGCATATAAATCTTTTAAGTAAAAGAGTGCAACTTAAAAATTATCTATCTAAATATCTAAAACATATATTTATCATACATTTTAACTAAATGATTCGCAAAGTACAGGGTGGGCCAAAAGAAACCAAGGGGTGTAAAAGTTTAATAACTTTTTTGTTTATTAATTTTTTTTTTATTTTTTCTTTCAGATTATATAGACAACACTTGAAGAATTTATAATGGAGAGGTTCACAACTGAACAGAGAACCAGAACAATAGAATTTTATTATTTAAACCAGAGATCAATTATTTTAACGCAAAGAGCATATCGTCGACATTTTAACGTCAGAATTTCGCCCTCTGAAGCGATGATTCGTTGCTTAGTTAATCGTCATCACCAACATGGCAGCGTAAGAGATTTGCCTCGAACCGGTAGACCACGTTTAAGTCGAACTGCGGAAAATATTGAACGAGTACAGCAAAGTGTTAACGAAGCACCAGAAACATCTGGCAGAAGGCGTTCTGCTCAGCTAGAAATGTCTCGTACGTCACTACGGCGCATTTAAAAAAAACATTTACAGTTATACCCATATAAGGTGCAATTGTTCCAAGAATTAAAACCCGCAGATCATCGGCAACGTCTAAATTTTGCAGTTAAATTTCAAGAGTTGTCCAGAAATGAAATCAACTTTATTGAAAATTTGATTATGAGTGATGAAGCTCATTTTCATTTGAATGGCTTTGTTAATAAGCAGAACTGTAGGTTCTAGGGTTCTTAAAATCCAAGAGCCGTTCATCAACGCCAATTGCACCCCATCAGGTGTACAGTATGGTGTGGGATCACATCTGAAAATGTCATTGGGCCCTACTTCTTCGAGAATGAAGATGGAAGTGCTGTAACCGTAAATGGAGAGCGGTATCGGTTTATGATAGAAAATTTTTTACGTCCTGCTCTTGAAAACAGACCTGGTATGTGGTTTCAGCAGGACAGAGCCACTGCCCATACTGCCCGAGACACAATGGCACTTTTAAGTCAAATTTTTGGAGAGCGAATAATTTCTCGAAATTCGGAAATTATTTGGCCAGCGCGATCGCCAGATTTGACAGCACCCGACTATTTTCTTTGGGGTTTTTGAAGGAGCGAGTGTATGTGAACAAGCCAGAGACAATCCTTGAACTCAAGGCAAACATTGTTGCAGAAATTCGAACGCTGCAGCCACAAGTTTTGAAAGATGTTATGGAAAATGCTCTAAAAAGAGCCCATCAGTGCGAAGCTGAAAATGGTGGTCAGTTAAGAGACATCATTTTTCATACTTAGTGTAAAAAAATTTCCATTTTGTATATTATATAATCTGAAAGAAAAAATAAAAAAAAGTTAATAAACAAAAAAGTTATTAAACTTTTACACCCCTTGGTTTCTTTTGGCCCACCCTGTACAACAAAATAAATTGTTGAGGTATTTCTACATACAATCATTATTGAGTAGAGAATGTTTATCTGCATAAAAACAAGTGGAAATAATTTTCTTATATTACAAGAAAATAAATTGTTTATTACAGTCAGGTTTGCAACATTATGTACAGCAAATGGAGAAAACTTTATTCAAGTAATTTTCCCACTGGATATTTTTTATAGTAAACCATTGAGGCAAGCTTTTGCAACCAAACTGTGTCAGTTTTACTATTAAAAAATGTATGTCCTTTTCAGTTTCGCCTAAATCCTTTAACCCTTAATTTATACATATGTATGTATGTGTTGGCTTTATGGCTGACATCAAGGGTTTGACTGATTTATGGCGTTTGGTTAAAGGTGTCTTAAGAGTTATTCTTTTTTGGAGGGCGTTACAGTTTTAACACTACAACTACACGCAAACAAAAGGTGTGTATTTTTTCATTCTCCCTTATATTGAACAAATTATTATTATTATTATTGCAAATGTAAAAAAAAATTTAAGATTTAATTAAAGTATAAATATTGTTTACTTCTCGTTCCAATTTTACTAAAAATAAAGATTATTTGTGAAATAACTCTTAACTTTTAATTGAAAAGTGTTATATTACAAATTATTTATGAACTAATTCCATGAACTTACAACGTACCAAAGCAAACAATATAATTTAATAATAAGGTAAAGGTTAGCCGTCTTATATTGTATTGAGATTTATCGATCAAATAATTATTTATAAAATATATGCTAGTTAAAATATTTTATGGTACGCAGCTTTCCCATTTCATCATCAAAGTTAGGAAAACTGTTTGAATATAATAAATATGGCTACAAGGACACCTCTACCTCCTAAAAGCAGTCAAATTTTTTTAAATTTTTTTTTAAATATGACATTTAAGGGAAATCGTTGCAGGGACATCTCCAGCTCCCATATATCCTAAACTTTATAAATTAAATTTCAGTTACAATTCGAAACAAGAATCAGTAAAAATGTTTAGGTATTACATAAATTTGAGCTTTGAGGAAAATTGGTGTAAGGACATACATATGTTCCTTACACATATCCTTAATTTTAAAAAGTAAAATTTCAGTTGAAATACCAGCCAATAATTATCTCAAACTTATTTATATTTCTTAAATTTGAGTTTTGAGGAAAATCGGTGCAAGGACATCTATCTCTACTTCCCATATATCCTTATAATAAAAAAAATTTAATTTCAATCGAAACTTGAACCAAGACTCATTCCAAATTTTAAGGTATTTCCTAGATTTGAAGTTTCAGGAAAATCGGAGCAAGGACATAACCAGCTCCCATATATCCTTAATTTTAAAAATTAAATTTCAGTTGAAATTCAAATGAAAAATCAGTCGAAATTAATAAATACTTCTTAAATTTGACGCTTGAGAAAAATCGGTGCAAGGATATCTCTACCTTACATATATCCTTAATTTAAACAATTTAATTTCAGTCGAAATTCTCACCAACAATCAACTAAAATGCAAACTGTTTTCATTAATTTCAGGTTTCAGGAAAATCGGTGCAAGGACTTCTCTACTTCCCATATATCCTTAGTTTAAAAAATTTAATTTAAGTCGAAACTTGAACCAAGAATCTGTAACAATTCTCAGATTTTGCTTAAATTTAAGGTTTGAGGAAAATCGATGCAAGGATATCTTTACCTTCCATTTATCTTTAATTTTAAAAATTAAATTTCATTTAAAATTCGAATAGAAAATCAGTCGAAATTGATATATACTTCTTAAATTAGACGTTTGAGAAAAATCGGTGCAAGGATATCACTACCTTCCATATATCCTTAATTTAGAAAATTTAATTTCAGTCGAAATTCGCACCAAGAATCAGTTAAAATTCAAAAAGGTTTCTTTAATTTGAGGTTTGGGTAAAATCAGTGCAAATCTACTTCCCATAAATCCTTAATATAAAAAATTTAATTTAAGTCGAAACTTGAACCAAGAAGCTGCCAAAAATTCTTTGAAGAAAATCAGCATTAGGACATCTCCAGCTCCAATAAATCCTTAATTTAAAAAATCAAATTTCAGTTCAAATTCGTATAAAAAATCAGTCGAAAGTGATATATACTTATTAAATTTGTCGTTTGAGGAAAATCGGTGCAAGGATATCTCTAGCCTCCACATATATCCTTGATTTTAGAAATAAAATTTAAGTTGAAATTTAACAAAAAGTCAGCCCAAATTGATATATAAATACTTTTTAAATTCGATCATTGAAGAAAATCGATGCAAGGACATATTTACCTTTCATACATTTTGAATTTGATGAATTAAATATCCAGCAGAAATTTATATAAAAAAAGATCAAAAATTTATAATTTTTTCTTAAGTTGGACCTCTAGGGAAACCGGTGCAATCTGTGTATAAGCTACACCAATGATCTGAAAATTATACAATTTATTACACAGTGTTAAGCTATTGGCGTAATCCATATATCATTATTTGGGAAGACTTTTAGCTGGAAGTTTTATGTTTGGTATAAAACGGACAGTGCAACGGCTAAGAAAAACAGGTTTCTGTACTTAAATAAATTTTCGAAGCGTTTTGTTAGAGGAAAATTACAGTAGTTTTCACTTAAGCGATTCTTCGGATATGTAATACAAGCAACTTGCAATATTGCTGGTAAGTCCATTGACAGAGTATCGCACAATTGATTTAATTTCAGAAAATAAAAGTTATGAAAATTTCCCAAAATTCAGTTAAGCGTAAATTACTGTAACAGCATTATTATACCATCCACTTTCGTATTACATAACAATGAAAATTAAGATGGAAAAGTTCTGTGTATTGTACCTTAAACTCCTCATACATGTTATACAAAAAGGCTTTTCTGTAACTTTTCTTTTTCTTTTAAATTTACTATGACTTCTTTGCACATTTGTCTTTGTAAAGCAATCCCTATTGTTATGCTTTATATTTACTATATCTACTACTTTAAAATTTTTAATATTAAATATTTAACTTATTTAATATCATTCAAAATGAAACAAGAAGTGAAAACTTTTATAAAAGCAATTTTATTTCTATTTATTTGTAATACTGTCTGTTACCCAAATACCCAAATACTTTCGGCAAAATAGAGCTGAAGCAAAAAAAAAAAAAAAAAAAAAATAATGCACAGAGAAAGTTCACCACAGCAAAAGACAATTTTTGCGGTTGTTTGGTTTCGTAGCCTTGCAGCAAGTATAAAATAAATATATATAAAAATAAGAATCAATGCAACACAACTATCAACAAAATTGCAAAACTTTTTACTTATACTCATAGAGTATGCATTTATATTTTTGTATTTGTATCACTTAGTTGTAACCATAATGTCATAACTCTAGTATTATGATATTCCAAAAAATATTTTTTTAAATCGATTATTTCAATTCCCAAAATTATTTGATTAACGTGACCGATTAGTTCTTATTTAGGACCCTTCAGAGTACAAAACCTTTTCCATATATTACCAAAATGACCACTTATCTTCTCAAGATCCATTATGTTTTCTTAAATCTAATTTATTGTTTCTGCCAGACATATTTTCACCATCATTTTCTGTAATTTCTTAAACTACATATTAGAGCAATATTTAAAAAAAAGCAATGTGAGCGCGATCACAGAGGAGATGTGTAAACATCTAGCAATGAAAATTTTTTTTTTAAGTTGGAAGTACTTATGCTTTCAGTATCTTTTTTTAAATTAATTAATTAAAAGTATCAAAACTTTCAATATTGTAAATACTTATGAATTTGTTGGTTTTTGTTTGTTTTATTAAACTTATTTGGTTACTAAATGGGCACACTGCAGTATATGTATGTATATGTACTGCATTCAAAATTGCAGTAAGCAGTAAATTTACTGATTATTAAAAAAATTCAGTAAATTTGTACTGCTAATGAAATTTAATTTGCATTACTAGTAAAATCGTAGGGCCGTAGCAAGTGGCAAAGTTTTTTCATTCAAATTTTGAAAGTTTTGTATGAAAAACATTTAGCCACTTGGTAGAATTTCATTATGAATACGGGAATTACTGATTACTGAAAATTCAATGCACCTCATCATATAACAAATAATTTAGGCAATTTGTAAAAATTGTAGAAAAAAATATTAGTAATCAGTAAAAATTTACTTGTTAAACATTTTTTATTGTTTTTACTGAAACTTTAGTGGTACTGCAGTGCTCATCTATGGTAAATGCCTTCACTTTTACTTTTTAATTTTTAATTCCTGTTGTTCAGTGCTTAGTTGTTGCTGTTCTTGTTGTTGTGTACGCATTGCAATTAAAATAAATTCAGTAAAGTGCGACTTTGACTCGCGCACATTCGGTTTTGATAATTTTTTTTTTTTTTTTTATTTAGCTTTCTTCCTTTTTTAAGTTTTTTCAGTTTAAACGATTTTTTTTCAGTTTTATCGCTTTTTTTCTCGTTTTGGCGTTTTTTCTCTTTTTGGGTTTTTTTAATTTTCGCAATTTTTTTTTATTTTGCTGATTTTTTCATTTTGGCGATTTTTTTCTATTTTTTTGGGGTTTTTTCCGTTTTGGCGATTTTTTTCTGTTTTTGAGTTTTTTTATTTAGGCGATTTTTTCATTTTGGCGATTTTTTCATGTAGGCGATTTTTTCATTTTGGGGATTTTTCCGGTTTTTCGCGATTTACTTTAGTCCTAGAGATTTTTTTTTTTAATTTGGTGCTTTTTTTCGTTTTGGTTTTTTTTTTGTTTTTGGCGATTTTTTTATATTTGGCGAATTTATATTTTTTTGATTTTTTAATTTTACCGTTTTTGAACATTTCAAGAGTGTTGCTCTTACGGTTTCCAAGATACAGCAAGTTGTCAAAATTACAAAGTCAAAATTGCATTAACTGATGGAACACCCTTTAATTAAGATTTTTAAATTTAGTGTTAATTGTTGCAGTCTGTATAAAAAAACCACTAACTTTACAAATTTCAAGTGTATATATGTACATACAATTGTATGTATGTATATTACATGGGATTTTAACTTTTTCGTTGCTCGTTTTGGAAAACCCTTTAGTTTTTAACTCTCATGTATTTGTTGTTGTAGTGGCCAAATGTCTACACATTGTGTCCAAATTTCAAGTCCGTAGCTCTTACGGTTAACTTTCACCTTTGGTGTACGGATATATGCAGAAAAATAACCGGCGGCGGCGCACCGTCGGCTTCGTGCCGGTCGACTTATTTCTCTGCTTGGTATTGCTTCTTTCAAACACTAATACACTCATACATAGCTCACACCGATTTGACAATGCAAAGAAATCTCAGCAAAGAAATCAAAGTCAAAAGATTTTTACCCCCTAGCGTATAGATGTTTACACATCAAAAATCTATCTCAATCCAGTTCGAAGTATTTGGAATCTTAATCCATTTAGAGGCTACTGTTAAATAGCTAACAGTGCTCTGCTATGTGCTTAAAATGAAATGTTAGAAATTTTGGTTCCTGTCTCTTCTAGTTAAATTTGAATTTATCTTCACACACATCATTTATTGCATATCTTGGTTTTCGAGATATGATATTTTTGACAATTAGGAGGGACATGCATATATAGTTAAACCTAATTTGCCAGAATTGTTCGGGAGTTTACATTCTGTGTGTTGTTAATGTTACTTGGTGTCGGTACTAATAACCCACTGACACACTAAAATAATGTGTTGCACAAAAAAATTTTTAAATTACAAGTAAAAATATCAGGAATAAGTTGTTGATAAAGTGCTTGGAAGACCAACTCATATTGATTAACAGGGTGGCATAGGATAATGAAGGTAGAATTATTAGATTTAGTATGAATTACACGATTTCCTTCCTTTAATTTTTAGAAATTGAGCGGAAAGATATATTTAATTAAACACATGTTTTGCGGCCCTTTTATACCGATATAATTTCATTATAAAATCAATGAAAACAAGGATAATATAACATCTTTCGGCAATGATTTTGTTTCATGTTAATTCAACATGATTTACAGTAATTCTGAAACAAACTGTTTCCTTTTAAAATAACTTTAAATCATATTGATTTAACATTGCAGTACTGTTAAACAAAAATGAAGAATGATGTTAAATGTTGTTGAAATTACTTTGAAACAACGTGAATTTGATACTGAAAAATAACACCAGGAATCATGTGGAATTAAAGTTAATTCAAATAAAATAAATATAATTAAATGCCTTAATTAGTTAATTAGATTGTCATCAACAAAGTTAAAAATATTTAATTGAGGACAACATGCAGATTGTCGTGCATGACGATTTTCTTTAAATTGCCGACTAGAAAACTAAATAACAGAGGATAGATCGTACAAGTATCATAGATGACAATTTAAAGGAAATTTTTGTTCTTTTAAGATTCACCATAATAATCCTGGGAAGGGAACTTCGACCGCTTTATATATTCACTTTTCATGCATAATTGCGTGGATACTAGCATCTATTCTTGTATATTTTCTGCTATGCAACTTTATGCATTTTTAAATGTATTATATTCTAACAAGAATTTTTTTTTTTTTTACTTCATTGCCTTCCAACATTACAAATTTAGGACATAAAAATTCCCTCATTTTTTTATTGTTTTAGTGATAAAAAAAAGATAACTTTTCATTTTTATTTTGCACATATTTTTTTCTATATGATTCTGCTGTGACAGCAGCAAGTGCCAAAAATGCCTGGAAAGTGATAGAGTGGGATAATGATGACAAAGTGAAAGAACATAAAATCTGCTATTTTAACAAACGTTCATCAACTTGTAAGACAGATGCAGAGCATAATATTCTATAAAATGGGTATATTTGCTACATTTATAATGATGTAAAACATCAAAGTTATACATTTATAAAACACATTTGCAGAATATTTCTTAAAGTTGTTTGTCAGTTTTAAAATGTTAGAGGAATATTTTTAATACTGAAAAAAAAAATTAAAATGTAATAAATTATCAAATGTAAAAATATCATTTCACAGATCAAGAAAGGTCTTTACCTTAAGGGCCATAGCAAACTTTGTCTTTTAATCATAAACATTTAACATAAACATTTTAATTATATTCTTGTTGACCTTTTAATTTATTTGTTCATATCTCTTATCAACACGGAAACCATCTTTCCTGCCAATGTCACTGAAATGTGGACCACAAAGTAATTATATATTTATTTTATGTTGTTCATAATACAACTACATACAACATGCCTTCATGTCAAACAATTTTATAAAAAGCGTGAAAATATCTTCGTTTGGAGAGATATTTTACACCCTTTTCCAAAAAATGGTAAAAGGGTATATATAGGTTTGTCATTCCATTTGTAATTTCTAGAATATTAATAAGCGAGCCATAAAGTATATATATTCTGGATCCTTATGCATAGGGAAGACGAATAAGCGATGTCCGTCTGTTCGTCTGTCCGTCTATCTGTAGGTGAAATCAATTCTCCGAAGCTCCCAGAAAAGCTAGAGACTTCGTTCTTGGACTGGTGGGTCAGAAATAGTCGAAATAAGATTGGTATTGAAAATCAGCAAAATCGAGCAGACGGTTTCAGAGCTGGGAGACTTAAACTTCATTTTGCCATACAAAATAACTACCGAAAACTAGTTTTTAATAATTTTTTATTAAATAAACTTATTTTATACTTCAGTATGAATAAAATTGGTACCTCTAAGTAAAAACAATTAAAAAAAAAATAAAAAAAATTAAAAACACGTTTCCAGGGTTGGAAAACCTTAACTTTTTTTGTTATGCAAAAGTAATTTACTAAAACAAATTTTTCCTTTTTTTCTATAAGTTAAGCATATCTAATGTTCTTAAAAGAAAGAAATTGATGTTAGAAATCAGAAAAACAAAAAGCATGATTCCAGGGTTGGAAAACCTAAGATTTTTGTGATATATAAAATTAACTACCGAAAATTAATTTTTCATATATTTTTATTAAATGAACTTATTTTATACTTTAGTACAAATAAAATTGGTAATTCAAATTTCAGTGTTGGAAAACTTTAGCTTTTTCTACAAAAGTAAGTTACAAAAACAAATTTTTCCTTTTTTTCTATAAATTAAACATTTCTTAAATTAAAATAATTGAAATTTATTTGCTGGTAGTTTATTTAGCATGTCTATATACGTATTTCATTGGCGCTTGAAAGAAAGAGATTGGTGTAGGAAATCAGAAAAATCAAAAAAGATGAGTTCAGGGTTGGTACACTTACACTTTTTTGATATATAAAAGTAACTAAGTCTAATTAATTTTTATCTTTTCCTTTATAAATTATATATATTTTACGTTTTAAAAAAAAAAAGTTTGGTATAGAAAATTATAAAAATAAAAACCACAGGTCCAGAGCTAGAAACTATGATTTTTTTTCTAGACATTAAAGTAACTAATTAAAACATTTTTTTTAATTTCCTTTTTTTACTTCACACACTTTCTATATTTTTTAAGAACTACTAGATTGGTATAAGTAATCAGAAAAATCTAACATTATGATTCTAGGGTTTGAAAATTATTATTTTTTTCTTTGTACATAAAAGTAAGTATGTGCTTATGTATGTATCTCTATACTACATAAACGCACTTTGGTAAAGGGTATATAAGATTCGGCACAGCCGAATATAGCACTCTTACTTGTTTTTTTTTATAATATAGAAGAAATTGCAAAATACGCAAGCAAATATTTAACAAAACTCGAATCACATTCTAATCCGCTTGCTCGTAATATTTTGAACTTTACTGCACACATCCGCCTAAAAAAGACGAACACAAGGGCTCTTATACTCAACACTCCAGATGGGACTACTTGATAATACTTTTTTTTTCTTTTTGATTATCACTAGTTATGTATTATTTATAACTATCACTTAGTTTATGTCCGACAGTGGTCGGGCCTAATAATTATATTTTAGATTTAAGATTTGAATACTTATTGTTAGTTCATATTTGAGGATACAATAAATAAGTACATGTATTAAAAAAAAAATAATAATAATATAGAAGAATACCCAAGTGTATTTATTTGACAGGAATTTTTGTTTGTTTTGTTGTTTAAGCACTGTCTATATAAATTTCGTGCCTGCTTAAGGAACTCTTCATTAGGATTCGGTCTTGTGTAGCAGAATCATCGTCGATGTACAATAACCATTAAAATGGCTACAACAAACACAACTTCGAAAAGATTTATGCCCTAATACTGTTCGACGATTATTTCGTCTAGTCTATGTACGAAAAAAAGCAGCAGTTTTGATTCTTTAAAACAATTATTATTTGTTGTCTATGCTAGAAGGTTCGTGTATTTGCTTTATGATTTTGTTCCAAACATTATATCCAACACATACTTTTTCATTTTTTTTTTCAAACTGATGTGCAATATTTTAATTTAATTTTGATGTTTTAAAAACATGGCAATAATATTTTTATTTTTCATTATCAAAGACAACAACCTTTTTTGAAGAAAATAATTTAGAGAATTCCAACACAAGAGCTCAAAAGTATTTTCAAACAAAAACGTCTTAAATCTTCTTACTGAATTGGAGCATTAATACGCTTCATTAACACAAGAGGAGCTGCAACACTAAATTATTAAAAAACGTGTAAAAAATAGAGTTGTAAAAAATTAAGCTTTCCTCTTTCTCTTCCTGCACCACCTGTCTTCTCTATCACTATCCCTTTTTCTAGTCATAGTAGTAGAAATTCATTGCCTGAGTGTTACTTCGCTTACTAAATAAAAAAAAATTTTCATATGTTTTTAAAAATAGAATCACATATAAACATATGCAAGTATGTTTAATAAGTTTAAAGGCCTCAAACAGTGGGTGATGGTCGTGGCCAATCTAAATGAAATTAAATTTTTCTTGATCTAGACCAGGGCTATTCAACCTGTGGTATGCGTACCACTAGGGGTACGGGAAATATTCCCAGGTGGTACGCCAAATCTTCGAAAATTTTAGCATTATTTTTTCATTAACTAACCAAGTAATGCAATTAAAAAGAAAACAAGTAAGAGTGCTATATTCGGCTGTGCCGAATCTTATATACCCTTTACCAAAGTGTTTTTATGTAGTATAGAGATACATACATAAGCACATACATAAAGTATAAACAAAAAGAAAATAATAATTTGAGATAACTTTTATGTACAAAAAAATAAATTTACAAACCCTAGAATCATTTTATTAGATTTTTCTGATTCCTTATATCAATCTAGTTGTTCTTAAAAAAATATAGAAAGTGTGTTAAGTAAAAAAAGAAAAAAGGAAATTAAAAAAAAAATATTTTATTTAGTTACTTTAATATCCAGAAAAAAAAGTTCAAAGTTTCCAGCTCTGGAGCTGTAGTTTTTATTTTTTAATTTTTTACACCAAACTTTTCCTTCCAAAACGTAAAATATGTATAATCTATAAAGGAAAAGATAAAAATTAATTAGACTTAGTTACTTGTATATATCACAAAAAGTGCAAGTTTCCCAGACCTGAAATCATCGTTTTTGATTTTTCTGATTTCTTACACCAATCTCTTTATTTTAAGATTTTAAGATATGTTTAATTTATAGAAAAAAGGAAAAAATTTGTTTTAGTAAGTTACTTTTGTACAAAAAAGGTTAAAGTTTTCCAACCCTAGAATCGTCTTTTTAATTTTTTAACTTTTTTATTTTGAAATACCAAATACATTCGTACTGAAGTATTAAATAGGTTTATTTTATAAAAAAAATAAAAATTTGTTTTCGGTGGCTAATTTTTTATATCACAAAAAGTGTGGGTTTTCCAACCCTGAAATCATACTTTTTGATTTTTCTGATTTCTTGTACTAATCTCTTTCTTTTAAGAATATAAGATATCTTTAATTTATAGAGAAAAAGGAAATATTTGCTTTAGTAAGTTACTTTTGTATAAAAAAATGTAAAGTTTTCCAACCCTGGAAACGTGTTTTAAACTTTTTTAAATTGAAATACCAATTTTATTTGTACTATAGAATAAAATAAGTTTCTTTATTTAAAAAAAAATTAAAATTAATTTTCGGTAGTTAATTTTTTATATCACAAATAGAGTAAGTTTCCCAACCCTGGAATCCTCCTTTTTGATTTTTCTGATTTCTTACACCAATCTCTTTCTTTTAAGAATATAAGATATCTTTAGTTTATAGAGAAAAAATAAAAATTTGCTTTAGTAAGTTATTTTTTATAAAAAAAAGTTAAAGTTTTCCAACCCTGGAAACATCTTTTTTATTTTTTGAAGTTTAATTTTTAATTTGAAATACCAATTTTATTCGTACTGAATTATAAAATAAGTTTATTTAATAAAAAAATATAAATTAATATTCGGTAGTTAATTTTTTATATCACAAAAAGTTTCAGTTTCCCAACCCTGGAAACATCCTTTTTGATTTTTCTGATTTCTTGCAACAATTCTTTTTCTTTTAACAATATAAGATATATTTAATTTATAAAAAAAGGAAAATTTTGTTTTAGTAAGTTACTTTTGTATAAGAAAATAAGTTAAAGTTTTCCAACCCTGGAAACATCTTTTTAAATTTTTTTTTACTTTTTTTATTTGAAATACTAATTTTATTCATGCTAAAGTATAAAATTGGTTTATTTAATAAAAATAAATAAAAACTTATTTCAAGGTAGTTAATTTTATATTTCACAAAAATCGTAAGTTTTCCAACCCTGGAATCATCCTTTTTATTTTTCCGATTTCTTACATCAATCGCATTCTTTTAAGAACATTAGATATGTTTAATTTACAGGAAAAAAAGGAAAAATTTGTTTTAGTAAGTTACTTTTGTATAATAAAAAAAGTTAAGGTTTTCCAACCCTAGAAACGTCTTTTTAATTTTTTTAACTTTTTTTTAATTTCTTTTAACTAGAAATACCAATTTTATTCACACTGAAGTATAAAATAAATTTATTTAATAAAAAAATAATAATAACTAGTTTTCGGTAGTTATTTTGTATGGCAAAATGAAGTTTAAGTTTCCCAGCTCTGAAACCGTCTGCTCGAGTTTTCTGATTTTAAATACCAATCTTATTTCGACCATTTCTGACACACCAGTCCAAGAACGAAGTTTCTAGCTTCTCTAGGAACTTCGGAAAACCGATTTCACGTACAGACAGACGGACAGACGGAGAGACGGACATCGCTTATTCGTCTTCCCTATGCATAAGGATCCAGAATATATATACCTTATGGCTCGCTTATTAATATTCTAGAGATTACAAACGTTATGACAAACCTATATATACCCTTTTACCATTTTTTGGTAAAGGGTATAACAATATGTTGTATTTGTTTATGTTTGATCCTAAAAGTGTACTTACGTATTTTTCATGAATTTCCATTTTTGTTATACCGAGCATTTCTGTTGTAGAACGACCCATATGCACAGATGTTCGCATGTTATATACATGCCTATGTACGTATATGGTCGTATTTTAAAATTGTTTGGATATTTATTGAGACAATACTTGTTTATATACATAAATTTTTTTTTGGTGGTACGCGAATTGTTGGTAATGAGTTTTGTGGTACGCGAACCAAAAAGGTTTATTAGCTCTGATTTAGACAATACAATGCTCCGTAACAACTTTCAATAATCTAGAGACACTCCTTATAATTTTTGTACCATTTGTACTGAACGGATGTACATAATTTAACCCTTTCAGTATGAAAAATTAATCAGTATTTTAATTGAAATTTATTTACTGGTGGTTAAGCATTGTCTATACATATTTTATTGGTGCTTTGCCAAATCATCAGTAGATTTCAACCACATATTTTGAACAGCTACAAACCTCTTATCTAATGCACATACTTTCAGAAACTATTTGAGAATTCACAAATAATAATATTTTTTTAATTTTTAAAAATCACAAAAAATGGTTAAAAGTTTAAAATATTATTGTCCCCCAATATCTGGCTTAAAACATATTTATGTACATTCAAAACTGTTAAAATTTAGTTCCTTATTTAAGTGATTCTCAGTGTATTTATGTATGTATGTACACATATATATGCATATCGTGCCATAACCGCCAAAATAGCTTAAGCGACATAATTTTCGAACCTCAACTTTTGACCAAAATCGATTATTTGCGATCGTGAATAGTAGATTTTCGTCAAGAAAACCAAGTCCAAAAAATGTGTTGCTTAAGCTATTTTAGCGGTTATGGCTCGATATGTTAACCTATATTTTATTTCATTATTTGCCTTGTTTAACAGAAGTGTTAATTTCAATTACACTCGTTGTTTTTAATGTCTCTGTTGCTGTTTCGTTTGTATATTGATATTGTTGTGTTGTTTTTTTTGCCGTTGGTTTTCTTGTTTGAAAATTGCTTTATCCATTCAAATTGTCCTTGACAATCTCGATGTTCTTGCTGTTATTATTGTTACCGTCGTCGTTGAGTTGACATGATTATTGATGAGCATTGGAAAAAATATATGAGCCCTATTATTAGTGGTGAGTATCAATATACTATATCATTTTGCATATGCAACGATGCAAGACCATTTGCACAAGATTGTGAATTGGGCTATGGTGTACACTGACCATATGTGCAATAACACATGTTGGGACTTTAAATTTTCACATAATACGCACACATCGAAAGACACATACTATACACACAGACAAGAACTTGAAATATTCATATATATATTTAAATTAATATTTATATTCAAAAATAAAAGGAAATATTCCTATACTTTAAATATAAGATCTTATCTTGTTGTATAGGAAATGGAAATAAATAAATGAAATTAAATTAAAGTTAAAATTAAATTAAAAGGATATATTTAATTTAAAAAAAATTTAACTCTAAAAATTCGACAACTGCAAAATCTTTCAAATCATTATGAGACAGTTCATAACAGATTTAATAATATCTCATTCAACTTACATTAATTATAACTCTTTAAGGCCAATTATTGGTTTACGAGTATTCAATATGTCAACCAAGTGATTTCAAAATTTATTTGCGCATACGGCAAGCTGCACCAATATCTTGCCCATTTGGGCTAATCAAATGCAACGCTGATATGGCAATCATGTGAAAGGTTGATATTAGAGAGCTGCATAAACAGTCTTGAAATGTATATACGTCTTTTGTTTTTTAATGTATGGTCGTAGCATGTATTCTACTAAACCAACAATAAATAATGTCCTTTAATAAGCGAAGCACGATGGATGTATTGATGTTCGTGTATATGAGTGTAACACTCAAAAGAAGTAGTGTTGATGCGTGTATGCTTGTTATTTGGCATATTGTACGTTTGAGTGTGTATGTGTAAGATGTAGATGGTAAGCTATTATGTGTTTAAGGGTGGTTTTTTAAAGCAAGCGCACACAACTAATGTCAATGCTAGGGCTGTCAGATATCGCGATTTCTCGCCAAACGAGGCGATTTTTCAACTTGTTTGGTGATTTTTCTGGCGATAAATAAATTTATTGGCGATTTTTCTGGCGATAAATAAATTTGTTGGCGATTATTATGGCTATTTTTTTAACAAAATTAAACTTTAAAATGTTTCTAATTTAAGAAAATTAGTTTGTTGAAGGAATAGTTTCAAAAATAAATCCTATCAAAACTCGTTTTCAAGAAGTTAAAACTATTTGATATTGACGATTTTTCTTATATTAGTTATAGTCATTTATGCGTTTTGAATTTGGATGAGAAAAATTTACAAGAAAATTTTTTTGGCGATTTTATTTCTAATTTTGGCGATTTTCTGATAAATTATAAAAAAATAAAAATTATAAAAATTTATATTAAAAAAGTGTTATGTGAAAACAAATTTATTATCAAATATTTACAAAGAAAAACTATATAAAACTGATTTTTGGCGACTTTTGGCGATTTTTAAAATCAATTTGGCGAAATAGGTCGGAAAAAATCTGACAACCCTAGTCAATGCATGTGTGCGTTAGCATGTGCGCAGAAAAATAAAAGATCAAACATACAATGTATGTGTGTATGCATGACATGCATGACGTTTGTATAAGCGCCCATGCGTATGAAGAAGCAAGCATCACCAATTTTTCCGTTACGAAGGAATTTCTTCTTTACTCCTATACCTACAACAACTGAAACAAATATCTTGCCAACAGTGTTGTTTAGCGTTCGTTTTAGAAGATTTCGCTATAGTAAAACATTTGAAAAATCCCTCATGTCTTAAAAGTTCTTGTAAGTGGTCTTGTGCAGGGGTCTAGTTGATGTGCAACCCTGTGCTAATATAAATGCGTAATTACATATTAAAGTTATGCATATAGGTGTAGCGTAAAACATTCAAATTTCAATAGCCATACAAATTAAAAAATTTATTCCCTTACTCAAAAAAATTATTGGAATAGGTTTGCAAATGAAATCGAATAATTACTCGAAATCACTCGAGTATTTGACTACTCGAATAAATTACTCGAAATGTATTTTATTATAAGCCAAAATCAAGGCTTAACTTTGTTAATATGTTAATTTAAATATCCAATAATTTTGCAAAATGATTCGAATAATCGGAAATTTTTTGTTTAAAGTACACCTAGAATTTTTTATTCTTAAAAAATAAACTATCAAATTTTTAATGCATTTAAGAAAAATACTAAACGGTTTTCCAATTCCTTTTAATATATTTTTAAATATTTGATTATGCGATTAAATTAATCGATTGATTTTTACAATAACTCCAATTAAATGCCTGCGAAAAATTTGAAAAATATAAAAATATTCAATTACTTAAATAATTGAAGGCGGAGTTTTCTATGACAGAAAAAATTAGATTTATGTACTAGAGCTTTATTTATCATTAGTAAAAAGGTGTAATTAACAAAAATTTCAAAGTTTTTGATTGATTAAACTACATGTATTGACAAAAACTTACACCTATGCAATTAAAAAGAACGCAGCGAAAGGACTTAGCAACAAGTTTATTTATTTACTTTTTTTTGTGTTTTGCTTCTCCTGGAAAATTATATTTTTGTTAGTTAGGCCTTCTTGAATTTAAGCTAACGATATTCTAAAATCAATACTAAATGTATGAATATTAATTTAATATTTTTGGTTATAAATTATTAATAAGTGCTAAGATTTTTCATTTGTTGTATTTACAAAATCTTTAAAAATTTTACAATTAATTTTAAAAATTTTTGAATAATCGATTATGTAAGATAATATTTGAATATTTTTTTTTTGTTTTTTTTTTTTTTGTAAAATTTTCCCAACTTTATTCAAATAAATTAGAAATTACGAGAGTTTTCCAATAATTATAAATAAAATTTCTAGTGCTCGAATACTCGAATAAATTAATCGAAAAGTTTTTCTTGTAAGTCAAAATCATAACATAAATTCGAAATTTTTTAAATTAAGATAACAAGTAAAAATTCCATTCTTTGTAACTTTACTCGAATAAGAAAATTATTCGAGTTTGAATGCTCGAATACTGGAATAAATTAATCAAAAGCTTTTTCTTGCCAATAGAATCATGGCATAATTTTGCAATTTTTTCTTAAATTTAATTTACCAGAAAAAAGCTTCTTTTTTGTAATATTATTCGAATATTCGGTCACAGAATAATTGAGTTATTTATGGAAATCACAAAGTTTTCGAATAATAATAAACACATAATAACGAAAGTTTCCCAATAGTTAAAAGAAATATTCGAATAAATTAATCGAAAACTTTTTGTTGTAATTCAAAATCATAACATAACTTTGTGATCTTTTTTAATTAATATTACATAATAAAATCTTCTCCTTTTTTGTAACATTGTTGGAACATTCTGGCTCTAAAAATTAGTTGAATAATTTTGCATTCTTAGTAAGAATAAATTATAAAATTCTCGCCTAACTTATGGAAAAACACAAAATTTTTCAATAATAATAAGCACATAATAAAGTACGTTTCCCAGTTATTAAAAAAATATTCGAGTACTCTAATACTCGAATAAGTGTCGATTAATTTAATTAATAATAAAAAAAATTAAATAATAATTAATTTTTCTTGTAACTCAAAATCATAACATAAATTGGCAATATTTTTAAAGTAAAATAAGAAAAAACTTTCTTCCTTTTTGTACTATTAATCGACTGTTCGGTCACTAAAAAATTAGTCGAATAATTTTGCATTCTAAATAAAAATAAATTACAAAATTTTAGACTTATGTATTTATGAAAAAAAAACACGCAAAATTTTCCAATTTCATTAAAATATTAGCCCTTAAATGCTCAAGGCCGCCGATTACAACTAAAAAAATATATGATATAGATCGTTGCAAACCAGAAAACGCTGCATACTCAGTTTTTCAAAAAAAAGTTTCTATTTAAAGATATTTAAAAAAAAAAGTGGTTGTATCTTAGAAGATACACTGAGCACTCTCCAGTTTATAATGTTCTAAGAAAAATAGAAAATAAAAATTTAAATTTTTAAAATATTTTTATTTAATTGAACTTAAAAAGCAATATATTTTTTAGTTTAATAATACATAAAATTCAGTTCACAAAAATACCTTAAATTCTAACTTAATTTAAGAATGTTTAGGAGCGATGGTAGTCATAAAAACAATTTTTCCCACGCTTAAACATAGATTCACCTAGCACTTTTGCAAAACAAAAAACGCCCGGAACAGCTTGGTAGTTTACATCTCCCTTTTTATCCACCACAGCAAAATAATCTATTATACCTGGTCTGGTGTTCATTGTTGAAGCTTGATGAACATTTTGTTTTCGAATTTTTTCTTCAACTTGTTTTTCAACAGGTGGACGGCAACGCTGAGCGGGATGATCCAACGTGGAGGAAAATAAAACTTCTTCCATTTCCAACTTAAAATCTCGTTTCTGATGTTTTTTGACATCTATTTTACATTTACATAGAAGACGATAAAATATTCTATTGGTCCACTTTGTGCTTCTCATCATAATTTTATAACGATCCATTGAACTTAGAATTTTTTATTCTGTTCCACCGATTAGTACCGATTGCAAGTATAAAAATTGTCAAAGTATACTTTGTAGTTTTAAAATCGAGGTACTTCACAAAGCAATCGAACAACTATGTTCGCTCAGGCCTGAAGATCAGGTTCTCCTTCGGCACAAATTTCAGCCGCTCCACCATAAATTTCAAATTTAAAAGCATATCCCATAGTATCGCATCTACAAAAAGTTTAAATCCCCATTTTTTGGGCTTATTTGGCAAGTTTTGCTTCATAAAACTTCCAATTTTAGTGGAGAACACGTGCTTGTCAGCACATAGCCTGCCCAGCTTTGGAACGGTACCAAAAGTTCTTTTAAGAGTTTCAATAATAGGTCGTAAAAGATAAAACCTGTCGCGATACCATAATCAGGAGCAGGAGCAGAAGTGAATTATTTCACGAATTTTGTAAAAACGCCTTCTGCTCATTTGACTTTTTATAACAGCAACGCCTCGATGATTTTTTTCAGACCAATATTCCCGTGAATTTGGAAGCTCATAATAACTCTTGTGGAAAAGAATTCCTATAAATTTACCAAGTCCGCTATTGTAAAATTGATTTGATCTATATTCCAGAATATTTTACATACTCTCTAACTATGTCCACTTCCAAGTTTTGTGGAAATAAATAACTCCAAACTTGGTATGGAGTCTGTAATTTGTTTATATCTTCTGGAAGATTACTGTCTGCTCCACATAGAATCTGTTTTTCACTAAACTATAGATCACCTTTTTCTATAACACTCTTTCCAAATCAGAAGATTTGGGATTTATTGTTATCTCACTAAATATAGAAGAAAACAAATTGGAAGAATTCAATGACAAAGTGTGTTCAAAAGAAGTAGATAGTGAGCATCATAATGAAAAAAGAATCATGTGTGGATGCATTTGAATCAATTTCATGCGCATTATCATTGTGCAAATTATCTTCATCAATTAATTGCACTTTAGATGCATATTGAATACTAGTTATTGTTCTTCTTTCCGCTGCTTGGAAATTCCTCATCTCTAGGTCGTCAATATCAGTCGCTTTTATCCGTGCTATAGTAGGAAAACTTTTCGCTATTGCACAATAATTTTCACACTTCTTCATCAACTTTTGCAAAACTTGACATGACTTTCCCAAAAACTTGTTGGTTAAATTTAATTGAAATTCCGTTAATATTGTTAAACGTACTACAAAATAAATGCACAATGCTTAAAAACAAACAATCTGCTTCTTCAAAGCTTAGCATGTGAATAAAAATAAACTATAAAGCAGTACAAAGTTTAAACAATAACGAATTTTTAATTTATTGGTGAGTGCTCAGTGTATCTTTAAAGATACAACCATTTACTATAGCTTCGTTGAAGGACGTTGAATCAAACTTATTTATTTTCATTTCTAACGGATAGCAGACATAAGGCCCAACTATAATATGAATAAGTTAGCTTAAGCAACTGTGCGGTTACATACATATAAAACGCACGTGGCAAACTATAATGTACTTAACAAACTTTTCGTCAAGTTTCGTCAAATGTCATTTGCTTAAGTAAAGTGCCAAACTGAACGCACATTCCGTAAGGAAATAACTGTTTGTGCGTTTTTGAAACTCAAACAAGCAGCAGCAGAAAATATTCATTGATTTTAAATATTTTTTTATTGTTTCTTATTTTAAACTCGGAAAGTAAAGCAAAACTTTTATTTTCATTGTTTGTTTTACAATACACATATACACACATACACATGTATTTACTTATGTATATTCACTGTTGTACTTTTTAGTAGGCAAAACAAATAAAACAAGTAATAAGGTGATGGATATAATGGGTGTTTTTTATTGGGGTATAGAACTTTACGTTGGCATCACTTTTTTAACTGGCGGCCATTTTGTCAGCTGTCAAGTGATTAATATTTAGTTTGGTTTGCCATTTCATCATGAACAGGTTGACAAAAGAACAACGCTTGCAAATCGTGCAAATTTATTTCGAAAATAATGGTTCAGTTCGCGAAGTTTACCGCAAGCTCCGTCCATTTTATGGTCGACATAATCGTCCATCAGAGCAATTAATTCGGTTAACCATGGATCGTTTTCGCACTACGTTTACTCTATGTGATAATACGCATCCGCAGAGACGTCGAACAGTGCGCACCGAAGAAACAATTGCCGCTGTAGAGCAAAGTGTTGAAGAGGACCCGAATGAATCGATTCGCCACCGTGCACAGCAATTGGAGCTTTGTCCATCAACTTTATGGAAGATTTTGCGCAAAGATCTTGGCTTGCGACCTTACAAGATCCAGCTTGTGCAAGAATTAAAGCCGCGAGACCATGCAATGCGTCGTGATTTTGGTGTATGGGCCGAAAATGAGATTGATCTCGATGCTGATTTTCATCGCAAAATTTTGTTCAGTGATGAGGTTAATTTTTGGTTGAATGGCTACGTCAACAAGCAAAATTGCCGCATTTGGAGTGAAGAGAATCCACATGAGACCCTTGAGACGCCATTACATCCACAAAAACTGAATGTTTGGTGTGCTCTATGGGCTGGTGGAGTCATTGGGCCATACTTCTTCCGAAATAATGCTGGAGAGTCAGTTACCGTTAATGGAGACCGGTATAGAGCCATGATAACCGACTATTTTGTTCCCGAATTGGATGGCATGAATGTGGATGAGTTGTGGTTCCAACAAGACGGCGCTACAGGCCACACAGCGCACGTCACAATCGATTTATTGAAGGAAACATTCGATGAGCGCATAATTTCGCGGAATGGACCTGTCAATTGGCCACCAAGATCGTGTGATTTGACACCATTGGATTATTTTCTTTGGGGATATGTGAAGTCGCTCGTCTACGCCAACAAACCAGAAACGTTAGGGGACTTGGAAGCCAACATTCGTGGCGTTATTGCCAACATACGGCCCCATATGCTCATAAAGTGGTTGAAAATTGGACCTGTAGAATTGGCTTTATTCGAGCCAGCCGCGGCGGCCACATGCCCGAAATCATATTTAAACATTAATGTCATAAAATTATCCTTCCAATAAAGCCAAATTGATGGACATTAAAACGATTTTCTTGTGTTTTATTTCAATTCAAAGTTATATACCTCTAAAAAAACACCCTTTATTTATATGTGAATTTTTAATAGATTTGGACATTCTCTCAAGTTAGTTTGATTGAATTGCATTCATTTATGAATTATGAGAAGAAACAAAATTAATACAAAATTATTGACAATACCTAGATGTGCAGCTGTGGCTAAAGAATACTTAAGTGCATGTAAGTACATTGTGGCCACCTAAAAGTCACATCTGAATTGTTTAAGCATTTGACAGACTTATCGTTCAATTCTGACATTAGCTTAAGCCAGCTTATTCACATTATAGTTGGGCCTATACTCTTACATTGCTTTTTATTTTTTTGAGACTCAATTTCAAATCTTCTTTGAAGTTTTCGCGTTGGAAAAATGCCGATTAATTTAATATGAAAAAAAAATATTTTTAATTTTCAAAGTCAACTAGGCCTACAGTTGAAAAACTATTCGTTGAAAAATAGTTTGAAACAAACATTTAATGTGTTCTTTGTGCATTAATGCTGTTTCTGTGCGATTTTGGTCTAAAGTAACACTATAAGAGTTATTTTAATGGTTGTATCTTTAAAGATACAGTGAGCATTTAAGGGTTAGGCTACTTAAGAAAATCTATGAAATTAATTTTTTATTGTTACATCCAGGTTCACGTAAATTTTAATAAAAATAATTATATGCGTCCCGGTGAAATAGAGCTTTTTTTATATAGGCCAGCACAACCAATTGTGTTTGAGATTTTTATTTTTAAGAATAAGGGATGCATATATTAATAAGAGCGATAAAAAAGTTTGCTGCGTTTGGAGTTTGGAGTGTCTTAAGCATTTTTTTTTCAGGCTGCCCCTTAAGGTATATAAAATTTTTGTGATACAATCGCCTAATAAACAGATATAAAACTCGAAAAAAGAAACCTAGAATATTAGGTAACACATTACCTAAAGCTTTAACTTATAATCCCAATTTAGAATAAAAAATATTATTATCCACTTTAATCAAACAATTCATATATTACAGAACGCTGCATTATGTTTTTATTCCTAAAAAAAACAAGTCATTATTTTAACTTTTAAATGTAATCAAAATAATTTTAGGAGTCTAATATAGGGTGTTTTTTAAGAGGTATAGAACTTTTAATGTCGTTTTAATGTCCATCAATTTGGCTTTATTGGAAGGATAATTTTATGCCATTAATGTTTAAATATGATTTCGGGCATGTGGCCGCCGCGGCTGGCTCGAATAAACCCAATTCTACAGGTCCAATTTTCAACCACTTTTTCGAGCATATGGGGCCGTATGTTGGCAATAACGCCACGAATGTTGGCTTCCAAGTCTCCTAACGTTTCTGGTTTGTTGGCGTAGACGAGCGACTTCACATATCCCCAAAGAAAATAATCCAATGGTGTCAAATCACACGATCTTGGTGGCCAATTGACATTTCCATTCCGCGAAATTATGCGCTCATCGAATGTTTCCTTCAATAAATCGATTGTGACGTGCGCTGTGTGGCATGTAGCGCCGTCTTGTTGGAACCACAACTCATCCACATTCATGCCATCCAATTCGGGAACAAAATAGTCGGTTAGTCGGCTCCAATTGCTGTGCACGGTGGCGAATCGATTCATTCGGGTCCTCTTCAACACTTTGCTCTACAGCGGCAATTGTTTCTTCGGTGCGCACTGTTCGACGTCTCTGCGGATGCGTATCATCACATAGAGTAAACGTGGTGCGAAAACGATCCATGGTTAACCGAATTAATTGCTCTGATGGACGATTATGTCGACCATAAAATGGACGGAGCTTGCGGTAAACTTCGCGAACTGAACCATTATTTTCGAAATAAATTTGCACGATTTGCAAGCGTTGTTCTTTTGTCAACCTGTTCATGATGAAATGGCAAACCAAACTAAATATTAATCACTTGACAGCTGACAAAATGGCCGCCAGTTAAAAAAGTGATGCCAACTTAAAGTTCTATACCTCAATAAAAAACACCCATTACTATTGTTTCTATTTTATTTTTAATGCTAGGATTTTAAATGTTTATTTTTTTTTTATTTCAAATCAATTTAAAACTTATAAGCAAGGTATTTGTTAGTATGTGTTTTCGTAAATATTTTTATTTTCGCTCGTCTGTTATTCTATTTCTTAATAGGTCTTTCAAAACTGCCTCCCAACTGCTTAAAGCTGTTTATGCAGAAACTAAATAAAACGATATCACTTTAATGTAACATCGCTTGATTGTCATTCACAAAGTTTATCTCTTATGCAAATGTTAAGCGTCTTTTGTGTACATAAGTGAAACATGCATAAATCTTTTCTTTATTATAAATGATGGTGGTGGGTTCACAGATGTTTCTCTTTTGAAAGTTGGCTTTAGAAAAATTTTGGAAAAAAAAGGTAAATTGAATAAAATATATTCATGCATAAATTTGCGAAAGCAATGTGAAGGTACAGTAAACACTCAAAAATATAATCCTTAATTATTTCAATGTAAGACTAAAGTTACACAAATCATTAAAGTTATACAAATTTTTTTGAAAGCTTTTAACATTAGCTTAACTTTTCAGTGGCACAGCATAAAATTGACGCAGGGAACTTTATTCTTGAGATATCGCAATTAGTTTCAAAATTAATAGCAAACCTTTTCTGTACAAACTTGATCACTATTTAAACATTTCTCTGGGAAACTTATTAATAGAAAAATATTTTGTCTAGCAAAATCATCATCGAGAGCAAGACTTTTTTATATATAGAATAGCAAAAATGTTATAAAGAAAATTCATTGATAACAATATTAGCCAAGTGATAGCAAAAGTTCTGTGCTAAAAGTTTAGAGTTAGCAGAAGCTTTTTATTTTACAGCTATACTCTTTATGCCACGACAAAGAAACTGGGATGTGATTTTCGTAACAAATATAATATAAACTATTACAGTGGCTCGTTTCTGTATTTCTGGCGTCGTAAAATTTCTCACATGAAGTGTGAAATACAAAATTCCATCGTTTCTCGATTTGTGAGCAAAAAGTGTTTCTGTATTTGAATGCGAGAACAGACAACACTGATTCTGTTTTTACTGCAATATTTCCAGCAATCAAATGTCAAACGAAAACATAATGTCACAAAAATATTATTTCAATAAAAAAAAAGAAACAATTAACAAGAAAAAGGAAATAAAATTATGAGCAAAAATATAAAATGAATGTAAAATCCTCAAAAGAATTTTTTTCTAATTATAAACTGTCTCTACATAAGACAATATAAAAATTCTAAATAAGAATGAACATATCGATTTTGTAATGAAATTTTAGTCCAAAAATTCGTTGCATATCTTTTCAAATAGTTTATTTTTTTATATTTTTATACACAAATTCAAATATTCATATGCTTTTGTACAAATTTGGTTGTTGTCGCACCAATTTAAAATGCGAGTTGTTTTGACAGTTCTTACGAGAAACTTTTCACAAAATATTGTTATAGAAACACTTTTTCTCACATCCTTCCAATAATTGCTGGACATTTATTTAAATGACAGATAGTTCTCGTTAACCGTGATGGCCAAAGATCAGTATATTGTTTTTTGTTTGCAATGTTTTCAAATTGTTTGCTTCGACTAACCGTGATTACCTCTATTATCCGTAATGGCAGAATTTTTTTTATTAACTCCAAATTCATACATACAATATAATAAACATGAAAACGGGGAATTCCGTTGTTTGCATACGATGAGTCAGAAGCATTTACAAGTAATTGGTTTAATTTTGAAATTTGAGAAGTACGGGTAGTTAGATTTAAATATATTTGTTATTCGATTAACCGTGAAAATCAGTTATCCGTAATGCTTCTGGTCCCGACTATCACGGATAATCGAGGCCCGACTGCACTACTGATTCAAGAGTGCCTTTTTTCAACAATACAAATGACGAATTGTACCGCAGAAAATGTTTTTTGATTTAGGGGCTGTCCATATATTACGTAACGCTGTAGGGGGAGAGGGGTGGGGATCGAGTTTTGTTATGATTTGTTATGGTGGGGGTGGGGGGAGTCTTTGAAAATGTTACGTAACAGAAAAATTTTAGTAATTGGTATGTTTTCTCATTTAATATGCCTTTCTCGTTTATTTGATTATCATTTATTTAATTGATCATACGTCTTACCTTCACATTCATATTATGTATGTATACATACATACATGTGCGGAATGTCAATTTTTGATATACGAGAATTCGAATTCGAATATTTAAAATGATATCCGCGAATACGAATATTTAAAACGATATTAAATTAACTTTGCTTTATTCTAATTTACATTGTAAATTTTACAAAAACACGAGCATATATATATACATAGATATGTATATCGTCCCCTAAAATCCAAAAGGCCGTAAGTACACTTTTTACTATTTTACAGGAGAAGCAAAAAACTTCATAAATTTATTCTAGTTACATGTATGTTAGATGCCAAATTGAATAATGAATAAAATCGGTATTTTTAAACATATGTGAGTAAAATTTTAGGAAAATATGTATTTTGGTTAACCACATCATATCAATCAAAAAGTCTAGTTTAAATTTTTTGGTTGCTACGACCTTTTGGATTTTAGGTGACGATATGTAAGAACCTATTTTTCAACCCAAAAAACATGAAAATTATATTATACATATACGAAAACGAAACGATTTTGAGTATCATTTTTGAACTTATCTTAAACTACTGACTTCTAAAAAGCTCACTAGATGACAATACATTAATCACATATTGGAGCTGTGAAAAGAAATTTATCAAATATGTCTGGAAAGACTATTAAAAACAGGTTTTAAAATTATTGACAAAACGACTATAAGAAACATATCACACCTTTTATCGTTTTCAAATTGTTTTTGTATCGAAAGCGTTTTTCATCACATACCTGAATGGCTTAAGTCCAAAGTTCATGTTTTGAGATATTAAGGGTTTTGTCTAAAATTAATTGTGCTTGGTTTTTATATACAATTCTTAGCCTCCGAAATAGATGCATATTCATTTAGAACAAAACTGTTAATTTTATAAAAAAAAAAAACGTTTTATTAGTTAATATTCGCTGTTCTTTAGTTTAGATGTTATGAAAAAATCCATTGTTAGAAAAATAAAAATTAAAGTTCACTTAAGCTATTATATTGAAAGGCAAAATAGTTTTTTATTGATGGTAAGTCGAGATAAGTGCTTTAGGTTAAATTGAAAAATGTGGAAAACCTGAGATAAGATAATTTTTTAAAAGCTTAGTTATATATAAGTTTTTTTTTAATGAAGAATAATTTGGATTGGACGTTAGTTATTGAACTTAACTGCCAGTTTATAGAAGCCATGTAAAAATTCTTGGCTGTCTATTTATATTGAAAACAAAAACAAATTTTGAGTGCTTTGTTTTTGTTTTCAAAATAAATAGGCAGGTGAGAATTTTTACATTTCTTCTATAAACTGGCAGTAAGTGTATACAAGTTTTTATACGCAAAGAAAAGATATGGTTGTAGAATGGTTGAGAAAACAACATTATGTTCTCAGGAACAAATGTGTGGTCGTCGTAAACTAGTTATTGTTATTTAAAAACATTTATTTCGTTACGATAAACAGAGTAATGTTTGAATTTAATAATTACATTATCACATCCATATAAAAGTGTGATATGGTTAGAGTTAAAAAATATAGTTTTGTTAAAAATTTATGACTACAACAAAATTTGTATTATTATTTAAAAATAATATGATGTAAATAACAATATAATGTTTTCCAAAACCATATTATGCTAAGTTTAAATAAAAATCTTTTTCAGAAACATCTATCAGTTCAGTATTTCGTTTGTAAGCTATCGGTAGTGTTAAATAAATGAATAAATAAATAAAGTATAAATAAAGTATAAACGAATTTAACGCACATCTATCTCTTTCTACAATAAATATATGATTAAAAAATAAAATAGTATTATTATATTAAATAATACTGTGGTCCTATTTAAAAATATTAATATAATATTAGAAAATGCTATGGTGAGTATCAATTATATTTTAGTCACATCTAACAATAGTGTTGTCATATTTACAATACTAAGATTATAATATAATTAACTCAGATAATATTATAATTAACTCAGATAATAATATTGGTAAAGTTTTTTTTCTATTAACAATAACATAATTTGACTGCAACCATATAATTCAATCATAGTATGTTGCTGTTTGATTATGGTTACCTCAACCATATTTTTTCTTTGCGTGTATGCTCAAATATTTTAATATTGATGTAGCTACCTAAAAAAAAAAATCAAGTTGAGGTAAGATGTTAAGGCTTACGTATTATTTTCCAAAAACACTTAAGTTAAAATATAAATACGTATAGTTTTATTAATAATGACATTTTAGTTGAGTGATAGATCTTGAAGAAGAGAATAAGAATATGTAATAAAATGAAAAAGCACTTATGTCAATTTAAGCCACAGATATATATAGACAGTTAAAATTTCTAAAGTCAGTGTATTTTTATACAGTCAGCAGAAATTGATACTAAAATGTAAAAAAATAAAATTAAAGGATGTTCTATCATTTAATGTAATTTTGACAACTTGCTGTATTTTGGAAACCGTAAGAGGCAAACTCCTGAAATTTTTAAAAATCAAGAAAAAATCCCGCCGTTATAAAATCGCCAAACCGAAAAAAAAACACCAAATTAAAAAAAAAATCGCCAAAATGAAACAACGTCAAAAAGCTCAAAAAATCTCTGAAACGAGAAAAATCGGCAAAACTTAAAAAATCGCCAAACCCGAAAAAACGCCAAAACTATATATTGTACAGAGCTGTAAAAGATTGCAATCAATTTAATTGCAATCACTTGATTTCACGTCACTGATTTCTAATTTTTTATTTTTTTTGAAACTAATTTATACATCAATTGATTGCAATCAAATTTGATTGCAATTAAATTTTAATTGCAATCAAAATGAAATCAGAATCAAAATAATCCTTCTCTTCAAACGAAACTCCTTCTTTTAGAAATAAATCTGATTTTGATAATTTTGAATTGCCAATAATGGTAATTTTTGTTTGGAAAATGTTTTAAAATTAATGAACATAATTTTTAACTGCAATCCGATAAGTTTTAAATATTTTCCACATTGTTTTTTTTAATGTTATGGTTGTTATCACTTTTCCCAATAAAGGCACGAAATTAATATTTTTATTTTCACTTTTCCGCTAAGATTTGCATTAGAATTTGTTGGTTTCCACCACAAATTTAGTGGTTTCCACTAAAATCTGGGGCTTTCCACTAATACTATGGAGGATCCTATGGCCCGTGCATTTTCAGAACAGAAAGGTCAAAACCGCAAGCTTAAACTCAACCTCTCTAAGCACTCTACAATATTTTATTGAATGCTACCCCTTTAGATTTTATTTCAGGCAAATTTATTGAAATCCTATGATTTCAACAAAAATTTTATTGCAATCAAATTGATTGCAATTAAATTGATTGCAATCAATGAATTCTAAAAAAAAATTATTTCAAAATGAAAGATTGTAATCATTTCATTTTGAAATCTGAAATCATTTTGAAATCAAAAGAATGAAATCAGTATGGCTGAAATCAATTTGATTGCAATCACAATTGACTGCAATTTTTTACAGCTCTGATTTTATATAAAGTTCACATAGTATTACATATCTAGTGTCCGTACGGAGCCCTTCGTGAGCGAGTCAGAATCGCACTTTACTGAATTTATTTTTAATTGTTAGTTTTTTTTTTAATTTTGGTGCTCCTCCTTCGTTTTGGTGATTTTTTTCGGTTTGTTAATTTTTTTGTCAGTGGTAATGCTTTTTTTAGTTAAGCGCTTATTTTTCGTTTTGGCGATTTTTTCGGTTTGGCGATTTTTTTATTTTGGGATTTTTATTTAAAATTTCAAGAGTTTGCCACTTCCAAGGTAAAGCAAGTTGTCTATTTTTTTTTTTAATTATTTAATTAATATCAGTTTAATATCAGTAATATCAGACAGACGGACATTGTAGCGAAAACAATAGGATCAATTTTCACCTTTGTTGCATGGAATACTAAAAGTGGCGACCACACTCACTTTGTCACACTTGAAAGCACTCTAAAATAACCCTGGACACAAATAAGCCTTTAATTAATTTCTTTTTTTCAGTTATTGGTAATTGATGATGTTTGATAAATCCCTTCAATAATATATTCAATAACATTAATTACTATATACATATGTACATATAAATATATTCAAATAAAAAACAAACTTCCTTTGCAATAAATCTTTAACCCTGCACACGTAACCCTCGAACGTATCCCTCTAAACCTAACCATTCGTCGTTTCGACGAGCACGTTTTGGGGCGTATAATATCGGTTCTAAACATATATATTTTTGTACCTGCAACACATACATACTTTTAGCAAGTACTTTGTTAGTAAATACAACTATATATTTCTATTCTGTTACAAGGATATTTATTATAATCCATTTTTCCAAAAAGCACTTTTTTTTTGAGATCACATTGTTATAAAATTTATATAAACAAACAAAACAAAAAAGCCTTTTTGTCTTTGGCAAAACTTAACTATAACACTATTGTCATTTAAAAAAATATAAAAAATTAATTTTTTGAAGCGCATTGTGTGCAGAAATCAACTTTATGCTCGCCAACACTCGTCGAAGCGACGAACAAGTTTATCATATCTCAATAATTACGTGCTTACGCGCCGAGTTTGGTTGTCTCCTGCAAAAGCTCAGCGAAAACTAAGTTGGCAAGAAATTTAGCGGCGATCGGTGCACGTGTTAAAAAGAAATAGCTATTTTTTCGTCCGGTGTTCGTCGTTTCGACGAAGGTTATGTGTCTAGGGTTAACGTTTTAATTTCAATGATTTACTACAAACCACTGACCTAAAAAATAAAGATTTTTCTTTCTCTTTAGATATAATTTTATAAAATATAAATTTTTTCATAGCATCTCTCAAAATGGGTGGCGGGCCATATTTTATTTAATGTCAATTTCTTTTTTTTTATAACTCAGCTTTCAATGAAAGTACCCTGTCGGAGACTACAAAAATAGTTAACTTATAGTTAACTTTTCTTAGACTGACTAAACGCTAGCTGCAAAGTCATCCAGAACAAACCCAAAATTAATTCTAAAGTTGAGTACGTAATCGAATTTGGTGAGAGCCAACAAATTTATTCTCAGCTACTTTAAAACTCATTTCAGTTTTATATTAACATTTTGCTGTTGTTATTTTAGATGGCAGCTTAGCCGAGTGGTGTGATGTTACATGTTCGAGCCACAGAAATTTTTCTTTTTTTTTAATTTACTGACTACCAAGTGATTTAACAAAGTCAACTTTAAGTTAGCTTAAAGTAGTGCCTAGTGAGACAATTGACTACCGCCTAGGACATCGCAATATTAAAATAGTCAGTTGATTACATTGCAAAGTAATCCAAGTGTAGTCAGTACTAGTTGCGAAATAGTTAGCGTAAAGTTAGTTTAAATTTAGCCAAATTTCCGATAGGGTAAGCACAGCAAAAAAAAACACACACAAACATGTAAAACTAATCGTACGGGAAAGAGTCTCATTTATGCAGCATGCAAATGCATGCAAAGGCGGCTGGTTAACTGCATGACAGCAGGACACAACTTGACCCAATAACTATGCTATAGACATTTAACCATAAATATTTGCAGCATTCTGTGCACAGAAATACTGCAAAGTTATGGCAAAGGAATTTACACAGACATTAAGAGGAATAAATTTACGTTTTTTGAGCAAGAATAAAAAAGGAGGACAAAAATAGAGAAATGAGTAATAGATAGAATGTACAAATAATGTACATATGAGATGTATTTTCTTGGGTGATATTATTAAATTATGTAAAAATTTCTTTAAATGTTTTTGAAGATGAGTAAATAAATGTGTAAATATTTTTAATTTAAAGTCTTGCATTATACTCGTATGCCACTAAGATTAGCAAAGTGCTGTATGTATAATTTTAGCATTATATTGGTGATTTTTACTACAATAAGCGGTATTTATTCGACTTTAATATTCTAAATTCTAAAGTCATAAAAATATTAAATAAATTCTTATATTAAATATAAATTCTCATATGAAATATATGTAAATTCCTATATTAAATTTAAATGAAATGTGTATGTACATATGTACTCGTACGTACCTTTTTTGTCACAATTGTCCGAAAATAATTTCTGAAAAGAAAAGAAAAATAATTAAATAAAACTAAAGTATATTTAATTGAAGTGCTCTATAAGTTTTAGTATATTTCAAATAATATATTGTTCATTTTCTACTCTGCATACTACATACATATGTACATATCGTTGCCTAAATATAGAAAGACCCATAGTCATATTTTTTTTAAATCGAGTTTTTTTTTTGTATATTTCGATAGAAGAACATTTAATGCATCGAAAAATTAATACATTGAAACGAATAATGAGTTAGGGCCTTCCTATATTAAGGTAACGATATGTATGTGTTTACATTAGGGTTTGGTAAACGTGAATTTCCGGGCGGGAAATTCCGGGAAATGTCTACCTGATATTCCCGGGAAACTTTTTGGATTTGGGAAATTAAAACTACGCGCTATTTGATAAATATATAGGCACATAGTCATAGTCAAAACAAAGTATACTTTATAAGTTTAAAATCAGTATTTTGTATGGCAATACTGGTTTTAAACTCTTAAAGTGTACTTTGTTTATGACTATGACTATGCGCCATAGACTTTTGTCAAACACATATTTATAAAATAAACTAACTGATAGTCAAATTTATTTTCATTCATATAAAAACTTTGTTTTATAATCCTGTTTTAATTTAATATCAAAACTTTCATTTTTTTTTTTTTTTTTTTTTTTTTTTTTTTTTTTTTTTTTGAATGATTGTATGACTAAATTTACAAGATGAAATTGTTTAAGTTATCTTTTAAATTTGATACTGATATTTAAACACTAATACCCGGTTTATCGATGTCGAAGGAAATTTTTCATTGTAAGAATTTCATTTAAAACAAAAACAAATTCTAAAATTTTGCTTATGTTTCAATTGTAACTGCAAGAAATAAATAATTCCTTCGACACCGATAAGCAAGCAGTAAAGAATATCCATTAATTTATTTTTAATATAAAATAAAAATGTGAACTGTTCAAGTTTATACGAAAATTTCATAAAACTGAAGTCATACCATTTTTCCTAATTCGTCTAACTTTGAGAAATTTATTGTTCTATTTGCAAACTGCATGAAAGTTGCATTTAGAAAAGGTCGTTTCAGACTATAAAACAAGTACAGGGTGGGCCAAAAGAAAGCAAGGGGTGTAAAAGTTTAATAACTTTTTTGTTTATTAACTTTTTTTTATTTTTTCTTTCAGATTATATAATATACAAAATGGAAATTTTTTTACACTAAGTATGAAAAATGATGTCTGATGGATTTAATTCAAGTTCAAGCTGATCTTGATCTTTCGTCCGATCACTCTCCGACGATCATTACAATTCGTAGTCCCTTAAGAAGTAACTTAGCTGACCCATATGTGAAGATGATCAATCGTGTTAATTGGCTGGGGTTCAAAAAATATCTCAGTAGTCATTGTACGGAAAACATTACGCTTAGAACATCCGATGATATTGAATCTAACATTACCAATCTCAGCGAGAATATTAAACAGGCTGCTGAACATGCCACTATCTCCCATCCGCAGACTGGGTTTAATAAAATTTATTCTACAGACATTGAACGTCTCGTACGTGAAAAAAGAAGAGCTAGAAGGGAATGGCAACAGCACAGATCACCACAAAATAAAATCAGATTTAAAGAGTGCACTAAACGACTCCAAGAGTTGCTTGCGTCTGAAAAAACTGCATCTCTTAAAAATTATCTGGAAGGTCTTGATGTCACACCAGCGTCTAATTACTCTTTGTGGCGCGCTGCTAGAAAGCTTAAAACACCCATTGAGTATAAGCCACCTCTACGCACATCTACCGGAAGTTGGGCAAGAAGCGATACTGAAATAGGTAAAATATTTGCTGAGCACTTAAAATCCGTTTTTACGCCAAACATATAGACTGGTGTTGCTGATTTGCCGAATGTAGTCGCTCTACCCCCTCAACACATAAAGTTTAAGACGCGTGATTTACAAAAATTAATTGCCGAACTCAACCCGAAGAAAGCTCCGGGTATCGATGGAATTAGTAACCAGATGCTTATGAACTTGCCTCGTATTGCAATGAGAATCCTATTATTCATATTTAATGCCATTTTACGACTGGAGTATTATCCACAACAGCTGGAAGCTTGCCAAGGTTAAAATGATTCCAAAGCCGGGCAAAGATCTAACCAAGGCTGAGTCATATAGGCCAATAAGTCTACTATCAACTATGTCAAAGCTTTTCGAAAAACTGCTCAAAACAAATTGTCCCCAATTCTAATTAGTAGTGGGTGCATACCAGACCATCAATTTGGTTTTAGAAGTCAGCATAGCACCATTGAACAAACTCACAGACTGGTTCAATTTATAAGAAGAACTTTTGAGGAAAAAAAGTATTGTTCTGCGCTCTTTATTGACGTTTCCCAGGCATTTGATAAAGTGTGGCATGAAGGCCTAATTTTAAAATTGAAGACTTACTTACCAATAAACATTTTAAACATTTTGGAAAGTTACATTATTTCCCGTAAGTTCACTGTTGTGGAAGGAGACTTTACGAGTAGGCCTGAAACTATTTCATCCGGTGTGCCATAGGGGTGCATACTGGGACCAGTTTTATATTTTATTTATACTTGTGATATGCCTGTGAGCAGTAGTATCCATACTTCCACATTTGCCGACGATACAGCCTGCCTTAGTATGCACGAAAACCCTGATGAGGCATCCCGCAAACTCCAGGAACACATTAGCCAGATGGAGCTTTGGTTAAACTTATGGAGAATTAAAGTCAATGAACAAAAGTGTGTCCATATAACGTTCACCCTAAGAAGAGATACTTGCTCCCCCATTCGGATTAACAATCAAGTTGTTCCTCAACATTCACATGTGAAATATCTTGGTTTACACCTTGATCGACGACTTGCATGGAAACACCACATTGACTCTAAGTTAACTCAAATGAAACTTAAATTAACTCAGGTACATTGGCTGATTGGTAGAAATTCAACACTTAGCCTAGACTGCAAACTTTTAATATACAAGTCGCTTTTAAAGCCAATATGGTGTTACGGAATTCAACTATGGGGCACTGCTTCAGCTTCAAATGTAGAGAAAATTCAACGAAGGCAAAATAAAATTTTACGCATGATAACATCGGCTCCATGGTACATCAAAAATTCAAATATACATCGCGATTTGAATATGCCACTAGTGACTGAAGAAATTGCAAAATACGCAGGCAAATATCTAACAAAACTCGAGTCACATCCTAATCCGCTTGCTCGTAATATTTCGAACTTTACTGGGCACATCCGCTTAAAAAAGAGAGATACACGGGCTCTAATATTAAACACTCTAGATGGTGAAGCTGCTTGAAAACACTTTTTTCTTTTTGTTGCTTATCGCTACTTATGTATTATTAATAACTATCACTAAGCTTATGTCCGACATTGGTCGGGCCTAATAATTTTTTTATAGATTTAAGATTTGAATACTTATTGTTAGTTCATATTTGAAGATACAATAAATAAAAAAACATGCATTAAAAAAAAAATTTAATTAAATTCATGTTGATCTAACTTGAAATAACTTTGATTCAACATTATTTTTCATTTTGATTTTAACATTAAGTAAATCTTAAATAAACGTGAAATAAAGTTATTTCAAAAGGAAAAATTTTCTTTGACAATAACTATAAATCATGTTAAATTAACATGAAACACATATGAAGCAAAATCATTGTCGAAAAATATTAGATTAACATTGTTTTAGTAGATTTTAAGTTGAAATTTTTCTGTGTGTATAAGCTGTAAAAACTCTGAGTTGACATTACTTAAATTTATTATAAGTGGACGCTTTTATTAAAATCCTGAAGGAAATATCTTAGGAGAAATGAAATTATTAAAATTAAAAACTTTTAGACAGACTGTGGCTCAAGGTATTTAAATTTCGGTGCAGCTAAGTATAATACTGTAACTTGCTTGTATAGTACTTAACGATAAGAATCCTGCTGAAAATTTTTCCAGAATTATGCAAAAATAGCAAGGAAAATTCTTAATAAAATGATTTGGAAGCCTTATTATAAAATTTTTTACAAATTGCGGCAATACTGCGTAACAGCTATGTACATATATTATATTTGCTTGAATTCACTTAAAAGTTTTCATAAATTTTTACTAAGAAGTGCTTTTGTATTAACTTTTATTTAAAAAGAATGCTTACACTAATAAAACAATCGAAATTTCGCCAACTTTCATTTAATAAATGTACTTAATCCAAAAAATTACCTTTTCCCGGGTATCCCGGGAATTTCCGGCAACGCGATTTTCTTATCCCCGTTTCCCGGGAAGTACAAAAGTCCGAGAAATCCCAAACCCTAGTCTACATACATATATGTACATATATACAACAAAACATCTTACAGTGTTCACATAACAACATATTTTGCTCTTAAGACACTTTTCATCACTATGACATAGAATATCTCCAACTGTGTGTAGATACTTACATACGTACTTGTCTCATACAACATCCTCATCAAATTTTGTTTTCTAGACAACAATAAATTAAACTGAAAAAACCTATTGTATTTGAGTGTAGTGTCTTTTTGTTAGTTTTGTTTGAGAGTGGAAAATTTTCAGACAAAAGTATATTTTTGGTCTAAATATAATGAAATGTCTTGTTATGACAGTTAAGTAAAAGTACGTATGAGCAGTTACAAATATTTAATAATAGTTTCATTTAATTTAGGCATTGTTTCATGGCAAAGAAGTAGGGTGTAGATAACAGTTCAAGTTGTTTTGGTTGTTAAACATAAATCTTTTATGTATTTAGTTTAAAATTCAAATAAATCGGGTTATCCAATGTAGACAATTTTACAAGCATAATCAAAATTTAATACATAAGTAAATACAAGCAAACATATTTATTGTTATGTTTTTGCTCTCTAGGGTTAAAAGTTACACTTTATTTACTAATTATACTTATCATATAAATTGAGAGGGTAAGTACATACACACAGACTGCGCTAGCCTTGAAACAATACTCCTTCTCTTCTGTTCACTCTGCCGTCACTCACTGTTGGTACAACAATAATGACTCACTGACTTTACTTCTAAATACGAAAAGGCATACATTACATCTACTTTGGTCACACTACCCTGTGTTTCCTATTTAACTTAATTTAAAACTTACTTATAAACACTGTTGAACGACTATTAACTACTTTCAACTCAGATTTACTTTTTCTTTACAATAATGAACTGAACTCTTAATAGACAACACTTCACAATAAACAACTGAACTGCAGACTGACTTTAAGATAAACTGAAATGCCAGCAGATGCTTTGCCCTTTTTATATTTCACACAAGGCTTCCAGAATGTGAGAGCAACATTTAAACAATCTCAGCAGCATCTCCAGTGCTTGCTTTGAATCGCGTCATTAGTTCATGTATTAACTATGTAATATCATTATAGAAGCAACCCTCTAGTCAGCCTAGAACCATATGTCTCTATGTCAATACTCTTTCTCCAACGACAATTGCACTAATTGAAATGTCAACATCTTTCCTTTTATGCGCTAGTAGAGGTACGTTAGAGACAACAGTTCTAGTGTATTTCTGGTTATATTGTCAATGAGCGCGTCAATAGTTTGTTTTTCTTTTTTTATGCTGTGCAATAATATTAAATAAATATTTGTAGACGAGGGTCACTAAAATCTACTAGTGAATCCTTGGTTCAAATATCTCTATATGGTCGTAAAAGAACTACCTTCGCAAAAATGCTAAAGTTACTGGTAGATTTTCAATGACAACCCTATGTTATATGTCAATAGGCGATTACATTGGCTGGGGTAAAGCTTATCAGTAGCACTATTGACAATGTCACTAGAAAATCACTATAATTTTACTATTGACAACGTGCGAGGAAATATCGATATTGTATACTAGAGCCCTAAAATTTACTAGTGAATCTTTGGTGCCAATGTCTCCATGTGGTCCCAAAAGAACTACTTAGTCAGTAGTGCTACAGTCTAGTGGTGGATTTTAAATGACAAGCTAATGTTATATGTCAATATATGATATAATTGGCTGTGGTACACCTTGTCAGTAGTGTATATATATATATATTTAATTAAATTGCACAGCATAATAAAAGAGAAAAACAAACTATTGACGCGTTCATTGACAATATCACCAGAAATATAATAGAACTGTTGTCTCTAACGTATCTCTACTCGCGCATAAAAGCAAAGTTATCGACATTTTAACTAGTGCAATTGTCGTTGGAGAAATAGTATTCACATGGTTCTAGGTCAGTAATAGGCTTTTTACATTGACACACATTTCAGTGAAACGCATGGAAGATGTAAAAAATGTGAAACATGCGTTCACATTGACAACATCTAACATCATCTCACTTGTCAAAAAGACAACACGTTCTGCATAGGTTTTGTTAAGGAAATTATAAAAAATAGATTTTGATGTAAAATTAATTATTGGAGTAGTTGTTGCTTTGCAAGAACAAAACCAATTAAAGTGCAGTACATGAAAATTATAAAAGATTTGCAAGAATAAAATGAAGATTTTTTAAAAGGTACATATGTATATATACTATGTATATACGTATGTCGTTTTTTCTTAGTTTTTGACCAGCGTTGCCACTAGTGAAAAAAGAAATTACAAAGCCGCAAGTCTAAAATAATGCAAAACCGAACAAAATAGTGCAAAAAAAATCTAAGAAAAAATTTGTATTTTCTTATTAGTTTTTTTAATGCATTGAAATTTAATGCGAGCTAATTTTTTTATATATAAAAAACGTACAATTGAAAATATAAAAAAAAAAATTCACTAATTCGTAAATATATACTTCAACGAAGAATAATTTACCACTTTCCTCTTAACATTTTGTCTAAATTTAATAATATATTTTTTGAACTAGTCGTTTGAGAAGAGGGTTATCAACCTTTTATTTTCTTAATTTAAACTCATTTAACTAGACGTACTGAGCGATACTTACACATTCTTTGGTTCTTTAAGCATATGTACATATTTACACTAAACTATTTTTTCCAATTTCTTTTCATAATTTTAAGCTAAAAATTTGCACCACAATTTTAAAATTGACGCTATGTATTAGCTGATAACTCATTCTTGGGGTATCGGTTTTAATTAAGACCAGTTTACTTAAAAAAAAACTCTTTCAACAGAAGCGTTTAAGAATGGTAATATCACAACTTATAAATTTGGAAAGAAAATATCGCCAGCACAGTTTTAACTTTGAGAAATTTTAGACCAATAAATTTCAAAACGTCGAATTTATCCTTAAAAGTGCATATTCACGATACTCATTAGCCCAATTCACAATCTTGTGCAAATGGTCTTGCATCATTGCATGTGCAAAGTGGCATAGTATATTGATACTCACCACTAAGAATTGTTAAGTGGTGAATATCAATATGCTATACTACTTTGCACATGCAACGATGCAAGACCATTTGCACAAGATTGTTAATTGGGCTATTGTCTAATTTTTGATAATCTAGCTTAACAAATGGAAATAGATTTTTATTTCAATGATTGTGCAAATTCTGATTATACTACATCAATAAAAATTAAAATGGTCATACGGAACAGTATTTTAAGCAGCTAAATTAATATAAATTCCCATAAGCATAACTCGATTTTGTCTGTTATCGCTTTATAACATATAAATATAAATGCCATTAAAGTCAAATAGTGCAAAATTACACAAAAAATTTATGGTGCAAAAATACTGCAAAAATATATAAATAGTACAGATTTTGCAATATTACACAGAAAGTGGCAACGTCGTTTTTGACACAACAATGTAATTTTGCTAGTGATGGCACTAAAATTAACGAAAGATGTTAGATGAAACAAAATGAGATAGGAACATCTTTTAAAGATGTAGAAAGATGTTGGTTTTTAGTACTGTGTATTTCTTATGGGAAGATGTTAACATTTTCGCAAATTGATGGTAGATGTTAGATGTGCGTCAGTGTAAAAAACATATAACCCGCAAGCCATAGCACAATTGTGCGGATGAAAATCACACACATGCTTATGCTCTTTCATTTAGTCGTCACTGTAGAGCTGCAAAACTATCGATAGTCGCTCCACTCGATAGTTTCGATAGTTTTATGTAAAACTATCGATACTATCGTTAGTATCGAATAGTTTTATAAAAGTTGCCACATAAACTACATTTGACTCGAAAAAAAATCCACAGTCCTCAACATTTTCATTAGTATATAAAAATATATCAAGCCTTTTTTTCGATTTTATCGTAAGCGGCACATTATCGAAAATATACTTTTTTATTGAACTTAAAATTTTATGGGCCTACCCATGGTTTAGAATTATCAAAATGCGAAAATTGTTGATAACTTTTAAGACACTAACTGTAAAGTTTTATCGTAAGAGACGATTGACGGCCGTCGCGATATCAGTACCACCAAAATTTATCTTTGTGTCGACGATGTTGAATTTATTAAGATACTTGTGACTACTATTTGTCGAATAACACTTGGATTTATAAATAAATTCATATACATACATATGTATTTAAGTACTTATGTATCAAGAAGCAGGGATGCGATGTCATATTTACAAATTGTACTAACTTTCAAAAAAAATTTTAATTTTTTCAGTACGATTGTACCTAATTCTTTATTAATATTTTTTTAACAATTGTACTTTTTAATTAACTAAAAATCAATTAACAAAACGCCAGAAGGTGCACAAAGTGTATTAGTTGCTGGGATCTGAATATAAAAGTAACATTTACGATATACTACGTTTATAACCTTTTTTTGATTCGATTGTTCACAGTCGATGCAAATAGTCGGCTTCTCTCCTTGGTACGAAAATAAAATTTCCACATTTGCAGATGAATTTGGAATAAATAACATTCCTCCAGCAATTCTTTAAGTACCGGAAAACATCGTTTGATTTACTTAATTTTCTAATAGCTTCGAGCTAAAGATTAACCCCCTTGCACAGAAAAAAATATCATCTAAATGCAACCAACAAAACAAATTGTTGACATTTAATTTAAAAATTAACAATCATCATTGTTGATATAACAAATTTAAATTTTTGTAGTCAATTAAATTACTCAACAAAATTATTTGTTAAATTATATCATAATGGAATGCGCACATGTAGAAGAAACAAGAAATCATATTTCGTGTGTATTCATCATTTGCGTATTTAATAAAGTGTTGCTCTTTAGCTAAGAGGTAAGTGAGTCAGTTTATTAGTGTTGATGTTGCCGGTTCAACTCCGCCCAAAAACATTTAGTGTTTTTCGCAGACAAGCAAAAAATCGTTTCGAGGATTGTGATTGTGTATAAAAAGCTTGTTAGTATAAGAATTATGATACAGAAATTCAACAATTCACATTGTTAATATAACAATAACTTTAATTGAAATAACTTTGAAATCTAACAAAAATAAATGTTGAAAAAAAAATAAATTCCAACAAATTATTTGTTGATATATTTAATTGAAAATATTTTTCAGATTTTCCTTCAAATTACAATTTCATTAATTGTATTTACAAAAATCGTTGTAGGTTCAAAATCAATTAATTATTTAATTGATATAACAAAAACATTAATTGTATTTACAAATCATTTTTTTCTGTGTGTGCAAAAAAATAAGTGAACGTTAAAACCGGTTTTTCTATGGAAATTTTTTTAATGTAGATTTCAAGCACGCATAATTTTTTGCATAATGGGGTTAATATATTTTAATGCTATTTTTGGCTTGTAATATAATATAAAGAGATTCCAGTAGTGCTAAATGGGTCATTGCGGTGGTGCTACGGTACTTTTGGCATTCAAATAGCGCTAAAATTATACAATTGTACCAACTTTTCCATCGCTGTACAAAAGCTTAAATCAACTACGGATAATTTGCTTCAAAGCTGCCGGCTACGGTTTACTGACTTACATTATTTTTACTCTTTTAATTACTTGTTTTTTTTTGCCGATAGTATCGATAGTGGAAAAAACTATCGATATTTCATTTACAACAAAACTATCGATACTATCGATAGTACTATCGATTGTTTTGCAGCTCTACGTCACTGAGCAAGCGACGAATATAAGTTGTGCACGCATGTTTTAATTTTTTCCTGGTTTTTTGTTTAGTTTTTTTGAGCACACGGAACTAAATTAAAGTTCAAATTTAATAAATTTCTACAGACAAAAAATTGATAATATAATTATGGAAGCTGGGAAATATTTCGTGATTAAAAATGTTTTTGGCAGTACGCAATGCATTTTATGTTATGAAACATTAAAAAATAATAGGGAAAATAGATTAAAAAGGCATTTTAATAGTATCCACAGATCTGTAATAAATTTAATTTTGAATTTATACACTAAATTGTTGAATGGTTATTAAATTTTTATTTTTTATTTAATTTTTTATTAAATTGCTTATTTACAAACAAAAAAATTCAAACAACTAATAACCACATCATGTATTTTACATTACAAAAGTTTTCTTCAAGTGCAAGTTTATTTTACACTAATTTTTCTCACCAATACAAACATATTTTATTTTGCGGGACACTGTTCTAGGTTGACTAGAGGGTAGTTTTTATGTTTATTTATAAAAAAAAGCTTGTGTGTGCTACGCATGTGGATAATTATTTTTGCTTACCAAATGTTTTTTATAAAAACATAGACACTAGCTCTGTTCGCCACCTGAAATCCAATAGGCTGCAATTGATAAAAAAAAAGTTAAAAAAATGACTTTTTGGTTCATGTTAATGACAAAAATACATATTTTTATACCCTTTACCAAAAAATGGTAAAAGGGTCTATATAGGTTTATCATTCCGTTTATAATTTCCACAATATTAATAAACGCGCCATAAAATATATATATTCTGGATCACTATGCATAGGGAAGACGAATAAGCGATGTCCGTCTGTCCCTCTGTCTGTGTGTCTGTCTGTACGTGAAATCGGTTTTCCGAAGCTCCTAGGAAAGCTAGAGACTTCGTTCTGGTATGTCAGAAATGGTGCAAAAAAATATTGGTATTGAAATTCAGCTAAATCGAGCAGATGGTTTCAGAGTTGGAAAACTTAAACTTCATTTTGCCATACAAAATAACTACTGAAAAGTAGTTGTTATTATTTTTTTATGTTCAATGAAACTATTTTTTAAGCTTTAGGTCAGTAAATTTTATATATTTTTAGTTTTATATCGATATTTCGTTAACCTTTGGTTAACTTCTTCAGGATTATATTTATTTTATTTTTTGGTAATTAGTTTTTGTCTTTTTTCCTAAAAAACTAATTACCAAAAAATAAAATAAATATAATCCTGAAGAAGTTAACCAAAGGTTAACGAAATATCGATATAAAACTAAAAATATATAAAATTTACTGACCTAAAGCTTAAAAAATAGTTTCATTGAACATATAAAAAAGGTCGAAAAATTAGATAAACAATTTAATTATTTTTTTATTGAATAAACTTATTTTATACTTCAGTATGAATAAAACTAATATTTCTTAATAAAAAAAAATTAAAAAAATTAAATAGACGCTTCCAGGGTTGGAAAACTTTAACTTTTTTTCTTATACAAAAGTAACTTACTAAAATAAATTTTCTTTTTTTTTCTATAAATTAAACATATCTTGTGTTCTTAAAAGAAAGATATTAATGCTAGAAGTCAGAAAACCAAAAAGGATGAAACCAGGCTTGGAATACCTACAATTTTTGTGATATATAAAATTAGCTACAGTAAAATAATTTTTTATTTATTTATATTAAATAAACTTATTTTATACTTCACTACAAATAAAATTAGTATTTAAATTAACAAAAATTAAAAAATTAAGAAAGTTGTTTCCAGGGTTGGAAAACTTCAACTTTTTTTATACAAAAGCAGTTTACTAAAACTAATTTTTCCTTTTTCTTTACAAATTTAACATATCTTATATTCCTCAGAGAAAGAGATTGGTGCAAGAAATCAGCAAAATAAAAAAGGATGATTCCAGGGTTGGGAAACTTACACTTTTTGTGATATAAGCAATTAACTACCGAACACTAATTTTTATTTATTTTTTATTAAATAAACTTATTTTATGCTTCAGTACGAATAAAATTGGTATATCAAATTATAAAAAAAATAAAAAAAAATTAAAAAGACGTTTCCAGGGTTGGAAAACTTTAACTTTTTTTATACAAAAGTAACCTATTACAAGAAAGTTTTCCTTTTTCTCTACAAATTAAAAATATCTTATATTATGAAAAGTAAGAGATTGGTGTAAGAAATCAGAAAAATCAAAAAGTATGATTCCAGGGTTGGAAAACTTACACTTTTTGTGTTATTTTATATACCAAATAACTAGGTCTAATTAATTTGTTTCTTATTCTTTATAAATTATATATATTTTACATTTTGGAAAGAAAAGTTTAGTGTAGAAAATTATAAAAATAAAAACCTTAGCTCCAGAGTTGGAAACTTTGAACTTTTTTTTCTGAATATTAAAGTTACTAAATAAAACATTTTTTTTAATTTAATTCTTTCTTTTTTCACTTAACACACTTTCTATTTTTTTAAGATTTACTACATTGGTTTAAGGAATGAGAAAAATTTTAAATGATGATTCTAGGGTTTAAAATTTTTTTTTTTGTTTATGTTTGTGCTTATGTATGTATCTCTATACTACCTAAACGTACTTTGGTAAAGGGTATTTAAGATTCGGCACAGCTGAATATAGCACTCTTACTTGTTTTTTGATTTTATTAACGGAATTGGAAAGGCCGTGACTACATTGCAAACAAATGCGCATACTTAACATAAGTTAAAAAGAAGTTACAACACTATCATGGTATAATTATACAGGTGTCTTTGTAAGCATTTGTTATATAAAAGTATGGCATTCATAGCTATGTAAAGAACGGAAGAATGTCAAAAGCACAAAAATAATTGTACCAAAACGAAAACAAAACGAAGTTGTTGACATTCTACAGCTACAAAATACATAGAACAAAAAATTATCAGCTGAAGTAGCGCTGCCACCTGGTTATATGCACCTTGAACATTTTAATATAAAAAATATTATAACAAAGGTGGCATCCGTGCTTCTTTCAAATTAAATTTGTTTTTTGAATATATTTTATTCCATTATTTTTTGTATTTTGTTGTTAATTTTATAGAATCTAGTTTTCTCTAATTTTTTGTAAATAGTTGAAATTAATGTTGTATATTTTATATTTAAAACAAAAGGAATAGAAAGTAATTTTATTGTAACTCTTATAAAAAAAAAATTTAATTAAATCAAATCACTTACGGTTTTTTGGTTTTAGAAAAAGCGATTCCATAAAGCCGTAAGTACCATTCGGAAAAACCGACTATTGTTTGCTTATTTTTTTTTTACTGGACTTTTTGGCTATTAAAAAATAAATAGTATTAAATTTATAAAGTTTTAGGGGTTATACAACAAATTTTTTTTCTTCTTAAATTTGTATGCTTCTAACCGGAATTCTAACTGATAAAAAAAATAAAATAAAGGTGCCTTGATGTTTGCTCAAGTCCTAAATAGAGAACCTAAAATTTTTTCAATGAAAATGAAAATTAAGTTTTGATGCTTAAAAAGTGATTAATTAAAGTGATTCTTCTGTTATAAAATCTTTGCTGTCCTTGTAATACCCCAACGAAGGTTTGAGTGATAGAATTTACAAGACAACATTTCATTGTCGCTTTAACAATAGATTTCAAGCACACATTTTGAACGGTCACAGGCCTCTTATCTTAAAAACACACTTTCATAAACCATTTGAAAATTCACATACAATAGTATTTTTGTGATTTTCAAATATATTATTAAATTACTCGTTAGTCCCAGTTGTGTTCCCAGCACAAATTTGAAAAGTTATTAAAAAAAATTAAAAAGTATTTACACTACCAGAAATATACAAAACGTTAAAAAAATCGCCCATCCTACTATTTTCGGTTACAAAATGGACCCGGTTTTTTAGTTTAAAATCGATTTCCATCGCATGCCTGCATAAATAAGCTTCATTTAAATTAAATAAATAATTCGAAATGCCTAGGCATATTTTATTATCCAACTTTAAAATGACATTTTGCAAAATAACAAAACAAAAATAATTTAATATTATTACTTTCATATCTATTCATCTATAGCCAAAATAGGCTGTCCCAAATAAACTCAAATTAAATTACAAAACAATAGAAAAGTATGCGAGATAGGAAAAGGGAATTATTTAAGATAATACAAAAGAAAAAAAGTTTTCAAAAGTATTTAAATGATTTTGCCTTTTTATATTTGTTGAAGCTGAAACTTTTTCAATCTGCTTTTGCATTTATTTTTAAATTTAATTGGTTTGAATACTTATTTTTTTCTAATTTCTTGTAACCTTTTTCTGGGTTAAAAGATTTAAACTATTTAACTATTTATTTCCGTAGTAATAAATTATTTTAAAGGACAAAAGAAAACACAATTTTCCAAAACAAATATTTTCCTATTTATTATGTATTATGTTGTGTTATGTTGGCAGCTAAAAACTTCAATGTTTTGTACAGTTTGAGCCCCTGACGTGAAAAAATTTCAAAAACCCACTTAACTGCAACATTTGGTGCTTGTTAATTTCGCCCCAACGGCCCTATTTGATGAAAACAAAAGAAAAAGAATTAATAAAAAAATATAATTTGTGTTGTTATTGTGCATGCTTCACTTTTGCTAAGACTCGAATAAAGGAACTACAAGACATCATATGATTTCCCAAAATACTCAAATATTTATTAAGTGACAATAAAAACAAAACACTTTTATATCAAACAAATTTGGCAAATTAAAAAAGTATTTTTAAAAATCAATTTCTCTCTTATGAGTTTATAGCAGACTAAATACAAACATTTCTTTCTAATTTTGTTTTGTAGTTAAACGCAAGTAAGAGTGCTATATTCGGCTGTGCCGAATCTTATATACCTTTTACCAAAGTGTTTTATGTAGTATAGAGAAACATACATAAGCACATACATAACGTATAAACAAAAAGAAAAAAATAATTTGACCTAGTTACTTTTATGCAAAAAAAAAATAAATTTATAAACCCTAGAATCATTAAATTAGATTTTTCTGATTCTTTATATCAATCTAGTAGTTCTTAAAAAAATATAGAAAGTGTGCTAAGTAAAAAAGAAAAAAGAAATTTAAAAAAAAGTGTTTTATTTAGTTACTTTAACATCCAGAAAAAAAAGATCAAAGTTTCCAGCTCTGGAGCTGTGGTTTTTATTTTTATAATTTTTTACACCAAACTTTTCTTTCCAAAACGTAAAATATGTATAATCTATAAAGGAAAAGATAAAAATTAATTAGACTTAGTTACTTTTATATATCACAAACAGTGTAAGTTTCCCAAATCTGAGATCATTTTTTTGATTTTTCTGATTTCTTACACCAATCTCTTTCTTTTAAGAATTTAAGGTATGTTTAACTTATAGAAAAAAGGAAAAATTTGTTTTAGTAAGTTACTTTTGTACAAAAAAAAGTTAAAGTTTTCCAATCCTGGAATCGTCTTTTTAATTTTTTTAATTGTTTTTTTTTTATTTTAAATACCAATTTTATTCGTACTCAAGCATAAAATAAGCTTATTTAATAAAAAAAATAAAAATTAATTTTCGGTAGTTAATTTTTTATATCACAAAGAGTGTAAGTTTCCCAACCCTGGAATCCCCCTTTTTGATTTTTCTGTATTCTTAAAAACAATCTTTTTTTAAGAATGTAAGTTAGGTTTAATTTATATTAAAAAATGGAAAAATTTGTTTTAGTAAGTTACTTTTGTATAAAAAATAAGGTTTTTCAACCCTGGAAACTTCGTTATAATTTTCTTTTTAATTTGAAATACCAATTTCATTCGTACTGAAGTATAAAATATGTTTATTTTATAAAAAAAAATAAAAATTAGTTTTCGGTAGTTAATTTTATATATCACAAAAAGTGTAAGTTTTCCAGCCCTGGAACCATTCTTTTTGATTTGTCAGATTGCGTACACCAATATGTTCCTTTTAAGAATATAAGCTATGTTTAATATATAGAGAAAAAGAAAAAATTTGTTTTAGTAAGTTACTTTTGTATAAGAAAAAAGTTAGTCTTTTTCATGTACTAAACTTTTTTTTTTAATTTTTAATATCAATTTAATGTGTACTGCAGTATAAAATAAGTTAATTTAATAAAATATAAAGAAATAGTAAGACCTAGTTACTTTTATATATTACAAAAAGTGCAAGTTTGCCAACCCTGGAATCATCCTTTTTGATTTTTCTGATTTGTCTAAGATATGTTTAATTTATAAAGAAAAAGAAAAAAATTTGTTTTAGTAAGTTACTTTTGTATATGAAAAAAAAATTAAAGTTTTCCAACCCTGGAAACGTCTTTTTAATTTTTTAAACTTTCTTTTTTAATTTGAAATGCCAATTTAATTTGTACTGAAGTATAAAATAAGTTAATTTAATAAAAAAAAATATAAAAATTAGTTTACGGTAGTTCATTTTTTATATCACAAAAATTTTAATTTTCCCAACCCTGGGATTATCCTTTCTGATTTTTTAACCCAATCTCTTTCTTCTTAGAATATAAGATATATTTCATTTATAGAAAAAAGGAAAAATTTCTTTTAGTAAATTAATTTTGTATAATTTTGTATAAAAAAGTTAAAGTGTTCCAACCCTGGAAACGTCTTTTTTATTTTTTTTTATTTTTTTATATTTTTTTATTAAGAAATATTAATTTTATTCATACTGAAGTATAAAATAAGTTTATTTAATAAAAAAAAAAATAATAACTAGTTTTCGGTAGTTATTTTGTATGGCAAAATGAAGTTTAAGCTTCCCAGCTCTGAAACCGTCTGCTCGATTTTGCTGATTTTCAATACTAATCTTATTTCGAGCATTTCTGATCACCAGTTTAAGAACGAAGGCTCTAGCTTTTCTGGGAGCTTCGGAAAACCGATTTCACGTACACACAGACGGACAGACGGAAATCGCTTATTCGTCTTCCCTATGCATAAGGATCCAGAATATATATACTTTATGGCTCGCTTATTAATATTCTAGAAATTACTAACGGAATGACAAACCTATATATACCCTTTTACCATTTTTTGGTAAAGGGTATACAAATAAATACCGAAAATAATTTTTCAAATCTTTAATGTCCTAAATTCAAAGAACAATCATACTTGTTAAGCCTGCTAAATGCTAAAATGAAAATAATTTAGTTGAAAGAAATAAACAAAAATAAAATCAAAGATTTGCCCTTAGTCACTTCACAATCAGAGGGTCATATAATATTTATAAACTTTTCCTTCACTAAGGCATGAAGGTTTCAATATTATACATCTTTTATTTCCCTTGGGAATGATAAACGATGGCATAAGCTTCAACACACAAAACGTTATAAGAATTTAAGCAGCAGCATTGTTCCTAGTATATGGGTGTAATCTGTAATTCGAATATATAAAGTAAAGGTATTCACGTCAAAAGTTGCTTTGTTAGGAAAAATAATAACTGCAAATTTTCAAAAAATCTAATAATCACCACAAAATAAGCAGGTTCTAGGTATGTAAAGCTGGATTCACCCATTGTTTCCGAACAAAATTTTTGTCCGCACAAAAATTTTTTGTTATATGTAGTTTGACTTCTCTCTTCTTGAGAGAGAGAAAATATTTTTTGACGAACAACTCTCAGTTTGAATTGGTTTAATTTTATATTTTTTTCGGACAAAATCGAACTGAGCTGCCAAGTATTTTAATTTTTCAGCTAACGTTGAACGGAGCTGACACATCATCTTATATATATATAATATATATAAAAATCAAAAACACGTTTATTTATTAGGGGTGAACTCTTCAATGCCCCAACAGATTTTCGCCTTTCACCCCACAAAATATTTGTAAAAGACCGGCGCGTGTTTTTATATATATTCTACCCCGGTAAATGCTACGCCCCTTTCAGATATAATGATTTTAATGACATTTTTAACCGACTTCAAAAAAGAAGGAGGTTATCAATTGTATTTTTTTCTTTCTTTTTTTATATTTGTACACGCATAACTCGGTCATTTTTAAACCGATTTTCGAAAATTTTTTTCTTTGAAAGGGTTTGCCTGCAGTTGGGTCCCATAATTTTTGTTCGAAAATCGGAAAGGGAAATTTGCTCCCCTCTGGCTTAACTCGGTCATTTATGAACTGATTTTCAAAATTCTTTTTTCGTCTTGCCTTAAGTTAGAACTTATAATTTTTTACGAAAATCGGAGGGGGAAATTTTCTCCCCTTATGCATCATAACTCCGTCATTTGTGAACCAATTTTCAAAATTGATTTTTTATTTAAAAGAGTTCGCCTGCAGTTTAGTTCCATAATGTTTTTTAATCGGTGGGAGACTTTGCTGCCCTCCCCCCCCCCCCAAAAAAAAATACTACGTCATATATAAATCAGTTTAAATTAATATCGTTTTAATTTTTTTTTTTTTTTGCTTAAAAAGGGCTTGATTGCAGTAAATGTAAAAAAGGAAATAAGTAAAAATGTAGTGTATGAATTTAGATATTTCAAAGGTAGCAGGGAATCTTCATGATTTTGGGAGAGAAGAATTGTTTTACTCTAAATTTAACGCGTGCGGGCCACGGGCAGTAATGAATAGATAAAAACAACTGGATAGAATTTAATCATTTTTTCAGTGAATGACATACGTTATATATTTTATACCCGTGCGAAGCCGGAGCGGGCCGCTAGTGTTATATAAATAATAAAAGTACAGAATATACTTGTATTAATTACAACAGAAATAAAGCAAAATTGTAAAATAAAACATATACATATGGAGTTGAACGAAAGAATTGCATTAAACAATTAAAAAGACACAGGGAATTGTAATCATTTGCCGATGTGCTGCCACTGGTAAAATTAATATGCATCGTTTACACACGTATTTCATATGGTAGCTTTGATTTTCCAGACAAAATGTTCGAAATAGATCAATCGTGCTGCAGAAAACTCTCAGTAAAAAATTTTTTGTCTGGACAAAAATTTTGTTCGGAAACAATGGGTGAATCCAGCTTACGTGTAAGGGCTCAGTTAGCCGACTGCAACGGTAGGAAACAGCTGATCGATATTGTTATGTGAAAATTAATGTATAGATTCTTACGTTCCGGTTACATCTCTATAACCATTGCAATTACTTTTCACATAACAATATCGACCAGCTATTCCTTACCGTTGCAGTTACATTCCATTAAAGTCAGCTAACTGAGCTTTAAGACGATTATAGTAAATTTTGTTAATTCAAAGATTTATTTAAAACTCAAAAAATATTATAAAGTTTTACAGCCTTATTCAAAAAAATATTTTTCTTGAGCTTTAAAGTTCATAGCAGCTACCAAGTACTTTAAGGTTAACATTGCTTTGTTTTAAGAAATTGTATTCAAAAGTCAACTTTAATTATTTTGTGATTTAATAATAAATTCTGGTAACACCACCATATTCAACAACCATTTCACAGCTTATGATGTACAACATCGAATACAATTTCATTCGAGTATTCAAATAATTTTTTATTTTATTAAATACATTTTTATTATCTTGAAGTTAAGCAACCTAATTTATAAAATATAAACTTCTGACATGGAAGCAAAACAGATAAAGATATTTATGAAGTAAAAGTAAAAAAAAAATATGATGAACATAGAAAAACTATCTCAATTTATTTTATTCGAACGAAATGAGTATTTGAATATGCAGCTTTTTTCGATTCCTTTTGTTTGAATGTAATTACATCACTAAAACATTTTTGTATAATTGTATTTATTTTAATATTTTTTTTATGGATTTTGCTATGTATTTCAAATCAGTTGGATAATTTAGTGATGTTTTCCATCACATGACAAAACTAATAAATTTAAAATAAGAGCTAGCACTTTTAGCTTCATTTTCAGATGTAACATGAACCAATATGTGCTATATTAACAAAAATATTTGAGGTACAAAATACACATTTTGGAAATATCAACTTAAAGTAGCCTTAACAAACGTAGGTGCGTACTTTAAAATTTTTGATATAATAATTTTTTTTTAATACAACTTTACTTAACATTGCTTTTCAAAGCTTTCTTTAGTTTTTTTGAATACGACCCTCACACATTATTAGAATGAAAAACAAAATGATATTACGATTATTATTATTTTTAAAATAGAATAACAAGTAGTTGTAGGAAATATATGCACAGCTGAGAAAAAAAAGCAAACATAAATTATATGAAAATATCATTTCCAAAAATTTTTTTCAAAGTTTAACTCTTTATGACATTGCCAACCCAAAGAAAATATATAAAAAGTACTTAAAAAAACAGCCCTACACCAAATTACAACTCAGAAATACCTGCTTATGGTACTTATAAATATTTATACAGACTACAACAATTAGTCCCAAATCACACTGTGCAAGTCTTATTGCTAAGCTGATTAGTTTCAGGGAGAGTGAGACGAGGGGAACAGCAACGTTTCTTTTCCCCCCGTCTCTCTCTCTTCTAATAAACTAATCAGCTTAGCAATAAGACTTGCATAGTGTAAATAGAGACTTTACAATAAAATAAAAAAATATAAATTAAAGGGTGTTCTATCAGTTGATGCGATTTTGACTATGTAATTTTGACAACTTGCTGTATCTTGGAAACCGTAGGAGGCAAACTCTTGGAATTTTGCAAAACGGTAAAACTAAAAAATCCCAAAATTATAAAATCGCCAATCCGAAAAAAATCGCGAAAAATCGAAAAAAACGCCAAGACGAAAAAAATTGCCAAAATTAAAAAAAAAATTCTAACACTAAAATAAATCGTCAAAACTGAAAAAATCACTTAAATGAAAAAAATAGCCAAAATGAAAAAAGCGCCAAAACTAAAGAAATCGCCTTTATGAAAAAACCATAAAATGAAAAAAAACGCCGAAATGAAAAAACGCCAGAAACTGAAAAAACGCCAAAACGAGAAAAAAATGCCAAAATTAAAAAAAGTGCCAAAACTTTAAAAAAAAAATCGTCAAAACCGAAAAAACGCCAAAACTAAAATAAAACGCTCAAAACCGAAAAAACCCAAAAACGAAAAAAATGCTAAAACTATATTTAATATAGTATTGAATTACATATTTAGTGCCCGTACGGAGGAAGCATTCGTGCGCGGGTCAAAATCGCACTTCACTGAATTTATTTTTTTATTAAAAGAGCTCTGTTAAACACGACAGTTTCCGTCTAGTGTTACAAATTCACATGTTTGTCCTCGTCCAGACTTGCGATTTGTGTTGCTGCAATTGAGATTGCATAAGGTTCCATATTATGAAATTCTAATTTTGCAATTATTAGAGCTGCAAAACTATCGATGGTAATATCGATAGTATCGATAGTTTTATTTTAAGTGGACTATCGATATTTTTTTATTTTACTGTCGCCAAAAACAGGCTTTTATTAAAGTAAAAAACACAGTCAATAAAAACGGTATGACGGCGACTGTGGAATAAAAGGTGCAAGTTTAATATAGGATGTTTTTTTAGCGGTATAGAACTTTGAATTGAAATAAAACACAAGAAAATCGTTTTAATGTCCATAAATTTGGCTTTATTGGAAGGATAATTTTATGCCATTAATGTTTAAATATGATTTCGGGCATGTGGCTGCCGCGGCTGGCTCGAATAAAGCCAATTCTACAGGTCCAATTTTCAACCACTTTTTCGAGCATATGGGGCCGTATGTTGGCAATAACGCCACGAATGTTGGCTTCCAAGTCCCCTAACGTTTCTGGTTTGTTGGCGTAGACGAGCGACTTCACATATCCCCAAAGAAAATAATCCAATGGTGTCAAATCACACGATCTTGGTGGCCAATTGACAGGTCCATTCCGCGAAATTATGCGCTCATCGAATGTTTCCTTCAATAAATCGATTGTGACGTGCGCTGTGTGGCATGTAGCGCCGTCTTGTTGGAACCACAACTCATCCACATTCATGCCATCCAATTCGGGAACAAAATAGTCGGTTAGTCGGCTCCAATTGCTGTGCACGGTGGCGAATCGATTCATTCGGGTCCTCTTCAACACTTTGCTCTACAGTGGAATTGTTTCTTCGGTGCGCACTGTTCGACGTCTCTGCGGATGCGTATTATCACATTGAGTTAACGTAGTGCGAAAACGATCCATGGTTAACCGAATTAATTGCTCTGATGGACGATTATGTCGACCATAAAATGGACGGAGCTTGCGGTAAACTTCGCGAACTGAACCATTATTTTCGAAATAAATTTGCACGATTTGCAAGCGTTGTTCTTTTGTCAACCTGTTCATGATGAAATGGCAAACCAAATAAATATTAATCACTTGACAGCTGACAAAATGGCCGCCAGTTAAAAAAGTGATGCCAACTTAAAGTTCTATACCTCAATAAAAAACACCCATTATTTCGCCTCATGTAAACCTTTATAATAACGGTTTTGATTTGTTTCAACATAAGATGTCAATTTTTAACTACTAGAAGCAAATTGCATAAAAAATAAAATTATTATGTACCAACGGCTTTGATACATGAATAAGTTTGGCGGCGGCTAAATTTGACGACTACGGCTGAGTTTACATCTGGCATTTACATTACTAATGCAAAACTGTTTGATTCAAACATTTATTTATTGATTTAAAGTTTTTCCAATTATGTTGGATTCTATAAAATTGTCTATTAGTTATGTATGAAACTATTTAACTTAATAAATACATGTCTGGATCTAAAATTTTTCATTAGTAATTAGTGGTTACGATTGTTTTGGGCTTGTGTGGCACATGTCATACAGATGGAAGTCCAGCCTACTTCACTGTCTCTTGACTTTTAAATAAACGGTGACGCTAAATAGTTTGCTTCTCCTTATGTTAAATCAATACTTTTTAGCTAACTGCAATAGTTTATGTAATGATGAAATAATATTTTTACTTTTTATCATTTTTATTAATTTATTTTTTATTGATCTATATGTTTTGTTTGCCTTTTCTTATATTATTTTTATAGAACTATGTATACATGTTTTCTTTGTTTTTTCGTTAAATTTTAATACAAATACGTATACGCATGTAAATATGTAAATATATTAAAAACGTTTCAAATAAAAGTTAAAAAAACAGATTTCTTTTTTACTTTAAGGAATGATTAAAAAATTTAAGATTTTATATTCGGAAAATACATCATATGTACATACATACATAGACATCTCGTCGGTTGGTTATTGGTTTGCGGCACAGTATATTCAAAATACATTATGTCTGCAGCAAACCAATAACCAACCGACGATCTGTCAAAAAAAATTTAAATAGCGTTTTTTGCATACAACAAGATGCAATCAGACGTGACATAACCATTGCCATAGAAAACAGCCGTACGAACCAAACTTATGGGAAACACTGCATTTAATTATAGGTGACTCGCCATAACGCCATAGCCATTACCATAGAAACCAATTGAATTTTGGTTTGGTTACGGCTATGGCATTATGGCACGTCTAATTGCACCTTAACATACGAAACTCTTTGACGTATTTGCCGCAGAAAATTCTTTAACTTTCAACTTCTTAACGCGTTGCATTGTTTTGACAACTAATCAGTAGTCAATAAATAAGAAAAAATTTTTAAAAATGGAATCATGGAATAAAAACTTATTGAAAAGTTTGAAAAACATACAATATTGGATTAAAAAGGATTTGGAAATGTATCAATCCATTTTTCAATGTATAAATAAGTAAAAAAGCTGACAGAAAAGGCGTTTATAACGCGTGTTGTGTAACTTGCCATTTTTTATGCGGTAAAGTTTTCAAATGCACGATACTTGTAGACGAACTGACGCGTGCTATGTAACTACTTCTATCTTAAGAATTAAAAACTATCGATAGTATCGATGGCATCAAAGAATACTATCGAAACTATCGAGTGGAGCCACTATCGATAGTTTTGCAGCTCTAGAAATTATGCCTTAAAAAATTCTATTACACCACAAATTTCCCTGAAAAATTAAATTGTTAATTTTTTAGGGAAATTTATTTACTTTTTCTAAAATTTTTTAATTTTTCATACAACTGACGAAATAAAATTATAAAAAACGTCAAATACAACTAACAACTTGAAATTAACAATTACGAATTTCAAATCAAAAAAAAAAATTGCAGAGCACATAAACTGTGTAGCCCTCCACAATCTTCTCACTCCTCTCACCAATAAACTCAAGAATTGCTGCAACAAAAATTGCAAGTCTGAAAAGGGACTTTGAAGATAAATTAAGAAATTTAAGATCCAAGACACAAACCATATATATTAAAAGATCTATGTTAACCTGATAACATAGTTCTGTTAGACCTGAAAATCTTGGAGGTATATTGTATACTCCAAACAGAATTCTGACCATTTTTTTCGTCGAAATGAACCAAAAAAATTTAAATAAATTAAAAATCAAAATAAGTTGTTTAGCTTATGTCTATTTTTGACTTTTGCGTTTTTTCATAAAACTTTTGATTTTTTTCAAATTTTAAAATTTCGATTTTCATTTTTATGTTGGTGTGAGGACAACAATTTGCAGTTACCCAATAGGACCCATAAACAAAAAATATTCTACATAATGAACCGTGACGCTAGCAATTTCTTAAATATTTCAAATTAGTAACATTGGTTGTTTTCTAAAATAACAAATGCCCATTGGTTAGATTAACCAAAATAAAGTTTTGTAAATAGAACTCCCAGTAGCACTATATTTGAAATGTAAACCTGACAATTGGAATTGATAGTATTCTGTGACTACTATGTAGTACTACTAATATTGCTTTAAATAGCTTTCTTCACAGTAGTGCCTTGATAAAAAAAAAAAACTTTTTCGTTTTACCCTTACATCTAATTCTGTCCGAGTTGGTTTATTGTAAAACTTTCATGTTTCGCTAATCTCGATGACATTTCCTTATGTTGCAACATATTATGGTTAAGGGAAGCGAACATTTGGAAGGAAAACATTTGGAATTCTCTTTTGCTGTTTCCTTCACGTTCCCACAAACGAAAATGTTAGCGGCAATATTCCGATATTATTGGATATGTAGCAAATAATATGTTAACAAATCGTATTGCCATGTGCCGAACACAAAAACGATTCTCTCTTCCCCAAGCGAAAATTGCTGTCCAACTAAATGTTTCCCTTCCAAATGTTTTCATGTTTAAGACAATATCATGTAAATATACACAGAAAAAATTATTCCCAAAAATTTTTCAAACAAACGTGTGTTTTGAAATATAATTTAGTTTCAGTAAATATTTTTTACTGTTCCAGTAAATTATTTGTTCCAATTTTATTTTATGTAAAAAAAGCTGTATAGAATGAAAATTATCTATATAAAGTAAAATTTGTAAAAAAATTTAGATTTATTTTTTTTTTATTTAAATTTGTTATTTTCAGTTAAATTTATTTTTATATACTGTAAAAAATTTGTCTGATTTTTTTTAATTTTTTCAGTTAAATTTATTTTTATATACTGTAAAAAAATGTGTCTGATTTTTTTGAATTTTTTCTACATATTATTTTATAGATATAAAAAAATTTTATTTTTATAAAGATTTTTGTTTGCGGTTTTCAAACTTATTATGTTTGTATATTGTAATTCTCAATATAGTATTAAAAGTCTTACTATAAACATACGGAGTTTGTTAGCTAAATTCAAAAAATTTTTGGGTTGAAGTCTACTGACGAGTTCTAAAGCGGGAACGAAATGCTTAATCATAAAAACAAGCCAATTTTTAAAAGTAAAAAAAAGTAGTTGAACCTTTCATTTGATTCAATTATTTTTTTTTTTAAATAAAACTTTTACTAATTTTTTTTTAAATTGGTTAAAATTGTTATTGATTCAGTTAATTTATTTTCTGATACTACAAAAAATTTTAGTGAATGTGTTTGTAAATTATAAAAAAAAAATTTGCTGAATAATACAAAAAAAAAAAAAAAAAAAAAAAAATCTGCAAAAATGTTTTTCTGTTCCTATTAATAAATTTTACTGAAAATATTTTGAGTTTCAGTTAACTTTTTTCTCTAATGCCATAATAAGTTAACTAAAAATAAAATTTTTTTTTCAGTTAAACTTTTACAAAATTGTTATCAGAATCTACAAATTTCTTTGTAGGTCCGCATTCACACAAAATATTTACTGATTAAATGAATTTGGTTACTGAAAACGAAATTTAGTTTTTTCTGTGTACAAACTGCCTACATAGGTCACCTGTCCTAAAGCATTATTTATACCTAATTGTGTGTTTTTTGTTTGTTTTTTGTTTTGTTCGTTACATCAAATTATTTTATATCTGTTCTGTTTTCCATTTCTAAAACTTCTTTTTTTCTTAAATCTTAACCAAGAAAGTGGAATGAAACGCCATACAAATTCAAATATGCTTTTACCACATAATAACATGAGAATTCAATTTGCATTTAAAATTTCGAATGAAAAAACTAAAATAAAATTATAAAAAAAAACTTTTGAAAAACAGTGAAGAGAAAATTTCATTCTGCTTATTCGATACTTTACTTTGTGCTGTTACACAGAAAGAAAAATTTGATTCTTAAAGTTAAATGATTTTTTCTTAGTTTTAGTACGAGTCGTAAAATAACTGTGAGACTAACCGTGAATCAACTATTCCCTCTCTGTTTTAAGAAAGTCAATATAAGTGCAAATGCTGGTTTATTATTTTAAGTGTAGTTTTGCTTAAATAGACTTCATTAGTTATTGATGCATTACAGCTTCTACATTTAGAAGCAAACCAACAAATAAATATACAATTTAATAAAAAGTTCAATCAAGTTAGAGCATAAAAGGATTTATTTTAATAGAAACTCTTAGTTTAAGACTGCTTATTGTTTAAGAATATTTAAAAAAAAAGTTAAAAATGCCAAAGTTAGAAACCGTAATGATATTAAAATGTAACATTGGTTTTTTTAATGCATTCTATTTTATCTTCTAAAAATAAATTAGTTGCTATTCAATTTTAAAAACTATGAAAATATTTACATTTTTTTAATTTTCCACTTGAATTTTGTTGTTGACCAATCTCGTTTTCATTTCTCCCTCTGAAACCACTTTAAGCATGACAAAACAAGGTGAGCAATATTTGGCAGTATAAAAATAATTTTTAATTTTAATTTTAAATTTAAAATAAATTTTAAGGAAATAAAAATTTCACAAAATAATCTTAGTAAGATCTTTTAATCCTCACAAAAACATAAATGTGAAAAATGGCCAAGTTCCTATAAAAAAGTTCGGTCATTAAAAGTAGTGAGATATAAATTTTGACCAAGTTCTTCTTTGCCACAATACCTAACACAGAAATATGTTATGTATTATATAAATTTGTAATCGTAAGGGTGTCACATAATTACTAGATAATCTGCTAAATAAATATAAGCTTTCTACAGTACAATATTACGTGAAATTTTTATGGGCCTCGTCCCGCCGACTTTTATATCTGTTAGTGCTTATGATTCATGTAAAGTTTTGTAGGAAAAAGCTATTGAGAAATACATGAGTAATAGAACAATAACTGCTAAGCCGAAGTACATGAAAGAAAAAGCTAAGATTTATGGGTGAATTCACGTCCACTTTTCTCAAACAGGAAATTTTTATTTTGGATAAGTGCAATGTGTATGAAAAAATTCAATAAAATTTAACTTAATTTTGAGTTTACAGTGCTTTTTCCCAATCCCTGATTGAAACTTCTGGTTTCTTAGATTTTTCTTAGTGATCTCTGATTTAGATTAATTTGTGTACCAAATTTCAGCTCTCTAGCGCAAATTAGAGTTTTAGCGGATAAAACTTCTTGGTTTTAAGATTTTCCCACTGGCTTAATCATCTACACTTACTTGTGTATAAAATTTCAGCTCTCTACACAGAAAAAACTAAATTTCGTTTTCAGTAACCAAATTCATTGAATCAGTAAATATTTTGTGTGAATGCGGGCCTACAAAGAAATTTGTAGATTCTGATAACAATTTTGTAAAAGTTTAACTGAAAAAAAATTTTTATTTTTAGTTAACTTATTGTGGCATTAGAGAAAAAAGTTAACTGAAACTCAAAATATTTTCAGTCAAATTTTTTAATAGGAACAGAAAAACATTTTTGCAAATTTTTTTTTTAATTATTCAGCAAATTTTTTTTTTATAATTTACAAACACATTCACTAAAATTTTTTGTAGTATCAGAAAATAAATTAACTGAATCAATAACAATTTTAACCAATTTAAAAAAAAATTAATAAAAGTTTTATTTAAAAAATAGTAATTGAATCAAATGAAAGGTTTAACTATTTTTTTTTTACTTTTAAAAATTGGCTTGTTTTTATAGTTAAGCATTTCGTTCCCGCTTTAGAACTCGTCAGTAGACTTCAACCCAAAAATTTTTTGAATTTAGCTAACAAACTCCGTATGTTTATAGTAAGACTTTTAATACTATATTGAGAATTACAATATACAAACATAATAAGTTTGAAAACCGCAAACAAAAATCTTTATAAAAAATAAAATGTTTTTATATCTATAAAATAATTTGTAGAAAAAATTAAAAAAAAAAATCAGACAAATTTTTTTACAGTATATAAAAATAAATTTAACTGAAAAAATTCAAAAAAATCAGACAAATTTTTTTACAGTATATAAAAATAAATTTAACTGAAAATAACAAATTTAAATATAAAAAAAATTAATCTAAAATTTTTTTTTTATAAATTTTACTTTATATAGATAATTTTCATTCTATACATTTTTTTTATATTAAATAAGATTGGAACAAATAATTTACTGGAACAGTAAAAAATATTTACTGAAACTAAATTATATTTCAAAACACACGTTTGTTTGAAAATTTTTTGGGAATAATTTTTTCTGTGTAGCGTGAACTGTACCTTATAATTTTATGAGCATCACCCCTCCCACTATTTTAAACTCACAATATTTCTGTGAGCAGCTCTTATAATTCATGCTAATTTTCTTCTAAAATATGCTAAACCGAAGTAGATTTTAAGCACAAGGCCAAAATTTTATGGTAGTGATGAAGTCCACTTTTTTATGTGATAGTTTAAAGTTTTGTATACGTGTAACGTATATGCAAGTTTTCACTAAAATGGCTTAAAATAAAAGCTGTATATTAACAGCCTTATTTATAAAACTTTTTAAGGCTTTATAAAGGGATTTTGAGACAAATTTTCGTAAGAAATTTTTCTTAAAAAGCCTTAATAAGATTTATAAATAAGGCTGCAAGTTTTCAGGTTCAAACAATAGTAGCGTAGCCCCGCCCATTCTGGGAATTTTTTTTGGTTTTTCAGATTTTTCTAGTTGTTTTCTCACCTAGACCTACTTGTGTATTCAATTTCAGCTCCTTAGCCCAACTTTTAATTTTTAATATTTATGGGCGTAACCATGCCCACTTTTCCAAACTTAAGATTTTTTTCGGCCAGTGTTTATTATTTGTGCCAAGTGCCGTTGCAAGCGGATAATAATACATACAGAAATAGTATATCTAAATATGCTGAGGCGTAGTAGACGAAAATGAAGTTGAAACGGTGTGGGCGTGTCAACGCCCACTTTTTTAATGAAAAATTTTTAGGCTTGCCCTATCGCAGTATGTATGCCGAATTTCAATAAAATAGCTTCCATTAAGCGCCTTAGATTTGCTTTTTCAATTCCAGCCTTTATGGGCGTAGCCCCGCCCTCCTGGCCAAAATTGGCGGATTTTAAATTTTTTTTTAGTTTATTGTTCACCTAGACCTAGATCTGTAACAAATTTCAGCTCACTAGCACACATTTTAATTTTTATGGGCGTAGCCCCACCCCTTGGTAAAACTTTTTGGGTTTTCAGATTTTTTTAGTTCATTGTTCACCAAGATCTACTTGTGTACCAAATTTCAGATCTCTAGCTATAGCGGAAGTACTTCATAATATTGATGAGTGAGTCAGTAGGTCAGTGAGTCAGTGAGTATGTCTTAAAATATGCACTTTTTGCACCTCTATATCTCCGGAACCTTTCATTGTAAAACTTTCAAACTTTGCACATAAGGTTACATGGATTTATTCTAATTATGGTTTAAATTTCATAATTTTACGGTCGCGGAGAACAAAGTTATGAGGGGGGTAAAAACAGCTCGAATGGCTTCCTGTAAATATACACACTACGTGCATTGGCCAGAACTTGGCCTGGCGCACTACCGTGCGCCTAGATAAGCAATGATTTGTATGCTCTCAATGCTCCCTCCTTAACAGTGGAAAACTGACCATTTTCATGGAAAATGGAAGGAAGAATATGTAAGTGAATAAGTGAAAATGTGAAATTCGAGACGATACTAATCCAATGACTGAGAAAAAGGTCACTCTTTGGCGTGAATTTCTGAATGTTGTCGCCATTTTTAAGCACGACGTTGGCCAGTTCATCACTGTCAATGTCAACCGCTAAATGTTGATGAATACCAACTTTCTATTGGCCAGTCTTTGATGTTGTTGACACCAAGAAAATGTGATGTTAACAGGTTGGCGCTACGAACCACATTACTCATGCCTTATTGGTCATTTCAAGTGGGGGAAATGGAAATGTCAACTGCCCGTGAAGATCGTACGTAGTGACCCCGTTACACTTTTACTTGGGGGGTTTTCTAAAGTCGAAGGTTTATGAAAATTTTCAAAAGACAACAACAATCCATTACACCAGGGTTGTATTTTTTCGTAAAGGCCCAACTATAATATGAATAAGCTAGATTAAGCAACTGTGCGGTTACATACATATAAAACGCACGTGGCAAACTATAATGTACTTAACAAACTTTTCGTCAAGTTTCGTCAAATGTCATTTGCTTAAGTAAAGTGCCAAACTGAACGCACATTCCGTAAGGAAATAACTGTTTGTGCGTTTTTGAAACTCAAACAAGCAGCAGCAGAAAATATTCATTGATTTTAAATATTTTTTTATTGTTTCTTATTTTAAACTCGGAAAATAAAGCAAAACTTTTATTTTCATTGTTTGTTTTACAATACACATGTACACACATACACATATATTTACTTATGTATATTCACTGTTGTACTTTTTAGTAGGCAAAACAAATAAAACAAGTAATAAGGTGATGGATATATTTATATGTGAATTTTTAATAGATTTGGACATTCTCTCAAGTTAGTTTGATTGAATTGCATTCATTTATGAGTTATGAGAAGAAACAAAATTAATACAAAATTATTGACAATATCTATGTAGATGTGCAGCTGTGGCTAAAGAATACTTAAGTGCATGTAAGTACATTGTGGCCACCTAAAAGTCACATCTGAATTGTTTAAGCATTTGACAGACTTATCGTTCAATTCTGACATTAGCTTAAGCCAGCTTATTCATATTATAGTTGGGCCTTAAGTCGTGCGTTTGTGCAGGATATATCACGCACTATTATTATATTTTTTTTTTGCTTTGCATTTTCGAAAAATACTGATTTTATATCTAATGTTTTGCTTTACTAATCTGACTACCCTATAAAAAATGCTTTAATAGTTTTTATATCAAAGTATATATTTCAGAGCAAATGCTTTGAACATTTTTTAACTATGATACGAGTATTAAGTACTATAGAGCTGCATGAACAATTCCATCCATGAAACTACTGAAATGTTTGTTTACTAAAGCAAAACTTCGAATAAATATGTTAACACTCAACAAACTGTTGCTTTTATCATACTGTGAGTGAAAACGTTTCGTTTCATACTGTTAACACAAAGAGATTGTTCATTGAAACGACTTCTGTTCATGCTTCTTTCTCTCATCTCATCTTTTCTTATTAATACCCTTTTCACATTCACTCACATCTTTGAGGAATGCGTGGAATGTGTTGAAAATTGAAAAAACCTGTTCACATTACAACATATTTCATCTGTCATGTATTATAATACTATTTTTACGAATGTGAGCTACTAAAAATTAAATTATAAAATGCAATTTAAAAATTCAGTAGAAATTGATTTAATTGCTGGCTCCTGAGGAGCAGAAACAAATAATGCAACAATGTGCAGAATTAGTTGAAATTATGCCAGCGGACAAATGATAATGAAAAAATATTACAAACTTTATCCGCAAAGATTTCGCGTAGACATTTGCAACTACTTTTATGTAATTTATTTCGATTTGGAAAATATATAACAGATTTTATTGTATGCATACATATGCATACATACGTATGTATATAATAAAATCTTAGAGTAATTACGGATCTTTTTTTGAGAAGGATATTCCAAAATGTAGCCTTGAATGTATGTAAATATGTCCCTGCATATGGAAATATACATACATACAAACATACATGCATATGTACATATATATTTTTATAGTATGTGTGCATGTATGTATATAGTTGCATACATTTTTTCTAGTGATGACACTAAAATAATCGAAAGATGTTGAACGGAACAAAGTGAGATAGGAACATCTTTTAAAGATGTTGAAAGATGTTGAACATTCAGCCCTGTATAATTCTTATGGGAAAATGTTATCATCTTGCCAAATTGATGAAAGATGAAAGATGTGAGTAAGTGTGAAAAGGCAATAGCAATGTTGCCAATACAGTGAAATCATGGAATTTTTTGTATGGGTCGCAGATGTGTAATAGGTTTCACTTTTAAATTAAAATTTTAACTTTTACACATACATACATAACTAAGTACATATGTGTATACCATACATATTAGTAATACATATTTTAATTTGTCATTTGCATTTTTAAATAATATAAATCTTTAAACTATTTTCATGTATTATATATTCTTGTAATGAACTGCACACAACCCAGGAATGAAATGCTATGGAAAGAAACACACACTTTTGAATGAAAAATGAAAAAAAAGGAATTGGTTTATGAGAAATGAATATATTCTTAAGCAAATTTGATTATAAGTTGTGTAGGTGTCTAACGGTTTTGGTCACGAGCTTGTTTTTTTTTAATTTCATATGATATAAAAAAATTGAAATTGACAAAAATTAAACAAAAAACAAAAAAAGTACTGGTTTCCAAGCGAAAATAACTATTTTTATTTTGCTAAGCAAAAATATAACTAACAATTATTTTTGAAATTAATATTTGTAATAAAACTCAAAATATTTGATTATCATCACCCTATGTAAAAATATGAAATTTTAAACAACAACAATATTGCATTGAAAAGAAAGATAATTATGTGTAATTTTTTAACTTCCTTTTCGGCGATTATTATTATATTTTCCCTTTTCCTACAACTGGCAACACTGATCTTTGAAAGCATATTGTTTTTGCATGAACTTAATCGAGATTTACTCAACACATGTTCTGTTTCACATTTGTAAATGTTAGTATGCTCTTGTATAAGTAAACAAACCAACATCATTTTACTGCGTTCTTAACTATTGAGTATTCATTGTTCTTGTTTCATAGTTATTCATCTGTATGAAATAGAACTGAAACGAATAAAAAATTATGGCGAAAGTTTCATAAACATCATTATTTAGTTTCATGCAGATGTCTATTAAGTACCCCCAACATACTCCACATAATTCTAAGGATATTAATAATGTGCAGCAATGAGTTTAAGTTATTTAAGTGCGATCTACTCTAATATAAAATAGCATTAATAAAACTACTATTTACCCTAATACAGGAGTTGTATAGAACACTGGACCCAACAGCAAAAAATTAAGTATAAAAAAGCTTTAGTTTTTTAAATAATATGTTATATTAAAACAATTTTTATTTTGTAGAAGTAGTTTATATAATTAGCTTAAAAATGTAATTAACTTTTTTAACTATTCTATCACCTTAATGATGCCACCTGATGACAACTTCTTTGTTATAAAATAAAAGCCACTGTAACCATAAACCACTGATAGGGGTCGTATTGAATAAATGGACAACATTGAAGCAGTCTCCAAGTAAATTGAAACGACAGTCGCAACAACACTCATACACACTAGTGATGTGTGAATATTTACATGGGTATTCATATTCGTATACGCGCATATCCGAATATTTTTTATTTATATGTATTCGTGCTTGAGAAATTCCAGCGAAAAGTTTTCAGATATTTATTTTAAAAAAATACTAACTAAAGAAAAAGGAAAAATCTTTTTGTGACCAATAATAACAAAAAAGTTAACAAATGAACAAGAATTAAAAACAAGACATTAAGAGAGGTGGTGCCTTTTTAGGGTTCTGTTCACCAAAGGTGAAAAAAATTAAATGAATTGCAAACAGTACAGAAAAAATTTAAGGAAGATGAAACCATAAACTTAAAATCAGGGAAAGAATGCGGATTGAATATAGCAGAAAGCGTTTCCTGAGGGGAAAAATTAAATGATTGCATAGCGAAGATGGAAAGGTCACACACGTACGACACAAAGTTGTCAGAAGCTCGCAGAAGTGCTTAATGCCGCACACAAGCATAAGACGAGCCTGACAAGCAAATGCTTGCAAATGTTACAATGAAAAGTTAACAATGCCTAGCAAGTTTTGCTGAACTAATAGTTGAAGTAAGAAGCATTCCAGGTATAGTGCAGTTGTACTTTTTTAGGTGCGATGGTAAAAAAGTAAGAGTAACTAACTATTCGGAAAAAGAAACTAAGCTTGGTATTTCTTTAAGTTTGTTGTTATTGTATTCAAATAAATACGTTGAATATTTCAGTTAATTTTAAAATATTTTTACTAAGCTTGTTCATGGCAAAAAATGTCACATGCGACATGTCACATGCAACATGTCGCGTGCAACTATGATCAATATCTAATTTTAAGAAAATATTAATCATTTTTGGGGGAAAAAATATTTTTAAAAAAATTTACATATGATATGTCACGTGCAACTGATTAAAAAATATAGTTTTAAGAAAATATGAATCAGTTTTGGGCAATATCAAAGTCTCATGATAAAACACTTCACGTGTGACATGTCGCATGCGAACTGTCACGTGCGAAATGTCAAGTGTGACATGTCACGTGCAACTATAACTAAAATCTAATTTTAAGAAAATTTGAATAATTTTTTGGGGAATGGTAAAAAATTCACGTGTGACATGTCACGTGCAACTGTGATTAAAATCTTCATTTGAAGAAAATATTGATCGTGCAGTGCAAAACCTTTTTCAAAGTAGTCACATTTAAATATTTGTGTCTGTCATGACTTTCACATCCGTGTGAAAGCGAATCTTTTCCGCATATTTTGGTGTCCTGACATTCACTTCCGAATAATTTTTTCGTTTTACTTTCGACTGCACCAAGCAATGTGAAAGTAAGTAGAATCGCCTTTTTCCACATTAAAATTAATTTAATTTAAACGAAATCTTTTTTAAAATTAGGCTTGATATCTCATCTACCTAATTCGGAAATTTAAACCAATATATATTTGGTTTTAATACATAGAAAAGGGGACATGAAAAACATGCCCACATTAGCAAACAATTTTGCAAAAATATTCGGAAGTATGCAGACACCAAATTTTTTTTTTTTTTGTGATTCGGAAATTTTCATTCTAATTGAAAACGTTCGAAAGTCGTGACAGACACGATTGTTTCGGATATCGCTGAAATCAGCATTTTAATCCTTGACCGCAAAAACAATTTTTGCTTTTGTCACATGCCAATACCTTGATTGTTGCAAAGTTAGCACCAATTAATTATAGGACTAATTTAGAGCTATAAGTTACACTTATTGTCAAAATAAAAATCCGCTTTATTTTAAACTATTTTTTCACTTTTAATGTGTAGGACAGTCACGTTCGACATCATGTAAATTAACGTACCTCAAAAGTTGAATTTTATAGCCTCGAGTGAGTCAAACAAAATTTAAAAATTTAATAATTGGATATTTGATATTCAAGGATATATAAATTTTTTAAAAGCATATTTTTTTTTTCTATTATAATTGGAAGAAATATTTTGGTACAAGTTTACCAACGTTTTGTGGCAGACGTAAACGTATTGATTTACTTTGCACTTAGAAATTAACATTCTTATGTAAAGTGGTTAAATTTTCTAATTCGGCCCTTAAAATTTAACCACCCTTTTTATTAAAAATATTTAAAAATGTTAAAGGAGAAGAGATAAAAAAACGAAACCCATGTCAACAGTTCGACTACAATTTGTTTCTAGATTTATTGGTATAAAATGAATTCTCGGCAAAAAATTAATTAAAAAAATTTGTTATGCCTTGTAGGCATCCATTCAAATAATTATAGAAATTATACAATTTTCTAACTTAATTTAACGACGACCATTAAAATTTTGTATAGTTTTAATAACTTTATGGTACACAAGCAGGAGGAGTGTGTAGTTACTTTTCATACAAAATTTGTATATTGCATTTTGCATATGTTAATAGAACCCAAATTAAATGTCATTAAATTTTACATCTAATATTTGTATTCGTATTCCCGAATACCAATAATTGATATTCGCCACAACACTAATACACACACATAATATTTTCGTACAACAATTGCAAGTATAATACACAGGTGCAAATATATGAACCCAGTGAACATTTTTCCCCGTCATATTTGATGTTAGAAAAACTCCCAAACTTTAGTAGACAATCAAAAGAGTTGTCTTAAATTCCCCAAAAAATATAGAGCGAACATTCCTTACTTTGGCGTAAAGCAGCTTATGCACACTAGAGCTGCAAAACTATCGATGGTACTATCGATAGTATCGATGGTTTTATTTTAAGTGGACTATCGATATTTTTTTTTTTTTTTTGATAGCGATACTATCGACAAAACCACTCTACTAAAAGAGAAAAAATCAAAGTCAATAAAAACGGAATGATGGCGACTGTGTAATAAAAAATGCAACATTCAAATTTCGCCGCCTGGTTTGGTAACAATGCAATTACACATGCCACTAGTGGCATGCCAGTGTTGTGTACGTATTATCGACGAAAAATTGTTCGAAAAAGTCGAATCTCTTGCCATTTGCTTCGCTGTTTACACATGCCATTGCCACTTCATTTTAAAAATGTCGTCGAAGCGAGCTGGCTCAGTCTCGCTTCCATGTTTACTTTTCCTTTTCTTTATAGAATAGAGTTGCCTAGTACGTCACAAAGGCACATACTTGAGGAAACTATTAACACTTATTATTATTATTATTATTTTAATAATATTAGTTCTTTATAATTAACAAACTCCAGTTTTTCACACACAAATCAAGTTATAAATCATAATAACACATTTAACAAGCTAAAATAATAATTTAATTTTCACAGTAATCCAATAAATTTGCATCAAATGTATAACAGGGTAACACTTTTCTTCGTTTTGACATTCAATGGCATGCAACTGCCAAATTTTCACTCGCATGCAAATTTTGCTGCCACTGGGGCTGCCATTGCGAAAAATTTTAGTGTGTTAGTGAAAAATCGTGAGTGTATTGAGTTTTTCGAAATGGCATGCCACTATAGTGGCATGTGTAAATGGTATGTAATGGTTATCATTACATACATATATAAATGTGAAAACAAATTAATTAGTTTTGATTTGTTTCAACATAAGATGTCAGTTTTTATCTACTAGATGCGAATTGCATAAAAATACAATTATTATGTACCACCGGCTTTGATACCTGAAGAAACTTGACGGCGGCTAAATTTGACGACTACTGGACTGTTTCCGCTCTTTACTTTTAAATAAAAGGTGACGCCAAAGAATATTATAATATTTTTTATTTTATTCCTTTTTAATTTATTTTTTATTGATCCATCTATCTATCTGTTTGCTTTTTCGTTTATTATACCCTTTACCAAAAAATGGTAAATAGGTTTGTCATTCCGTTTGTAATTTCTAGAATATTAATAAGCGAGCTATAAAGTATATATATTCTGGATCCTTATGCATAGGGAAGACGAATAAGCGATGTCCGTCTGTCCGTCTGTTTGTATGTGAAATCGGTCTTCCGAAGCTCCCAGAAAAGCTATAGACTTCGTTCTTGGACTGGTGTGTCAAAAATGGTCGAAATAAGATTTTTATTGAAAATCAGCAAAATCGAGCAGACGTTTTCAGAGCTGGGAGACTTAAACTTCATTTTGCGATACAAAATAACTACCGAAAACTAGTTTTTAATAATTTTTTATTAAATAAACTTATTTTATACTTCAGTATGAATAAAATTGGTATTTCTAACTCAAAAAAAATAAAAAACATTAAAAAATTTAAAAAAAGACGTTTCCAGGATTGGAAAACCTTAACTTTTTTGTTATGCAAAAGTAACTTACTAAAACAAATTTTTCCCTTTTTTTCTATAAACTAAACATATGTAATGTTCATAAAAGAGCGAGATTGACGTAAGAAATCAGAAAAACAAAAAGGATGATTCCTGGGTTGGAAAACCTACGAATTTTGCGATATATACAATTAGCTACCGTAAAGTAATTTTTTAATTATTTTTATTAAATAAACTTATTTTATACTTCACCACGAATAAAGTTGGTAAAAAATTTAAAAATTTAAAAAGACGTTTCCAGGGTTGGAAAACCTTAACCTTTTTTATAGAAAAGTAACTTACTAAAGCAAATTTTCTCCTTTTCTCTATAAATTAAAGATATCTTATATTCTTAAAAGAAAGAGATTAGTATAAGAAATCAGAAAAATTAAAAAGTTTGATTTCAGGGTTGGAAAATCCACACTTTTTGTGATATAAAAAATTAGCTACCGAAAATTAATTTTTATTTTTTTTTATAAAATTAATTTATTTTATACTTCATTACGAATGAATTTGGTATTTTAAAATAAAAAAAATTAAAAAAAAAATAAAACGACGTTTCCAGGGTTGGAAAACCTTATTTTTTATACAAAAGTAACTTACTAAAACAAATTTTTTCTTTTTACTATAAATTAAACATATCTTATATTCTTAAAAAAAGTTGGTGTAAGAAATCAAAAAAAATCAAAAAGGAGGATTCCAGGGTTGGGAAGCTTACACTCTTTGTGATATAAAAAACTAACCACCGAAACCTAATTTGTATCTATTTTTATTAAATAAACTTATTTTATGCTTGATAGCGAATAAAATTGGTATTTCAAATAAAAAAAAAAAAATAATTAAAAAGACGATTCTAGGGTTGGAAAACTTTAACTTTTTCTACAAAAGTAAGTTACTAAAACAAATTTTTCCTTTTTTTCTATAAATTAAACATTTTTTAAATTCTTAACAGAAAGAGATTGGTGTAAGAAATCAGAAAAATCAAAAAAGATGAGTTCAGGGTTGGGACACTTACACTTTTTTGATATATAAAAGTAACTAATTCTTATTAATTTTTATCTTTTCCTTTATAAATTGTATATATTTTACGTTTTTGAAAGAAAAGTTTGATATAGAAATTTATAGAAATAAAAACCACAGCTCCAGAGCTGGAAACTATAATTTTTTTTCTAGACATTAAAGTAACTAATTAATACATTTTTTTTTAATTTCCTTTTTTTTCACTTAACACACTTTCTATACTTTTTTAAGAACTACTAGATTGGTAATCAGAAAAATCTAAAATTATGATTCTAGGGTTTGAGAATTATTATTATTATTTTTTTTTTGTACATAAAAGTAAGTATGTGCTTATGTATGTATCTCTATACTACATAAACGCACTTTGGTAAAGGGTATATAAGATTCGGCACAGCCGAATATAGCACTCTTACATGTCTTTTTATAGAACTGTGTATATAGTTTGTTGAATATGTGTATTAAAAACATTGGAACTAAAAGTTTTAAAAAAATCAACTTTCTTTTCACTTTATGGAATGATTAAAAAATTCAAGATTTTATATTAGAAAAATACACAATTGATAAGTTTTAGCCCTTATAGCAGGGAGAAAGACAGGAAGAGAAAGTATTTATCACTCTATCTTTCACACACCTGGGGGCAAATCACGGCAGTCGATACGACTCGTAATTTAAAAATATTTCTATATAAACTCTATGGAAATATTTTTAAATTGCGAGTCGTATCGATTGCCGTGATTTGCCACCTGAATTAAGACTTTGCAAAGTAAACTTTCCGTGTGAAAAAAGGGTGTTTCTAAGAATTAAAAGCTATTGATAGTATCGATGGCATCAAAAAATACTATCGAAACTATCTAATGGAGCCACTATCGATAGTTTTGCAGCTCTACTGCACACTTTATGAAACAATATGCGCAGAATACTGTGCGCAAAAATGTTGGTGGGAAATTCATTTTCTCCGCTGTTCTCACTTGTGTGCACCATTTTTGAAGCTTATATTCGGAAGATATTAAGCAGAATTGTCTGCAAATTTTTGAAAGTTAATTTAAGACCATTATACGACAAGAAAAATTTGGCAAAAACGAAGCAACTGTTCTTATTATACAGTACTACTTTTTTTGTTGTTCTTTTTCAACCAGATTTTGAAAAAAATACCGTAGAGTTTTTTTCCCAATTTATTTTCAAAATATTATGCAAATTTTCATACAAAAGCCAAAATTCTCAATTTTCTCGCAATTCTTAATATAGCTTTGCTATTTATTGCACGATACAGGAGTTACGACGTGATTTTCGTAATAAAAATAATCAATCACAGCTATAAATATATTTTTGTTTTGATTTTTTTGTACTTAAAATCAGAGTACGAAAATAAACGAAAACAAATTGTTTCGTTCTTCGAAGCGAGTGAAACAAAAACAAAATAAAAATAACAATGAGAACGATTGCTCAATTTGTTTTTGTTTTGTTTCTGCACATGAGAACAAAGCAGAGAACACAACCGATTGGCTGTAAGCCGGCTAAGAGCCGCCACCGGCCACAAACAATACATTAATTTAATAGTACGACACGCCGCTGTAAAGAAAATAAATGGAAACATTTTGAAATATTTGCAGAGAATTTGAATTTCACATATGAAATTTGTTTTGTATAACTAAGCAGCAAAGCTATAACCGGTTGTCTTAAGACAGCTCTCTCCTTTTTTTCTCTTCGATTGTTTGGAGCAAAAGGGTTTTAGAAGGGAAAAAATTATTTTAGCGAAATTTATCTCCCGTGGAACAATTAGCACCTCATATAATGATATAATATTTTTTTTTAATTCAAAACAGTGGCTAATAAAAGTAAGAAGGTAGAGGGATTGATCCCAGATGCATTTTTTTAAGTGTATCTGCAGCCTATTCCAAAATTGCTTAGCCGTTTGTGCTTATTGGAGAAAATCAACTTAGATATAATAAATATAATCAAGAGGAATTTTGATTCGCACACGAAGGGTGCTGTACGGACACTACATATGTATATACCGGGTAAATTTTATTGCGTTTATGGGCGATTTTTTTTATTAGTTTTTGGTTCTCTTTCTTAGTTTATGCGCTTTTTTCGTTTTGGCGTTTTTTTAGGTTCTTGGCGTTTTTTTTTTTAATTGTTGCGCTTGTTTCCTTATGGCGATTTTTTCTGTTTTTGGTGCTTAATTTTAGCTTAAGAATTTTATTTTAGTTTAAAATTTTTTAAGCGCACTAATAATCCCAAAATATGTCTAAGCTTCTCATTTGTTTAAATGAAAGTTTATAACATAATAACTCTAGTTGTTTTAAGAAACTTTGAATAAAGGTTCCCTGATGATCTCCATTAGCAACAGTGAAATGCGCATAGGGTCCAGCTAAACCCCTCAATAATCAATTTCAATGTATTTTTAATAAAAAATATTTTACTTAATAAGTAAAATATTAATTTGGGACTATTAGTGCGTTTAAAAAATTTTAAACTTAAATTTTAACAATTCCCACAAAAAAATCACGAATTTTATTTTAGTTTTGGCACTATTTTTCGTTTTGGCGATTTTGTTCAGTTTTTTGCAATTTTTTTTTCATTTTAGCGATTTTTTTTTTTAATTTTATGAATTTTTAGTTTTAGCGTTTCTGAAAATTTCAAGAGTTTGCCTCCTACAGTTTCCAAGATACAGGAATTTGATAAATTTTGCACAGTCAAAGTAACATTAACTGATAGAACACCCTTGAATTTTGATTTTTTTTTTAATTTTAGTTTAATAGGTGTGTGTTGTCTGCATAAAATTAGGAAATTCATTAAAAATTAATAGATAATTTTTTTTCGAATTTCCGTACGTACAATATCTTATTCTCGGCATCTTATTCAAGTTGGTAAATACAATGTTCGCTGGGAATTGAATCATGTTTGAACTAAAAGAAAAACCAACTTGCTGAGAAAAATTACCACTATATGTTAAAAATTACAGCACTTTTTTCATGTGTCCCTTGCCAAAGCTGTCCTTAAATTTCTACATCCATATAAATAGTGACACTTATGTAACGTGAAAAGAACTTTGTTGTTGCCATTGTTGCAGTTTTATTGTTAAATTCACTTAACCTGTAACAAAAGCAGCATTTCAAGTGCAATTTGTAACAAATAAAAATATTTAATTGGACTACAACGAATTTTAAGTAACATACAGTAAAATATTGAATTAAATTCATAGTTTATATAATACTTGGGCAGTAAAAAATTACATTTTTTTTTAATTGATGACGAATGCAGCGTTTAACAAGTGTTTTGTAATTGTTAATGTAAGTTTTCAATTACAAATACATTTTGTTGCAATTGAAAATAGAAAAAAATAAACCAATAACATTTAAAAGTAATTGTGGTTGAAAAAATCTCAATTACAGTTGTATGGGATTGTAATTCAATTACAATTACATGTAATTGCAATTTAGAAAAACCCGATTATAATTTCATATAATTGGAAAAATAATTATTTTCATAATAAAGTAATTATTTTAGTTTTAAATAATAACAAAAATACTCAATTACAGTTAATAAAAGACTTCAGAAATTATAACAACAATACTATTTGCTTAAATAAAATAATGTGTTTTAACTATCGTTAACTAAAACGAAAACAAAAAACCCAAGTAAGAGTGCTGTATTCGACTCTGCCGAATCTTATATACCCTTCACTGACACATCTCATTGCAAATAGGATATATCACGGTATTATGTAAACGTTTTATTCTTAAAGAGTTTTTAGCTTTTGCTCAGCAAAAAGGAACGGCTTCAGGTAAATAAAATGGAGCATTCCCTTTCATTTATTTTATAGTTATGACTATTCTTAAGCGATAAATTTTATTTTTATCTCTATTTACTAAAAAATTTATAAGAACTCATTACAAGCTATCAACAAAAGACCAATCGATTTGAAATATAACTGTGATGAGAGTATAATAAGCAACATGGCAGGCACAAACTTTTATTTATATTTTCATTAGATATCCATATAAAAATTTAACATATATAAAAAATTATGAGTTAAGATCATTCTTAAACATGAAATGTGTTAAACTGAAAAAAATCATTTTTGGTTATTTTTTACCAAATTTATTTTTTTTTTCAATTTCCAACCCTGGAGCCATAATTTTAATTTTTCTGGTTTTTATTATCAATTTATTTAATTCTACTATACAGAATATACATATATAATTACCAAACAAATAATTCGTTTTATCTAATTAGTTTTATATATCAGAAAAATTGTAGGTTACCCAACCCTGGAATAATCCTTTTTGATTTTTCTAATTCCTTATTATAATCTTGTTATTTAAAAGAATATATAAAATTAGTTTCATTTAGTTATTTTAATATCAAAATAATATATCAAATTTTCCAGCTCTGGAGTTGTGGTTTTTATTTTTCTAATTTTTTATATTAAAGTTTTGTTTGCAAAGCATAAAATTAATTTAATTTATAAAGAAAAAGAAAAAAATTAATTAGACCTAGTTACTTTTATATATCACAAAAAGTGTAAGTTTCCCAACCCTGGAATCATCCTTTTATATTTTTCTGATTTCTGAAACCAATCGTTTTCTTTTAGAAATATAAGATACATTTAAAAAATAAAAAGAAAAATTTAGTTTTACTAGGTTATTGTTTAAAAACAGAAAAAGATAAAGTTTTCCAACCCTGGAGACGTGTTTTTAATCATTTTTTTAAATACCAATTTTGTTCATACTGAAACATAAAATAAGTTTATTTAAAAAAAAATTGTTTTAGATAGTTGCTTTTATATGGCAAACTCAAGTTAAGTTTCCAGCTCTGAAACCATCTGCTAGATTTTGCTGCTTTTCAATACCAATATTTTGCGGTCTTTAGCTTTTCTGGGAGCTTCGGAAAACCGATATCACGTACATCAGACAGACAGACGGACGGATGGACGGATATAAGGACATCGCTAATTCGTCTTCCTTATTCATAAGGACTCAGAGTATTGTGGAAACAATACTCTGGATACACTCTACCATTTTTGGTGAAAGGTATACAAAATAAAACTTCAGACAAAATTTTTGTCCGGACGAATTAGTTCTTTTGTTTTCAGCAACTTTGACTAAAGTTTTGCGATCTGAGTATAAATAAATACGAGTATATATATCGTCAGGTGGTTATTGGTTTGCCGCAGTAATAATGTATCTTAAATATACTGTGCGGCAAACCAATAACCACCCGACGACATATATAAGAATTTCCTTTTACCTTATTTTTATAAAGTTTTTTGTTCTTTTATTGTTTATATTGCATTTTTATACCCTTTACCAAAAAATGGTAAAAGGGTATATATAGATTTGTCATTCCGTTTGTAATTTCTAGAATATTAATAAGCGAGCCATAAAGTATATAATTATATTCTGGATCCTTATGCATAGGGAAGACGAATAAGCGATGTCCGTCTGTCCGTCGTCTGTACGTGAAATCGGTTTTTAGAAGCTCCAAGGAGACCTAGAGACTTCGTTCTTAGTCTGGTGTGTCAGAAATGGTCGAAATAAGATTGGTATTGAAAATCAGCAAAATCGAGCAGACGGTTTCAGAACTGGGAAACTTAAACTTCATTTTGCCATACAAAATAACTACCGAAAACTAGTTGTTATTATTTTTTTATTAAATAAACTTATTTTATACTTCACTATGAATTAAATTAATATTTCTTAATAAAAAAATAAAAAAAAAATTAAAAAAATTAAATAGACGTTTCCAGGGTTGGAAAACTTTAACTTTTTTATACAAAATTATACAAAATTAATTTACTAAAAGAAAATTTTTCCTTTTTTCTATAAATTAAATATATCTTATATTCTAAGAAGAACGTGATTAAGTAAACAAATCAGAAAAATCAAAAAGGATAATTCCAGGGTTGGGAAACTCAAAATTTTTGTGATATAAAAAATTAACTAGCGGAAACTAATTTTTATATGTTTTTATTAAATTAACTTATTTTATAATTACTTCAGTACAAATTAAATTCGTATTTCAAATTAAAAAAGAAAGTTAAAAAAATTAAAAAAACGTTTCCAGGGTTGGAAAACTTTAATTTTTTTTGAAAACAAAAGTAAATTAATAAAACAAATTTTTTCTTTTTCCCTATAAATTAAACATATCTTAGATTCTTAAAAGAAAGAGATTGGTAAAACAAATCAGAAAAATCCAGGGTTGGGAAACTTACACTTTTTGTAATATATAAAAGTAGCTAAGTCTTACTATTTTTTATTTTTTAATTAAATTAACTTATTTTATACTGCAGTACACATTAAATTGATATTAAAAATTAAAAAAAAGTTTAATACGTGAAAAAGACATTTCCAGGGTTGGAAAACCTTAACTTTTTTCTTATACAAAAGTAACTTACTAAAACAAATTTTTTCTTTTTCTCTATATATTAAACATAGCTTTTATGCTTAAAAGGAACATATTGGTGTACGAAATCTGAAAAATCAAAAAGAACGGTTCCAGGGCTGGAAAACTTACACTTTTTGTGATAACTAATTTTTTATAAAATTAACTTATTTTATACTTCAGTACGAATAAATTTGGTATTTCAAATTAAAAAAAAAACTGTAAAAAACTAAAACGACGTTTCCAGGGTTGGAAAACCTTATTTTTTGTACATAAGTAACTTACTAAAACAAATTTTTCCTTTTTTTACTATAAATTAAACATATCTTACATTCTTAAAAAAAGATTGTTTTTAAGAATGCAGAAAAAGCAAAAAGGGAGATTCCAGGGTTGGGAAACTTACACTATTTGTGATATAATAAATTAACTACCGAAAATTAATTTTTATTTCTATTTTTATTAAATAAACTTATTTTATGCTTGATTACGAATACAATTGGTATTTAAAATAAAAAAAAAACCATTAAAAAAATTAAAAAGACGATTCCAGGGTTGGAAAACTTTAACTTTTTTTGTACAAAAGTAACTTATTAAAACAAATTTTTCCTTTTTTCTATAAATTGAACATGTCTTAAATTCTTAAAAGAAAGAGATTGGTGTAAGAAATTAGAAAAATCAAAAAGAATGATTTCAGGGTTGGGAAACTTGCACTTTTTGTGATATATAAAAGTAACTAAGTCTAATTAATTTTTATCTTTTCCTTTATAGATTATACATATTTTACGTTTTGGAAAGAAAAGTTTGGTGTAGAAAATTATAAAAATAAAAACCACAGCTCCAGACCTGGAAACTTTGAACTTTTTTTCTGGATATAAAAGTAACTAAATAAAACATTTTTTTTAATTTCCTTTTTTCTTTTTTTATTTAACACACTTTCTATATTTTTTTTAAGAACTACTAGATTGATATAAGGAATCAGAAAAATCTATTATAATGATTCTAGGATTTGTAAATTTATTTTTTTTTTGTAGATAAAAGTAACTAGGTCAAATTACTTTTTTCTTTTTGTTTATACTTTATGTATGTGCTTATGTATGTATCTTTATACTAATTACATAAAAGCACTTTGGTAAAGGGTATATAATTGTTTTATTGCTTTTATTGAATCTTTTGTTTATATTGGTTTCGTTGAACTGTTTGATAATTAAGTATTTAATTCTGAACTATAAATTTATAAATTTATGTAACATATTTGTAAATATTGAACCCATAATAGCCAAACAGGCTTAACACATTTTTGGACCTCGTGTTTTTACGAAAATCGATTATTTACGAAATGGGTAAAAATTTAAGTTCCAAAATTTTGTCGCCTAAACTTTTTTGGCAGTTGTGTTAAGATATGTTAATATGTGTGTTCATTTTAAATTTGAAATATGTTTGCAACATTTGTAGACAAAAATATCTATATATCGAAATATCGAAGTTTTAAAAAAATATATATGTATCTATACCGTTCAAAAATATCGATACGATATATATCGATATATTTTGTTAATTTGCCCATCTCCAACTGGGACTACATCCCTTAAGTATATTTAACTTTGAAAATTGTTAAAATACATTTTAGCTTAAAATTACACATGATTTTAATTTCTTATGCCATTGCCTAAAAGCTTTTTACTTAACAATACAAAAAAAGAAAACTGGAAGCGTAAAGAACAGATTTGTGTATTTTTCGTTTAAGTAAATTTTTCTCAAGAGTAATAGCGTAATCATGATTAATGACTTCCCATATTTATGTCAGCTACAGACACTGTGTAACAACTTGTTTGCAATATAATATATGATGCATAGAAATTTTATAAAAATCAAATAAATAAAAATTATATGAATAAAATGCTGCATAAGATGTTTCATAGGAACTTATTAAATTTATTAAACATTCAATGTAACGAAGCAGTTTTAGCATAATCACAAAATAAATATGAAAGGGCGATAGGATTATAATCTTTTGTTGAATGAATTGAAGTTATAAATTATAATTTACGAGTACAAAGCAAAACTTAGCAATCAGCAATGCCTTTCACAATACTTTTAATATAAAAAAATATATATACCTGAAAATTTCAGTGGTTTGGAGTAGTATTATGAAACACAGAGTTTAGTATCTATAGTATTAGAATTTCATTGAAGAAATTCTTTGGAAGGTGAAATTAATTTGTGGGTATGTACACACCCACTTTTTTTGACAATGCGACCAAACGAAAGCTTCAACCTCTCAGACAAACAAAGAATTCTTGAAATCTGTTATAAAGTAGCAAGGTAATAAAAAAATAAAATACATATGAATTGATAACAATCTCCTCCCTCTACGGTGAAAAAATAATAATAATAATAATAATAAACTCATATATGTATTTCAACTTCCTTTTTAAATTTTCTTCATCCAATAAATCATTGCGTTTGCAAATTGCTTTTTCTTGTCCTTATTATTTCCGGTTATTATTGACAATTTTTATTTTTGTTAATTTATTATTTTTGTACGTATATATGTATGTATGTATTTATATACGTATGTATGCATATGATTGGGTGTTGTCTTCCTAAAAGACATTAAAATACATAAATATGAAGTAAAGAAAGCTGACAGAACAAAAAAATTATAATAATTTGCAACCTGCTGATAATGAACTGGGAAGAATATTAATTTATCATAAAAGGAAGCCTTGATGACCTAGATTTGTAAATAAAACTAAAAAAGGCAATAAAATATTTTCGAAACAAAAAAAAAGGTATGAAATCTAAGATTGTTGAGTTATGTACATTAAATTTGCAAAGAAATCTTATAATAAAATAAATTAAAGTATGAACTTGAGCTCGTTCTTTTTTTCATTATTTCATATAATAACAATAAAGTATATTTATATTTAGGATTTGATTGGGCTAAAGTTTGTAACGCTTTGTAAGGCAAATTACATTTGATAATTAACTGGTGTTTTTTTTAGAGGTATAGAACTTTGAATTGAAATAAAACACAAGAAAATCGTTTTAATGTGCATCAATTTGGCTTTATTGGAAGGATAATTTTATGCCATTAATGTTTAAATATGATTTCGGGCATGTGGGCGCCGCGGCTGGCTCGAATAAAGCCAATTCTACAGGTCCAATTTTCAACCACTTTTTCGAGCATATGGGGCCGTATGTTGGCAATAACGCCACGAATGTTGGCTTCCAAGTCCCCTAACGTTTCTGGTTTGTTGGCGTAGACGAGCGACTTCACATATCCCCAAAGAAAATAATCCAATGGTGTCAAATCACACGATCTTGGTGGCCAATTGACAGGTCCATTCCGCGAAATTATGCGCTCATCGAATGTTTCCTTCAATAAATCGATTGTGACGTGCGCTGTGTGGCATGTAGCGCCGTCTTGTTGGAACCACAACTCATCCACATTCGGGAACAAAATAGTCGGTTAGTCGGCTCCAATTGCTGTGCACGGTGGCGAATCGATTCATTCGGGTCCTCTTCAACACTTTGCTCTACAGCGGCAATTGTTTCTTCGGTGCGCACTGTTCGACGTCTCTGCGGATGCGTATTATCACATAGAGTAAACGTAGTGCGAAAACGATCCATGGTTAACCGAATTAATTGCTCTGATGGACGATTATGTCGACCATAAAATGGACGGAGCTTGCGGTAAACTTCGCGAACTGACCCATTATTTCCGAAATAAATTTGCACGATTTGCAAGCGTTGTTCTTTTGTCAACCTGTTCATGATGAAATGGCAAACCAAACTAAATATAAATCACTTGACAGCTGACAAAATGGCCGCCAGTTAAAAAAGTGATGCCAACTTAAAGTTCTATACCTCAATAAAAAACACCCTTTATTAATTAACAAATAACATCAAAGTTAATTGTAAATATTCTGACAAACACGTAGTAGAACGGAACAACTAGCTGTTTTCGTAGGCCACTACACCTTCATCATCAGCGTTCTTTCTGTTTATATACGCAACTTTTATTGCAAATCGATTGCGTTAATTGTTTTTTGATTCATCGTGTTACAATTATAAATATATTAGCCCAATTTACAATCTTGTGCAAATGACCTTACATCGTAGCATGTGCAAAATGGTATAGTATATTGATACTCACCACTAATAATTGTTAACTGGTGAGTATCAATATACTATACCATTTTGCACATGCCACGATGCAAGACTATTTGCACAAGATTGTGAATTGGGCTATTATGTCTTGAAAGATATAGGAGTCAGAGTATTCAAATTTGGTATGGACTCTTTTGAGAGCAGAATGGGACTTGTGGAAAGGGCATTCTCCATACAAAGTATTTAGTATTAATATTATATGTTGAAAGCTATAATAATAAGCAGGGTAACTGCAAAAAATATGCAATTGCATGTTTTTTCTGGTGCGACGTATGAATGCGGAGATAAGAAATTTATCCGTTTCAGAACTTTTTATGAATTTTGGCATCGATTTGTTAGTGCATATTTTTGCATATTTTACCCTTCAAAGCATGTTTTTGCATGTTTCAGGCTTACACGCATATTTTTTAGAATTTTTTCGAATTTTTAGAGCATAATTGAAACTTTTAGGGTATATTTTGTTACTTTATACAATTTTTTATTTTAATATGCTGTCTGTCGGTAATCATTTTTGCTTTTATTTTTCGCCTTATAAATCTCATTATCCAACAGTTATTTTTGAAGTAGTTTGAGAGCGTTTGAATCAAAAAATGTTTCAAACCCATTTAATTTAGATTGATGCTTTTGCACGGACTTGTATCCAACTGAACCAACTAGTTCAAAGAGAACTGTTGGACACAAGTCTAAATCTTATATCCAATGTTCTGTGGATGTAGTGTACATATATATTTTTCTTATTTACTACGCTGTTATTACGGACGTGAGTTTCCATAAAAACTTGATTTTTTTTATTTATGACGGACATCAGTGGACGTTGGAGGAACATTTTCAATGTATAAAACTTTATTTAGATGAGACAGGCAACTGTCCTTTTTATTTAAAAATCTAGATTTTGTTTATTGCAGTAACAATTATAGATACACAGAGAAAACAGATACGTTGTGACAACCGAATTTGTTGCCAATTGAATTTTGGCGGTTGCAGCAACCATCATAGAATTCTGATATAGCGACTGAAATTTTCTTGTGGTACCACTATATTTTAATTATAACCCTAAACCCAATAGTTGCAGCAACAGAAAAAATTGGTTGACAGTATGGAATTTGAAATAAATGTTATTCTTGCTACCGAAAATTTAGATAATATAATTAAAACAATACCATAATTGGTACATGTAAAAAAAAAATTGGCCTGCCTTGCTGAAACTAAAATAAACAATAAACGCAAATAAAAATACACAATTTAAGAAATTTATTATTTGACATATTGTCATAAGTTTATTATAATTGAAATTTATTTTCTAATAGTGAAGCATGTCTATATACATTTCTTCAACCACACATTTTGAAAAGCCACAAACCTATTATCTTATGCACAGACTTTCAAAAACCATTTGAGAATTCAAAAATCATAATATCTTTGAAAGTCACAAAAGTCAATTTTTGATGTGTAAACATATATACGCTAGGGGGTAAAAATCGTTTGACTTTGATTTCTTTGCTGAGATTTCTTTGCTGAGATTTCTTTGCATTGTCAAATCGGTGAGAGCTTTGTATGAGTGTATTAGTGTTTGAAAGAAGCAATACCAAGCAGAGAAACAAGTCGACCGGCTCGAAACCGTCGGTGCGCCGCCGCCGGTTATTTTTCTGTATATTTCCGTACACCAAATGTGGAAATGAACCGTAAGAGCTACGGACTTGAAATTTGGGCACAATTTGTAGACATTTGGCCACTACAACAACAAATACATGAGAGTTAAAAACTAAAGGGTGTTCCAAAACGAGCAACGAAAAATGTTAAAATCCCATGTAATATACATACAATTGTATGTACATATATTCACTTGAAATTTTAAAAGTTAGTGTATTTTTATACAGACTACAACAATTAACACTAAATATAAAAAATTTTAATTTAAGGGTGTTTCATCAGTTAATGCAATTTTGACTTTGTAATTTTGACAACTTGCTGTATCTGTAACCGTAATAGCAAAACTCTTGAAATTTTCAAAAACGGTAAAACTAAAAAATCAAATAAATATAAAATCGCCAAATATAAAAAAAATCGCCAAAAACAAAAACAAATACCCAAAACGAAAAAAAAGCACCAAATTAAAAAAAATCTCTAGGACTAAAATAAATCGCGAAAAACCGGAAAAATCGCCAAAATGAAAAAAATTCTTAAACAAAAAAATCGCCAATATAAAAAAATCGCCAAAATGAAAAAATTGCCAAAATGAAAAAACCCCAAAAAACCCGAAAAAAAAGCGCCAAAATGAAAAAATCGCCAAATAAAAAATTGCGAAAATTAAAAAAACCCAAAAAGAGAAAAAAAAACGCCAAAACGAGAAAAAAGCGATAAAACTGAAACAAAATCGTTTAAACTGAAAAAACTTAAAAAAGGAAGAAAGCTTAATCAAAAAAAATTATCAAAACCGAATGTGCGCGAGTCCAATTCGCACTTTACTGAATTTATTTTAATTGCAATGCGTACACAACAACAAGAACAGAAACAACTAAACGATGAACAACAGGAATTAAACATTAAAAAGTAAAAGTAAAGGCATTTACCATAGATGAGCAGTACCACTAAAGTTTCAGTAAAAACAATAAAAAATTGCTACAATTTTATTATGATTACGGCCTTACGATTTTACTGGTAATGCAAATTAAATTTCATTAGCAGTAAAAATTTACTAAATTTTTTTAGTAATCAGTAAATTTACTGCTTAATGCAATTTTTAATGCAGTACATATACATATACTGCAGTGTGCCCATTTACTAACCAAATAAGTTTAATAAAACAAACAAAAACCACCAAATTCCTAGGTATTTACAATATTGAAAGTTTTGATACTTTTAATTAATTAATTTAAAAAAAGATACTAAAAGCATAAGTACTTCCAACTTAAAAAAAAAAATTATTACTAGATGTTTACACATCTCCTCTGTGATCGGACTCACATTGCTTTTTTTTAATTAGCTGCCATAAATTATGATAGTAAACTCAACCTCTAGTTAGTTGCAGCAACTGATTTAAAGTTGTTATTTTAATTTTAATATAGAACGACAATTTTTTAGTTGCTAATACCAAAAGTTGGTAGTAAAATCCAATTCGTAATATTTTATTTGGTTGGGTTAACCAATCAGTTAATTTGTCATGACCAGGGAAACCACAGATATGCAATTTCATGTTTTTTCTCTTGTGGCGTATAAATGCGTATATAAGATATTTATCCGTTTCAGAACTTTTAATGAATTTTGACATCGATTTGTTAGTGCATATTTTTGCATACTTTACACTTTAAAGCATATTTTTGCATTTTTCAGTCTTGCACGCATATTTTTAGCATATTTTCGAATTTTTAGAGCATAATTTACGCTTTTAGGGCATATTTTGATACTTTATAGAATGTATTAATTTTTTTCAATTTATTTTTCGCCATATAAATATCAATTTCAATATTCCATGTAGTGTATACATTTTTCTTACGAAGTAAGCAGTAATTACAGACGTTAGTTTCAATAAAACTTTAGTTTTGCATTTGTGACGGGCTGTGCCCCGAGTAGACATTGAAGGAACAAATTCAATTTATAAACGTTTATTTAGATGTGACAGGCAACGATTTTTATTTGAAGGTCTAGGTAAATCCTTTATTGTTTATTGCAATAAAAATTATAATTAACAAGCTTGTCTTGTTTATACAAAATGCAGTTCCAAAGTTTTAATTCTGATATCGAGATCTCTTTTGAAGTTGAATTAAATTTTTACGGGAGTATAAAAAAATTAATTCATTATTATTATTTTTTTTTTGTTTTAAATACTTTTCAAACCCAAATTAATTTTTTATTGTCTCCCTTTTTTTTTTTTTTTTGTTTATTTTATTTTTGTCTTATTTTATATGCAAACGTTGTTGAATATTTGAATTAAAAATACATTTTCATTCACAAATGAACCAATTTATTATATTTTTAAGAGCATATTTTTGAGTTTTTAGTGCATATTTTCAAGTTTTTAGTGCATATTGAATGCGCATAAAATAATTTTTTTACAGCATATTTCTGGTTTCCCTGGTCATGACAAAGCATACGCTCGGTTGATGCAATCAATTTAAGTATTGTCACAATTATATATTTGTTACAATTATGCCCTTATGGCAGTGAACATGGATTGCTTTTTGGATTAACAGAAAATTGATAGCGTGAACTGAAATATAGTTAATGCAAATGATATTTTATTGGTCTAACCGTTTTCCAACCAATCTTTTTTCTGGGTGTAGAAATCTTGTCTTATTTATCCCAAATACAGTTCCAAATTTTTAATTCTGATATCGTGATCTCTTTAGAAATTGAAGTTAGCTGTTTATGGCCGCTTTAGTCAAAATTTTGGGAAATTATGTTTTAACGTACACTTCGAACCCAAATTATTATTTTTTTTAATACGGGATTATTCTTCTTTGTTATCAATTGTTTTATTAATTCATCATTCATCATTATCATCATCCCACCACACTACGAAGATGCAGCAACACGGGTCACCAGTGCCTGGATTCTGTAACTTTTTGCGTACCGAAAATCTTAATATTTATCGACATATTTATTCACTTGCGATAACGATAATGTGATTCCGTAATGTTTTTTACGATTGTCTCCAGCTTTATCTTACTCACCATTTAATTCAATATTATGTGGCATCGCTGTATAGAAAATGTGAAAATAAGCGAAAAGCACAAAGAATAATAAAGAAAAACTTTTTTTATTCTCCAACCGACGAGGAATATCGTTAAATTATGTAACGGAATAGCAAAGAGGATAAATTTTCGTTATGTTTGTTACAGCGCTACGATTATCGTAACAAAATTTACTGAATCCAGCTACATAGAAGAACTCAGTGGATGTGCTCTACGTGCGATGTTCGACTTTGTTTATCTAAAACGAAATCCTGATGGCTTTCATAAATAAGCGCAGTGGTATAGTAATCATACCACATATTTGCGCGGAATTGTATAAGGGTTCAAGTTTTTATAGCTATTGCTATTTATGGCGCGGTACAGGAGTTAAGGTGGAAGTACATACCACGCTTTACGCGACAACGCTTTTCTGGCTTGTTAAACGTTTAACGCTATACAAATGGAAAGCTACACAACACGCTTTTGTGGTTTTTTTAGTTGTAAAATTTAAAGCCTTTGTCGGTTATTTTTTTGTCTTGCACTTACGTTTCATATTTCTTTAAATCTTTAATGCATTTTTTTTATCCATTGTTTAATGAAAAATTAATTTCTAATCATTTTTGTGTATGTTAGCTTATGAATCTGGCAACACTAGCTTTCATTTTGTATAAAACGCGTGAAAGTTGAAGAATGTTCAACTTTTTGCGAGGTATGCGCGTCGCGAACTTCTCTATGTAACTTGCCTTATGAAAACACACTATTTCAACTTTTTTGACAGCCGTGTGTATCGCATTAGCGCATTGAACGCGTGTTATGTGCTTCCACCTTTAGAAAATGATTTTCGTAACAAAATTATCGACACTATTACAGTTATAAATTTAATTTTGTTTTGATTTCCTTGTACTTAAGAGCAGAGTACGAAAATAAACGAAACAAATTGTTTGATTTTGTTTTGTTTCGTTCTTTGAAGTGAGTGGCACAAAAACAAAACAAAAACATTGAGAACGAGAACAAGTGTGCTGGCATAACATCAGGGTGACCGATGACATTTTTCAAAAAGTGGCACCAAATAGGGGATTTATCAAAAAAAGGGGCAAAATTAAAAAAAAACGAGAAAACTGCACTAAACATTTTTAATTTTTAATGTATTTTCATATAACTCACCCTAAATAAAGGGAGTCAAAAAGTGGCAAGGCAGTCGAAAAAGGGGAAACGCAGTGGAAAAAGTGGCAAATTGCCACTTTAGTCGGTCAAACGGTCACGCTGCATAACATGCCAGTTTGTTGGTGAGAGAGGCAGAGGGAGCGGTTGGCATTATTTGTCAATACAGCAGCACAAAACTAATCCACACACAACTTAACCTTTATGTCTACAACCAAAAATTGTTCGTCAAACATACAACCATCATACCCGGGTAAACATTGCTGTTTGGTAAGGAATTTCTTTTGACATATCGTATATTTCATGTTTTTGTCGCCAATTTTAGTTAGCTGCAACCCATTTCATGACAACAAATGTCGTCATTATTTTTGTCGTTATAATCTGACCTATGGAAAACCAATAACGATCCCTTGTATCGTGCATCGTTGGGTCCTCAACGTTTTTGGGCTATTAGCTGTTAGATAAGGTTTAATAATGAAAATTCACGACAACTGCAACCGCAAAATCTAACATATTCTTAATTCTGAACAGAAATCTTCAAACTAATTATATAGCAGGAGCAAGAATCACAGGTGATGATCAACTTTATCTATTTCGTGGTAGTAATTCTATACTGGCTTGGCGCCTTCTGGGAAAAAAGAAAAAATCAAGGTGAACGAGTTATTAAGGATTTGTGTTGCAATCTGTTTCGAAGAAGTGGAAGAAACGTCGTTTGTGAAAAGATTTTTACAAGTTACAATATGGATTCTAGGTTGATGTTACACTACAATTTATCATTATTATGCACACCAAGGAAAAATCTAATATTTGTTCCCACTGAGTTCTTCAACCTAAAAGGAAGATTAGTTGAGTCATCAATTTTTGGATTTAGCAATAATATTAGTATGTGCTCCTGCATTCAAAAAAAAAAAGAAAAAAGAAAAAGAGATTAGTTGTTCTTGTTTCTACATCTTACTACAGCAACGATATCGAAGGTTTAAAAAGTAGGCCAGTAATGATATTGGACTACAATAAATACAAAGGTAGAGTTGATAATATCGACAAATATTTAGGAGAATACACAAAAAAAGGAGAACTAATATATGTCCCTTAGCTTTTTGTATAATATTCTTGATATGGCAGCATTTGTGGCTTATATTATTTATACAGAAAATATCCCACATCTAAAGGTATCAACAAACCGTAGAAGAATATTTCTCCAACAGCTGAGTGAACAATTGGCTATGCAGCCAATTGATCATCGCTCACAAAATACTCAAGTAATAAGGCATTTTTCATCGCGCAATGGAATTGAAAGTATTATAGGCCATCCAGTAATATCAGAAAACCAAACGCTTCGTGCAGCAGAAGAACGAAATAATTTCCGAAGGCTCAAACAAAAAGAAAGTTCACATATACCTTTGAAAAAAAGAGGTCAACTAGAAAAGCTTGAAAAAAATTTCAAATCCAGTATGTGCTCGTTATTCAGCGGGTATTAGTATTCGTAATGTATGCTCAATCAAATGTACATAATAATTTTCTAATTATTTTGCAATATATAAAAAAACATTCATAAAATTTAATGCCTACCCAGGTAAGTCTATTGTAGGTTTAAGCGGTATGTTTTAAAAACAGATAATATATATTCTCCCAAAAAATATTTTTTATAAATAAATTTTTTAGAAGTTAAAAAACAATATTTTAGAAGCATATTAAAGAGTTAAAAGAAATATCTTACCAGAGTATGAATTTATATCGAATTGAAAACAGAAAATTTACACGGGTAGGTGGTTGTAGACATAAGGGTTAAAAAGCAGCAAATGCTAAAAGAATGCAAAAAACACTAAAGGCCGGGGCACAATGAATACGTCATACGTTAAACTTTGTCTTTTTCAACTGACAGCTAAGTTGAAATACATGGTTTCTTATGGGGGCTGTTACATTCAGTACGTGTCCGTCAACGTAAAGTACAAAAACTGGTCAACTTTTAACTTTTTGTGTACGTTGAGTAGTTTGACAGATATTGCTTGGTTTTATTAAGTATGTTCTGAATTAAGTTTTTGTGTTTTGTGGCAGCAAAAATAAAATTAAACAAAAAAAATAAACGAAATAAATAAAAAAAATTGAATTTAATAAATAAAATGGAGAATCAACATATTGAAGCTGATCAAATACTTCCGTCAATAAAGTACTCATTGTGCCAACCTTCTCCGTCGTTGCGTTAATGTCAGTTGAAAACGGCGAAGTTTAACGTATGACGGATTCATTGTGCCCCGGCCTTAATTATGCAATTGTCTTGAATTGTCAGAATTCAATACTCAGATATTTATCAAAAGTTAAATACATTTTTCTTAAGTAAATAAGCTGATTTAATTTTTTTATAAATAAGTGACAATGCCAAAAAAGCATTAATAATATATATGTATGTATCTTCAGAAAATTCAAGTAAATTATTATTATAAGCGCAGATTATCGGCCCTGTTCTGTAAACCGAATCCGAGTAAATTTCTCGTTTTCAAAAAATTAATAATGATCCAGCAGACGTGTTTAAGATCGTACACGATAATTTTCTTTCAGATATGATATTTGAGAATCTATATAGTAAAAAAAATTAAACAAAATCTAAAAAAATATTCCTATTGTCGGAGTTAGTTTTCTAAATTTGTGCGATTTCAAATCGATTGGTTTACATTACAGGGCCGTATATTAACTATTTGTATATTTTTTAGATTTGTTTTATCATAAAAAATAGTAATTTTTACTCTTTATATAGGCAAAACCTAATTTTTATTCTTGATGTTTTGAAAAATAAGCAGATCTGTTGATGACACCTGTTTTAAAAAATCCCCTTTTAGTGGGGCTTTCACGGGGTTTTGGTTCGAAATGTTAGAATTTTGTTAAAATATCTTATATTTAACTTTTTTTAGCTTGTTTTTTTAAGTCCTGCTTCCTTGACATCGGCAGTATGCGACAGCCAAATTAATATTAAACCGGCCACAAACAATACATACATTATAGTTAATTTTAATTATTATTCGAACTCCATTTGTTTCTATATTTATATAAGGTTCGAATAATAATTAAAACTAACTGAAATTAATAGCCATGGGCCTGTGGCAAAAATTAAAAAAAAATTTAAAAAAATATACTTAATAGTAACAAACCAAAAAAGTTTGTCTTAAGTAGAACAAAAATAAGCAAATTAACTAACATGTGCATAATTAGTAAAGAACAAACGACAATGGTAAGACTGTTGTAAATATAGAGATGGTAAAATTGAGCTTTCATTACAAAAAAAAAGCTTTCAGCAAATTGAAATACGATGAATCAAAACAATTCACATATTCCATTTGCAATAATGCTAAGTATATAAAGCAGAAATCTACATCTACTGACACCACACACAGTGGACCAAACACAAAAGAACGCTGATGATGAAGGTTTAGTGGCCTTCGAAAACGGCTGGCTGTTTCGTTCAACTATGTGTTGTTAGTCAGAATATTTACAACAGACTTTGGTGTTATTTGTTCATTAATAATTATCACATGTAATTTGGCTTAAAAAGCAATACGAACCTTAGCCCGTTCAAATCACAAATATGAATACATACATTAATTTAATCGTGCGCCGCTAGAAAAGATAATAATGGGAAATAAATGGAAACGATTTGGTATATTTGCGGCGAATTTGACATCATCATATAATATAATTTTATTGCACTGTTATTTAACACATTAAGGCCCATTATTACAACTTAAAGTTAGTTAAAAGTAGGATTTTATCGGACTTATAAACTTGGCTGTAATTTATCACTCACTTTAGGTTAAAGTAAAATTTTGCAAATGATAAAGTTTTTATATGTCCGATAAAGTCCTACTTTTAACTAACTTTAAGTTGTAATAATGGCCCTAAGTTTGTTTTATATAGCTAAGTAGCAATTGCTATAACCGGGTGTCCTAAGACACCTCTCATCCTTTTTTTTTAATTTTTACCATTAAATAAAAGCAAATAAAAATATTTTTGAATTTTTGTCGATTTCATCTAGTGCCCCGAAAGGAGTTAAGATATTTAATGGCCTTTTAAATATTTTATTTGCTTAAAATGGATAAAAGAGGACTTACTTGTTTGTACTTAACAAACAAATTGAGCTGTTAAAATCTTCAGATACGACTATTTCGAGTGCCATAACTCACATGTACACCCAAAAAAAAAAAAAAAAAAAAAAAAAAAAAAAAAAAAAAAACAGCGTCTTCATGCCAGTATTTATTTATGTATATGCGTGTGGCATATCTGTGGCTTGGCATAAAGTAAATGTGCTGCATTTTGCGTGTGCGTGTGTGTGTGTGTGTAGAATTAGTTGTGGGAACGCAAATACAAATTTCATTATGCTTTGTGGTCATAAAATATATGCTTAATAGTGGGTGTTACAAAGGGAAGTGTGTAAAATACAGTTATGTATCTGCAAATAATGTAAATATTTCAAATTCTTCACAAATAATGTGTGCGTCCGTGTGTGTGTGTGGCGAAGAAATTAAACGCACACATGCACATATTTAGTATGCCATTAATCATGGGCGCTAAGTGTTAGATTGTTATTAGAAAGTTATAAATCATGTATATTGTTCGTTTAAGTTTTTGTTTAATGTTGTGCAGTGCCAGCCAGCATTTAATTTAACTTAATATAATTAAGTTAAGATTTTATGAAGAGTATTTTAATTCCATACTGCAAAAAAAAAGATGCAATATAAAATCACCATACAAAAATTTTAAATTGCAAATCATATTAAATTTATTAGAAATAATCAGACATCTGATGAAAAATTAACGTTTTCAAAACGATTTAAAACCGGACGTTTTGAAAAAGTTTAATGAATCCGGATAAATTTTATGTATAATTTTTAACCCAATCTTAAGCTGCTGACTTTTAACAACCACACTAGAATATAAAATACAAACAATATAGTAAGGATGTGAAAAAATTTATCAAAAATTATTGCAAAAACTATGAAAAACAAAATTTAAATGATTGACGAAACCATTATAGAAAACACATAACACCTTTTATGATTTTCAAATTGGTTTTGCGTCTAAATCGTTTTTCAATCACATACCTGAATATATTGTTAAAGTGTCTGGGTGTTTATTTGCTTTATGGCTATAGACACTTCGAACATAGAAGAGCAAGCATCTGTATTTTGTTTATGCGAAAAACTAAAATAATCCACGATTATATATATAAAAAGGCATATGGGTCAATTAAAAAAAAAACGCAATTTTTGTGTCCCCGCACTTTACACTACACAGAAAAAATTATTCCCAAAAAATTTTTAAACAAATATTTGTTTGAAATCAAACTTAAGGTAGAATTAGCCGAACGTCCACGTAGGCTAACGAAACAGCTGATCGTTTTTGTTGATTGAAAACAATGCAAACGCTTACCGAAATTTGCTGTAACGTTGACGGCACGTCTCAACCTGTATAAAATAGAATTTCCTAACGTTGTTGAGTGACGTTGGTAAGCCAGTGATGGTACCATTGTAATTTAAATGGAATAGGGGTATTTTGGCTCTGTTTTTTGGTACTTTTGTTAGTAATATCTGTGTGAAAAAACATAAATATATAAATAAATATTTGGGAATGTGCATACATATATACATACTTATGTACACAAATATATACGTGCATGTGTATGTATATGTACTTATATATAATAAAGAAATGCATAAATATGTATGAGCATAATATAAATGTGATATGTATTAAAGGATTTAAATGGTATCAAAACTTCTTATTGTGTATGCACACATGTAAAAATTATTTCATGTTGCATACATATCGTTGGTCACAAGTAGAAAGGCCCTAACTCAAATAATTGTAATTTTACAGGGGAAGATAAAAACATAATATTAAACAGCACAACTGCTTTGTTAAACTGCTTTTAAAAGTGTTATTTTTACGATATTGCAATAAATTTTTGTAACGAGGTGTACTTGTGTCCATCGATATGTATGTATGTATGAACATATTTATTTGTTATAAATGTATAACAGGCAGTATACAGTTTTAGTAGCGTTTACATATTTTAGGCACTTTTTCTTCGCTACATTCACCATTTGAAATTTTTTATTTCCCATCACTGTTTTGTGAACAGCTGTTCCTTTTTAATATTAAAACAACAAAACGAAGTAAAGCATACGCACGTTTTTAAATATTCTATAAGTGCACCAACGTGCTAACGGTACGGTACGGTACGCTACAGCAACAGCAACGTTCGGCTAACCAAGCCTTTAGTTTCAGTAAATATTCTGTACTGTTCCACTAAATTAATTTGTACCAAAACACTGTATAGAGAAGAAACAGGCCACGACGTTTGTCGGCTACATTTCGGCATTTACATGTATACAACACGATCAAACAAAATAAACAAAAACTAAACAACAACAACCGCACAACAGCACGTTGTTCCTATCAACAAGCAAGATAAACACCAACACACTGAAATAACATTTTCTCTCAGCCGAACTATGATTAATTTAAATTTTTACAAAATTTTTATCAGAATTTACAAAATTATTTGTAGGACAGCATTCAAATAAAATATTTACTGATTCAACGAATTTGGTTACTGAAAATGAAATTTAGTTTTTTCTGTGTACTATTTTAGGTACAAAAAAACAAAAAACAAAAATGTGAGAGTGATCAGCGAGGAATATGTAAAAAAAACGTAATTCTCAAATTTTTTTTTTTTTTTTGTTTATTCAGAATGGTGTTTTGTTTCTCCCTCTGACTCCTTCCATACAAAAGCATGTGTCCCCCGTTAAAATTGTTAGTAAACAAAATAAAATAAAATCAAGAAAAAAGTAAATACCTATGCAACATTTAATAACAGTTTTCGAATTATTGCGTTTCTTTCTTGTGTTTTGATTTGTTATAGTCGTCAAAACTTAATTAGTGCGAATTTGGCGTTGCAAAGAAAGGTTGTCCCCACAATTTGCATTGAGCGTCACTTTTTTATAAATCAAGTAATATTACTAGTTTTCAATTTGCATTAAAATAAAGTAAATAACGTAAGGAAAATACAAACTTTAATTATTACAAAAGTGAAAAAGCGAAAAAAAAAATCTATTAAAAAAAGTGTGCATTTGCGTGGTTTTTGTGAACACCATGGTAAGGACGCGATAAAATTTAATGAGCGTCACGCTCACTTTTTTTTTAAAGTGAATATATTAAATGTAAAAAATTGAAGTTGACAATTATTGTTTACATGGTTTCAACAAATTTTTTTATAATTTGTGAATTTGAGAAATAAATTGCCTACGAAAAAAAACCAAAATAGGCAAACATTTCATGAGCATCACTTTTGATATATATTGCTTCATAGCTTAAAAAGCTTAATTTTGATTTTATTTTTTAATTTTCAAGAGTAAAACAACAAAATTAACGGCGGCTGAAAGAGCACGGAGATATCGTGAGAAAATAAAGCTCGATAAAGCGCGTAATGACGAACATAAAAGAAAAAAGAAAGAAAGGTATAATCGTGGTATAATTTTTATTGTTAGTCCTGATTCACACACATCAGGTTTAGCTGATCAGTTTTTGTTAAATTTTCTTTTGAACCTGCATTTACGTTCATACACACCGTCAAGTTTGTTTCATCAAGTCTCATCAATTTGTGTTGTAGTAGAGTATTACGAATGACAAAACAAGAGGAAAAAGCAAACTTGACTGGTACGGTCAAGTCTGTACCCCTTTCCATTCTCTTTTCCTCTCTCTCCTAAAAACTCAAGACTTGACGACTCAGACCTGACGTGTGTGAATCAGGACTTACTGTCTGATTGATGTGAAATTGTTTTACGTTAGTCCAAATCAAATTTTCAACATCAACAAAACATTGCCCACAAATTTAAAGACAGTTCAAGGCACGAGAGATATTCACAAAATCCAGAGGTGAATTGATTTACAGATCTCTCTCGTGCTTTTGCAACTTAAACCTCTGGGGGACCGGAAATTTATGAAACTGCCACAAACTTAATTTGAAAGTGGTAAAAATGAATGATAATGAAAAAAAAAACAAAGCCGCTTGTCATTTCATGAAGTTTATACAGATTCAGAATAAAAATTCGAATGAAAATTTATAAATTAAATTAAGTTATTGTTTTGCGTCAAATATTTACATATGGGTATAAGTTTCTTCAAGAATTACTTCATTTTTTTTCATTTTTGTTAAAGACATCAAAGAATATGTACATGTTTAGTTTTGTATGAAAATTTTTGTTTTTTGAAGAATTTTTGTTTTTTTTATTTACTTTTTGTAAAAGAATAAACTTTTTATCGTTAAAATTTAAATTTGGCATTATTCCTTGTTTACGTGCAACAAAATCTCTTGATCGTCACAAAATATCTTGAGCGTCACACTTAGTTTTTTTTCCTTAAAACGCTTATAATTGCAGTTTTTTTTCAAATACATTGTTACAAGCCTAATACTTTACAAGTAATCTCTAAGTTCAAGTCTTTTTTTTAACAAAAATTTACATATTTTCATCTTAAAATTTTGAAATAACTAGTCACTTTAAAAAAAAAAAAATCAAGGTGTTTTTCGCAAAAGTCAATCTTGAGAAACAAAAGAACATCGTAGTAAGCTTGAATTTCAAATATTTTTGCATTTTTAGCGATTTTTTATACATATTTGGTGGGTGACGCTCAAGATAGAAATCATAGAAAACCTAAAACAAAATAAAAAAATATTGATTTTTTGAGAGCCTAAAAGTACCACCGGATTCTTCATCAATTTCTACATAAATTGGCCAGTCTTACAGGCGAATTGAAAAAACTTTAAAAATAAGAAAAAAAAAACTCGTTGTGTACGTTTTTTTTTTAATTGACCCATATGCGTTATAGGCGTATTAACTCTCTGCCATACTTATATCCCAAAGAATTTTTCGGTTTTGTTTAGTAATAATAAAAAATTTTTCAGGGAAATGGAAATTTTTTTAACATTTTACATGACTATCGGTTTGAAACGTAATTGCACTCAGAACATAATTTTTACCAAAAAAAAATCAATTTCCCATCCCTGGAAACTTAGTTTTGATTATTCTGATTTTAATACTAATTTATATATTTAATTAACAAATAAAAAAATATAAGTGTAGTGTACCTCACTTACTGTGATACACTGTATCATAATAAAATTACATGGCAGGGTCGCCATGTAATGTTAAAGGATGTAAAATGGCAAGATAACCATGTAATGTTTTAAAAATCGCCATTTAAAGTTATAAGGAATGATGTTGTCTAAGTGTCAGTGTGTTGTGTAAGACTTGTTTCCCTATAGCCTAATTATTGCTTTTACCCAGCTGTCCAGGGGTCGAGCTTATGAGTAGGCGTTCAAAGGAACTGCCAAAAAATGAGAATTTGAATAAGATAGACTAGGCAGAGTTGCTGCCGGTTTAAGTTTTTCAATCAAAATATGATTTAGTTTATATTTTACTCCACTTACATATATCTAGGGGAACGGCAGTGCGCCAGGCCAAGTTCTGGCCAATGCACGTAGTGTGTATATTTACAGGAAGCCATTCGAGCTGTTTTTACCCCCCTCTTAACTTTGTTTCCCGCGACCGTAAAGTTATGAAATTTAAATCATAATTAGAATAAATTCATGTAACCTCATATGCAAAGTTTGAAAGTTTTACAATGAAAGGTTCCGGAGATATGAAGGTGCAAAAAGTGCAAATTTTAAGACATACTCACTGACCTACTGACTAACTCATCAATATTATGAAGCACTTCCGATATAGCTAGAGATCTGAAATTTGGTACACAAGTAGATCTTGGTGAGTAATGAACTAGAAAAATCTGAAAACCCGAAAATGTTAACCAAGGGGCGGGGCTACGCCCATAAAAATTAAAATGTGTTCTAGTGAGCTGAAATTTGATACAGAACTAAGTCTAGGTGGACAATAAACTAAAAAAAAATTTAAAATACGAAAATTTTAGCTAGTAGCGCGGTGCCACGCCCATAAAGGATAGCATTAAAAAAGTAAATCTAAGGCTCTTAATGGAAGGTATGTTATTGAAATTCGGCAAACATACTGCGATAGGGCAAGCCTAAAAATTTTTCATTAAAAAAGTGGGCGTTGACACGCCCATACCGTTTCAACTTCATTTTCGTGTACTACGCCTCAGCATATTTAGATATACTATTTCTGTATGTATTATTATCCGTTTGCAACGAAACTTGACACAAATAATAAACACTGGCCGAAAAAAAATCTTAAGTTTGGAAAAGTGGGCATGGTTACGCCCATAAATATTGAAAATTAAAAGTTGCGCTCAGGAGCTGAAATTGGATACACGAGTAGGTCTAGGTGAGAAAACAGCAAGAAAAACCAGAAATCTTAGTCAGAGGGGCAGGGCTGCGCCCATTAAAATTAAAAATTAAAAGTTTGCGTATGAGCTGAAATTTGATACACAAATAGGTCTAGGTGAGAAACCAACTAGAAAAATCTGAAAAACCAAAATATATTACCAGAATGGGCGGGGCTACGCTACTATTGTTTGAACCTGAAAACTTGCAGCCTTATTTATAAATCTTATTAAGGCTTTTTAAGAAAAATTTCTTACGAAAATTTGTCTCAAAATCCCCTTATAAAGCCTTAAAAAGTTTTTGAAATAAGGCTGTTAATAAACAAATTTTATTTTAAGCCATTTTAGTGAAAACTTACATCTACGTTACACGTATACAATACTTTACACTATCACCTAAAAAAGTGGGCGTGATCACTCCCAAGAAATTTTGGCCTTATGTTTAATCTACTTTGGTCTAGCATATTTTAGAAGAAAATTTGCATGAATTATAAGAGCTGCTCATAGAAATATTGTGAGTTTAAAATAGAGCTCAAATTTTATACCCAAGTAAGTGTAGATGAGTAAGCCAGTGGGAAAATCTTAAAACCAAGAAGTTTTATCCGATAAAACTCTAATTTGCGCTAGAGTACTGAAATTTGGTACACAAATTAATCTAAATCAGAGATCACTAAGAAAAATCTAAGAAACCAGAAGTTTCAATCAGGGATTGGGAAAAAGCACTGTAAACTCAAAATTAAGTTAAATTTTATTGAAACTTTTCACACACATTGCACTTATCCAAAGTAAAAATTTTCTGTTTGAGAAAAGTGGACGTGAATTCACCCATAAATCTTAGCTTTTTCTTTCATGTACTTCGGCTTAGCAGTTTTTGTTCTATTACTCATGTATTTCTAAATAGCTTTTTCCTATAAAACTTTACATGAATCATAAGCACTAACAGATATAAAAGTCAGCGGGGCAGGCCCATAAAAATTTTACGTAGAGAACTGACATTTTGTAGACAAATAATCCTAATTGATTTATTCAATGGGAAAATCCAAAAATTAATGCACCACCTACCCTATTGAAACTTTGTATACACATTTGGCATATCCTTTTGATTTATGCACTTTGGCTAAGCAGACTGTAATATTTAAATATATTGAGCAAAAAGCCAGGATCACTCCCACTAATATTGACGCTGTATTTTACATGTTTCTTTCCAGGCGACTCTTAGCAAATTGTGTATACACTGGCGACCAGTTGTAACAACACAATAATTCATTTTTACTCACTCTCTAACCCATTATTTTATGTAACTATGAAATTTTTAACTGGCAAAGTGATCATGAATAGAAACGAAACACACTAGAAATTTTAAGTGAAAAATATTATCACAGAAAATTGTTCAAAAAGTAGTCAGATCCTCACAAAAACATGAATGTAGTGAGATATAAATTTTGACCAAGTTCTTGTTTGGTACAATACCTATAACTGAAATATGCTATGCACTAGGTATATAAATTTGTAATCGTAAGGTTAGTAAGGTTCTAGATAATCTGCTAACTTGGCAATATTTTTAATTTTCTAAAACAGGAGAGAATACTGTATATTTGTTGATTTCTTTATATCGGTAAAAATGTTGTCAAGTTAGCAGGTTATCTAGAAATTATATGACAACCTTACGATTACAAATTTATATCATGCATAATATATTTCTGTGTTAGGTATTGTGGCAAAGAAGAACTTGGTCAAAATTTATATCTCACTACTTTTAATGGCCGAACTTTTTTATAGGAACATGGGCCTTTTTTCACATTTATGTTTTTGTGAGGATACAAAATTACAAAAAATATCAGCAAATACAGGATGATTAAAATTTTTTCGATTGAAAAAGTTCTCTGATTCCATACTTACAGAAACAAGCCACAGGGTTGGAAGAATGTTATTTTTTTCTGAGTTCTTGTACAAAAATATTAGTTTTCTGAGCATTTTCAAGAGTTTCGCTGTGAATATTTTCAAATAGATCAAATACGCATTTTAACTAAGCTAATCAATCAACTTGCTTTAGCTTTTCAATATAATTTTTCTTTTATTTTGATTACAATATATCAATTATTAGATTAATTAATTTTAAATTTATGTGAAATTAATTATTTTAATCAGAAATAATTTTTTGAACACGCTCAAGTTCAGTATTTTAAATGTTTATTAAAGAAAATAGTAGTTTTATTAATTAAAATGTGATTTTCTAAAAAAGACAAGAAAAGTTAAACTAGACTTTGACTGAAGGAAATGCCCGATTCAATACAATTATGTTTAAAAAGAAGACAGACGATAAGCAATAAATTTTATTAAAAAAAATTATGTCTTGGAAGAATTTTAAGGAACAAAACTTTAACGCACCCAATAAAATAACCAATAAAAAAGTATATATTAAGAAAATAAAATAAATGTAATAAATCTATAATATACATACTATAGGGTGTTTTTTAAGAGGTATAGAACTTTGAGTTGAAATAAAACACAAGAAAATCGTCTTAATGTCCATCAATTTGGCTTTATTGGAAGGATAATTTTATGCCATTATTGTTTAAATATGATTTCGGGCATGTGGCCGCCGCGGCTGGCTCGAATAAAGCCAATTCTACAGGTCCAATTTTCAACCACTTTTTCGAACATATGGGGCCGTATGTTGGCAATAACGCCACGAATGTTGGCTTCCAAGTCCCCTAACGTTTCTGGTTTGTTGGCGTAGACGAGCGACTTCACATATCCCCAAAGAAAATAATCCAATGGTGTCAAATCACACGATCTTGGTGGCCAATTGACAGGTCCATTCCGCGAAAATATGCGCTCATCGAATGTTTCCTTCAATAAATCGATTGTGACGTGCGCTGTGTGGCATGTAGCGCCGTCTTGTTGGAACCACAACTCATCCACATTCATGCCATCCAATTCGGGAACAAAATAGTCGGTTAGTCGGCTCCAATTGCTGTGCACGGTGGCGAATCGATTCATTCGGGTCCTCTTCAACACTTTGCTCTACAGCGGCAATTGTTTCTTCGGTGCGCACTGTTCGACGTCTCTGCGGATGCGTATTATCACATAGAGTAAACGTAGTGCGAAAACGATCCATGGTTAACCGAATTAATTGCTCTGATGGACGATTATGTCGACCATAAAATGGACGGAGCTTGCGGTAAACTTCGCGAACTGAACCATTATTTTCGAAATAAATTTGCACGATTTGCAAGCGTTGTTCTTTTGTCAACCTATTCATGATGAAATGGCAAACCAAACTAAATATTAATCACTTGACAGCTGACAAAATGGCCGCCAGTTAAAAAAGTGATGCCAACTTAAAGTTCTATACCTCAATAAAAAACACCCTTTATATATGTACATATTGTGATGACAGTATAAAAGCAAAACGAACAAGAAAATATTTATGTATATGAACCAGTGATGGGAAAGTTGGTACGATCGTACTTTTTTTGATACTATTTGACATGAAAAAGTACCGTAGTACTCCCGCAACACGTTTGATACTCTCACGGTCAGCTTAGAAATATAGTCGGAAGATGCGCGTATGTCTATATTTTTGCGAAGAATTAAATTTCTTTTTCGACAACTGGCACGAAACTTTATTAGTAAAGACATTTTAGAAAAGTGTACCCAACCAATCACAATTAAATATAAATGAAAATTATATTTGATTCAATGATATTTTCTGTGGCACAGAAGTTGATCTCTATGTAAACAGAAATCATGTTGAAACAACTGTTTCAGTTTAAAGAAAATTATAAAAAGTTTATATTACATTGTGTCAAGTTCTTAGAGCAAAAGTGAACTTTGACAGTTTAGTTTAGTAAGTATCCCTCTGAAAATGTTTTATTTGGTAATTATGTATACTACTTTTAATTAAAGTGTTTCCCAGCGAAAATAAAAAATATTTAAAATATTAACAACAAATATAGAGCATACTATGGAAGAACTGAAGCCATTAACAACAGAAAATATATGTATGCAGTTTCTGGACTTCCGTGGCTATAACTAAAAACGCATTGGACGAATACATGTTTCCTGGTAAATCGAGAGTAGTTTACGAAATTTTGTCCATACCTCACTCCTCTGTGAATATCGAAAGGATTTTCTCTTACCACAATATCATGAAAACAAAACAAAGGAATAGAATTTATGTTCCAACAGTATAGTCTTATCCAGGCCAAAGATTTATTGAAGTCTAAAAACTGTTTTTGTTATAACTTTAATATTTATACCCACCCAGACAGAAAAAGATAATCAGCACGATGTTGTTACGATGGTCTGCGGGTAAAACTAACATCAGTATAACATCTGTTTACCAATATTTTAAGGAACTCAGAACATTAAAATGGTAACGCCGAATGACCGACCTCCAACTCTTGTTTTTAATGTTGGTGCAATACTCTAAATACAAATTTAAAAGGTCGTCACAATGGAAATTTTCAAACTTAAGTCAACTTTTTGTATTTACGGTGTTGTAGTGGTATAGGATTACTAAGAACACGGTATTTGTAAACACAAAGTCATATTTTTGTGTTTGTAGTACTGTGGTGGTACAAAATTTTTGGAAGAGTCGTAATTTTGTATTTACAGTGTTGTGAAGGCACATACTTTTTGCGCAAAATCACAATTTCTGTCTGGTTATGTACATATGTATATGCTTTTTGTTCATTTTCTTATTTATTTGTAATAAATTTTATATAATTTTTTGTTAATAAAATTTAAATAAAAAAATAGTTTTTGGTACTCTCGGGATCAAAAAAGTACTCCAAAAAAATTTTTTGGTACCGAAATGCAAATCTCATTTCCCATCGCTGATGTGAACACTGAAACACGAAAAGATGTGTGATGACCCACAAACCGGCTGCGTTTCAACTCTTAATCGCGTTCGTGCATTTATTCAACCATATAAAAATAACAAGATATGAAAATATAATAATATACATATACGTACTATGTATATAAACATATATGAATATATATATGTACATACATAAAATATATATTAACAGCATTTCTTTTCGTGAAACAATAAAATTTGAAATAAATGCATACATACATACATACATAAGCAGATATTTTTTTTAATATCAGCATGTAAGCAGCTTTGAATACCAGTCATAAATATGACTATAAATATAAACATACACATGTAAAGGGTGTCCCAACAAGAACGCAAGATTTAAATTTGGCGCCATTCGAAGTGTCATTATTTGACATTTGAACAATTGTTATTGTTTGATAGTGGAAGGTACGAGGTTATTAAAAAAATGGAGCGCTACACGAATGAACAACGCATTCTCATTGTGAAATTGTTTTACCAAAATGGCGAATGTTTTGCGGCTACAGTTCGGAAATTTGCGATCAATTTGGGGTCACAATTATACTCCACAAGAGTCAACTGTAAAGACATTAATGGATAAATTTGCCGAAATTGGGTCTGTTAGTGATGTAAAGACAACAACGCGCCTTCGACCAGGTCGATCGACCAAAAATGGTGCAGCTGTACGTGATGATATCGCTCAAACGCAGGTCAAGCGCAAACAGTCAATGGTGTTGGTATCGTGAAATGATAACCAGTTTTTTCGTGCCTAGAATTGAAGAAATGAATGTGGAGGGCATGTGGTTTCAACAAGACGGCGCCACATGTCATACAGCCAGAGAAACAATTCAATTGCTACATCAGTCATTTCCCGGTCGTGTTATTTCGCGTTTTGGAGACCAGAATTGGCCGCCTAGATCGTGCGATTTAACACAATTAGACTTTTTTCTTTGGGGTTTTTTGAAGTCGATGGTTTACGCGAATAAGCCGACGACGACTCAAGCCTTAAAAGAGGAAATTGGACGCTGCATTAATGAAATACCGCAGCATTTATGCAAAACGGCCATTGAAAATTTCAGTAAAAGATCGCGTGTGTGCCAGCAAAGCCGCGGCGGCCATCTGCCCTATTTGTTGTTCCACACATAACCTCACTTTGTCTACTTTACGATATAATAAAGTTTCACGATTTTTTTTTAATACCTGTGTTTTATTTAAAATTTAAATCTTGCGTTCTTGTTGGGACACCCTTTATATACATGGATGTGGAAGTTTTACAAGGAAATATAATATCACAAAATATATAAACCGGAAGTATGTACATATACTATATTAAATCATTTTATGTCAATGCTAGCACGTGATTGTTTTATTTAAGGGAAAAATTTTATAACAATTCAATAATATTTCGCTGCATGCTTTCGGAAATTAAATATTAAAATGAAAAGATAAAATATACATACATACATACAAGTAAGTTCCATAACTTTTTTTAATATTATTTTGCAAAGCTTATATCAAATTTATTTCAAATAAATTTATATAATTTTTTATTAAAGCTCTGTAGTAGAAAAGAAGATTGGATATGGTTAAAAAGCCAAGGTTACATGAAACATAATTGTGAAGAGAAATAATTAAATTAATTGGAAGAGAAAATAAACACTAGACATAAAAATCCAAATTCATTTCACTTACGTAAAATGAAAAACAAGGAATTTGCTCGAAATTAAATTTAAATTTAGTGATTGGAATTATAATTTTCTGTATCTGAAAGTACAAAATTCAATTTTAAATAACCTGACTTCAATTAAGAAAAAGTTTTTTTTTAATTCAATTAAAATTTAATGGTATATTTAAAAAATTAAAGAATTTTCTCAAATCTTAAGACAAACATACAGCATGAAAGTGGATCTGAACTGTGAAAGTGGATACCTAGCTTCAATCGGCTTATTATAGAAAAAATACACACACCCACGAATATATTTCTCTTGGTGACCAGCAATGGTCTGAAGCATACATCAATTTTCTACTCAAAATAATTGAGAAATACGTGGGATATATTGAAAATTTAAAAAACAAATAAATAGCAAAATGGAATTTAAAAATTCAGTAGTAATCCATTTAATTGCTGCCCTTGAAGAGCAGAAAGAAATAATGTAATAATGCAGAATTAGTAGAAATTATGCTAGCGGACGATTATGTTAAAGAAAATCGTTATTTTCTGAGCAACGATTTTGCGTCCTGGCTGCTTGTGGACTTTTGCAAGTAATTTTAAATAATTTATTTTGATTTGGAAAAATATATAAATACATATAGCAATAGTGACATAACTAAAAAAAATGCGTTTGCTGACAACAAATTTTCAGTCATCTTACAATCGTGTGAGCACATTTCGGTGATATTGTAAAGTAGTTGCCAGATGTTTTTCAGACCTTTTATTATTATTATTATTAGGTGCGTTTGAGTACTTTTCCAGTAAAATCCAGTAACTGAGTAAATACTGAGTAATTTAAAGAAATTACTCTCAATAAAAAAGTTTGCAGCTAAAAGTACGCGAACGGAAAAATTGTAAAATCCAGTAAAATATACACAACAGCTGATAGACAATTTGGCGCAAAAAAAAATTATACATAAGTATGTACATATGTTTATGAAAAAAAAACCTGAATATAATATTGTACTACGTGGTCTAATCGAGATGAAACAGACTAGTTACATTATGGTCCATGTAATGCAGTCATGGATCATGCCGTTTTCACACAAGCATTCAATGCAATATGGAGTAGTTTTGGGGTTAGGCCGATGTAATGCAAATTTGGACCATTTAGTCCAACCCTGGGACATAAACCTCCTTTTCTCACATATTTGGAGTCGTTTTGGCGTATTCCTACTCCTCTTTGGAGTATTTACATACATGTATGAAATAGTCGCATTATCTGCAGACAATATACAAAACTATACATACATAAGTATATATTATTGCTTCTGTGAAGCACTTTGGTAAAGCAAAAAATTATGGCTTTTTGGAAGCTGAATAAATTGCTTCTACCTGGCTCATCTCGCACAAAAAAATCTCCTATTCATACGCAACACCAAGTGATTCTCTAACATTATCTCCCTTACTAGCGGTCTCCACCTGACATAAAATAGCTAACTTTAACATTAACTTCTAAGAATTGTTAAGTTCTGAGTATCAATATACTATACAATCTTGTGCAAGACCATTTGCACAATAATGTGAATTGGGCTATAGTTTTTATGTACTCAGATGCAAAAGTTACTAGCTTGCAAATTTTTTTTTTTTTACTTTTTCCTCTATTTTGTTAGAGAGCCTGCCTTATGTTAGTGCTTTTCAGAAGCAGTTTTCGAAGCTTTTGTGATCAAGTAAACAGTACATTGCCTCCCTCAGTTGTTAGTGCTTCCAAATCAGTTTTTTTTTGCTGGGTAGTTACTGGCTAGCCGCATGGAAAAATTATATGGTTTTGAGAAAATCGATGAAGAATGTTTTTTTCATTTGTTTTATAAAAATACACCGTAGTATATTTTCTTTAATAATAAAAGTAATAGATACATATGTTTTTATTTGAACTTACGGGCCTGGCCCACGATGTCGAAAAGAAACTTTCTATAGCTTACTTGCCGACATCGCGCGTCAGGCCGTTAAAGTTTCTAAACTTTTTACCCTCGACGTGAATAGTTAGGATGTACAGAAAAAGACAAAAATGTTTGTTGCCGCTTATACCAATCATCACAACAATATTGTTCACTTCCTTTCAAGTAGTTCCAATGAGTGCATTTATTAAGAGAAATATACAATGGGAAAAGAACTTTATATAGCCTAATATATTCAAGATATCGAAAAACTGGAAACAAATTTAAGAAATGTACACATTAATCATATTTAATCGATCAATAACTAAATTTTTTTAATGTTCCATGCGGGGAACCAGTAAGCGTCCGACTATATGTATAAACAAAAATTTAACTATACAAATCTATTAACTTTATTCACGTTTAAAAACAATCGGTTATGTTCTGCATTTCACGTGAAATTACATCGTTGGGAAATTGTTGTTATAAATACATATTTCCAACAATTCTATGCAAATTCCACACGTTTTAATTTCCCGTGGAATACATAAAACATACCCTTATATTTTTTTGGTATCAAACTTAAATAAATGCAATATTGTTCATAACTTAATACATTTGTTTTTTGTTATTTTTAAAATTTCACCAAAAACCAAAAACTTTTGTTTCCATTTGCTATTGTTTGTTTATATTTAAAAACATATGATTAAATTTTACTGGATTTTACTGGCAAAAATTTGTCCAGTAAAAACTTGCATTTATTAAGTAAAAGAACTGTCATTTTTCTCTCTGAATTCGCCCTCTCATTTACTGGATTTTGTGTACTCGAACGCAATCCAGTAAAAAATAGTAAAAATTTTTAAAAATTTTTGAGTTCTCGAACGCACTTATTATCAGTGCAAGTGTTGCATTTTTCCTGCAACGATTAATCAAAACAATTTTAGAATATATCCAGAAGTGAAAATTTCGAAACAACGCTTCAAGTATATATTGCTCATTCACTTAAATAACAGCATAAGTAAAAAAAAGCTGATTTGCTAGAAAACGAGTTTAAAGTTTTCAATTTACGCACAGCTTAATGGAAAAAGCAGAAAATTGTTTCTCTCAAGAGTTAAAAAAATTAGATATTTTTATGAAATTTCTATACAATATGAATAATGATCCTCAATTAATAAATCCCTTCATATAATCAAAAACGTATTATAACATTGTCTTAAGTATTGTTATTGAACTCTAAAAGAACTATATTCTTAATGTTCTTATGGCGAAATAAATAAATAAAATAAAATAAAATAAAATATGATGATTAATTCTGCGACATTAGTACAAAAACTGTATATTTTATATATATATATATATATATATATATATATATATATATTTTTCTTATTGGTCTTCTTTGCCAGAATCAATCGTTGAAAAATTATTATTTTTTTTTATTTATTTTATCTCATATCATATATTTATTGGTTTCTTTCTATTTACAAATCAAAATTTCATTTTTAAAATTAAATAATTTACGAGCAAAAAAAACTTCTTTATGAAAGAGGCGCAGAATGGTGATGCCTACTTATAAAATGTAAATTTAAAATATAAAACGAATTGTATTAAAATAAAAAGAAAATTTATACAACATGATGTACATAAACATACGTTTCATTTTCATTACTGCATAAAAAAATTTTATATATTTTCGTCAATAAGGCAGCACAATATAGGACTATACATTTAAGCGGATTTCAGTTGTCTTTCAGTAAACAATCCAAAGTTCTTGGGAGTTGTTATTTTTATTAAGTAATCGATTAAGTATTTAAGGTAGCTCGAATAATTCGAACTCGACGAATAAAAAAACATGGTTTGTGAACTTCACGCTCATTTCAAGCTCAAATTCTTTAGATTTTTATAGCCTTTAAACAATTTTCTTTTTAAGAGCAGTAACACTCAGGCACTACTATTACTAGTTGTTACCTTCTTTAGGAAAGGGAAGACATCTCTGTTTTTTTGCAATGTTTTTAACAATGCAGAGTTGCAGTGCCTCTGGTGTCAATGAAGATAATTAAATTTTGTCGAAGTTGTGTTTAGTAGCCATTTTATTATATATTTTACTTCGCTGATGATTGTGCCACAGAATACCGTCGAAGGAGTGCGCTCTGATGTTACGTTAGTAAGAGCATCTGCTGAAGTCGGTATAGTTCAGTGACAAGTGACTAAGCCTTCATCACTTGAACTTTCCTACAACAACTGACACAAAGGGACACTAATATACATATATATTTGTTCCCGTAGTTCTAAAGTGGAAATAAGGGACACTGATACACATCGGAAAAATGCGTGGTGTTGTTATTTATTGACTGTCAGAGACCGGGCTCGAACCCAGGACCTTCGGTTTTGTAGTCGTCGTGCTACCTACTTCAGCCAACGCCACCTTCATTTCATAATTATCGAGAATGTTATCATTCTAAGCGGTTTCTTAAGTCCGAAAAGTAAATAAAAAAATGGGCGGAGTGACGCTTATTAAAATTTAATATTTTATTTTATGTGGTTCTACTTTACCAATTTTTACAAAACTTAACACACAAATTTTCATTGAAAAAATAGGCTGAGCCTAAACAACAGATTTAAAATTTGTATTTGCTTGAAAGAGTTTACTTCCAAATTCGGTCTCATAAGTTTTTTTTTCGAAAACTTTCTTTCAAATCTTTGCATTGAAGTCGCTTTTTTCCACAGAATTATTTATATAAAAACTTTCTGGGATAAAGAACAGCTCTTGCGTCATCGTAATTATTTCTTAGCTGCGGTCAGACTTATGTGTGTTGTTTGGCCTTAGAGAGTTTTTCGTCTCGCTTGCACTGGATGACTGATAACCGTATAAACTTGCGGTTCTTTGTGGAATTTTGTTGACAACCACGTTGCTACTTCACACGTGAAGGCATAGGTCGTCTTTTTAGGGTTCCGTACACCAAAGGTGAAAAGGAACCCTATTGTTTTCGCTACGCTGTCCGTCTGTCCGTCTGTCCGTCACACGGTATTTTCTCAGGAACCGTAAGAGCTACGGACCTGAAATTTGGACACCGTATGTAGAACCTTGGCCGCTACAACAACAAATACATGAGAATTAAAAATTAAAGGGTGTTCCAAAACGAGCAATGAAATATGTTAAAATCCCATGTAATATACATACAATTGTATGAACATATGTATATTGAACCTTGAAATTTGTAAAATTAGTGTATTTTTATACAGACTACAACAATTAACACTAAAATTTAAAAAATTTAAATTAAAAGGTGGTCCATCAGTTAATGCAATTTTGACTATGTAATTTTGACAATTTGCTATATCTTGGAAACCGTAAGAGGCAAACACTTGAAATGTTCAAAAACGGTAAAACTAAAAAAAAAACCGAAAATTATAAAATCGCCAAACCAAAAAAAAAAAAAAAATCGCCAAAACGAAAAAAATCGCCAAAATTAAAAAAAAAATCTAACACTAAAATAAATCGCCAAATTCGAAAAAATCGCCAAAATGAAAAAAACGCCAAAATGAAAAAAACGCAAAAAATTGAAAAAATCGCCAAAACGCGAAAATGTCGCCAAAACTAAAAACAAAAATTTAAATAAAAAAAATCGCAAAAATTAAAAAAAATCGCCAAAAATAAAAAAACGCCAAAAATGAAAAAAAATCCAAAAATCCGAAAAAATCGCCAAAACAAAAAAATAAAGTGTCTAAACTAAAAAAAGAGCCAAGACTTAAAAAAATCGCCAAAAACCGAAAAAACGCAAGAAACGACAAAACAAAAAAACCGAAAAGACCCCAAAAACGAAAAAAAATGCCAAAACTATATATTATATAGGATGAAGTTTGTATTAAATTACATATCTAGTGTTCGTACGGAACCCTATGTGCGCGAGTCATAGTCGCACTTTACTGAATTTATTTAAAATTCTATTAATAACATCTTGGGCATATTTGTGCAACCACATTCCGCAAATTCACGTTGTAGAATATCACTATGCGACTTGTGATGCATATAAACTTTAAACAATGCAATAATGAAAGTACTCTTTAATGAGCTCTTATTTGTTCTGTCACTATTTCAATGACAATTACTTAAGTTGTTGATGCCAATCTACCATCAAACTAATATCAAGTAGTTAATATATTGACAAAAATTTGTCATCACTTTGCCAAAGTCAGTCATGGCTCTGATGATATTTTGTTAACAAATTTATTACGATTGCTCGTTTTCTTGATATCATGGTGTCATATCATTGACAATGACAGCTACTTGCTGTAAAGTGGGAGATCATCGATTTAAAAACGAAGATATTCGTCATAGTATTGATGTCAAGTTACATCACCATTACGACGATGTTTCTATCAATGTACGACAACTATCACCTGGCATAGTTATATCAAAATAAAACGCTTGTAGAAAATGTCATCAAAGCTAGATTGAAAAGCAATGGCTAATCCGCCACTACACAATTTTTCTGTTCCCTCCTAATACTTTGATATTTGAGTATGATTTACATATTTCAATTGGTATCATTCAGCTTAAATAAATTATCAAATGTTTATTTGGCAAAATAAACATAATTTCATTATTATATTCCACATGTATTTTATTTATTTTAACAGTATTTTTTTTTTTTTGCTATTGGCATTTGAATTAAAACTTTAAAACAAAATATTATTATCAACACAATTAAGCATTAGTGGCTATATATGAATATGTAATTTTGCCAGTCATCAATTTTTCTAAAAATGTCACTTAACTATTAAATATAGCATCCAGATATTCAATTTAATAAACAAAGAAAATATTTATGGATTAGTAAAAGTATTTTTGTTTGCATGTGTATGGAATATGTATGGAAATTAATACAATATATACTGATGACATTTTAATGCTTAAAGCATTGCATGAACATGTGTGTATTGCAGACATATGGCATCCTGAAGCTGTTCATATTATTTTATTAAACAAAAATTATAAAATTTTTAATTTAAACATGTAAGAGTGTTATATTCAGCTGCGCCGAATCTCATATACCCTTCACCGTTCTACGTATTGAGTATTTGTACAAATATAGGGTGTTTTTTTTAGAGGTATAGGACTTTGAATTAAAATAAAACACAAGAAAATCGTTTTAATGTCCATCAATTTGGCTTTATTGAAAGGATAATTTTATGCCATTAATGTTTAAATATGATTTCGGGCATGTGGCCGCCGCGGCTGGCTCGAATAAAGCCAATTCTACAGGTCCAATTTTCAACCACTTTTTCGAGCATATGGGGCCGTATGTTGGCAATAACGCCACGAATGTTGGCTTCCAAGTCCCCTAACGTTTCTGGTTTGTTGGCGTAGACGAGCGACTTCACATATCCCCAAAGAAAATAATCCAATGGTGTCAAATCACACGATCTTGGTGGCCAATTGACAGGTCCATTCCGAATAACCGAATTAATTGCTCTGATGGACGATTATGTCGACCATAAAATGGACGGAGCTTGCGGTAAACTTCGCGAACTGAACCATTATTTTCGAAATAAATTTGCACGATTTGTAAGCGTTGTTCTTTTGTCAACCTATTCGTGATGAAATGGCAAACCAAACTTAATATTAATCACTTGACAGCTGACAAAATGGCCGCCAGTTAAAAAAGTGATGCCAACTTAAAGTTCTATACCTCAATAAAAAACACCCTTTACATAAGGACGTATATACATTAGAGTGGTCGTTAATTGTATGGAGACTTTTTTTTTTTTATTTCTTCTACTCTCACCCCCCAAATCAGTTCAGTTTTATGTAAAAAAAAAATACAAAAAAAAATTCATACCTATCAGTTGCTTTTTAGGGGATGCGTCCGGCCCTCAAAGTTGGCCTTCAAGCCCATTTTTCCATGTAATTATTTTGCATATGACTATCTTTTAAAAAAATCATTTTACAAGAATATGACATACGGCAATATTATAGCTCTTTAAGCCAACAGCATTAGTCTGAAAGAAAGTTTTTTGCTAAAATTAATATTTTAGAAAATAATGAGGAAAATAACCAACAAAATACCAAAAATTTTATGTAACAAAATTATATTTATATGCAAATTTTTTATTTTAAACATGTACAACAGGGAAAGCCAATCGATACAAAAAATTTTGGATACTCCCGCACATATCGAACATTTTTTATGCTAGTGCGTGTTGATATCTATTCAGTCTCATACTTACGTATACGCCAGCGCGCTTTATTTCATACTTGTATGTATCGATGCGCATTCTTCGTTACATCCCGCATATTTACGCATATCTATAGACATACCCATGACTTGCAACACATTCGGCTTTTTAAATATTTTTTGATAAGTGTTACCAGAAATACTAGTTTGTAGTTGTTGAGGTAATAACATTTTTTTAAAGCTATTTTAACATAAAATTCAATAAAAATGTTTTACCCACACACACACACACTCTTCGCAGTCCTTAGATTTAAAATCCTATTAAATAGTTACGGCAGTAATTTAACCGCGGGTATAGAAACACGCTCCCTTTTAGATCTGAGCTAAGAGCAGAATTAGTGGAAGAAAGGTTGAACCATGACATTCTTTAGAATTTTTGCAATTTAACGCTTGTTTGACGCCAATTTTCGCGATAAAACTGACTTTTTAGCAAAATCTTGGATTTTTTTTTACCATTTTACCGATTTTTAATCCATCTGCATATCTATTTGATGTTAGCGAATTTTCTCCATTTCGGCATTTCTTAGATTTTAAGTATTTGTAAGTTATTTTAGGGATATTTATCGCAAATGTTTTCTTTTTTTCGCAATAAAAGTGATTGTTCCCAATTATTTGTTTTTTTTTTTTTGAAGTTTTAAAGATTTTCAAACAGTATCAGTATCAGTATCAGACTATGATATATTTTATCTTTTTGTATGTTACCAAGTTTTTGCAAATTTTCGACAAGGTCGCAAATTTTCCCAAGTTTTTGACATTCGTTACAATTTTGGTGTTTTATTTTTAATACATTTTAAGGCTTTTTTCAATTAAAATATTATTCACGAATTTTCCCAACTTTTGTAAGTGAGATTGTTTTTGATTTTTAAAATCTACTAGTATTTTCGTTCACATATTTTAGGTTTTGCACATTTTTAAAATAATATTCGCATTATTGCAAGTTTTCGCGATTAATATCCGGAACAAATTTTCCACTTATTCCTTTTTTGAGGTTTATATAATCAGCTTCAGGGGATTTTTTTTATTGCTTTAATCCTTGCGATTTTTGCAATATATAACTTTTTTAATAGAAATTTGCTAAAGAAACCCTCCTCGTATTTACGCACTTTTTCATAAAATTGGTTGTATGAAAATTTTTCATTTGTAATCAGGCTCTTAGAGAACAAAATTAGATCAAAAAAGTTGTCAAACATGTTTCAGAAATTCATGTTACGTGTCTTCTCTATTAGCAAATTTTTTTTATTTACTTACATATTTGGTTACATTGTTCATATAGTCATACTCGTCATTAAATGCTTGTGCGTACATGTATTGGTACGAATATCTATAGCACAAATGTTTGATCGAACCCGCACCTATCGATATGCCCACTTATTTGTGTTGATAGCTATATATATGTGTGCCTGCATGTAAGCATGCTTGTTGATGCGAATGTGCTATCATACTCATTGTCGTTGGAGTATCGATATGTATTGAGCAGCCAAAAAGTAACTTTTTGGATTTCCCTGATGTACAATAAAAGATTATATATATTAAATTATTTCATACATATACATATAGTCGAAATAAAACTAAACCAAAAAAAAGATACATTGAATATATGGGCTTGAGGGTCAACTTTTTTTACATAAAACTGAGCCGATTTGGGGGGTAAGAGTAGAAGAAATAAAAAAAATAAAAAATAAAATAAGGGCCACCCTAATGTACATATATACTAGTTTTGTGAAAAATTGGATCATGTTTTTATGGCTCTAGTGATGTGGTCGGCAACCTATACCATTACATTTTACGATCGTATGAGTTATATTCTCAACACAAAACGGTGTTGCCATAGAAATTTCCTCTCATTTCCCTAATTTGAAATTTTAAATCTCCAAAGGTAAATTTGATTTTATTATGGTCAGAAGAAACACACAAGTTTTTTTTTTCATAAAGAAAGCGATCTTTTGTTGTTGATACATCAATGTAATGGTGAGTAAAAAGATGGTTTTATAGAAAATTTTCTTAAAATTGACAACGCACGTTGACAAACCAACCCCTCTGGTTTGCCATAATAATTTTCTGAAAATGCAAAAAAAAATTTAGTTAATTTTCATTACACATAATTTCTTATTGTTGGGGGAAAAAATTTCTCTGACAACGCTGATTATTAAGTGGATGAGATACACTCAACTTGTCCTCAACAATGCGTGTATACACATACGTAATAGAAGAGTATATTAAAAGGCCCGGCGGCCTTATTTTGTCGACCACGGCTCTAGTGCAACATATAGTGAGTGAATTCGACAAAAGAATTTAGTTCATAGATGGTGTTTCCTAACATAATCCTAGTATTGTACCTCCATATCAACTAAGTTTACTATTTTATATATTCCGGTTTTTAATAAAACATAACACTACAAAACTGTCAGGTGTTTCAATTCAATTCTTACAGCCAATATTTCACATTCACATATATCGCGATATTATGTAAACTATTTATTCCCAAGGAATTTTCGGTTTTGTTCAGCAGAAGGGAACAGTTTCAGGCAAATGAAACATGTTTTTTAATTAATTTTAATTTCGCAGTTATGACTGTTCTTTATCGAAATATGTTATGTTATCTCAATTCACTTAAAACGTTTAAGGAATCTTTATAGGCTATCACCGTATGATCATTAAATTTGAAACATAATTGTGCTCGGAGCATAGTTTTACCATAATTTTTTTTTTTAATTTTCCAACCCTGAAATCTTATTTGTGATACTTCTGATTTAAAGACTAATTTATTTTGTTATCAAATATGTTTATTTAACAAAGAAAAGAAAAGTTAGTTTTATGTAAAAACAAAAGCTTAAAATTTTCCAGCTCTGGAACTTTTTATACTAATTTCTTTTCTTCTAAAAGACAAAATATATTTAGTGTATCAAGAAAAAGAAAAAATTAATTTGACCTAGCTACTTTTATGTAAAAAAAAGTTCCGATTTCCCAACCCTGGAATCATACTTTTAAATTTTTGTATTTTATTATACCAATCTATTTATATTTAAAATATTAAATATGTTTAATTTATAGAGAAAATGAAAAAGATATTTTAATAGATTATTTTATATATTACAAAAAAAAAAGCAATGTGAGTCCGATCACGGAGGAGATGTGTAAACATTTAGTAATGAAAATTTTTTGAAAGTTGGAAGTACTTATGTTTTTAGTATATATTTTTTAAATTAAATAATTAAAAGTATCAAAACTTTCAATATAGTAAATACCTAGGAATTTGTTGGTTTTTGTTTCTTTTATTAAACTTATTTGGTTAGTAAATGGGCACACTGCAGTATATGTATATGTGCTGCATTCAAAATTGCAGTAAGCAGTACATTTACTGATTACTAAAAAAATTCAGTAAATTTTTACTGCAAATGAAATTTAATTTGCATTACCAGTAAAATCGTAGGGCCGTAATCATAATAAAATTGTAGCAAGTGGCAAAGTTTTTTCATTCAAATTTTGAAACTTTTGTATGAAAAACATTTAGCCACTTGGTAGAATTTCATTATGAATACGGGCATTACTGATTACTGAAAATTCAATGCACCTCATCATATAACAAATCATTTAGGCAATTTATAAAAATTGTAAAAAAAAATATTAGTAATCAGTAAAAATTTACTTGTTAAACATTTTTTATTATTTTTACTGAAACTTTAGTGGTACTGCAGTGCTCATCTATGGTAAATGCCTTTACTTTTACTTTTTAATTTTTAATTCCTGTTGTTCAGTGCTTAGTTGTTGCTGTTCTTGTTGTTGTGTACGCATTGCAATTAAAATAAATTCAGTAAAGTGCGACTTTGACTAGCGCACATTCGGTTTTGAGAATTTGTTTTGATTTAGCTTTCTTCCTTTTCTAAGTTTTTTCAGTTTAAACGATTTTTTCAGTTTTATCGCTTTTTTCTCGTTTTGGCGTTTTTTTTTATCTTTTTGGGTTTTTTTTTAATTTTCGTAATTTTTTTCATTTTGGCGATTTTTTTTCATTTTGGCGATTTTTTCTGTTTTTAGGGTTTTTTTTCATTTTGCGTTTTTTTTCATTTTGGCGATTTTTTCTGTTTTTGGGGTTTTTTATTTAGGCGATTTTTTTTATTGTGGCGATTTTTTCATTTCGGCGATTTTTTTTGTTTAAGGGGTTTTTTTCATTTTGGCGATTTTCCAGTTTTTCGCGATTTATTTTAGTCCTAGAAATTTTTTTTAATTCGGTGCTTTTTTCGTTTCGGCGATTTTTTTTTTGTTTTGGCGATTTCTTTAGATTTGGCGAATTTATATTTTTTTGATTTTTTAGTTTTACCCTTTTTGAAAATTTCAAGAGTTTTGCTCTTACGGTTTCCAAGATACAGCAAGTTGTCAAAATTTGTACAAAGTCAAAATTGCATTAACTGATGGAACGAACACCCATTGATTTAAATTTTTTAAATTTAGTGTTAATTGTTGTAGTCTGTATAAAATACACTAACTTTTAAAATTTCAAGTGTATATATGTATGTGCATACAATTGTATGTTTATTACATGGGATTTTAACATTTTTCGTTGCTCGTTTTGGAACACCCTTTAATCTTTAAGTCTCATGTATTTGTTATTGTAGTGGCCAAATGTCTACATACTGTGTCCAAATTTCAGGTCCGTAGCTCTTACGGTTCATTTTCACCTAATAAAGCAATTATCAAGTTAAATAAAACAAACAAAAACCAGCAAATTCCTATGTAGTTACAATATTTTAAATAAGTTTGTATTGCTTCTTTCAAACACTAATACACTCATACATATGTAGCTCACACCGATTTAACAACGCGGTGTGAATCTCAGCAAAATTTGTGATTGTATTGTGAAAACGAATTTTACCCCCTAGCGTATAGATGTTTACACATCAAAAACTCGAGTTTCCAACCCTGGTATTATTTTATAAAGGGTGTTTTTTATTGAGGTATAGAACTTTAAGTTGGCATCACTTCTTTAACTGGCGGCCATTTTGTCAGCTGTCAAGTGATTAATATTTAGTTTGGTTTGCCATTTCATCATGAACAGGTTGACAAAAGAACAACGCTTGCAAATCGTGCAAATTTATTTCGAAAATAATCGTTCAGTTCGCGAAGTTTACCGCAAGCTCCGTCCATTTTATGGTCGACATAATCGTCCATCAGAGCAATTAATTCGGTTAACCATGGATCGTTTTCGCACTACGTTTACTCTATGTGATAATACGCATCCGCAGAGACGTCGAACAGTGCGCACCGAAGAAACAATTGCCGCTGTAGAGCAAAGTGTTGAAGAGGACCCGAATGAATCGATTCGCCACCGTGCACAGCAATTGGAGCCGACTAACCGACTATTTTGTTCCCGAATTGGATGGCATGAATGTGGATGAGTTGTGGTTCCAACAAGACGGCGCTACATGCCACACAGCGCACGTCACAATCGATTTATTGAAGGAAACATTCGATGAGCGCATAATTTCGCGGAATGGACCTGTCAATTGGCCACCAAGATCGTGTGATTTGACACCATTGGATTATTTTCTTTGGGAATATGTGAAGTCGCTCGTCTACGCCAACAAACCAGAAACGTTAGGGGACTTGGAAGCCAACATTCGTGGCGTTATTGCCAACATACGGCCCCATATGTTCGAAAAAGTGGTTGAAAATTGGACCTGTAGAATTGGCTTTATTCGAGCCAGCCGCGGCGGCCACATGCCCGAAATCATATTTAAACATTAATGGCATAAAATTATCCTTCCAATAAAGCCAAATTGATGGACATTAAAACGATTTTCTTGTGTTTTATTTCAATTCGAAGTTCTATACCCCTCAAAAAAACACCCTATATATGTCTAATAGCATTTTAAAATTTAATTTAAAATCATGCAATGCCTCTACTATGCAATATATAAATTTGTCATTGGCAAGGTATCATCCAATTTCTGGGCATTATTCATTTGTGCTTAATTCTGTATCTCTATACTCAACACATACATATATTAATGTATGTATTTATCTCTATTTGTTAAAAAAAAATTCAGTTCTAGAAACAATAAACACATTTGTTTGCCTTAAACCTTAAATTAAATTTTCAATTACAGTTTACCTTCTTTAGGTAAGAAAATAACATCCATCTATTATAACAACTAATACCAGCAGACGTAAACAAATTTTACACATTGTTATTGAGATAAAAGTTCCAACAATAAATAAATTATTATTGTAAAAGCAATTTGTTTACACCACAACAATACAAGAATGCATTTGTTTTATTTAATATTTATGCTTTAAACAAATTTATTTTGTAGTTAAAATTTTAATGAAACAAACATCAACATTGATTTTAGTCATCAAATAATTTACAATCAAATATATGTACATACATACATATGTATGTGTATATGTATATATGGATGTCTGTATTGTAAGTATACATACATACATACATTTATCCAAATAAATATTTGTATGTCAGTGGCTTTCATTGAAATATTTGTTTCCAAGGATCTCTTACAACAGCATTTAACAGTGGAGCTAAGTCAATATTTTTGAAACTAAATATAATTTAGTAACTTTTGAGCTTATGGGTGAGAGAGGAAAAGATAATGAAGAGGAAAGCCGTGATATTTTCCGCTGTCACCCAAGAACTAAGAACCTGCTCAAGTCCTATTTATTAGATCTATGCAACTCTACGAAAACACAGCAACACAAAAAACAACTTTGTGTTTAAGTTGTCAGAAACACACACAAAAATGAACTAAACTATAGGGTGCAAACAGCTTTTGACAGTTTAAACACGAAAACACAGAATTTCACCAGGACGATTGCATTGACCTGATAAATAGGCCTTGAACCTGCTCAACTCAAATTAACGTTTGTGAACTGGAAAAAAATAAAGTTCATAGCTTGCTACAACACACTGCAAGAGAGAGAGAGAGAAAGAGAGACAAATAAAGAGAGAGAGAGATAGAGAGAGCTAAATATATATTTTAACTCAGAACCCTAAACAATTTTCAGAATTGGTCTCAAAGTGATACTAATTACAAATGCTGCTAGCAATTTTAATTCCCAGCGCAACGTTATGACATCATATATATACACTTCTACTTACTTGGCGACGGCCACAGTACCCAAAATTAATTTAATTTAAAAAGAACAAAAAAGAGATATATGCAGGAAAAATAAAGTCGCTTGAAATTTTTTTAAATTAATTTAATTTGTTATTACTCTGGGAAACATTAACAGTTTCTGCTTAAAACATTAGGGTTATGTTATAAAGTTTTTGATGTGTAAACATCTATACGCTAGGGGGTAAAAATTTTTTGACTTTGATTTCTTTGCTGAGATTTCTTTGCATTGTCAAATCGGTGTGAGCTATGTATGAGTGGATTAGTGTTTGAAAGAAGCAATACCAAGCAGAGAAACAAGTCGACCGGCTCGAAGCCGACTGTGCGCCGCCGCCGGTTATTTTTCTGTATATTTCCGTACACCAAAGGTGAAAATGAACCGTAAGAGCTACGGACTTGAAATTTAGACACAATGTGTAGACATTTGGCCACTACAACAGCAAATACATGAGAGTTAAAAACTAAAGGGGTTTTCCAAAACGAGCAACGAAAAAGTTAAAATGCCATGTAATATACATACATACAATTGTATGTACATATATACACTTGAAATTTGTAAAGTTAGTGTATTTTTATACAGACTGCAACAATTAACACTAAATTTAAAAATCTTAATTAAAGGGTGTTCCATCAGTTAATGCAATTTTGACTTCGTAATTTTGACAACTTGCTGTATCTTGGAAACCGTAAGAGCAAAACTCTTGAAATGTTCAAAAACGGTAAAACTAAAAAATCAAAAAAATCAAAACAACAAAAAATCGCCAAAACGAAAAAAAGCACCAAATTAAAAAAAATCTCTAGGACTAAAATAAATAGCGAAAAATGGAAAAAATCGCCAAAATGAAAAAACCCTTAAACAAAAAAATCGCCAAAATGAAAAAATCGCCTAAATAAAAAAACCGCAAAAACAGAAAAAATCGCCAAAATGAAAAAAAGCCCAAAAAAACAGAAAAAAATCGCCAAAATGAAAAAACCCCAAAAAACAGAAAAAAGTCGCCAAAATGAAAAAATCGCCAAAATGAAAAAAAATTGCGAAAATTAAAAAACCCAAAAAGAAAAAAGCGATACAACTGAAAAAAATCGTTTAAACTGAAAAAACTTAAAAAAGGAAGAAAACTAAATCAAAAAAAATTATCAAAACCGAATGTGCGCGAGTCAAAGTCGCACTTTACTGAATTTATTTTAATTACAATGCGTACACAACAACAACTAAACGATGAACAACAGGAATCTATATAATTAATAGGCAAACATGTTTTTTGTAATCCCTTTTACGCTGGTACCACTGCACCGATTTTAAAAAGATTTATATGCTTTTAAAGGATTTTTTATACAGATGTGCAGAATCTGTATTTTATTGAAATCGGCTTATTATTTTGGGAGCTATAAGCGTTTAAAGTTGCTACTACTACATGCAAACATATTACACGCGCATTTATTAGCTTACAAGTAAAGGCCCAACTATAATATGAATAAGCTAGCTTAAGCAACTATGCGGTTACATATAAAACGTATGTGGCAAACTATAATGTACTTAACAAACTTTTCGTCAAGTTTCGTCAAATGTCATTTGCTTAAGTAAAGTGCCAAACTGAACGCACATTCCGTAAGGAAACAACTATTTGTGTATCTTTTAAACTCAAACAAGCAGCAGCAGAAAATATTCATTGATTTTAAATATATTTTTTATTGTTTCTTATTTTAAACTCGGAAAATAAAGCAAAACTTTTATTTTCATTGTTTGTTTTACAATACACATATACACACATACACATGTATTTACTTATGTATATTCACTGTTGTACTTTTTAGTAGGCAAAACGAATAAAACAAGTAATAAGGTGATGGATATATTTATATGTGAATTTTTAATAGATTTGGACATTGTCTCAAGTTAGTTTGATTGAATTGCATTCATTTATGAGTTATGAAAAGAAACAAAATTACTACAAAATTATTGACAATATCTATGTAGATGTGCAGCTGTGGCTAAAGAATACTTAAGTGCATGTAAGTACATTGTGGCCACCTAAAAGTCACATCTGAATTGTTTAAACATTTGACAGACTTATCGTTCAATTCTGACATTAGCTTAAGCCAGCTTATTCATATTATAGTTGGGCCCAGTGATGGAAAATGAGATTTGCATTCCGGTACCAAAAAAAAAATTTTTTTAGTACTTTTTTGATCCCGAGAGTACCAAAAACAATTTTTTTATTCAAATTTTATTAACAAAAAATTATATAAAATTTATTACAAATAAATCAGAAAATGAACACAAAGCATATACATTGTACATAACCAGACAGAAATTGTGATTTTGCGCAAAAAGTATGTGCCTTCACAACACTGTAAATACAAAATTACGACTCTTCCAAAAATTTTGTACCACCACAGTACTACAAACACAAAAATATGACTTTGAGTTTACAAATGCCGTGTTCTTAGTAATCCTATACCACTACAACACCGTAAATACAAAAAGTTGACTTAAGTTTGAAAATTTCCATTGTGACGACTTTATAAATTTGTATTTAGAGTATTGCACCAACATTAAAAACAAGAGTTGGAGGATGGTCATTCGGCGTTACAATTTTAATGTTATGAGTTCCTTAAAATTAAACAGATGTTATACTGATATAGATAGATAGATGTTATACATCGTGCTGATTGTCTTTTTCTGTCTGGGTGGGTATAATATTAAAGTTATAACAAAAACAGTTTTTAGACTTCAATAAATCTTTGGCCTGGATAAGACTATACTGTTTGAATATAAAGCGTGTTCCTTTGTTTTGTTTTCATGAGATTGTGGTAAGAGAAAATCCTTTCGATATTAACAGAGGAGTGAGGTATGGACAAAATTCCGTAACCTACTCTCGATTTACCAGGAAACATGTATTCGTCCAATTCGTTTTTAGTTTTAGCAACGGAAGTCCAGAAACTGCATACATATGTATATTTTCTGTTTGTTAATGGCCTTAGTTCTGTCATTATTGGTTGTTGATATTTTAAAAATTTAGCTTTTCGCTGGGAAACACTTTAATTAAAAGTAGTATAATTACCAAATAAAACATTTTCAAAGGGATACTTACTGAACCAATTTTGCTATAAGAACTTGACAGAATGTAATATGAACTTTTTACAATTTTTTTTAACTGAAATAGTTGTTTCAACATGATTTCTGTTTACATAGAGATCAACTTCTGTGCCACAGAAAATATCATTGAATCAAATATAGTTTTCATTTATATTTAATTGTGATTGGTTTGGTACACTTTTCTAAAATGTCTTTACTAATAAAGTTTCGTGACAGTTGTCGAAAAAGAAATATAATTCTTCGCAAAAATATATACATACGCGCGTCTTCCGACTATATTTCTAAGTAGGCCGTGTGAGTATCAAACGTGTTGCGGAAGTACTACGGTACTTTTTCATCTCAAATAGTATCAAAAAAAAGTACGATCGTACCAACTTTCCCATCACTCGTTGGGCCTTAAAAAAAAAACAAAACATCAGTGTGTGTGTGTCAGCGTGACCGTTTGACCGACTAAAGTGGCAATTTGCCACTTTTTCGACTGCGTTTCCCCTTTTTCGACTGCCTTGCCACTGTTTGACTCCCTTTATTTAGGGTGAGTTACATGAAAATACATTAAAAATAAAAAGTTTAGTGCAGTTTTCTCGATTTTTTTTTTAAATTTTGTCCCTTTTTTTGATAAATCCCCTATTTGGTGCCACTTTTTGAAAAATGTCATCGGTCACCTTGGTGTGTGTGTGTGGGTTTGTAGTATTTCTCTTGATCTAACAATTTTTTTCTCTTATTTGTTGTTGTATGAAAGCCATAATACTTAAAGGAAGAGAGTTGAATAAATTGAATTAACTTGGTTAAAGGGATTTTGTTTATGTTTTTTTAATTTCATGTATTATTTAATTATGCTTGCATATGTTTGTAAGTTTGTGTGTGGCTGTGTTTTAATGAATTTTTTATGAAGTTTAGAATCTAAACTTTAGATACATTTTCTTTGAAACTTAAATTATTTACATTTTGATTCTAGAATACGGACGAGTGTGTCGTCCTTTTGGTATATCTAGTTAAAAATTAAAAAGTAAAAGTAAAGGCATTTACCATAGATGAGCACTGCAGTACCACTAAAGTTTCAGTAAAAACAAAAAAAAATTTACTGATTACTAAAATTTTTTTCTACAATTTTTATAAATTGCCTAAATGATTTGTTATATGATGAGGTGCATTGAATTTTCAGTAATCAGTAATGCCCGTATTCATAATGAAATTCTACCAAGTGGCTAAATGTTTTTCATACAAAAGTTTAAAAATTTGAATGAAAAAACTTTGCCACTTGCTACAATTTTATTATGATTACGGCCCTACGATTTTACTGGTAATGCAAATTAAATTTCATTAGCAGTAAAAATTTACTGAATTTTTTTATGTAATCAGTAAATTTACTGCTTACTGCAATTTTGAATGCAGTACATATACATATACTGCAGTGTGCACATTTACTAACCAAATAAGTTTAATAAAACAAACAAAAACCAACAAATTCCTAGGTATTTACAATATTGAAAGTTTTGATACTTTTAATTATTTAATTTAAAAAAAAAATATACTAAAAGCATAAGTACTTCCAACTTAAAAAAAAAAATTCATTACTAGATGCTTACACATCTCCTCTGTGATCGGATTCATATTGCTTTTTTGTTATTTTTGCATAAAGTGCATTTGATACTAAAAAAAATACTTAAAATCCACCCCACTGTGCACTACAAATTATTAGATTTATTTTATAATATTCCCAAGATTAGTTGTTATTGCTTTTATTATTATTGCAGGTTTTTGCGCAAAATGTATTGTTATTCATACATCTTTCTATTACTTTAAGTATTTTTGTTCCAAAATGCATGAAAACCAAACACAATATTTGTTTTAAGATTGTTTGAATATTTTCTTGTACTAAAGCAAAGATAATTTATTGCTTTCAGTTTAATACTCTTCGTGCGAAGGACTATATATTGTCACTTTTAATAAACTAGCATTTCTTATCAATTCTTCTAATTTTATTCATACATCTGTATTTATGCACACAGATGCCGAAACAGAATATTGTAATTTACTTGAACTGGTAAGAAAAGTTAGCAAAACCAATAAATAGTATAAGTGAAGGAATTGTCAAAACCAAAAATTATCTGAAATATATAACATGCAAGTGAAAGCTTTCTAATACATTTGCCTTCAATAGAGGATAGGTTAGGTTTACAGGTCACCAAAAAAAGTTAAATATGTTTGGCTTACTTAGATTCTAAACATTTACGTTCTTTTGGTTTTGCCTGCAAGTGAGGATGATAGAAAGATAAATGGAACTTAATGAGGTAGGTTTAAAGAGGATTAAGGTATTAGTTGTGGATGTGAAAAAGAAAAGCAAGAAAAAAAGTAGTGATTAAGCTGAGGATGCAGCACACTCGCTTAGGAGGTGATATGCAGCATAAATCCTCCACAGCTCCTGATAAGAGAGTGCAGGTTTATAATATATTTTTTCAATAGACAATCAAAATACCTGTTGGCTAAAGAGCGAAGACGGTGCTCCTCTAATGCAGGTACCAGGATATTACAAAAACCAAATTATGTTGAATATCTGCAGAGATTATACCTAGAATAGGTTAGATTAATATGGAAGATATGTTAGAACTTACATAGCCCGCAATTAATCCCTAGCGATACCAGCAGATGAGAAGAACATTATAAGAATAATCGTCTAGTCCCACACGTGCAAAACAAACATAACAAACTTTAGCAGTATGCACAGTTCCATTCTTGATACAAGTTCAAGACTACAGGAAGTGTGGTTACCAAAAGAGTTACATCTTGTTCGGCTTAGACCCAGGCAGTGGGACAGGAGATCTGCTACTGCCTCAATTACCATAGGTTCCTTACATTTCCTGCAGGTAATATCAGCTATTCAGCACTGGCAAACTAATACCCCCTTAAAAGGATGCAGCTGCTTTTTTTTAAGAGAGGTAACACTCACGCAATGAATGCCTACTACTATTGCTAGGTGTTACCTTTGTTAGAAAAGGGATAAAGATAGCGAAAGCAGGTGATGAAGGAAGATATAAGGGAAAGCTTCATTCTTTTACAACTCTGCTTTTTTGCACGTTTTTAATAATGCTGCGTTGCAGCGCTTTTGGTGTCAATGGGTCATAATAAATTTTGAAGCTGTACTTAGTAGCGGTTTTATTGATTATTTTACTTCGCCGATGGTTCTGCTGCACAATTCCGACGAAGGAGAGTGCTTTGATGTTACATTAGTATTAGTATCCGCTGAAGTAATAAAATGAGTTGAGACGATTTGAAAGCATAGGGACTTCACATGATTTGAGAGGTTTCCCTAGTTTTCATTTCATGCCAACTTTTTTGCGCTTCATCTTTCATCCTGGAGCTTATATTCAAATGTTGAATTGAAATTCAAGCCCATACTATTTGCTGAATCGGTAGTTAAACCATGTTTTGGCCAGAGTATTGGACATTTTGTTACCTGCAATGCCCGTATGTCTAAGTACCCCAAAATATGAACTTTTCTATCACATGAGAACTGTCGATGATTAGTTGCTGTTTCATGCAATTGCCTTAATTGCTGCTTGTCTGTTAATATACTTATTCTCATTCATGGTTTGAGGGGTGAGATCTAATTCTGCAGCTTTGTTGACTGCATGATGCTATGAACTCCAGGGCATTTGAATTTGTGAAAATTTTTAATTATCCAATATAGTGTGTCCGCACTCAGCTTGACGGTGACAGAATATCGACTGAGATTTGGGGAAGCATGTGGAGTCAGGGTACATGGCTGATAACAAAGAATTACATTAGAACATTTCGACTCTTCAGCACTAGTGGTCCAACTGCCGTCCAGATTTTGGAAATAGTCAGAAATGTTTGCTCTGCGGTTTAACAGCAGGGATAAGTCTCGAATGTACCTTCTACCTTTCTGTATAGGTAATTATAAGAATTTGGCATTCTTCAGAGAGGTGCTCCACCTCGTAGAGGTAAGGTCTTATTGTTAACAGTAGAGTGCCTAATTTTATTCAGCTGGATTGAATAGTGAGTCCCGGAGATCTTAATGTCACTTTTACGGTAGGAAGATTCTCTATCCTACTTGCCATCACTTATTTGTGCAGGAAAATGCATTGCAAAACTGAATTTGACAGCAGTTTCAAAAGCTGATAATGTTAATATATACACACTATTGTTACGCAAAAATACTAAAACAAACATTTTAAATGGAAGTGCTTTCATAAAAACAAATATTCAGTATTATTTAGATATATCAACAGATAAACATAAATACTATAGCAAGAACAATAATGAACTAGCTTCTAAGATTGCTAAGAAGGTATACATACAAACACACAAATAAATGGTAGTGCAAAAAAAAACAAAAATATACCAAAAAGTTACACCAGTAAACAACTACCATTAATTGATTTTACTCTTATAATGATATACACATATACACACACACATAGTTAATACATGAAGTAATGACGCGATCTAAACCAAGCACTGGATATCATGCTGAGATTGTCTAGATGTTGCTGTCACTTTCTGGAACCCTTGTGTGAAGTATAAAAAGAGCGACGCATCTGCTGTCAGGCCACTCTATCATAAAGTTAGTCTGAAGCTCAATTGTTTATTATAAGGGCCTTATGTACAGGGTGGGCCAAAAGAAACCAAGGGGTGTAAAAGTTTAATAACTTTTTTGTTTATTAATTTTTTTTTATTTTTTCTTTCAGATTATATAGACAACACTTGGAGAATTTATAATGGAGAGGTTCACAACTGAACAGAGAACCAGAACAATAGAATTTTATTATTTAAACCAGAGATCAATTATTTTAACGCAAAGAGCATATCGCCGACATTTTAACGTCATTTGAATGGCTTTGTTAATAAGCAAAACTGTAGGTTCTGGAGTTCTCAAAATCCAAGAGCCATTCATCAACGCCAATTGCACCCCATCAGGTGTACAGTATGGTGTGGGATCACATCTGAAAATGTCATTGGGCCTACTTCTTCGAGAATGAAGATGGAAGTGCTGTAACCATAAATGAAGAGCGGTATCGGTTTATGATAGAAAATTTTTTACGTCCTGCTCTTGAAAGCAGACCTGGTATGTGGTTTCAGCAGGACGGAGCCACTGCCCATACTGCCCGAGACACAATGGCACTTTTAAGTCCAATTTTTGGAGAGCGAATAATTTCTCGAAATTCGGAAATTATTTGGCCAGCGCGATCGCCAGATTTGACAGCACCCGACTATTTTCTTTGGGGTTTTTTGAAGGAGCGAGTGTATGTGAACAAGCCAGAGACAATCCTTGAACTCAAGGCAAACATTGTTGCAGAAATTCGAACGCTACAACCACAAGTTTTGAAAGATGTTATGGAAAATGCTCTAAAAAGAGCCCATCAGTGCGAAGCTGAAAACGGTGGTCATTTAAGAGACATCATTTTTCATACTTAGTGTAAAAAAATTTCCATTTTATATATTATATAATCTGAAAGAAGAAATAAAAAAAAGTTAATGAACAAAAAAGTTATTAAACTTTTACACCCCTTGGTTTCTTTTGGCCCACCCTGTATAAGAAAAAATTGGCATGAAGTTAGCAAGAGTGACGAAATTGAATTGGGTGTTAACGAGTTCCTCTATACAATTATACATTAAAAATGGTCGCAATATGTAGTTTTAACCCACTACTAAGTCCTAGCGTGATTTTTAATGTGAAGTTTCGTGGCAAAACTCTTTAAGATCATGTTCAATTTTGCCACTTATGTTAACTTCATGTCAGTTTTTGCTTATATATACATACTTATGGTCGTAGGAATTTAGTTCATTATTCTGTCGTACATAAGTGTGTAAAAGTTAAGTCAGTGAGTCATTATTATTTCAAGACCAGCGCAGTCAAGTATTGTGTGACGTGTATATACAACAGCGGAGTAGATGTAGTGCATCCAGTTGTAAATCATTTAAGTTGTGCGTGTGCATTTAAGCTCCTGATTTTATTAATATAAATTTATTTAGTAGATAAAGTGTAAGTTTTAACCGTAATTATTGCACTAAGGTCTTTTATTCTTTGCATATCTTTCAGTCCACAGAAAATAATTTTTAAAAGGTAAAAGATTAACAATAGCAAGAACGCTTTCCTTGCTTTCAAGAAGTCGCAGTCCTACAACATAAAAATCAAAAATCACATCTTTCAGCAGTAAAGTTTCGCTCACAGAGCTCTTGTGGGCTTTTTCAGTGGTTCACAAAAAATCAGCTTATTTTATAAATAAAATTATGGCCGATTTCCAATTGCTTTATCTTCGAACAAAGTATTACATAATGCCGCAGTACGAAAAAACCGACTATAAGCAATCAACGCATCGATTTCAAATTTGATGCTCATAATTACAATAATTCTCAACTTTATATGTATACACGATATACATAAGTACCGCACTAGAAAAGTTTATTAACCTTGCATTGATACGTTTTGGAAATCACTTCATATAATATTCATTATATTTTACTTTCAAACTTACAAGTAATTTTCTCATTCAAAAAATACATTGTTAATAAATTTAACTATTGCATTAATTTAATGAATAAATTTTGCAATGATTTTTCTACATACCGGCTGCATGTTTCTGTTTTATAAAAATACTCTGCCAGTTGGTATCTTTTGTTTGCTAAAATATAAAACACAAGGACCTCAATGCATTTAACAAAAACAAGTAGAAGTATAAACAAAAAGAAACTTTACCATTATTTCATCATCACATTTACTGTCGTTATATTTGCATATACTTTTGTATGGTTTGCATACAACTTTTCCTTGTTTATAAAACTTTTTTCACTTTTCCTTTTTGTCTTGTTAAAAGGTGTGATTGTTTTTGTAACATAAAATTTCATTATATTGTGGTGAGTTTGAAATGGTAGACAGAAGAAATAGTTTGTGATGTTAAAGAATTTTCTTGTGAACATGCAATTTGTTTTTATTTAAATTTTAAAATACATTTACATTAAAAACAACATATTAGGGCAGGATAACTGCCAAACCATGCATGTTGTAGTATTTATAGTTATTACTACGTTTATACTATAGCATTGCACAGATACATCTGTTTGCACTAGTTTTGCGTGTTTTTTGGTTCTGGTATGAACAAATATGTTATTTATCGTTTTCTGTTACTAGTTGTAAATGTTGATTTTTTAAGCAATTATTGTACGGTTGGGCAATGAGCAAATGAAAACAACACATTTTTTTTTTTTTTTCTAAGGCAAATAAAATACATAAAACTGCTTTTACCATAAGTGCCTTATTATGTGTTGAGAACAAATGTAATTGGCTGATGAATGAATGAATGAAAGCTAAATTGCACATACATATGTAAGTAAATGATACATGTACATGAAACGCATGCATTTGTAATTACTCTCAGAGCAAAATTGTCTCTTTCCTCTCTATACTTTGGCTGCGCCACAAAATAATATAACGAACGTCCGTACATACATCTGCACATCATGTATTTGTTTCAATAGTGGTTTTTTCATATATTTGTATTACAATATGTATTTTTTGAGCAAAAACAGATCAAACAGTTGCTCAGCAGCAATACAATAAGCAATTGTTATTTGTTTTCAATTGTATTTTAATTTGGAAAAGCACGCACACAAAATAACTCTTATATATACTAGTTCTGTCGCTCACACTACAATTATATGGTACATACCGTGGTATATTTGTTTTGGCTATACAAACGAGTATACAAATGCAACCCTTCAGTTTATACGCAGGACTTGTTTGCAAATAAAACTGTACATTAGTGATTTTTTATGAGAATTGTTAAACTTTAAGTTTAAAATTTTTTAAACGCATTAATTAAAATATTTTTGATGTGTAAACATCTATACGCTAGGGGGTAAAAATCTTTTGACTTTGATTTCTTTGCTGAGATTTCTTTGCTTTTCTTTCACAGCATTGTCAAATCGGTGTGAGCTATGTATGAGTGTATTAGTCTTTGAAAGAAGCAATACCAAGCAGAGAAACAAGTGGACCGGCCCGAAGCTGACGGTGCGCCGCCGCCGGTTATTTTTCTGTATATTTCCGTACACCAAAGGTGAAAATGAACCGTAAGAGCTACGGACTTGAAATTTAGACACAATGTGTAGACATTTGGCCACTACAACAACAAATACATGAGAGTTAAAAACTAAAGGGTGTTCCAAAACGATCAACGAAAAATGTTAAAATCTCATGTAATATACATACACTTGAAATTTTAAAAGTTAGTGCATTTTTATACAGACTACAACAATTAACACTAAATTTAAAAAATTTAAATCAATGGGTATTCCATCAGTTAATGCAATTTTGACTTTGTAATTTTGACAACTTGCTGTATCTTGGAAACCGTAAGAGCAAAACTCTTGATATTTTCAAAAACGGTAAAACTAAATCGCCAAAAACAACAAAAAATCGCCAAAACGAAAAAAAGCACAAAATAAAAAAAATCTCTAGGACTAAAATAAATAGCGAAAAACCGAAAAAATCTAAAAAATATACAAATATTTAATATACGGCCCTGTACTGTAAACCAATCGATTTGAAATCGCACGAATTTAGAAAACTAACTCCGACAATAGGAATATTTTTTTAGATTTTGTTTAATTTTTTTTACTATATAGATTCTCAAATATCATATCTGAAAGAAAATTATCGTGTACGATCTTAAACACGTCTGCTGGATCATTATTAATTTTTTGAAAACGAGAAATTTACTCGGATTCGGTTTACAGAACAGGACCGATAATCTGCGCTTATAATAATAACTTACTTGAATTTTCTAAAGATACATACATATATATTTTTAATGCTTTTTTGGCATTGTCACTTATTTATAAAAAAATTAAATCGGCTTATTTACTTAAGAAAAATGTATTTAACTTTTGATAAATATCTGAGTATTGAATTCTGACAATTCAAGACAATTGCATAATTAAGGCCGGGGCACAATGAATCCGTCATACGTTAAACTTCGCCGTTTTCAACTGACATTAACGCAACGACGGAGAAGGTTGGCACAATGAGTACTTTATTGACGGAAGTATTTGAACAGCTTCAATATGTTGATTCTCCATTTTATTTATTAAATTCAATTTTTTTTATTTATTTCGTTTATTTCTTTTGTTTAATTTTATTTTTGCTGCCACAAAACACAAAAACTTAATTCAGAACATACAAAAAAAACAACCAATATCTGTCAAACTACTCAACGTACGCAAAAAGTTAAAAGTTGACCAGTTTTTGTACTTTGTGTTGACAGACACGTATTGAATGTAACAGCCCCCATAAGAAACCATGTATTTCAACTTAGCTGTCAGTTGAAAAAGGCAAAGTTTAACGTATGACGGATTCATTGTGCCCCGGCCTTTAGTGTTTTTTGCATTCTTTTAGCATTTGCTGTTTTTTAAGTTGTGTGTGGATTGGTTTTGTGCTGCTGTATTGAAAAATAATGCCAACCGCTCCCTCTGCCTCTCTCACCAACAAACTGGCATGTTATGCCAGCACACTTGTTCTCGTTCTCAATGTTTTTGTTTTGTTTTTGTGCCACTCACTTCAAAGAACGAAACAAAACAAAATCAAACAATTTGTTTCGTTTATTTTCGTACTCTGCTCTTAAGTACAAGGAAATCAAAACAAAATTAAATTTATAACTGTAATAGTGTCGATAATTTTGTTACGAAAATCATTTTCTAACTCCTGTACCGCGCCATAAATAGCAATAGCTATAAAAAAAAACCATTACGATTATATCAACTTTTTCACCCTTGTCATAGTATTCTTTTATGTAAATCTTTTTTGTAAATTGTAAAAACTTTAGTTGAATTTAAGTAAAATTTTACATGCATCAGTTATTGTTTGTTCAGCATCAAAATAAAATGCATTTAAAATATCGCACTATGAGCCGTTTTCGTACATTTTGCTGGAGAGCAGTCCAACCATAAACATATGACACGGGACACACAAATGAAGATGTGTAATTAGTTAAGGTTACTTGCAAATGTTTTAGAAGAGAAATTTGTTTGAGGCCCAATAATTGACTTCTCAATTATGTGTCATTTATCTTTAAGTGTCTCTTAAGTACTGAATTCATTTTTTCAGTTTAAAGTTGAGAGCCATTTAAATGCCCAACCTTGTCTATTTAAATCATACTTAAGTCTTACGAGCATACCTTATGTTATTGTGCTTGTGTGTGTTTATTGAAAACATGTACATGAACATCATGTGGTCGTATTAAAAAGAATTTCGTTTAATTTTCATAAATATATAACATATAGAATGAATGCATAGTATCATATCATGGAATAAATAAATAGAAAAATGCGTTCTGATGCTCTTTTGGTTTCATAAAATGCGTTTTTATGCAGCTTTAATTTTCTACATGTTGATAACCTAACTTTTTTATTTACATTAAACATCTGTTTTCTTTTAGAACTATCAACATTTCACAGTGCTACCACACTTTCATAGTATTTAAGTGATCATTTAATTTTACGACTGAAAAAATGAAACTGCAATTAAGTGCAACATAAAATTAAGTGGCTATTAGCTAAATGAAACTTAATTAAGAAGTCGATTATTGGGCCTTAGTACCATTATGGATACTTAATTCAGTTTTTTGTGGCGGTATCAATATGGTAAGGGCTGGCAAAATCTTTCACTTTGAATGTGGGTGAATAAATTGCTTTCACAAAATGCTGATCTCTAAAAAAGTCCTCCCTAATTAATTTCTATTCAGGTAAAAAACTTCTTAAATATAGAATGCAGAATTAAATATTCAGCTACTGCTAATAGCGAAATAAAATAAAATCTATGAACCAAATTCTTTTAACGAAAAAATGTCCACAAGTCACTCATTAAAAATTTCACTAGCTCAAATTATACATCATACATTTTTTTCATAAAACGAATATGTGTGTATGTATTTTCGTATTTATGTGAATGTATTTTCTATTCAGAACTTTAGTTTTGAAAATATTAATATATTTATGAGTATTACATTTGTTATAGCTCCCACAGTATATGGCAAAGTTGCCGTATTTATTTTTAATATTCTGATTTCAGAGTTAAAAAATAAATAAATTTTCTTAAAAGCAAATAGACAATATAACTGTTATTGTTGTGTTTTACATTTTATGTTTTGTTTAAGTACTTCATTTGAAAAAAAATAGCCAACAATAATAACAAAGACTGGAAACAATAAGAAATAACCCCAGGGCTTTTTATGTTTGAACAAGACATTCGTGTAAAAAGTAAAGAAAGCGCACTGCACTACAACCCACTACAAGAACAAAAAAAGCAAAAAAAAAAGGGAAAACAAACAAGAAGACCAAATTGAAAAGTAGCAAAAGAAAAGGGTTTTGTTTACTATTTGTAGTTGTTGCTGTTGTTGTTGTCGTCATTGTAGTTGCTTTAAATATAAACAAAGTTGTCTATATTTATGCAAGTCTTGAAAATCATTTTTTTTCTCCATTTGTTTGTTGAAAATGTTAATTAATTTGTAAAGTTGTAGTGAAAACAGCATTAAGTGAATTTGAAACATAAAATAAAAATGTAAAAAAGAAAACAAACTTGAGCGGAATTTTGTGTATACATAATATTGTTGTTAATTATTCGTCTTTTATATTTGTTCGAATGGATTTTCATGATTTTTTTCTTGTTCGAACAGACGAATAATTTTTAACTTTTGTTCGAATATTCGAACGAACAAAGAGGGAAAGAATCTATTCGAATAATTTTAAAAAATTTGAAAATTACGACACGTATGTTTATTAGTTTATTTTTTTTTTATGAAAAAACGAGCCCACGTACAGACCAAATGGCTGAACCGATTTTGATTCATTTTTTTTTATTTGTTTTGAAAAGTGACGATCAAAAGTGCTATTAGCTTTGTTTGAAGAAAACTGGTCCAGCAGTTCAAAAGACATCACATCTTTTCTAAATGTATTCTTGTGAAGATTTGTGTCTTTGACGCCCTAGCTCCGAAACGGATTGACCGATTTTAATTTGGTGTTTTTCGTTTGAAAGGTGACTGGATCTAGTATCTTTCCACCTATACTTAAATAAAAATCGGAACAGTTGTTTGGTTAGTACGTTGGGGCTTCTTAAAATGTTTAATTTTTGTTATTTTACTTTTAATAAAAGAAGAACTTAATGTTGGTTATATAGTTAAAATAGCTTTAAAAAGTGTATACAGTTTGTGTAATCCTCTCTTTGATATTTTCTTACTTTATTCATACAATTTTTTTAGATCAATTAATAAAACATTACCAGGGACTTCAAAAATGTCATCTAATGCTTCATCGTACTTGAGATTATTTACGATATTTTGGTTGCAAGATAATTATGAAAACAAATTATTTTCATACTTTTTTTCGGTTTTATGTGACGTATTTTAAAAAGTTAGTCCCCCTTATCGTGATTGGCGTATTTCGGCTTCGACTACTACGATTTTGTAATAGATTAACGAAAACTAGAACAGTTTTTCTTTAATCTATTACCAAACTGTCGTACTCGTATTTGAAATACTCCAACCACGATAAGGCGGAGTATCCTATCCTATTAGATAGGAAAGCTGATAAATAATAATAAGGGATTTAATGATATTTTACGTCGTTCAATAATTCGATTCTCAAGGTTTTTGATTGGATTTGTAGAAAAGGAGTTATTTTTTCTAAACTCTATAAGAAATTGTAACACACCTTCTTCCATTACCCTACGTCTACACCTGATATATTTTTATCATAACAAAAGTCAAACTTTATATTGAAAAATAGCATTTTGAAGCACACTTTACATCCTATTGTTAATAAATTAAAAAGTTATGAAATGAAATATATTTTTATACAAAGTAATTAAGGAAATTGTTCGAATATTCGAATATTCGACAAAACTAATTCGAATAATTCTTTATTCTAAATTGAAAATTTTTGTTCGTTCGAATAAAAATGAAAAAAAGTTGTTCGAGTATTGGAATAATTCTTATTCGAATGACAACACTAATACATACATATGATGTTAATGAACTATTTACACTTCTGATTCGTTAATTATTAAATAGCCAAAATGGAATGGAAACAGCATTCATTCTTTGGCATATTGAAGGCTTTTGCAAATAAATTGATTTTGTTTTCAATATCTTTTTTTTTCACAGGAGGTAAAAATAAATTTCAAAAATCCTAGAGAAAGGAAGTTACATTGAATTACTTTTAGCGTCTAGAGAAAATGTTTAAAGTTTTAAGTCACTACAGATGCAAAGTAAAGGCAATTGTAGAGGTAAGTGATGAAAATGAATTTTTAAAAATTAAACAATTTAAGTTGAAAAAGAGTTGTAACTTGCTCAGTATTTAATTTTTGTAAATATTTTATATTTGAATTTCTTTTTTAATAATATTCAATCGTTTTTGCTAAATATTTGGTTGTTGTTTGTATCTGTTTTGTTTTAAACTATATTTTTGTATTTTAAAATGTGACTTTTTTTCTCAGAAAAGTGTCATTGCACGCTCTTATTATATACATATGTATGTACATGTGTAAGGTAAGAACTGTCATAAAATATATACACAGAGAAAAAACTGCCTCATAGAATCAATAAGATTTTCTCTATGAAACGTTTTTAGGCTAAGGGGCATCCCAGCAGAAAGAAGCGAAGATTTTTTCATAGAGATTCCTTATTGTTTTTATGTGGTAAATCTTATTAATTTTTTCAAGAAGAAAACCACATAAAATCAAGAAGAAATCTTATTATTCACAACTTTTTTTACTCAATTTCCGTTATTTTTGGTGCCAAAAAAACATTCCATAGAGAAAAACTTCTTGATTCTATTGGGTTTTCTTATAAATTGTAAACTATAGGGATTTCTTATTGATTTCATTAGGTTGTTTTATTGATTTTTTAAAAAGGCTTTCTTCTTGAATTTATTAGGTTCCTATATGATTATGTGTAAAGCATCTTATTGATTTTTTTAATAAGGAAATCTTCTTGATTTTATTAGGTTTCTTGTTATTTCATTTATGTATGTATGCATGTATATAAATCATTAACCCGCAAGCCATAGCACAATTGTGCGGATGAAAATCACATACATGCTTATGCTCTTTCATTTAGTCGTCACTGAGCCAGCGACGAATTAAGTTGTGCACGCATGTATTAATTTTTTCCTGGTTTTTTGTTTAGTTTTCTTGAGCACACGGAACGAAATTAAAGTTCAAATTTAATAAATTTCTACAGACAAAAAATTGATAATATAATTATGGAAGCTGGGAAATATTTCGTGATTAAAAATGCTTTAGGCAATATGCGATGCATTTTATGTTATGGAATATTTAAAAATAATAGGGAAAATAGTTTAAAAGGCATTTTAATAGTATCAACAGAGCTGTGAATAAATTTGATTTTGAATTTATACACTAAATTGTTGAATGGTTATTAAATTTTTTGTTTTTATTTAAGTTTTTATTTTATTTAAAAAAAAAAATCAAACAACTAATAACCACATCATGTATTTTACATTACAAAACTTTTCTTCAAGTGCAAGTTTATTTTACTCTCATTTTTCTCACCAATACAAACATATTTTATTTTGCGGGACACTGATATAAATAAACATAGAGACTATTTTTTTATGATCTTTTTTGTTTTTGTTCCGTAATATCTCTGCTGCAGAGACTTCAATATTCATACCCAGTTAGCCAAATCGTCACAGACGACATTGGGTAGTATGAATAAAAAACAGTTTTTGCTTTTTATTTAAAAATTTTTTTAAAAATATTTACAAAAAACATACACATATTTGGGGTTTTCAAACAAATTTTTAATTAGAAGGCAAATACTTTTTTTTATTCATATTACCCATTGTCTTCTACGATTACTGTACGACATGTCACAATTTAAAGGATATCGTCGACAATGTCACATGTTTTGTCATCAATTAAACTTTTTTGAGGACAATCTGAACGACAATGTCCCCCGTTTTGTCTTCAATGAAGCCGTATTGACGACAATCTGAGCGACATTGTCGCTCATCTCGTCTTGTGTAACCTCGCCTCCATTTGTATGAAAAATTCGTCGACGATTTGTATGGCGCTGTCTTCAATATGTCTTGTACGACTTACCATTGTCTTGTACCCGTTGTCGAAGATGTTTTAAAGACGTGGCTAACTGGGTATTTATGTATTTTTGTATATGTGTTGCCGCTCATAACTTTACTTCTTTACTTTACATACATACATATATACATATGTATTAAAATTAAACTTTTAGTTGAAAGTGAACCAGTGCGAAGTGAACAAGTCGAAAGAACAATTGAATATTTTTCCACTAACATAAAATATAAACTAAATTAAAATAAAACTAATTATAAATAGTGCGTACCTATATCTATATTATTATTATATTTATGTACATATATAATCGTAGTATGTTTTTTGGTAAGGAATAATCTCTGGAAATACAAGAGCCTTGAAGAGGAGATTTTCAATACAGGTTGGGTGACCAGTGTGTTGATTAATTTTTAATTAATTTTAATTATATGAAATTTTTAAATATATGAAAATTATAATATATTAAGGGCCGTTATTACTACTTGTCTGATTTTGTCTGCCCGATAAATAGCTTTGCATTGCTACAACTTTAATTTTTTTATTGATGTCATTATTAATAATAATAATACTTAATGGACAAAAAAATATTAAATGAAGGTTTTATAATGCAAAGCCATTTATATATCTGATAAAATCATGCCTTTAACTAACGACAAGTTGTAATAATGGCCCTAAGTACGTATAAATGGGTAATGTGAATACAAAAAAGGCATTTGCTTTTTACTTTAAAATTTGTTGTAAAGTCTTAAATGTATATGTACTTTTTGTTTGTTTCAAACAAATTTCTAAGTAAAAAGTAAATGCTTTTTTTATTCACACTACCCAATATTTATAAGCAAATATGTAATTAAAAAATTCAAAAATATACTGCTAACATAACTTACTTATTATTACTATATTGTGTGTATTCCTAAGTAAATACATATGTAAATGAAAATAAATAAAATTTTCAAATAAAATCAATAAGTATTGTGTTTTATTTTTGAAAAAATCAATAAGATAGCCTAATAAAATTAAGAAGAAAGCCTTATTGAAAAAGTCACAAAGATAGCCTAATAAAATCAAGAAGAAAACCTTGTTGAAAAAATCACAAAGATAGCCTTATAAAATCAAGAAGAAAACCTTATTGAAAAAATCAATAAGATAACCTCATAAAAACTACAAGATTTCTTCTTGATTTTTTAAAAAGGTTTTCTCTATGAAATTAATAAGATTTCCTTATTGAAAAAAACCATAGAGATTTCTTATTAATTTTGTTCTATTTTATGAGGTATTTATTAGGCACTGTTTTCTCTGTGTATTGGCACAATTTTATTGAAGCTTGTGACCTATTTTGACCCTATCCATAATATGACTTCAAACTTTATTTTATTACAAAAAGCAAAAGTATAAATCTTCATACAACCCATGTAAGTGTTATTATAATCTACAGCAAAAACAACGTAAATAAATAATGCAAATCAGGCATGTGTGTTTAAATAATATATTATAATCACAAGATACATGTAGTATAAGTTTTCATGTTTTTTGCTCATTATTTTTGTGCTCGTTTCATATATTTTTCCTCTTACTTCTACTCTAATATCATACATGCCCTAATAACTGTTTGGAGTTGTTCATATTCAGACTCATTACACATTAAATATGAGATTTTGCTTGTACAGGGAAAAACAATATACAAAGAGATGTAGCTAGAGGTAAAAATTATATGGCATTGAACAAGAAAAGCCTTTTTCAGAATATCCTAGATTCTATAAAAGTTAATATTTTGGAAAAGTTTTTGAACTATATACCATAGCTGAGTAAGAAACTAATTAGTAAGCCTAGGGTGGCTCAGAAGCCACTTAAAGTTATGAATGGTGAATCAGTTGAAGATGTGGTGTGTATGTAAAGACTTCGCCCAAATCTCTGTATATCATACCATTAAGACTGACTACGAACCAACCAAGTTCATAAGCGATAGAATTTTAAATGCTATTAAAGACTTTAAGAATCACAAGGCATCAGGAGCCGACAACATTACTCCGAAAATATTGAATAGTTCGCAATTTATTAATCATCCTTCCTGTAGTTAAAGAGTTCTTTTATAAAGAGAAGTAACTCGCAGGCAATAAATGTCCACTGCTATTACTAGCTGTTACCGTCGTTAGGAAAGGGATAGTGACAGAGAAGACAGGTGGTGAACCAAGAGATCGAGAGAAGCTTAGTTCTTTTACAACACTGCTTTTTGCACGTTTTTTTTAAATAATGCAGAGTTGCAGCGCCTCTGGTGTCAATGAGGCGTGTTTGTTAGCTGCCATTTTATTAGTTATTTTAATTCCCTGATGATTTTGCTACACAATATCGACGAAAGAGGCCTGTTACATTAGAATTAGCATCTGCTGAAGTCAATATAGTTCAGTGACCAGTGACTATACCTTCATCACTTGAACCTTCCTAAGACAACTGACGCAAAGGGACACTAATGCACGTCAGAAAAATTCGTGGTGTTGTTACTTTTTTAATGAGTACTGCAGACCGGGCTCAAACCCAGGACCTCATAGTGCGACTCTCATCTGCCTTAGAGCCTGAACTCCTCCCCACTTTCAAGCTGATTTTCGACCAGCTAAATTCTATGGCCATCAGGTGAATATATTGAGAGTTATTTATTGTAGTAAAGTCTGTGGAGCATTTGACAAGCTGTCTCATAAAACCATTTTGAAAGTACTAGAATGCAAAGGAATCCCACCAAAGTTAGTATCGCTAATCAAAACTCTATACAACTGATCGGCTGGCAGAATAATGCATGACAACAAATTAAAATGAGGTAGGACTTCTGCTACTTAACATCATTTTTGATGTTGTACTAAAAAACGGTACAGAAAACTCCACTGGAGTTAAAAGGAGCATTTACAGGCAATAAGAATACCTAGATTACGACGATGATACCTACATCATTTCACATATATTCAAGTACATGTAGAGGCAGCGACAGCGAGAATAGGTTTGAAGTTAAAAATGGAAAATACTAAGTTTTTGAGTGTAAACTCAGAGAGCAGTGTAGGAATCCAGATAAATAATATGGTTCTGTAACATGTTGACAGCTTCTGCTATTTTGTTAGCATATTTCTGATTTCCTGATTAAAGAATTAAAATGACTACATTAAATTAAACTTTAAATATTTTAGAGTCAACATGATTCACCATTTTGATTTAACAGTACTAGAATATTAAATCAACATGAGAAATAAGGTTATTTTTTTTTGCAAAGCTTTTCTTTTTCGATTACTGGAAATCATGCTAAATTAACTTGAAGCAAAATAATTGTTGAAAAACTAATTTATCCTTATTTTCGTAGATTTTAATATGAAATTTTTCTGTGTATACAGCTGAGAATAAATCTTGACTCCTGACAACTTGATATTAATGGGGGCGCTATTACGAAATCAAAACGTTGGTTTGAGCAGAGCGCACAAGATTCAATACAAGACTGACTCTGCACTCTGAAGCTGCTACGGCAGTGGACATATTAGTATATAGACGGGACACATTAAAATATAGACGGCAATTAGAAATATGTCAACTAAGCGCTTAATAAACCTGAAATATTTCTTATGATTAAGGCAGTTAATGTTTCTAGATGTTATCAACCTCTCCGAGAAGTGTTGTAATCATTGGTTTGTGTCAAAAATTAGCTATTGAATGAGTTCAATCCAAGTCTAGTTGAGAGCCAAGATATTAAATAATATTCAGGGCTATCATGAATAAAATTCCGCATGAAATTTCTCCCTTTTCCAATTCGAATTTTTTGTTTTCCCTATTACTTGCTATTAGTTGGAATTGTTCCCCGGGAAAAAATATTACTCGGAATTTTATTCATGATAGCCCTGATTGTGTAGTGAATGAAGTATTCTAATGAAATTAAAGCTCTAGTAAATCATTTTATTTTCCAATACGAACTGGAATAAATACACGTTATTAAAAGGGTAAAAGGTGTATTTCGGGGAATAAAACAGGATATATTACAATTCTTCTCACGTCATGCCACTTCATTAAGTGTTGATTTAATGCCATTAGGGTGGCATTGGTCCTGCTTTCGAGCCCTGTCTCCGAGTTCATTAAATTAACAGCACCACACATTTTTTTTACGTGCATTAGTATCCATTTGTATCTGTTGATGTAGGAAAGTTCAAGTGATGAAGGCAGATACACTGGTCGCTGAATCACGCAGCTTCAGTGGATCCTAATCCTAATGTAACATCAGAGCGCCCTCCTTCATCGGTATTGTGTAGCAGAATCATCAGCAAAGTAAAATAACCAATAAAATGGCTACTAAGCACAGCTTCAAAAATTTAATACGCGTCATTGACACCAGAGGCGCTGTAAAACTGAATTACTAGAAACGTGCAAAAAAGCAGAGTTGTAAAAAAATGAAGCTCCATCACTATCCCTTTCCTAAACAAGGTAAAACCTAGTAATAGTAGTAGGCATTCATTGCCTTCTCTTTAAAAAAATATAGGTTCCCAATTAAATCTTACAAAAGTATTTGCTTTTTATGAAAATATATCTAAAAGCCTCATCTATTGCTTTCTACACAATTTGATTCAAAGAATTAACTCAAATCTTTAATGTATCATATTTTTTCCATTGGTTTAATAAAATATTATTGAGGTTGCACTACGAATAAAAATAAATAAAAGCTGTGTTCGAAATAAAGCATAAACGAGTACTTAAGAAAGCTCCACGCACATGATGCTCATAGTGCAGAGATCAGCTGCCTTTCTCCGTTAGGCCCTCAACAAGGCCTGCCGAAGCAACAAATATGAATTGCTATAGAATATGAATTGTAGAACTTATGTCTACCAAAAGAAGCCTTATAGCAAAACACTTGATATATTATATCTTTACCTGTGGACATAAAATTACATGCATACACACAAATACGTACTCATACACATACCTACATACATACAAACAAACATAAATTCCTATTGAACATATTTCCTTCTACTGCTTACCTTCAAAAAAAAAATTCTTCTAAAGAATGAAATTTTATGTGAATAAGCAAAGAGTAGGGCCTATTTTTAAATCCAGCAGACATTGAAGTGCCTGCTACATGTCGCAATTATTATGTAGGGGAAACACATTAAAGCTCGTCTCGTTAAATCAGCATGTGTAAAAGTAAAAGCAAGAGTATGATTATAATGCATAAATTAAACACTTGGGTAAATGTGTCTGTACATTATTATTGTCATCAGCAATGTTTATATTTTTTTTTTTTTTTTTTTTTTTTTGCTAACACATCTCATTATTAGTATCTGTTTACAGGCAGATATGAACAGAAGATAATACACACAGAAAATTTTCGGGTTAAAATCTATGGAAAAAACTTTAAAATTTTTTTTATAATAATTTTGCTTCGTTTTAAATTCAACAGTCAAGGGAATTTAATTTGCGACAGCTGAAACATAAACGAGCTTAAAAATAATTTATCAGAGTTTCCAATACCAGAAAATTGTTAAATTTATACATAAAATGTTGAAAAAAAATATTGAACTATTGACTTTATTCAAAACGCGCTAATTTAAGAAAAAAAAACGTGCTAAGACGAAAACAGTTACTTTGAAATAGTTAAAATGCGCTAAATCTAGAGTGAAACGCGCTAAATTGGCTTCTCTGTGCATTTAAAAATGTATTCGAAGGTTTGAAGGGGCAAAAAAAGCTTACAAAGTTCCTCAAGACCATCCAACATCCAAAATTGCCACATATGGCCCAATTGTGCCACATTTTGTATCACTGACGCGAACATCGCAACATTTACTTTTCCTCTCAAATAGCCCTTCCAACAACCTGATAGGTTCTGTACTTCGATAGACGGAAAATAATTTTTTTTTAATTTAGTATTCAAATGAATTTTGTCTTTACTAATAACAAGATTAAAAAGATTTTTTTTGCAAAATAAAATTAATAAGTTGCTTAACAATATTAACATAGAACTGAAACAGCAGATTTATAGTATTCCCCGTTAAGTGGATTTTCCCACAGACTTATGGTTGTATACTTAGATAAAAAGCACAATTAGTATGGAGATCCCTTAGGATAGGCAACAAATAATTTCAAATTCGAATTTCCTATTATTACGAGAAGTGGACAGCATTTAATCAGTTGGTACTTTTGGGATTTAACTACAATAGTTCCTACAATTCTAAAAAAAAAACAACAAGAACCTTATAAGAAAATGAGGAAGAAACCAAAAAGAATAAAATAACAACAACAACACCGTCAAAAGAGAAGTTTTTGGAGTGGCTTTGAATGGATATTTATGCTGAGTGCATTTGCATACAAAAAGCAGCGAACTATGTGGATACGTATGGTAATGATTTGTATATGCTTACGTACATACATACATATATGTACATGTACATACATATGTACATGTACGTCTGTATGTACGCATTTATTTCTGCCGTTAGTTTGTATTTTTTTTGCACTTGAATAAAGAGTTTTTTACTTACATACATACATATGTATGTACATACATACATAGGTGACGATATTTTAAAAGGTGAACAATATTTTATATGAGTTTATACGACCGAACCGAAAATTAATTTTAGTTAGCAAAATTTAATTAGTGAAATTAACGCTGCTAACCCTTTTTTTATTAAAAAATAAACTTTTAAAATATTTTATCTTTATTTTTATATACATACATACATACAAATGTATGCTAGTGATGTAACGAATGCCAATTTTTGATATTCGCTAATACGAATACGAATATTTAATGTGAAAGTTTTACCCCCTTATGCAAAAAAATATTTTACTTTAGCTTTAAAGTTCATAGTAGTTGATAAGCACTTTAAGGCTAACATAGCTTTGTTAAAAAATCATATGCAAAAGACAACTTTAAAGATTTTGTGATTTAATAATAAATACTGGTAACACCACCGTGTTCAACAACCACTTCACAGCTTATGATGTAGAAAATTGAATACAATTTCATTCGGGTATTCAAATATTTTTTTTATTTTATTAAATAAATTTTTATTATCTTGAAGTAAAGCAACCTAATTTAAAAAATATGAGCTTCTGACATAGCAGGAAAACAGATAAACACAACCATGAAGTAAAAGTAATAAAATGTGACAAATTATCACAATTTGTTTTATTCGAATGAAACGAGTATTTGAATATCCAGCTTGTTTTGATTGTATGTACATCACTAAAACATTTTTATATAATTGTATTTATTTTAATATTTTTTTTATGGATTTTGCTATGTATTTCGAATCAGTTGGATAATTTGGTGATGCTTCCCATTACATGACAGAAATAATAAATTTAAGATAAGAGCAGGCACTTCTAGCTTCATTTTCAGATGTAAAATGAATCAGTATGTGCTATATTAGTAAAAATATTTGAGGTACAAAATACACATTTTGGAAATATCAACTTAAAGCATTCTTATACAATAATTTTTTTAGAATACAACTTTACTTAACATTGCTTTGCAAAGCCTTATTAAGTTTTTTTGCATAAGACCCATAGACATTAAATTAGGGTTCTCTTTATGCCAGCAATATGAAATATTATGAGAAAGAACTTCGCCAACAGGAGTAGTACTTTAAAGTTAATTAAAGTTACCCAAAATTTTAATGATCGTCAGTAAATAATATTTATAAATGATACAAAGCACAAATTTCTATAAAAAATTTAATGGATTCGTACAAACTATTACTTTTATCCATTTATTTAAATTTAAAATGAAAAACTAACATCAATCTCCATTTACTTTCTATTAATGTATATATGAAATTGAAGCAAATTTACATATAAACAACTTTAGTCATTTAGGCATTTAGCCTTAAACTGCAGTTTTTATTAACAGAATAAAAACTTCTGTTATTTAGAACAAAATCATTGTCTTAATATATCCTATCATACTGCATTTACAGAATACATATAAAAATTTTGCCTCGTTCAATTTTTATATAAGAGGAGGTAAGCAAAAATTAAAAAAAAAATATGAGTTCGTATTTTAAAATCTGAATTTGTAATGCTATGAATAAAAACATCGACAAAATGACAATTTTGTTATAAGAAAAATTTAGGAAATTTAATAAGCTTTCTAATGCATGTAATAAGTTGAAATCCGTTAAGAACTGCTTAAGTTAGAGGCAAACTAATAAAGGAAAATTATTTAATTTTTTGGAAAAAAAGACATTTTTCCTCAAAAAATAATATTTAAGTTATATACACCAAAATTCTTGGTTTTTAGATGAAGAAAATCGATGTTCATGAAGGAATTTCGAAAAAAAAAAGTGTAAAACTGAGACGGTGTAACATACATATTTCATTGACATTATTTTCTCGCTAACAACCACTCACAACTGAAAAGCTAGGTATATAAAGCAGAAATCTACATCAACTGACACCACACACAGTGGACCAAACACAAAGAACGCTGATGATGAAGGTGTAGTGGCTTTTCTGAAACAGCTGGTTGTTCTATTATACTACGTCTTTATAACAATATTTACCATTAACTTTGGTGTTATTTGTTCATTAATAATTATCACATGTAATTTGGCTTACAAAGCGATACGAACTTTAACCTGCTAAAATCATAAAATATAGAAATAAATATTTTTTGTTATATTTAAATATTTATATATGAGATAATTACTCGTACATCTAACTATGTAATATGAAATTTATTATAAAACGTTTGTTTGTGAAATTCTTTCAGACATTTTTTTAAATAAAAACCTATAAAAAGCATATAAATTTTAATGTTCAAAGAAGCCAGAGTACCGAATGTCAAAAAAATGGGATCGCAAAAAATCCCGAAATCCTGCGATTTGATTTTTTTTAAATCCCGAATCGTGGTATGATAAGAACCAGTCCCAATTGTCATCCCTAATTATTATACATGACATAAAATTAATTCGATAGCTTCATTTGGGTTAAATATTCTGGATTCTTTCGGAGTAAATGTCAATTGTAGCTATTTTAAGAACATATAAGACCATATTCGGATGCGATTTGTTCAGGGCTTGGTATTGCCAATTGAATTTTCAAACAAGTTGACGACCCAAAGCATTTTGCTCGTATTTTTTTTTATACATATGTATATACTTTACATTTTTCAATGTATTTCTAAATTTGTGTTACTATTGCTGGTATTATTAGTATGAATTAATTTTTATTTTTTACATATTTTCTTTAATAAATATGTTTAAACAAAATATGCAAAAAATTAAAATTAATTTCTCCTTAATAACCACCTTTATTAGTGGCATAATTAATTTTTGAAATTTCTTCTCCAGTTTCCTCAAACACCAAAATGTATGGGTAAATGGAGAGTTTAGTCTTAAGCCCCTACAAGCAAAGTAATAAGAAAATGATTCGAAATCGTACCTTGTTAAAGGAGAATATAAATAGTCAATACATTTTGAACTGTTCATTCAAAAAGTTTCACTGGAATGAAAACATTTTAATATAAAAAAAGGATAGCTTTGATGATTTTCTTCTAAATGATAAAAATAAGATATTTGGGTATGTTCTGCATTTCATGTGAAATTAAAACGAGTGGAATTACCATATCATTTTTGTTATAATTACATATTTCCAACAACAATTTTATGGCAATTCCACTCGTTTTAATTCCACTTAAAATGCAGAACTTACCCGATTGTATTTATATCTTCTGGGTAAGATATCTTCCAAGCGTTTGTAGGGACTGAGCATAATTTTTAAATACAATCAAAACATTGTTGTACATAAAAGTAGTGTTTTTGAACAGGTAGAAAAATACGGGTACATTATAAAATTTAATAAAAAGTTTAAAGTAGTTAGTTGAATATTGATTTGAAGGGGCCAAAATAGCTTAGAAAGTACCACAGAGCAATCAATTAATTATTCAAAAGTGCCACAAATAGTGCCATTGTGCCACATTTTGCATCACTGCCCAGAACATTGCAACAATTACTTTTCCTCTCAAATAGCCCTACCAACAACCTTGTAGGTTCTGTACTTCGATAGAAATAAAATAGTTTTATTTAAGTTCAGTAGTATTATTTTTAACGAATTTTTTTTATTTATTCAACCTAAAAACAAGATATCAAACAAAATTTTTGTGGCAAACACCCAAGCCTGAACGAAATTAATATGCTGCCTATCAATATATAAAATTCATAGAACTGAAACAGCAGATTATTTATTTTCCCGCTAAGTGGACCTTACAACCACCTTTACCCTCATTTGGTTGTGTACTTAGATAAAAAAAAGCGACAATTAGTATGGAGTGCTCCAGGATAGGCAACAAATCGTTTCAAAGTTAAATTTCCTATTATTATGAGAAGTGGACAGCATTTAATCAGTTGGTACTATTGGGATCCAACTACAACTCAAAAAAAAAACAACAACCTTATAAGAAAGCAAGAAGAGACAAAAAAGTAATATAACAAAGCAATAACAACATTGTCAAAAGAGATTATTTTTGTGTGGCTTTTGGTGGATATCGATGCTGAGTGGATTTCCACCAAAAAAGCAACGAACGAACTATGTTGATACATATGGACATGCTGTGTATATACATACATACATACATACATACATACGTCCATAGGCATTTTTGTATATGCCGTTAGTTTTTCTTAGCAATTGAATAAAATAAATCATTTCTGTATGCAAGTATGTACATATGAATGCATGTATGTCTGTATGCATGTGTGTATGTGATATTGTTTTATGTACTTACTTGAACATTTTTTTTTTACATAGATATACTACATAGTATGTATGTACGAAACGACCGAACCGAAACTTTATTTTATTAAACAACTAGCCTAATATACATACATACATACATACACATGTATGTATCTATTTACACTTAGGATCTTCTTTTACAAATATAAATAGCTAGCTTTTCAAACAAAACTCCGCCAACCAAACGGTGCGGTGTTTTGATTAAATTAACACTTTTTGATTTATTATTTGTGGACATTTGCCTCTTAATTTTTTAATATATAAATTTCACTTATTAATTTGGCTTATATACATACATACATATATATATGTACATATCTACATATATACACACATGCACTATTTACAACTTTATATACATACACTTTTTTATTCAAATATTTTTGCACTATTGCGAAACTTCGAACCGAACGCGACCAAGATTTTTCAATTACTAAATTGATTTCTTCTTTTTTCTCATTTCTCTTATCAAAATATGCCACTTAAATTTTCGCGCTAATTCAATACATTAGGGGACACCTACTTTGCACGGATAAGTATGCATTTATAATTGCGGGTAATATTTTTGAATTTGTTGTAAATAGGATATAGGAAAACATGAATATATTATGCGTCGAGGTCAAAGGTCATACATATAGATATCTGAAATTTGTTAGGAAAAATATTTAAAAATGCTGTTTCTTGAATTATAACAATAAAATTTAAGTACATGTGGAGCATTAAATATTAATAAATATGTACATATATCATCTAAACGTGCAACCTTTGCTTACCATGCGTTTACACGTGCAAGTGCCTTGCATGCAAGCTCTGTGTACGTATTATCAACGGAAATTTCGCACAAATGCCCGACTGTCTTGCAACTTGCATGTTTGCCTTTTGGTGCAGAGTTATCCATAACATAAAAAATTTTAATTTTAAGGGAACCAGTGTTGAACTTTATTCGTATTGTTTTAATGTTATTTATGCCTAAAAATAATAATAAACTGCTCGATTTATGAATATTTAAGAAAAAGAAAATATTAAATTAGCTTTTAAATGTATTTAAAATGAGTAAAAACTCATATAACATTACACTGAAATCCAGTTAATTTGTGCTAAACTATTAATAGGGCAACACTGTTAGCTAACTTTCCATTTACTTGCTACAAGTTCAACAAGTCTTGTAAAATTTCTTGGCAGTTGAGTTGGAAGTAGACTGCAAGTGCGGAAAGTGTAGATGTGTTAGGAAAAGAGTTTGAGTGTATTGAGTTTTTCGAACTTACACTTGCACGTGTAAGCCCTAGGTTATAGAACATCATAAGTCGAAATATGAACTTTTTTTTAATTCAAATGCCATTTCTTAAAAGCATTGTTGCCATTTTCTAATTTTCACTGCTAGACTTAGCAATTTTCTTTTAAAGCACTCAAGTTTTTCAAAAAACTGCCAAAAGAACATACATATAAACATAAATTTAAAATAATTCTGTAAAACAGTTTATTAGAAAATTTGGATTGACTTAGCATTTTCTCGTTACAATATTCTGACAAAACTAATTATAATGATACAAATATCTAATACACTTAACTTTTCAGAGTTCCATAAAGTTATTATGAATTTTAAAAATTAGAAGGCGTTTTCTGTAAATCAAGTTTTTCTTATTGCAAAAACTTGCTGTGTATGTCCTACTAACATTACATATCTACAAGTTGGAGGGATTTGGAGTACGATCTGCGATAGTGTATATTTCACAGCGAAATATCAATTTGAACGTATGTAAATGTGTTATTTGACTACATTTGCTTATCCTATTGGAATTTTTTGTAAAATAGTTTTTCCTAACTTGGTTGTTTCCACAAAAACTTCAAAATTTAAAATCATTTTTTATTTTAATACTAACATGTTTTTTTTAAGTATTATGTAAGAAACGCAATTTCAAACCCTTGCAGTTCTTAATTTAAACGAAAGTTTAAAAAGTTTTTGTTTAAAATAAAATGAATCTGCAAAAAACAACTTAACTTAAGTTATTGTGCACTTAATTATGAAAGTGGCTTCTTGTCTTGGACATATTAAATAAATCTGAAAGAAAACTGCAATAAATATATAATGAATATTAAATAAAGAAATATATGACTTAGACCACTTTCATTATCAAGGCCACATATAAATAAATGCTAATGACTTATTTATTTAAAGTCTTACGGTTTTTGAAATAAAGATTTTATGCTTATGACTAAGTGCAATTTAATTCTGTAAACCTATTGGCTAAAATAATACTTCGTGCTAAAACTTTTATTAAGTTAACTGTCGGAAGTTTTTCAAGCGTTTTTAAATTACTTAAGGTTATTCACCAGAACTATTGAATTATCATCTACGGCTTAACTAGTACAAATTTATATGCAAAAATACATAAAAAAATTATTAGTAATAAAATAAATTTATATATTAAACTTAAAGAATTGTTTAAAGGTATATTACCTTTTTTGTAATCCGATAAAAAAAATTAAAAAAGAAATGTTTCCTTACTTGTTAAGGCAATGAGAATATATAGATATTGATTTAAGAGATTAAAAGCTTAGAACTCTGCCATTTAAATGGGCAAAACACCAAAGAGATTTTGAGCCTAGTTAAAGCTAAACCTTAGTTAGGGATCCATTTATATAACTTACAGTGAGTGTTGTTGATTATATAACATGTAGATTATGCCAGGAAGATCTTGAAGTACTGGTGCATTATTTGCGTGACCAGCACTTAGTCTAATCATACAGAAAATCTTCTCAATAAAAAGCATATCAAATATGTAATGTCATAAAGAATAAATTCGAAAAACTTACAAAAATAAAATGTGGAAACTAAATTCTAAACTTAACCAAGTTAGATAGATTTCGTTACATGTATTAGGAGCTCCTTCCACACTTTTTATCTTCTTTTTTTACGTAGAACACTCAACATATCTTGAGCGCATAAATGTTAACCCGTAGTGGGATTGAGTCAACATTGACTGCCCTTCTAATCCAACCTACCTTAATTTTTTAAACTGTTTCAGTATTAAACTTTAAGTAAAAATTGTCAAACACTAGCTCTATTCTAGAAGGATAAATCGATATCGTAGCCAGCTGGCTGCTTTCAATTTAATAGTAAAACTGCTTTAGGATTAACAAATATTTAAACTATAGTGCAGTTAAACCGTTCCTTTATATCCCATATCTAAATGATGGCGGCAATCAAAAAATCAATAAAGAAAAATAAGAGTAGTAGGCTTAGAAACTAATACAAAAAACCCAGCAAATAATTTAAATAGATTCATATCGAAGGTAAATTTTTAAGTTGAAAATATTTTAGAAAAAATCTTGTTCTAGTTTAACGAAAATAGTTTATATGCAAAAAATATAAAATACTAATAAAGAAGGTGTAAAAGAAAGCAATATATTGGATACATGTTAGCCCTAGCTGAAACTAAGACAACAACGACCTCTTGAGTATTTTAGGGTTAAAAAAACTTACGCGTAATCAATAATACAAATTGTGGTTAAATAAAATATTGTGACAGCATAAAATATATAAAAACTTATTTCTGCAATAAATAGGCCGCACCCTAATGAAGAACTGTTTAAGTTAGCTCCCTAAAATAGGCATCAAATAATCAAGTTTCGAAATAATGTTTTTTTTTGCATAGAAGAAATCACATCTCTCAAACATTATGATTAATGTAAAGTAATCGCACTTCTACATGCAGAATGGTAACAGAAGAACAATAAGCATTTTTGTTTTAAAGCAGGCAGTGCTGTTGTATTTTATCTGCCAGTTTATAATTAGAAGCCATGTAAAAATTCTCGGCTGTCTATTTATAATGAAAACAAAAACAAATTTTGAGTGCTTTGTTTTTGTTTTCAATATAAATAGCCAGACGAGAATTTTCACATGGCTTCTATGAACTGGCAGCAGTATTTCTAAAAATGTTTAATGTCTGTAAAAAAAATTTAGTTTTTCTAATTTCATATTGATAATAATAATTGCTCAACTCAAAACCTTTTGCTAGAGTCGTGCGTTGTACAAACAATTTTGATAATTAGAATATGAACTTTTGTTTATTGAATTACAATTCGCGTACGACCCACGGCTCCGAAAATTGGTTGAGAATTGAGCAAATGCTTATAATATGCTTACGTATGTAATAAGCCTATATGAAATGAGAATATTTAATATTTTATCTCTCCACGGATATTATTACCGGTATTGCTAACAACTTGTACTTGAGCTATAGACCACGGAAATCCAATTCAAAGCCGAAACGCTGCAACCTTAATCACTTTCTGTTTATATTTTAATGCTAGTTTTTAATAGGAAATTAAGATTTGAATTCTTACTTAATAACGCAAATTTTTTTATTATTTATTTTTACATTTAAGTGTAAAAATTCCACACATACGACTATCACTCCATTGAAATATTTCAATTGAATGCAAATTTTCTTATATGTATATAAGCACAGCAAACATATATTTTTTGTCGTACACTTTTAATTATCTTATCGTCCACCAATATTGGTAACATATATATGTATATATGGTTTGAAAGGTATTGTTTTGTATATACATATGTAGTATATAAGTCTTTGTTTTAATTCTTAGCAGAACAGTTTTAAGAAAAGAGCATTTTAGATTTGCTTGAGAAGGAAAAAGTTTCTATTGCGTTTTTGTTTTGTCTTCACAAATAAACAAGTAAACACACATTCAAATCATGTTTATAATAAACTAGAGGAGCCGGGCAAACGTTGTATTATCCTCAAATAATTTATTGTTTAAAAATACACACGCTACTTACACTAATCTACCTATATTATACAATTGATAAAAATTTTTTAAATATTTTCGGAGAGGCAGTAGTGTTCCCCATATCCCGTATCTCTTGTTTCTAGATAAGAAAAATATAAAAAGCCCATGAAAACTATTGCTTGAAGAGATCTCTTTTAAAATTACCCTTTCCCTATCCTCAGCAGTTTAGTAGAACCGTATATATCTTATGTCCTCAAGAAAGTTCCATTCCTCATTTTGTTGAAAAAAATTTTAGTTTTAAATTGAAATTAATTTAATTTAAGATATATAATTAGTATATATAAAGACATACGTATCAATTGGTCGAATTTGGATCACCGGAAGATCCTAGTTACAATTAAAATGAGACAATATGACTTCGGCCAAATGTTGAACATAGGAATTTGGATCTATACAAGATAGGGTTCTAGCTTACACACAAATGTATTTTTTTTTTAATTTTTTTTTTATTTTTTTTTTCATTGAGGCAATCGCAGCCATAAGACCGCTGACTGTGAAGTTCTCATGGAAACAAATGTTGACACATGGACCTGAGATGAGCTAGTAATCCTTTTAGTATTTCTTTACTTGTTTTCGTCAGTACAAGATTTCTGCACTAGCAGTACTTATAGATATTTTAAGAAAAAAAATATGGATGGTGCGATGACCGTGTAATAAAACAGCCACTAAAACTTAACGACAAAAGTAACAATTTGATGATACGTGACAGCAGGTTCATACATAGAATGATTTAAATGTTTCAATAATTTACTGTTTTTATATGTGCCTTTAATTAAGAATGTGGTATAGTCACATATTTCTTTGGTGGATATATTTAGTAGATTATTTTTGAACAAATAAGAAAAAAATTTTTATAATAAGCAACAGTTTAATTAATAGTTGTAGTAGTCTGGTTTAATATAACTTTATTTAATATTTATTAATTTTTTTTTTAGATTTATTTACTATTTTGGAGCAAAAATGCCAATGACTTGGACCGTTATCATAATAAAGGGCACATATGTATTGTTTTATTATATTATTTCAAAGACATGTTATGTTATGTTTTTTAACATTGGAATTTTCAAAAAGGAGACAAAAGCAATTAACCATTGTTAGACTGGGCTTACATACAGCCATTTGCACTGAGAAACTTTGAGTTTATGCAAGAAATAAAATGAGGTAATGAAAAGGGGAGCCATACAAATATATAAACTCCAAAGCGCTCAATAAAAATGAGCTTGTGTGAACCCAGTGTTACATTTGTAATTAAATTAAATTCAAAATAAAATTTAATTGTTGACTTTAGAACTAGTTAGAGTCAAGGTAAACTCAGTGAGTTTCTTTATGAAATAAAATATGTAAATCTCATGATTGTGAGTTATTTCATTAATAATGAAAAACTGACATTAGCCACGTTCATGATCTGAAATCTGTTTTTTTTAGGGAAACAACTTAAGGGTTCCAAAAACTTTTACTTCAAGCTTCATGTCAAAATATGTCAACTTTGAATTAAATAGACAGTAATGTAAATACTGCAGTAATTCTAATTCTAACTTTTGTGACACTGTCGGTGTCGGTTGATTCGTATGGTTTGTATGAAATCAAAAATCTAATTTGATCTCAATATTTATGTTCTTTTTTTCGCTATACAATTTTGAATAGTGAAATTAATATATTAGACATGCGAAATAAAAAATTCGCTTAGGAAGATAACATCATTTAGTCCCTATTTACACTATGCAAGTCTTATTGCTAAGCTGATTAGTTTATTAGGAGAGAGAGACGTGGGGAAAAGAAACGTTGCTGTTCCCCTCGTCTCTCTCTCCCTGAAACTAATCAGCTTAGCAATAAGACTTGCACAGTCTGATTTGGGACTTACAAAAGTTCAGCGAATTAAAAAAATTCTTAAATTTAATTATTTCATGAACAACTAAAAATAAGACAAACTTCTGTGCCACTTGTTGTTGTAGCGCTTATGTAGAACTGCGACAATTTTCTTTTAATTGCACCTAATTCTCAATTTTATCAAAACTGGTGTTCTCATCAGTGTGACCATTTTAGCATTTTTGCAGCTAAATTTAGCTAAATTTGCGATTTAGCAGTTAGCATTTTCGTTAGTATTTTTCAATTTTTTATTTAGCATTTTCTAGCATTTTTTCATATTAATCTACATAACTTTTAACAATATCTCTTATACGTAAAAGAGGCTGACTTCCAAAACGTCAACTGCCTTCCAACAAAGTATAGTGTTTCATAACACTGCAGAACAAAACATTGACAATGCATACCCTTTCAAAACGTCGTTGACAAGTATTTAGAACACCGCAAACAATCAATCAGCGCATCGGTTGCAAGGTTGGTGCTCATGGTTACAATGTTTCGCAACTTTGGATCTGTGCACGTTATAAATACCGTATCCTAAGACTGTACAAACTTTGTACTTTTTACGTAAAAATTGAATAGGCGAAAGCTTTAGAATATTTTACAAAAACCAATTTTTAAACGTTGTTTATAAACGAAACGCAAGTGAGAAACGAATTCTTCTAGAAGAACCGTCCGTGAATTAATATTTTTGGTTTGCTTTAAATACTTTATGTATAGTGACAAACTAGTATTTACTTAGCATAACCCAGCAAAAATTATTGCTTTCCCGAAGCATATTTGTGAGGGATACAATGTTACAGAATCACTTATTGTTGCGCATGAATAAGGAATTTTTTTGTTCGAGATGAGCCAGCTAGAATCAACACATTTAGCTTACTAAAGTGCTTCAAAGAAGTAATACTCAGATGCAAAAATTACTGGCTTGCAAAATTTTTTGTGATAACTTTCTACTTTGCTAGAGAGTCCGCCTTACGTTAGTGCTTGTTGTTGTTATTGCTTCCAAATCACTATTTTGTCTGGGAAGTGACGAAATTTAAATAAGTTAAATTTTCTAGCAGTCTAGAAAACGTTTTTAAGCAGGGAAACTTTGCAAAGACAGAAATCTTTATTATGCTCCGCAGTTTCGCGAAATACCTTGGTGGAGAAAGTCCTTAACCCCGGCCAAAGGCCGGCAATCTACAAAACATTATTATTATATACGAGTTCCTCCATAAAACTTGTCATGTACTTTTTACCCACTATTAAATCCTAGCGTGATTTTTAATGTAATAATATTATGGGCCAAAAATCGTCAAGCGTATGTTTCATTTTGCCACTTATGCTAACTTCATGCCAGTTTTTAATTATACATAATGCAGCTTAGGTTCAAGAAATAATATGTAATTAAAACAAAATCTGTTTCATTCAAAGGAAATATATTTTATTTAATATTAGTAAGGCGATGTAAGCAGAAATTACAAAAATAACAACTTTAAAAGAAACAATTGGATTAAAAAAGGTAAATATTAAGTTTTAGCAGTATGTTTTAGCACTTTAATAATTTTTTAGCATGTTTTAGCTCTATTTTGAAGTCAAAAACATTTTTAGGATCTGGTCACACTGGTTCTCATGCAAGATTGCTGTGTAGCAAAGTTGCCAGACTAGACGATTTATCGTGATTTAAACGATTTTGAGAAATTTTAGTTTTGTTATTGATTTAGGGTAAAGAAAGTACATATTTCAAAGCGAAACCATGGAGTTGAGAAAAATTATGTGGTGGCATTAAAAAAAAAACTTAAAACTGGCAATAGGTAATTATTTGAAAATTCGTTTATTAGAAACTGGAAAAAACTAAAAGTAAGAGTTTGGTAAATTATTTCAGATTATTTAATATATTCTGTAAATAATATAAAGGAAGTGTTATGAGGCCAAATCAAGAAGATCAAAAATAGTATATGGTGACATTAAAGAAATGCATTAAAATAGGAAATTATTTGAAAAACATTCGTGGTAGGAACTAAAACAGTGTAAAAGCATGGAATAAGTGTTATTGACATCGAAGCAACACATTGTACATGTGGTTGTAAAAATATGAAAAAAATTATAATTGTTTTTAATTCCATTCATTAGCATCTCAGTTGCCGTTGTCATCAAGGCCAAATAGTCCTATCGTTTTCAAGATTTGGGTTAGTATGACATGTTTATTTTCGTTGAAAGAAACGATTTACATGTAAATGCAGTTTTCAATATTCAAATACAGAATAAAAAGAAAGGACGGAATTCAAATACATCGGTCTCTTTTTGTCTACATTTTCATATACATATTATTTTTTTTAGCCAAAAGCAACCGCTAAACTCCAAATCACACACTCTACGCATTTTAATTATCACAAAATAAACACTGAACAATTAGAAACTGAAAGGAGTTTCATCGCTATATACAACAAGCTGTCAAAATATTGTAATAATACTTAAATATATGAACGCTTCTAAGGCATTGATGCATGTTTCTTTGTACAATTGTATTCTCACCCTCTTTAATTTAGTCGTCCATGAGACAGTGACGAATGCGCATGAGGTGAATGCTTACATATTTAAAAAAAATGCTTGTCCAACAAACACATGATTGTAAAAAACGCATTTGGTAACATACAATACCTTTTATGTTATCAATGATTTAAGAAAATAAGAGAAATGTCATAAGAAGGCATTATAATGAACATATTTATAAGTTTAATGGTAGGGAAAAAGAAAATTTTTAAATAAAAGTAAAAATATTTATTTGGAAAAACTAAAAAAATAGTTGCTATCAGTGGACCATACTATTTTTTACTTTTGACTGTTTACTTAGAAAATGTTTTATTTTCAATTAGTATTTAAGCTGGGCTTAGGGGAGTTACGCGCAACCTCAATCCATTGAAAGTTTATTCAATGTTCTAAGCCTTTTAAAAATATCGGTTCCCAATTCACATCAATTACACCACCCAAAAGTTCATTACAAAAAACTTTTATTTAAAATGGGTTCCATTTGATATTTTAATCAATTTATATATGTATATTTTTTTGCTGCAGTTCCTAGATTTTCATTTATTTTATCAAAATTTCATATCATATACATAAGTGCAAAAGAGCTTGAACTATTTTTTTTTAACAAAAACTGTAGCTAGTGTTTTCTTTTTATTAGTGTTTTTTTAGCTATTTATCTGTAGATCTATCTGAATATTGACAATACTTAATAATTGCTCTAATAAATTTATTAAAATGTTTCGTTTAATAAAGATTGGAGATGGCATACTGACATGTAGTTCACTAAATGCTAAATAAAAATTAAAAGATTTACAGTACAATTCGTTTTATATAATTATTCTATTCAGGCTTCCAGAGTCATTAAAATTGATTAACAACTAAATGAAAATAAGAAAAATTAGGCGCAAAAATAACAAAATCATCACTTTGATGTCAGGAAATAAAGCAATATTTAAAAATATATAAAAATCAAAATATTTAAGATTTTTATTAACTAAAAGATGCAACTGTCACAAAAACTCACCAACAAAATTCTTAACTAAAAAAACAATTAAAATAATTAAACCCATGTAAATAGATTTTTATTAAAAATTTTTTTAGTAAACCCTTTATAAAGCAAAAATTTTTTCATTGTCTTTTGATTCAATAAAAACAAGAATTTCATTAAAAATAATTAAGCTTTATGCTTTTGACGCTTTTTCTTTGATACCTATAAATCAGTTTGATGTATATAACGATTTTTCTGAAAAATTAGGCGATTATCTCTCTTATCCATCTGGCAACTGAAGAGATTTATTACATATCCCAGATCAGATTCTCAGTTAGGGTTGCCACATTATGGTTTATTGGCTCAATTATTGGAACTTTCATCAGAAAAAGGGTAAACATTTGTTTATTTGAGTTATTTTTATTGAGTTATTATTTGAGTTATATTATTTTTTGAGTTATTTTTTATTGGAATTATTAAATATGTTTATGTATGTATTAATCTTTGATTTTTTGTTTGTTTCGTTTTGCTTAAGCAACGTCTTTATGCATTTTGTTCCCGCTTATGGACTTTAATTACCAAATAAAAAACATCAAATCATCAAATATTACAATTACATTAAAGACTAAATGCCAAGTAAATATACTTCACTATTTCATATATAAAAACTGTTTTGTGTATTCTTATGCAAGAAAATCACAAAATTAAACTGATTGTTTAATGAGATTTTTGGAATTGTGGAATTTTTTGGACCGATTACTATCATGACTTGGCATAATTTTTTTTTGTTTCTAACATTATTTGTTGCAATTTAAATTTTGTTAATACTGCCTTTTATTTCATGTTGTTTTTGAAAAGTGCATGACAGTTTGGATATTACATTCCAAAATACTTACATTTACATCAGTTGTATATTATATCAAGGATTTGAAATGTATTAACAAGAACTTGGATTCACTAGGCGAACAAAATTAAAGGCTTTTTTCAGTGTCGTGTACTTAGGATCAGAATTTAAAAAAGAGTTGGTTACCAAATTATAATTTGTTAAGTGCTGAGATTTTAAAATTAAAAGCCAATTGCATGCAGTATTCGTTAACCATTTAGCGGTAAATGTTTAATATATCAAAAAATAGCAATAAATCTAATAACTCAGACCACGCTCGCTACGCTCAAAGAAATATTGCTTAAGCTTAAAAACACAAAGAAGCTTTTGATGTGTGAGAATAAATTCTTTGAAACAGACTGACATTAACCAATTGCAATATATATTTTGATAATGATATTTCACTAATTTTAATGGAATTTCGGCCAAAGCTTTTTAAATCTAAGAATTGAATCACCATTATAAAAAATGGCTCAGGCTATCGTTACTTTGCAATTATGTGTAGTATGGGCTTCTAAGAGTTTTCTTAAGAATTCATGTTCGTTTGAATATAAAATAAATCTGCTATCAAAAACTTAGGCAAACGAAAAAATTGTTAAGCTATTTCAACTTTAAAGTTTTGTATAGTACACAAGGCCTAGGTCAGTAAGCTTAGGATGTAATAACTTTTTTAAATAAATTTGTAATTACAAATGCATATAAAATTGCATATTACTGTATATTAAAAATCATCTCCACTGATATAAAGTATAAAATTATTTGAATAATATCGGGCCACAGCCGCCAAGAAAAGCTTAAGCCCCATAATTTTCTAACTTCATTTTTCGACGAAAATCAACGTAGTTCTTTGAATAATATCGTGTCAGAACCACCAAAAAAAGCTTAAGCAACATAATCTTCGGACTTAATTTTTTTGACGAAAATCGATTATCTGCAAACGTAAATAATCGATTTTCGTGCAAAAAAAATAAGCTCAAAATATTTGTCGCTTAACCTTTTTTGACAGTTATGGCTTGATATTATATAAATTTATTTAAAATAACGCTTTTCCATAGACTCTTCTCAAGGTCAGAAGTGTCACGAGACGGAAGATACGGGTATTTTTCAGTTTGTCTCGTTGTCCCTCAAATTTTGTCGTCGGTTTTGTTTTGCTACGTCTTTCTAGTGCAATACATTTTTATTAGCTGTGTTAATTGGTAAGTAGTAATACAATAGAGTATCAAATACACTATGCTTTTCTCTTTCTTCCATGAATTTTAACAAAAACCTGATTTGAGCTTTTTTTATCTGTCACTTTCTTCACTTCTGTGTATTCTGTGGTATAAGTCTGTTAACAAGGGATTTCTTGGGGAAATATTCTTTCGTATTTGGGGATTACGAAATGTGTGTCAGGCAGCCCTATTCAGAGCCGAAATTCTTTGAAATAGCATTATTTGATGCATATGTTCAGGCGCTAATAAAGTTTACTCGATTACAATAAAAACGTACAGTGGCGGGATAGCACAATCGGACAGGCAGTCCGATCAGCAACTTATCAAAATATATTTTAAAAAAACGCTTGAAATTACACTAAATTTTATTTTTAACTAAAAAACATTTTTCTATTTAATTCATATTTACATATATATTTTTTTATATTAATAAACAAAAGAACGTATATTTATATATTTAGAAAAATAACAAAATTCAAAATTATATATACATATATTATGTAAAAACAAAGGAGATCATATTTCTAATTTTTACGAATTGCCTTTTATAAAGAACTTGTATTGCTGTTTATTTTCCAGCTTTTTTGCAACATTTCAATAGAAGATTCAAAATTAGCATCTCCATTTTTATCAATTCCTGAAGACAATTTATTTCTAAGGTCTGTTTTAGTTATTTTTAATTTACTAAATACTCTTTCTACAGAGGAATTAGAGAATGGCAATATTAAAAGAAATTTGATAACAATGCTTAAATTTGGCAAAATGTATTTGCCAACACAATTTTGAATTTTTAAGACTTTTGACCAATAAGTTTCGACATCCAAACTATCATAAAGTCCTAATTTATTATGGTCCAACAAAGCATGTTCACGCCATTCATTATCTAATTGCTGGAAGGAAATCTATTTTTGAAAATATTTAATGAATTTTTTTTTCAAATGATTGTGCAAATTTTGGGTCTAATATATCTAAAATGTCATAAAACCCATCCTCAAAATTAGATCTTTTTTTAATTTGGACAACAGCTTCAATATAAAAATTTCTAAAGTTATTATACATTTCGACTTGCTCTTCATGAGAACACAATGAAATGGTATTTTGCGCACTTAAGCCAATATATATTTCATTTTGTTGTACAAAAACGATTCGTTGGTGGGATCAATTGACCATAAATACGGTGACCATCCGTTCTGTATTATACAGAACAGTACTGTATTTGCGCGTCCTGTTCTGTATAAATTATTTATTAGGAAATAACGTTGAAATGTTCTGTATTTTATTAACTGTTCAGTATTTGTTCTGTATTTTCATAGCTCAAACTGCATTTAAAAATTTAACGCAGTTTCTGCAACAATACTGTTTTAAGGCTCAATCAGAATGTTAAATCCAGTTTTGTTTCCATTATGAATAAAAGAATTGTTAAAAGATATACCTCTTTAGAAAAATTAAAGGAATAGAATGATAATCAAAAATCTGCAGAAGAGCGTTGGGTAAAAATGTTTAAACATTTTAAATAAAGAGGCATAACTTTCCAAAATAGGTTGAAAGTTATCGAATTCAGTTAACGTTTATCTGATTCCAATGCCCCAGCAGAAAGAGTATTTTCTGTTTAATATAATATATGGACAAGTGAAAAAATTTCAATGGAAATGGATACCATCAAAGCGCTTTTAATCACTAAGATAAACTGTGATTCAAATTGTATTGAGTTTAAAGAACATTTAGAGTATATGTATGTAGCTATTAGTTTTTTGTACTGGTGTTCTACTGCGCAGATAAGCTTATGCGATTACATTTTTATGTTGCTTTTTGATTTTTTTTTTTTTTTTGTTAATTTTGCCTTTGTCAAAAAATAAAAGGAAATAAAATTTTAAAAAATCCATGAAATTCCATATGTTTAATATGTCTTTAAGGTTGTTTGTCCTTAAGTTGCTGTTTGTTAAATATTTTGTTGTTCTGTATTTTGATTTAAAAATTATGGTCACCGTAACCATAAATCATTTTGTTTTAAGATATCAAGTTTTATATAATTTGACAAAAATATTTGAAAAATTTTTGTCACTTCGCTTCTTAATTTATCTTAATTTATATAGCATTGGACGTTCTGATTGAAAAATTAAATTGAAAGATATTAAAATATTAAGTGCATATGCTAAGAATTCTAAGTATGCTCTTGTAGATTTCTTATCCAATGCGAAAAGCATAGAGTCGGTTACTTTAGAAGGGCCTTCAAATACCTCTGGCCTAAAAAATGATCTTAAAACTTCGTAGTGCTCAAGAATTCGATCAATGCAAGATTTTAATGACAGCCATCTAGTTATAACAGGTGATAAAATTTTATGAGCATCTTTTTGAAAATAATGTCGAAATTCCTGTCGCAAATAACTGCGATTAGGTTGGCATTTTTAAAGTAGATTTAGAAGCCACTAAATGAATCAAATGACAATAACACTTTACCAATACAATTGATGGGTTTTCTGATTTTAAGTGGCTACAAACAGAGTTATAGCTACCGAACATAACATTTGGTGTGTCCGCAGCAAAACCAACTAAGTTTCCAAATTGGATTCCCTTATCCAAAATCGTTTGTTTTAAAAGCATGAATATTTCTTTAGCACTTGAAGCTTGACATTCTTTGAAATCGAAAAAAGAATGTTGAATTTTAGAACAGGCATCGTCATAAAATACTACAATGAATGCAATTTGTTTTTGTACGCTGATATCAATCGTTTCATCAATTATGATTGAAAAAAAAACTATTTTTTAACTTCTCCTACAATTCCGAAGAAAAACACGGCCCGAGAACATTTTTTACAATACCAATCGCTTTCGTTCGATGCATATTTAAATGTTTTAAGGTATCCGAGTCAAGAAGTGACTGCTTTAACGTTGGGATTATGTTGTCAATACATAGGAATGACAGGTTGTTAACAGCCAACATTCCAACAACTTTCAGTTCAGCTCGTTTAATTTTGGCTTCAAAACTCCCGTTTTTCTTAAAAGCTTCAGTTATTGTAGCTGTATGATTTATGGTGTTAGCTGATCTATTGTGTTGTAGTGAAGAAAGGTGTCTAAACAAAACCAATTGTTTTTTGCAAAATTTTGCAATATCCTACATCTGCGTTACCTTGTTTTTTCCTTTGCAACCAATTTTTAAAGCAAGGCTCGTCCAGCCATTTTGTGCGAAATTTATAATCCATGACCTTTAAAGCTGTAAACAAAATACATTAAAATTAAACATTTCTTTAGAATAAATTGTGTTTCGTACTTACATTCTCATATACGATTGTGAAAATATTTTAATTTTGTATGGTGCATTCAGTTTTAATTTTTTTTTGTCAAGTTGATGACTGTTCCAGAAAGAAGCAAAGCAAGGCAAATTCACATAAGGTATACTCAGCTAAATTCGCTTTGAGAAATTTATACTTAAAATGTCAAAAAAATGTACCGAAAAATGTGTGTTGACATCCAACGTATATTCAAATTACAAGCGGCGAAAATAGTCACCTGATCCCTTGCGACCACTTGGTATGGATTTGCATTGGAAGCAAAGAAAGAAATACAAAAAATAACTGTCACTACAAATTACATGAGTAAATTTGTTCTTTTATTTTCATTGAGTGAAAAAAGGATAGATATATACACACAATATATCTACCATGTGTTGAAAAGCGAAAAAAAAGCAAATAAGTGTTGCATATTGATGATAGCTAACAACAGTGGTGTCTATGCATAATTACCACGACAATTTATATACAATTAAGAAAAATTTATAATATATAAAAATTTATAGTGAAATTACACAAAAATTACACAAAAATTTCATTATCCAAAAATTATCCAAAAAAATTTTAAATTGTCCCATTTTTGGATAATTATCCAGAAAGTGGCAACACTGACATAGCCTCTTAAAATAAATCAATTAAAACCCATCTAAGCGTTGTCATTTTTTTATAGTTTTTTACGTAATTAATTTTTTTTCCATATAAAATATGTGAACGCTTATTGTTGAGTCTAACACAATGAGTCCCTTAATCGAATTCAAAATAAGAGGAGGTTGTGATTCCTATTGATTTTATAAAAAACATGTGTACATAAATAACTAATTCTCAAAAATTTTACAATTAAAATTTGTGTATGTATTAATAAATGTGGAAGTTTTAAAAGCATTACAATTCACTGAATTCAATTAAACTGATTCTTACAAAACTTTCGAATTTGGAAGGCTGGTCGAGGCAAAGCCTTTTCACTTGAGTGTCGTGGTAGCTTTTTTATTTAATGATAATTTAGTACTATGCAATGTGTTGTATGTTATATAATGTGCTTTGTTAAGGCATATTATGCTATGTTATTTTGTGTCTCATTAAATTAGTTTATATTCGCTTTGCAACTTTGGAACTAGTCCTCACACATCACGTTTTCTTGTTCAAGCTTTCGTTTGTATGGAAAAGATAAGGAAGTAATACAAAAATCTCTCTTACTTTCTCAGTATTATATATTATATATATTATATATATTCTTCCTTATTCATAAAAAATATTTCAGGTTTATTAAGCGCTTATTTGACGTATTTCTATGGGAAATTGGTCAAATAAACCTGTAATAAACCTGTTATATATTTTATGAATAAGACCGATTATATATATTATATATATTATATATTATATATTATATATTATATATTATATATTATATATTATATATTATATATTATATATTATATATTATATATTATATATTATATATTATATATTATATATTATATATTATATATTATATATTATATATTATATATTATATATTATATATTATATATTATATATTATATATTATATATTATATATTATATATTATATATTATATATTATATATTATATATTATATATTATATATTATATATTATATATTATATATTATATATTATATATTATATATTATATATTATATATTATATATTATATATTATATATTATATATTATATATTATATATTATATATTATATATTATATATTATATATTATATATTATATATTATATATTATATATTATATATTATATATTATATATTATATATTATATATTATATATTATATATTATATATTATATATTATATATTATATATTATATATTATATATTATATATTATATATTATATATTATATATTATATATTATATATTATATATTATATATTATATATTATATATTATATATTATATATTATATATTATATATTATATATTATATATTATATATTATATATTATACATTATATATTATAAATTATATATTATATATTATTGGTATTTTATATCACATTATATATATTACACTTTATGTCCTTGTATTTATGATGTTGCTCAATTCACAACCTCTAATTGGAGTCATCGATTGTACATTAATTTTTGATTATTTGCAAAAAAAAAACTTCATCTTTATGAACAATGATCTCGACAATAGGCTGTTTATAACTTTATTGTTATTAATGGCAAGGACTTTATGCACCCAAAAAGAAAAGCATTTAATTCGTCTAATATATGACATTAAAAACGTGTAATATGTATTTAATATAGTTAAATATGTATGCACATATACACAAAAAAATCAGATTTTACTTCAGTCCTATATGCTATATATATACATATATATCGAGAACTACATATTTTCGATTTAGCCGTAAGCGACATGTCATAAAAAAATTAACTTTTTTTTATTGAAACTAAAAATTGTTTAGGCCTACATATGACTTAGAATTATAAAAATGCCAAAATTCTCGATAACAAAATTTTATCGAAAGTCACAATTTATGTATGTTTTCATATTCAAATATTGTAAAACTCCTTCTTCTAAAAAATTTAATTTTTATCACTTATGATTAAATTGAAAATAGGACTCGAGTAAATAATGTATTAAAACATTATAGTGTCAAAATATGTTAACATTAAAAAATAGTAATTGTTGAATAGAACCTCAAAACGATCAGTTAGTATTTCATTCGAAATGTATATTCAAACTATGAAATATCTAGAATCAGTGGCCTGAAATGTGTTATTTGTTATTTTCATGAAATTTTTTTTTTTCATTGGGAAAAGATGTGTGTAGACTATACTTGAATAATATAAAAATAAACATTCTCCCTGAAAACTTTAATTTTTTATCGTTTACGATTAAATCGGAAACAGTGCTCGATATGCACAATACATTAATGGACATATTTTCATAGTGTTTTAAGAGTTTTGTGAGTTTTGTTTTAAATCAAAAACAGTTATATTTAGCTATAATAATATAATCATTTATAAGATTCCATTTCAACGAAAATTCGTGCTAAATGTCTGCTCAAGTGGATAGACATGCACTTAGGGAAAAGACGTGCTAAAATCAAAATCATTTTAATATTAATAGCCTGTTAAATGTGCAAATCCTTGATTCAAGAATAAAATCTCTTTTATTTTAAGATCGCATTTAAGAATGCGAATAAATCTCATTTAAAATCAAATTTAAGATTTTGTTTTAGCAAAAATCTTAAACTAAGATCATATTCTTAAAAATTTAAGATTATAATCTTAAAATTAAGATTACGTTTTCGATTTTAAGAATGCATTCTCAAAGCTTTAGACAACGTTCTTGATTTTAAGAATTCTTTCTATAAATTAAAAATTTATGCTTAAATTTTAAAACGTCAGTCCTACTCAACAAATTTCAAGATTTCTGCAATCTAAATTCAAGAATTTTGTTCCTAAATTTAGATTCTAATTTTTCTCTTAATGTGGATGATCATGAGTTATATAGCGACTGAGAAAAATACCAATATACTCAACCGCTAAAGTCTTGTTTAGAAATCCAGTTAATCTATAAATATTTCATTTTATAAGAATAGAAAATACATATTTAACTTAAGCTTGATGAAGATATTATTCCTGATTATTATTACATATTATTATATTTTTAATACAGTTTTAGTTCGTATTTTCGTTACACGTTTCGATGCCTATTTTGTTTAAACATTTTTTTGTTTCGTTTCAAATACGCTTTTAACCACACCGTGCGATCGTGTGGGGTGACCACTGTACAAACAAGTTCATAGCTTGATAAACAAAAACAACAACAGGTGTCCATACTAGGAGAGCACAATAAGAGTAATAACAATTATTTTATTAGCAGCAGAATTTAGTTTACAGAATGGTTTGCCGGGGTTCGTGTCGTAGATCGGATAAAGTTTAATTTACTTACAAAGAAAATGTTATTGTGAAAAATATAAAAGTAAAATGGCCGGTGCAATTTTTTTTAGTGATTTTGGTGAAAAATATGAAATAAGTTCTATATATACTAGTCTATATGTAAAATAAAATAATAAAGATGCCAAGGCACACATATAATAAAAGGAATGAGTGGTGTTGTATGCTTTTAAATATAAAGTACATATCTACATATATACATATGTATGTATGTACATATGTACATGTTTGCATACATATGTAGATATGTATGTATGTACATACACATACATACATACATATGTATATGTATGCATATAAATAAATATAAAATCTTTTAAGTTTCTTTTACTTAAAAAAAGTGTTAATTAATTTAAATAATTATTATATGCCTAAATTAATTTTCGGTTCCGTCGTATAAATTCATATAAAATATTTATTGTACACCTATTAAAATATAGCCATGTATGTATGTAAGTAAAAAACTCTTTATTCAATTGCAAGAAACTAACGGCAGAAATAAATGCTTACTTACGTACGTACATACGCACATGTACGTATGTATATATATATGTATGTATATGCATATGTACATACAACTCATTACCATACGTATCCACGTAATTCCCTGCTTTTTGAATGCAAATGCACTCAGCATCAATATCCATTAAAAGGCACACGAAAAAAACTCTCTTTTGATGGTGTTGTTGTTGTTATTTTACTTTTTTGTTTCTTCCTCTTTTTTTGTTGTTTTTTTTTTACAATTGTGGGACATATTGTACTCAAATCCCAAAGGTACCAACTGATTAAATGCTGTCCACTTCTCACAATAATAGGAAATTCAACTTTGAAATTATTTGTTGCCTATCCTGGAGCACTCCATACTAATAGCGCTTTTTTTCTATCTAAGTACACAACCAAATGAGGGTAAAATTGGTTGTAAGGCACACTTAACGGGAAAATGAATAATCTGCTATTTCAGTTCTATGTTGTTAATATTGTAAGCAGGGACCGAAAATAATTATTTTTTTATTTGAAATGAAAAAGTTTCTGAAAAATTTGTTTTATTTGGTTTGGGTTATTTTTAACCCCCGACTAAAAAAAGGGGTGTTATAAGTTTGTAGTGTGTGTCTGTGTGTCTGTGTATCTGTGTGTCTGTCTGTGTCCACGTACAGGCCAAACGGCTGGATCGATTTTCATTTAGTTTTTTCTGTTTGAAAGATGACTTGATCGAGAGGGTTCTTAGCTATATTTGAGAAAAATCGGTCCAGCCGTTTAGAAGATATAACATCTTTTCTGAAAAAAGTCGGGGGTTTTTAAAATTTTTAATTTTTGTTATTAACCCTCATTCTGAGAGATATTTTATTTTGGTTATTGTAACCAATTTAAGTGAGAAATATTTTTTTTTTGGTTACGAATAACAATTAGAGCAACCAAAAATTTTTTTTGGTTACCAATAACTATTATCTAAAGAATTTAAGGTTTTTTGGTCATTGCAGCCTAAAATAACGTATTTTATATGTAAAAGAAGCATTTGTAAGGGGTATGCAGGACAAGAAATTTCAATATCTTTGGCAAAGCTGACAAAACGGACAGTTTTATAATAAATATTTATCAATTTCATGAATATACTAATTGAGGTATTTTAATTTGAAATTTATTTGCTGGTGGTTCAGCGTTGTCTATATGCATTTCATTGTTGCTGTAACAAATCATCAGCAGACTTCAACCACACATTTTGAATAGTCACAAACCTCTTATCTTATGCACAGACTTTCAAGAACTATTTGAGAATTCACAAATAATAATAATATTTTTGAAAATCAATGTAATCAAAAATCTTAAATGTAATTGAGGTATTTAAACTAGTTATTTTGCTTTTTATTTTTCGACAAAATGTCCAATTATGTTCAAACACGTGACGTTTTTAGGTAGCAAATTTCTACTCAAAACATTATTTATTGCAAAAAGAAATTATAATTCGCAAGGGATTAAAATAATGGAAAATATCTCCAAAAACTGATTATATAGACCGCAAAAAGGCAATAGCTCGAGAATAGGCTAACAACATATATGTATGTAAATCCAGAAAGCTTGCAAAAATGTGAATATCTGTAAAAAATATTCGTAGATTTTAAGAATCAAAAAAAAAAAAAATGTCACCAAAAACTTGGTAACATCAAAAATATATCCAAGTCTAATACTTATTAAAAATAGTAAGACTGCAACAAAACAAAGAATTGTGAACAATCACTTTTACTGCAAAAATTGCCAAATTATAAACATTCGCACCAAATTTCTAACATCAAATAGATAGATGGATTAAAAATCGAAAAAATGGCCAGATTTGGCCTAAAATCACTTTTATCGCGAAAATTGGCACAAAACTGCAAACAGCTGATTACTGATTACTAAAAAAATTCAGTAAATTTTTACTGCTAATGAAATTTAATTTGCATTACCAGCAAAATCGTAGGGCCGTATTCATAATAAAACTGTAGCAAGTGGCAAAGTTTTTTTCAAGTTTTAAAACTTTTGTATGAATAATATTTAGCGACTTGGTAGAATTCGTAGAATTTCATTATGAATACGGGCATTACTGATTACTGAAAATTCAATACACCTCATCAGATAATAAATCATTTAGGCACTTTATAAAAATTGTAAAAAAAAATTTTAGTAATCAGTAAAAATTTACTGGTTAAAAAATTTTTATTATTTTTACTGAAATTTTAGTGGTACTGCTTATCTATGGTAAATGCCTTTACTTTTACTTTTTAATTTTTAATTCCTGTTGTTCAGCGTTAAGTTGTTGCTGTTCTTGTTGTTGTGTGCGCTTTGAAATTAAAATAAATTCAGTAAATTGCGACTTTGACTCGCGTACATTCGGTTCTGAGCATTTTTTTTCTTCTTTTTTGTTTTGATCTTAAGTTTGTATCAAAAACGACCTAAACGGTCTAAATAAAAAACAAAATAATTTTGAACTGCAATGTAAAAAACATACATACATGTTCGAGCAGTTTTTTTAGACAAAATACTCCACATTATTCTGTAAATATTTCTCGCTTTTACGTCAACCCGACAACAAAAAGTTTTCACTAGCCTTGTATTGTATTCTACTCCAAGTGTAAGGAGGTGTGAATAGTACTCAATTGTTACCGACAAGTAGATATGTAAGTGCTAATTTTTTTAGCGTTGAGGAGTCGACATACAGATAGTTTATACACTGCAATTATGAATAAATTTCCGCAAGAAATTTCTCCCTTTTCCAATTAGATTTTTTGTTTTCCCTATTATTTGCTACTGTTTGAAATTATTCCCCGGGAAAAATTTCTCGTGGAATTTGAATTATAATTGCCCTCATAATATAGAATAAGACGGAATAAATTTGTCAAACTTATGAATTTTTGAAATGTTATTTTCCTTGCAAAGGTAATAGGGGGGGGGGGGGGTGGCAAATGAAAAATGTAAACAAGTGTACATTGTGACAACAAAAATAAATTTGGGAATAAGAATTGCTGAGCACGAGACAGATATCAAAAAGAGCCGACATTCTACTGCATTATCTCAACACTGCATCGACAACTTACATACACCTGACTTAGAAAACTTCAAAATACTTCACAAACAAAGAAGGCACAATAAACGTTATACTTTGGAAAGCTTAAGTATACAACAGAAAATGGACATAGCAATGAACAGTAAAACAGATAAAGTCAACACCAATGCCAGCTATAGCATTGTATTAGTTTAGACTTTAGTGTAATTCCAACTGTGATATTAGAAGTTAAGAAAAGGCTGTGATATTTTATTTTATTTTATTTATATTTGCAATTATTTTTTACGTTATGTGCAGGGACAAGGACTTCATGCATTTAAAAAAGGTATTTTAGGCGCCTAAAATATGACATCAAAAACGCAAAATATGCACTAAAAACAATAAAATATGCACATATTTTAAAAAATTGTATCAAAAAGAAATGTTTTCAATTTACATGCAACTAAATAAAGATATATAAATATTTTATTTTCTCAAAAGATGCGTGTACAAGTCTTTTACATTAAATTTTTACACAATTTTAGAAATGATAAGGATGTTTCTGCATTATTAACACCAAACAGGCATTTTTCGCGATATGTTTATATTGCAATAAAAGAGCAATACACAAATAGAAAGAGGAAAGTGGTGTTATTAATTTATTTTCACTGACAAATTTTATATTTTTAATATTTTCGAATATAACATCTATAGATGTAATCGTCTCAAATTTAAATGATTCTTTTTGTATAATTTTATATATTTATTTAACTCAACCTTTAAAATGAATTGAATACTATGTTAGATTTGTTTTTTAAATCCGTTACCATTTTTAAAAACAGTATCAAGTTCCCGCAGAATGGGTTCACTACTTTCGGCTTTAGTAGCAGACAATTTCCTCTTGAAATCATCAAAATGACAATTTCGATTAAATTTTTTAGGTGGTTGTGCTTGTATAATCGTTCTACAATTAAAGAGCTGGCGAACAAAACTAGACATGTCCTCAGTAAATGATTTTTTTAATTTTTTTTCGGGCTCCGCAACTGCACATCTATGCAGTTACGAAATATTTTCATCCAAAGCCAGTTCAATCCTGCTTAAAAAAAAATAACAAAAACTGACTTGTCCTTGCTAGTCTCTAACTAGGTAGCTCAGTTATTTGCCTACGCTGCAAAACAGTTAACGGGACTAGTCTGGTTTTGTTCGTCAGTTCGTCAATTCTAAAACAATGCAAGCGAATAAGTTTGCAAAAAACTCAGTTTTGCATTAATAATTTGTCAAAATTTTTTTAGAAATTTGAATTTTTGAAAGAATATGACACAAAACAATAGATTTTTACCAAAATATGAGACGAAAGTATGCATTCATGACCAAATTATGCAAAAAAAATGCGTTTTCAGCAAAGTATGCAAAAATATGCAAATTCATTGTTTCGTAAAGATATTTCGTTCTTGCGATTATAAGGGTTAAGGGAAAAAACATGCATTTGCATGAAACCCCTGTCCTTAGTTATGTGTTTTATATTGTACATTTTATGTCTCTTTAAAATTCTTCTCGAAAACTTAAAAGTAAATGTAGAAACAGAATAAAGTCTTCAGCTTCAGGAAAATCGCTGACAAATTAATCAAGCCCATAATAACATCGACGGCAGTAACTTCAAATGCTCTCTAATTTTTGTTTAATTTTCTTTTGTGCTTATTTTTCTTAGTAGTTTTGTTTACAAAATGTATGAAATTTATTGAAAGTATGGTAACATTTTTGTGAGAATGAACATTGATATGTGAGAGTATAAGTAAAAATAAAATAGATTCTATCTCACGACCGGTTTCTGCGGCCAGGGTGACCGCTGACATTTTTCAAAAAGTGGCACCAAATGGAGGATTTATCGAAAAAAGGGGCAAAATTAAAAAAAAAACCAGAAAACTGCACTAAACTTTTTATTTTTAATGTATTTTCATATAACTCACCCTAAATAAAGGGGGTCAAAAAGTGGCAAGGCAGTCGAAAAAGGCGAAACGCAGTCGAAAAAGTGGCAAATTGCTACTTTAGTCGTTTAAACGGCCACGCTGTCTGCGGCTGTTTTTTTTTTGTGTCAATTTGTATGGAAAATGTGTTGAAGCCGGTATTCTGTTTAATCATTAAATTGGAATAAAAGTTAAAATATGTAAGTCAATGTTTATACTCTAGTACAGGGTTACCGCTGGGAATTTTTTTAAAAGTCGCACAAAAGGTCGCTTTATAAAAATAAAGTCGCACAAAAAAGTCGCTTGAGAAAATAAAAGTTGCACAGCTTTTTAAACGCTTTTTGATAAAAAAAAAGATTATTGAATCAAAACAAAAAGCTTATTGCATATTTTATAACATATCTACTCAAATCTACTTAAGTTTAATAAATTTGGCTGTCGTATGCTGCCGAGGTCAAAATATTTTCTATTCCATTTCAATTCTATTCGTTTGATCTTGGCGCTATCTATAATGTTTTTTGGGTGAATTTATTTATACTTCAACATACATGAATATTACTTTTTTGTAATCCACTCTTCTATATCTTTGTCTATCAAATGTAAAGCTGACAGCATTGAGTTGCATGTTTTTAGTTTCAAGCAAAGCTAATTTCAAAATGTTCACATTTTGGTACACACTTGTATGTTTTACGACAACTTTTTCTTTCATTGACTCGGCAGCTAAAAATAATTTTGTAAAATAAGCACTGCTAAACCAGAATTTTTATTTTAAAATCCTTTTTTATTTTTTTTTGGAATTTTTTTTGGGAAAAATTTCTTAAATACATTGTACACATGACATCGTTGCAAGAAAGTAATATAATATAAAATAATAAAAGTGCTTCCAAATCAACAATAATCTGTGAATTGCTTTTAAATTTTGACGGCGTTATTTCTTTTTATAAACAAATTTAATTTACTGCAATTTTAATGTTTTTTGTGAGATTCTTTACAAAAAAGGGTAAAAAGTCCCAAGAAAATCAAAAAAGTCGCAAAAGTCGGTCATAAAAAAAAGTCTCACAAAAAGTCGCAGACCGCTAAAAAAGGCTCAAATTGCGACTTTAGTCGTATGAACGGTAACCCTGCTCTAGTATCATTAATTGTAATTACATACATATGTATATATATATGTATATTAAAGTCGCTCTTTTTATATATTACCAGTGTTACCAGATTTCAATAAAAATAATTATCCCTGAAGATGTTGGAAAATCCCAACGAAACGTCGGATACATTAAAAATGAAATAAAAACGTCTTTTATTTACATTTTGCAGAAATTTAATGACATTGAAAGCCTGAATAGATACAATATCTATAAAACTACATTAATTCATATTAAAAATAAGGTCGAGAAATTGCATAAAAATATGGTAATATGTTTCTTTTGTTTTCAAAATAATTCTAAAATGTACACATATTATAGCACCTTTGATGAAAATAACCGTAAGAAAGTGGTTTATTTATTTTGCTCTTGTTGTTAATTTATAAGAAATATGTCACGAATAGTCATTAAATTGCTAAAACTGTACGTATAAAATTGTATGGGACTTTTAAATACCTTAAAATCAACGAAAATTTGAATTTATAAAGTTTTTATATAAAAATTGCTAAGAAATCCCGAAAATGAAATCCCGGGATTGAATTTTACAAATCCCGGGATTTCCGGGTTCGGGATTTTCCGTTTGGCATTCTTAATTGATACTCACCTATTAAGGAATGATAACTCGTGAAAGCGTGAGAATTCGTGCGTGATTATTAAAAATAGCTCACGCACGATCACGCACGAGTAATTTATTTTTAAGTAACGCTCACGCACTCACGCGTGATTAATTATAAATTTGATCACGATCGTGCGTGAGTCACGCGTGCTTTACGACTGACACGATCATATCACGACATTTGCACATCTCTAATTTTTAGCCCCTAGAGTATAGATGTTTACACATAAAAAATTTTATTTATTTTGATGTTTTTATCCTCGATAGCATAAAAATAGCTTTTCGAATAGTTTGTACTTCTACACAGGCATAGATATAGTTGTGCTAGAATCGTTGCAATTTCTGCGATGTTCACAATTCTTTTTTCGATTTATTTAATTTTCTGAAATTTTGTTATTCCTTGCAGTGTAATGCCGAGTACACGTCTGGCACACTTATGCCCAAAAAAGCGTAACCATTAATTACTAATAAAATACTGTTTGATTCAGGCATGACAGGGATGGGTAAAATTTACCCGCTACAAGTGCTAAAGTGGCATTGTTCTTCTTTACGCTCTTCACAGTAGCTGGAGATATTAAATCTCTGAATGGTTTTAATTTAAAATGAGTCGGACTGCGATTGTAGTTTGAGTAACATGTGCTAAAAGTTAAAAAAAGGATAAATTTGACCCATTCCTGGAGTTAACGTAGCTCTGAACATTGCCCTGAACAAAAAATAAGAGTTTTTTTATGTTTAATCTAGAAGATGCTACTTTTTTTAAGTTTTCATAACAAAGTTCCTTTTTTTTAGTTCAAAATAACAATAATATTCTTCGTAATGTCTTACTTTTTCCCTTAATAAAGTCAGATTTAATCTAAATTATATATATATTTCTCATATATATAGAGAAATACATCGAGTTTAATAAGTGGATAATTATGACCCAACCCAAATTGTTTAAAAGTAGCTTAAACTGGCGATTGCCACCTCCAACTGGTCTTCATGGAACCAAATGAAGCCAATGTGGGTTTACAAAACCGACAATCAGCAAAAGCGACTTGGATTCTATAGATTTATAGAATCCCATTCTCTTGTAATATTATAAAATAACTACACACATATAATTATATATTTTTTGTATGGATCTCGTTCTAATTCTGTAGAAATTACCGCGACCTTGTGGAGGAGGAGGATGAGGCGTAGGAGTGGGAGTAGAAGGAGGACTAGTAGGACGAAGAGGAATAGGAAGAATAAGGTGAGCATCCACTATGCCATTGCCACACTGTTTCTGAAAAAGGGCGATTTGCTGCACAGGCTTTCCACTTCTGCAGGACTCTGCAAAAATATTGGAATGCAATATAAAACAAATAAATTTATTCCTACAAAACTCAGGTTTGATGTATTACAGAGTAAGTGGGATGATGAAAAAGTGTCCTTCTCATAGGCCCAGTCAGTAAAACAGGACCTATCAGGTCTCTGTACCATCTTAACATCCCTATAAAAAAAATTAAAATGACTTCAACTTTAAAGTTACTTGACAATCTGAATTTTCACACGTATTTTATACACACACTATTTAATTGAGCGCGGAATTGAGGCAGACCTTACACAGAAAAAATTATACCCAAAAAATTTTTAAACAAATATTTGTTTGAAATCAAACTTAGTTTCAGTAAATATTCTGTACTGTTCCATTAAATTAATTTGTACCAAAAAACTGTGTAGAGAAGAAACAGTCCACGACTTTTGTCGGCTACTTTTCGGCATTTACATGTATACAACACGATCAATCAAAATAAACAACAACAACCGCACAACAGCACGTTGTTCCTATCAACAAGCAATATAAACACCAACACACTGAAATAACATTTTCTCTCAGTCGAACTCTGATTAATTTAAATTTTTACAAAATTTTTATTAGAATTTACAAAATTATTCGTAGGACCGCATTCAAATAAAATATTTACTGATTCAACGAATTTGGTTACTGAACATGAAATTTAGTTTTTTCTGTGTAGTACCAGCCTTGATAAAAACTTTAAAGTAAATTTTTTCAAAATTCGCTTTTCTTGAAATTCTACATAACAAAGGATGAATTCTGATTATTGGGCGATAGAAAAATTCTTGAGCTGTTATTAAGTAGGACACTTTTCATCACCATTTCATCATATTTTATCAACTCACTTTGCTGCCTAAAGTTAGATCTTGCAGTTGTAAGCATTGCACAGAATCGGATGGCAATTCAGAGAAATAAAAAAAGGGTGCGTCGCGTTTAAGCTAAGGTATATTACATACTGCCACGTGAGAAATTCGTAAAGCAATTTGCATACAACCTGGAATAATGAAGGGAAGCACATATCGTGAATAATTTTTTCCCTCAAAATGTTTCCCCTTTTCACCAAATTGCAATCGTGAATACTTTTTCCCCAGAAATGTTTTACCCATTTTTTGATTCCCCATATCATGAATAATATTTTTCACGGTAATTTTTTAAATTTTCCGCGGTTTTTTTTGCAGGCGAACTGAATTATTACATCGAATAATTTCGCTATTTTCCTTTGAAATAAATATTAAAAGTTATAGTTATTTATTTTTACGATAAGATTAGCAAATAAAGTTCACACTAGGGAACTGTAATTCCATGCACAAACAGTGAATTTCATGGCCGTGCAAAGCGGTGGTCTACTAAAGAATTTTTTTCCGCTGCAGTAAAATATTTAAAAAAGAACTTTCAAGTTAAAAAAAAAAATTATTTGGAACTTAGAATTTGGTTACAACTTTTGTTTGGAATGGCTTAATACCGTGTTCTCGAATCTAATCAGCCATGGCACAGAGCTCAATTCCCTTCAGAAGCAAAGTGCTTAAACGAGAAATTTACAAAATTTTCGGAATGAAATCTCTCGTAATTTCTGCATTTTAAAGTCCAAATATATGTTTGAAACCATTTTTCTTTTTCAAATAAAGAATACTATTTTTCAGTTATTTATTCAAAGCTAAATTACAATTAATTAATTAGTTTTTATTTATTTATTCTGTAAATTTCTGAAGTCATTACAAAAATCAAATCAATATAACAATATGTATGGAATGGGCTTCCTTAGGATTGCCAAACTGTTTTTTGCATGCAATTTATCAAAAATCTTCATATTGGCAAGACACAAAACAAATAATTGAAGGCAGGGTTAAATTTTCGTAAAAAAATAAATATCCTAAAGATATGTCACATTATGCTTTACTACAAACTAATATTGCCACACTGGTGAAAACGAACGATTTTGCAAAATCTATTAAAAATACTTGTTCTTTAAGGATATTTGTTTGAGGCTTTTAAACTTATTATGTTTGTGTATTGTGATTCTCAAGAAGGTATTAAGAATCTCTCTAGAAACATACAAATGACCTTTTTTTAAAAAAAAATTGGCACTAAGTTAGCATAAGTAAGACGAAATTGAATTAGAATTAAACGAGTTCCTTCATACTATGATGGAAACAAATTAATATGGAATTTTTCGTTACGTTTAATATTTATTCTAATTTGCACTTTGAATTTTAATACTTTGGTATTTATTGAAATTGCTTTGGCTTAAAATTTTTATTTTCATTTAGGTTACATTTAATTTGTCTTAAAACAAAAATTCGTTTAATTGGAAATTGTTTATTGAATCGTTTGAATTAGTGTATTTCTTCTTTCAAACACTAATACACTCATACATATGTAGCTCACACCGATTTGACAACGCGGTGTGAATCTCAGCAAAATTTGTGATTGTATTGTTAAAAATTAATTTTACCCCCTAGCTTATAGATGTTTACGCATCAATAAATATTTATATATATGTACATTGTACATATATTTACATAGATAAATATGAATATATACATACAGATATCTGTATAGTATATAATATATGTATATAATATAAATATACATATGTATATCTTTTTTTTTTTGCTGGTGGGTGGGCCAAAAGAAACCACGGGGTGTAAAAGTTTAATAATTTTTTGTTTATTAATTTTTTTTATTTTTTCTTTCAGATTATATAGACAACACTTGGAGAATTTATAATGGAAAGGTTCACAACTGAACAGAGAACCAGAACAATAGAATTTTATTATTTAAACCAGAGATCAATTATTTTAACGCAAAGAGCATATCGTCGACATTTTAGCGTCAGAATTTCGCCCTCTGAAGCGATGATTCGTTGCTTAGTTAATCGTCATCACCAACATGGCAGCGTAAGAGATTTGCCTCGAACCGGTAGACCACGTTTAAGTCGCACTGCGGAAAATATTGAACGAGTACAGCAAAGTGTTAACGAAGCACCAGAAACATCTGGCAGAAGGCGTTCTGCTCAGCTAGAAATGTCTCGTACGTCACTACGGCGCATTTTAAAAAAAGATTTACAGTTATACCCATATAAGGTGCAATTGGTCCAAGAATTAAAACCCGCAGATCATCGGCAACGTTTAAATTTTGCAGTTAAATTTCAAGAGTTGGCCAGAAATGAAATCAACTTTATTGAAAATTTGATTATGAGTGATGAAGCTCATTTTCATTTGAATGGCTTTGTTAATAAGCAGAACTGTAGGTTCTGGGGTTCTCAAAATCCAAGAGCCATTCATCAACGCCAATTGCACCCCATCAGGTGTACAGTATGGTGTGGGATCACATCTGAAAATGTCATTGGGCCCTACTTCTTCGAGAATGAAGATGGAAGTGCTGTAACCGTAAATGGAGAGCGGTATCGGTTTATGATAGAACATTTTTTACGTCCTGCTCTTGAAAACATACCTGGTATGTGGTTTCAGCAGGACGGAGCCACTGCCCATACTGCCCGAGACACAATGGCACTTTTAAGTCAAATTTTTGGAGAGCGAATAATTTCTCGAAATTCGGAAATTATTTGACCAGCGCGATCGCCAGATTTGACAGCACCCGACTATTTTCTTTGGGGTTTTTTGAAGGAGCGAGTGTATGTGAACAAGCCAGAGGCAATCTTTGAACTCAAGGCAAACATTGTTGCAGAAATTCGAAGGCTACAGCCACAAGTTTTGAAAGATGTTATGGAAAATGCTCTAAAAAGAGCCCATCAGTGCGAAGCTGAAAACGGTGGTCATTTAAGAGACATCATTTTTCATACTTAGTGTAAAAAAATTTCCATTTTGTATATTATATAATCTGAAAGAAAAAATAAAAAAAGTTAATAAACAAAAAAGTTATTAAACTTTTACACCCCTTGATTTCTTTTGGCCCACCCTGTATTAATTACCTACAAATTGGTTGGAAAATAAGTAGTTAGTAGAAATAAGTAGTTAGTAGTCAATTAAAAATGCATGCAGAGATGGCCAATTGACTACCGCCTATGACACGCCTATGTTAAAATAGTGAGTCGGTTACAAGGAAAAAAGTCACTGAATCAACCAGATGTGGTTATTAAAAAACCAGTTTGAAGTTACTTACAAATGAGTTTGAGTTCCTATAGGGTAGTAAGCTATTGTTATTAAGGGTGGGTTTTTAAAGCAAGAGCACAAAACTAATGTCAAAGCATGTGTAAGTTTATATGTGCTCAGAAAAATAAAAGACCACACATAAAACGTGTGTGCGTATGTAAAGGGTGGCTCAGTAAGAGTGCACTTTTTAAAATTGGAATATATTTTTTTCATGCAAGTGGCATTTCTGAAATTTGACAGCTGTCACCTCTGTTTATTGCGATTATCAAAAATGGAGCGCTTTTCGAAAGAACATCGCGTTATAATTGTGAAAACTCATTACAAAAAATGGGGAAAGTTGCGCTGAAAAAAGTAATTTTCTCCGATGAAGTGCATTTTCATGTGAATGGCTTCGTGAATACACAATATTGTCGAATTTGGGAGTCAGAAAATCCTCATGCAATCCATGAGAAACAAATGCACCCACAACGAGTAAAGGTAGTATTAGTAAAATCGTATCATTCTACTTTACAGCTTGCCGTATCGTTCAACTTTGTGCACAAGTTATAGAAAATGTAACAGTTTGCATAGCACATTTTTTTTGTCTGGCATTAAATACGGCGTTTTTGACATTCGCTACAGAAAAATCTGTTTTCTGCAGATTCCTACGTCAACAGTGCTACCACCACATATTTTATAACTAGTAACATGCATTGTATATCGTACGGTTTTTGTCAGCTGACACGCAACATCACGATACGATTTTACTAATTCTACCTTAACTGACTGGTGCGGATTTTGGTCAGGCGGCGTGATTGGATCTTACTTTTTGAAAATGAGGCAGAAATTGCAGTAACTGTGAGCGGCACTCGTTGCAGGAATATGATAACGGTCTTATTGTGGCCTCAACAGGACAACATGTGGTTTCAGCACGACGGCGCAACCTGCCACAACGCGCATGAAACAATCGACTTATTGCAGCAACGATTTCCAGAACACATTATCTCATAAAATTCTGATGTCAACTGGCCACCAAGATCGTGCGATTTTAATGCCGTGCGATTTTTTTCTTTGGGGTTTTGTGAAATCTCGGGCTTATGCGAATAAACCCGAAACAATTCTTGAGCTCAAATCGGAAATCCAACTGGTCATCGGTGAGATACAGATGCATCTCTGTGCAAAAGTCATTGAAAATTTCATGAAAAGAGATGTGACCTGTCACCGGAGCTGTGGGGGACATTTGCTGGATATTTTATTCCATACTTAATCGGAACATGTCTTCTTTACAATACAATAAAAATATCACAACTCTGTCATAAAATACTTGTTTTTATTTTAAAATGAAGAAGTGCACTCTAACTGAGACACTCTTTACATGCATTAAGCGGCCCATACACTACAACAGCATGCACGCACAATCAAGCGATTTAGCATTCATGCTCGAATCATACAACATACCAGCAAGCTGGTACAATATTCATTTCTTAAAAAATTGCAGGATGGTTATGTATAGTGACACAGTTTTTGTTGCAATTATTATTGGTATGTTGTTAAAATTAGCAGCTATGTATAACTAAAGTGCTAAAATTCTGTTTTCCATTGAAACAAATTATGTTTCAACAAGTTATATATCTTAAATGCATGTTTACTACATGACAACTTTACTAAACTGAGCTAATAGCACCAAATAGCACACCAGCAAGCTGGTACTATCTGCTAAATATCAAACTCTATTTGACATCGCTGCAGCAAACCGTACACACAGAAAAAAAATAGATAAGAATTATTTTCAATAAAACCATATTATTGAATAACATTTTTAATTTCAATAATATTTGTCATTAACTTGATTATTGTATTTATCAATTCCGCGCATTTCAAAATATCATTTAATGTCATTTATTTGTGTTGGTGTTTTACTTGTTTGTCGCAAATTATGGCATTCGATACGGTTGGATATTTTAAAATGTTTCCATATAAACTCTATTGAAATATTTCGTAATTTCGTTCGATATCGAGTGCCGTAATTTGCCCCCTGGCTTCAAATCGTTACATACGTGATCGTATCGGCAATCGTACGAAAACAAATTAAATGATACGTCAATCGTATAAACTGAATGGGATTTCAATACGTTCACGTATGTCATAATCCGAAAATTGTGTTTTTACGTGACGAGTTGTACGTTCACGGATGTAACGATTTGACCCCTGGTCATGTGCTGATGTTGTTGTTTTTTTTTTTTTTTGATTGCTTGTGTTGTATACGTGTGAGTTCGGACAAGAAGCCGAAAAACGTCGTGGCTTGGTTTTTTTTACTCAACAAAGTTATTTTTAGATTAATCAAGACAATGCGCACACAAGAAATCATGTTTTGCTTCTATTCATTATTTGCTTATTCAAAAATGATTTGCTCTTTAGGTGAGTGGTAAGTACGTTAGCTTATTAGTCAAGAGATTGCCGGTTCGACTCATTCCAAACCAGTGTCCCGCAAAATAAAATATGTTTGTATTGGTGAGAAAAATGAGAGTAAAATAAACTTGCACTTGAAGAAAAGTTTTGTAATATAAAATACATGATGTGGTTATTAGTTGTTTGATTTTTTTTTTTGTAAATAAGCAATTTAATTAAAACTTAAATAAAAAGTAAAAATTTAATAACCATTCAACAATTTAGTGTATAAATTCAAAACTAAAGTTATTCACAGCTCTGTGGATACTATTAAAATGCCTTTATATAATATTTTCCCTATTAGTTTTCAATGTTTCATAACATAAAATGCATTGCATATTGCGAAAAGCATTTTTCATCACGAAATTTTTCTTAGCTTCCATAATTATATTATCAATTTTTTGTCTATAGAAATTTATTAAATTTGAACTTTAATTTCGTTCCGTGTGCTCAAAAAAACTAAACAGAAAACCAGGAAAAAAATAACACATGCGCGCACAACTTAATTCGTCGCTTGCTCAGTGATAGAGCTGCAAAACTATCGATAGTACTATCGATAGTATCGATAGTTTTGTTGTAAATGAAATATCGATAGTTTTTTTCCACTATCGATACTATCGGCAAAAAAACAAGTAATTAAAAGAGTAAAAATAATCGAAGTCAGTAAACAATAGCCGGCAGCTTTGAAGCAAATTATCCGTAGTTGATTTATGCTTTTGTACAGCGATAGAAAATTTGGTACAATTGTATAATTTCAGCGCTATTTGAATGCCAAAAGTACCGTAGCACCGCAATGACCAATTTAGCACTACTGAAATCTCTTTATATGTATTACATGCCAAAAATAGCATTAAAATATATTAACCCCTTATGCAAAAAATAATGCGTGCTTGAAGTGCACATTAAAAGAAAATTCCATAGAAAAACCGGGTTTAACGTTCACTTATTTTTTTGCACAAGGGGGTTAATCTTTAGCTCGAAGGTATTAGAAAATTAAGTAAATCAAACGATGTTTTCCGGTACTTAAAGAATTGCTGGAGGAATGTTATTTATTCCAAATTCATCTGCAAATGTGGAAATTTTATTTTCCTACCAAGGAGAGAAGCCGACTATTTGCATCGACTGTGAACAATCGAATAAAAAAAAGGTTATAAACGTAGCATATCGTAAATGTTACTTTTATATTCAGATCCCAGCAACTAATATTCTTTGCGCACCTTCTGGCGTTTTGTTAATTGATTTTTAGTTAATTAAAAAGTACAAGTATTAAAAAAATATAAATAAAGAATTAGGTACAATTAAATTAAAAATTGTAAAAATTAAAATTTTTTTTGAAAGTTAGTACAATTTGTAATTATGACATCACATCCCTGCTTCTGTATACATAAGTACTTAAATACATATGTATGTATATGAATTTATTTATAAATCCAAGTGTTATTCGACAAATAGTAGTCACAAGTATCTTAATAAATTCAACATCGTCGACACAAAGATAAATTTTGGTGGTACTGATATCGCGACGGCCGTCAATCGTCTCTTACGATAAAACTTTACAGTTAGTGTCTTAAAAGTTATCAACAATTTACGCATTTTGATAATTCTAAACCATGGGTAGGCCCATAAAATTTTAAGTTCAATAAAAAAGTATATTTTCGATAATATGCCGCTTACGATAAAATCGAAAAAAAGGCTTTATATATTTTTATATACTAATGAAAATGTTGAGGACTCTGGATTTTTTTTCTAGTCAAATGTAGCTTATGTGGCAACTTTTATAAAACTATTCGATACTATCGATAGTATCGATAGTTTTACATAAAACTATCGAAACTATCGAGTGTAGCGACTATCGATAGTTTTGCAGCTCTACTCAGTGACGACTAAATGAAAGAGCATAAGCGTGTATGTGTAATTTCTACTCACATGTGTAGGCCATGTAATTAAATTCTTGTATAATCTGTGTGTAATTCTACTTTGGGTTCTATTTTTATTTATTTTTGTTTTAATTTCAAACTACACAAAAGATGTGTAGTGTAATTTTCTTCGATGTGTAATTGGAGACACAGCGATGTGTAAATTCATTGGCAACACTGTAATCATTTTATTCACACACATACACTAACATTTTCGCAGCTTGTAAACAAAGTTTGACAACTATTTGCATTGTATATATTAACAGGCTGGGCTTTTGCATGTACCTGTTATAATTGTATCATGATCCGCACAATTGTGCTATGGCTTGCGGGTTACTGTTTTAATAGCAGCCAACAACGTTGTCAACTTTGATATTTCAAAACGCACCAAAATGGAGAAAAAATTGCACTATTTACAAAAAAACGCACCAAGATTTCTTTAGTTTAAAATGTTTATTGAATTGATTTTGCATAAAAAGTATAATATTATATTTTTGGTATTAAAAATTTAACACTAAAACAGGGCTTTTACAGTTCAAGGTTAAAAGAGTAAAACCTAAAAAAACTAATCAAATTTGTTTGATAATATTTTTTTTAATTTCATAAATTCTGTACAAAAATTTTTAAAGAGATCAACGATTAATAAATAGTAAGCCTTCAAAACTAATAAAAGTTCAGTATACATATATCATATAGTTTTCTAATTTTATTAAGCTTAAGGTCTCTTTTCTAATAAAATAAGAAAACTATATAATTAAAAAGAGGTCAAAAAAAATTAGAAGAATTATACATACATATATCATTTTATTCAAATATTTTTAATTTTTTTTATCAGAAGTTTAATGTATCCATATTAAAAATATCACAATTAAAAGAAATAGCCTTTTACAATATATGTACTAAAAGAATTCGTACATACAGGGTATACATGTGCCCTTAATTATGAAAGTGGTCTATCTAATTCATACGCATTTTTGATTCGATATAGTAAAATAAATTTATATTAATCGAGACTAGTATAACTCTAAATTAAACTGTTGTATAAAATCCAAAAATATTTTTGGACTTGTTCAAATCTAAGGTACTAAATATCTCGACCAAAGAAATATATGACTTATACAACTTTCATAATTAAGGGCACATAAATATGTTTACATTCACTTGTACAAGATGATATATTTTTGTACATTAATTTTATAAATTCTGTTTAAAACTTTTTAAAAAGAGAACAATAATTAATTATTCCAAATAAATAAAGCCAATATTTTCATCATTATTGTTATCATCGCGCCATACAACAGATTTTATTTCAAATTGTGATATTTTGTAAACATCATTAGTATAAATATGGTAATTAACATTATCAGCAAGTTTCACAATAAGAATTTTCCGGTTTTAACCCATTGTTGTGTTAAATTTGCGTTGGTGCCACCAAAAATTAAAAAACGCACCGAAATTTTAAAAAAAGCGCACCACGCACCAACTAAGGAATTTTTCGCACAAAAAATTTCAAAAAGCACCCAAAATGGTGCGAAACGCACCAAGTTGACAACGCTGGCAGCCAAGCCAAAGCAACAAAAAAGGGGTTGAAATGAAAAATGTAACATTCATCCACACACACACCATAGCATTATCACTGAAAATAAAATTTCGGTCAACAAGTTTTTTCTTTGATTCATTAAATTTCTTTGTTGACTGAAAAAAAATATATTCAATAAACGTGCATACAATTTTATTTATCAATAATGCAAAAATCGTCATCACAGAAAATTCGAAAGATTTTTTTATTGAATCAACGATTTTCGTATTCAAATATCAAAATCATTTTTTTTCTGTGCAATCGCACAAAACGCCCATACACGACCAAACCGCTGGCACAAACACATGATTGCGCATGCATGCTATTGTAGTGTATGGGCCCCTTTACGTTTGTATACGCACCCATGCGTATGAAGATGCAAGCATCACAAATTTTTCCGTCACGAAGTATTTTCTTCTTTACACCTATACCTGCAATAACTGAAACAAATGTCTTGCCAACAGTGTTGTTTAGTGTTTGTTTTAGAAGATTTTGCTGTATTAAAGCATTTGAAAAATTCCTCATGTCTTAAAAGTTCTTGTAAGTGGTCTTTTTCCAGGGATATAGTGCGAATAACTTTAAAAAATAAAGAGAGTTAGAACATTAATTGAATATGGTATAATGATAACGCAGAACAAAGAAACACAAGTGCATTTTACGACACTTAATTTGGCTAACCAACCCCCTTTACATATAGAAAATTGTTTGGAAAAAACCTGATACACTAGTCGAGGTATAGCAAATCGAGCTTCCACTGTGTTTTGAAACTCATGCTTGACCTAAAACTTTATCTATGTATTGTTAAAGTTCATAGTTGTTTATTGTTTATATCATACATTGTCACATTAATTAAAATACTATAATTAATGGCGTAAAATTTTGTGGTACCCACTCGCTTTTATAATGATTTCAAATAATGTACGTATAATATATGTATGTAATTAAACAAAATCTCCTTCTCTCAATGCTTTCATTTATTTTATTTAATAGCCTAAAATATTATTTGCCTCAAACACTTTCACTTAACGCAGTTCTACTGTTCTAGTCTCATGCCATTATTGTTATCCAAACAATATAAAACGTGAATTGAAAGTCGTCTTAACACCTTTCAGCATATAAGCCATAAATTATTAGCTCATTGTTATTTTAGGCCACATAAAGTGGCAACAGTAAGTGACATTATCATTAAAATTTAGATAACAAGGCAACAGGAAGGCTTATTAGGATACAAGTAATTGTGTGGCATACAAAAGAAATTGTAACAAAAGTATTACAATTATTTATAGTTGGTTGAAGGAGATTGTTACATTGCTTAGAGAACGAAGATATTTTTTAGGGTTTAAAAAGTAATAAAAGAGTACCTAATGTCTACATAATGTTACCTTAATGTAGAAATGGCCTAACTCGTTATTTTTTTTCAAATCGGGATTTTTGCATTTTTTGATACATTAGTTGTTCTTATATCGAAATATACAAAAAACTCGATTTAAAAAATAAAATGAGTTAGAGCCTTTCTATCTAGGCGCACAGTAGTGCGCCAGGCCAAGTTCTGGCCAAAGCACGCAGTGTATATATTTACACGAAGCCATTCGAGCTGTTTTTACCCCCCTCATAACTATCGTAAAATTATGATATTTAAAGCATAATTAGAATAAATTCATATAACCTCATATGCGAAAGTTTTGAAAGTTTTGCAATGAAAGCTTCCGGAGATATAGAGGTGCAAAAAGTGCATATTTTAAGACATACTCACTGACCACTGACACACTCATCAAATTGATGAAACACTTCCGCTATAGCTAGAGAGCTAAAATTTGGTACACGAGAAGATCTAGGTGAGCAATGAACCAGAAAAATCTGAAAACCCGAAAATTGTAACCAAGAGGGCGGGGCTACGCCCATAAAAATTAAAATTTCTGCTATTGAGCTGAAATTCGACGCAGAGCTAGGTCTAGGTGAGAAATAAAATAAAAAAATCTGCAAACCTGAAAATTTTAGCCAGGGGGCGGGGCTACGCCCATAAAGGTCACAATTAAAAATGCTAATCTAAGGCGCTTCATGGAAGCTATTTTATTGAAATTCGGCATATATACTGCGGTAAGGCAAGGCTATAAATTTTTCATTAAAAAAGTGGGCGTTGATACGCCCGTACAATTTAAACCTCATTTTAATGCCCTGCGGCTCAGCATATTTAGACATACTATTTATCTAGCTATTATTATCCGTTTGTAACGAAACTAGACACGAATAATAAGCACTGACCTAAAAAAATGGGCGGCGTTACGCCCTTAAAAATTTAAAACTAAAAGTTGCGCTAAGGAGCTGAAATTTGATATACAAGTAGGTCTAGGTGAGAAACCATCTAGAAAAATCTAAAAACCCGAAAATTTTAATTAGAGGGGCGGGGCTGCGCCCATAAAACTCAAAAATTAAAAATTATGCTAAGGAGCTGAAATTTGATTTACAAGTAGGTCTAAGTGGAAAACAAACCAGAAAAATTTGAAACCCAAAAAATTTTACCAGAATGGGCGGGGCCACGCTAATATTGTTTTGAACTAAATACTTAATATACAGCTTTTAATTCAAGCCAATTTAGTAAAATCTTGCATCATCTTTAAAATTGGGCGTGATCACTCCCATAAAATGTTAGCCTTGTGTTTAATCTACATCGGTCTAGCATATTTCAGAAGAAAGTAAGCATGAATTATAAGCGCTGCTCACAACAAAATTTTGAGTTAGGAATAGTGAGGAGAGGTAATGCTGATAAAATCTAAATATATAATTTGCGCTAGAGAGCTGACATTTTATACACTAGTAAGTGTAGCTGCGTAAGCCAATGGGAAAATCTTAAAATAAAAAGTTTTACCCGGTATGCGGGTCCACGACGTTAAAACTCCAATTCGCACTAGCGAGCTTAAATTTGATACAAAAATAAATCTAGATAAGAGATCACTAATAAAAATCTGAAAACCCAGAAGTTGCTATCAGAAGGCGGCGGAAACAAGCACTTCAAATTCAAAATTAACATAAATTTTATTAAAACTTTTCACATACATTGCACTTATCCAAAAAAAAAAAAAATTCCCTATTTTGAAAAGGTTCAGGTACTTCGGCCTAGCAGTTTTTAATTTAACGCTCAGTTCTTTCTTATTAACTTTTTAATACCAAACTTTGCATGAACCATAAGCACTAGCAGATATAAAAGTCAGCGGGGCCAGGCTCATGAAAATTTTACGTAATATTATACTATAGAGAGCTGACATTTTGTACACAAATAGTAATTGATTTACTCAATCGGAAAATCCAAAAATTAAATTGAAACTTTGCATACACATTGGGCATATGCTTTTGATTTATGTACTTCGGCTAAGCAGACTTTGTTTAACATGTAAATATATTGAGAAAATAGGCGGGGTCATGCCCAGTAAAATCTACGCTGTATTTTACGTGTTTCTTCCAGTCGCCTTTTACCAAATTCCATACACACTGGCGAGCCGTGGTAATGACACAATAGTGCATATTTATTGTCAACAATTCAACAGCCATCACACTCTTACCCATTATTTTATGTAACTCTGCCATTTTCAACTGGCACAGTGATCATGAATAGAAATCAAATACACCACAAATTTTAAGTTTAAAAAGTGTTATTATAGAAATCTTTTCAAAAAGTAATCAGATCCTCACAAAAACATAAATGTGAAAAACGGCCAAGTTCTTATCAAAAAGTTCGGCCATTAAAAGTTGTGAGATATAAATTTTGACCAAGTTCTTCTTTGCCACAATACCTAACACAGAAATATATTATGTATGATATAAATTTGTAATCGTACGCATTTTCACTGCCAGATCTGGCATTTTCATTATGTGAAAAGCATTCAACTTTTAAAAAATTCTGCCAGATGCTTTTTGGCAGAATTTGCTTAAAATAATAAATGTTAATTAGTTAAATTTTTTTCAATGTACAGAGTATTTCTATTAAAAAATTTAAATTTTTTTATAATTATGTGTTTCCCTCGTAATGTAGATGCAACGAATACCTACATACATATGTATGTATTATATGCTATGTATTGTATACATATATATGTGGAGCCCTATTTTAAATTACCCGTAAGCGATAAAAATTAAAGTTTTCAGAAGCCAGGTTTTTATAGTATTCAAATATATTTTACCATACATAAATTGTCGCTTAAGTACAAATTTTGCAGCCTGCATTTTCAAAGATATCAAACATTTCGACATTTGGTAATTCTAAACTATGGGTAGGCCATAGTTATAATTTCAATTACAAAAGTCTATTTTTTACAACATCTTGCTTATAATTAAACCGAAAATAAGTCTCGATATACAAACATATATACATATGTATATTATATGTATATAACCTGAAGAAAATGTCGACGGTAAAATGTACTGAGTCGCTTTTGACTTTGTCACCAGTACTACTCTCTAATTATTCCCCATAAAATACTTTGTGCTATATACATTTAGCATGCGCTTGTCATTGAAATTCTACTAGTAACACTAAAACAGTTGACTAGGTACTGACTACGTAGTTCTTATGGCAACATGGAGATATACCAACCAGACTTTAGTGGTACATTTCTATACTTTACGTACATGCAAATTTATGTATATTAACAAGTTGTTGAAAAATTCACCAGAAATACACCACATATGTTTTTTCTCTTACCTTTATACTGATGATGAATAGAAAAAAAAACTGTAGGCAATGTGTTGACATAAAGAAACTTGGTCCCAGTCCGAAAATACATAAATATTCATATCTATGGATATGAATACATATCCATACATACATACTATGTATGTATGTATGTATGCATGTGCTATAAAAACACCTTCAAATACTAATAAGTTTGTATAAACATGAAATTCAAAGCTATTTCAATAACAATTTTTTAAATTTAAATCTGGCATTATACATTTGTTCTGTAGAACATTTTAACATAATTTTTTTTTACAGATCTAGCATTCTCTCATAATCATTTTCTGGCAACGCTGCACATAAGGGATAAAAAAATCAAGAAAATACTATTTATAATTGTTTGTCAAACGCTTAAAGTAGCATGGAGGCTACATTAAAAATCTCTGAGTTATGAAACGTTTATTAAACGTCTAATAGGCTATTAATCATTTATGAATACACATTTAGCGATTTTTGACTATTAATGTGTTATTGAACTGTTAATAATCATGTATGAATTAGACCGTTAGTAAATAAATTGTTATTCTTAACCCTAATTAGTACATTGGGGTCTTTTGCTCACTTGGAAATCTTCTAGTACACAGAAAACTATTTTAAATGGTAAAAACGTAACTATATGTATGTTTATTGGCATTTCCTCAATCACGTTACATCATTGTTGCATTACGTCAGCTAGCTATTAAAGGCTCAGTTAGCCGGCTGTAATGTAAAGTAACTGCAACAGTAGGAAACAGCTGATCGATATTGTTATGTGAAAAGTAACGAAAATGGTTATAGAGATGTAATGTAACGTAACCTACTTTTCATATAAAAATATCTATCAGCTGTTTTCTACGTTACAGTTACATTACATTACAGTCGGCTAACTGAGCCTTAAGCTTTTAATTTAGAGCTATGCTGTTCGTTATGCGCCTTTCACTAAAGCTATTTCATCAAATAACGTGACATGACAAAAAGTCGCATATTCTGTGGAAATGCCCTTATTTATAACTAATTCAAATCAGGAACTTTTTAATTAACGCTAGCAATATACTTTTTTTTTTTTTTTTGTAAAAGTATTATTATAGCCATGCGCCAATTAAATAAAATTCAACATTTTCGATGAAAATTTTTCTTACAACAATTTGTATTACGAAACATGAATCTTGCTCATATAGCCATGGTGATAAAATAGGCGATATTATCATAATTGATTTGCTTTCAGTGACTGTTTTATTTACTATAATCAAATTTTCCAGACTTTCTTTCTTCACATAACAGACATCTTTTGCCCAGCAAAAAAATTAAAGTTTACCTTCATTGTACACATTTTCAATAGCCATAAAACTTTTCATATCTTGATATCTTGACACGTAGCACGTAAACCGATTTCTGTTTTAATATAAGGCTCCACACAAAAAAAAAAACAACAAGTCAATTGCCGATTGTGCTCTGTATGAGTACAATTTAATTGATTCATATCACGTAACACAATTGTATGTGTAAACGTATTTATGTACATCCATGTGTATGTGCGCAAGCACTTATCATTTTGTTTGGCGCTTCATATGCAGGAAAATATCACGCAATACTCATATCAATTATAAAGCTAATTGTGCTTAGTTAAGCTTACAGTACAAGGAAGTGTAATTTGTATGCCAGATCACATACACACATACAATCAAATCATATACATATGTATACATGAATGTATATAGTAGAGCTGTGTAGCTCATGAACGAACGGGTTAAATTGAACGAATCACTTAATTGAACGAACTGATCCGGTGATTTTTCTGAACGCTTTTGGATCACTACCGCTCGATGTTTTCGTTCATTCAGTTTGTGTTTCAGGTCTTTTATGTCAAATTTGCTTTCGTTCATGTTTGCTATTTATGCTATGTCGTTTTGTTTGAGTTGAGTTTTTGTGTTTTAAAAGGTTTAGGTACGTTTATACTAAATTCTATTTAGCATCACTGTGGCACTGCCATCATTACTTTGATAATTTGATTTAATAGTCTTTTCACAAGAAGTATTTTTACTAGTGTTTTTTATAAAGTGTTTTTACAAAGTAAAGATGTTAGACCTTAACTGTATATATGTTTATACATACATTTCATTACCTCAATCTAAAATGAATTTGTAGTGCTTGAGATATTTTTTTTGATTCCGGCCGGTAAAATATTTTTGACGACAAAATTTTAACTTAAACTTTGAGAAGTAACATTCAAACATTGATGCGCCTTTGATATATAAATAACGATAAAAGAGTTACAATGCTTTTATTAATTATTGGAAGAAAAAATAAATAGTAAAACCAAACAAAAGTAGCTTTCTTAATCTTAATATTAAACTAAATATTAAGCCAAAATAAAATGTACAATATTCTAGTCGAAAGAACAAGAAATTATTTATAAAATAAATATAAATATAGTTTTTTAAATAAATAATTCAACTTTTTTTAATAAATTCTTCAATTAATTCATTCGCATTATTTAAATACTCGTATATACAACCGATTTTATTGTTCTTACAAAATAGCATTGTTTCATACTGTCGTTCAAAAGTGAACGATTGAACGAACGGGTCAATTTTTTGCTAATTGAACGAAAATGACCGATCACTGAAAAGAACGATTTGGCACAGCTCTAGTATATAGGGTAAAAGCACCAGTAGTCGGCCACTTAAATTTTTTTTTCATTTCGAATCTTGTTCCATTTTTTATGTGAAAATGATATTGCGATGATACGTGCTTATTATAATTCTGTTACAAGTATTGTTTTATGTTCATTTAACTGTTTCCCAAAACAATGTATACAAAATTTAAGAAGTGTTCACATTTTCTAAAACTCATCATTTTCGCCAGTAGTCGGCACCCATGTTCTTAAGTCCGGCCATTGAGGACCCTATATCGGCATGTTAATTTTTCTAAAGAAAGTGTGACATTTTATAGGAATTCAAGCAACTTTTTACATAGAATAACAATTATTAACATTTCTATGTTTCTTACTGGCGCCCAATATAGAAATGGTGCCTTCTCTTACATCTTAGAGTGCTTTTTCAGGATTCGGCAGAATATTGGTGCATAGTTATTTTTCTCTGCTACCGCATAGATCTATTGTACGAGTATCGCTTAAGCCCCGTTCAGACTATTATACAAGTATTAATACTTTCATCACATTTTACGATACAGAAATCTAAATACATTCGTCGCGACTGTCAAAAAAATCTAACTTAAAATCACATATTGTGTTCAGACCATCACACTTCAAATCAAATGTGTAATACAAGTAAAAAACAAAACAGCTGTTCAATGAAAATGTCTGTGCTATTCATTTACTAGCGGCGGCAAAACGGTTTCATGCAGGCGGGGACGTGCCGACACTTGAAAAAATTCAGCAGCTAAAAATATTCTATGTAAATAACAGGAAAAAATTTAAGAAAAGATATTACAAAAACGTTAAAAAATTACGTCAACGAAATATATTTCCATACGATTCACTTATTCAAAACTTTGAGCCGATATACATATGACAAAACATTACATCAATGACGACACGCTATCGGTGGCGAAACAGCCGACTTGGAAGTTTGGTTTGTGTGAAAATGCAACCCTGATCTAATGAGAAGTATTATCGTTTAGAAAATTTTCTGAAAACGAAAAAATCTTATAGGATGTCAAAATTTTTGTCGTATTATTTGCCACTTTGATGACTTCTGATAAAAAGATAACAGAAGTTCACGATCAGTGTCTTTTCAGGGATGATTGCTCCCATTGGCCGCCGTAAGACACGTCTTCATAACCGCTTTTGTATAGAAGCATGCTAGCCTATTCATCTTAAGGTTTTGCGTGTGCGACTCTATGTTTTTTCTGCATAGATATACTCACTTTTAGTGCTTTTATTGCCATTTAGATAATCGCTTCTAAATGCTATCTCTATAAAACCTTTGAGTCCCTCCCATGTACTTTATCTCAAATGAGCTTTCTAAAAGCACGCTGGTTTGCCAGAGTAAGAGTTTCCTCTTTCTATTGAAAGGAACAATGTACGCCTTTACCGAGTTGATATTCAACCCTACATTTCCTTCGCTACCTTAGTTCGTTCTGTACAATGTCACTGAAAGTCTGTTCAAAGTGGTCATATGTATTTACAATCATACAATTTTCTGTTATTTCATAAAGTAATTATCTGTTATGAATTACAAAATTGCAACCTCAGTTCAATAAACTAATAATAAAAGTTCATACCGGCCTTAGGAAACTGTATGCGTGGTATAGAGTATGTAGTATGTATACTCCATACAATTACTATGCCGACTACTGGGTAAAATGATTTTAAATTAAGTTTTTTTAATAGCAGTGGCAAGAGAGATGATTACTATACTATTTTGCAATTTTTGAGCTTAATATGAGAAAATAAAGGGTGTTTTTTATTGACGTATAGAACTTTAAGTTGGCATCACTTTTTTAACTGGCGGCCATTTTGTCAGCTGTCAAGTGATTAATATTTAGTTTGGTTTGCCATTTCATCATGAACAGGTTGACAAAAGAACAACGCTTGAAAATCGTGCAAATTTATTTCGAAAATAATGGTTCAGTTCGCGAAGTTTACCGCAAGCTCCGTCCATTTTATAGTCGACATAATCGTCCATCAGAGCAATTAATTCGGTTAGCCATGGATCGTTTTCGCACTACGTTTACTCTATGTGATAATACGCATCCGCAGAGACGTCGAACAGTGCGCACCGAAGAAACAATTGTCTACGCTAACAAACCAGAAACGTTAGGGGACTTGGAAGCCAACATTCGTGCCGTTATTGCCAACATACGGCCCCATATGCTCGAAAAAGTGGTTGAAAATTGGACCTGTAGAATTGGCTTTATTCGAGCCAGCCGCGGCGGCCACATGCCCAAAATCATATTTAAACATTAATGGCATAAAATTATCCTTCCAATAAAGCCAAATTGATGGACATTAAAACGATTTTCTTGTGCTTTATTTCAATTCGAAGTTCTATACCTCTGAAAAAACACCCTATATAATATCATTAAATTAAATTTAAAAAACTTGTGGGTGTATCCCTGCCCACTTTTTCACAATTGGACCAAAGGAAAGCTATACCCTTTCAGACAAAAAAAAAAAAGAGTTTTAACAATCGGTCTAAAATCTACCGAGTTATGCAGTAACACCGCCATAAAGAAAAAATAGAGACGAATTCTTAACTTCCTCCTTTTCTTGAAGTTGATTATTTAGAGATTATAAATGATAAAATTCAGCTCTTATTACAAAAAGATCTTCAATGAATTGTAATACTATGAGCATTTAATTCCGAAAATGGCATAAGTCATATATTTCCTTGGGCGAGATATTTAGTAGATTACATTTGCAAAAATCAAATAATACTTTCATATTATGCAACATTTTAATTTTGAGTTGTTACTAGTCTCGATTAATGTAAATTTTTTTTTTTTTTTTTGAATACTTATTAAACATTTATTGAAGTATATTTAAGATTTGCTTAACGTTTCGAATCAGAAATGCATATGACTTAGACCACATTCATATTTAAGGGCACATATTACATTGAGAAATGTGTAATTAAGGCTGACATTTGTATAAACTGACACCACACACATTGGACTAAATACAAGAGCGCTGACAATGAAGATATGGCGGCCTTCGAAAACAGCATATTGTTCCGTTCTGCTAGTGTTTGTTAGAATATTTAAAATAAACTTTTGTGTTATATGAGTATGTAGGTACTAGTATGTTCCTTTAAAATTACTTTATGTAATTTGTCTTCCACAGAACCCAAAATAAGCTCAAAAATAAATTAACTTATATATAAATTATTAAGTTTAATAACTGAATGAAGGCAATTCTGGCCGTAGAAAAATATTCCAACATTCTTAAATAATAAAATTTTCAAAGTAATTTTCTACAAGTGATGTGTTTCATTCATTTGGCCTGTGCTTCAGTATTATGTCATACATAATATTTATGTATATGTAAGTATGTAATTATTTTCATTCTACATAACAACAGTACCCAACCCCCTTTTTTATATCCCATGTCATTAGCCACACATGTCAAGTAATATTATAACAATGTTAATTTTTAAGCTCCATTTTCATTAAACCTTATTTCTTTCTATCTTTCATTTCTATCATACGAGTAGATGTAAGTGATGTCTTTGTTGTATCTGGGACAAAAAGGTAAAAGTGCTTAAGTTGAGATAAGTTAATTTTGAATTAGTGGCACACCTGTAATCTTCATATTCAAAAGTAGCCCTGAACAAAATCTCAGTTATTTTATAAGCTTTTTCGGGCAGTTATAGTGCAATGGCTTGCTGCTTGTTTTTTTTCGACTAATGATATGTTTTAAAATTTAAATTGCATGTGTAGGACGATGGTTACCTAAAAATATTAAAGTGAACATTCCATTATCCAATTTACCTGTAAAGCATATAAATTTCTGAAAAACGAGTTTAAAGTTTAAAACCGTAAAAAATGGCTTAAGCTTTTTTTCCTTTATGCCACAGATACGAGATGTACGTCTGCAGACGTATAAATGAGTTTTTAAGTAAAACTGTATTTATGTATGTACAAGTACTATGAGTTTGTGTTATAAAAAGCTGTATTATGTTCATCCTAGTAACCATTAGAGAGATATATTTTTAACCTTTTTTTTTGTCTCCATATGTAATTATATGTATATGTTCAGTTAGTTCATGTCGTCTTGTATCCCTTTTTTTAACAGTTCACACATTTATAACTTTTCAAGTGGGGACATGCATTTGCGACTTGCTTGTAAGCAAAACATAAATATGTTTTCTCGAAATAACAACTTAACATTGTTATAATTCCCTGTTATATCAACATACAGACTTACATAGACTAAATAAATGTATTATGTTGTACATGTTTGAATGTTTATTTGCTTGTTATTTTTATTTTGCCCGATTAGACAACATCTGTGTGTAACAAAATAGCAGTGATTGCATGCATCATTAAAAGTTTACAATACTTTTAATAAAATTTTGAAAGCAACTTTTTTATTAAACACTAGCTACGCTCTCAGCGTTGCTCGCTCGAAATTAATTTTTGACTTTATATAAAAGTAAAAGTATAATTTTTATAAAAGCGTTTAATAAATTCGTCTACGTATGCGTCAGTGTTGTAGCACTGTAGAAAATGCCAGGACTCCACAATAATAATAATTATAACTAGATTTTTATTGATTTAATAGCTTAATTAAATTCAGATTCTTATATTCTAATAAACAATAAATATTCAATATAAATATTTCAAAGTTCTCATTTGCTTTAGAATATTGTCATTAAAGTACTAGACTCCTCTTCCGTCTTCTGTCGCTACTGTTATTTTACTCCTTCGTCTCGTATGAAATATTCTTGGTCGAAACTATTTCACTAAGAAATTACTCTCGTGAGTCCGCTTTCATGACTAGAAAATTAACTGAATATAAATAAGTATGTCCACTTTCGTGACTAGAAAATCACTCACGTGGACGCACGGCTCACTCAATACTTATGTCTGATATGAACAAGGCACAGATCTACCAGTTTAATGTTTTCTTGAATTAGGAATCAATTAACATATATTTCCCCTCATTGTGAATGGCGTCGTCGACGTTACATCAAGACGACAGTAAAAATTGTCACTTGTCTACTCTTTGTGGTCAAAAATTTACTACTATTAACATGCTCCATTAACTTACAAAGCCTTAGTGATTAGTAAGAGATTGTCAATAAGAGCCAATTATTGACGATAAAGAGTAGACAAGTGAGAATATTTACTGTCAGCTTGATGTGACGTCGACGACTCCATTCACAATAAGGGGATTATAACACAACTACCATACCATTGAATTTACAGAGTATACTACATTATTTGGGAAAAGATAATCACTAACCGACTCTTTCAGTACGTTTGCTATTCCCAAATAAGAAATGAAATAACCCCTAATAAAATAAAAGCCAAACAAATTAAATGTACGTAAATGAAATAAAGCCCAACTAAAAAAGCCTCAAAAAAAACAAGCTCAAGACTAAATTAAGGCCAAAGAATTCTAAATTTCTAAATAAAAACCAATTAAAAAATTCCTTAATAATATTGGGCCTTGTTATATTTTCTTGTTTGGGCATTATTTCGTTGGGCCTTATTTCATAGCACCAAAATTATTCTTTTATACTGATCGTGCAATAGTATTTATTATAGTTAAAATTAAAATTTTTGTATGTTTTTGTTAGTATTTTTCTTTTGCGTAAGAGACATAGAATATATGACAATAGTGTGTGTAAAATCTGTATGTTACACATTGTCTAACAATGACATTGTCAAACAATATTCAAGCGTTTGCAAAATATTTAAAAAAAAATATTTGAAAAAATCAAACTTTTGCTGCTGCTATTTTAACTGTAACTGTAACCGTAATCGTAACCGTAACTGTAACTGTAGCTGTAACTTTAACTGTAACTGTAAATGTAACTGTAACTATAACTCTAACTGTAACTGTAAAGGTAAATGTTACTGTTACTGTAACTTTAACTGTAACTGTAAGTGTAAGTGTAACTGTAACTGTAACTGTAACTGTAACTGTAACTGTAACTGTAACTGTAACTGTAACTGTAACTGTAACTGTAACTGTAACTGTATCCGTAACTGTAACTGTACTGTAACTGTAACTGTAAAGGCTCAGTTAGCCGACTGTAATGTAATGTAACTGTAATGTAGAAAACCGCTGATTGATATTTTTATATGAAAAGTAGGTTACGTTACATTACATCTCTATAACCATTTTTATTACTTTTGACATAACAAAATTGATCAGCTGTTTCTTACTGTTGCAGTTACTTTACATTACAGTCGGCTAACTCAGCCTTAAGTATTTCACTGGGAGTATTTCCTTTCGGCGTAATGCTATTTTGACGTACATATGTTCACAACTTACACTTCAAAAAGTCCGTAACTACTCAACCGATTTCGATTAAACTAACTATTTTGGAACGAAAAAAGCGCTAAGCTTTTGGGGCAGCATATTTGAATTCATCCTGTCATAAGAGAGGGTAGCTCCAAGAAGCGTCAAAGAAGTGAGAAACTGCGAAAGCATAAAGTGTTATTAATTTTTTTTTCGATGGGCAATCAATGTTAAGAAATAGAAATAAAAAAAAAATTGCTTAGAGTACCATTTTAACTCTTACAGTTTCCAAGTTATTTTTTTTTAAATTTTTAACCAACACTTTCTTTATTTGTTAGTACATAACTTCTTTAAAAAATCACTTGATTGTGTTGTTTTGAAAAGAAAACTTTATTCATCTTCATATGAAAAAAATTATTCCCATTTCTCAAAAATTGTAGCAGGGAATAATTTTGCAATTTGATTTTTGAAAATTATGAGAAAATTTTGTATATTTAGTGAAAAAAGTGTTGTTATTTTTTTTTTTTTTTTTTGGAATATTTTAAAAAATTATTGAGTATTTGATAAAAACTTTGATTTTTTCTGAGAGATGACTGCGAAATAAATTTTTTAAATTATGCATTACTATAATGTAGAACATGTAATGAATTCGTTTCAGCCGCCGAATGAATGATTTCCTTTCAGTATATTATTATTATTATTATTATTATTATTATTATTATTATTATTATTATTATTATTATTATTATTATTACTATTATTATTATTATTATTATTATTATTATTATTATTATTTAAAAACTCAACAATACGCTGCTTTAGTGTTTAACATCAGTGTAAACTAATTTCCCTGTTTGTGAAGAGTTAATATTATTATAATTAGCTACCTACTAATACATATGTATGTATATAAATATTATAATAATACCTCGTATTACAGACACCATATGTTCTTAAAACAAACAAACAACAACAATAAATGTTTGTAAAGTATTATTGTTATTCTCAAAAAATATTTTGACATTTGAAAAAGAGGAAATAAGCTTTTGTAAAACAATGTTTCCTTTGTAAACATGTGCAATTAGATAAATCGAAATAAAAATTGTTTTCACTTAAAATTTATAAGCGTCTCTAAATTATATATTCAAAGTCGTTAAAGAACACTTAAGAAAGTTAATAAGAAAATCTTTATTTTCTGTCAATATTTTCACTATTTTAGAGAATTTAATAAATAAAGAAAACAATTTCTTTCTGTTAAACTAAACAATTTCAGCTGTCAAGTTTAAAGTTATTAGGTGTGTTCCTTTACTAAAAATTCTTAAAAATTTCTAGCAATTGTTGCACCTAAATAGCTCGAAATGAGAGACTGCGAAAAGGTCATAAAAGTTCGGACACAAATTTTTTTTTTTTTTTTGGAAAATTCTTTCTGATAAAATTTTTAGTTGCCAGAATTATCCTAAACAGCTGCTTTAGTTTATAAAATAATTTTAAAAAAATATATGATAGAAGAAAACTCGAAAAATGTGAATTCCCTTTAAAAAAATATTTTTTATTTATTTATAATGAGTGTTTTTTATTGAGGTATAGAACTTTAAGTTGGCATCACTTTTTTAACTGGTGGCCATTTTGTCAGCTGTCAAGTGATTAATATTTAGTTTGGTTTGCCATTTCATCATGAACAGGTTGACAAAAGAACAACGCTTGCAAATCGTGCAAATTTATTTCGAAAATAATGGTTCAGTTCGCGAAGTTTACCGCAAGCTCCGTCCATTTTATGGTCGACATAATCGTCCATCAGAGCAATTAATTCGGTTAACCATGGATCGTTTTCGCACTACGTTTACTCTATGTGATAATACGCATCCGCAGAGACGTCGAACAGTGCGCACCGAAGAAACAATTGCCGCTGTAGAGCAAAGTGTTGAAGAGGACCCGAATGAATCGATTCGCCACCGTGCACAGCAATTGGAGCCGACTAACCGACTATTTTGTTCCCGAATTGGATGGCATGAATGTGGATGAGTTGTGGTTCCAACAAGACGGCGCGACATGCCACACAGCGCACGTCACAATCGATTTATTGAAGGAAACATTCGATGAGCGCATAATTTCGCGGAATGGACCTGTCAATTGGCCACCAAGATCGTGTGATTTGACACCATTGGATTATTTTCTTTGGGGATATGTGAAGTCGCTCGTCTACGCCAACAAACCAGAAACGTTAGGGTACTTGGAAGCCAACATTCGTGGCGTTATTGCCAACATACGGCCCCATATGCTCGAAAAAGTGGTTGAAAATTGGACCTGTAGAATTGGCTTTATTCGAGCCAGCCGCGGCGCCCACATGCCCGAAATCATATTTAAACATTAATGGCATAAAAAAATTATCCTTCCAATAAAGCCAAATTGATGGACATTAAAACGATTTTCTTGTGTTTTATTTCAATTCGAAGTTCTATACCTCTAAAAAAAACACCCTTTATATTTAAACATATTATACAAGGTAAATTTGCATAATATGGTGCTGCACAAATATGGGCGTATTAACTAGAGCATATGCCCAAGATGTTTTAAAAAAGTTTTGTGACTGACTGTACATGACCTATGCCTTCATATATTAAGTAGCAACGTGGTTGTTAAAGAAATTCCACAAAAACCCGCAAGATTATACGGTTATCCGTGGCACATGAGTCAACCAGTGCGAGCGAGACGAAAAACTCTCGAAGGTCAAATAACACACACAAGCCTGACCGTACTACAGAAATAATTAAGATGACGCGAGACGCTGTTCTTCAACCCAGAGCTGTTTAAAGACTTAAAAAATATAAATACATATATCGCACATTCAGTTCAATAGTGACATAACTCAAAAAATTCGCTTTTTGAGTTAATAATGCAGAATAATAATGCATTTCGTATTTTATCTTGCATACAAATTTCATATAAATAGCTTTTACTATCACCTCCTGAGAGAAGAATATTTGTTCATGCCTTCATTGAGTTGTATGTAAATTGAAAACTTTAAACGTGTTTTCTGCAAAACTAATTTTTTTGAGTTATGACACTTTTGAACTGGATGTGCAATATGTATCTTTATAAATACACACAACTCTTTTTTTACACGGTGGATACGTTCATAATTAAATCGTGCAACAAAAAACGGGTAAAAAGTTACATGCAGCATATGTAAAATGTATTGATATGTTCCATATCTTTAAAAAATCGTGCAAAAAAAAATCCAAACATTTACTGAGTAAAACGTGCAAAAAAGTAAATATCAAAAAGTTTTATTAAAAAAAAACTAACTAAAACAATTCATTTGCACAAGGAAAATTATAAAAAAAAGTTTAATCCAAACTTGAAAGATTAAATTTAAAAGTTAATTTTACAGTTACTCATCGGTTTCGAATAACAGACGTGCACGGTTATTACAAACAGGATTCGAAATGTAATAACTAAAAAAAAACTATCGTGAATTTATCATTTGTTCTTACTTTGTAAGCGTGTTATTTCAAAATCCTATAAAAAAGACCGTGTAAAAAAAGATTTGAGTGTATGTAGAAATAAAGTATATTTTGTTAATTTTTTGTTTATCCGGCTCGAAGGACCATTAACAAGTTTGTATTAATTTGGCAGATAAATTAATATAAACTTGAGATTAAAATTATAAACCGAGTAGATTGGAATGGGGTTTTCAATCTCGAGTTAACAAATTACTGGGGTTAGCAATTGGCCAAGAATGGAGGTTGTAGGTTAGGAAGAACCTTTTATCTGTTTTTAAAAGAAAGTATGTATATACTTGACCTTGAAGAGGAGGGAATTCCAGTAGAGGTAATTTTTAAATGAAAAGATAGATATTTCTTATAATCAATTCAACTTACATTTATTTTATTATTTAAGTTTTTTGGGGAGTTAATTGGCAGAGAGAGAGAGAGAGAGCTTGCCTTGTTGAATGTTACAAAACGAATGATTTCTTTTTAAACAAGTCATTACAAAGTATTTGCGCTTTCGCCCAAAATAATTCACAATTATTATTATATAAAAGACAGGGATGGAAAGCGCCTATTTTTAGTAAAAACTCATTATATATTTCAAATATGTAAAGGTATTTGTTAGAAATGTTTAACAATTTCAATGAGTAAAAATAATGAGTATTTGTTTCAATGTAAATTAAAAAAAAAAAATTATATATAGGGTGTTTTTTTAAGAGGTATAGAGCTTCAAATTGAAATAAAACACAAAAAAATCGCTTTAATGTCCATCAATTCGGCTTTATTGGAAGGATAATTTTATGCCATTAATGTTTAAATATGATTTCGGGCATGTGGCCACCGCGGCTGGCTCGAATAAAGCCAATTCTACAGGTCCAATTTTCAACCACTTTTTCGAGCATATGGGGCCGTATGTTGGCAATAACGCCACGAATGTTGGCTTCCAAGTCCCCTAACGTTTCTGGTTTGTTGGCGTAGACGAGCGACTTCACATATCCCCAAAGAAAATAATCCAATGGTGTCAAATCACACGATCTTGGTGGCCAATTGACAGGTCCATTCCGCGAAATTATGCGCTCATCGAATGTTTCCTTCAATAAATCGATTGTGACGTGTGCTGTGTGGCATGTAGCGCCGTCTTGTTGGAACCACAACTCATCCACATTCATGCCATCCAATTCGGGAACAAAATAGTCGGTTAGTCGGCTCCAATTGCTGTGCACGGTGGCGAATCGATTCATTCGGGTCCTCTTCAACACTTTGCTCTACAGCGGCAATTGTTTCTTCGGTGCGCACTGTTCGACGTCTCTGCGGATGCGTATTATCACATAGAGTAAACGTAGTGCGAAAACGATCCATGGTTAACCGAATTAATTGCTCTGATGGACGATTATGTCGACCATAAAATGGACGGAGCTTGCGGTAAACTTCGCGAACTGAACCATTATTTTCGAAATAAATTTGCACGATTTGCAAGCGTTGTTCTTTTGTCAACCTGCTCATGATGAAATGGCAAACCAAACTAAATATTAATCACTTGACAGCTGACAAAATGGCCGCCAGTTAAAAAAGTGATGCCAACTTAAAGTTCTATACCTCAATAAAAAACACCCTTTACATATAGAAAATAAATTGTTTAAAAGAGTTTTAACACTTTGAATAAGCCGCATAAATACAATTTTGTGGTCTAGGAAGTACAATTGTTGAGCACTTGCTTATCATGTCTGATCAGGAATGGAAAATGGTTTTTTATGTGTTTTAAAAGAATACCAATAAAAATATGGTTTTTTCATAAAAAATATTAAATAAAAGATGATGTCAAAGTATTTCATACTCAATGCAGGATTTTGTAATTACAAAAAAAAATTGTTATTGTAAATTTCAATTAATAAATTATTTTGGTTGGTATTATTTAGAACTTTAATGCATTTTCCTACACTTTTGTTTCGCAGTAAAATTACCACAGATATTGTATTATAACAAATTTGCGAATTGAGTTTTATTTTTAATGGCCTCATTTCTATTGGAGGAATCAATTTCGCTAGTTGGTGTAATTTATCTTTAACTTTTTTTAACCGACTTCAAAAAAGGAAGGAGGCGATCAATTCGTTTCTATTTTTTTTTGTGAATGTTACTTCATAACTCTTTACATTTTAGACCGATTGCAAAAAGTCTTTTTTGACTGAGGGGGCATAGCTTCCAATTAATTTCATTGTAAAAAAGGGCGGGCACACACCCACAATTTTTTAAATTTAATTTAATGTTATTCTACTTATCTGATTGCTGCGAAACCTATCAAACACCTTTGATTCTTGTAATTGCACAATTTAAAAGTTAAAAAATGGGCGGGGTTACGCCCATCAAAAATTAATTTTATATCCAATAAATTTTTTTTTGAATGTTCTATCAAGTCTGCACTGAAGGCGGTTTTTTTTAACAGAATTATATTCTTTTTCTTATGCAACGTAACAGGTTTTTAGGGTTCCGTACACCAAAGGTGAAAAGGAAGCCTATTGTTTTCGCTACGCTGTCCGTCTGTCCGTCACACGGTATTTTCTCAGGAACCGTAAGAGCTACGGACCTGAAATTTGGAAACAGTATGAAGAACCTTGGCCGCTACAATAATAAATACATGAGAATTAAAAATTAAAGGGTGTTCCAAAACGACCAACGAAAAATGTTAAAATCCCATGTAATATACATACAATTGTATATTGAAACTTGAAATTTGTAAAATTAGTGTATTTTTATACAGACTAGAACAATTACCACTAAAATTTAAAAAAATTTAAATTAAAGGGTGGTCCATCAGTTAATGCAATTTTGACTATGTAATTTTGACAATTTGCTATATCTTGGAAACCGTAAGAGGCAAAGACTTGAAATTTTCAAAAACGGAAAAACTAAAAAAACCGAATATTATAAAATCGCCAAAAATTAGAAAAAAAATCGAAAAAACGAAAAAAATCGCCAAAATTAAAAAAAATTCTAACACTAAAATAAATCGCCAAATGCGAAAAAATCGCCAAAATGAAAAAAAAAATCGAAAAGAAATCGCCAAAACGCGAAAATGTCACCAAAACTAAAAAAAAAATTTTAAATAAAAAAAAATCGCAAAAATGAAAAAATTCGCCAAAAATAAAAAAAAATCGCCAGAATGAAAAAACGCCAAAAACCGAAAAAAATCGCCAAAACAAGAAAATAAAGTGTCAAAACTAAAAAAGGAGCCAAAACTTAAAAAAATCGCCAAAAACTTGAAGTTTTCAAAAACTTTTAAACTAAAAAAACCGAAAATTATAAAATCGCCAAACAAAAAAAAAATCGCCAAAAATTAAAAAAAAAATCGCCAAAATTAAAAAAAAAATTTCTAACACTAAAATAAATCGCCAAATTCGAAAAAATCGTTAAAATGAAAAAAAAAAACGCCAAAATGAAAAAAAAAACGCCAAAAAACCAAAAAAAAATCGCCAAAACGCGAAAATGTCGCAAAAAATAAAAAAAAAATTTAAATAAAAAAAAGGCAAAAATGAAAAAAATCGCCAAAAATAAAAAAAATCGCCAAAATGAAAAAACGCCAAAAACCGAAAAAAATCGCCAAACCAAAAAATAAAGTGTCAAAACTAAAAAAGAGCCAAAACTTAAAAAAATCACCAAAACCGAAAAAACGCCAAAACAAAAAAACCGGAAAGACGAAAAAAAATGCCAAAACTATATATTATATAGGATGAAGTTTGTATTAAATTACATATCTAGTGTTCGTACGGAACCCTTCGTGCGCGAGTCAGAGTCGCACTTTACTGAATTTTTTTTAATGCTTTGGCCATATTTAAGTTCTTGGGTGCCTATTTTAGCGACACTGTGTGTGTGAAGTAACTCTTGTTATCTTTTTATCTGAATTGCATTTAGTTTATTTGTTATTTGCTAAATTATAAGTTTTATTTTAATTAAAATAGTGTAGTAGTTAAAGTAAGAAAATAAAAAACATGTTGATTATTGAGTTATTGTTTCAACTTTGTTATTTGTTGTTGAGCTTCTCATTTGTTTAAATGAAATTTTATAACATAATAACTCTAGTTGGTCTAAGATTTTTTTGGGTAAAGGTTCCCTGACGATCTGCATTAGCAACAGTGAATTGCGCATAGGATCCAGCTAAACCCCCCAAAAATCAATTTCAATGTATTCTTAATAAAAAAATATTTGCGTTAATAAATGTTAAACTAAAATTTTAATAATTACAAAAAAAAAACACTAAAAGAGCTCTTAGTTTAAACTAAATTGTTTAAAAAACATTTCTTTAGTTCAAAGCTTTAGATTTACTCAATTAAATGTAAATATTTAAATGCTCTCATATTGCATTGGCCAAAAAGACTACCACATGAAAACCAATAAAAAAATATACTTGATACGTATGTGCTTTTGCTTTCACTGTTTCACTGTTTGGTCAAAGCAAATATTTCATTTTCAAGCTTTCCATTTGCTATTTAAATAAAATACTTAAAAATTTATTTGCAAATGTAAATAATTATTTAGTTATTTGCACATTTATGTTTTGGTATATTGAAGAAGAAAAAATCATCTATCTAATAGCCGAAATAGGATTTTATTTAATCTAATAAGCAAATAAAAAATTTAGTTTTAATTTAGCAGAGATGTGCAAGCTATCGAAATCATTAAAAATAAATTCAGTGAAGTGCGTATTTGACTCGCACCTGAGGGGTAACGAGCAGCGCTGGTTTCTTTTTGGGAAATTTTTCGTTTGTTGAACTTGCGTTTTTTTTTTGTCGATAATCGATTTTTTTGTCGGTTTTGACGAATTTCTATATTTTTTTAATTTATATTTTTGGTTTTAGCATTTTTTTTTGTTTTGACGTTTTTTTTCGTTTTGGAGATTTTTTTCGAGTTTTTATCCTTTTTCCAGTTTTTTTACGTTTTTTGTTTGGCTTTTGGTGATTATTTTGTATTTTAGAGATTTATTTAATTTTAAGAGATATTTTTCATTTAAGGGCTTTTTTTCATTTTGGCAATTTTTAGTTTAATTTTTTTTTTTAATTTTGGGATTTTTTCGTCTTAGCGTTTTTAAAAATTTTAAGAAATTGCCTCTTAAGTTTTCAAAATTACATAGCCAAAATTACATTAACTGATAGAATACCCTTTAAATTTGATTTTTTAAATTTCAGTCTTGATTGCTGGTCTGCATAAAAATACACTTACTTTGAAAATTTCAAGTGTCTGTACATATTTAGAAATGCATATGCAAATGCTTAAACACCAGCAAATAAATTTCAAATAAAAATAAACTAAATGTCGAATAATCATGTTCTTAAAGTTCCTCGTTTATATTTTTGTAATTCTCATTTGTTTATTGCAAGTTTCTCTGTAAATGTTCTCTATCTATAGTTATCAATTTCATTGTGAATTAATTCCTTAAAATCTTAAAATTCTAATAAAATGAGCTTTGCCATATCAGATGTTAAGTTAAAAACAAATAAAATGAACAATTCAATTTAATGTTTGTTTATATAAATTTATACCATATGATTGTGTTTATATATTGGTTTAGTTTTACAAATGCATTATAGATATACAAACAAATAACGTTAATTAACATAAAGTATTAGTGTCTAACAAATTATTTGCTTTATTGTTGTTAAAAAAAAATGCATTAGAAAATGTGTGTATTTGTAAGGAAATGATTTCTATTATATCACACAGATGTTAAATAAAATTTTATTATTGATTATATCAAAATAATCTAAATTCATTTTTATGAGTATGACCCAAGCAATTTTTTCACTAGAAAAAAATTATGAAACATTATTGTTTTTCATAATGAAAAAAAAAATTATTAAACATTTAAACAGACATTTCTTAATAGAAAAAAATCAAATAAAAATTTAACCATATTATTAAATTAGTTTTTTAAACAAAACTTAAGGTACTTCAATTAAATTTTAAATACAAAATTTTACCAAAAGCTCAATTAAATTTTTATTTTAACATTTAAGCAAAAAAGCTCAATTAAATTTTTATTTTAAAATTTAACCAAAAGCTCAATTAAACTTTTAGTTAAAAAAGATTAAACAAAAGCTAAACTAAATTTTTAATAAACATTTTGAACAAAAGCTTAATTAAATGTTTTAATTAAAAATTTTTAATTTTTAATTAAAAAATTACCCAAAAGCTCAATTAAATTTTGAACTGATTTTTGCTTATGAATTAAAGCCATTGTCTGGAGAAATATTTTTTTTTGTGTACTTGTAGTTTAAAAATGTTTTTTCAATATAATTAACTGAATTTGGATATTAAAAAAATTATTTAGTAATTGCTTAAAAATATTTTATTGCAAAATCAAAAAATTATTTTCAAAAAATAATTATTTTTCTATATCTATAATTCGAGTAGGCTAAAACAACAATGGCAAGACTGTTGTAAATTAGAGTTGGTAAAATTGAGCTTGCATTGCAAAAAGAATTTCAACAAAATTGTTATACGATGAATCAAAGCAATTCAATAAAGGGTTTTTAAAACAAATTACGCATTTATTATAAAGCCTAACTAATTTTTAAACCCCGACTAAAAAAAGGGGTGTTATAAGTTTGTAGTGTGTGTCTGTGTATCTGTGTGTCTGTCCGTATCCACGTACAGGCCAAACGGCTGGACCGATTTTCATTTAGTTGTTTCTGTTTGAAAGATGACTTGATCGAGAGGGTTCTTGGCTATGTTTGAAGAAAATCGGTCCAGCCGTTTAGAAGATATAATATCTTTTCTGAAAAAAGTCGGGGGTTTTTAAAATTTTTAATTTTTGTTATTATAAATAAGGCTGTTAGTATATAAAGCTGAAACTTGAATCAACTGACACAGTGGACCAAACACCAGAACGCTGATGATGTGACGGCCTTCGAAAACAGCATGTTGTTCCGTTCTGCTCATATTTGTCAGAATATTTATAATTAACTTTGATAATATTTTTCCTTTAAAAATTATCATAATTATGTAATTTGGCTTACAGAGCGATACGAACCTTATCCTGATCGAATTATAATTATAAAAAAATGACCTAACTTAAATCAATTGGGTTTGATGTTCTTTTCATTGTAAAAGCACTAAGGAAAAGATGTATTTATTCAGACAATTTATTTATTTAATTTAAAAATAAGTTTAAAATAAATATTTTTCTAACAATTTAAATATGGAAAATTTTTTATTTGAAAAAAAAAAACAAAACTGCATAAATATAAAATTTTTCTTTATCTATCACAAAAATCAAACGTTTTTAAAAAAAAAATAGCAACGCGTTGAAATTCTCTCGCTTATATCATTTTTGAAATGTGGGACAAACAAAACAAATTTTTGAAAATTCGTTTTTTATTTAATGGAAAATTTCACTTCTTCAACGCGTTTTCCAGAATAGCCACAAAAAATTCGGTATTCATTTATTTTACCTCGTTTCACTTGTTTAGTTCATTTCTAATCGTTACTGCAAAATCCATTAACTTTCCCACTAACTTTCTCTACGCATTATGTTTTGACTAACAATAATGTTTAAATAAAAGTTTTGTATGATGCTAATCGTACATATCGTGCCATAAGCGCAAAAATAGCTTAAGCGACATAATTTTCGAACTTCAATTTTTGACCAAAATCGATCATTTGCGATGGTAAATAGTCGATTTTCGTCAAAAAAAACGAAGTCCAAAATATGTGTCGCTTAAGCTATTTTAGCGGTTATGGCTCGATATGTTAAAATTTCAACATTTTCATTTTCCCCAAGCTTTACTAAATAACAATTTCTGCCTGAATGAAATGCTAAAAATGTTCAAGTATGTACACATAAACTTTTAATATGTCAGTACCTGAGAACGAATGCGAAGTTTGGCAAACTGTTGAGAGTTTATGGTGGTAAGTTTGAAGGATTTGATATAATGACAAAAGCACATTAGTGAGAGTCCTTGATGAAACCTCGATGCAGATTTAATTTATAAGCTTTCTATTTTTTTTTGCAATAATGCAATGCAATGGAAATTGTTGGCTTAAATTTATACCGGAAACTTATTGCAAGAGTTTTCAATGAAAACCAGAATGTTTAAGGAAATTTTTAAGGTTATTAGCCTTAAATGCTTTTAATAAATCTTAGTCGAACTCACTTTTCGTTGCAATGTGCTGGTGAAAATATTAAAGAAGTAGCAAGTACAGCATATATGCTACCCTCTGCAACCCATCTACAACAAATTATATAAAATTGAAATACCCTACACTAATTTATATACTATCCCCCATATTTATAAAAAATAAATAAAATGAATTTGAAATTCATTTTAGGAAAATTTTGTATGGAAAATTTGAAATAAAATACATTTCAAATTCGTTTCAAATTTTATGAATATGGGGGTATATGTATTTATGTATATCGCAGTGCCACAAGATTAGGGGATTTGTCCCCAAAATGGGGATTTCACTTCACATTTGGGGTCAGAATTTCGTGGGGAGGGATTTGGGGACTTTTCATTTAGAGCTCTAACATCACTTTTGCTTATCCTTTATGTCAACAGCAGAAATGCTTTACGCACGTCCACAGCAGCATACCTGGGTATGTAATTACATACGTTTTGTATGGGGAATGGTACGTCGTTAGCATAAAAATGCTAATTACATATCTACCTGGTTTGTTGGAATTTCCGAATTATTTTTTTAGTTTGTTAGAAATGGACAAAAGGCTAAAAAATTTTATGATAACCAATTTCATTCCCACAGTCATTGTTTGTTGAAAAAAGTGGTTGTATAGGTAGACGACATACGTATATAATAAATATATAATATAGGCAGGTAGAAACATTTATTGTTGCGGAAATTTCATTCTTTGTAGTATCGTCAGAAAATTTAGTTTACATTTGTGATTCGAAGTGAAAAGACGTTTCTGTTTATTTTGTGGAAATAAAAAAATATTAAAAGTGAAATGGCTGATGGTGAATGGCTTACTCCGCGACAACTAAGTGCACTTTCGTACGAAGAACAACAAGCATATATTCGGCAAGCGCTTGAAGAGAGCCAAGAAGAAACAAGTGACCACGATTCAATAGTTGGTGACGAGGCTTTAGGTGATATTGGTGGAGATGACTCAGACGTTGAAGAACCCATGTTACCAGAGGGCGACAGTGATTCTGATGAAGATCTTGAAGATGCACCAATTGAAACTGGCGAAGTTTTTACTGCCAGAGATGGTAATGTTTGGTCCTCGATACAACCACAACCTGTAAGATTCCGTACGCACAACATTCTAAGAAGTGCAGAATCTGGACCAGTACGGGCAACGCAGGGTTTGACCATTGCAGAAACGTTCCAATTGATAATGTCAAACGAAATATGCGACATAATTATTCGTGAATCAAATCGAAAGGCAAGGCAATTTTATGATATTGACAACGCAAAACATCCAACAAGAGAACCGAGATCATGGATTCCCATAACAAAAAGTGAATTTGATGCATATTTGGGCCTACTTTTGCTAAGTGGCGTTACACATTCTGGTTACGTGCATACGAAAGATTTGTGGAAAACTACTTCACATCCACTATATCGTGCCGTACGACGTGAGTGTACGACGATTTTGGGAAATAAGCCGCTTCATACGTTTTGATAATGGAAACACACGCCAGCAACGAAAACAAACTGACAAAGCAGCAGCAATATCGGACGTTTTTTTGATGCTTAACAGCTGTCTTCCTAGATATTACGTGGCTGGAGCCAACGTCACCGTAGATGAACAATTGTAAGCTTATCGTGGTGGAACTGGCTTCACGCAATACATACCATCAAAACCTGCCAAATATGGAATAAAAGTGTGGTGGTTGTGCGACTCCATTTCTTCCTATCCATTGCAGGTACAATGAATATTGTTGAAAATTGTTGAAAATCTAAATAACTAAATTGAATATAATTTTTCAATGCAGGGGCAAATCTATACAGGAATGGCAGCGTCTGGTGAACGTGAAAGAAACGTTGGCGAAAGAGTAGTAAAGGATTTATGTGTCAACCTTTTTGCTGGAAGTGGAAGAAATATTGTATGTGACAACTTTTTCACTAGCTACAACTTGGCAAAAACTTTGATGTTAGACAACAATTTATCTATATTGGGTACTTGCAACAAAAGGCGTACATTCGTGCCAGCAGCATTTGCCAACCCGAAACGACGTGAGGCTGAATCATCAATGTTTGGGTTCTGTAATCACGTTACGATGTGCTCGTACGTTCCCAAGAAAAACAAGGCAGTTGTAATGTTGTCCACTACTCATTATACAACAGAAACGACCGGTCCTAAGAAGAAGCCATTTCTTATATTGGACTACAACAAAACCAAAGGTGGCGTTGATAACATGGACAAGTGCTTGTCCGAATTTAGTGCGAAGCGGCGCACAAATAGATGGCCTCTGGCTTTCTTTTATAATATTGTGGACGTTGCTGCGTTTGCTGCATACGTAATATACATTGACAACAACACTCACCTGAAGACATCTACAAGCCGCCGTAGGATGTTTCTCCATCAGCTTAGCGAGCAATTGTGCAAGCCAGAAATGGAAAGAAGGGCGAATAACAGCAGAATATCCAGAGATTTTTCAACGCGCAACGCCATCGATGCCATGAAAGGTGGGCCCATCGGAGTTGTGGATGCTGAGGCACATGCATCGGAGGAACGTGATAGTACGGGCCGGCTAAAAGTAAAGGGAAATTGCTACATCTGTTCGAAACGAGCAGAGCATTCCAAAGACTTACCTCAATGCGATAGATGTATTTGAATTTCAATAATTTTAAGCAAAAATAATTAAAAGTGACATTATATAATAATAATAAAAAAATAATTACAAAACTTAGCTCAAAATAAACTATACTTTTATATTATATTATCATATTTGCATGCGTTTTACTATACATACCCAGGTATGTATTCTGTTGACTTAAGGGTGCAACTTTGTAAATGGGCTTTATCTTCCGAACGGATGATCTAATCCTAACCAAACTTGGAACTATTGCGTAAAACAGTTTTGACTAGGATATCAAGAAATTTCAAGTCGATCCGGTTATCCAGTTTAGAGCTACAGCGTTTTCAAAACTAAAAACATACCCAGGTATGTTGCCGTTGACATAAAGGTTATAAGAGTATTTTATCTGAATACAATATATACGTTTTACGGCGTTTCTTAAAATTTTACAAATTATTTTAAAATAGTATTATTACTGTAATTATATTTTTATAAAGCGAAAAAAAAAAATTCGCGAAAAGTTACAAAATAAAAAAAAGTCATAATATTGATTAAGAATCGCTAAAACTGTAAGTTGTCCCAAAAATGTACGAAAATTACGAAAATTCGCAAAAATTTACTAACAGCGGGATGATAATAAAGTCTAATATTATTTAAAAATAAAGCAAAAAAGTTTGCAAAAATTCGAGAGAAGTTAATTAAAAATCGTCAAAGCCGTTAAAAATAAAAAAAAAAATTTGGTAAAAACGCGAAAAAAATTTACTAAATGTATTAAGGAAATTATTAAGCCTGTAAATAGTAAAATTCGCAAAAAATATAAAAGAAAATGATTTCTTTTTATACTTTTCAATAAACACTTTTTTTTTATATATGTGAAATATTTGAAAGCGGCACCACTGAAATATATATTTATACTTCAATATCAGGATCGTATGGTTTTACTGCCGTTTTTAAAATAATTAAGTAGCTGGCTACCAGGCAACACTTTTTGCCAGTGGCACTTGTAGTCGTGTAGCCTGCTGTGGTCTATGTGTTTAATGTATAAGTTCTAATGTCTTAACTTATACTTTGTTAAAAAGTTAAAATAATTCCATCAAAATGGTTAAATGTGTTTCCCATTCACCGAACTTTTGCAGCTCACAAGTGGCAAAATCAATTCCCACTTCTGTAGAATTTTTTGTTATTTCTCGCACTCTCCGTAGTGAACGCTTAAGTACAAATAAATACAGTCAAATCCCGATAATTCGTACCCCGATAAATCGCAATTCCTGATAGTTCCTAATAAACTGTCGGTCCCTTGAAAACATTTCGTTAATTCGTAAAATTTCCAGACATTTTAGTCCCCTCGCTAGTAATTCGTAATTTTTTTTTTCAAATAAAATCTCCTTTACCTCTTATAAATCGTAATTGCTTGCTGACTACCACTTATAATTCGTAACAGAAACAACATAAACATGGAAAGAATGATTTTTTGTTTATCGCAATTTTTTTTGCGTTGGTTTTTGCTTTTGCTTGTGTGTCTTTATTTTCTTAAGATCAGTTTTTTAATGAATAAAGAAAAATGTCAAAGCTCACGCATAAAACTCTGTCGGTGTTACAAAAACCACAAATTTTTATTTTGTATTTTGTTTTTAGCAATAGTTTTTTATGGTTTTTTTTTATCGTTTTAGTAAATAAATTGAAAAACCCCGTTAATTCGCACTTATTTTATTTTAACCCCCTATAATTCGTAAGAAATGGCCGGTCCCTTGCGATTACGAATTATCGGGATTTGACTGTATTCGATTTTATCAATTTAGGTGTGGATTTAAATAAATTTGACAAACTTGTACTATTATCAAACACTAGATGGTTATCATAAGAAAAGTTGTGCAAAGAGTTTTGAAGCAATGGATTGAGTTACAGCATCATTTTAAAATGATATCAAACAACAATATTGACAAAATATTTTTGGGGACAAAAATTAGGATTTTGACGAAAATCGACTATCTACGATCACAACTAATCGATTTTGTTAAAAAAATTATGTCGCTTGATAGTTATAACACGATCTGTGCAACAAAAAAAATTGGAGACGTCTAAATTTAAATGCTGGCAGCACTGTTTTTTGCCTGTAATAGTGTTTTCACACTGAAAGTTAAAACCTGGTTTTAACGTTAAAACCATAAACAGCTGATTTTGCTTTCACACTGCAAGTTTGTTAAATTCAATTTTTAACTCACAGGCTGTCTAATAACTTTGCTCAAAATAAACTAAATTTCCTGCCGAAATACGTGTATTTGTTGTTGCATTTTTTCTGCTTTTTAATAACACTTGTTGGACATACTGTTCAACTTTTTTCGTTTGTATGAAAAACTGTGATATTTCACAATGCGCTCTAAAATGGAAATTATTTTATATTTTGTAAATAAAATTTTTTTAAATTATGGAACTTCTTATACACAATGAAGAAGTGCTTGGAAATATTGTTAACAATATAAAAATGCACAAATACATTATAAGATAAACCTTTTTTTATAGGCAGATGAATGTCAGTCATATTGTCTTTTTTCACTTTCCACAGTTCAATTTAAAATATTTTCGTTGTTTTCCTTCCAAAAAACTCTTTTTTTCCCCATAATTTCTTGATTATTGTTGCTGCTGCATTAATTTTTAAGTAGAAATTTTTTCAGGCGCCATCTATTGTTATTCACTGGCATACCATTACCAGCTGCTGTCGGTCATTTCAACTTGGCAGCACTGAATTTATCACAGCGAAAACAAGGTTGCATTTCATAAAACCAACTTAAAACCAATTCAAAAATGGTTTTAATTTGATTTTAACAAAAACAATTTGTATGGTAAAGCCAGGTTTTAACAGTTGGTTTTAACGTTAAAATCAACTTTTATTAAAACCATGTCAGTGTGAAAACACTATAAAACAGGGGTGCCCAAAAGTTCCTTATGGAAGAGTAACACCAACACATTTAAATAAAAACTAATTTTTATTCAATATTTCTTGTTGTAAAAACCAATACATACAAAGAAAAAAGGAAAAAATGTTGTTGCTTTGAGAACGACAAAAAAAGAACTATTAAGACAAAGTTGTTTGTGTATTTCGTATTGCTAGTGCTGAATGTGTGCTGTGAGTATTGAAACACACAGATTATAGCTAAGCACTATAACAAAAACAAATGAGTATCAACCGCATAGGCTTCGGCACCGTTGCTGTAAAATAAAAACAACTAAACTCCCGCGCCAGCAAATTTTAAGGCAGGCGGAAACGTGGCCATGAAAGCAGTCGCCAGACACTAATATTATGTACATCTTAAAATGTTTAACTCTAAACGGCTTAAATTTCTAATGTGTTAAAAATTTAATTGTAGTTGTATTAATTTAACTAAATTTTATTTCAATAAGTACCAAGTACATATGTATATCAGCGGCGGCATTGACATTCAAATATTGGCTGCTGCATCTTACATATTTTATATCGGCTAGATTTATTTTTTGTGTACTCTAAAGTATTTTAATTATATAACTAAAATAAATCACAAAAATTAAAAAAAAAACGCCAAAATGAAAAAAAGCCAAAAACCGAAAAAATCTCCGAAACGAGAAAAAGCGCCATAATAAAAATAAAAAAAAATTAAAACCGAAAAAATTTTGTATAAAATTCTGTATATATTGTTACGAAAATAGCCGTCGACAGGTTTAAGCAGCATTACACAAAAATATTCCAACAGGGTTAATGTAAGTGCTACACGAAAATATTCCTACAGGGTCAAAGCAAAGAATAGTCTAGAATAGTAGCCAACAACTAAATAAGCATGCCTAGCTTGATTGAAGTTTAATCATTAAACGTAAACAAGCAAAAGCAACAACAATAAAAGGCGTCTCCTTATTAAGAAGATTCACATATTTACACACATACATAAGTACATGCTAATTCAAACGAAAAGCAAAAGATAAACAACCACCGTGTATTGCTTAGTTAATGATGTACAGTGTGTAAACACGTCTTCATGTAAACATGTATGTACATAGTTACCACATGAACTTAATTAGGCAGCATATAAGATGATAATGATTGTCTAGACTAGTGTCCCGCAAAATAAAATGTGTCTGTATTGGTGAGAAAAATGAGAGTAAAATAAACTTGCACTTGAAGAAAAGTTTTGTAATATAAAATACATGATGTGGTTATTAGTATATTGAATTTTTTTTTGTAAATAAGCAATTTAATAAAACCTTAAATAAAAAGCAAAAATTTAATAAGCATTCAACGGTTTAGTGTATAAATTCAAAATTAAATTTATTCACAGTTTTGTGGATACTATTAAAATGCCTTTATATAATATTTTCCCTATTAGTTTTCAATGTTTCATAACATAAAATGCATTGCATATTGCGAAAACCATTTTTTATCACGAAATTTTTCTTAACTTCCATAATTATTTAATTTTTTTTTTTTGCTGTACAAATTTATTAAATTTTAACGTTAATTTCGTTCCGTGTGCTCAAAAAAACTAAACAAAAAACCAGGAAAAATTCGTACATGCGTGCACAACTTCATTCGTCGCTTGCTCAGTGACGACGAATGAAAGAGCATAAGCATGTATATGATTTTCATCCGCACAATTGTGCTATGGCTTGCGGGTTACTGATGTACACACGTCTTCATTTAAACATGTATGTACATATTTAGTTACCACATGAACTTAATTAGGCAGCATATAAGATGATAATGATTGTCTAGACATTGCTTGAAACTTCTAGTGGAATTTGTGTGAAATATAAAAAGAGGTGGCGCATACAATGAGTTAGTTAGTTGCAGTTGTAAGTCAAACGCGAACAGTTATAGTTAGTGCTAATCAGAAAGCAGTGAAGTTAAGAACTCGTTAGTCAGTTGAAAATTAAGTTGTGAATTAATAATAATATGTGATACAGTGGTGAGTTGATAGTTAAGAGCAGTCTGTGCTTTACACAAGATTTGGAGTAAAAGAGAAACTATAGGACAGTCTATAGTGACAGCAAAGTCTGTCGTGGAATTGAGATTATTGTGGAGTCTATCGTGTCGACTGGAGTAAAGGGAACAGCGCAGCGAATCGACGTGTATAAGGGTGTAAGTAAAGCCAGTGAGTCTTTATTGGTGTATCAACCAACTGTGAGTGATGGCAGAGAGAGTCTCGTAAGTGACGAGCAGCACTCAAAGAGGTGTCACGTGATTACTTGCGCAGCCAGATAAGAGACGTGTGTAAACTACAGCGAGGAAGGCGTAGTGGTAACCAGTTGTGAATATCTGTGTGTAATTTATTAGTTTAAGTTGTATTAGTGTATTTAAGCTCTTGAGTAATTTAGTATAAGTGTATTTGTAAATAAAACTTGTATCATTCTTAACCCTAATTACTACACTCGGCTCTTGTATTCATTTGCAAATCTTCGGATCTACGGAAAGGCGTTTTTATAGAGAGAAAAACGTAACAATATATATACATATGTATGTCCCACATTTACATTTGAAACAAATTTTATAATTTTGTTTTTGTTTCAAATGTGAATGTGAGACAAGCCGAACATTGTCGTCATTCACAAACAGGCCAATATAAGAGAGCTGCGTAAACAGTCTTGAAATATAAATAAGTCTTGGTTTTAAATGCATTCTCGTTGCATGTGTTATACTAAACCAATTATAAATGATGTCGTTTAATAAGCGAAGCACGATGGTTGTTTTGATGTACGTGTATATGCGTGTTTACAAGCGATGTCGCAAAGACTTCTTGTTCTTAATAAACAAACAAAGGAAGTAGTGATGCTGCGTATGCTTGTTATTTTGCCTATTGTACATTTGAGTGTGTGTGTAAGATGTAGATCCTCACAAAAACCTAAATGTGAAAAAAGGACAAGTTCCTATCAAAAATTTCGGCCATTAAAAGTAGTGAGATATAAATGTTGACCAAGTTCTTGTTTAGCACAATACCTAACACAGGCATATGTTATGTATTATATAAATTTATAATCGTAAGGTTATCGTATAATTTCTAGATAATCTGCTAACTTGAAAACATTTTTACCGATATAAAGAAATTAACAAATATACAGTACCCCAGCCAGCAATTTTTGAAACTTTCAATCAAATTCGAGTCTTTTTTGACTCCTCTGCGCGATTAAAAAGCTAGAATATGCGCTCATTTTCTGATCATAAATTATACTTTTGTCGGCAGAAAAACGTGATTACCCGCGACTCTTCTTGATAAGCCACTTATGAGTCTTTTTCTATATTAGTTTAGAGTCATTTTCGACTCATTTTCTAGTAGTATTTAAGTTCTTTTTTCGAATCGATTTCTGATAATTTATTAGTCTTATTTCGCTTCATTTTTTTACTCTTTTTCGAATTGTCTTTCAGCCATGTTTCTAATCGCTTACGAGTCATATTTGAGAAATTTATCAGTCAGATTATGAGTCTTTTTATTGTCATTTATGACTGTTATTTGAGTCATTTATCAGTCGCATTTCTAATCGTATTTGACTTTTCTTCGAGTATTTTTAGTCAGCTGTCTGAGTCCTACGTTTAATGGTCAAACAGAATTACGGCACAAACACATTTTCCATAGAAATTGACACCAAGAGTACTCTTTTTTTCAAAAAGGTAAAAAAAATTTAAATTTTATAATTTTACGATTGCGGAGAACAAAGTTATGAGGGGGGGGGGGGGGGGGTAAAAACAGCTCGAATGGCTTCGTGTAAATATACACACAGCGTGCATTGGTCGGAACTTGGCTTGGCGCACTACCGTGCGCCTAGATAGTAAGTTATGATGTGTTTAAGGCTGGTTTTTTAAAGCAAGCGCACACAACTAATATCAATGTATGTGTACGTTGACATGTGCACATAAAAATAAAAGATAATACACACACCCTGTGTGCGTATGTACATGCATGACATTTGTATACGCGCCCATGCGTATGAAGAAGTAAGTAAGCATCACAAATTTTTCCATCACGAAGTATTTTCTTCTTTACTCCTATTCCTGCAATAACTGAAACAAATGTCTTACCAACAGTGTTGCTTAGCGTTTGTTTTAGAAGATTTCGCTGTAGTGAAGCATTAGAAAAATCCCTCATGCCTTAAAAGTTCTTGTAAGTGGTCTTATGCAGCGGTCTGGTACACAAACAGACATACATACACACAAACATACACACATCATGGCTGTTCCGTTCAACTATGTGTTGTTAGTCAGAATATTTACAACAGACTTTGGTGTTATTTGTTCATTAATAATTATCACATGTAATTTGGCTTAAAAAGCGATACGAACTTTAGCCCGTTCAAATCACAAATATAGAAACAAATGGAGTTCGAATAATAATTAAAATTAACTAAAACAGAAATATTAAACTTTTCACTGAAAATCCCAACCGCAATCAACTAAAATACATGCATACATATATACACAAATACAAACTCGTGTATAAATAAATAAATAATATAATTTTTTTTTTCAAATAAACTATTTAAATGAAATGTCAATTTGTAATGGAATTCAATGGATAAAAAATTTCTTTAGTTATTCTCCAGTCTCCTTAAAAATGGAATGGCCAGGCATGGGGAAACCAAGCAGCATTATAGAAAAATATATATGATATAATGGAAGACGGAGGATAAAAATAAAAACTAACTAACTTTCTAAAAGTAGTTAAGTGGCAATAAATTGCAAAAGTTCAACGAACAAAAAACAAATGAAATGATGAAACGATTTTTAGATCGTTTATGATATTACGATTGTTTAATAAATAATTTAAATGATATAATGTTCTAAGTTGACATAGTTGTCATTGTTTTTGAATTAAATCCCTATGTATGTTATTTGTTATAATTACTCGTATTTTGTACATTAATTTTCATAACCCAGTAAGCTTTATTGCCACTGCCAAAATAAAAAGTAGAAGCAAATTTTTAAGTACTGAAACGTCAAAACTTTTAGCTATTTATTCAATAGCTTAAATAGCCTGGATACGATCAAGAATTAATTAAAAAATATAATGCAAATGTGTGGCAGAAACCAATGTACTCTTGAACTCTTACTTGAAAGGGACGACTACATTACATGGGACCATTTTTCATATATATTCGACCACGCAGTCCAATCTACAAACAAACAAAAAAAAAAACACACATACTCCCAACACTCACAAACACAAACAAGCAAGCACACAAAGATATGGCATCCTACTTGACCAAGACTTTCTTCAATCGATATCGATTTTTAATATATCTCGAACATTTATCGTTTAAAACTATTGAGAATGACACTTTAAAACGAATCGAAAAAAGTTGAGCTATCACTCAGTTTAGTTCCACAAAACATTCGATTTCAAAGGCAATATGAAAAGTGAGCCAATCCCAAACTAATTTCGATATCGGAAAAGGGCAGCAGAAAAAATAAAAAACTTGTAATTTTGTTTTCAAATTTATATATTTCTTTAATTTATTTCATTTATTTATATTTTAATTCTTCAACTTAAGCTGCAGGATTTGAACACGGTACCCCCTTTATAACACATCCAGTAGGCTATCGTCATACATTCGAGAAACTATCGTATAATTTTATTTCGAAATTTCTTCGCTTTAGTGAGCATTCGTTTATACCGAACGTCTGGTCAGGTTGGAATTAAAGCAACAAGATTATCTAACAAAAGCAACATTACATTTAAATTCATGAAGTTGCAAATTAATTTATGTTTTCAACAGACAATATTTTTCCCAGTGGAATATTACATTGTCCCATTATCTAGTTATTTATGTATGCGTATTAAAATTACATCTTTATATATTTTTAAATTATGTGTAAATTTTCATAAATCAACGCGTTTCCCTTGTAAACACAACTCAAATTAGGGTGACCATAATAAATAAAAAGTTAATTTTTATTAATTTGGTTTGATGTTGAATAAGAGAGAGAGAGAGAGAGAGAGAGAGAGAGAAAGAGAGAGAGAAACTTACATGTTAAATTTTGAATTGTTTGCTGCTATTGTGTTTTTCTTTTCTTCCTAGTATTTTTTTTACTATTTTTAAAATATATTTTTAGGTTGAATATTAATATTTACTGATTCTCTACTCACGTAGGAAAAAATTAAAAACGAAGATTTAAAGAATTAAAAAATTAAAAAATTAATTAACTTTCAGGCAATCACAAAAATTTTTGTATCAATAGTTTTTTTAGATTTTTTATATTAAAAAAATATTACCTTATTGAAAAACATCTGGCGAGCCTTTCAAAAAATATATTTGAATTTTTAAATTGTCTTATATTTTTTTTGTCCTTGCATTATTTGAAGCATATGAAACATTTCAAACACGTACATATTAAAGGGTTGCATTTGTATACTCGTTTGTATAGCCAAAACAAATATACCATGGTATGCACCATGTAATTGTAGTGTGAGCGACAGAACTAGTATAAGAGTTATTGTGTGTGCTTGCTTTTCCAAATTAAAATACAATTGAAAACAAATAACAATTGCTTATTGTATTGCTGCTGAGCAACTGTTCGATCTGTTTTTGCTCAAAAAATACATATTGTAATCAGCGTTGCCGCTTTGGTTACTTTTAACCAAAATTGGTTACTTTTTTTTCAATGTGTACTTGTGTACTTTTTTCCCATTTTGGTTACTTTTCTTCAACACAAAAATAACAATTTTTATATGGTATATAAATTTGAATATAACTAACTATTGAGATAAACTATCACGTGATTGAAAGGTAAATATTGTATCCCAAATAGAAATTGCTCAGATGTTCTAAATTGGAAATAAGAAGTTGAATTTTGGGACAAAGTTTCAAAACGTACAAATGAATTCAACAAACATTTTTTGGTGTCTTTATTAAATTTTGTTTTTAATGCCATTTTCACACACTTCGTGGTCTTCTGAAAGAATATTTTCCCAGCTAGGTTTAGTCAGAACTAAATGCAGGAATAAGATTGATTTCAATACCAACTCTATAATGCATATGTATGTATATTTTAATAGTTTATCTATTCAGTCATGTATTTGGATAACGAATATAACACTGTGTTTTTTTTAAGTCATGGAAATATAATCATATACGAACACTACTGCATGATAAAAGACAAAAAAAAAGACCGATGTCTTGCCCCAGGTCATGCACATTTTTGTTTGCCCCAAAGACTTGGGGCCTCGGTGTCATTTTTGCATTTTCTCCGGTTCATATCACTCGGAATTTTGAATTACTCTTTGAGGCAAAGTTGTAGCTCTTGTCATACAACAAAAATTGTGAACACATAAAATTAAAGAAACATCTTGAAGATCAAAATCGCAAAAAAAAATTGTAAAAAATTCGAGTTTTATACCTATTTGCCCTGTTCAGGTACATCGGTAGCAAGCGGTTCAAAATTCAAGGAAACTATCAACGATAAAAATGTGCCTAAGATCTCAATAAACAACTTTCTACAACATATGAATTTCCTAGAAATGATTCTTAACGCCTTTTGGGTAGCGCTTAGGCATCCACAAAAGTAAAAAATTTCAAAGCAAATGAAATTAAAAAAACGGTGTTAAGAATCGTTTCTAGGAAGTTAATATTTTCTAGAAAGTTGTTCATTGAGATCTTAGGTACATTTTGGTGGTTGATTGTTTCCTTGAATATTCAACGGTTTGCTACCTATGGACCTGAACAGGAGAAAAAATGTGAAAAAATCGAATTTTTTTAAATTTGCCACAGATACATATATTTCTTAACGGAAGTACAAATAAAACAGTACATATGTACATATATTAAATACATAGAGATTTTGGTTACTTTTTTTCGCCTTTGGTTACTTTTTTTTCCATATTTTGGTTACAAAAATATTTTGGTTGTGGCAACGTTGATTGTAATACAAATATATGAAAAAACCACTATTGAAACAAATACATGATGTGCAGATATATGTGCGGACGTTCGTTATGTTATTTTGTGGCGCAGCCAAAGTATAGAGAGAGAAAGAGACAATTTTGCTCTGAGAGTAATTACAAATGCATGTGTTTCATGTCCATGTATCATTTACTTACATATGTATGTGCAATTTTGCTTTCATTCATTCATTCATCAGCCAATTATATTTTTTCTCAACACATAATAAGGCACTTATGGTAAAAGCAGTTTTATGTATCTTATTTGTCTTAGAAAAAAAAAAAAATAAATGTGTTGTTTTCATTTGCTCATTGGCCAACCATACAATAATTGCTTAAAAAAATCAACATTTACAACTAGTAACAGAAAACGATAAATAACATACATATTTGTTGATACCAGAACCAAGAAAACACGCAAAACTAGTGCAAACAGATGTATCTGTGCAATGCTATAGTACATATCCAGTTTTTTGCTGTTGCAAAAAAAAAATGTTCATGTTATTAATCATGTTTATTAGACATCTCTGGGGGAATTTTGAAGTGAGTGCGTAGTCTATACGATATCCTTTTTTTTTTGTTTTATTAAAAATGACTGTCATACTAAAAGAATATAAATTGATTAACATTTTTAATAAAATAATACACCAACATGTGCAATATTATTTATTTTTAAAAAGTATATGCAAATAAAATTAATTTACACCATAAAATTTATTGCAAGAAACTTTTTCTATTTACTAATAAGAGAGAGAGATAGAGAGAGAGAGAGAGTGAAGAATGTGATATTGGAAAAAATTTCGCAGCATAAATCTATGAATTATTTTTGTCAAGTTTGCAATATTATTTGATTTCTTACGTCTGCTACTGACAACTAAGGAAACAATCATGCAACTAGTTACATAAAGAATTTCATAAAATAATTTCGGTCCATGAAAGTTTTTTATAACTAAAATTAGTTTGGACATCCTTTTTTGCAAGTGGCCAGATGTGCAAATTCAAGGTATCTTGGAGTTAGCCAAATAAACTCGTCAAACAGTGCATATTGTTATCTAATCTTGGAAAGACTCATTATTTTTTTGAAATCGCGATTTTCCGTACGTTATATGTTGTTCTTTCAAAAAAAAAAAAAAAAAAATCGGCAAAAAAACGAGTTGGGGTCTTTCTATATTAACGATATGCATGAGACTTACAAACAAACACGTCAATCACCATATTTGTATTTTGACTTCGTAGCACAATATAAAAATTTTTCGTCTGCAAACTTCTCCATCATAACATTTTGTTAATAACAAGAATCACTGAAAATGACTTTGTTTTTTTGTCAATCAGACTTGGAGACGATCATATGCACAGTCTTCAAATACAAAAAATTTTAAATTTTTTGCTTTTCATCAACCGACAGCGTGTACATAGACGAGAAAATACGACTGCTTGCCTACAACTATCTATGTGATTGATTAGCTTGTTTGATCGTTTGATAGACCCTTTAGTTATTATCCATAAAATTTACAAATATGTATCTTTCTTAAATATCTCTTTTATGCTTTCAATAACATGTTTTTAATTTGTTTTCTATTTTCAGTTTAACACGCATTTCAGTGCCAGCGATAAGGTAAGAGAAATTTAGTATAGCAAATAGATAATTTTCAATTTCGCTTTTCTTTGTCTGTTCAAAAAAATATAAAACAAATAAAAACTAATAAATAATAAAAATTTGTTTAGACCTGTATCGAACTATTTCAGTAGCTCCTTTTACACACAAAACTTAAATTAAAACCAATATAATTTAAATGAGTGATCTCAGTCTGAACGACTGCATTATAGATGATATGCTATATGATCCGCTACCCAGTCGGTTATCAGTTTTTCTATGCTCAGGAGACTAAGGGTAAATTTCATTTTTATATACAAGTTTGTAAATTGAAATGGAATACGAGAATTGTTAATGCTATTATGAGAAGTACCTAAGTAATAATGAAATAATGTATGTGTTAATACCAGACTCGTTTGCCTGGCTTAACTGATATGTAAATGGTGGGGTTTATCCAAGTGGTACACAAGGATAAGTAATTTAAAAAAGGTTGGTATTTTGGTGGTACACATGGATAAATCAAGTGGTGGAGTAATCAATTAGTTATTCAGCTAGTACACCAGGATAATCTAATTGACTGTGAGAAGTGTAGTGGGTGACGATTTAAGTTGCAATCTTAAACTTTATTGAATAACTTTAGTATTTATACAAAATGTCAAAAATAACTTAAAATTAATACAATAACAAAAAATAAAATTAATAAAAAAAAGCAATGTGAGTCCGATCACAGAGGAGATGTGTAAACATCTAGTAATTAAAAATTTTTTTTTAAGTTGGAAGTACTTATGCTTTTAGTATATTTTTTTAAATTAATTAATTAAAAGTATTAAAACTTTCAATATTGTAAATACATATGAATTTGTTGGTTTTTGTTTGTTTTATTTAACTTATTTGGTTAGTAAATGGGCACACTGCAGTATATGTATATGTACTGCATTCAAAATTGCAGTAAGCAGTACATTTACTGATTACTAAAAAAATTCAGTAAATTTTTACTGCTAATGAAATTTAATTTGCATTACCAGTAAAATCGTAGGGCCGTAATCATAATAAAATTGTAGCAAGTGGCAAAGTTTTTTTCATTTAAATTTTTAAACTTTTGTATGAAAAACATTAAGCCACTTGGTAGAATTTCGTTATGAATACAGGCATTGCTAATTACTGAAAATTCAATACACCTCATCAGATAATAAATCATTTAGGCACTTTATAAAAATTGTAGAAAAAAATTTTAGTAATCAGTAAAAATTTACTTGTTAAAATTTTTTTATTATTTTCACTTAAACTTTAGTGGCACTGCAGTGCTCATCTATGGTAAATGCCTTTACTTTTTCATTTTTAATTCCTGTTGTTCATTGTTTAGTTGTTGCTGTTCTTGTTGTTGTGTACGCATTGCAATTAAAATAAATTCAGTAAAGTGCGAGTTTGACTCGCGTACGAAGGGTTTCGTACATTCGGTTTTGAGCATTTTTTGATGTGGCTTTTTTCCTTTTTTTAAGTTTTTTTCAGTTTAAATAATTTTTTCAGTTTTGTCGCTATTTTCTCGTTTTGGGGTTTTTTTCATTTTCGAAATTTTTTTATTTTGGCGGTTTTTTTCATTTTGCTATTTTTTTCTGTTTATTGGGGTTTTTTTAGTTTTGGCGATTTTTTCTGTTTTTGGGTTTTTTTGCGATTTTTTCATTTCGACGATTTTTTTGTTTAAGGGTTTTTTTCATTTTGGTGATTTTTTCGCTTTTCGCGATTTATTTTAGTCCTAGAAATTTTTGTAATTTGGTCTTTTTTTTCGTTTTGGCGTTTTTTTTTTGTTTTTGGCGATTTTTTTAGATTTGGTGATTTTATAATTTTTAGATTTTTTAGTTTTACCGTTTTTGAAAATTTAAAGAGTTTTGTTCTTTCCAAGATACAGAAAGTTGTCAAAATTACAAAGTCAAAATTGCATTAACTGATGGAACACCCTTAAATTTAAATTTTATAAATTTAGTGTTACTTGTTGTAGTCTGTATAAAAATACACTAACTTTAAAAATTTCAAGTGTATATATCGCACATTGACTTCAATAGTGGCATAACTCAAAAAATGACTTTTTTGAGTTAATAATGCAGAAAGATGCTGCATTTTTTTATCTTGTGTAAAAATTTCATAAAGGGTGTCCCAACAAGATCGCAAGATTTAAATTTGGCGCCATTCGAAGTGTCATTGTTTGACATTTGAACAATTGTTATTGTTTGTTAGTAGAAGGTACGAGCTTAGTAAAAATGGAGCGCTACACGAATGAACAACGCATTCTCATTGTGAAATTGTTTTACCAAAAAGGGTGAAATTTTTGCGGCTACAGTTCGCAAATTTACGATCAATTTGGGGTCACAATAATGCTCCAAAAGAGTCAACTGTAAAGAGATTAATGGATAAATTTGCCGAAACTGGGTCTGTTAGTTATGTAAAGACAACAACGCGCCTTCGACCAGTTCGACCGAAAATGTCGCAGCTGTACGTGATGATGTCGCTCAAACGCAGGTCAAGCGCAAACTGTCAATAGTGTTCGGTATCGTGAAATGATAACCAGTTTTTTCGTGCCTAGAATTGAAGAAATGAATGTGGAGGGCATGTGGTTTCAACAAGACGGCGCCACATGTCATACAGCCAGATAAACAATTCAATTGCTACATCAGTCATTTCCCGGTCGTGTTATTTCGCGTTTTGGAGACCAGAATTGGCCGCATAGATCTTGCGATTTAACACAATTAGTCTTTTTTCTTTATAGTTTTTTGAAGTCGATGGCTTACGCGAATAAGCCGACGACGACTCAAGCATTAAAAGAGGAAATTGGACGCTGCATTAATGAAATATCGCAGCATTTATGCAAAACGGCCATTGAAAATTTCATTAAAAGATCGCATGTGTGCCAGCAAAGCCGCGGCGGCCATCTGCCCTATTTGTTGTTCCACACATAACCTCATTTTGTCTACTTTACGATATAATAAAGTTTTACGATTTTTTTTAAATATCTGTGTTTTATTTAAAATTTAAATCTTGCGTTCTTGTTGGGACACCCTTTTCAAATAGCTTGTACCATCACCTCCTGAAAGAATAATTATTTTTCATTTCTCCATTGAGTTGTATACAAATTGAAAACTTAAAACGCGTTTTCTGCAAAACAGTTTTTTTTTTTGTTGAGTTATGCCACTATTGAAGTAAATGTGCGATATGTACATACAACTGTATGTATATAACATGTGATTTTACCATTTTTCGTTGCTCGTTTTGCAACACCCTTTAATTTTTAACTCTCTCTTTCTCTCAACTTAACTGTATTTGTTGTTGTAGCGGCCAAATGTCTACACACTGTGTCCAAATTTCAGGTCCGTAGCTCTTACGGTTCTCAAGGAAATACCATGTGACAGATGGACGGACAGCGTAGCGAAAACAATAGGGTTCATTTTCACCTTTGGTGTACGGAACCCTAATAAAGCAATTATCAAGTTAAATAAAACAGAAAAAAACCAGCAAATTCCTATATATTTACAATAATTTAAATAAGTTTGTATTGCTTCTTTCAAACACTAATACACTCATATATAGCTCACACCGATTTGACAACGCGGTGTGCATCTCACTCAAAATTTGTGATTGTAAGCTTTTTACCCCCTAGCGTATAGAATCTATCTATCTATATATATTCAAAATTAAATTTATTCACAGCTCTGTGGATACTATTAAAATGCCTTTTTAAACCATTTTCCCTATTATTTTTCAATATTTCATAACATAAAAAGCATTGTATACTGCGAAAAGCATTTTTCATCACGAAATTTTTCTTAGCTTCCATAATTATATTATAAATTTTTTGTCTATAGAAATTTATTAAATTTGAACTTTAATTTCGTTCCGTGTGCTCAAAAAAACTAAACCAAAAACCAGAAAAAAAATAATACATGCATGCACAACTTATTTCGTCGCTTGCTCAGTGACGACTAAATGAAAGAGCATAAGCATGTATGTGATTTTCACCCCCCCACAATTGTGCTATGGCTTGCTGGTTACTGGTATAGATCAAGGCAAATTCATAACAGGTAAAGTTGAAAACACAGCTGATCTATTTTTTTTTGCCTAATTCAAGGCGAATTCATATAACTGTTGGCTCGTATGTCAAAAGTTGTTTATATATACAGACCTGCGCTGGACAATTTTTTCGGCGGCGCCAGCTTTTGGTAAAATTTTCGGCGGAAGCTGATAATCAAATAACATGAAATAAAAAATTTAAGATAAAAAAGAATTAAAAAATAAATAAAGCATATATTTACGTGCTGGTGGTTAAGCATTATCTATATATTTCATTGGTGCTTTGCCAAATCATCAGTATACTTCAACCACATATTTTGAAGAGTCACAAACCTCTTATCTTATGCACAGGCTTTCAAAAATTCCTGTGTCAAAAACTATTTGAGAATTCACAAATAATAATATTTTTGAAAATTACAAAAGAAGAACAAGCGTAGTAGGCTTAGAACTTTAACAAAACCCAGCATATAATTTATATTCAATATGAATATATTTTATTTTTCTACACCTTTATACAATTAAAAATCCATTGGATAGCAATAAAAGTATTTATAAGGCAAAATGAAAAATAAAGTATAAATTTAACATTTAAGAAATTTATTATTTGACATTGTCATTATAAGTTTATTTTCATTGAAATTTATTTGCTGGTAGACTTCAACCATATATATTGTTAAAGTTTCTAAGCCTACTACGCTTATTTTTCTTTTGTGATTTTCAAATATATTATTATTTGTGATTTCTCAAATAGTTTTTGAAAGTCTGTCCATAAGATAAGAGGTTTGTAACTGTTCAAAATACGACGGCTCAGCCGGTTGTGAGCTATAATGGCCTAGATCTCTGCTTGAGTAACTTCAGTCAGCTGCTTTTGACATACGAGCCTCCAAGGCAACAACAAAATACCATATTGTTTTTATTGTTTGTATTTTGTTGTAGTGTTAACTTTACCTGTCATGAATTTGCCTTGGTATAGATGTTTACACATCAATAAGAAGAAGATAATTTAACACGGCCAGAAATCGTTCATTATTTTCTTGCCAAATTCATTCTCATCGTAAGCTAAGCAAAACAGATATTCAATTTCACTACTCTCTGGCTGATAATTTGAAGTACACGTGGAAAATATTTTTTTTTTATTTATTTCATCAATTATGCTGACATGGTGGTTCTCATACCTGGCCTGACAAATGTGTGGGAAAGAATTTAAGTTCACTTGAGACTTGACAAAAATATGAAGAGAAAAAGTTAAACAAAAACGAAGTAAGCGTTTTGCTTAAAGTTTAATTCGACTAGAGATTCCTTTTATTTTGATACCGAAATAAAAAGAATCAAAAGAATTAAGAGTTACACTCTTTTACAGTGGTGTGTTCACATTATGATTTATTCAAGTAAATTCCTGATCATCTCTAGTAGCAATTCTAATATCGCCCAAGTATCTCTCACTCTCTTACTACAACGACTGCGTCAGAGTGAGAATTATTGTTGCAAGTAATTGACATGTACGGTATGTTCCTGATATCTGCTTTAGTTTAAAAAATATTAATATTAAAATATTAAAATATTAATATTAAAAAAAAGGGTTCCCAAGGAAGTCTTTAAGATCCTGAACCTATTGATTTTTACATAGGGTTGTCATTGCAAGAAACTGTCTTTTTTGATACCTATTCAGTGAATCAGAAGTCATTTTCGTGATGTTAAGTGAATCCTAATTTTTGTATTTTCTTTTTTAATAATAAGTGTAAATGAAATAATTTTTAATCAATTATATAGAGTTAGAAAAAATTCTCCACCAACCATGGAAAGGCCAAATATAAAAAATTTTGTTTAATTTAATATATTTTGTATAATTAAAAATTTAATTCATTTGCATAAAAAATCAAGAAATGACTTCTAAATTAATGTTGTTGATAATCGATTTCAGAAAAATAAAAAATATATACTTTGAAACTAGAGATAAATTATGCCCTAATTCTCTTGCCGATGGACGAAAAAAAGCCGCAGTTGTGATTCTTTTAAACAATTATTATTTGTTGTCTATGCTAGTAGGTTCGTGTATTTGCTTTATGATTTTGTTCCAAACATTAAATCCAACACATGTTTTTTTCATATATTTTTCAAACCATTATATAATATTTTAATTTAATTTTTATGTTTCAAAAACATGGCAATAATATTATTATTTTTCATTATCAAAGACAACAACCATTTTTGAAGAAAATTATTTAGAGAATTCAAACACAAGAACTCAAAAGTATTTTCAAACAAAAACATTCTAAATCTTCTTACTGAATCAGGGCATTAGTTACTCGAATAGCTTGAAGTTTTTCATTTGAATTTGGTTGGTAACAGAATTTTTATTTAACTCAAATGTTTTTAAGAAACACTTGAGGCTGACATGGAGCAGTAAAAATACATTAAAAATTAATGTATTATTGTTGCTAAGTGTACATAAACACGCACATACATATGTAGATGTATATTTATGTATGTACATCTCACAAAAAAGGCAATGAAAAACTTCTATTTTGCCGAATTCCTAAGCAACAAAAAGCTATTCCAAACGGTACCAAAAAAAAAAAAAATAATTTGAACTCTGTCATAGTCTTTTTTATATAATTATATATGTATATCTTGTGTCCTTAAGTTTTATTGTTTGGTGAAAGGTGGGCAAATTGACAATTTTGTTGGGTTTTCAATATTATTGTTCAATAATTGATATTGTGCAATAAAATTGCCTGTTTGTAAATTTTATTTGTATATAACTCTATAAATTGGATTAAATCCAATGCCGTTTGATTTAGGGCTAATAAATCAGTTAAAGTTTAAACGCTAGTTTAGTTGAACTAAACTTTATATGTGGTTTAAACTCAACAGGAGTAAATCAGTGAACCATACTTTATGTGTAGTTTAAAAAATTATATTGTGGCAGCACTAGAATAAATGCCAAAAAACAGCTGTTTTGCAGCAGGCTATCAGTTCTTTGCACAATCAAAAAGGCAAACAATTTAATAAAATTTAATCAAAAGTACCCAAATTGTACTGAGAAAGAAATTATATATATTCTTGGCAGTATAGAATAGCATAAAGGAACAATAGAGTGTAAGAAAACAAATCGAACAAGATCTGAAGAAAAAGTAGAAGCTAGGAAAAAAGTTGAGTGCTCTTTAAATGCAAAACATATGGTCTCTAAGTAATAAAATCATATGGCCTGTATTGGTAGCTTAAACGCCCAATTTTTTGCGTTTACAGATGGTTTAAATACTGCACTGATTTATAGGTTTGCTGGTTTAAACACATTTTAAACCAAAAACAAAGATTAACTTGCACTGATTTATTAGCCCTTAGTATATTTCGCAGCAAGAAATAATTTGTAATGTATTAACAATATTGTACAATAATTATTTCCAGATACAACACTAAGCTTTCACCTGTATTGCGTAGTATGTCGAGTCGAATATTCTTCTACGAGAGTTTTGTCTTAATTAGTTACAATATTCTCGTAGACTAATATTTGACTCAACATACGAACTATGCGAGATTACTTTTCTTTTTTTAAATCAGTTAATTAAAAATAATTGGATTTGTTAAGGATTTTGTATGCATCAATTATGTATTAAAATTAGTTTTTAAATTTCTTGGGTACCAAATTCACGGTCTATAGTTAACTAACGCCCGTGCTATAATTAATGATTTTACTTATCATTTTCATTGGTTAAACCACCTGGGTTAGTTAACTTAAGACTGTGACTTTGATCCTTAAACGCGCATGTGCGTAGATTTTTCTTACTTTTACATATATTGTAAGAATAATTGCACCATATATTTTCTTTCAAATATTGTGCAATTTCTTGAATAGTGTGAAGCAAAATTATAATAGTAATAACAATAAAGTACTCAATAATATTGCATAGTCTATGGGCATCTTTAAAAAAAAAATCATAGCGATTTCCAATATTAACTGTCTTTCTTGCATTCACATCAGACAACTTCCATTCAATCTCTTTTAAAAGTTCTTAATGTTTTACAAAACTCGCATGTTAAATTATTCAGAAGAATTTCCGTGTATGGTGTTCTAAAATTGTCTGATTTATACATTTTTGAATTCTAAAGTAACTTTCATTTCACTCTCCTGAGTAACTTGTTTCTTATGTCAGATATTAGGCGTATACAAATCGCATTGAATTCCTGAACAATTTTGATAGTATATATGGGCCAACTGAACATATTTTTCTGCCTTCTGTTTCTATTTTGCTTTGAGCTAATTACTATTATTTCTTTCTAAAATATAAAATATATTTAATTGCTAAAGCAACAATTAGTGTAATTTAATTAGTTTTATATACCAGAAAAAGTTTTAGTTTTCCAGATCTGGAGCTATGTTTTTTATTTTTTTAATTTTTTATACCAAACTATTTTTTTCAAAAACATAAAGTATATTTAATTTGTAAGCAAAAAGCAAAAATTTAATTTTCCAACCCTGGAATCATACTTTCAAATCTTTCTGATTTCTTGTGGTGTTCTCCTTTTTTTCTAATATAAAATATGTTAACTGAATAAGAAAAAAGGATATATAGAAATAATTTGATTTATTTAGTTACTTTAATATCGAAAAGAAAAAGTTCAAGTTTTCCAGCCCTGGAACTGTTGTTTTTATTTTTCCAATTTTCAATACTAAATTTTTTTTCCAAAAAAAATATTATTAATTTATAAAGAAAAAGAAAAGAACTAATTAGACCTAGTAACTTTTATACATCACAAAATGTATAAGTTTATCAGTGCTGGAATCATGCTTTTCGATTTTTTTGACATCTGACACTAATTTATTTCTTTTAACAATATAAGATATGTTTAATTTATAGAGATAAAGGAATAATTAGTTTTAGTAGGTTACTTTTATAATTTATAATACTGCAACATGAACTAAGTTTATTTAAATAAAATACAGTGCTAGCTAATGGCAAAATATGGCAAAAGAAAGTTTAAGCTTTCCAGCTCTGAAACCTTTTTTTTTTATTTTACTGATTTTAAATATGAATTTATTTCGCACAATTACGGAATCCGCTTTAGCGCAACACGCTTTACTGAAAAAAAAATCGGATTATTGAAAGTGATACAAAATCCCGCAATGATTTTAAGCGCAGCTGGTCTTATTCACTTTGCTTTAGCGAAACATCGCTTTACTGAAAATATCGTATTACTGAAAATCAAAAGCAAGCCCACAATTCCGTTTTGTATGAAACTTACTTCGTTTTAGTGAAAAAATAAACGATGACAAATTTTTTCATTAGAAATCGATTGCATAACTTAAGGCAGAAAAGATTGTGCATGTTTTGTCAGTTAAAAAATTAAATGGCAAAATGTATTTGTCCTTTTCGCTCTTACGTTCTTTATTGTATTTTTCTTTAATATTGTCAATGCAAGTGGCTAGACATTTACTGGGGCCTAATTCCTGCACTCGTGATCGGAATTGCATTCGAATAGAAATTAATTTCGATGGCTAGCAATTTTCGGATGATGTCACTCGTTACCAAGCGAATCGAGTTTTTGTTTCAGTGTTGGAAAAAGGCAAATATATTTATATATAAATTCATTTCACAACACTGAATAAATTGTAAGCAAAAACATATGTTTGTATATATGTGTGTGCAAAAACATATGTATGTACGTACATACACACGTATATGCAGAAAAAAGAAACGAATATACATAAATGTTATTTTCATTTTGATTTAATTAATAACTTAATAATAATAAATTAGTGTAAAGTTAGAGAATAGAGCACTAGCTACATTTTCGATTCTTTTATTGGTTGACCAGAAGCAGTTAATTTGTTATTTATATGCTCCCAGAGTTGGTTGATTTTTATTATATTTAATTTTTTAATTTGTATTTTTATTATATGTACATTTGTGCATTCATTCATTTATAAATAAATAAGTCAAATATTGAACATACATTTTCCTTTTCTCCGCTTTTTCTATGTTAAACATGATTTCGAATGCCTTTTTGCTTGCGAGTAAAAACACGAACAGTTGCATTCGAATGTATGCACGTTATCGAATGCTGTCATTAGAAATTTCGATATGTGTTATTCGAAACCGAATGCGAAAATCCCAAAAGTTAAAAAACTCGAACATTCCAGTAATAACTCGCTCGCAATCGAATGCGAGAATTAGGCCCCTGATTTTAAGCAGTACGCTTAACTGTAACAAATTTCAAATATCCGAACTACTCTCTAGAGAAAAATTCGGATACCTGAAAAAATTGGGTTTGGGTTGTTTTCAGAAAAGCGGAGTCGACTGTACACCAGTTTAAGACGAACGAAGTCTTTAGCTGTTCTTGGACCAATAATATCTAGGATATACTTTATGGGTCAGATATTAAATTTTATATATTGGTTCCCTTGACTACTTATAAGGAGCATAGGGCCTCAAATATTAAATATTAAATTTTGAAGGGTATAAAAATGTATAAAATACAACAAAATTGAGGGCGTCCTACATTTGAAAAGTAAATAAGCTGAATATAAAAAATATGTCGTTATATACACCAGACTCTCAGTCTTGTGCATCCAAATATTTTCATATTATATCAACTGCGTATTCATCGCACTCTTGTGTATTCATGGAGCATCTGGTATGAGCATTAGTGACAAAATATGAAAGTAAAGTTTAAGAAAATTAATTTTATCAGAAAATTTCACAACATCTACTTATTAAATTCATGTCTTTTTATTTTCCTGTAATAAAAAATAAATATTCAATAAACTTGTTATATCCTACGGCATTAAATAAGAAATGAAAATTTCCCGCAGCAATGCCAAAAAAATAAATAAATAAAAAGAACGCAAATAATGCAGAACATTAAAAGTAAGAAATATATAATACGTACATCTTATGAACTTTATTTCTCTATCATTATCGCTACTTTTAGCTTTCACTACCAGTTCAAACAACAATCGCCACTAATTTCGTTCATGGCCTTTTATACTTTTTGTCTTATTCAGCTTCGATTTTTCAATTTAGCTCGTGTTGAAGGCAATATAATATTTATTGCATTTCACTTCAGTGTGGTAAAATATATCCGCCTGTCTGTCCGTAATAGTGTACTGACAGTATAACTGGCCACTTTTACCGCCAAAACCAACTACACAGTGGCATATACTTTATAACGTTGTATACATGTACACTTGTACATGTATTTTAAGCATTCACCACATGCAAAGACTTGCTGCTGCTGATGGGAATAAAAAATATTATACATATTATTAAATTCACTAGTTTACTCTTTTTAAAAATTTTTATCTTTTATTTCTTATAGCAGCAGTTAGTTGTGAGTAAAAAAAGGGCATATTTTAAGCGACTGCAAAAAGATGCATACTTTTCGATTCGGTTGTATATTTTAAACGATCTCAAAATAAGGAGGAGGTTATCGATTCGTCTATGTTTTTTAGTGGGCGGGATATCTTTTCTCCATGATATCTTACTTATCCGACTACTGCAAGACTCAGTAAACACATTAGGCTCCCGTAACGACACAATCTCAAAATTGAGAATAGGGGCGGTGTCACGCCCATTAAAATTTATTATTATAATTCACTTCCTTCTATTTCACCCTTTTTTACGAAACTTGGCAGACAGCCTAAACTCTAAAAAAACACGATCTTGAATTCAAAAAAAAGGCTGACCACACCCATCAAATTTTTATTATTTTTCGCATGTTTCTATCTGACCGACTTTTTCGAAACTTGGCACACAAATTGAGCTTTGAAAATAAACACAATCTTGCATTCAAAAAGTGGGCGGGGCTACGCCCATTAAAATTTAATTTTACGGAACTCGGAACACAGCGTGAATTATGAAAAGTAATTAATCTCGTGTTAAAAAAGTCATTCCCATGAAAAACTATTATGAAATTATCTGTACTTCTGTTTATTCGATTCCCTCGAAACTTGGCAAAGAATTTCGTCTCTTAGAATGTCATAATTACGAACTTAAGAAAATGGGCGGGGTCAAGCCCATTAAAGATAAATACTTTATTTCACGTGCTCTTATCTGACCGATTTTACAAGACTTGCCACACACCTTGACCTCTGAAAGTGACCTTGATATTAAATTAAGACACAAATATGTGCTGAATTGGGCGTGACCAGCCCCTAAAAATATAAAATTTCTACTAAAAATTTTAAAATACAACTGAAAAAATAAGATTACACTGACTACAAAAATAAGCACTAAAAAGTTAAAAATAATTTAGATTCAGTCAAATAAAACATTTCAGTATGTATGTATGCATGTATAGTGCTATTCAAAGTCGGTTGGAATTCACAATTTTGTGCTAAAATTTTGCTCATCCTTTCATTTAATTTATATTTTTGTCCTTGCAATTTATAAACTGGAAAACTGCATACGTATGCAAGTTGACTGTATTGTGAAAGAAGTTAAAATTTGTAATTATAAAATTTTTTTATTATATATAGGATTTTCTTTTTGTTTTTATTAATTTTGTCATTTCAAAAAGGACTTTTTTATATAAATATACAGAGTATGTGAATATGAAGAGGTAATGAAATCACTAGCATAATTTTAATCGAGAACATTGATTAAGAAGCGTAACGTAAATAAAATCTTTATTTTTGTTCAATATTGCAATATGCTGGTTTTATAAGTAAGCAAAAGTAAAAGAAATTATATTTTTCTTTAGTCTTTAAAATATTATTTAAAGAGGATATAGGGAATTGGAGTAAACATTATGTGGCTTCATGTTTAAGTGTCAGCGCTTCTATATAATATTATATAAAAATTAATGCGATGTCCGTCTGTCTCTAGATGAAATCGGTTTTCCATAGCTCCCAGAAAAGCTAAAGACTTCTTTTGTCTTAGTCTGGCGCATCAGAAATTATCTGAAACAGAAAATACGGTATCAGAGCTGGAAAACTTAAATTTTATTTAATAACATAATTTTGTTTTATATATATTGTTAAACAAACACATTTTATCTGTGAGTAATAATAAAATTGGTATAAGAAATAAAACGAAAATAAAATAAAAAAAGATTCCAGGGTTGGAAAATTTATTATTTTTACATAAAAATTAAACATATTTTGTATATTTAAAATAAAAATATTGGTACAACTAAACACAAAAAAAGTAAAACGATGATTCCAGAGCTGGAAAACTTAAACTTTATTTTATATAAAAGTAACTAGGTTAAGTAAATTTTATCTTTTTCTTTTTTAAATTAAATATATTTTATCTATTAGAAATAACGAGTCTTTTATTAAAATTTTCAAAAATATAAAATAATTTCAGAGCTGGAAACTTCAAAACTTTTCTTTTTGGTATAACTTGTACATAAAACTAATTTTTTTCTTTGTTAAGTAAACATATTTTATATTTTATAACGAAATAAAATATTATGTATTAAAATCATACGTACATACATATATATGTATATTAGTTTTGTGAAAAAAATTCATCATGTATTTCTGGCTCTAGTGACCTACGGTATTTTTCGACAACGGAATTTGGTTCCCAGATTCTATTTCCTAGAAGAATCCTATTACTCGTATTGCACCTCCATATTTTCTGGTATTTAATAAAAATTAATACTACAAAACTGTTAAGTGTTTCAATTCAATTACTCCTGCCAATATTGCACGTTCTATTTTGTTCAGCAAAAAGGATCAGTTTCAGAGAAATGTAATATGTTTTTTAATTAATTTTGTAAATATGGCTAATTTTATGTTATTTTATGTTAAAAATCGTTGCAAGCTGTCACATTATGACCATCGACTTGATACATAATTGTGCTCAGAGCATAATTTTTATCAAAAAAAAAAAAAAAAAAAAATAAAATAAAAAATTAAATATCCCAACCCTGGAATTTGAATTTAGATTTTACTGATTTTAATACTAATTAATTTCGTTACAACATATAAAATATGTTTAATTGACAAAGAAAAAAAAATTGTTTTATGTAGTTATTGCAAAAAAAATGTTAAAATTTTCCAGCTCTGGAGCTGTTTTATATTTTTAAAATTTTTTATACCAAAATCTTTCCTTCTTAAAGATAAAATATATTTAATTTATTTAAAAAAAAGAAAAAAATTATTTGTCCTAGTTAGTTTTATATACAAAAAGTTCGAATTTTCCAACCCTGGAATCATCATTTTATTTTTTTGTGTTCTGCTATACCAATATAATTATTTTAAAGGTATAAAATATATTTAATTTATAGAAAAAAATAGCAAAAAATAAATAAATTTTCCAACCCTGGAATGGTTTTTTATTTTTATTTATTTTTATTTATAATACCTATTTAATTTTTACTGAAATATGAAATATATTTATTTAACAAAAAATAAAAAATAAACTAACAAAAATTAATTTTAGCGACATATTTACTTTTAAATGGCAAAATAAAGTTTAAATTTTCCAGCTCTGAAACCATAATTTCGATTTTGCTGATTTTCAATACCAATATATTTCAGACAATTTCCGATACACAACTTTAAGACCGAAGTCTCTACTTTTTCTAGGAGCTTCAGAAAACCGATTTCAGCTACAGACAGACTAACGGACGGACAGACGGACATGGCTTAAATGTCTTTCCTATCCATTTCGGTCAAGGATATAATAATGAATTTTTAAAGCTTAACTGTTCATAAAAGTCGTGTTTGTGCATGGAGGCATACAAATATATCTATTTACCCTTAATATATACATATATATTAGTGTCCTGCATAAGACATCTTATAAGAACTTTCAAGACATGAGGGATTTTTCAAATGCTTTACTACAGCGAAATCTTATAAAACAAACGTTAACAACACTGTTTGCAAGAAATTTGTTTGAGTATTGTAGGTATAAGAGTAAAGCAGAAAACACTTCGTGGCGGAAGAATTTGTGATACTTGCTTCTTTCTACGCATGAGCGCGTGTACAAACGTCATGCATGTATGTGTGTATGATCTTTTATTTTTCTGCGCACATGCAAAGGCACACACATGCATTAACATTAGTTGTATGCGATTAACCACATAATATATACCATGCAGAAAGTGCGAATAGTGAAATTGTGGTGATTTACTATTGACATTGTCAGTAGCACTACTGACTAGGTGTACCCCAGCCAATGATATCATCTATTGACATTTAACATTAGCTTGTCATTGAAAATCCACCACTAGACTATAGCACTACTAACTTAGTAGTTCTTTCGGGACCACATGGAGACATTGGCACCAAAGATTTACTAGTAAATTTTAGGGGCTCTAGTCTACAATATCGATATATCCAATCTCGTTGTCAATAGTAAACTTATAGTGTTTTTCTAGTGACATTGTCAATAGTGCTACTGACTAGGTGTACCCCAGCCAATGCAAATGCCTATTGAGAAATAACATAGGGTTGTTATTCAAAATCTATCAGTAGACTTTAGCACTGTTGAGAAGGTAGTTCTTTTACGACCATATGGAGATATTTGAACCGAAGGTTCACTCACAAATTTTAGTGACCCTCGTCTACATATGTGACAGCGCATAGAGAAAGGTACCTAAGGGTAAAAAAAGCAATTTTCACTTTTTTTTTTTTGATGTGGACAACATCTTAGCATCGAATGATACCGATCCCATGCCCCAAAAGTATTCCCTCCCAGAGATATGCGCCTTTTATGATGTGATGGTACACCAAAGATACACGTATTTAAATCTTTAAAATGGCTCTCCTGAACAAAACCGGTTTTTACCCTTTCTATTTTGCGCGTCACATATATTTATTTAATATTATTGCACAACATAATAAAAAAGAAAAACAAACTATTGACGCGTTCATTGACAATATCACCAGAAATACACTAGAACTGTCGTCTCTAACGTATCTCTACTCGCGCGTAAAAGGAAAGTTGTCGACATTTTAACTGGTGCAATTGTCGCTGGAGAAAGAGTATTGACATAGAGACATATGGGTCTAGGTTGACTACAGGGTAGCTTACCATCTACATATTACACACGCACTCAAACGTACAATATGAAAAATAACAAGCATACACTAATCAACAGAACTTCTTTTAAGTGTTTGTTACAAACTAGCTGTCTTGCGACATCGCTTGTTAACACTGATATACACGTACATCAATACATCCATCGTGCTTCGCTTATAGTAAGACAGCATTTATTATTGGTTTAGTATAATACATGCCAAGTGAATACATTTAAAAACATGACGTATTTACATTTCAAGACTGTTTACGCAGGTCTCTAATATATATTAAATAATGTGTTGAAAAAATGTTTACTTTTAAAAATGATTCTGCCCCTTCAAATACCCTTCTGTTATTCTTTCAGCAAAACTATCTATTTACACACATGCATACATACATACAAGTACACTAGTGATTGTGATAAAAGCAATCGTAATCGAAATTAAAACATTCACAGGAAACCCAAAAAAAAGTTTATACGTTTATAAATATTCAGATATACTGATGCTTTAGTGTGTAATTTTTCAATAAAGAAACATTTTTTTTTTTTTTCGTTAAAGCAACCGACAACAAATATTCAATTCGTGTAACTTATTCTCGCTAAAAAAAATAAAAGGATTGAAAACATAAGCTAAGCAACTTGTAATTGAAAAACAGAAATACGAGTATGTATGTCTGTTAAATGGAAATGCTAAAAAAAAATTCTGAATGCTTTTTTTTAGAAAAGGGATGCAAATAATTTTCTTGTTTCCACATCGCCAAAATTAAAGGCAAAATATTTGTTTGCTTGTTTATAAAAAAAAAAGATACATTGTGAATTTATTGTGCTGAAATGTGTTAACATTTAGATATTTTTTTTTTTGAAGGTTACCACCGAGTTTGGAAAAAGGGCAAACAATTGTTATATTGTTACGTTTTTACCTTTTAAAAATCTGTGGCAATAAGGAAAAAGGTGCTTAAGTCATATTTTACTGTTTTTCAGGAGAGTGCTTTTAAGCTTTTATTCTTTACAAATTAAATTGCAAAATTATCTGTTTAGCTTTAGTTTTTTAAACAAATTTCATTCTACACTCTATAAGTAATACATTTAAGTTTAAATATACCAAAGTATAACCTCAATTAAGCTATTATCCCAAATGGGATTAGAAGTCTAAGAGAGATAAGTCGTAGCTCCTAGTGCTATAACTTTTCTGAAAAATCACACAAATTAATTGAGATTTTGACCAGGGTTGCTTTCGAATATTCAAATTACGGAGGCACCATTAACTCAAAATTAGCTTATCTCGACTTAAGCACTTTTTTCTTTTTACCACAGATATGTTAAATTTGTGGCTTGGAATATATAGTTGTAAATAAATAAAAATATACCAGTATACAATTTTTATCCAATCAGAAAACTTTATTTAATCAACACTGATATTTACAAAAAATATTAAGGCCTTACTTATAAAGCTTTAATAAGAAAAATTTTGTGCGAAAATTTGTTTTAAAACTCGTTTATAAATCCTTAAAGAATATTTTAACTTTAAGCGGCGACAATGTTAAATTATTAAGCACTAGAATAACACGATGTTAACTTTGATGTTTGGTTTTAACAAGACTGCCCTCTTAGTTGATGCATCGCTCTTTTCCAGAAATATGTTGGGAATATCCAGAAAGTCTGAGCATATTCAACACTCTGTTAATTTTTTGCTTTTAATCACGACATTAGTTCCTGTTACAATTCGTTCTGTGGGCTTGAGTGTCTGTAAGTTGGGCACCACATATAAGCAGTATACGCTGGTAGGCCAACTTGTCGCAAAGGACACTGTCATCAGCAGCTACTTAGGGAAATTTCGAAATATTTCATGAATGCTATTTTCTGATTCTTTTAAGATAATCTACAGAAACCATGCTTCAAGACTGGTTAAAAAGAAGAAATACTCTCAACTGGTCATGCATCAAACTGGTTTATGAATATTGTTCGCAAACAAGTCTTTCAATTTAAAATTGTGTATAGTTTCATTAATGAAAAATAATATAGAAATTTTCAGCTCTTCAGGGACGAAGGAAAGATGAGCGGAAGAGTCCCTCTTGTTGTCATGTTTTTTTTTTAATAGGACCAGCAACCAGGGGTTAACCCCTAATCATACGATGCATTGAGCTAGAACTAGAAAAATATGTTATGGGGGAGAGGAATAGAGTTAGTAGTGTCTGTGTACATTCGATTAAAACTTTTTCACGCTGAAAGTGACAGGAGAGACTTTCTCACTGGTCTGTTTGAGCTCCCGCCAACAGTTTCATTAACATTGTCATTCAAGATGTGTGTAGTACCTGGCCAAACGGGATGTTAATGTTGTATGTGCCAGCGCGTCTGCATTGGCTTATGTATTTGTGTGGTTGTACATTTCGTAATAAGCAATAAAAGTTGTTCCTATGTTTTGAATGTTTGCTTCAATATCGTCTTGCATGTTTGTATGCTTGCTTATTATGTTATTTAGCTAATAAAATCTGGACCTGTCTTATTACTAGGTCCAAGGAACAATTGCGAACACTATAACAGTTTATCCAGTGAAATAAAAATGCCTCTAGTCTGATATATCTTTATATGATTAATGAATTTTAGTGGTTTCATATTGCAAAAATGACAATCTCCTGAGGACAAGAGAGATAGAGATGTAGTCCTTGCTAGACATTTATCATTGAAAACCATTTGGTTACATAGATGTCGTAATACTAGTAGCGCGAAAATGCCCATGCGCTATTAGTGTAACTGTCATGTTTGGTGAATCATAATACAGTTTTTCAAATAGATCTAACGGCTATAAAGGAAATTAACAACAAACTACCTACCTTCGTATTATTGCGGATATTACGGATAGTAGAAAAGTTATTGAAGCTTTCAGAAATCATAAAGTTCAATCTTGGAGAGTCCTTCAGTTTAAAAATTAGGTAAACTTGTACAGGTAGTGTAGAGAAATCTAGATTATATAGATTTAGGACATCAAGATATCTCTTGAAACGAAGAGGCAGATAAGCTTAAAAAGATGGGATCACTGCTGAATAACATTGTACTTGAAAAAGCCAAACCTTTTTAAGAATTTAAAAATTAATGAAAACAATGGGGCTATAGAACAACACACCAGAGATTGGAAGAGTGACCAACATTACATGGGAAACCATAGCAGTGAAAAGGCGATAGAGATTCTAAGTTTAAGAAGGCCAACACTACGGAGCTTGGCTAGCAGAATAACAGGACATACAGAGTTAAGAAGTCACAACATGTAGAGCGTGCCAAGAGGTCGGTGATGAAACTCTTGAGCACTACTTGTGTCCCTGTCTAGCATTCAGTTAAATTAGAAAGCAGACATGCAACATCAAAGGTTCAGACTGACAAAACCTGAGAAAGTATATTGAGGAGACTGGGTACCTAATCTGATTAGATTTAATAAGTTTTCATGGTTTTTATTGTATATTTCCCCCAATTAAAATATACCAAGAATGCACAACAAGCTATAATAGCATAGATGTAGGCTGAAATGGATTGGGTCAATTAGTACTGCCTCTCTTTCAACATAACGTAACCTAACCTAATCCAACTTAAGGTTAGGTTACCTAACTTTCATGCAAACTGTCTTCCTGGACGAGTAAGAGAAGGCTGAAAGACAGCCGCAGAGAACATGGAGCCAGTTTGTTTTATTATAAGTTATAAAATATTTTTAAATATGGAGCTTTGTGGCTGGATAATGAGACTCAATACCTGGATACTTACCTTGATGGTAAGCTGTCATGACAGCTTATTATAGAAGTAGAAATTATACAGGAAAAACCTCGAAAGTGTAACAGCGAGTGCTAAACTGGATGTTTACTACAGTAGTTAGATGTTTCTCAATTATAGCTACGTTGTGAACTGGAGAAAAGGAAGGAAAGGAAATACTTGGCCGGCATCCATAAGTTTGGGATCTCGCGAGGTCTAGAACTTCATTCCCTATTTTTTGTATATCGAGGACTTTGTAATGGGGATGGTGGCAATGAATTTTCTTAGGTATTTATAGTCGGGCTTCGTGAAGGCCAAAGAGAATTACAAAAATCTTATATAATCTTGTTGATTGGTTCTTTGGCTGTGGTTGATTGTCTTACTTCCACTGAACCTTGCTTAATGGACTTCAAGATCGCTGAAATTGACCTTTGTAAGATATTAAAAAATGCTTAATATGTACCCTTGTATTTTATCGGATAGTCTCTGTGAGGATTGCGAAGCTTTGACTGCCAATTGAAACATATTTAGCAATATTACATACAAATCAAAAAATTTTATCGTCATTGGAGTAGACATCTTCAAAAGAGTGCAACTGCAATTCCACTTGTTAAGGGAATTTGCAGGTGTTTCCTCTTTTAGGAAAGGGATATTGATAGAGAAGACAGGTGGTGAAGGAAGATATAGAGAAAAGCTTCATTGTTTTATAACAATGATTTTTGCACAATTTTAATAATGCAGTGTTGCAGCGCCTCTGGTGTCAATGAGGCGTATTAGTATTTCAAATTTATGTATAGTAGATATTTTTTGGTTATTTTATTTCGCCGATGATTCTGCTACACAATACCGACCAAGGAGGGTGCTCTTTTATAACATTAGGATTAGTATCAGCTGAAGGAGGCGTAGTTCAGTGACCAATGTCTATGCCTTCGTCACTTAAACTTTCCTACAACAACTGATACAACTTCACACTAATGCACATCAGAAAAATGGGTGATGTTGTTATTTTAAAGAACCGGGATCCAACCCAGGACCTTCGGGTTTGTCAACGCTACCCTTGTGGGGAAAATTAGTGGAAGCAGTAAGAGATGGTGATGTACTTTGGGCATCTCACATCAAAATGTTATAACAGGCATTTCCATAATACCTCCCACTGGTTACGGATTCTCAATACAATAGAATGACATAAGAAAACTAAACCATAATTTACCAAATAAATTTATACAATTATCAAGCTCTCTGCCTTCCTTAGACTATCTGTAATTATATTACACATCAAAGTGATTACAAATAATAAAGGAATTTTCCGATATGACAGTTTCATCACATTTATTTTAATTTCATTAAATGTAGAAGTATTTTTAGTAAAATAATATTTATTTCCATAACAACTATTACAAACTACTGAACTTTAGATCACACTCAGTATTTAATGTAATTGACAGCTTTAAATAAAAACGTTGTAATCTTTACTCTTCATTTACATGTTCAACACATATTAAGTTGCATTTTTTTATACAAACAAGCAAATTGTATTTCATATCATATCATATCAGACATGTGTATGTGTAAATCAGTCTTTTTGTTTATATAATTTTAAGTGGAATTTATAATTAAAAAAGTTTTATAAACCTGTTTCTGATTCCCAAATGAGCGTATGTATTTATACACCAGCTATTTGCAATGAATAAGTTTTTTTTTTGTTTGCAAATAAAAACCAACTTTTGTCATTATTACTTGATGACAGAAAACTTTTAATTGCACATTTGAATTTGTCAGAATTTTCTCTAGAAAAACGTTTGTTATAGTAAATAAAAAAAAATAAAACAATAAATAAAAAGAAGAGAGGTGTCTTAAGGTAATGCTTAGTTATATAAAACAAATTTAATGTGTTAAATAACAATTTAAGAAATTTATTATTCGACATATTGTCAGAAGTTTATTTTAATTTGAAATTTATTTGCTGGTGGTTCAGCGTTGTCTATATATTTCATTGTTGCTGAAACAAATTATCAGTAGACTTCAACCACACATTTTGAGTAGTCACAAACCTCTTATCTTATGCACAGATTTTCAAGAACTATTTGAGAATTCATAAATAATATTTTTGAAAATCACAAGAAAAATAAGCGTAGTAGGCTTAGAGACTAACACAAAAAAGCCAGCAAATAATTTATATTCGATTTGAATCTATTTTATTTTTCTACACCTTTATATGTACAATTAGAAATCCATTGGATAACAATAAAAGTAATTATAAGGCAAAATGAAAAATAAAATCTAAATTTAACATTTAAGAAATTTATTATTCGACATATTGTCAGAAGTTTAATAAATAAATAAATAATTAAAATAAAGTATAGACAACGCTGAACCACCAGCAAATAAATTTCAAGTTAAATAACAATGGAATAAAATTATTTTATATGATGATGTCAAACTCTCTGCAAATATTTGAAAACGTTCGCATATATTTACTGTTATTTTACTTTCTAGCGGCGTACGATTAAGTTAATGTATTGTTTGTAGCCGATGGCGACTGTTAGCCGGCTTACAGGCGATCAGCTGTGTTCTGTGGTATGTGTTCATGTGCAAAAGCAAAGCAAAAACAAATTGAGCAATCGTTCTCATTGTTTTTGTGTTCTTTTTGATTCACTCACTTCAAAGAACGAACAAAAAACAAAATCAAACAATTTATTTCGTTTATTTTCGTAATCTGCTTTTAATTACAAAGAAATCAAAACAGAAATAAATTTATAACTGTAATTGTGTCGATTATTTTTGTTACGATAATCAAGTCCTTACTTCTGTATCGCGCAATAAATAGCAAAGCTATAATTATTTATATACATGCGCTTATAAGCATTATAGAGTGACAAAAGCTTAAACCATAATAAAACAAAGAAAAAATATATTTTTAATATCAATGAAACGGGCTTAACTGGAAAGAAAATTTTATGAAATTAATGTTTAAATATGATTGATATGTGGCTGGCGCTTAGAAGGAGCAATCTGGAATACCGATTTTCAACAACTTATGGACCAATGACTCCGTCAGCCCATAAAGCGCACCAAACAGTAATTATCTGTGCATGTAATGCTGTTTCGACAAAACTTTGTGGATTCTTCTTACTCCAAATGCGAAAATTCTTTTTCATTCAACACGAAATGGGCTTCATCGGAAAATAAAATTTTGAATGGAAATTCTAAATCCACAATTGACGAATAGAACAATTATTTTATTTAAAAATTTCAACAATTTGCACGCGTTGCTCTGGTGTAATTTCAATGCAAAATTAACAATAAATTCAGTAAAGTGCGACTCTGACACGCGCACGAAGGGTTCCGTACGAACACTAGATATGTAATTTAACACAAACTTCAGCCTATATAATATATAGTGTTGGCATTTTTTTTTTTTGGTTTTTGGCGTTTTTTTACTTTGGCGATTTTTTTCATTTTGGCGATTTGTTTCAGTTTGTTTTTTGTTTTCATTTGGACGATTTTTTTAGTTTTGGCCCCTTTTTCGCGTTTTGGGGATTTTTTCGGTTTTTGGCGATTTTTTCAATTTGGCGATTTTTTTTTTCATTTTGGCAATTATTTCTTCATATAAACAATTAATTTGGTTTTGGCGCCTTTTTCGCGTTTTGGCGATTTTTTTTGTAGTTTTGGCGTTTTTTTTTTGAGTTTTGGCGTTTTTTTTATTTTGGCGATTTATTTAAGTGTTCGATTTTTTTTTTTAATTTTGGCGATTTTTTTTTTAATTTTTGACGATTTTTTTTGGTTTGGCGATTTTATAATTTTCGGATTTTTTAGTTTTACCGTTTTGACTTTTTCAAGAGTTCTGCTCTTACGGTTTCCAAGATAAAACAAGTTGTCAAAATCACAAAGTCAAAATTGCATTAACTGATGGAACACCCTTTAATTTAAATTTTTTAAATTTAGTATTAATTGTTGTAGTCTGTATAAAAATACACTAACTTTACAAATTTCAAGTGTATATAGTTTAGTACATACAATTGTATGTATATTACATGGGATTTTAACATTTTTTGTTGCTCGTTTTGGAACACCCTTTAATTTTTAATTCTCATGTATTTGTTGTACATACTCTGTCCAAATTTCAGGTCCGTAGCTCTAACGGTTTCTGAGAAAATATCGTGTGACGGATAGACGGACAGCGTAACGAAAACAATAGGGCCGGGTTTCCACCTGTGTGCCATGTGCCACACAAACGGAAAAAAGCGTAACCACTAATTACTAATGAAAGACAGTTTGATTCAGACATGTATTTATTAAGTTAAACAGTTTCATACATAACTAATAGACAATTTTATAGAATCCAACATGATTGGCAACTGTTTAAATCAATAAATATATGTCTGAATCCAAACAGTTTTTCACATGTAATTAGTTGGTTACGCTTTTTTGGGCAAATGACACGCAAGAAATGCCAGATGTAAACTAAGCCTAGGGTTCCTTTTCACCTTTGGTGTACGGAACCCTAAAAAACAACTATCAGCTGTTAAATGAGTGCTCACATAAAAACCACGCTATGCCTGTTTAATTAAACTATTTTCGACCTTTTTTAAGAAAACAGCCGTTCGAACCAAACTAATGGGCAACACTGCATTTGATTATAGGTGACTCGCCATAACACCATAACTCTCACCATAAAAATCAATTGAATTTTGGTTTCTATGGTGAGAGTTATGGCTATGGCATTATGGCTATGTCACGTTTGATTTAAGTTTTATCGTGGGTGGCGTATTTCAAATACGACTTCGACTGTTTGGTAATAGATCAAAGAAAAACTTTTGAAGTCTTCTTTAATATATTAACAAAAAGTCGTACACTCAGGGAAAATCTGCAACTAAAAAATAAGAACGCGTCAAATTAATTCAATAATTTTCCATATAATAGAAAATGTATGTTGTGAGATACTTAAGCTGGATTCACCCATTGTTTCCGAACAAAATTTATGTCCAGACAAAAAATTTTTTCCTGAGAGTTTTCTGCAGCACGATTCATCCATTTCGAACATTTTGTCTGGAAAATCAAAGCTTATGAAATACATAAGTGTGTAAACGATGCGTATTAATTTTACAAGTTGCAGCACATCGGCAAATGATTACAATTCCCTGTGTCTTTTTAATTGTTCAATGCAATTCTTTCGTTCAACTCCGTATGTATATGTTTTATTTTACAATTTTGCTTTATTTCTATTGTAATTAATACAAGTATATTCTGTGTTTTTATTATTCATATAATATGATGTGGCAGCTCAGTTCAACTTTGGCTGAAAAATTAAAATACTTGGCAGCTCAGTTCGATTTTGTCCGGACAAGATATACAATTAAACCAATTCAAACTGAGAATTGTTCGTAAAAAATATTTTCTCTCTTTCAAGAAGAGAGAAGTCAAACTACATATAACAAAAATTTTTGTACGGACCAACATTTTGTTCGGAAACAATGGGTGAATCCAGCTTTAAAAATAAATAAAATTAAAAAATTAATACTGTAAATTAATATATGTATTTCCATATTGAAATAAAAAATTTCAACATCACTAGACTTTATTTAATGTTTTTTAACCCCCGACTAAAAAAAGGGGTGTTATAAGTTTGTAGTGTGTGTCTGTGTGTCTGTGTATCTATGTATCTGTGTATCTGTGTGTCTGTCTGTGTTTACGTACAGGCTAAACGGCTGGACTGATTTTCATTTAGTTTCTTCTGTTTGAAAGATGACTTGATCGAGAGGGTTCTTAGCTATGGGTGAAGAAAATCGGTCCAGCCGCTTAAAAGATATAACATCTTTTCTGAAAAAAGTCGGGGGTTTTTATAATTTTTAATTTTTGTTATTATTAATTCAATATAGTTTTTATTGATTTTAAGCTGTTTTTTCTCTGGGTGTAGTCATATTTGAAATACGCCAACCACGATAAGGCAGAATATATATAAATCGCCTCTGATACCACCTCATTAAATAATTTCGCATGCATTTCATGTTTCAGTATATGTTGCCATGCTCAAAAAGCTCTAAGAACTTTTACACTAAAAAAAATACTAAGAAAAATCAACAGAAAACGTTGGTCTAAGTTTTACCATAGTAAAAACTAATTTTAATGCAAAATGTACAAATCAAAAAGTATTCGACTCAGCCGGTTTTTAAATTGTAAAAAACCGGACTATTCGACATTCGAAAAATCAACATTTTGAAAAAACAGACAACCGTATTGGAAAAAACCGGGTTTTAAAACCGGTTGTAAAACCGAGTCGATCACCCTAGTATTTATACAAATACTCAATACGTATGTCGGTGAAGGGTATATAAAATTCGGCACAGCCGAATGTAGTACCTTTACTTATTTAAAATGTACTTTCTTGTACAGTTTAGCAAATGCTGTTACATATACTTCACTTATAGATATTATAATTATTTTCCCCTTTGCTGCTAAAGTTAAATGTATTTTGTTTTTCTCGTGCTTGCATTTTTTTTTTATAAAATGCTAAAGCTATTTTTACACCCTTTACCAAAAAATGGTAAAAAGGTATAGAGGTTTGTCATTCCGTTTGTAATTTCTATAATATTAATAAACGAGCCATAAAGTATATATATTCTGGATCCTTATGCATAGGGAAGACGAATAAACGATGTCGAGCAGACGGTTTCAGAGCTGGGAGACTTAAACTTCATTTTGCCATACAAAATAACTACCGAAAACTAGTTTTTAATAATTTTTTATTAAATAAACAAATTTTATACTTTAGTATGAATAAAATTGGTATTTATAACTAAAAAAAATTAACGTTTCCAGGGTTGGAAAACCTTAACTTTTTTTGTTATACAAAAGTAACTTACTAAAACAAATTTTTCCTTTTTTTTCCTATAAACTAAACATATGTAATATTTTTAAAAGAAGGAACTTAATGTAAGAAATCAGAAAAACAAAAAAGATGATTCCAGGGTTGGAAAACCTACGATTTTTGTAATATATACAATTAACTACCGTAAACTAATTTTTTAATTATTTTTATTAAATAAACTTATTTTATACTTCACCACGAATAAAATTGGTATTTCGAATAAAAAATTAAACTGTAAAAATTAATAAGGTGTTTCCAGGGTTGGAAAACTTTAGCTTTTTTTCTTATATAAAAGTAACTTACTAAAACAAATTTTTCCTTTTTTTTTATAAATTAAACATATCTAATAAGAAATCAGAAAAACAAAAAGGATGATTCCAGGGTTGGAAAACCTACGATTTTTGTGATACATAAAATTAACTACCGTAAACTAATTTTTTATTTATTTTTATTAAATAAACTTATTTTATACTTTACCACAAATCAAATTGGTACATATTTCAAATAAAAAATTTTCAAATTAAAAAATTTAAAAAGACGTTTGCAGGGTTGGAAAACTTTAACTTTTTTTCTTATATAAAAGTAACTTACTAAAACAAATTTTTCCTTTTCTTTATAAATTAAACATATTTTATATTCTTAAAAGAAAAAGATTAATGTAAGAAATCAGAAAAATCAAAAAGGATGATTCCAGGGTTGGGAAACTGAAACTTTTTGTGATATACAAAATTAACTACTGAAAATTAGTTTTTATTTTTTTTATTAAATAAACTTATTTTATACTTTAGTACGAATAAAATTGGTATTTCAACTTAAAAATTAAGCTTCTAAAATTAAAAAGATGTTTCCAGGGTTGGAAAACTTTAACTATTTTTATAAAAAAGTAGCTTACTAAAGCAAATTTTTACTTTTTCTATATAAATTAAAGATATCTTATATTTCAAAAGAAAGAGATTGGTGTAAGAAATCAGAAAAATTAAAAAGAATGATTCCAGGGTCGGGAAACTTACTATTTTTGTGATATAAAATATTAACTACCAAAAACTAATTTTAATTTTTTTTTAAATAAATAAAATTATTTTATACTTCAGTACGAATAAAATTGGTATTTCAATTTAAAAAAGTTTAAAACACGTTTCCAGGGTTGGAAAACCTTACCTTTTTTATAGAAAAGTAACTTACTAAAACAAATTTTTCCTTTTTTTTATAAATTAAACATTTCTTAAATTCTTAAGAGAAAGAGATTGGTGTAAGAAATCAGAAAATCAAAAAGGATGAGTTCACGGTTGGGACACTTAAACTTTTTTGATATATAAAAGTAACTAAGTCTAATTAATTTTTATCTTTTCCTTTATAAATTATATGTATTTTACGTTTTGGAAAGAAAAGTTTGGTATCGAAAATTATAAAAATAAAACCACAGCTCCATAGCTGGAAACTATGTTTTTTTTTCTGGACATTAAAGTAAATAAATATAACATTTTTTTTTTTTGAGTTTCCTTTTTTTTCACTTAACACACTTTCTGGATTTTTTAAGAACTACTAGATTGGTATAAGTAACCAGAAAAATCTAAAATTATGATTCTAGGGTTTGAAAATTATTATTTTTTTCTTTGTACATAAAAGTAACTATGTGCTTATGTATGTATCTCTATACTACATAAACGCACTTGGGTAAAGGGTATATAAGATTCGGCACAACCGAATATAGCACTCTTACTTGTTTTTTGTTAAAACATTTTGTTTACTCTCTGACAACACTGAGGCTGCAAGAAATCGCAGTAAAAATAAACTTGCTGTAGAAACATAAATTTGAATTAAATAAAAGAGCTTATTATAGATAAACCACATTTAGCAAGAGAAAAAGCTGAAGAAAAGCAAACTGTAAAAGAAAAACGGAAAAGTGTAGGAAATGAATGCAAGGAAAATTCAACTATCGTGCAAAAAAAGTAGAAATAGTGCAAATAATTTCATTGTATTTAGCGAATAAAATAATATTTGCAACCATGAGAATCCATGAGAATAAACTGTGTCAGCAGTTTAAATGCATTTTAATTATATCTGTTAGAAAAGGAAAACAAAACAGAAAAATGCCAGCCAACAGCTAAATAATATTTTTTTTATTTCTATAAATTAAATTTAAATTTTGTTTTCATTAGTGATGTATGTATGTATGTGTTGGTGGAAAAAATTTCAAAGTTGCATAATAAATGTTTTGTTGCCTTGATGATAAGGTTGAGGTGTCCGTGTCATGAATTTATTAGCAATCTCTTTATTTTTGTTACCTCATATTTGTAGAATTATTTTTCTATCTGAAAGGTTACACGTGGCCAGTGATCTGTCTCATTGTCAAAAACTGAGCCTCTACACAAGTTTAGAACTATATAACCTGACCTTTTGCACAAAGAATTTTGTTAAAAAAATTATTTTTCATTTATACAGGGTGGGCCAAAAGAAACCAAGGGGTGTAAAAGTTTAATAACTTTTTTGTTTATTAATTTTTTTTTATTTTTTCTTTCAGATTATATAGACAACACTTGGAGAATTTATAATGAAGAGGTTCACAACTGAACAGAGAACCAGAACAATAGAATTTTATTATTTAAACCAGAGATCAATTATTTTAACGCAAAGAGCATATCGTCGACGTTTTAACGTCAGAATTTCGCCCTCTGAAGCGATGATTCGTTGCTTAGTTAATCGTCATCACCAACATGGCAGCGTAAGAAATTTGCCTCGAACCGGTAGACCACGTTTAAGTCGCACTGCGGAAAATATTGAACGAGTACAGCAAAGTGTTAACGAAGCACCAGAAACATCTGGCAGAAGGCGTTCTGCTCAGCTAGAAATGTCTCGTACGTCACTACGGCGCATTTAAAAAAAACATTTACAGTTATACCCATATAAGGTGCAATTGGTCCAAGAATTAAAACCCGCAGATCATCGGCAACGTCTAAATTTTGCAGTTAAATTTCAAGAGTTGGCCAGAAATTAAATCAACTTTATTGAAAATTTGATTATGAGTGATGAAGCTCATTTTCATTTCAATGGCTTTGTTAATAAGCAGAACTGTAGGTTCTGGGGTTCTCAAAATCCAAGAGCCATTCATCAACGCCAATTGCACCCCATCAGGTGTACAGTATGGTGTGCGATCACATCTGAAAATGTCATTAGGCCCTACTTCTTCGAGAATGAAGATGGAAGTGCTGTAACCGTAAATGGAGAGCGGTATCGGTTTATGATAGAAAATTTTTTACGTCCTGCTCTTGAAAACAGACCTGGTATGTGGTTTCAGCAGCACGGAGCCACTGCCCATACTGCCCGAGACACAATGGCACTTTTAAGTCAAATTTTTGGAGAGCGAATAATTTCTCGAAATTCGGAAATTATTTGGCCAGCGCGATCGCCAGATTTGACAGCACCCGACTATTTTCTTTGGGGTTTTTTGAAGGAGCGAGTGTATGTGAACAAGCCAGAGAAAATCCTTGTACTCAAGGCAGGCAAACATTGTTGCAGAAATTCGAACGCTACAGCCACAAGTTTTGAAAGATGTTATGGAAAATGCTCTAAAAAGAGCCCATCAGTGCGAAGCTGAAAACGGTGGTCATTTAAGAGACATCATTTTTCATACTTAGTGTAAAAAAATTTCCATTTTGTATATTATATAATCTGAAAGAAAAAATAAAAAAAAGTTAATAAACAAAAAAGTTATTAAACTTTTACACCCCTTGGATTCTTTTGGCCCACCCTGTATATTATTAAAAAAAAAAAAACAATTCTTCCTCATTCTCTGAGTGATGCTAAAAATTTTTCATATTATAAAAATTTCTCCTTTTAAATTCTAAAACTTTAAATTCCATTTATTGCTTTGCAAATTGAGCAATTAAATGCTAGGTATAAAATGAATAAAAATACCAAAATAAAACAAATAGAAAACCAAGCATAAAACAAACAAAAAAAAAGTTTTCTGTTCAGAGAAAAGTTTTATAACCTTGTCAGCAGCCATTGCAGTGTTTAGATGAAATAACTTGTCACAAAATTTTTAATAAATGACATTCGAAATTTCTAACTTCACGTGTTTTTTACTCACGTTGATGTCTGTACATGTGGTTGCAATATCTATTGCTGTTGCTGTTGTCATGGCCGTTTCAACGTTGCACAGTGGTGCAAAATTTAAAAAAAAATGGAAATGCTTACAGTATCAAATGGATTTTCATGAAAATTAAAATAATTGCAGAGGATTAAGCTAGATTTTAGCATTTTGTTTTGCGAAAACAGCGACGGAGTTACAGGTGATGAATATTAAAAAACTGGTGCGGCTTTAAATTGTTTTAATTTCTAGCATACGAGTCTTGGTAGGATTTATTTATTTTATATAATTTTTAATTTTAAGTTCAATTCCAAAAAATCGCCATGTCGCCAAACCAAATATTATCAATAATTTTTCACAAAGGAACAAACTTCAGAAAAAAATTTATTTTAAGCAAATTTTTTAATGGATTTTTTTTTTAAATAATTTTTCCCTAGCAGCAAATAACAAGTCGTCTATTGAATTGCATTTGCAAATGTTTTACAAGTTTTTACTCGTCTTCTTTTACTATTCAAATTTTCAGCAGTTAATTTTTTTTTATTTTGCACCACTGTGGCGTTGTCAAGATTTTAGGTAGTCAGTCCGTAACGGCAAACACAGCTGTAAAGAAAGCAATTTTCATATATATATATATACCATATACATTTATATTTATAGATACATATGTACATATCGCACAACAAATCATAAGCAGTAATAATTCAAAAAAATCCCAGACGTTCAGGAGTGTCCAAAAACGTTTGATAAAATAAAAACAGGCATCACGGCATTTTATTTTTATTTAGAAATGAGACTCAAACACTGAGTTCACACGTTGAAATTTATAATGTCTATTTGTCTTAATTACCTTTGAAAATTGCTACCTAAAATTCTTTCTCTTGGATAACCTCATATACAAATGTAAATATAAATAAGTAATCATATCACATTTTAATGAATTTATACGAGTCCTAACCACTATTAATTCATACATGCACTCATCTTGCACATATGCTGTTTATAGCCTTTTCACACTTACTCACATCTTTCATCTTTCATCAATTTGGCAAGATGATAACATTTTCCCATAAGAATTATACAGGGCTGAATGTTCAACATCATTCAACATCTTTAAAAGATGTTCCTATCTCACTTTGTTCCATTCAACATCTTTCGATTATTTTAGTGTCATCACTAGAACAAAATGTATGCAACTATATACATACATGCATACATACTATAAAAATATATACATATGCATGTATGTTTGTATGTATGTATATTTCCATATGCATGGACATATTTACATACATTCAAGGCTACATTTTGGAATATCCTTCTCAAAAAAAGATCCGTAATACATATGCATACATACGTATGTATATAATAAAATCTTAGAGTATTTTATTATATACATACGTATGTATATAATAAAATCTTAGAGTATTTTATTATATACATACGTATGTATGCATATGTATGCATACAATAAAATCTGTTATATATTTTCCAAATCGAAATAAATTACATAAAAGTAGTTGCAAATGTCTACGCGAAATCTTTGCGGATAAAGTTTGTAATATTTTTTCATTATCATTGTCCGCTGGCATAATTTCAACTAATTCTGCACATTGTAGCATTATTTGTTTCTGCTCCTCAGGAGCCAGCAATTAAATCAATTTCTACTGAATTTTTAAATTGCATTTTATTATTTAATTTTTAGTAGCTCACATTCGTAAAAATAGTGTTATAATACATGACAGATGAAAGATGAAAGATGTTGTAATGTGAACAGGTTTTTTCAATTTTCAACATATTCCACGCATTCCTCAAAGATGTGAGTGAGTGTGAAAAGGGTATTAATCGACCGTTTTTTCCTAACTTTCTTTACTCATATTTGAATATGAATACACATATTTTAAAGAAAATTTGATTCTTAATTTTGTTGTCATTAATAAACAAAAGAAATTTTACATAATTAATACTTATGGTCAATTTCGTGGATATGTTATTTTTTCACTGAAGGTAAAAATGGCCACCATTAATTCATACATACCTTAAAATGAGAAAACACTGCTGATTTCTAAAAACAAATACATGAAATATGATTTTACCGTTATCTATGAGTACGGAAAAAAAACATGTGATCCATCGTTTCTTCTTAATAAGATTCAGTTTGCAAAATGACACGTGGCAAGCCAGTAGGTTCAGAAATTCTTGATTTGATAATTAAAAAATTCAATTTAAAAGAAAGCTACGCTGAAATTGCTAAAGCTTTTACCTTATTTAGAGCAACCGTTTAGTCCATAGTTGCAAATTATAAAATAAATTCCGTAAAGTGCGACTCTGACTAGCGCACGAAGGGTTCCGTACGAACACTAGATATGTAATTTAATACAAACTTCATCCTATATAATATATAGATGTGGCATCTTTTTTTTCGTTTTTGTGATCTTTACGGTTTTTTTTTTGTTTTGGCGGTTTTTGCGTTTTTTCAGTTTTGGCGATTTTTTTAAGTTTTGGCTCTTTTTTAGTTTTAACACTTTATTTTCTTGTTTTGGCTATTTTTTCGGTTTTTGGCGTTTTTTCATTTTGGCGATTTTTTTTTCTTTTTGGCGATTTTTTTCATTTTTGCGATTTTTTTTATTTAAATTTTTTTTTAGCTTTGGCGACATTTTCGCGTTTTGGCGATTTTTTTCGATTTTTGGCGTTTTTTTTTTTCATTTTGGCGTTTTTTTCATTTTGGCGATTTTTTCGAATTTGGCGATTTATTTTAGTGCTAGTTTTTTTTTTTTAATTTTGGTGATTTTATAATTTTCGGTTTTTTTTAGTTTTACCGTTTTTGAAAATTTCAAGTTTTTGGCGATTTTTTTAAGTTTTGGCTCTTTTTTAGTTTTAACACTTTATTTTCCTGTTTTGGCTATTTTTTCGGTTTTTGGCGTTTTTTCATTTTGGCGATTTTTTTTATTTTTGGCGATTTTTTTTAATTTTTGCGATTTTTTTTATATAATTTTTTTTTTTAGTTTTGGCGACATTTTCGCGTTTTGGCGATTTTTTTTTTAGATTTTTGGCGTTTTTTCATTTTGGCGTTTTTTTCATTTTGGCGATTTATTTTAGTGTTAGAAATTTTTTTTAATCTTGGCGATTTTTTTCGTTTTGGTGGTCTTTTTTTAATTTTTGGCGATTTTTTTTGGTTTGGCGATTTTATAATTTTCGGTTAGTTTTACCGTTTTTGAAAATTTCAAGTGTTTGCCTCTTACGGTTTCCAAGATATAGCAAATTGTCAAAATTACATAGTCAAAATTGCATTAACTGATGGACCACCCTTTAAATTAAATTTTTTTAAATTTTAGTGTTAATTGTTGTAGTCTGTATAAAAATGCACTAATTTTACAAATTTCAAGTTTCAATATACAATTGTATGTATATTACATGGGAATTTAACATTTTTCGTTGCTCGTTTTGGAACACCCTTTAGTTTTTAATTCTCATGTATTTGTTGTTGTAGCGGCCAAGATTCTACATACTGTGTCCAAATTTCAGGTCCACAGCTCTTACGGTTCCTGAGAAAATACCGTGTGATGGACAGACGGACGGACAGCGTAGCGAAAACAATAGGGTTCCTTTTCACCTTTGGTGTACGGAGTAAGTAAGTAATCGTGGTCGTGTTTCTAAAATTACTTCGCGCGAAACAAGAGCACAAGCATCAATAATCAAGCAGTATCGTCGGACTACCGTTAGAAACTTGGCAGCGGAATGGTCGCAGGCAATCGGATGGCCTATAGCACGCGAATGGACCAGGCAGCATTTAAAAAAATTGGGATATGGTTTCTACAAGGTATTGATTCTTGCCTATGATTTGTGGCCGATTTTTATAGTTGTATAATTTTATTGCTAGGCCAAGGAAAAACCCCTGTTGACTGCTTTGAGAAAGGAAAATCGGCTACAATGGGCAAAAATCAAGAGTTCTTGGACTCAACAACAAGGGAACTCAGTCATATTTAGCGATGAATCCAAGTTTGACGTTTGTGTTGGTGATACCAGGAAACGAGTTATTCGTAAAAAAGGTGAATAGTATCATAGACTGCTTAAAAAGGACAGTGAAATTCCCAGCAAGTATTATGGTATGGTGATGTTTTTCGGCAGAGGGTTTAGGAAAGCTGCATTTTATAGAGGGTACTGTAAATGCAGAAAAATATGTCCGAATTTTGAAGGAACACTTATTGCCATCGGTACCGATGTTAACCACTTTTGACGAATTTATCTTTCAGCAGGACGGAGCTTCTTGCCATACAGCTAAAATCACAAGAAATTGGTTTGAAGGCAACAGGATTAACGTTTTGGACTGGCCTTCTTCTAGTCCAGACTAGTGTTGTCATTCGAACAAAAATTATTCGAATGTTCGATCAACTTTTTATTATATTTGTTCGAACGAACAAAAATTTTCAATTTAGAATAAAAAATTATTCGAATAATTTTTGTCGAATATTCGATTATTCGAAGAATTTCCTTAACTACTTGTATTAACAGATTTTTTGGGTTATCAAATTTTTGTAAATGTGTATAAATAACTATACTCTTTAACTAATTTCGTTTCAGTTTTTAACTCCCGACAAAAAAGTGGTGTTATAAGTTTGTATGTAGTTTATGTCTGTGTATCTATTTGTATGTACGAGTCAACGTACAGACCAAACGGTTGGACCGATCTGGATTTAGTTTTCCTGTTTGAGGGTGGCATTGGCTGAAGAAGTTAACACGTTGACTACAAAACCGATCTGACAGTCATTAAATAACAACATCACGAATTTTTCTGATGTGCATTACTGTCCCTTTCTTTCAGTTGTTGTAGAAAAGTTCAAGTGATGAAGGCATAGTCACTGGTCACTGAACTATACCGACTTCAAGAGATACTAATTCGAATGTAAAAAAATTAAGCATTCCTCTATCAATTCCTTCACCACCTACCTATCTTTTCTGTTACTATCCCTTTTCTTACAATAGTAGTAGGCATTCATTGCCCGATTGTTACTTGTCTTTAAAAATAAAATAAAAAATTACTTGTTCGAGAGTGTTCTTAGCTATGTTTAAAGAAAATCTGTCCAGCCGTTTAGAATATATCACATCTTTTAGATATATTCTGTTGATCTGCGTGTGTTTGACGCCATAGCTCCCTAACGTCGTGACCGATTTTAATTTTGCTTTATTTTCGTTTGAATGGTGACATGTTCGTATATCCTCTGATTAATACTTGAAGAAAATCAGTCTAGTCGATTGGAAGTTATCATAATTTTTTTATTTAATCTTTTATTTTTTGCGAGTCTGGTACTTCAATAATGTAAGTGGAACATAGAGTTCTTATCTATGCCACAGCGTCAACTGCGGCAAAGGATCTTAAAATTTTAAAGTTTTAATTAATTTTTAATTAATATTCCTAAATTTGCTATTGAAATTACACATACGTGTCGTTTTTTGCAAACTTATTTAAGATTATTCGAATATATTTTTTTATTCTTTATTCGTTCGAGTATTCGAACAAAAGTTCAAAATTATTCGTCTGTTCGAACAAGAAAAAAATTATGAAATTTCATTCGAACAAACATAAAAGACGAATAATTAACAACACTAGTCCAGACCTTAATCCAATAGAAAAACTTTGGGCATTAATGAAGAGACGGTTGCGTAATGATCCCCAAAGAACCTTGCAGGCATTGAAAGATAAATTACAAGCTATTTGGGTCACAATAACCCCAGAAAAATGTAATTATTTAGTAAATACCATGAATAAACGTTTAAATGCTGTCATAAAGAATAAAGGAGATGTAACACAGTTTTAAAATACATTTAAATAGTGCTGCTGTATGAATTAAAAGTGGTCTTATTTACGTACAGTGAAGAATTAATGCATAGGTTTAGTCAATGTTTTCTCAAAAAACATTGAATTTACTGTTGTCTGTACATAAAATCATAGTAAAACGTTTAATTTTCTTTAAAAAAATTTAACTAGTGCTTAGTTGTTGTGAAGAAATATATTAGTAAATAACTATTTAAATACAATGTGAGAAAAAAAAGCACAGTGTATTAATTAATAGTGGTTAGGGCTCGTATACTAACCTTATACAAAAAAAGTAGAAATTAATTTTTTTTTGCATTGTTAAGTATTTACATAAATATATCGACACATAATATTAATATAAAACACAATTATTTTTATCAGCAGAATTAGTTACTAAATTAATTTTTAACTCTCATTTTAAAACACGATTGTTCAAGAAAGATGATTGTGTCAGCGATGCCAACTTGGTGCTTTTGGTACTATTTTTAGTGCTTTTTGAAGACTCAAAACGCCAAATTTTGAGCGTTAGTGCCAAACTGAGAAATAGCACTAAGGGCCAATTTCACCAACTCTATTTAAATATCAATTCATATTTAAATGCCGATTTTCATTATTTTTTGTATGGAAAAATGAATTTGAAATATGAATTGATATTTAAATAAATTGGTGAAATTGGCTCTAAGTAGTGCTTTTAAGAAATTTGTTTATTTCTTAAAATTACTTTAATAAAAACTTGGTGCATATATTTTTTCAGTGTAAAACATACCTTTTTCGTCGGATATATTTCACTAAAGATACTGATATTATTGCCGAAATAGATAATAGCTTAAAAAATATTAAACATTAAGCTCGTTTTTCACGTTAGTGCTTTTTACGCTTTTTAGATCTCAAAATTATGCTTTTTGTGCTCTTAGATCCAAAAAAGCTGGCATCACTGGATTGTGTTGCACCATAAATTTTTTGCGGCCATTAGAGATTTGTTGAGTGTACTGGGTTATCACAAAAAAAAAAAAACTATTTTGAAAACTTGAGTTGTGACTGTTTATGATTCAGTGTGCGATATTTTTTCAAATATATGCATGTATATATTCGATTACATACGTATTAATGTATGTTGTATATGGTGAACAGATGTCAGTGACAGAAATTGTTTTAGGACAAGTCGTTAAAATTTAAATGCATATACATACATAAATGTTAAATGAAATAATAAAAAAAACTTCAACTTGTTAGCAAGACTGTTCATGAAACTTTTGAAATAAAATTGTGTTTAAACAATTAAAAAGAGCTCGTGATGTTAAATTTGAGTACAGAGTCTCTTGGCGTACATACCTATATTATATATATTATCGTTGAAAAATTTCATTTATTCACATAAGTTGTGGACGACTTTACAAAATCATTAAAATATTCTATTCCAGGAAGAATTTAAGCTTCATTTAGTATCGGAAATTCAATTGCAGTGGCAAATTAAAACTAATAATTTATAAATATTTGCTGAGTCCATGAATTTGGAAAAAATTATTTTGAAGTGCAAAATTTAAAACGTTCACGTTTAAATAAACTAAAAATCTAAAGTAATAACAATAATATGTGTGGCAATAAATAATAATGGCTTAAGTTGACATAAGTATTTTTTTTTTCATTTTATTACATATTCTTATTCTCTTTTTCAAGATCTATCACTCAACTAAATTTCAATTAAAAAATGTCATTATTAATAAAACTATACGCATTTATATTTTAACTTAAGTCTTCTTGGAAAATAATATGTAAGCTATAACATCTTACCTCAACTTGATTTTTTTTTTCGGTAGCTACATCAATATTAAAATATTTGAGCTTAAAAACTTGTATACACTTAAGTTCAATAACTAACATTGCATCCAAATTATTCTTCATTAAAAAAAAAAAAACTTATATTTAATTAAGCTTTTTAAAAATTATCTTATCTCAGGTTTTCAGCATTTCTCAATTTAACCTAAAGCACTTATCTCGACTTCATCATTAATAAAAATTATTTTGCCTTTCAATATAATAGCTTAAGTGCACTTTAATTTTTATTTTTCTAACAATGGATTTTTTCATAACATCTTAACTAAAAAACAGCGAATATTAACTAATAAAACTTTTTATTTTTTTAATAAAATTAACAGTTTTGTTCTAAATAAATGTGCATCTTATTCGGAGGCTAAAAATTTTATATAAAACCAAACACAATTAATTTTAGACAAAACCCTTAATATCTCAAAACATAAAATTTCAACGAAAGCCATTATTATTTATTGGCACAGATATATAAACACCATAAATATGAGAGAAAACCAAAATGGCAACTCATGCATTCAACACATTCACAACAGTAGGCAACCAACTGCATGACCAGCGTTGTCAGATTTTATCCAAACTATTTCTCCAAATTGATTTAAAAAATCGCCAAAAATCGCCAAAATCATTTTCATGTACTTTTTCTTGAAATATATTTGATAATAAATTTGTTTTTATATAAACATTTTATTAGTATAAATTTTTATGAAATAATCGTCTAAAAATTTAGCCGAAAATCGCCAAAGGCAGAAATAAAATCGTCAAAAAATATTTTTTGTGAATTTTTCTCATCCAAATTCGAAACGTATTAATTACTAGTTATAATTAATATTAGAAAAATCATCAAAATCAAATTGTTTTAATATCTTGCAGACGAGTTTTCGTAGGAATTATTTATTTTAAACGGCAGCAGAGAGACACACAGAGATAGAGATTGAGAGCGAGAGAGAGAGAGGGTGCGAAGACAGAAGTTCGCTATTTTCTTTAGGCATTAAACACATTCACCGCGTCATGCTATTCGAACACACGACGACTTTAAAATGCCGCTAGTTGAATTTTTCGTCCTGTAGCCAGCTAGTTAATTCTTTTGGAGACGTCAGTACCCAGCAAAATATTACACATTACCATTAGAACTACTTGCCATATAATGACTTACTTTTCTGATTGCCAATTTTCATTACTCTTCATTACTAAATGAAGAGAATGATTTTTTTAGACGAAATAGATTACGTGAACTGTTTACAAATAAAAAAAAATTTAAGTACTTCTCAAGAATCGATTATTTTAGTCTCACGTCTTGTGAAAATCATTAAGTTGGTAATCCAGTAGGGAAGTGCTTCCATCAAAAATGCTTAATTCCAAACTCGATTACGTTTTTTGAAATTTTTTGCTGGGTATTTATTAATTCATATTTCAGTAGTGCCACCTTAACTATTTCAGATGTAACAAGTACGAGTGCTATATTCGGCTGTGCCGAATCTTATATACCCTTTACTAAAGTGCTTTCATGTAGTATAGAGATACATACATCAGCACATACATAAAGTATAAACAAAAAGAAAAAAATAATTTGACCTAGCTACTTTTATGTATAGGGTGTTTTTTTAAGAGGTATAGAACTTTGAATTGAAATAAAGCACAAGAAAATCGTTTTAATGTCCATCAATTTGGCTTTATTGGAAGGATAATTTTATGCCATTAATGTTTAAATATGATTTCGGGCATGTGGCCGCCGCGGCTGGCTCGAATAAAGCCAATTCTACAGGTCCAATTTTCAACCACTTTTTCGAGCATATGGGGCCGTATGTTGGCAATAACGCCACGAATGTTGGCTTCCAAGTCCCCTAACGTTTCTGGTTTGTTGGCGTAGACGAGCGACTTCACATATCCCCAAAGAAAATAATCCAATGGTGTCAAATCACACGATCTTGGTGGCCAATTGACAGGTCCATTCCGCGAAATTATGCGCTCATCGAATGTTTCCTTCAATAAATCGATTGTGACGTGCGCTGTGTGGCATGTAGCTCCGTCTTGTTGGAACCACAACTCATCCACATTCATGCCATCCAATTCGGGAACAAAATAGTCGGTTAGTCGGCTCCAATTGCTGTGCACGGTGTCGAATCGATTCATTCGGGTCCTCTTCAACACTTTGCTCTACAGCGGCAATTGTTTCTTCGGTGCGCACTGTTCGACGTCTCTGCGGATGCGTATTATCACATAGAGTAAACGTAGTACGAAAACGATCCATGGTTAACCGAATTAATTGCTCTGATGGACGATTATGTCGACCATAAAATGGACGGAGCTTGCGGTAAACTTCGCGAACTGAACCATTATTTTCGAAATAAATTTGCACGATTTGCAAGCGTTGTTTTTTTGTCAACCTGTTTATGATGAAATGGCAAACCAAACTAAATATTAATCACTTGACAGCTGACAAAATGGCCGCCAGTTAAAAAAGTGATGCCAACTTAAAGTTCTATACCTCAATAAAAAACACCCTTTACAAAAAAATTAATTTTTAAACCATCATCATTTTAGATTTTTCTGATTCCTTATACCAATCTAGTAGTTCTTAAAAAAATATAGAAAGTGTTTTAAGTGAAAAAAGAAAATTCAAAAAAATGTTTTATTTATTTACTTTAATATCCAGGAAAAAAAGTTCAAAGTTTCCAGCTCTGGAGCTGGTTTTTTTTCTACAAAAAACTTTTACTTCCAAAACGTAAAATATATATAATTTATAAAGGCAAAGATGAAAATTAATTAGACTTAGTTAATTTAATATATATTACAAATGTGTAACTTTTCAAACCCTGAAATCATCGTTTTTGATTTTTCTGATTTCTGTTATTTTATTTATTTTTCTTTTAAGAATATAAGATATGTTTAATTTATAAAGAAAGGGAAAATTTGTTTTAGTAAGTTACTTTTTTACAAAAAAAAATTAAAGTTTTCCAACCCTGGAATTGTCTTTTTCATTTTTTAATTGCTTTCTTTTTACTTGAAATACTAATTTTATTCGTACTCAATCATAAAATAATTTTATTTAATAAAAAAAAAATAAAAATTAGTTTTCGGTAGTTAATTTTTTATACCACAAAGAGTGTAAGTTTCCCAACCCTGGAATCCTCCTTTTTGATTTTTCTGATTTCTTATATCAATCTTTTTTTAAGAATGTAAGATGTGTTTAATTTATAGTAAAAAAGGAAAAATTTGTTATACTAAGTTACGCTTGTATAAAAAATTAAGTTTTCCAACCCTGGAAGCGTCGTTTTTTTTTGTTTCAATTTAAAATACCATATTATTCGTACTGAAGTATAAAATAAGTTTATTTTATAAGAAAAAAATAAAAATTAATTTTCGGTAGCTAATTTTTTATATCGCAAAAAGTGTGGGTTTTCCAACCCTGAAATCATACTTTTTGATTTTTATGATTTCTTTTACTAATCTCTTATTTTTAAGAATATAAGATATCTTTAATTTATAGAGAGAAAAGAAAAATTTGCTTTAGTAAGTTACTTTTGTATAAAAAAGTAAAGTTTTCCAACCCTGGAAATGTGTTTTAAATTTTTTTAAATTTAAATACCAATTTTATTCGTACTATAGCATAAAATAAAGTTATTTATTTAAAAAAAATTAAAATTAGTTTTCGGTACTTAGTTTTTAATATCACAAAAAGAGTAAGTCTCCCAACCCTGGAATCATCCTTTTTGATATCTGATGATTTCTTACACCATCTTTTTTTAAGAATATAAGATATGTTTAATTTATAGTAAAAAGAAAAAATTTGTTATAGTAAGTTACTTTTGTATAAAAAATAAGGTTTCCAACCCTGGAAACGTCGTTTTGATTTTTTTAAATTTTTTTTTTATTTTGGAATTCCAAATTCATTCGTACTGAAGTATAAAATAAGTTTATTTTATAAAAAAAAATAAAAATTAGTTTTCGGTAGCTAATTTTTTATATAAAAAAAAGTGTGGGTTTTCCAACCCTGAAATCAAACTTTTTAATTTTTCTGATTTCTTATACTAATATCCTTTTTTAAAGAATATAAGATATCTTTAATTTATAGAGAAAAAGGGAAAACTTGCTTTAGTAAGTTACTTTTTTATGAAAAAAGGTAAGGTTTTCCATCCCTGGAAACGTGTTTTAAACTTTTTTAAATTGAAATACCAATTTTAATCGTACTGAAGTATAAAATAATTTTATTTGTTTATAAAAATTAAAATTAGTTTTCGGTAGTTAAACTCTTATATCACAAAAAGAGTAAGTGTCCCAACCATGGAATCATCCTTTTTAATTTTTCTGATTACTTACACCAATCTATTTCTTTTAAGAATATAAGATATCTTTAATTTATAGAGAAAAAGGTAATATTTGCTTTAGTAAGTTACTTTTGTATAAAAAAGTTAAAGTTTTCCAATCCTGGAAACGTCTTTTTAAAATTTTTAATTTTTTTTTATTTGAAATACCAATTTTATTCGTGGTGAAGTATACAATAAGTTTATTTAATAAAAGTAAATAAAAAATTTGTTTACGGTAGGTAATTTTATATATGACAAAAATCGTAGGTTCTCCAACCCTGGAATCATCCTTTTTGTTTTTCTGATTTCTAACATCAATTTCTTTCTTTTAAGAACATTAGATATGTTTAATTTTTAGAAAAATAGGAAAAATTTGTTTTAGTAAGTTACTTTTGTATAAGAAAAAAAGTTAAAGTTTTCCAACCCTGAAAACATATTATTAATTTTTTAAAGTTTAATTTTTTTTTTGAAATACCAATTTTATTCGTGGTGAAGTATAAAATAAGTTTATTTAATAAAAATAATTAAAAAATTTGTTTACGGTAGTTAATTGTATTGTTTCCAACCTGTAATTGTTTTCCAACCCTGGAATCATCCTTTTTGTTTTTCTGATTCCTTACATCAATCTTATTCTTTTAAGAACATTACATATGTTTAGTTTATAGAAAAAAAGGATAAATTTGTTTTAGTAAGTTACTTTTGCATAACAAATAAATTAAGGTTTTCCAACCCTGGAAACGTCTTTTTAACTTTTTTAAGTGTTTTTTAATTTTTTTTATTTGAAATACCAATTTTATTCATACTGAAGTATAAAATATGTTTATTTAATAAAAAATTATTAAAAACTAGTTTTCGGTAGTTATTTTGTATGGCAAAATGAAGTTAAAGTCTCCCAGCTCTGAAACCGTCTGCTCGATTTTGCTGATTTTCAATACCAATCTTATTTCGACCATTTCTGACCCACTAGTCCAAGAACGAAGCTTTTCTGAGAGCTTCGGAAAACTGATTTCACGTACAGACAGACGGACATCGCTTATTCGTCTTCCCTATGCATAAGGATCCAGAATATATATACTTTATGGCTCGTTTATTAATATTGTGGAAATTACAAACGGAATGAAAAACCTATATATACCCTTTTACCATTTTTTGGTAAAGGGTATAAAAAAAGTAAATTACTCTTATTATAAAAAGTCGTAAAGTATAAAACTTCATCAATTTATTTATGTACATCGATTTTGGGATGTTTATTTTTTTAAATTATAGAAAGTAATTGTCAGATATCATTCACTCAACAGTTTATATTACACAGGCAACACTATAATTTGCTCATTGTCAGCAAAATATAAATACAGTAGAATCTGCTTTAGCGCAACATGCTTTATGAAAAAAAAATCGAATTATTGAAAGCGATACCAATCCCGGCACTGATTTTAACCGCAGCTAGTCTTATTCACTTCGCTTTAGCGAAACATGACTTTACTGAAAATATCGTATTACTGAAAACCAAAAGCTAGCCCGCAACTACGTTTTTCAGGAAACTTACTTCGCTTTAGTGAAAAAATAACCAATGACAAATTTTTTTATTAGAAATCGATTGCATAACATAAGGCTGAAAAATTTGTGCATGTTTTGTCCGTTAAAATATTAAATGGCAAAATGTATTTGTACTTTTCGCTCTTTACTGTATTTTTCTATTATATTGTCAATGCAAGTGGCTGGGAATTTATTGATTTTAAGCAGTACGCATAACTGTAACAAATTTCAGTAATCCGAGCTACGTTTTAGAGAAAAAATCGGATAGCTAAAAAATGGGTTTTGGTTATTTCCAGTAAAGCGGATTCGGCTGTAATTTTAATTGGACTATAAGGACAATATTAGCATAGACTACAACCTGCCACGCTGTTGCATTGCTGTTGTTGAAAGAATCATTCTCATATAAACATGTGTATTTAGTGCAAGCTACCCACTTCAAAACGTAAAGGATAGAATACATATGTATGTTTATATGAGAACGATTATATTGACGACAACGAGGCAACAGCGCGGCAGACTGTTGTCCAGGCTACATTTATCGATGTAGTCAAATTAAACTAGTTTTTATTTTTGATGGATACAAAACACATTGGTTTGAGTATTTATATTGCAAGGGTAATACATCCAAATAGGCACGTCCTCCTGGAACTGCAATTCTATCTTAACCTTCAAATAAGAAGAAAGAGTCCTCAAAATATTTTATGCTCTACACCAGGTCAAAATACACAGAATTACAATATCTGCACAATATAAAAATATACAAACACAACTAATGCTACATCCCAGTAAAAAATATATGGATTAATACATAATCGAGCAATAAAGGAGTAAGGACTTGTTCATCCATTTGGAGTTATAAGCGAGCTATCGAAACTTTTTTTCGTTTTGTTGTTTATGCCTTGCTTAATACTCCAAATGGATCAATGAGGGATGTATCAGTTCGTTTTTGGTTTTCTTTTCTAAGTGAACAAGAAGCATCAGCACCTAACAAAGTCAATGAATTATCAAATGAAGATAGCCAAACGGAAAACTTTGATGTTCATTATGATATCAATTCAAAGAAAATCAGTGAAAATTAATTAATAATAACATTAACCCCTTTTACACACGGAAAGTTTACTTTGCAAAGTCTTAATTCAGCTGGGAGAAAGACAGAAAGAGAGAGTATTCATGCCTCTGTCTTTCACACGGCTGAATTAAGACTTTGCAAAGTAAATTTTGCCTGTCTAAAAGGGGTAATTTTTGAAAAAATTTTAAAATATAAATGAATATTTTCTTGTTTTTGTAAAAAAAATAACCAAATTTGTATTTTATATGAATGTTTACTCCCTTTATGCTCTTTTAGGAGACAAAAACGATTACTCCATTTATGCTCTTTTAGGAGACAAAAACGATTACTCCCTTTGTCATCATTTTCAAGATCAAAGGGAGTACTCCATAAGGAGCTTAAAAGGAGTACTCGTGCCTGCGGACATGCTGTGTTAAAAATCCAATGAGGTCCGGAGTTTTATGGGGTAATCCATTACTCGCAAGGGAGCGCTCCAAGATTACTCTTTGGACGATCCTATTTTTTACTGGGATGTACAATGAATCTGTATTTGTATGTATGAATGTTTCCTGTCGGAGAATGTGTGGTTGACTACAAAAATAGTTAACTTATACCTGATTTACATTAAGCATTTTTTTCATGAAATTAGTTGCATGAAAATTTTTTATTCGTCAATAGGAGGCCTGGAGGAGCAACTTAAATCAAAAAAGTTGTCAAAAATATATCAGAGATTCATTCTACGCAATTTTTTATATAACATTCTTTTTAATAGCGCTGCAATTAGCAAATAGAAAAAGTTGCGTGCAACAAAATTCATGAAATTTCATTAAAAAATGCTTAACGTAAATCAGGTATTATAGTTAAATTTTCTTAGACCGACTAAAAGCTAATTGCAATGTCATCCAGAATAAACCTAAAATTAATTTTTAAGATGAGTACGTAATCGAATTTGATGAGAGCCAACAAATTTATTCTCAGCTACTTTGAAACTCATTTCAGTTTTATATTAACATTTTGCTGTTGTTATTTTATATAGTACCTTAGCTGGGCGGTAGCGCGTCGAGTAAACAACGTGTGGTGATACATGTTCGAACCCCAGAATTTTTTTTTTTTAATTTACTGACTACCAGGTGGTTTAAAAAAAAATCAACTTTAAGTTAGTTCAAGATTAATGCATAGTGAGACTATTGACTACCCGCCTAGGACATGCAATGTTAAAATAGTTAGTTGATTACATTGAAAAGTAATCCAAGTGTCAGTCAGTACTAGTTGCGAAATATTTAGCTTAAAGTTAGTTTAAAGTTAACGTAATTTCCGACAGGGTTTTTACTAGAGTTGAGCGATTTTTCGAAACCTGTTACTTTTTCACAGCGATTGAGAAATCACATATCACAACTGTGACTGAATTTATCAAGTAACAGGTTTTGGAAATATAGTTCTTTCATACAAACTGTGAATGTTCTTGTATGCTAACTTTACAGTAAATAAAGCTATCACATTAATTTTTTTTACACATTCAGCTTTTGTCTGTTTTTTATTGTCTCTCTGCCTGTTATACGACAATTCTCAATGTATGGATGGGGTTGATTGCTAATTGTTTATTCTTCTCGCTCTTCTTATTAGTATTTATCAAGACACCAATACTAATAAATACTTTTAAGGCAGAAGAGCTGAAATGTGTTAAATCGTGATCACAGTCACTGCTTAATTTCACTGCTGCTCTTCTTATTAGATTTTCTCAAAATAACAGAACTGCTACAAACAAAATACTGCTAAACTGTGATCACAGTCACAGTTTAAAAGAACAGCGATTTAGAAGTCACGTTCACAAAGAGCAACATTATTAAAAAATCACCTTATCGCTCATCACTAGTTTTTACACACCCACACACTGTATATGCATACATATCCCACCTAACAACAAAAGGAAGAGAGAAACTTTGTAACCGGAAAATAAATTTTCTTTACACACAATTTGCGCGACGTGAGGGAATGAAGAATGAAGCTTTTATTTTAAGGGCACGTTTCAGCAATAAGAAAACTTAAAATAAAATAAAATAAAATAAACTAAATGTTATAAACAATTCTCAGGCAAAATGTTTGCAAAATCTGATATCTCTATACATTATCCATATAAAGTTATGTTTCAAATTTCACAAAAATTGTCAGCTATTCATTAAAAGTGCCGACACGTGCTTTTACAAAATTATACAACTTGTAAAGTTTGTTTCTTTAAATTAAGCAAAAAAAAAAACAAAATACTGACCAACAAAAAGTAATTTTAAATTGTTGGAGGAAAGCTTTTTTTTTCTTTGCCAAATACAATTTATTTTATTATTTTTTTTTTTTTTTGACTATTATAAAAAAAACTAAACCCATTTTGGTTAATAAAACAATTTGATTTTGATCATACATACTGTTCTCTTACAGACTGACAACCCAATAAGCACTCAAAAAATTAAAATTCAAGCACTTGAAATTTAACTGGAAACAAAGTTGAATTCAAGCATTTTTTCAAGTAATTTTCATGTTTGAACATAATTTGAAATAAAACATCAAACAATATGCATATTGGTTCAAACATTGTCAAATACATAATTTATTTATTAATAAAATTGAAATCGTGAAAAATATCAAAGATAAATAAAAAAGTGAATTTTAAATAACAAAAGGTGATTAACATCGTGAAAAGAATAGATATGCAGAAAATTATTAGGAAACAACAAATGAATTGCATTTTTCCTGCTTTTTTAAAAGCATTGTTTTTGAAGCTTGAAATATACTTAAATTCAATTGTATTACAAGGTTGAATTACAGTATAATTCAAGGCTTGAATTAAACTGTACTACAACTTAATTGTTCGATTTGAATTCAAGTTCTCTTTTCACTGGATAATGCTATTGAATTAAAGTGTAAATCAAGCATAACTCAACCCTTGGCAATTGATTGTGTGGCTTGAATAACTCTTGTTTTACACTTGATTTCAACCCAATTTGCTTATTGGGAATGATTGAGCTGCTTGAGATTTATTAGGAAATTTTCAAAACACGTCACAGAGCCAACATACTTCTATCAGCAAAAATATTTGTGTGACTGGAAGCAGATTGGTAAGGGAGATAAAACCCGACTCTTCCTTGCCAAACTGATGATCCCATCCAGGTATGAACTTCTTTCCGCACATCCGAGATGTATTAAACTGCAAACTGCATTAAATAAATTCTGAAAGATTTTCAAAATATTACCCTTTATAATATATATTACAAAAGAAAGTTTTTGTTCAAAAGTGTTAGTTTCTGAAGCAACTAGATCGTTTTGAAATATACCTATTTTTATAATAAATATTAAATCTAAGGTATTTTGTCTCAAATTCCAAAGCTGGAACCAAAAAATGTATCATAGCACCTTAGGATATGATTTGTTTTTAAATAATTCCAAAAATATTTTCTGAGCCCCGCGAAAGATAAGAAAAATACAAGAAAAATAATAAATAATAAATAATAATAATAATGAAAATTTTGTGGGAATTGCCAGGGAATTATATTTGTTTTTGTTTTCTGTAGGAGTATTGGCCACTAGAGGGCTGTGTAAACAGTTTTGAAATGTAAATACGTATTGTTATTTAAATGTATTGTCGTAGCATGTATTATACTAAGCCAATAATAAATGATGTCGTTTAATAAGCGAAGCACGATGGATGTATTGATGTACGTGTATATGAGTGTTTTAAAGCGATGTCGCGAAGACTTCTTGCTTATAATAAACACTCAAAAGAATTAGTGTTGATGCTTGTATGCTTACTATTTTGCATATTTTACGTTTGATGTGTAAGATGTAGATGGTAAGCTATTATATGTTTAAGGGTGGTTTCCCTGTAGGAGAATATGTGGTTGACTACAAAAATGCTTAACTTACAGTTAACTTTTCTTAGACTGACTAAATGCTAACTGCAATGTCATCCAGAACAAGCCCAAAATGAATTGAGTACGTAATCGAATTTGATGAAAGCCAACAAATTTATTCTCAGCTACTTTGAAACTCATTTAAGTTTTATATTAACATTTTGCTGTTGTTATTTTAGATGGTACCTTAGCTGAGTAGTAGCGCGTTGAGTAAACAACGTGTAATGATACATGTTCAAACCCCAGAAAATTTTTTTTTAGTTTACTGACTACCAGGTGATTAAAAAAAATCAACTTTAAGTTAGCTGAAAGTAATGCAGCGTGAGATAATTGAATACCTACTGGGGCATCGCAATGCTAAAATAGTCAGTTGATTACATTAAAAGTAATCCAAGTGTCAGTCAGTACTGGTTGAAGTTAGTTTAAAGTTAACGTAATTTCCGACAGGGTTTTTAAAGCTAGCGCACACAACTAATGTCAATGCATGTGTCCGTTTGTAGGTGCATTACGTTTTTATACGCGCCCATGCGTATGAAGAAGCCAGCAGAAATTTTTTCGTCACAAAGTATTTTCTTCTTTACTCCTACACCCGAAATAACTGAAACAAATTTCTTTCCAACAGTGTTGTTTAGCGTTTGCTTTAGAAGAGTTTGCTGTAGTAAAGCATTTGAAAAATCCCTCGTGTCTTAAAAGTTCTTGTAAGTGGTCTTTTTCAAGCGTATATTGTCCGCAATAGCATTTAAAGCTTTCAAAGGTTATTGCTTGGCAGCATAGATATCAGCTTGTAACATAATGAGATACAAAATAAATGAACTTAATGGTTTATACCTTATAGTGTTTTCACAATGAAAGTTAATACCTGGTTTTAACGTTAAAACCATAAACAGCAGATTTTGCTTTCACACTGCAAGTTTGTTAAATTCAGTTTTTAACTCACAGGCTGTCTAATAACTTTGCTCAAAATAAAATAAATCTCCTGCCGAAATGCGTGTATTTATTGTTGCATTTTTTCTGTTTTTTAATAACACTTGTTGGACATACTGTTCAACTGTTTTTGTTTGTATGAAAAACTGAGATATTTCACAATGCGCTCTAAAATGGAAATTATTTTATATTTTGTAAATAAATTTTTTTTTAAATTATGGAATTTATACAGAATGAAGAAGTGCTTGGAAATATTGTTAATAATATAAAAATGCACAAATACATTATGAGATAAACCTTTTTGATGTGTAAACATCTATACGCTAGGGGATAAAAATCTTTTGACTTTGATTTCTTTGCTGAGATTTCTTTGCTGAGATTTCTTTGCATTGTCAAATCGGTGTGAGCTATGTATGAGTGTATTAGTGTTTGAAAGAAGCAATACCAAGCAGAGAAACAATTCGACCGGCTCGAAGCCGACGGTGCGCCGCCGCCGGTTATTTTTCTGTATATTTCCGTACACCAAAGGTGAAAATGAACCGTAAGAGCTACGGACTTGAAATTTAGACACAATATGTAGACATTTGGCCACTACAGCAACAAATACATGAGAGTTAAAAACAAAAGGGTGTTCCAAAACGAGCAACGAAAAATGTTAAAATCCCATGTAATATACATACAATTGTATGTACATATATACACTTGAAATTTTAAAAGTTAGTGTATTTTTATACAGACTATAACAATTAACACTAAATTTAAAAAATTTAAATCAATGGGTGTTCCATCAGTTAATGCAATTTTGACTTTGTAATTTTGACAACTTGCTGTATCTTGGAAACCAACCGTAAGAGCAAAACTCTTGAAATTTTCAAAAACGGTAAAACTAAAAAATCAAAAAAATATAAAATCGCCAAATATAAAAAAATCGCCAAAAACAAAAAAAATCGCCAAAACGAAAAAAAGCACCAAATTAAAAAAAATCTTTAGGACTAAAATAAATTGCGAAAAACCGCAAAAATCGCCAAAATGAAAAAAATCCTTAAACAAAAAAATCGCCAATATGAAAAAATCGCCTAAATAAAAAACCCTAAAACCAGAAAAAAAAATCGCCAAAATGAAAAAACCCCAAAAAAAGGAAAAAATCGCCAAAATGAAAAAAACCCCAAAAAAACAGAAAAAAATGAAAAAAAATTGCGAAAATTAAAAAAAAAACCCAAAAAGAGAAAAAAAACGCCAAAACGAGATAAAAGCGATAAAACTGAAAAAAAATCGTTTAAACTGAAAATAACTTTAAAAAGGAAGAAAGCTAAATCAAAAAAAAATTATCAAAACAGAATGTGCGCGACTCAAAGTCGCACTTTACTGAATTTATTTTGATTGCAATGCGTACACAACAACAACAACTGAAACAACTAAACCATGAACAGCAGGAATTAAAAATTAAAAACTAAAAGTAAAGGCATTTACCATAGAGGAGCACTGCAGTACCACTAAAGTTTCAGTAAAAATAATAAAAAATGTTTAACAAGTAAATTTTTACTGATTACTAAAATTTTTTTTCTACAATTTTTATAAATTGCCTAAATGATTTGTTATATGATGAGGTGCATTGAATTTTCAGTAATCAGTAATGCCCGTATTCATAATGAAATTCTACCAAGCGGCTAAATGTTTTTCATACAAAAGTTTCAAAATTTGAATGAAAAAACTTTGCCACTTGCTACAATTTTATTATGATTACTTACGGCCCTACGATTTTACTGGTAATGAAAATTAAATTAGCAGTAAAAATTTACTGAATTTTTTATTTTAATTTTTTATTTTTTTTTTAATCAGTAAATTTACTGCTTACTGCAATTTTGAATGCAGTACATATACATATACTGCAGTGTGCCCATTTACTAACCAAATAATTTTAATAAAACAAACAAAAACCAACAAATTCATATGTATTTACAATATTGAAAGTTTTGATACTTTTAATTAATTAATTTTAAAAAAGATACTAGAAGCATAAGTACTTCCAACTTAAAAAATTTTCATTACTAGATGTTTACACATTTCCTCTGTGATCGGACTCACATTGCTTTTTTTTATAGGCAGATGAATGTCAGTCATATTGTCTTTTTTCACTTTCCACAGTTCAATTTAAAATATTTTCGTTGTTTTCCTTCCAAAAAACTCTTTTTTTCCCCATAATTTCTTGATTATTGTTGCTGCTGTATTAATTTTTAAGTAGAAATTTTTTCAGGCGCCATCTATTGTTATTCACTGGCATAAACATTATCAGCCGCTGTCGGTCATTTCAACTTGGCAGCACTGATTTTATCACAGCGAAAACAAGGTTGCATTTCATAAAACCAACTTAAAACCAATTCAAAAATGTTTTTAATTCGGTTTTAACAAAAACAATTTGTATAGTAAAACCAGGTTTTAACAGTTGGTTTTAACGTTAAAACCAACTTTTATAAAAACCATGTCAGTCTGAAAACACTATTATCTAGTGAAAATTATATCTTTAAGTGCTGGATGTTGTTATTCTTTCTTTTCTTCCACATTAAATGTTTTTTTTCACAATGGGGCAACATTTGAATTGCCTAAAATATAAACTGATTTAAAGTAAAGATGTTGTTTGTTTACGGGCTTATGAAGTGTGAATGTATGTATGTGTGAATGTCCTGTTGCACGTGCATGTTTTTCCACAAGCGTTTGTTAAGTTTTTAGGCGTTAGTATTCACATCAGCAATATTGCTTTTGTATTGTGCAAAAGTAAAGATAAAAGTAAATATTTTACGTTGATTTTGATGAGTATTTTCCTGTTGCCTGCCCCTGATAATAACAATGAAGAAAAGAAATAAAAGAAAATACTCATAAGCATGAAAAAAACTGGGAAAGCGTACACGTTAGAATTTCTTTTACTGTAAAAAATGTTTCTTTTGTAAAAGTAAAACTGCGTTGAAATTTTTTAATTTCCCTTACTTATGCTTTATAAAGTAAAGGAAATTGTAATGTTTGCATTAGCCTTCTGACCATATCAATATTCCTTTAACGAGTAGAAACGGCAATAAATTCACCCTCTTTTCAAAATTGCTGAAAGCTATTTTGACAACTTTTCAATAAATTGAGGGCTTAAGTAAGAAAAGTGAGTGCAGATTTTGTGAAAATAGGATTTTGTTGTGAAACTAGGGTATTAATTTCATTCTGTAACAATATGATGGTATTAAATGCCATTGTATTTTGCCTCTTTTGTCTATGTTTGTATCTAGATATGTAGTATAAGGAAATGTATGTAAAGGGTGTCCCAACAAGAACGCAAGATAGAAGTGTCATTGTTTGACATTTGAACAATTGTTATTGTTTGCTAGTAGAAGGTACGAGGTTAGTAAAAATGGAGCGCTACACGAATGAACAACGCATTCTCATTGTGAAATTGTTTTACCAAAAAGGGTGAAAGTTTTGCGGCTACAGTTCGCAAATTTGCGATCAATTTGGGGTCACAATAATGCTCCAAAAGAGTCAACTGTAAAGAGATTAATGGATAAATTTGCCGAAACTGGGTCTGTTAGTGATGTAAAGACAACAACGAGCCTTCGACCAGGTCGATCGACCGAAAATGTCGCAGCTGTACGTGATGATGTCGCTCAAACGAAGGTAAAGCGCAAACATTCAATGGTGTTCGGTATCGTGAAATTATAACCAGTTTTTGCGTGCCTAGAATTGAAGAAATGAATGTGGAGGGCAAGTGGTTTCAACAAGACGGCGCCACATGTCATACAGCCAGAGAAACAATTCAATTGCTACATTAGTCATTTCCCGGTCTTGTTATTTCGCGTTTTGTAGACCCGAATTGGCCGCCTAGATCGTGCGATTTAACACCATTAGACTTTTTTCTTTAGGGTTTTTTGAAGTCGATGGTTTACGCGAATAAGCCGACGACGACTCAAGCCTTAAAAGAGGAAATTGGACGCTGCATTAATGAAATACCGCAGCATTTATGCAAAATTGCCATTGAAAATTTCATTAAAAGATCGCGTGTGCGCCAGCAAAGCCGCGGCGGCCATCTGCCCGATTTGTTGTTACACACATAACCTCATTTTGTCTAATTTACGATATAATAAAGTTTCATGATTTTTTTTAAATATCTGTGTTTTATTTAAAATTTAAATCTTGCGTTCTTGTTGGGACACCCTTTAGTATAAACATTTTTTTTTGGCAAGTTTGTTGGCTTTTAAAGTAGACTTTTTTGATCCAAGCGGGGATTCCAGTAATTTATTATTATTTTTGCTTTCATAATACAAATTAACTTAACTTAACAAGCAAATGCGTAGTTTTCCATTTTTAATTGTACTTTTAGGTATAATTATGCTAGAAATTCTTAAATAAAGAGCTCCAATTATATTTGCCCTCTCTGCTACAAACTCAATAGTTTGCAAAGTAAACTTCGTATATGTAAAATCCGTGCAAGTGTTCTTAAAATTTTAACCACTTTTATGCTCTGTTGTATACACAGAAAAAAATTGGTATGCAAAAATTTTTATTTCAAATCATATTAAGTCATGTTGAATTAAAATTTAAAACATGATGATATATATTCGGTGTGTACCTAAAGAATATTTAAAGTTGTTGTGGCTGCAGCGTTAAGCCATTTGTCTAGCACGTTATGAGTTCCGAGTTGAAATCTTGGCCAGGGAAACCAATTATATATGTACATAAAAGAACTTTTCTGATACCTGTTCCTAAAGTTAAATAATTAATAAAATACAATGACTACATTAAATTAAATTCATATTTTTTCAACATGAAATAACTTTGATTCAACATTACTCTTCATTTTGATTATAACAGTACGGTAGTGTTCAATTAGCATGAAATAAAGTTATTTCAATAGACAGCATTATCAAGGATGACTATACCCCAGCAAAAATTTTCAATAAAAGGTAATCGGGTTTGGAACCAAGCATTTTTGGTGGCAGCACTTCACTACTGGATTAGATTTTAACAAGGCGTGAGACTAAAATAATCGATACTTGAGAAGTACTTTCTTTTTTTATTTGGCGATATGTTTACGTTATCTATTAAATCTAAAAGAATAATACTCCTCATTTATTAATTTGAACAGATTTTTTTTTAAGTTTTATGTAATGTGATTTGTAAGTGAGTAATAAAATTTGGTAATCAGAAAAGTAAGCTATTATATGGCAAGTAGCTTATTTTTTTGCTGGGACTGTAAATCATGTTAGATTGACAGGAAACACCTGTAATGTAAATCATTGCCGAACAAGTTTAAATTAATCTTGTTTATCTTGGTTTTATATTGAAATTTGTCTGTGTGTACGTAACCTGTTCTTGTTTTATTGTGGGTTGATTGAATGTTAACAAATATCAGAACAATTTCATATTATCAGCAAAAACTTTAGTCTATTGGCTAGTATGTAGCATGATAAAGGGTGTTTTTTAGAGGTATAGAACTTCGAATTGAAATAAAACACAAGAAAATCGTTTTAATGTCCATCAATTTGGCTTTATTGGAAGGATAATTTTATGCCATTAATGTTTAAATATGATTTCGGGCATGTGGCCGCCGCGGCTGGCTCGAATAAAGCCAATTCTACAGGTCCAATTTTCAACCACTTTTTCGAGCATATGGGGCCGTATGTTGGCAATAACGCCACGAATGTTGGCTTCCAAGTCCCCTAACGTTTCTGGTTTTTTGGCGTAGACGAGCGACTTCACATATCCCCAAAGAAAATAATCCAATGGTGTCAAATCACACGATCTTGGTGGCCAATTGACAGGTCCATTCCGCGAAATTATGCGCTCATCGAATGTTTCCTTCAATAAATCGATTGTGACGTGCGCTGTGTGGCATGTAGCGCCATCTTGTTGGAACCACAACTCATCCACATTCATGCCATCCAATTCGGGAACAAAATAGTCGGTTATCATAGCTCTATACCGGTCTCCATTAACGGTAACTGACTCTCCAGCATTATTTCGGAAGAAGTATGGCCCAATGACTCCACCAGCCCATAGAGCACACCAAACAGTCAGTTTTTGTGGATGTAATGGCGTCTCAAGGGTCTCATGTGGATTCTCTTCACTCCAAATGCGGCAATTTTGCTTGTTGACGTAGCCATTCAACCAAAAATGAGCCTCATCACTGAACAAAATTTTGCGATGAAAATCAGCATCGAGATCAATCTCATTTTCGGCCCATACACCAAAATCACGACGCATTGCATGGTCTCGCGGCTTTAATTCTTGTACAAGCTGGATCTTGTAAGGTCGCAAGTCAAGATCTTTGCGCAAAATTTTCCATAAAGTTGATGGACAAAGCTCCAATTGCTGTGCACGGTGGCGAATCGATTCATTCGGGTCCTCTTCAGCACTTTGCTCTACAGCGGCAATTGTTTCTTCGGTGCGCACTGTTCGACGTCTCTGCGGATGCGTATTATCACATAGAGTAAACGTAGTGCGAAAACGATCCATGGTTAACCGAATTTATTGCTCTGATGGACGATTATGTCGACCATAAAATGGACGGAGCTTGCGGTAAACTTCGCGAACTGAACCATTATTTTCGAAATAAATTTGCACGATTTGCAAGCGTTGTTCTTTTGTCAACCTGTTCATGATGAAATGGCAAACCAAACTAAATATTAATCACTTGACAGCTGACAAAATGGCCGCCAGTTAAAAAAGTGATGCCAACTTAAAGTTCTATACCTCAATAAAAAACACCCATTATATGAAAAAATATGTGTATGGATATAATGTTTAGAACAAAATCATAAAGCAAATACACTAACCTTCTAACATAGACAATAAATAATGTTTTAAAGACTCATAACTGCGGTTTTTTCGTCCATAGACGAGACGATACAATCGTCGAACAGAATTTGAGCATTAATTGTTTAATTTATACATTCTGTATTTTATAAAAATAATTTTGAAATAATTTTTGAATAAAATTTTCAAACAAACAGGAAACAGAGGGAAAATATTAAATTAATACCTTAGCACGATTTTAACGGAAACTTCAAAATACTTATACTTGTCAGATGGTGAATGTTAAGAAAAAATGAGAGAATGGAAGTACCTTCTATATTTATATCATGGTATGTAGTGTTGTCCCAAGTTCGAATCATGCACAAAGAAAAACTTCATATTAAAATCTATGAAAACAAGGTCAGTTTAAAATTTTTCAAAAAATATTTTGCATCACACGGAATTGATGTTAATTCAGCATGATTTACAGTAATCTTCAAAGAAAATTTTTTACTTTTTAAATAACTTTATTTAATGTTGCATAAACATTCCAGTACTGTTAAGTTAGAAGAATCATAATAAATCGAAGTTAATTCAAGTTGAAACAACATGAATTTTATACTGATATAATACGAAAAACCATATTGAGTCAAAGTTAAGTTTTTCAGTTTGAAACAACCTGAATTTAATTTAATGCAGTCATTTTATTTTGTTAATTGTTTAACTTAAGTGATTGTGTGTATTGCCACAGGCGTCAGAAAAATTTTTTTATGTTGTCTGTATAGTTGGCTACACTTGCCCTAAATTTAAATTCGAACTCGTCCATTTTTGAGTTATGACGATTTTTATGTAAATGAGCGATATAATGGGTGTTTTTTATTGAGGTATAGAACTTTAAGTTGGTATCACTTTTTTAACTGGCGGCCATTTTATCAGCTGTGTAGTGATTAATATTTAGTTGGGTTTGCCATTTTACCATGAACAGGTTGACAAAAGAACAACGCTTGCAAATCGTGCAAATTTATTTCGAAAATAATGGTTCAGTTCTCGAAGTTTACCGCAAGCTCCGTCCATTTTATGGTCGACATAATCGTCCATCAGAGCAATTAATTCGGTTAACCATGGATCGTTTCCGCACTACGTTTACTCTATGTGATAATACGCATCCGCAGAGACGTCGAACAGTGCGCACCGAAGAAACAATTGCCGCTGTAGAGCAAAGTGTTGAAGAGGACTCGAATGAATCGATTCGCCACCGTGCACACAATTGGAGCTTTGTCCATCAACTTTATGGAAGATTTTGCGCAAAGATCTTGGCTTGCGACCTTACAAGATCAAGCTTGTGCAATAATTAAAGCCGCGAGACCATGCAATGCGTCGTGATTTTGGTGTATGGGCCGAAAATGAGATTGATCTCGATGCTGATTTTCGTCGCAAAATTTTGTTCAGTGATGAGGCTCATTTTTGGTTGAATGGCTACGTCAACAAGCAAAATTGCCGCATTTGGAGTGAAGAGAATCCACATGAGACCCTTGAGACGCCATTACATCCACAAAAACTGACTGTTTGGTGTGCTCTATGGGCTGGTGGAGTCATTGGGCCATACTTCTTCCGAAATAATGCTGGAGAGTCAGTTACCGTTAATGGAGACCGGTATAGAGCCATGATAACCGACTATTTTGTTCCCGAATTGGATGGCATGAATGTGGATGAGTTGTGGTTCCAACAAGACGGCACTACATGCCACACAGCGCACGTCACAATCGATTTATTGAAGGAAACATTCGATGAGCGCATAATTTCGCGGAATGGACCTGTCAATTGGCCACCAAGATCGTGTGATTTGACACCATTGGATTATTTTCTTTGGGGATATGTGAAGTCGCTCGTCTACGCCAACAAACCAGAAACGTTAGGGGACTTGGAAGCCAACATTCGTGGCGTTATTGCCAACATACGGCCCCATATGCTCGAAAAAGTGGTTGAAAATTGGACCTGTAGAATTGGCTTTATTCGAGCCAGCCGCGGCGGCCACATGCCCGAAATCATATTTAAACATTAATGGCATAAAATTATCCTTCCAATAAAGCTAAATTGATGGACATTAAAACGATTTTCTTGTGTTTTATTTCAATTCGAAGTTCTATACCTCTAAAAAAAACACCCGTTACTAATAACATTCATTTTTTTATTTTTATCCATTAGTAGTTCAATATTATTTTCATGGTTTAATTGTTTTACATAAAGATTTTCTAATTTTAGATCAAGTTTAGTTACATTCTTTTTTTCTTTGATTTTTGTGATTAGATTAGGCAAAATAAATGTTTCATGAATTTTTATATGGACATTATTGTATGTAATGTTGGATATATTAACTCTGCAATTTTCAGATTTTATAAGAAATGTCCCTGTTTGTCTTATATCTAAGTTATTACAATTATGGGTACTTTTTTCATTAAAATTCTTTAAAATTATTACTCCTGGCATGATTTCTATTACCATTGGTTCTTTTAATGTTTCTAGTGCACAATGTGCTTCTTGGAATTTTAAGATGTTTTCTATACATTTATCTTATAATTTAAGTAGACTTTTCTCTAGGTTTTCTTTTACATTTGTATCATAAATAGTTTTATCATTATCAATTAATATTTCATATTTAATAAGAATAATTGATTTATTCATGGCGTTAGGCAGGGGTTCGAACTTTATTTTGGTGGAAAATTGGGGAATAAGAAGAGTTAGTATAATGTTATTGTCGTCAAAAATCACCGCTACTTTCATATTGTTATAGCTGTCAAAGTCAGTTATCAAATCAATTTCTTTTTTAGTCAGAATCTCGGTGGGGATTATACCTAATTTACTCGAAAATATTTTACGTCCTATGTCGTCAATGTGGTTACTTAAAAATGATATGTCTTTGTCTATTCGATAGGCTTGTTCAATAAATCTAACTTCGTCTTCCAGTGATTATATCCTGTTCATTGATTCTCTTTTAAAATTGTTTATGTAGCTACTAATATGTACCTGTTGGTTGTTTATGTGCTGAGTAACATTATTGATCTGGTCTGTTATAAAGTTATTAACATGTACTAGTTCGTTAAGCGTGTTGTTTGTAATTCGTTCATTGTCCTGTATTTGAGTTATAGCTTCGTAAATTACTTTTTCATCGTCACTGTCCATAGAACCTGCGAGGTATTTCAATCCCTTCCCTAATATATTAACTAGTCTAGAATGTATTTGTAAACTGTTTACTTTTGCTTGTAATAAAATAAAGTCCTTGTCAATTGTTTCTAACAGTCGTTTGACCTCGAAAGTTATGGTTTTCAAAGTATTAAGGTTGTCAGAGATTACAGACAAACTGTTATCATAGGATTTCAAATTTATGAAATTAAGAATCTTGTCGTAGTGTTTAATTGTCTTTAATTCCCCTGTTTTTATGGGTATATATCCGTTATTATTCGTCAGGTCGTGTACGTCCAATTATTGCGCATGTACTACTAGTACCAGTATCCAAGTGATTAGTAATGTCCACATCATAGTCCTGAAATAACAGAATATTGTAAAGTACTTAAGTTTGTCTTATGTTGCTTTTATGAACTATTCTCCCTGTTTTTGTTTTTATTGTTGTGTTATAGTTCTCTGCTACCACTTTCTTTTTATATCTAGCAGATAATTTATTTCCAATTCTTCTATTTATTTTCACAAAATTCTCTTCTCCTTGCACATACTCTTTTAGTGGTGAACGATATGTATTATGATATGCTAAGTCGGCTTTCTGTTTTTCTGAAAGCTTCTGTATCATTTTATTTCTTTCTTTTTCTAACAGTGCAGGGTCACTACTAACACGCCTGCCAAAAAATGTCTCTAAGGGTTTTCTTCCCGTTACTGAGTGTATAGAAAGGTTATATTCGTTCACTGATTTTTCTAGCAGTTCTTGAAATGATCTATGTGCGTGACCTTTTTGTAAGCAGCGCATAATCTCCTGAAGTATGGAGTGAAAACGCTCTACTTGACCATTTGAGCTACTCGAGTATGGCGCGGTTCTGTATATTGCAATATTAAATACGTTTTCCATCATGAACTTTATGGATTCCGAATTAAACGATTTTTCATTGTCCATAACTATTGTTTCGGGCATCATTGAAAAAAGAATATCCCTTAGAGGTTGTCTTATGTCCTCTGTTGCTTTTGATGAAATTACCTTTACTATGGCATATTTAGAGAATTTATCTACTGCCGTTAGCAGCAGTTGTTTTCCCATCAAAAGTATATCTATATGGACTATTTGTTCTGGACACTTAGGGATAGGAGTTGGTTGAATTTGAGGCTTTGGGGGATGTCGTTCATACTTATTTGTTTTGCATATTATACAATTTTTTATAACCCTCTTAATTTTATTGGCCATAAATGGAAAGTAATACTTTTCTAATAGTTCAATTTTATTTTCTCTACAGTTTCTGTGTGCTCTATTGTGATATTTTATTATTATTTCTTCTTGCTCTTGATTATTTAATACGTCTTCTACCATTACTTGCGAAAATCTTATCTTGTACCTGCTAAAATGTAGAGGGTGCAGCCGTTGGATTTTTCCCATAATATCCTCCTCAGTTTTTATGCAATTTATAACCGAAGGATTAAGATAACGTTTTAAAATATTGAGTAGTGTTGCTTCTGAGTAATTGGTCTCAGTGATTGCGTGGCGATGATAAGTGAGAAATACTATTTTGAATTGATACCCTGAAGCGATATCTATGTTCAAAAATATCTGTTTTTGGTAAGCATTGATGGGCGTTTCCACACTATAAATAAGTCCGTGAGAGGAACTGTCATCAGAGTTAGTAGCAATCGAGAGTGTATTTAATTGCGATTCTTGTGGTGGTATCCTTGATAAGGCATCGGCCACAACCTTCATCTTCCCTGGTTTATAAAATAACTGATAGTTATATTCCTCGAGGATTGACTTCCATCTCTTCATTTTACTGTTATTATTTTTGTTGCTGAGAGCATACGTTAGGGGTTGGTGATCCGTATAAATTTTAACTTTCCTTGAACCGTACAAGTAGTTTCTCAAGGCATTTAAAGCCCATATAATAGCTAACATTTCCTTTTCGTTAGCCGCATAATGCTCTTCTACCTTGTTTAATGTTCTAGAAATAAAAGCAAAATTGGAAGCATCAGTAACTAACTCAAAATCTTCGTTAAAGTCTGGGTAAGCGAGAACTACATCCTCAGAGATGAGAGAATACTTAATTTTCTTGAAGAACTCAACGGCTTCTTTATCAAAAAATACCTCAATCTTTGCCGATCTGTTTTTGGAGGTACGACCCCCTTCCCCTCTTAAAAGGGATGTCAGCGGTTTTGCGATTTTCGCGTAATCCTTGATAAATCGCCGGTAATACCCTGACATACCTAGAAAACTACGGAGTTCTTTTAATGTTCTAGGTTGAGGAAAATTCGCAATAGCTTCCACTTTTGCGCGATTGGTTTTTACACCATTTTGAGAAATTACAAAGCCCAGAAAGAATTGTACGGTGATCTTGATGGTCTTATAATACCATCCTGCAAAAGTTTTAACTTGTTTTTCGACTTCTGCTTTCAATGACGAAGGATATGGGTAAAACTTAGTGTACACCGGAGTGTCTGACGTGGTTCGAATTTCACCAACGACATTTGTTGTGTACGTTAATTTCTCGTTCGGATCCGAGAAAAGTTTTTGAAATTCATTTACGATGCGATTCATTTCCGACTTTTTTTTTAGTTAAATTATCTAATTTAATATTTATATTATTTACTGTTCTTGATGGTAATTGTTTCAGGCCAATTTCTGTTCCATTTTTTAGCGTCATGTAGCTTTCCCCAGTGTGAATTACAGCTCGTAAATCTGTGAGGGTGTCATTCCCAAGTATGCCGTCAAAAGTTTTTAGGGATGGCATTAAAAAAAAATTTATTTAATTTTCAAAGTTAAAAAGTTTGACTAAAGTATGTTCCGTGATCTTAACGTCACCTACCACTGATTTCGCAAAAAATGCTGTTTCGTTTTGGATCTTTTTCCTTGCAAGTGTGGTTGCAGATAGTTCTTACTGGATGCTGTGTCTACCAAAAACTTAAGAATATTTCCGCTCTCCGTTCTTACCTCAAAATAGGGGAGTGAAGAGCTTATTAAGCTAAAAAATGTATATCAGTAGGTTCGATGTAGTTTCTACTGTTGTATGAATAGGAATTATTTTCCGCATAATGTTCGTGGTTTCCTACTTGATAATGTGTTGGTAATGATTCAGTATTTATGTGGAAGGTCCTTTGCACCTTCCTTTGGAGATTTGAAATCGATGGTGGAGGTCTTTTGCCCATAAAATGGTTTTGCTGGGGTCTGTTTATATAGTTTATGCGTCTGGATCGTATACTTTGATCTACATCCATAGGCTCTGGCCGTTGTTGTGGCTTAGGAGGCCTAGGGGGATTATAAGAGTTGTTTGTAAAAAGATGTTGCCTAGATTACCATGCGGTTTGGCCTATTTGTGACACGTAGGCTAATTGAGGATGAAATGGGCGTTTCTGTACTGGAGGAAAATTCCTTTTTGGTGGTTGTTGTTGATTTTTAGAAATGTATGTATGATTTGCCCTAAAGTTTTGGTTTTCAAGTTTCAAACAAAGATGTAGCGCCTGCGGTAAATCCACAGGTTCCCTCATACCTAGGAGTCTTGGTAAGTCTCCATTCAATCCCCTTATGAAAACATCAAGGGCTTTTTCCCTGTACGATTTTGTTAGTAAACTCAATGATTCATTGCTTGTATGTCTATGTCTTACATCCTATTTTGTTAAGAATAAGAGAAAGATGTGTGTACACTTTTTGATAAAATTCAGAAACACTGGTGTTCCCTTGGACTAGGGTTGACATTTGATATTCCAATGTTGACACGTCTCTTTTGTCGCCATAATGTGTCATTAAACACTGTGAGATAGCCGATCAATTTAGAGGCATGTTATAAGACTCTAACGCAATATCAGCTTTACCCGTTATTTTATACCGGATGACACTTAATATACCGTAATATTTTGGGGTTCCCTTAAGCGGTTCGTAAATGGAAAGTATTCTGTCCACACCTTTTTTCCAGGAGCTAAATTCTCCTGGTTGCCCAGAAAATTCTTTTAGGCACTTAACTACGTCTGGTATATTGTCAAGTTCATTCAAATTATTCGCGTGTCCGTCTTCGATTTGTTGGTCTGTAACATGGTCCAAGCCTATACTTGGATTTAGTACAGCCTGAACTACCTGTGGTCCTTCGTTCCTAAGAATGTCCGTTGCGATTCTCGAAATGAGTGCAGTCAAGTCTTGCACACTTAATTGTGCGTTTTGCTGATTTGGATTAGGATTTGGAGCAGAACTTGAAGGAAGAACCGGGGGCCTGATTAGATTGTTTTGATTCGCCATTTTTATTTTCTAAGTTTTTTTTTTTTTTATCACTTTGAAAGCAATTTTATTTCAACTTTTTTTTGTTAAAGAGAAATAAATTTATTCGAAAAGACTCTTTTGTTGGTGGTTTTTAAAACTTGACTTATACCTATAAAATTTTATTAGAAAAATTAAAAGTTTTCTAAGAAATTTATTATTCGACATATTGTCAGAAGTTTATTTTAATTTGAAATTTATTTGCTGGTGGTTCAGCGTTGTCTATATGCATTTCATTGTTGCTGTAACAAATCATCAGTAGACTTCAACCACACATTTTGAGTAAAATAGATTCAAATCGAATATAAATTATTTGCTGGCTTTTTTGTGTTAGTATCTAAGCCTACTACGCTTATTTTTCTTGTGATTTTCAAAAATATTATTATTTGTGAATTCTCAAATAGTTCTTGAAAGTCTGTGCATAAGATAAGAGGTTTGTGACTACTCATGTGGTTGTGTGGTTGAAGTCTACTGATGATTTGTTACAGCAACAATGAAATGCATATAGACAACGCTGAACCACCAGAAAATAAATTTCAAATTAAAAGTTTTCTTATTAACTTAAATTTTGTTAAAAAAAATTCTTTTCACAATCGGAAATAACGGGTGTTTTTTTAGAGGTATAGAACTTCGAATTGAAATAAAACACAAGAAAATCGTTTTAATGTCCATCAATTTGGCTTTATTGGAAGGATAATTTTATGCCATTAATGTTTAAATATGATTTCGGGCATGTGGCCGCCGCGGCTGGCTCGAATAAAGCCAATTCTACAGGTCCAATTTTCAACCACTTTTTCGAGCATATGGGGCCGTATGTTGGCAATAACGCCACGAATGTTGGCTTCCAAGTCCCCTAACGTTTCTGGTTTGTTGGCGTAGACGAGCGACTTCACATATCCCCAAAGAAAATAATCCAATGGTGTCAAATGACACGATCTTGGTGGCCAATTGACAGGTCCATTCCGCGAAATTATGCGCTCATCGCATGTTTCCTTCAATAAATCGATTGTGACGTGCGCTGTGTGGCATGTAGCGCCGTCTTGTTGGAACCACAACTCATCCACATTCATGCCATCCAATTCGGGAACAAAATAGTCGGTTATCATGGCTCTATACCGGTCTCCATTAACGGTAACTGACTCTCCAGCATTATTTCGGAAGAAGTATGGCCCAATGACTCCACCAGCCCATAGAGCACACCAAACAGTCAGTTTTTGTGGATGTAATGGCGTCTCAAGGGTCTCATGTGGATTTTCTTCACTCCAAATGCGGCAATTTTGCTTGTTGACGTAGCCATTCAACCAAAAATGAGCCTCATCACTGAACAAAATTTTGCGATGAAAATCAGCATCGAGATCAATCTCATTTTCGGCCCATACACCAAAATCACGACGCATTGCATGGTCTCGCGGCTTTAATTCTTGCACAAGCTGGATCTTGTAAGGTCGCAAGCCAAGATCTTTGCGCAAAATCTTCCATAAAGTTGATGGACAAAGCTCCAATTGCTGTGCACGGTGGCGAATCGATTCATTCGGGTCCTCTTCAACACTTTGCTCTACAGCGGCAATTGTTTCTTCGGTGCGCACTGTTCGACGTCTCTGCGGATGCGTATTATCACATAGAGTAAACGTAGTGCGAAAACGATCCATGGTTAACCGAATTAATTGCTCTGATGGACGATTATGTCGACCATAAAATAGACGGAGCTTGCGGTAAACTTCGCGAACTGAACCATTATTTTCGAAATAAATTTGCACGATTTGCAAGCGTTGTTCTTTTGTCAACCTGTTCATGATGAAATGGCAAACCAAACTAAATATTAATCACTTGACAACTGACAAAATGGCCGCCAGTTAAAAAAGTGATGCCAACTTAAAGTTCTATACCTCAATAAAAGACACCCATTATTAGCTTAACTGGAAACAAAATTTTTTGGTATCTTTATATACTGTGGTTTGTTTGACGAAGAACTGGAGGGTCCCTTGGGAATCGCAGCTCTTATTCAATATTTAGTTATGGTTTATTATATTTTATTATAATGACTATTCTATATAATTTTTTCTATACCTTTAAAATAAAATAGCGCAAACTTACGATATGAATAACTTGTTGATTTCTTGAAGCACCTCTCTGATGATCTGTTGATTTTTCCTTTGATGATTTTTTTCTTGTGTGATTCTTTTGTAGATAGGCACTGATTATTACCTCCGTCTCTCTAGTTGATGATAATTGAATTTGATGGTAACTACTGTAGTCGAATATAATATGCTTCTCTTCACAGGATCATTTTATTTGTGGGTTGCACAGTGACTTTTGAATTTTGGTTAGAAATGTTTGCTTTAATTCATAATTTTTTATTTTTTGAATATGTTTGCATTCCTTCTTACAGCACTTGTTCTTTCATGAGTTTTCATTTATTAGCACTTTTACGAATTTTATTTATTAGAACTTGTCCTTTTATGATTTTTAATTATTATTGCTCTTTACGGTTGTTATTTATTATTGTCCTTTAAGGGTTTTTTCTTTGCGGCACAGGCTGGCACATAAATACCACCGTTTTGATCTTTTGCTACTACGGAACCTAGTTACCGACTTTTAAATTAATTGCTCGGGCGCCACTTAAGAATTTCCGTATTGGAAATTCTAAAAAAAATTATTTTTTATTTTCTGCGGACAGCACGACCGCACTTTATTGGAAATAAACTCAAACTAAAACTTACAATCATTCTTAATTTATACTAAATTTAATAACCTAATTCTTAATGTGGCGTGATACTGTTAATAAGAAATAATTACATTATTGCATTCTTGCACTTTTACATTTTACCAATTTATTGGGAAATACTTATTTGTTTAAACTGACATTATTAACTATAGACGCTGATTGAGCTTTTGTGCATTGCAACATACTCTACTTGCGTTAATAAAAAAATATGATTACTAATAATTTAATAAAAAAAAGAGTTCGTTAACTTTGTTGGAGTTAACTTATACGCATACGTGTGTACGTCAGTAACTAAGCAATACACGGTGGTTGTTTATCTTTTTTTCTTTTCGTTTGAATTAGCATGTATGTATGTATGTAAATATGTGAATCTTCTTAATAAGCAGACGCTTTTTGTTTTTGTTGCTTTTGCTTGTTTACGTTTAATCAAGCTAAGCATGCTTATTTAGTTGTTGGCTACTATTCTAGACTATTCTTTGCTTTGACCCTGTAGGAATATTTTCGAGTAGCACTTACATTAACCCATTTGGAATATTTTTGTGTAATGCTGCTTAAACCTGTCGCCGGCTATTTTCGTAACAATATGTTTGTAAGCGGCAAAGTTCCTAAACAAGTTAAATTAATGTGAAAATATAAAACAAAAAGTGCTTGACGTGGTTGTTGTTTTTTTCCAATGTTTATAAATATACATACAAACATGCATACTAGTGATGAGCGATAGCGTGATTTTTTAATAATGTTGCTCCTTGTGAACGCGATTTCTAAATCGCTGTTCTTTTTTTAACTGTGACTGTGATCACAGTTTAGCAGTATTTGTTTGTAGCAGTTGTGTTATTTTGAGAAAATCTAATAAGAAAGCAGCAGTGAAATTAAACAGTGACTGTGATCACAGTTTAACACATTTCAGCTCTTCTGTCTTAAAAGTATTTATTAGTAATAAGAAGAGCGAGAAAAAAAACAATTAGCAATCAACCCCATCCATACATTGAGAATTGTCGTATAACAGGCAGAGAGACAATAAAATTGCAAATATAAAAAAGTGAGCTGTACATAGTTGCCAGAAAAGACGACTTGACGATTTTTTCTTGACAAAAGCTGAATGTGTAAAAAAATAATGTGGTATCTTTATTTTCTGTAAAGTAAGCATACAAGAACATTCACAGTTTGTATGAAAGAACTATATTTTCAAAACTTGTTACTTGATAAATTCAGTCACAGTTGTGATATGTGATTTTTCAATCGCTGTGAAAAAGTAACAGGTTTCGAAAAATCGCTCAACTCTAATGCATAGACATATATACACGTACATATATACATACATACATAATTTAGTACGTAAGGGAAGCATGTTGATATGAATGCGAAGTGCAAGTCGATGCAACAGCATTCGATCACAATCTGATGTATGTAGTAATTTGTTTTTATTTTATTTTTTACTTTTATTTGCAAGTAAAGCCTGCAGTACACGGCATGAAAAAAGTCACAAGGCTGTGATGTAATTTTGACGTCATCAATAATCCCGGTATATTGACTACATGCCGTGTACTAGTAACATACATACATATCACTCATTTACTTAAAGAACGTCATAACTGAACAAATTGAATTTAATTAATCCTCATATCATTCTTCAAATTATGTAAAAATTTCATAAAAATATTGTTACGTTTAAATTTTATTAAACGTGTGAGTTCTTTTGATTGCTCAAAAATAAAAATAAATAATACACAATTTTTATTTGCTACTGTATTTCCTTTTATTCTTAACGAAGCAAATTACAACTTGTCTTTACTTAACTACTTCTTATCGTTATTATCCACTTTCAACGAGGTCTTAACTTGACTACTTTCTGATTAGCACTGCCTCAACGATATCAACTTGACTACTTTCTGATTAGTACTGCCTCAACGATATCAACTTGACTACTTTCTGATTAGTACTGCCCTGCTCTCGCACATGCTGCCACTTTTTATAGTACATGAATCGGTTCTCGAATGTTCGCCCGATAGGTGGCGTAATAACATGTCTGTACTTAGTAATGGCATCTATGAATGATGACATCTGTATTGTCATTTACTATTGGTAGCCAGATGTTCAAACAGTCCTCTAGCACAATCGGCAAAATTCATGTTGCTGCTTCTAGGCGTTTGTAGATAATTCGATTGGTCGTTATTTTTGAATTTCAAAGTAACGACTCTTATGTTGGCAATGCGGTTTGCTACTGGTAGTACAGTGCTCGCACTTTTATTTGTATGTGTGTGTGTCTGTAGCTATGTATACAATTATTGTTGTTGCTATAGTATTTGCACGTAAATATGTGTGTACGTTTAGTGCTTTAGTTAAATACTTCCAGATAGTTCTTTGCTTTAACCCTGTAGGAATATTTTTACGTAACAATATTTTGTAGGTAAATTATTAGTAAAAATAAATGAAAAATCATTTAAATCAAGTAAAATGTCATTTAAAACCCCTTTCGCTTACATTTCATTTGAATCAAGAGAGTTTTTCAATTATTTTTTAATGTTAATTTTTTAACTAGCACAATATGTAAAAATAAACAACAAATCATTTATTTTATTTAAAAAAAGCAATGTGAGTCCGATCACAGAGGAGATGTCTAAACATTTAGTAATGAAAAATTTTTTTTTAAGTTGGAAGTACTTATGCTTTTAGTATATTTTTTTAAATTAATTAATTAAAAGTATCAAAACTTTCAATACTGTAAATACATATGAATTTGTTGGTTTTTGTTTGTTTTATTAAACTTATTTTGTTAGTAAATGGGCACACTGCAGTATGTGTATATGTACTGCATTCAAAATTGCAGTAAGCAGTAAATTTACTGATTACTAAAAAAATTCAGTAAATTTTTACTGCTAATGAAATTTAATTTGCATTACCAGTAAAATCGTAGGGCCGTAATCATAATAAAATTGTAGCAGGTGGCAAAGTTTTTTCATTCAAATTTTGAAACTTTTGTATGAAAAACATTTAGCCACTTGGTAGAATTTCATTATGATTACTGGAAATTCAATGCACCTCATCATATAACAAATCATATAGGCAATTTATAAAAATTGTAGAAAAAATTTTAGTAATCAGTAAAAATTTACTTGTTAAACATTTTTTATTGTTTTTACTGAAACTTAAGTGGTACTGCAGTGCTCATCTACTTTTACTTTTACCTTTACTTTTACTTTTTAATTTTTAATTCCAGTTGTTCATCGTTTAGTTGTTGCTGTTCTTGTTGTTGTGTACGCATTGCAATTAAAATAAATTCAGTAAAGTGCGACCTTGACTCGCGCACATTCGGTTTTGATTTTTTATGTTTTTTATTTAGGTTTCTTCCTTTTTTAAGTTTTTTCAGTTTAAACGATTTTTTTCAGTTTTATCGCTTTTTTCTCGTTTTGGTGTTTTTTTCTCTTTTTGGGTTTTTTTGTTTTCGCAATTTTTTTTCATTTTGGCGATTTTTTCATTTTGGCGATTTTTTCATTTTGGCGATTTTTTCATTTTAGTGATTTTTTTCCGTTTTTTGGGGTTTTTTCATTTTGGCGATTTTTTCTGTTTTTGGGGTTTTTTTATTTAGGCGATTTTTTCATTTTGGCGACTTTTTCATATTGGCGATTTTTTTGTTGAAGGATTTTTTTATTTTGGCGATTTTTCCGGTTTTTCGCGATTTATTTTAGTCCTAGAGATTTTTTTAATATGGTGCTTTTTTCGATTTTGCGATTTTTGTTTTTGTTTTTGGCGATTTTTTTATATTTAGGGATTTTATATTTTTTTGATTTTTTAGTTTTACCGTTTATGAAAATTTCAAGAGTTTTGCTCTTACGGTCTCCAAGATACAGTAAGTTGTCAAAATTACAAAGTAATAATTGCATTAACTAATGGAACACCCTTTCATTTAAACTTTTTAAATTTAGTGTTAATTGTTGTAGTCTGTATAAAAATACACTAACTTTTAAAATTTCAAGTGTATATATGTACATACAATTGTATGTATATTACATGGGATTTTAACATTTTTCGTTGCTCGTTTTGGAACACCCTTTAGTTTTTAACTCTCATGTATTTGTTGTTGTAGTGGCCAAAAGTCTACACATTGTGTCCAAATTTCAAGTCCGTAGCTCTTACGGTTCATTTTCACCTTTGGTGTACGGAAATATACAGAAAAATAACCGGCGATGGCGCACCGTCGGCTTCGAGCCGGTCGACTTGTTTCTCTGCTTGGTATTGCTTCTTTCAAACACTAATACACTCATACATAGCTCACACCGATTTGACAATGCAAAGCAAAAGCAAAAAGCAAAGAAATCTCAGCAAAGAAATCTCAGCAAAGAATCAAAGCCAACAAATTTTTACCCCCTAGCGTATAGATGTTTACACATCAAATAATCTGCAAAAATGTTTTTCTGTTCCTATTAATAAATTTGACTGAAAACATTTTGAGTTTCAGTTAACTCTTTTCTCTAATGCCATAATAAGTTAACTAAAAATAAATTTTTTTTCAGTTAAATTTTTACAAAATTGTTATCAGAATCTACAAATTTCTTTGTAGGTCCGCATTCATACAAAATATTTACTGATTCAATGAATTTGGTTACTGAAAACGAAATTTAGTTTTTTCTGTGTAAGCACACACATACATACATACACATTTATTTTGTTTGAATTCTATGCGCCTTTACTATAATATTATCCCTTGTGTCATCGGTGTTGAGCTGCAACATTATTTGAATACTTACCTTGATTGCATCCCATAACGTACGAATAATAATAACGTGTCGGAATTTTTTTCCTTTGTGGATTTTCTGATTTTCTGTTTCACTTATTTGCAGACGTGACACAAAGTTTTCTTTTAATGTCAGTTCTTTGTTAAAGTTTAAACATTTTACAAACATGTATGTACGTATTTATTCAAGTGAGAAATGTACTTCCTTTCATTCATATGTGTCTTGTTTTTCTTATAACATTTCAGTAAGAAGAAAAGTTTTGATGACAGTATTATTTTTAAGAGTTGACGACTAGATCTATGCAAAGGTACATTTAAATGACTTAAAGAAAGAATTATACATATAGAAGACAATGATAAATTTTGAAAGTTTAGCATATTCTTTACGCATTGAAGTTGGAGTAGCAAATAATAAATAAGGTTTTTTCTACAAAGTAAGTAACGCTTCTCTTCAATCTTTTTTTAATTTCAAGTAAACTTTAAATAAAATTTTCTTAAAAAGAACATTTTTTAATCAACTTTTTTATGATTATCTTAAACTATATACAGCTCGCAATGGAACTCAATATAAAAGTTACAGTGGGCCTAGGTTGACCTCATGGGACTCAAAAAAACTTCTAAGGCTGGTAACTTTCAGAAAAAATTATCCGATTTTTTATGAAATAAAGCGTTTGAGGTAAGCTCCCAATTCTTAAAAAAGGATAGCAATTATTTTGTCGAAAATTTAATGCTGTCATTTAATTTGAAATCCAAAAATATACTTAAAAGTTATAGGTGAAATACTAAAAAAGTCAAAGCAAAATATTTTTTGTCTAAAGTCAAATATGAGAGATACGATAACACATCAAAGGACATTAACTGATTAAAACAAACAGGAAAAAAAATATAATATATATTGCAATTGAAAAACGATTGAATCAATCGATCAGTGAATCAAAGAAATTAGGATTTTGTATGAAATAAGCTGTTAAAAGTTCATCTATGTAACTAAAAAACATAGAAAAATTAAATATTAAAATTTACGAAAGCAAGGAAAATTTAATATTTTTCGGCAACAGTTTTGCTTCATACATGTTCAACATGATTTACAGTAATCTTTAAAGAAAATGTTGTATTTTCGAAATAACTTTATTTCATGTTGATTTAACATTAAAGTACTGTTTAATCAAAATGTAGAATCATTTTGAGTCAAAGTTATTTCAAGTTGAAACAATGTGAATTTGATATTGATATGGTACAGTTTTTCGTGTTAGAATTAAAGTTATTTAAAGTTGAAACAACATGAATTTAATTTAATGTAGTCACTTTATTTCATTTATTATTTAAGTAATGTGATTATGTCTGTTGGCACAGGCATTAGGAAAATATATGTGTTTTCCATTATAGTTGGCTTCCCCAGCCAGTATTTGAACACAAACTCATCGCGTGGTAGTCAACGAGGTCAACGCGGCAGTCATAACTTAATTTTAATTCAACATGATTTTGTTCCTCATTTAACACAAAAATAATTTAAAATTTAAGTAAATTTAACTGTTCAGAAAAGCCCTGTTCTTTTTATGTAAAAACACACCATCACATTAATAAATCTATTTCCCAATAAAATATTTCATTGACCTCAAATAACAAAATAGTAACTTCCAGGAAAAAAAATTGATTTCCTGTAAATCTATAACAAATAGAACATGAAAATCCTTAACTTCTATTTTAATTAAAATTGCATATTACATATTCTGCTGTGTATCATTTACAATGTCTTTCTTTCTATATAAATGCTTTGGGAATTCATTAAAATCCTTGTAGTTGTATTCTGTGTAAAAACAAAAATTATCCTTTTATTTCTATCACATTTATAATTGAGAAACTAAACTACTGATTGCTATTGAATCAGTCATTTATTGTGTTACATCATATCGTTTGCATTTATGTCTCAAACATTAATTTTTCTATGATAAATTATTTTAACTTGCAAGGATTGTGACATCCTTTTTTTTTAGCAAGAAACAGGATGCAAGAAATACCACACGAAAGAAATAATATGAAACAAAGAAGAAAGAAATAATATAAAAGTTTTACTATATTATAAATTAGTAACAGTCGCTTAAAGTTGTTCTATAGAGATTTGAAAATCAGAATAAACGAGATATTAGATGTCTCGTTAAAATGGCAGTTGAGTATTGCGAACAGGGGCTTCAGATGAAGCTATTATAGGTTGGAGTTTACTTTAATAATTTTTCATCTAAAAAGAACTGATTTTTATAATTTACTTCACTTCATAGGGCCGGATATTAAACATCTTAAGTTTATTGCACATAAAATGTTCCTTAGTTAAAATGTCTTACTTGCTTGAGGAGATGAAACCTTTTTTAAAGGACAAAACTCTAATAAGATTATTTTATTATAAAGCTTATTTCATGAAAGCTAAATATTGTTATAAAGATTCCGGACTTAACTAAAATTGTTTAACCCAAAGCAATGAATTAATTGACTTTACGTTATACGTTGTTTTATCTTTTTTTTTTTTTAAAATTGTTGTATCAGCAAAAGCTTTGTAAAAGTATAAAATCAAAAGGTAAAGCTAGAAACCTTAATCTTAAGGGTGCGAAGAGCCGAGCCGACTGACGCTTATTGCCAGAACCAATGCGAGAAAACTGGTAATATACAAATTAGTACAAATAAGCGCGAACAGGTAATAGTGGGCGCCGAACTGGCCAGAGCGCAAAGCTGATTGAATGCGAGAAAACAGTTCCAAAGCGTATTTTAGCGCCGAAAACATTGTTTATGTTATGTTGTTATGATTTCAACTTTTTGGAAAACATAAAAAAAAATTAAAAACAAAAAATTTATAAAAAGTCATGCAATCAAAAAATTAAAAAAATAACAAAAATTTCCGTTGTTTTCTCAACCAAATAAAACTAAAATCATAGTTAGTATTTTCTAAGAAACGTTATAAACACAATCATCAACAGCAGAGGCAGAGATTCGGCGAATTAACAACAAACCCAAATTCATACAAACATACATAAAACGCAAATAATAGATAAAATATCAGCGCTGATTCTCGCATCCACTATGCACACTCAAACTTGTTTCTAGCATGAGCATCAGTCGGCTCGGTTCGGCAACCAACGGCCACTCTGTTCGCACCCTAAAGGTGGAAGTACATACCACGCGTTACGCGGCAACGCTTTTTTGGCTTGTTAAACATTTAACGCTATACAAATTGAAAGTTATACAACATGCTTTTGAGTTTTTTTTTTGTTGTAAAATTTAAAGCCTTTGCCGGCTATTTTTTGTCTTGCATTTTCGCTTTATTTTTCTTTAAATATTTAATGCATTTTTTATCCATTGTTTAATACAAAAATTAATTTCTTATCATTTTTGTATATGTTAGCTTAAGAATCTGGTAACACTAGCTGTCATTTTGTATACAACGCATGAAAGTTGAAGAATGTTCAACTTTTTGCGAGGTACGCACGTCGCGAACTTCTCTATGTAACTTGCCTTATGAAAACACACTATTTCAACTTTTTTGACAGCCGCATGTATCGCATTAGCGCATTGAACGCGAGTTATGTACTTCCACCTTAAGATATTTGATGAGTTTTGATTTCCTTTTATTTCGTCTTCTGGCAATTTAAGTTCCTTTGGTAATAACAATTTTATGAAAAAAAATTTATCCCACTTGAATTGTTAATTATTATTTTTACTATTTTTTTAGTATTATTATTAAAATTTTGCTCAAGTTGTTATGTTCTGTACGTTGTTGTCTCAGATTTGTTTTCTTAGAACAAGTGTTCCAGTAGCATTATGTTAAATTTTAATAATATAATTTTACTATTTTATTTTTTATACGTTTTTTTTTTTTGATTTTGCTTAACATCTTCCTTAAGAGTCCTTTTTGAATTTTTTTTTCAGAAAAAAATTCTTCTATACTCCTGACCTTATTTTTTCTGTTGCATATTTATCTTTTGGAAAAAATGCTGCCGTCACTTAAGTCTTTGTGTATCTTTGTCTCTCAGCCCTACTGGCTTCATTTAATTTTATAAATAATAGAAGCTACTTTCCTAAATTAAAAGGCAATTTTCTTTTAAATACTGATTAAGATAAAGTATCATGATGATAAAATATTGTATATTAACTCATAAAATGCTGATGATGTTTTTTTTTCATTGTTATAAATTAAACAAATTATGGTGTACAGTGAAACCTCTCATAACCGGACACTCAACGTCGCCGTGTTTTTGTCCAATTATGGGAGCTGTCCGTTAGAAGAGGTTTCACTGTAATTGCTAAGGTTGTGAAAAATTCAAAAATTAATGAAAACTCGAATAAAAATGCTTGTTTAGTAAATATTATTATTTAAGGCCTTTAAACTTCCCAGTAAAAAAAGACACTCCAAAGAAGTCATGAAAATGTAGAGTTTGCAGTCTGGAAGTAGTTCAAATTTCGATCCGATCTAATGATTTTTACATAGGGTTGTCATTGCAAGAAGTTCTCTTTTTCGATGCCTAGTCACCGAATTAGAAGCGATTTTAAGAAAAATTTCCTTTTTTGTGTTCTATGGTAATATTTTCATTTAGGAAAAACTTTAAAAAGTTACATATTTTAACAATTCGTTTCTTTTTATACGAATTTAAACGCGAAACAGTGTTTTCATGTAAATTTAAGCAAATAACTTCTAAATTTTAGGCCAAAATTAGTTCATAAATTTCTTTCAAAAAATCGATTTTTTGAAAATTTTGGTGAGTATTTACTAAAACTATGGAAAAACTACAAGGTTTCGTGTGATTAAAATAAACTTTTACTTAGTTTTCTGCTAACTATCGGCAAATTAAAAATATCGATTTTTTGGAAGCAATGAAAATGTGGTTCCTTCAGAATGACTTCCATTTTTTTTACTGGGTTATTATGTTTGTATATTGTAATTCTCAATTACATATTAAGATTTTTGCTATAAACATATAAAGTTTTTTTTTAACTTATTTCAAAAAAGTTTGGGTTCTTTAAACAGAAACATAATGCATACAGACAGCAAACATTTATAATTCATTAAATTTTGAATGTAATAATATAATTCGTCATTTCTTATATGAAAATGGTTTAGTATTTTAAAATTTTTCTTTTTTAACCCCCGACTAAAAAAGGGGTGTTATAAGTTTGTCGTGTGTGTCTGTGTATCTGTGTGTCTGTCCGTGTCCACGTACAGCCCAAACTGCTAGACCGATTTGCATTTAGTTTTTTTTCTGTTTGAAAGAGGACTTGATCGAGAGGGTTCTTAGCTATGTTTGAATAAAATCGGTCCAGCCGTTTAGAAGATATAACATCTTTTCTGAAAAAAGTAGGGCATTTTTTTTTAAATTTATAATTTTTGTTATATTTATGTAATAAATATTAAAGTTTTTGATTGATTTTTATTTATTTTTTCTTTTCTTTTAAGGTGAGTTAAATATTTGCTATTATGTTTTATTTGAAAAGGTATGTAAGATATTGAAAAATTAAACATCATATATTAATATCAACAGTATTATGGCCCAACTATAAAATGAATAAGATGGCTTAAGCTAATGTCAGAATTGAACGATAAGTCTGTCAAATGCTTAAACAATTCAGATGTGACTTTTAGGTGGCCTCAATGTACTCACATGCACTTAAGTATTCTTTAGCCACAGCTGCACATCTAGGTATTGTCAATAATTTTGTATTAATTTTGTTTCTTCTCATAACTCATAAATGAATGCAATTCAATCAAACTAACTTGAAAGAATGTCCTAATCTATTAAAAATTCACATATAAATATATCCATCACCTTATTACTTGTTTTATTTGTTTTGCCTACTAAAAAGTACAACAGTGAATATACATAAGTAAATATATGTGTATGTGTGTACATGTGTATTGTAAAACAAACAATGAAAATAAAAGTTTTGCTTTATTTTCCGAGTTTAAAATAAGAAACAATAAAAAAATATTTAAAATCAATGAATATTTTCCGCTGCTGCTTGTTTGAGTTTAAACAAGTGAGAGTGCTATATTCGCCTGTGCCGAATCTTATATACCCTTTACCAAAGTGCGTTTATGTAGTATAGAGATACATACATAAGCACATACATACATAAAGTAATTTGACCTAGTTACTTTTATGTGCAAAAAAAATTAATTTTCAAACTCTAGAATCATCAAATTAGATTTTTCTCATTCATTTTATCAATATAGTAGCTCCTCAAAAAATATGGAAAGTGTGTTAAGTGATAAAAAAAGGGAATTCCAAAAAAATGTTTTATTTAGTTACTTTAATATCTAGAAGAAAAGTTCAAAGTTTCCAACTCTGGAGATGTGATTTTTATTTTTATAATTTTTCAAACCAAACTTTTTATTCCAAAACGTAAAATATGTATAATTTATAAAGGAAAAGATAAAAATTAATTAGACTTAGTTACTTTAATATCACAAAAAGTGTAAGTTTCCCAACCCTGAAAGCATCCTTTTTGATTTTTCTGATTTCTTACACCAATCTGTTTTTTTTTTAAGAACATAAGATATGTTTAATTTGTAAATAAAAGGAAAAATTTGTTCTAGTAAGTTACTTTTGTATAAGAAAAAAAGTTAAGGCTTTCCAACCCTGGAAACGTCTTTTTAATTTTTTAAGCTTTTTTTTTTATTTGAAATATTAATTTTTTCGTACTCAAGCAAAAAATAAGTTTATTTAATAAAAATAAACAAAAATTAATTTTCGGTAGTTAATTTTTTATATCACAAAGAGTGTAGGTTTCCCAACCCTGGGATCCTCCGTTTTGATTTTTTTGATTTCTAATACCAATCTTTTTTTTTAAGAATATAATATATGTTAATTTATAGTAAAAAAAGGAAAAATTTGTTTAAGTATGTTACTTTTGTATAAAAAATAAGGTTTTCCAACCTTGGAAACGTCGTTTTAATTTTTTCAACTTTTTTATTTTGAAATACCAAATTCATTCGTACTGAAGTTTAAAATAAATTTATTTTATAAAAAAAATAAATATTAGTTTTCGGTAGCTAATTTTTTATATCTCTAAAATTGTGGGTTTACCAACCCTGAAATCATGGTTTTTAATTTTTCTGATTTCTTATACCAATCTCTTTCTTTTAAGAATATAAGATATCTTTAATTTATAGAGAAAACGAAAAATTCGCTTTTGTATAAAAAAAGGTAAATGTTTCCAACCCTGGAATGGTGTTTTAAACTTTTTTAAATTGAAATACCATATTTATTCGTACTATATTATAAAATAAGTTTATTTATTTAAAAAAAAAAAATTAAAATTACTTTTCGGTAGTTAATTTTTTATATCACAAAAAGAGTAAGTTTCCCAACCCTGGAATTATCCTTTTTAATTTTTCTGATTTCTTACACCAATCTCTTTCTATTAAGTATATAAGATATCTCTAATTTATAGAGAAAAAGGAAAAATTTGCTTTATTAAGTTACTTTTGTATAAAAAAAGTTAAAGTTTTCCAACCCTGGAAACGTCTGTATAATTTTTTTAATTTTTTTTAATTTATTTTTTTAATTAGAAATACCAATTTTATTCATACTGAAGTATAAAATAAGTTTATTTAATAAAAAATTATTAAAAACTAGTTTTCGGTAGTTATTTTGTGTGGCAAAATGAAGTTTAAGTCTCCCAGCTCTGAAACCGTCTGCTCAATTGTGCTGATTTTCAATACAAATCTTATCTCGACCATTTCCGACACACCAGTCTAAGAACGAAGTCTCTAGCTTTTCTGGGAGCTTCGGAAAACCGATTTCACGTACAGACAGATGGACAGACGGATATCGCTTTTTCGTCTTCCCTATGCATAAGGATCCAGAATATATATAATTTATGGCTCGCTTATTAATATTCTGGAAATTACAAACGGAATGACAAACCTATATATACCCTTTTACCATTTTTTTGGTAAAGGGTATAAAAAATGCACAAACAGTTGTTTCCTTACGGAATGTGCGTTCAGTTTGACACTTTACTTAAGCAAATGACATTTGACGAAACTTGACGAAAAGTTTGTTAAGTACATTATAGTTTGCCATATACGTTTTATATGTAACCGCACAGTTGCTTAAGCTAGCTTATTCATATTATAGTTGGGCCTTTAAGCCTTAGAATCGCTTAACCTTAAATGTAAATATGATTGCTATCTTAGTCCAATTTGCTGTGAGGTTTTTGTAATGAAAGCTTACCATCGTTGTCGAATAAATAATTTTTTTTAATTAAAGTAGAGTACACAGTATAGAACATTAAGCACAGTTTTGCTAAAATTTTGGTTTTATCCATAGTGTGAACACAAATTTCGTTAGTCAACAGTCAGCCACAAAAATGTTTGTTAAAAATATCGTATAGGCTAAAGTTCGTAGTCACAGTCGGTCGCACTGTGCTGAATTTATTTATTTATTTTTAATATTTTTCATCACAATTTCATTTTTTTTTTAAATAAATAGGTCACGTATTTGACAAGGCTTGAACCAGAGAAACAAGCCGCCTTAAAAAGTCGGCGGCGGCAGCCTAGGAAGTAATAGTAGGCGGCGGCTCTTAAGCCGACTGACATTTACAGCCCCTTTTTATAAGTTTTTAAACATATTTCTATAAAAAAAAATTTGAAACACCTGATGTCTTCTATACAATTTGTAAGATATAGTACAAATTTGCAACTACAAAAAACAATAAGCCGACTGCAATATTGAGCCGACGCTAGACGCATAGATTGGCGGCGGCTTGAAGTTGCATTGAAAGTGAGCCGGCTGTAGGGTTGCCAGTCGTACTGATTTTGCCAATACATGTACTGATTTTTGTTTAAAGTACTGATTTATGCATAACTAGCAAATCAGTACGCAAATATACTGATTTTTTCATGTATGTACTGTTTTTGTGCTGTTTTTATATATTAATTATAATCAATGTATAAGAAAGCCTGTCGTAGTCTTTATTTATTTTCTTTGAATCACCAGTGATCTTTACTTTACGTTCGCTTTAAGGCGAATTTATTTTCAAAGTGGTATCTATATAATGCTCAAGCAAATTCTGCCAAAACTGTCAGAGATCATATAAATTTTAGTTTAAGTTAATATTAATGTTAATTTTATTGAGATTTTTTTAATTTAAATTTGCAAGAAAGATTTGCTATAAGTGATTTCTGATACATGCAAGTAATGAATTTAAAGTTGCTTTTTCGAAAATTTTTTTGGTAATATTATTTTTATTAATTACATATGCCTTGGTACAAAGTATACATTGAATTCATGTTTTGTTTTAAAAATGGTTAAAGCTAGGAATGTAACGAATGTTCGCATTTGCAAATTTTTCGCTTATTTTTGCTATTTGCATTTGCTAAAATGTATGCGAATATTTAAGACAAAAAAATTTTGTACTTCTTTTACGAAAAAAGTTCGCCATTAACAAACGTTAAAAAACGAAAATTATTTTAAGCCAGCGTGAAAAAGATAAATATAGGGTACGTTCGGAGATTCAGCAAATTTATGCAGAAGTTCTGCGAAATTTTTCTGCGTATGCTCAATATCTGTGCATAGTTGGTATTTTTTAACGAACTGCAAACAATTTGTAACCCGGCAAGTAATTTTATTTAAGAAAGTTGTCTTTCTGTTTCATGAATTCATATTTTTAATAAATTAATACATATTTGCTCAATGCAAGACTCAGTTTAAATAAAATGATATATGTAGTACATCCGTGTATGTAATACAATTTCATGTTCTTATATAAATTTATTTTCATGTGATTTTTTAACGTATTGTAATATTTGCATTCACTTTCGCAAAAATTAAAATGTAGTATTCGCATTCGCATGAGCTAAACTGGTATTAGTTACATCCCTAGTTAAAGCCTTTTATATTGAAAAAATTAATGTACTGATTTATTTTCAATTGTACTGATTTTTTCTCTCTCATGTACTGATTTCTACGATTTCAAAACTGGCAACCCTAGCCGGCTGTGAGCCGATCGGCTTGTTTCTCTGGCGTGTTGTTTGTTCTTTTATTTCAAAATATTTTTAAACTTGAAAATTACACGAAAAAAATCTTGAATTGAACTTTGTTTCCAGTTAAATTTTAAGTGCTGGAATTTAATTTTTTTTTGTTCTTATTGGGTATTGTTTTGAATAATAAGAGAAATAGCTTCTTTTGGATAGGAGTACGTGTGAGTAATACATTATTTTTCATAAGCAAAAAAATTTGCATGACTACTATGTAATTCGAAACGAAAGAAAATGCTTTCAGATTTTGGTGCTATTACCATATGAAATCAAAAGCGCTTTCTCTCGTTGCGAATTACAGGGTAGACCTCCCCTTGTTTAATGTTAATCAACATATATATATAAACAGCCAAAACATGTGCACTATTTTCGAAAATAATCTTAGAAAAAAAAAATTGGCTGAAGTTTAGTCTTGTTCTTGAGTGTGACCCTCGCCATAAAATTGTACATAATCATTTTTGTCTTATATAATGGGTGTTTTTTATTGAGGTATAGAACTTTAAGTTGGCATCACTTGTTTAACTGGCGGCCATTTTGTCAGCTGTCAAGTGATTAATATTAAGTTTGGTTTGCCATTTCATCATGAACAGGTTGACAAAAGAACAACGCTTGCAAATCGTGCAAATTTATTTCGAAAATAATGGTTCAGTTCGCGAAGTTTACCGCAAGCTCCGTCCATTTTATGGTCGACATAATCGTCCATCAGAGCAATTAATTCGGTTAACCATGGATCGTTTTCGCACTACGTTTACTCTATGTGATAATACGCATCCGCAGAGACGTCGAACAGTGCGCACCGAAGAAACAATTGCCGCTGTAGAGCAAAGTGTTGAAGAGGACCCGAATGAATCGATTCGCCACCGTGCACTGCAATTGGAGCTTTGTCCATCAACTTTATGGAAGATTTTGCGCAAAGATCTTGGCTTGCGACCTTACAAGATCCAGCTTGTGCAAGAATTAAAGCCGCGAGACCATGCAATGCGTCGTGATTTTGGTGTATGGGCCGAAAATGAGATTGATCTCGATGCTGATCTTCATCGCAAAATTTTGTTCAGTGATGAGGCTCATTTTTGGTTGAATGGCTACGTCAACAAGCAAAATTGCCGCATTCGGAGTGAAGAGAATCCACATGAGACCCTTGAGACGCCATTACATCCACAAAAACTGACTGTTTGGTGTGCTCTATGGGCTGGTGGAGTCATTGGGCCATACTTCTTCCGAAATAATGCTGGAGAGTCAGTTACCGTTAATGGAGACCGGTATAGAGCCATGATAACCGACTATTTTGTTCCCGAATTGGATGGCATGAATGTGGATGAGTTGTGGTTCCAACAAGACGGCGCTACATGCCACACAGCGCACGTCACAATCGATTTATTGAAGGAAACATTCGATGAGCGCATAATTTCGCGGAATGGACCTGTCAATTGGCCACCAAGATCGTGTGATTTGACACCATTGGATTATTTTCTTTGGGGATATGTGAAGTCGCTCGTCTACGCCAACAAACCAGAAACGTTAGGGGACTTGGAAGCCAACATTCGTGGCGTTATTGCCAACATACGGCCCCATATGCTCGAAAAAGTGGTTGAAAATTGGACCTGTAGAATTGGCTTTATTCGAGCCAGCCGCGGCGGCCACATGCCCGAAATCATATTTAAACATTAATGGCATAAAATTATCCTTCCAATAAAGCCAAATTGATGGACATTAAAACGATTTTCTTGTGTTTTATTTCAATTCGAAGTTCTATACCTCTAAAAATAACACCCAATACAAATTAGTGTATAGCAAGAGAAAAAAAAAGACAAAAAATGTACTAGCTGTTGTGTAGCCTTGAACAAATTTATTGAGCAAAAGGCAATTAATATTTATTTAAGAAAAACAAAAGATTGAAAAAACACAAAATGAACTGAGTGACTTTGTTAAAGTAAATTTTCTCAGCATTCTTCTTTTTATTATTTGCTTTTCTTTGCTTGTTAGGCTGTTTTAGCAAAAACAATATAAAGAAGTGTTTGAAATGGCATTGAACTCTGCCTGAAAATCCCAACAGTATTTATGTGTATCAAAAGTACAAAAGCAAAGTTTGACACTTAATGGCCCTTGTTTAACTACAATATTTTTTGAGTGCTTTGTTTTAGTTTTCTCAATATAAATAGACAGAAGAGAATTTTTGCTTGTCTTCTTTAAACTGGCAGTTAATATACAAACATATCGCTACCTTAATCAGGGACCGAAAATAACTGTTAATTTTGAATTTTTGATTAAAAAAAGCAACCTCAAGGAAATGTCGGAGAATGAAACCAAGTATACCATTTTGAAAGTCTTGGACCAAATTGTCAGAAAATGTGATGATTTTTAAAAATCTGATTTTTATTTTTTCAGGCAAAAATAACAGTTATTTTTTAACTTTTATTTTTTTGAGCCTTAATTTTGCACTCGGTGCCAGCTACGCAAGTTAGTGTAGAAAGGTCGTTTTCGGCATTAAGGCTGATTTTGGGAGACTTGAGATACAATTTATCGGAAGAAAATTTGGAGGCAATTATGATTGCAAAACTCAACTCCATTCATTTTTGAGCATATGCAAATTATTTTCACTGAAAAATTATCTTTGTTTGAAAATGTTTTTTAATAAATATAATGAATTTATCACAAAATAACTTTTATTTCTGCTCAAAAAAAATTAAAGTCAAAAAATAACTTTTAATTTTGCTTGAAAACATAAAAGTCAAAAATAACTATTATTTTTTTTTCGAAAAAATAAAAGTCAAAAAATAACTTTTATTTCATGCTCGAAATAATAAAAGTCAAAAATAACTGTTTTTTTTCGAAAAAATAAAAGTCAAAAAATAACTTTTATTTCTGCTCGAAAAAATAAAAGTCAAAAAATAACTTTTATTTCTGCTCAAAAAAATAAAAGTCAAAAAATAACTTTTACTTTTGCTTGAAAAAATAAAAGTAAAAAATAACTTTTACTTTTTATCGAAAAAATGAAAGTCAAAAAATAACTTTTATTTTCTGACTTTTACGATAAAAGTTATAACAGTTACGGTCCCTGACCTTAATATAAAAAGGCCCTAGCTCACAATTTTTTTTTTTTGAATTCAAGATTTTTGTATATTTCGATAGAAGAACATGTAATGTATCGAAAAATGCAAAAATCTCAATTTAAAGAAATTACAAGTTAGGGCCTTTCTACATTAAGGTAACGATATGTACTCTTTTAAGGGCAACACAGCAAGCAGGCCATGCATGTGGCTTTAGTTCACAACTTAATGTGCGTATTAAGGAAAGTTCTCTGGTGTCATTTTACTGTCTTGACAGTTATTATGTCGAAGTATTTATTATAAGTTCTATTATTGACGTCAATTAAGTATTTATGTACATATGTATATAAAGCTTAATACATTTATAAAGTTTTGCTTAGTCTTTTTTCTTTATTATCAAACTCAAGCGTTTTTATAGCAAATTAAAATAAAAACATTTGAAAGAAAAGAAGGCAAACTAATAACATTGGTGTGGTGGTGTATTAAATCTTATTATATAAGAAATTTAATACAAATGCATTTATATAAAACTTTTCCAAATAGTAGTAGATTAAAGGAAACTTGTACAAGATTTGCTTTAATCTCTTGTGAAAACGCCAAACAATTTTTAACGGCAACGTCTTATACAAGCAGGCAGTACCTTTAGTAAAAAGTAGTGCTTAAGTACCTTTTGAAGAAGTATATTTTTAAAAAAGCACTTTTTTTTAAAAAAGTACGTTATTATAAAATACCTTTTGTAAAAAGTAGCTTTTCGAAAAGTTCCTTTTGTAAAAAGTGTCTTCTGTAAATAGTACATTTTGTAAAAATTAATTTTTGTAAAAGCAACTTTAGTAAAAAATACTTTTTTTAAAAGTACTTTTTTCGAAGAAAGTATGTGTTGTAAAAATAATCTTTTGTAACAGAACCTCTAATAAAAAGTACTTTTGTAAAAAAGTACCTTTTGTAAAAGTACTTCTATGTAATAAAGTAATAATTACCTTTTTTTTATTAAGTACCAATTGTAAAAAGTACCTACATATTATAAAATGTATTTTTTGTAAAAATTACTTTTTGTAAAAAGTACTTTATGTAAAAATAAACGTTTATAAAAAGTAAATTTTTTTAAATATATACTTTTTTTTTGAAGCAAGCATGTGCTGTTAAAGTACTTCCATATATTATAAAAATAAGTACCTATTTTATAAAGTATCTTTTCTAAAGGGTACCTTTTTTAAAAAGTACCGTTTGTAAAAAGTAAATTTTGTAAAAAGTATCTTTTGTAAAAAGTAGCTTTTGTAAAAAGAACCTTTTTTAAAAGGTACCTCTTGTAAAAGGTACCTTCTGCAAGTAAACCTTTTGTAAAAAGTACTTTTTGTAAAAATTAAGTTTTGTAAAAGTACCTTTTTTAAAAGAACTTTTTGAAGGAATTATCTGTTTTACAAACTACCTTTTGTAAAAATTCCTTTTGAAAAAAAAACCTTTTGGAAAAACGCTTCTATGTAAAATAATAATAAGTACATTTTTAACAAAGTACCTTGTGTAAAAATTACCTTGTGTGTATATTTTAAACATATCTTTTTTGAAGAAAGCATCTGCTGTTAAAGTAATTCTATCATATAATCTCGTAAGTACGTATCATAGTAATAAGTGCCTATTTTATAAAGTACCTTTTGTAAAAGGTACCTTTTGTAAAACGTATCGTTTGTAAAAAGTATCTTTTCGAAAAGCTACCTTTTGTAAGTGTTACCTTTTTTAAAAAGTACCTTTTGTAAGAAATACCTTAAAAAAAGTACCTTTTGTAAAAGGATCTTCTTGTAAAAGGTACCTTCTGCAAATTAACCTGTTGGAAAAATTACTTGTTGTAAAAATAAAGTTTTGTAAAGGTATCTTTAGTAAAAAGTACCTATTTAAAAGCTTTTTTTAAGGACGTATCTGTTATTAAAAGTATATTAAAAAAAAACCGATAGTAAATTTTTGTAAAACGTACTTTTGTGACAAGTACTTTTTGTAAAAAGTACCTTTTTTAAAGTACTTTTTTGAACAAAGTATCTTTTGCAAAGGGAACATTTTATTTCAAGCGCTCTTTGTAATAAAATGTACTTCGTAAGAATTTCTTTTTACGAAGTACATTTTAAAATTATAATATTTTTGTAAAAAGATCGCTACGTAAAATGCAATTTTAATAAAAAGTACCTTTTGTAGAAAGAACAATTTGTAAAAGTACATTTCACTAACCATGGCTTTTATAAAAGAAAATGTTTTATAATAAATAAATTTTGGATAATGTACTTTTTGTTAATATATTTTTTATAAAAGCTACATTTGTAGCAAATAGCTTCTGTAAACTACCTTTTTAAAAAGTACTTTTTAAAAAAATACTTTGCGAAATTACACAAAAATATCAACAAGTCACTAACAGACCTCATGAGTGCAGGCCTGATTTAAAAAAGAATTCCATTCTTATACAAAATTCTTTTATGCAAATAAAAGTCTCTACAAGCCAAAAACAGTATTTATAAGCGTTTTTTCAAAAGAGACGTCAAGGCTAGATAAAGTTATTACACTTACCATGTCTCTTTCTCTTGTGTTTTATAATTTATGCTTTTCTTATCAACAAAAAACAATATTATAATACAAACTTGATATTGAAGCCATTGTGCCTTCAAATGCAATAAATACAAAAAAAAAATTGAATAACATAATGTTGGTGGAAGGGTGTATCAGTATGTTTTTGTCTGCTAAATAATCTTTCATATCATTTAAATGTGTCATTGTCATTTGCATTGTAAGATTATTTTACTTTTAATATCTATTGAAAATGTCTGTTTCATTTCGCTGCTCTTGGCTGTTGTATATGTACTTGCTGTCATTCTTTTATATTGTGGTAAAATTGTGAAAAATGAAAGTGAAAATGAATCTTAAAATTTATGAGGTTGATGTTATTGTTGTTGAATGGTTGTAGAAAGAAAGCACTTTATTATTTAAATGTTGCATTATTAGATAAACTGTTTTTTTCATCATTAGTAATACATTTTTGAATTTGAAATTATCATGGTTTTATTATTTAAAATAATTTTGAGTAGAGTTGAGTTTCTTTTGAGTTTGCCTGTTCAATATTAGGTTCTGCTTATATGCAGTTATGCCAACTTTTGAGACTTCAAACGCGTAAAAATTTTTGAAAAAGGGCTAGAAAGGGCTAAATTGAAAAAATATTCAAAAATAAAATAAAAATATTAAAATTTTTCGAAAAAGCGCGAAAAGGGGCTAGTATTAAAATGTTTCTGTTGAAAATAAAAACATTAAATCAATTTTTGTGAAGTAATTTATTAGAATATAAATAACTATCATGAGATCAACACATACATATGTAGCTTTAGAGCTTCAATATTGTACATATTTCATTTACATTTCATATTACATTTCAATAAGGTATGTACATACGTAGATTAAATACCCTGCAGGAGAACGAACTAGTGTTTAACTAGTATTTTTCTAGTACAGAAATCACCACCACTAGTTCCCAACTGTAAACTTTCCTATACTATTTTAATGATCAAATTAGCATTGAGTGTGTTTAGAAAACTACTAGTACCATTGGTACTAGTTTAGGACTAGTTTATTACCAATTCATTTGTAAAGAAAAGTTCTATAAAACTGGTGGTTTATTCCTTTGTTACCCAGTGACAACGCTAGTTAAAATTTGCAATTATTTATCAAAATTAGAAATACAAAAGGGTAGTTATAATTATTTAATTATAATTATTTTTAGATCAAGCTAAACTTTTAGTAATTATCTGATACCAATTTTCATAGAGTGCAAGAGCTCTGTTAGACAGTTAAAATTTATTTTGCAATGTGGTGCCTTGGAACTACTTCATATACTAGTACTCATCAGCACTAGTAATTTTACACAACAACTTTAACCCTTTTTGCACTAGTTCTTGTTATTCTAGTAATTATACTAGGAGCTTTTAGACAATTATCGCCTATTCTCCTGCAGGGTAGTTAGAATATACATACATATATAATAGAAATATATATACATATGTATGTATGTTTACATAAGTAGATACATTTAAAATTGGCCGTTATTAAATAAAATTTCGATTTCTCGCTCTTCCAAAAACATACATTATCTGTTTTAGACTTTACTGAATAACTTTCAAGGCATAAAAAATTTGGAAGAAATAAAAGATTACTCTATATTATTCTTCTTTTTAACCCCCGACTAAAAAAAGGGGTGTTATAAGTTTGTAGTGTGTGTCTGTGTGTCTGTCCGTGTCCACGTACAGGCCAAACGGCTGGACCGATTTTAATTTAGTTTTTTCTGTTTGAAAGATGACTTGATCGAGAGGGTTCTTAGCTATGTTTGAAGAAAATCGGTCCAGCCGTTTAGAAGATATAACATCATTTCTGAAAAAAGTCGGGGGTTATTAAAATTTTTAATTTTTGTTATTTAAATTGGTAAAGCAATATCGACTTTTTACTCATTTTATTTTGCTAGATTAAAGGAAGAAAAAGTTCGCAAAAGTTTAAATGTAGCCATATCGAGCAAAAACTAAAAAGGGGCTAAAAGGGCTGAAAGATTATTGTAAAATGTGCTAGGTTTGCGCCTTTTTTATTTTGGGGCTAAAATTTTTTTTCGCGTTTTGACTGACTGAATGCGGGCTAAATCTAGCTCTAAAAGGGCTAAGTTGGCATCACTGCTTATATGACTTCAAGGCTAATCTGGTTGCGAAGGCATGAAGGCATCCAAAGGAATGCGACAATAAATGAAAAGCCGGGAGTGTGAATTACCCTAGGCTAGAAATTTTATTTTGTTATAATATTGAATATTTGCAGGCCTATTTACATTCATATATTTTTACACCCTTTACCAAAAAATGGTAAAAGGGTATATATAGGTTTGTCATTCCGTTTGTAATTTCCAGAATGTTAACAAGCGAGCCATAAAGTATATATATTCTGGATCCTTATGCATAGGGTAGAAGAAAAAGCGATATCCGTCTGTCCATCTGTCTGTACGTGAAATCGGTTTTCCGAGGCTCCCAGAAAAGCTAGAGACTTCGTTCTTGGACTGGTAGGTCAGAAATAGTCGAAATAAGTAAGCATTGAAAACCATCAAAATCGAGCAGATGGTTTCAGAGCTGGGAGACTTAAACTTCATTTTGCCATACAAAATAACTACCGAAAACTAGTTTTTAATAATTTTTTATTAAATAAACTTATTTTATACTTCAGTATGAATAAAATTGGTACCCCTAACTAAAAAAAATTAAAAAAAATTAAAAAGACGTTTCCAGGGTTGGAAAACCTTAATTTTTTTTTGTTATGCAAAAGTAACTTACTAAAACAAATTTTTCCTTTTTTTCTATAAACTAAACATATGTAATGTTCTTAACTGAAAGAAATTGATCTAAGAAATCAGAAAAACAAAAAGGATGATTCCCGGGTTGGAAAACCTTCGATTTTTGTGATATATAAAATTAACTACCGTAAACTAATTTTTTATTTCTTTTTATTAAATAAACTTATTTTATACTTTACCACGAATAAAATTGGTATTTCAAATAAAAAAAAAAAAAAAATTTAAAAAGACGTTTCCAGGGTTGTAAAACTTTAACTTTTTTTCTTATACAAAAGTAATTTACTAAAACAAATTTTTCCTTTTCTTTATAAATTAAACATATCTTATATTCTTAAAAGAAAAAGATTGGTGTAAGAAATCAGAAAAATTAAAAAGTATGATTCCAGGGTTGGGAAACTGAAACTTTTTGTGATATAAAAAATTAACTACCGAAAATTAATTTTAATTTTTTTTATTAAATGAACTTATTTTATGGTTTAGTACGAATAAAATTGGTATTTAAAATTAAAAATTAAGCTTCTAAAATTAAAAAGATGTTTCCAGGGTTGGAAAACTTTAACTTTTTTTTATAAAAAAGTAGCTTACTAAAGCAAATTTTTACTTTTTCTCTATAAATTAAAGATACCTTATATTTTAAAAGAAAGAGATTGGTGTAAAAAATCAGAAAAATTAAAAAGGATGATTCCAGGGTTGGGAAACTTACTCTTTTTGTGATATAAAAAATTAACTACCGAAAAATAATTTTAATTTTTTTTTTAATAAATAAAATTATTCTATACTTCAGTACGAATAAAACAAGTATTTCAATTTAAGAAAGTTTAAAACACGTTTCCAGAGTTGGAAAACCTTACCTTTTTTTTTATAGAAAAGTAACTTCTTAAAGCAAATTTTCCCTTTGTCTCTATAAATTAAAGATATCTCTTATTCTTAAAAGAAAGAGATTAGTATAAGAAATCAGAAAAATCAAAAAAATTTGATTTCAGGGTTGGAAAACCCACACTTTTTGTGATATAAAAAATTTGCTACCGAAAACTATTTTTTTTTTTTTTTTTTTATAAAATAAACTTATTTTATACTTCAGTACGAATGAATTTGGTATTTCAAAATAAAAAAAATTAAAACTACGTTTGCAGGGTTGGAAAACCTTATTTTTTATACAAAAGTAACTCACTAAAATAAATTTTTTCTTATTTACATATCTTATATTCTTAAAAAAGATGGTGTAAGAAATCAAAAAATAAAATCAAAAAAGAGGATTCCAGGGTTGGGAAACTTACACTTGGAAACTTGGAAAACTATAACTTTTTTGTACAAAAGCAACTTACTAAAACAAATTTTTCCTTTATTTCTATAAATTAAACATTTCTTAAATTCTTAAAAGAAAGAGATTGGTGTAAGAAATTAGAAAAATCAAAAAGGATGCTTTCAGGGTTGGGAAACTTACACTTTTTTGATACATAAAAGTAACTTAGTGTAATTAATTTTTATCTTTTCCTTTATAAGTTATATATATTTTACGTTTTGGAAATAAAAGTTTGGTATAAAATTATAAAAATAAAAACCACAGTTCCAGAGCTGGTAACTTTGATTTTTTCTGGACATTAAAGTAACTAAATAAAACATTTTTTTTGAATTCCTTTATTTTCACTTAACACACTTTCTATATTTTTTTAAGAACTACTAGATTGGTATAAGTAATCAGAAAAATCTAAAATGATGATAATAGGGTTTGAAAATTATTATTTTTTTCTTTGTACATAAAAGTAACTATGTGCTTATGTATGTATCTCTGTACTACATAAACGCACTTTGGTAAAGGGTATATAAGATTCGGCACAGGCGAATATAGCACTCTTGTTTTATTTAGTATTTGTGATAATAAATTTTACGAACTGTCCAACGATGTCACCAGAAATCGTTCGATCGAACATTTATATTTAAAACAAAAACAGATTTTGAAATTTTATTGTTATTTGAAAAACAAGTTGTCGATCCAACGTTTTCTGGTGACATCGTTGGACACGCCTTTAATTTGATATTACGCACCATCGAATATGTTTTCTTTGTATTTGTACATTTGCTGTATTTTCGTTTTTTTTTAGCGAACAATTTTCGTGAATACTTATTTAGCTTTGGTTTAACACTTGAATGCTTTTTAGTAATTTTTTAATCAGAAATTCTTAGAATTTTTATAATTTTTGTTTTATTTAAGAGTAAATTAAGCCAAAAATTTTAAAGTAAATACATTATTCCAAATAAACAAATTCGAAGCATACAGGTACTAAATAATATATAGAAGTAGATTCATACATTAAAGGCTAATGCATTTGAATTTAGCAATTACGATATTGAAGTAAATAAAATCACATGCACAATGGGAAAGCTTTTACAAAATAGCTTTGTACTTTCACACTGATGAGAGCACAACAGCCAATCAAATGTCGGCGAAAAAAATGCCTGCTTCAGACTTTGCAAAGAAGGAAGAACAAATTGTAAAAGCTTTCAAGCTGGAATTAATTAACCTCAAATGCAGATATCAGAGTAATACCTGATTTACATTATGCGTTTTTTCATGAAATTTTAAGAAACTTATTGCACGCAACTCTTTTTTATTTGCTAATATCAGCGCTATAGAAGGGAGTGATATATAAAAAATGATGTATTAATATAAATCTCTTAAGCATTTCTGGCACTTTGTTTTTAATGTGATTTGTTTCTCCAGGCCTGCTATTCACAAATGAAAAAATGTTCATGTAATGTATTTCATGAAAAAATTGTTAATGTAAATCAGGTTTATGTGTGTGCTTGCTGTAAATTAATGTTGTAACAAAAATATTCGCACATCACTAGTACATATCATCGCTGTTTTAACTAACTGACCTAACTAACATTTTAAAAATTTAACAGGAGAGCAGCTTTTGTGGTTGTTTTATACATTCATTCTTATGGCTGTGTCAGAAATCTTTTTATTTATATAGTCACAAAAGTAATGCTTACAGTTGTGAAAATTATAGACAATGTGTATTATGACTTATAAAGTCTAGTAGAGGACTTAACTCATTTCTCAAAAAAATGTCAGTTAGGTCGGTTAGTTAAAACAGCGACGATATATATATATATATATAAACATAAATAATATGTGTAAAGTTTTCATGAAAAACAAAATATATTAAAACTTTTTAATCTACTTAGATCAAGTAGCAAGAAAAACAGCAAATGCCAGCAAAAAAAAAAATATATATATATATTCTTCTTTATTGAATGAACTTAACTTTTTGTATTTGTGTGTAAAAGTTCAAGCATCTTAAAATAAATAATAAATTGTTTGCTTTGAGGCAGGAAATTTTTCTTGCAATACATTTATACTCACATAAAACACATTTGCAAATCTCTTAAGAGTAATTTAAAAATATCTTGAATTCCTGAAGGAGCAAACAATACACAAAGATAAAAGAAAATATGCTTTTGAAATATATGGCTAAGTAATATTTTATTGGGAAATTAAATTATTCACAATTTAGTGTTTCCTTAGTAATTCATATAAGTAAATATTTTATGGGGCCTTCAGCGCAGAAATAGTGTTACCAATTTTTGTTTTTCTGGTTGCTGTTCTGTTCTGTTCTTTGTATTACTAATGATCAAAAACAGAATACAGTAAGCCACCTTTTTGGTGGTATTCCAAAGAAGATGGAGCTGAAAATTCGTTTATGTACAGATCGTAAGTACAAAGTAATAAAGCAATTAAATAAAGCAATTATTTAATTAAGTAAGTGTGGGTTTCGTTTTGTTTTCGACGATCATAACCTCATATATGTTTGCCATTTCACTACATCGTGTTTAATTTTTATTAGTCATGGAAATATAACCATATACGGATACCACTATGTGATAAAAGACCAAAAAGAAAAAAAGACCCATGTCTCCCAGTTTTGCCCCAAGTTATGTACTTTTTTTTATGAGCCCCCAAAGATTTGGGGCCTCGGTGTCATTTTTGCATTTTCTCAGGCTCATATCTTGCCAACCGTTTGGAATTGTAGTTGTAGCTCTTATCATAAACAAAGAAAATTGTGAACATGTAAATAAAAAAAAAATTCATCTTCAAGAACAAAATCGCAAAAATTTTAAAAAATAAAATTTTCATTACCTTTTTTCCCTGTTCGGGTCCATATGTAGCAAACCATTCAAAATTCACGAAAAAACTCAACTACAAAAATGTACGTTAGATCTCAATAAACAACTTTCTAGGACATATTAACTTGCTAGAAATATATCTTAACACCGTTCAGCTAGCGCTTAGGTAGCCGCAAAAGTCAAAAATTTCCAAACAAATGAAATTAAAAAATTTTCGGATAGTCTCAATTCAACTCAGTTCAATATTTTAAAACGTTATATACACAGAAAAAAATAAGTTCATTTTTGACAACAAAAATCCCGGTATTCCATTATTTTAATTTTCGAATTTCCTGTGATAAAGAAATCCGCTATATCAATAACAAAAATTGTAAACGAATAGTATTATTTTTTTTAATAATACAAATATTTTAATTAATAAAATATCTTATTAATAATTTGTAATTTTTCAATAAAGAAATTTAATGAATCAAGGAAAAAAGTTGTTGAGTGAAATTTTACTTTCAGTGATAATTGTTATTGTGTTGTGTTGTTTGTGTGTATGTCGCATTTTTCAATCACTTTTTGTTTGGCTGCAATTAAAATTGAATGTGTTTCGGATGATGAGTTGAACCGGCAATCTCTTGACTAATAGAGTAACGTACTTACCACTCAGCTAAAGAGCAAATCGTTATTGATGATGCAAATAATGTATACACGCAAAACATAATTACTTATGTTTCTTCTACATGTGCGCATTGCGTTGATATAATCTAAAAATAGCTTTGTTGAGTAAAAAAAACATGCCACGACAGTGATGGGAAATGTGGCACAATTGTGCCATTTTTGGCACTATTGAACGTTGCCTGGCACTTTGGCACTCTCGCTCCTTTTCTGGCACTTTTTGTCCATTAAATATGGAAACTTTTCTTATTGCAATAATTAGTACTCTTCTCGTACTTTTTACGTTTTTAAGTAATGCAAATTTAGTAGGATTTAAGGCTGACAACTGTTCGGTTCTGATAGTTAAAAGTAACAGTTTGCACACAGACATTGACGATCTTTTAAACTGAGTATATAAATTTGTTTGTAACAGCTCATGTCGTACAAACGATTTTATAAATTTTTAGAAGTATTTCAACTCTGAAATTTATGAAATTCTCAAGTATTCCCCAAACCATTGGTTGTCTCGGCAAGATTGTTGCAGATAGAGTCTTTGAACACTGGGAGCCTTGAAATATTTCTTCACATTATAAAATTTTCAGTCATAATGTAATGATAAAACTATTCATATTAAATAGTTTAACGGATTATATAACCAAGATGCATTTTTTTTATCTTATGTCCTTGAAGAGACTACATTTAATTTAAAATTGGCTTTTTTATTTCGTCATTTACCCCAAAACTTTTTGAACAAAAAATATATTGATAATCTTCATGTTGACAATATAGATCGAAATTGGTGAGTATTGCGGTCCAATGGAAGAAAGTTATTGCGGCACTGAAATTGAACTATAGGGTGTTTTTTTAGGGGTATAGAACTTCGAATTGAAATAAAACACAAGAAAATCGTTTTAATGTCCATCAATTTGGCTTTATTGGAAGGATAATTTTATGCCATTAATGTTTAAATATGATTTCGGGCATGTGGCCGCCGCGGCTGGCTCGAATAAAGCCAATTCTACAGGTCCAATTTTCAACCACTTTTTCGAGCATATGGGGCCGTATGTTGGCAATAACGCCACGAATGTTGGCTTCCAAGTCCCCTAACGTTTCTGGTTTGTTGGCATAGACGAGCGACTTCACATATCCCCAAAGAAAATAATCCAATGGTGTCAAATCACACGATCTTGGTGGCCAATTGACAGGTCCATTCCGCGAAGTTATGCGCTCATCGAATGTTTCCTTCAATAAATCGATTGTGACGTGCGCTGTGTGGCATGTAGCGCCGTCTTGTTGGAACCACAACTCATCCACATTCATGCCATCCAATTCGGGAACAAAATAGTCGGTTAGTCGGCTCCAATTGCTGTGCATGGTGGCGAATCGATTCATGCGGATCCTCTTCAACACTTTGCCCTACAGCGGCAATTGTTTCTTCGGTGCGCACTGTTCGACGTCTCTGCGGATGCGTATCATCACATAGAGTAAACGTAGTGCGAAAACGATCCATGGTTAACCGAATTAATTGCTCTGATGGACGATTATGTCGACCATAAAATGGACGGAGCTTGCGGTAAACTTCGCGAACTGAACCATTATTTTCGAAATAAATTTGCACGATTTGCAAGCGTTGTTCTTTTGTCAACCTGTTCATGATGAAATGGCAAACCAAACTAAATATTAATCACTTGACAGCTGACAAAATGGCCGCCAGTTAAAAAAGTGATGCCAACTTAAAGTTCTATACCTCAATAAAAACACCCTTTATTAATAATCAAAAACTAATTTTCCCACGATAAAGCTGTAGAGTTCAAAAATACAATTAAAGTCTTATTGTATTTCTTTTGTGTCATATACGAAAACTAAATATAACTTCAAGGACTATTATTTCAATTGCTTTCCTAAGTGTGTGCCAGAATACATATGTTCTAAATGTAGACACAAATATTACTATTCCTTTTGATGAAAAAAATGCTTTTAATACTTTTTATTCTCTACTTTTCATCAAGCCCAATGCTGCCCACAGAGAGAAAACCGAGATAAATTTATAAGCGTATGTGCATTCATTTGTACAAAAAGCCGATTGATGTTCGGCACTCTGGCGCTTCTCTGGCCAGCAGCACTGTAAAGTATATTTTTAGCTGAAATTTGATCAAAAGTAAAATTATAAACTTTAGCATCTTTAATATATGGTAAAGATTTGTGAAGTCTAACAACATATCTTTTATATAATCGTAATATATATATATATATATATATATATATATATATATATATGTATATATAAAATTATGAACCAAAAACGCAATACAAATTCTACTATACCGACAGAATCTTTGTTTGATTAAAATAAATAGCTAGGAATTATTATTATTTTTAACGTGTACGAATTTGTAGAACTCGACAGTATACCAACCATAAAAAAGCACAAACTATAATTATATAATTGTCACTAAGTATATACATCTAATAAGAAAAAGTTATTTTATCATTTAAATTAGTTTAGGGTTATTATAATCTTAAAGTATGTCCTTTAGAATAATTACTATTGCGCAAATAAAGTTTTTATATTTGTATTTCTTATACGATAGATTTCACAGCCTGTATTTTAAAAGTTATCAACAATTTTGCAATTTTAATAATAAAAAAATAAATTTTTTACTACGTGTCATTCACGATTAAATCGAAAATAGAGCGAGAAATGTATTTGTGTCTATATACAACTAATTTTGGACCGTGTTTTTGTGATATTCGTAAATTTTTCTAGTCATGAACACAATAAATTATCATACAAGACCCATAGTTTAAATGAACATCAAGTGCCAACATTAAAATTATATAAAAAAGGTGGTTTGGTACTATTCAAGTGATTTTGGCACTATTTAAAAGCAGATTTGGCACGAAATCTAGATTTCCAATTCCCATCAATCTGCCACGATGTTTTTCGGTTTCTTGTCCCAATTCACACGTATATAACTCGAGCAAAAAAAAAAAAAACAAGTAAGAGTGCTATATTCGGCTGTGCCGAATCTTATATACCCTTTACCAAAGTGCGTTTATGTAGTATAGAGATACATACTCAAGCACATACTTACTTTTATGTACAAAGAAAAAAATAATAATTTTCAAACCCTAGAATCATAATTTAAGATTTTTCTGATTACTTATACCAATCTAGTAGTTCTTAAAAAAATATAGAAAGTGTGTTAAGTGAAAAAAAGGAAATTAAATTAAAAAAAAATGTTTTAATTAGTTACTTTAATGTCTAGAAAAAAAATCATAGTTTCCAGCTCTGGAGCTGTGGCTTTTATTTTTATAATTTTCTATACCAAACGTTTCTTTGCAAAACGTAAAATATATATAATTTATAAAGGAAAAGATAAAAATTAATTAGACTTAGTTCCTTTTATATATCAAAAAAGTGTAAGTGTCCCAACCCTGAGCTCATCTTTTTTGATTTTTCTGATTTCTTACACCAATATCTTTCTTTTAAGAATTTAAGAAATGTTTAATTTATAGAAAAAAAGGAAAAATTTGTTTTAGTAACTTACTTTTGTAGAAAAGGTTAAAGTTTTCCAACCCTGGAATCGTCTTTAATTTTTTTAATTGTTTTTTTTTTATTTGAAATACCAATTTTATTCGTTATCAAGCATAAAATAATTTTATTTAATAAAAATAGATTAAAAAAATTAGTTTACGGTAGTTAATTTTTTATATCACAAAGAATCCTCCTTTTTGGTTTTTTTTTGATTTCTTTCTTACACCATCTTTTTTTTAAGAATATAAGATATGTTTAATTTATAGTAAAAAATAAAAAATTTGTTTTAGTAAGTTACTTTTGTATAAAAAATAAGATTTTCCAACCCTGGAAACGTCGTTTTAATTTTTAAAATTTTTTTTATTTTGAAATACTGAAGTATAAAATAAGTTTATTTTATATAAAAAATTAGTTTTCGGTAGCTAATTTTTTATATCACAAAAAGTGTGGATTTTCCAACCCTGAAATAAAACTTTTTAATTTTTGTGATTTCTTATACTAATCTATTTCTTTTAAGAATATAAGATATCTTTAATTTATAGAGAAAAAGGAAAATTTTGCTTTAGCAAGTTACTTTTGTATAAAAAAAGTTAAAGTTTTCCAACCCTGGAAACATCTTTTTAATTCTAGAAGGTTAATCTTTAATTTGAAATACCAATTTTATTCGTACTAAAGTATAAAATAAGTTCATTTAATAAAAAAAATAAAAATTAATTTTCGGTAGTTAATTTTTTATATCACAATAAGTGTCAGTTTCCCAACCCTGGAATCATCTTTATTAATTTTTCTGATTTCTAACATCAATTTCTTTCTTTAAAAAACATTAGATATGTTTAATTCATAGAAAGAAAGGAAAAATTTGTTTTAGTAGTTACTTTTGGATAAGAAAAAAGTTAAAGTTTTCCAACCCTGGAAACATCTTATTAATTTTTTGAAGTTTAATTTTTTATTTGAAATACCAATTTTATTCGTGGTGAAGTATAAAATAAGTTTATTTAATAAAAATAATTAAAAAATTAGTTTACGGTAGTTAATTGTATATATCACAAAAATCGTAGGTTTTCCAACCCTGGAATCATCCTTTTTGTTTTTCTAATTTCTTACATCAATCTCCTTCTTTTAAGAACATTCCATATGTTTAGTTTATAGAAAAAAAGGAAAAATTTATTTTAGTAAGTTAATTTTGCATAACAAAAGAAGTTAAAGTTTTCCAACCCTGGAAACGTCTTTTTAAATTTTTTAATTTTTTTTTATTTGAAATACCAATTTTATTCGTGGTGAAGTATAAAATAGGTTTATTTAATAAAAATAATTAAAAAATTAGTTTACGGTAGTTAATTGTATATATCACAAAAATCGTAGGTTTTCCAACCCTGGAATCATCCTTTTTGTTTTTCTGATTTCTTACATCAATCTCCTTCTTTTAAGAGCATTACATATGTTTAGTTTAAAAAAAAAAATTAAAAATTTGTTTTAGTAAGTTACTTTTGCATAACAAAAAAAGTTAAGGTTTCCAACCCTGGAAACGTATTTTTAATTTTTTTAATTTTTTTTTAGTTAGAAGTACCAATTTTATTCATACTTTTTTATTCATATTTAATAAAAAATTATTAAAAACTAATTTTCAGTAGTTATTTTGTATGGCAAAATTAAGTTTAAGTCTCCCAGCTCTGAAACCGATTGCTCGATTTTGCTGATTTTCAATACCAATCTTATTTCGACAATTTCTGATCCACCAGTCCAAGAACAAAGTCTCTAGCTTTTCTGGGAGCTTCGGAAAACCGATTTCACGTACAGACAGACGGACAGACGGACATAGCTTATATATATATACTTTATAGCTCGCTTATTAATATTCGAGAAATTACAAACGGAATGACAAACCTATATATACCCTTTTACCATTTTTTGGTAAAGGGTATAAAAACAACCACATCAGCACATGACCACGTTGAGTCAATCGACAAGCAAGGAGAACACCAACACAAACAAATAAAATTAAATGATTTTTAAAATGCGCGATATGTATGAGATAAGTACAATATTCAAGTTAATGACAAATATTATTGAAATTAAAAATTTTATTCATTAACATGGTTTTATTGAAAATAATTCTTGTCTATTTTTTCTGTGTAATCAGCAATTTACTTCATTCTTGTGAATGTCCAAGTCAATTATCATTTTTATTTCTAAGATATTGTGAGTGAAATTATTTTTAATTTAAAACTCTTATCGCCAACATATTTCATGGTCTTCACATTCCATTTTTTGCCATTTTCGCAAAAAAAACCAGAAGAAATGCTCATGCTACGAGCTCTTAAAATATTTTAAATAAAATTAGTTACACGATTCTAAGTCATAAAGGGTTAGTGAGGGTTTCTTAAGCAGGAAGAAAGTGCATGTATAAATTGCTTAACCAAAAAAACCAAGCGAAACTACATACAGAATAATTTGATATTAAAATAAAATTTTTGTGATTTTGCTTCATATGCATTTCATGTTAATTCAACATGATTTAGAGTATTCTTTAACTGAACTTCAAGTTGATTTAAAATTGCCGTGTTGTTAAATCAAAATGACGAATCATGTTAAATCAAAGGTGTTTCAAGTTGAAACAACATGAACTTAATTTAATGTAGGCATTTTATTTTCTTCATTATTTAACTATTTAACTATTATTTGTGTCTTCAGGAAAAGTGCGTGTTATTTATTTAACTGATTTCCCCCTGACAAAAGTTGAACTGGAACTCATGGAAACTGGTACTAATTCTGCAGTTTCTAAACGAGCCGTCCGCTTGTTATGAACTTGGCTGTCAAAGATTGCAGCAAGGAAGAGAAGGACTGGCAGTTTATGGCCTGCGCAGCGGAGCCACAAAGCCCCAAAGTGGGCATCCTCGGCTTAATAAAAGATTCAAACCGATGCCAAGTTGGTGTTTTTGATATGATAAAAAAGATTTTTTGCAAGTGGATTTCTCTATCCAAGAGGAAATATTCGAGAAAAAAATTTAAATTTTGGTTTTTTATACCAACCTTGGTCCACTGTCCTGTAATGGAGACGGCTCGTTTAGAAACTGCAGAATTATTTCCACTTTTTTTTTCAAAATCCCCCACTGTGTGGCGTCGTAGTAACATGCTTTACAGTGCAGCCACAATAACCTTAAATATTCTTTAGATACACATCAAATATATATCATAGTGAATTAAGTTTTAATCCAACATGATTATATTCATCATTTAACATAAAATTAAGTTGAAATTAAGGATATATTTAAGAAATTTATTATATGACATATTGCCATAGACAACGCTTAACAACCAGCAAATAAACCTGGAACTTCATAACAATTAGACTGTGTACTAGCCAGCAGCAGAAAATTTTCGGTGGTAATGCCAAGTTTTGTCGGTTATTTAAGAACATAAAATCAAGCACTCAAACATTATTTTATTTATAATAAATTTAGTATTGTTCGAAATTTATTTATTTTTTGTATATTAATGGTTTGATTAGGCTAAAGTTCATATCGCTCTGTGAGCCAAATTAAATGTGATAAGTTTTAATGAACAAATAACAAATAATTGTAAACATTCTGACAAACACGTAGTAGAACGGAACAACTAGCTATTTTCTAAGGTCACTACACCTTCATCAACAGCGTTCTTTGTGTTTGGTCCACCGTGTGTGGTGTCAGTTGATGCATATTTCTGCTTTATATACGCAGTGTTAAGTGGAATATGCCAATTGTTTTCATTCGTCTTAGTATTTAATATGATTTATGTGCTAGGTAAGTTTATGTTTTTTTTAGGGTTCCGTACACCAAAGGTGAAAAGTAGAGATGTGCAAATGTCGTGATTTTATCGTGTCACGCATGATCATGATTAAATTTATAATTAATCACGCGTGAGTGCGTGATCGTGACTTAAGAATAAATTACTCGTGCGTGATCGTGCGTGTGCTATTTTTATTAATCACGCACGAATTCTCACGCCCTCACGAGATATCATTCCTGAATAGGTGAGTATCAATATAATATACCATTTTGAACATTTTACGATGCAAGACCATATGCACAAGATTCTGTATTGGGCTATTCTTATAATTTTTCAGGCGTAGTAAACTGGCTCATATGAAATTCAAATATACCAATGTAGAAAAATAAAATTATTTTAATATATTTTTTATGGTACACTATAATTTCCCTGAATTCTGACTTTTTTCAGAAAAACTACGCGTACATCCGCATTTATGAAAAGGCACTCTTAAATTTTAGTTAAAAACGTTTAAAACTATCTACATAATAAAATCCGTCACAACCTTTTTATAACCGCTTAAACAAAAAAAAATATTTTTAAAATTTACTATTTTAGGACATTGCTGAATGTAGGGTACATGTCCAAAATACAAAATAACAGGTTCTAAGCACATTCTTAATGCATTGTCTTTAGCGCTATCTAATTAAACAATTAAAAATTTATTCAACAAAGATTTTTACAAAACTAAAAATAATGAAGATACTTAAAAAAACACATGCCTTTTTTAAATTTTAAAATTTGGATTCTTTAGCCTTTTCCCGATTTCACGAATGGATATGTTAATAAATTTTTTCCCATTTTTATTTAAAATTTTGTCAAAAATTTAATGCTGCCTTTTAACTCAAAATCAAACAATGCACTAAAAAGTAATAGGCAAAATACAAAAAAAGGTCAAGGCAAAAAAAAAAATTTTGGCTTAAGTAAAATATCTTATGAGAAACAAATCTTGGCAAATTATTTCTTCAGAATTTCAAGTTTATGTCGAATTGCTTTATCTAGTAAAAATCGTACAATTTTTAAAAAAGTTGGAAGCCTCAGAAGTTTTTTTGAGTCCCAGGTAGTCCACTTTGGCCTCCTCTATGGATGTTAGAAGTTTCATATAAATCCAATCAGTATTTTGTAAAAGTCTTCACTGTGCAATGTAAATTTTACATATCCAGGGCATACATATGTACATACATACATACATATGTATGTGTAAAAACCTATTTTTCAACCCAAAAAAAGATACAAATTGGATTACATACTTTTTCGTGAGCGTGCGTGATCGTGATAAGTTGTAAACCACTCGTGCGTGATTAAGAATATTTTGTTCGTGAGCGTGCGTGATCGTGAAATTTTTTAATATCATTCGTGCATGAAAGTGCGTGAGTAAAATATTTTTCTGCGTGAGCGTGCGTGTCGTGAGTTAAAAAACGCTCACGTGCACATCTCTAGTGAAAAGGAATCCTATTGTTTTCGCTACGCTGTCCTTCTGTCCGTCACACGCTATTTTCTCAGGAAACGCAACAGCTACGGACAGAGTATGTAGAACCTTGGCCGCTACAACAACAAACACATGACAATTAAAAATTAAAGGGGTTTCCAAAACGAGCAGCGAAAAGTATTAAAATCCCATGTAATATATATGCAATTGTATGTAGATATGTTCATTGACACTTGAAATTTGTAAAATTAGAGTATTTTTATACAGACTACAACAATTAACACTAAAATTTAAAAAAAAATTTAATTGAAGGGTGATCCACCAGTGCTACAAGGTGACTCTGTAATTTTGACAAGTTGCTATATCTTGAAAACCGTAAGAGGCAAACTCTTGAAATTTTCAAATCTAAAAAACCGAAAATTATAAAATCGCCAAACCAAAAAAAAAAAAATTACTTAAACGAAAAAAGCACCAAATTAAAAAAAAAATTTAACACTAAAAAAAATCGCCAAAATGACAAAAAATGGCCCAAATGAATAAAAACAGTCGCTAAATTGAAAAAATGAGAAAAAAACGCCCAAAATCGTCAAAACGCGAAAAAGGCACCAAACGCGAAAAAATCGCCTGAATGTAAAAAAAATCGCCGAAACGAAAAAAATTGCAAAATTGAAAAAACGTCAAAAACCGAAAAGAATCGCCAAAACGCGAAAAAACTCTAAAACTAAAAAATCGCTTATATGAAAAAATCGCCAAAATGAAAAAATCGCCAAAATGAAAAAAAATTGCCAAAATTAAAAAACGCCAAAAACAGAAAAAAATTACAAAACGGGGAAAAAAGTGCCAAAACTAAAAAAGCTCCAAAAACCGAAAAAATGCAAAAAACGACAAAACTAAAAAACGCTAAAAACCGAAAAAAACCAAAAACGAAACAAAGTCAAAACTGTTTATTATATAGTCCCTATTTACACTATGCAAGTCTTATTGCTACGCTGATTACTTCGTGCGCGGGTCAAAGTTTACCTTCACTGAATTTATTTTTTTGTTTTTGCAAGAAGAGTTTATTCACTAAAAGAAACTATGGCCAATACCACAACTTTGATCTAAATCGGTTAATTAACTCGAGAGATTACTTTGTCTTAAATATAATTTATTACACTCCATAAAAAGTGAGCTATTTAAATCCAGCATACACTAACTTAAATTATACTCTCGTTGACTTTACAAAAGCCATAAATGTAGCCAATATGTAGCATTAAACTTTATTTTTGTGAGCCTGGTGTATTTTGTTTTGAAATTTCTTTTTGCTTGTGCTATTCTGCCCAAGGCCTTAAAGGATTTTCCACATTAATGCCAACACTTTATAGTGTTTTAGCCATAACAAGTGGCTAAACGTATACATTCTTTTTCTAAATAAAAGAAAAACAACAAAACAGCAAAACAAGAGAAAAACATAAAAATCCTCCATACGTAAACACTCTAGCATTTGTATTGTTAAAGTAAATTCTTTAAATGGATTTTTTTTGGTACGAGTATTTTGTTTTAAGTTGCTTGTATTTTTCGCTTGGTTTCCTCTCACTTAACATAATTCTAAAAAAAATCCCATTTTCATTGTTTGGGTTTATAAATCCTTTTAAATTAAGTCTACAATAGTAGTCCAACATTTACATGTTTTAAAGCAAAATCAAATGCCTGCAGCATATGCTGTATTTAAAACTTTAAGTGGTTTTCTTTTTTGGTTTTAATCACACTTATAAAAATTCTCTGTAGATGTGAGAAGTGGCATAATGTACCTAGAGGCCCAAGTCTTTATAAATCAAGATATTCCGAGAACTGGGTTATATAAAGTATCAAACTCCCATATCAAATCAATAACCCAGAGGCACCAAAATAAAAAAAAGCTCAAAGTTTGGCCACACCTTTAGACGGCCGATACAATAAGAGCCAATTTCACCAAGTCGATTTAAATATCAATTCATATTTAAATGTCGATTTTTATTAATTTTTGTATTAATTTTTGGAAAAATTACTTTTAAATATGAATTGATATTTAAATAACTGGTAAATAAGCTGTAAGTATTATAGAAAAAGAACCCAAAGGGCCACCCAAGAAGAGGATGTCCTTTTCACACGTGCAGAAGATTGAAAAAGCCGCCATAATAAAGAGCTAGAGTGAAGTGAAAGCACACAGAGAAAAAACTGCCTCATAGAATCAATAAGATTTTCTCTATGAAACGTTTTTAGGCTAAGGGGTATCCCAGCAGAAAGAAGCGAAGATTTTTTCATAGAGATTCCTTATTGTTTTTATGTGGTAAATCTTATTAATTTTATCAAGAAGAAAAGCACATAAAATCAAGAAGAAATCTTATTATTCCCAACTTTTTTTACTCAATTTCCGTTACTTTTGGCACCAAAAAAACAATCCATAGAGAAAAACTTCTTGATTCTATTAGGTTTTCTTATAAATTGTAAACTAAATGGATTTCTTATTGATTTTATTAGGTTGCCTTATTGATTTTTTTAAAAAGGTTTTCTTCTTGAATTTATTAGGTTCCTATATGATTATGTATAAATACGGTGACCATAATTTTTAAATCAAAATACAGAACAAGGAAATATTTAACAAACGGCAATTAAAGCACAAACAACCTTACAGACATATTAAACATATTGAATCCATCCAGGATTTATTAAATTGTTATCTCTTTGACAATCACAAAATTAAGGGAAAAATTAACAACAAAAAATTCAAAAAGTAACATAACAATGTAAACAACGCTAATATACATATGTATGAATGTATTTATATATATTTATGTATATCAGGCGGTCAACTCTGTAATTCGAAATGAAAGAAAATGCTTTCGAATGTACACGTTGTAAACATATAAATTCGAAAGTATTTTCTTTCGTTTCGAATTGCACAGTAGACCCCCAGTACAAAAAATTAATAGCTACATACATACATAGTTTCTGGACATTATTACTAACTTATGTAAAAACTATAAAATTAAAATTAATATTTACTCGTTACATATCAAGAGTATTAAAAAAGTTTTAGATTAGAATGTTAAAATACAAAACAGCTAATTCTGGTATTTTTCTGTGGAATAAATTTCTTTTACCAAGTATTGATTTCCTTTTAAATATTCTTCTTTAAACTCAGTACAATTTAAATCATAGTTTAATTTAGTAAATAAAAACGCTTTGATTGTATCCACCTTCATTTAAGTTTTTTCACTGGTCCATACATTATTTAAAACAGAAAATACTCTTCCTGTTCGGGCATTGGAACCAGTTAAACATAAACTGATTTCGACAACTTTCAATTTATTTTGGAAACTTATGTCTCTTTATTTAAAATGTTTAAACATTTTTACCCACCGCTCTTCTGCAGATTTTTGCTTCTCATTCTATTCCTTTAATTTTTCTAAAGAGGTGTATCTTTTAACAACAGTGAATTCATAAAATAATTCGGTGTCATTTATGTTTAACTCATTTTTTTTTATCCATAATGAAAACAAAACTGGATTTAACATCTTTCCACGTAGGAGTTTCAACTTCTTGGTAGGCAGTATACCATTGATTTAAGTATTCAATAACAAAAAATAAAAATAAAAAAATATTTCATCTCTACGTTGTAGGATTTTAAACTCCAGTTCATTCATAATGAGAAAGACCTCAGTCATACATATTTTTTGAGACTCAATCTGCGTTATAAATATAATCATGAAATAAAGTAGCTTGACAATGAGCGAAGAAAACCCATTCTATTGAAGTGGTATCGTCAAAAATAAGATTTAAAACATAGGTTGTCACTAACACAGGCAAATTTCATATTCACGCTCTCAATGAAAAAATTAAGGAAACAACACTCATGTTGTTTCTGTATTTTTATAGAACTGTTGTATTTGCATAGTTGATATATTAAGCCCTTTTTCAATGTCGATTAAAATAGTATTGTTGCATGAACTGTGTTAATTTTTAAATGCAGTTTAAGACATGAAAATACAGAACAAATACTGAATAGTAAATAAAATACAGAACATTTCAACGTTATTTCCTAATGAATAATTTATACAGAACTGAACTCTCAAATACAGAACTGTTCTGTATAATACAGAACGAATGGTCACCGTATGTATAAAGCATCTTATTGATTTTTTAATAAGGAAATCTTCTTGATTTTATGAGGTATCTTATTATTTCATATCTATAAATAGACACAGACAATTTTTTTTCATGATCTTTTTCGTTTTTGTATAAGCATATTTGCAAAATTATTTCAATGGTTATTCAGACTGCTTGTTAGCATATTGGTTAGAGTGTTTGTCTATCAATCAGAAGTGTGAAACAGAACATGTGTTGAGTAAATTTCGATTAAGTTCATGCAAAAACAATATGCTTTTAAAGATCAGTGTTGCCAGTTGTAGGAAAAGGGAAAATATAAGAATAATCGCCGAAAAGGAAGTTAAAAAATTACACATAATTTTCTTTTCAATGATTATTGTTGTCTAAAATTTCGTATTTTTACATAGGGTGATGATAATCAAATTTTTTAGTTTTATTACAAATATTAATTTCAAAAATAATTGTTAGTTATTATATTTATAATTTGAATAGGCTAAAGTTCGTATCGCTTTTTAAGCCAAATTACATGTAATAATTATTAATGAACAAATAACACCAAACACCACTAGCTGTTCCGTTCAACTATGTGTTGTCAGAATATTTACAACTAACTTTAGTGTTATTTGTTCATTAATAATTATCACATGTAATTTGGCTTAAAAAGCGATACCAACCTTAGCCTATTCAAATCATAGATATAGAAACAAATGAAGTTCGAAAAATAATAATTAAATTTATTGTTAGTTATATTTTTGCTTGGAAGAATATAAAAAGTTATTTTCGCTTGGAAACGAGTAATTTTGTTGTGTTTTGTTTAATTTTTTTCAATTTAAATTTTTTTATATGATATGAAATTAAAAAAATCAAGCACGTTAGACACATACACAACTAATAATCAAATTGGCTTAAGAATATATTCATTTCTCATAAACCAATTCCTTTTTTTCATTTTTCATCTAAAAGTGTGTGTTTCTTTCTATAGCATTTCATTTCAGGGTTGTGTGTAGTACGTTACAAGAATATATAATATATGAAAATAGTTTAAAGATTTATATTATTCAAAATTACAAATGACAAATTAAAATATGTATTACTAATATGTATGGTATATATAGGGTGTTTTTTTAAGGGGTATAGAACTTTGAATTGAAATAAAGCACAAGAAAATCGTTTTAATGTCCATCAATTTGGCTTTATTGGAAGGATCATTTTATGCCATTAATGTTTAAATATGACTTTGACCATGTGGCCGCCGCGGCTTGCTCGAATAAAGCCAATTCTACAGGTCCAATTTTCAACCACTTTTTCGAGCATATGGGGCCGTATGTTGGCAATAACGCCACGAATGTTGGCTTCCAAGTCCCCTAACGTTTCTGGTTTGTTGGCGTATACGAGCGACTTCACATATCCCCAAAGAAAATAATCCAATGGTGTCAAATCACACGATCTTGGTGGCCAATTGACAGTTCCATTCCGCGAAATTATGCGCTCATCGAATGTTTCCTTCAATAAATCGATTGTGACGTGCGCTGTGTGGCATGTAGCGCCGTCTTGTTGGAACCACAACTCATCCACATTCATGCCATCCAATTCGGGAACAAAATAGTCGGTTAGTCGGCTCCAATTGCTGTGCACGGTGGCGAATCGATTCATTCGGGTCCTCTTCAACACTTTGCTCTACAGCGGCAATTGTTTCTTCGGTGCGCACTGTTCGACGTCTCTGCGGATGCGTATTATCACATAGAGTAAACGTAGTGCGAAAACGATCCATGGTTAACCGAATTAATTGCTCTGATGGACGATTATGTCGACCATAAAATGGACGGAGCTTGCGGTAAACTTCGCGAACTGAACCATTATTTTCGAAATAAATTTGCACGATTTGCAAGCGTTGTTCTTTTGTCAACCTGTTCATGATGAAATGGCAAACCAAACTAAATATTAATCACTTGACAGCTGACAAAATGGCCGCCAGTTAAAAAAGTGATGCCAACTTAAAGTTCTATACCTCAATAAAAAACACCCTTTACATATGTACTTAGTTATGTAATATGTATGTGTAAAAGTTAAAAATTGAATTTAAAAGTGAAACCTATTACACATGTGCGACCCATACAAAAAATTCCATGATTTCACTATATTGGCAACATTGCTATTGCGAATTAATAACAAAAGATGAGATGATGAATGAGAAAGCAGCATGAACTAAAGTCGTTTTAATGAACAATCTCTTTGTGTTAACAGTATGAAACGAAACGTTTTCACTCATAGTATGATAAAAGCAACAGTTTGTTGAGTATTAACATATTTATTCGAAGTTGGGCTTTAGTAAACAAACATTTCAGTTGTTTCATGGATGGAATTGTTCATGCAACTCTATAATACATAAGTATATGGTATAGAATTTAAATGAAAATACATAAGCAAAGCACAAAGAATAAAGAAAGACATATTTTATTTTATTTTATGAGGTCGCCTCATAAAATCAAGAAGAAAACCTTATTAAAAAAAAATCAATAAGATAACCTCATAAAAACTACAAAATTTGTTCTTGATTTTTTCAAAAAGCTTTTCTCTATGAAATTAATAAGATTTTCTTATTGAGAAAAAAAACCATAGAGATTTCTTATTAATTTTGTTTTATTTTATGAGGTATTTAGTAGGCACTGTTTTCTCTGTGCAATGGCACAACATTGGAATGTATTAAACCAATTTATTAACGTCCTATGCCAATTATAAGATCAACTGGAATATATTAGTACTCGTATTTTTTATATATATTTGACAGGAAAAACCTTGCTAAAGGCCAAACTGTTGACATAAATATCGCATTTACCGGCTCCTAAATTAAACATCTTCACTATTTATTAAGTGAATTTTTTTTTTTTTCGTTGTAAGCGTGAAAAAGAAAGTATGTCTAAAATTTAACCATACATATATGCAATATATTCATTAATACAAAGAAAAAAATATAAAAGAGTCAATACAGCAAAACCATACAAACATGAAAATTTTTTCCTAAAAAAAAAGATTTATTTATTTTCACTTCCTTCCATTGAATTTTTTTTTTCAATAAAAGTTCATAAATATAATTTGCTTGACTTCCTGGCAATATCAACGAGATTATTTTATTTTCCATTAATCCGGCTTACAGGTTGGAGATGTAAAAGTGTCGTGAGCAGTTTACGTGTGTAAAATTAATATTTAAAATAAGTAAAAGTGTGTGGAGAATTTACAATTAACAAGTGGTACTTGGATAATAATAATACATTCCGGCTTGTTTATTAAAGTCTATTTATGTTAAACCATAAAATTGTTTGGCTTTAAGCAAAATCTGTGGATGTCTGAAAAATTTATTGCATTGCTAAACTACAAAAACAAATTGTTAAAAGCTCGAAGCAAAAACAGGGAGAATAGAACTATTTCGGACAATCTTAAGAGCATAAGTAATGTTATTAAATATTGCAATAAAAAATTAATGAATAGTTACTACTCTGATAATATTAGTAAATGTAACGGAGATCCTAAAAAATCTTGGAGTTTCTTAAATAAACAGATTGGAAAAAAACAGAACTTGTCTTAGGAATTAATAAATACTGATGGTACACAGAAAAAAATTATTTGTAAATACAATTAATTTTTTCGTTATATCAATTAAATAGTTAATTGATTTTGAACCTACAATGGTTTTTGTAAATATAATTAACGAAATTGTAAGTTAAAGGAAAATCTGAAAAATATTTTCAATTAAATATATCAACATCTATTTGTTGAAATTTATTTATTCTTTCAACATTTATTTTTGTTATACTTCAAAGTTATTTCAATTAAAGTTATTGTTATATTAACAATGTAAATTGTTGAATTTCCATATCATAATTATTATATTAACAATGCTTTTTTATACACAATCCCAATCCTCGAAACGATTTTTGTTTGTCTGCGAAAAACACTAAATGTCTTAGGCGGTGTTGAACCCGAAACATCAGGACTAATAAACTGACTCACTTACCTCTCAGCTAAATACGCAAATGATGAATACACACAAAATGTTATTTCTTGTTTCTTCTACATGTGCGCATTCCGTTATGATGTAATTTAACAAATAAGTTTGTTGAGTAATTTAATTGACTACAATCATTTAAATTTGTTGTATCAACAATGGTGATTGTTAATTTTTAAATTGAAAATTAACTATTTGTTTTGTTGGTTGCATTTCGATGATATTTTTTTCTGTGTACAATTGTCAGGCAGAATGATGAAAAAGCCTCAGTTTTTAACGCTTTTTTCTCTAACTCAGTTCGGGAGTTGCGCAGTAATATACCATTACTTTCGACAGATGATATAAATATGTTCAATACAATATCTATTGTGTCAGGAAGCTTTCACCTACAGCCGATTGACAGTTCAAAAATTAATGATCTGATAGAAAATTTGGACTACAATAAAAGTCTAGGTTATTACAATATTACGTCAAAAATGTTGTTAGTTCGCAAAACACTTGTGTCTGATATAACTAAAGTTATATTTAATAAAATGATTATGGAAGCCACGTATCCAAAGGTTTTAAAGGTTCATAAAATTATTCCCATACCTAAAAATATATGTCCAATTTTGTCGAAAATTATCGACCTATTTCTGTGTTACCGCTTATTGACAATATATGTGAGAAAATTCCGTATGAACAGCTATCAAATTATTTAGAAAATAATAATATATTATTTGATCGTCAATATGGGTTTAAAAAAGAATCAGGAACCGATGAAGCTGTAGTTAATGTGATGGAATGCATTTGTAAAGGAATTGATGCTGGAAACAATGGTGTTTTATGATCTATCCAAGGCATTCAAACTGGTAGATCACGATATTCGAATGAAAAAACTGAGTTTTCTTGGTTTTTCTCGTAATGCAATTGGTGTTTTTAAGAACTATTTACGAAACAGAAGGCAATTTGTTTAGGTTGGTGAATCAAGAAGTAACATGCTAGATGTTTCCTTTGGAGTTCCCCAAGGCAGTGTTTTTGGCACTCAATTGTTCAAAATTTATATTAATGATATGAAAAACATACAGTTTTTTGGAAAATTATTTATGTACGCTGATGATGTTTGCTTTTTATATTATAAGCATGCTAAAGTCCTACAAACACAAATCGAATACGATGCCGCAATACTGTCAGAATTTCCAAGAGTCCATAAGCTAGTTTTGAACGCTGAAAAAACAAAATTTGTACGATTTAAACCTTATGTTTTAAGGAATGAGGAACCTATGACTATTCACTTCGATGGTAAATTAATAGAGGAATCGGAATGCGTTAAATATTTGGGTATGAGCTTAAATCACAATCTCACGTGGGAGAGTCATATAAATAAACTGAAGAACAAAGTATCAGCCGGTATGGGAGTGCTTTATAAATTTAAAAACAAATTGAAGACTGAAACAAAATTGTTGCTATATCAATCTTTAATCCACTCACATCTTACATATCTCCCAATGATTTATGCTTGAAAAAATCAAAGGGCAATAAGAACTCTTCAGTCAGCTCAGAATAAAGCTTTAAAAATTGTTTTTAACTTAACTTTGATGTATAATACAATCGATATATATAAAATTTTTGCAAAAAAATCTACTCCCTTTACGAGGATTGTACAAACAGCAATTATTGATGTATGTATTTAACCCTGCTGTTAGGTTTGGACCATTTTGGTCAATTTTTGTTTTCTCTTGGCTTTGACTACGGAACGGTTCAAAGTATTAACTTAAAATTTTAGCTAATGTGGTATTTTTATATTTTATTACTTCTGCAAAAATTTTATTTATGAATTATGTAAAGGAAACTAGAAAAATAAAAAATTACGAATCTTAGGTTGAGGACCATTTTGGTCCCTTCTTGTTTTTCAATTTATTCATATGAAAAAAATTTACAGAATGTGTGGAAAAATCAAATTTTCTCAGTACATGACGAGCAAATTATCTTCCGTTGCAACTTGCATATAAATTTGTTGCATATGATGCATTTGCTATCGCACTTAGATTTGCAGCAGCTGCAGGTTCCTCGTTTTCTAGCAGCTGTTATTTTTTGTAAACCACTCGTACTCGTAGTTGCTGTACAATCAGAAGATGATGTTCTAACTTTGGAAAGAAGCTCAGCTGAAAATTTATTTCTAGGCAGCTTAGATCTTTGGGTCATATAGTCTTGAGCTAAAGATAGAGCTAACTAGCCGTAAAAATTCTGCTCTCTTGCGATTTTTATCCATTGGCGCCCACGAAACATCAAACATCATCAGAAAACAGTATATACGCGTTCAATGCGGATATGTCAATCATATTGGAAAATACGACATTTTGCCATCGATTTATTGTTCGTTTTGTACTATAGTAGCCAATCATTTGGTTAGCGGTATCAACGCCTCCTAAGAAAAAAATTATTAGAGTAATAAATTCCTAATGATAAAGCTATACAAACCTTTTGCAGAGTTATAGTAGGAAACTATTTCTGGCTTTTTCCTTCTATCGCTGCTATCGACCTCTGCAGTTTTATGCATGGTGCTAAGCAAAATAGTACCTTTATTTTTATGGCTGATATATGAAACCAATGCAGCAGTCTCATTGAAAGCAAACGTAGGTGTATATAAAGGATTTTTTTTTTAAATTAGCAATTTAGGAGGAATAAATGTTTTATTTTTTCGAACCGTGCCAACGTATATCAACTTCCTTTCCAAAAGCTTTTTACCTAATTCAAAACTTGAAAAAAAAATTATCAGCTGTGATATTTTGACCTTTCAAGCCTTCAGTGAGATCCAATACGACCCGCTCCCCCTGATTTTTTTCAGGCTGTTCATTTTTTAGTTTTCCAAGGTATGGTTGGATTTTCCATACATATCCTGACTTTGAATCGACTGCTAGCCAAAATTTGAGACCATACTAAGCAGGTTTTGATGGCATATATTGCCTAAAAGAACAACGACCACGAAAAGCCACCAACTGTTCATCAATAGTCACATTTTTGTGACAGTTGTAAAACATTGCAAATCGTGTTGGCCCCGGTTGGATATGATATTTTCAGCCGAAGTTCTTATACAACTTTGTAATGGAGATGAACTCCATTGCATTCCATTTTTTGCAACATACAATTCATCTACGTCACCGATAGCTGCAGCATTCTCTTCAGTTTCTGAATCAGAAGAATTTCTTCCGGTGATTTCATATTCAATATCCTCGTCCACGCTACTGCAAGTTGAAATATCCGAAAAGCTTTCATTTAGAATGTCAGCAATATCATCGCAGTTTAATCGTCGATTTTCCATTATTTCAGCAAAGAAAACAGTCAAACAATGAATATAAACTGAAGTAAGACAAGCACGAATGACATGGCACACTAATTTTGGGGAATCACAGATATAAAGCAAACTCAACCTAACGCTGCAATGACACACTGGGTGCATCACAAATATATTTCGACATTATAACAGGCTTACATATAAAATTTTTGTTACCATATAACATACCTGTTGTCAACACTTAACCGTTATTTTAAATATTATTTTTCTTTTTAAATAAATTTTTAGTTATTTGAAAAAAATATATATTAGTAAAAGATATGAAAATTAACTCTATTTGTCTAAGGACTATTAAAAAAAAAAGTAAAAAAGAAATTAATTTGAACATTTGTTAAAAAAAACCAATATGGAGCAAAATGGTCCCATACCTAAGATTCGTAAGTTTTTCTTAACCTAACAGCAGGGTTAAATGTATAAGAGGAGCTCACACAGTTCAATTTCATCGTAATGTAAACACACTTATAGAGATACAAGACAGTCAATGAACCTAAATGTAATAAGATGTCGTCTGGAATTAACTAAACAAATGGTCACATATGCTGGACCGATGGAATTTAATCAATTGCCAGGTTATTTAAAATATATTCTGGTATTATCTACATTAAAGGGCAACCTAAAGCAATACTTGCTAGATAACATTGAAATGCTTCTTATATTTTGAAACATGAATGTATTTAAGAATATGTTCATATATATATATATATTTTTTATATGTTAACATAAATACTTTATTATTATTATATTTCTAGCCAGGCTGTATCCATTACTGGCTACAGTTTTTATAGAAACGATCGTCCAGTTGAACGGGGTAGAGCTGGAGGTGTGGGCATCTACGTCTCAAATAAATTTAAGTGCAGAAGAAATTCAAAAAACTAATTATGCCAATATTTAGGATTTAAATATATATAATAAAGAACGGTCACAAAAATATAGAAAAAAATTTTTGCAATTAGCAAAAGACAATAACAAATTATTAGAGGAAAGAAGAGAAAAAAATCGAAGAAGACAAGAAAAACATCGCGAAAAAAAGAAAAATCAAGAAGCGAGCACCAGTGCAATGTGTAACGCGTACAACTGTAGGCAAACATTAGGGAAAGCTTTCAAGAAACCTAAAGGTCCTTACCAGCTGACTTGGAGAAAATAAAAAAAATTGTGGATTTATTGCATAAAAATTATGGTTCATCTACGGAGGAAAAAGAAATCAAATCGAACTTGTTAATGGAAAACCAAATTCAAATAATTAGAAACTTTTACGGCCGTGATGATATTAGTGTTCAAGCTGCAGGACGGAAGGACACTTACATAATAAATGGACAAGTGGTATCTAAACGCTACATCATTATGACAATTTCAGAGGCTTACGAGCTATATAAAAATGAGATGAATCCCGTTTACGTTGGTAAATCTCTATTCTATCAATTTCGACCAAAGCACATTCAACTCACAAGTAAGATGCTTCATAATATGTGCGTCTGCCAGTACCATTCTAATTTTGGTTTTCTCTTAAAAAGCTGCGGAAATATAATAACATCGTTTTCTGATAATTTTGAAAGTTTTCTAAAATCTGCGTGTTGTAATATCGAGCAAGAAAGTTGTATGACAGGCAATTGTCAAAATTGTTTGAAGAACATAAAAAACGATTTAGTTCCTTTAAAATATTTTGCAAGTATGGATGAGGTTGTTAAATTGCAATATTGATGATCGAATATCATTAACATTTACAACATCTCCCTTATCTGATCTCTTACGCGAATTAAATGCAATGTTGCCATCATTCAAGCGCCATTTTTTCATCAAACGTGCGCAACACAAATATTTTGAAATTAAGAAGAATGATATTAGGGACAGAAACATAGTAATACAAATAGATTTTGCAGAGAATTACCGCCTAATATTTCAAAATGAAATTCGGAGCGCCCACTTTTCCTACCGTCAAGTTACGATTTTTACGTGTGTTGCAATAATAAGTGATAGACTCACTCACAATAAGTTTGATGTTTCGTGGTTCTTAACAAAAATTGTGCAGCAGATAAAAAGTGAATGCGGCCAATTTCAAAATATTTATATATTTTCAGATGGAAGTGGATCACAGTTTAAAAACAAATTTATTTCCAGAAGTTTGCCTGGTTGTAAGAATATCGAGTGGAACTACTTTGCAACGTCTCACGTCAAAGGTGCAGTTGACGGGTTAGGAGCCGTTATAAAAAGAAAAGTTTGACAGATGACAAAAACAAAAACTTTTGTATTGCAAAATGCTTTTTCGTTTTTCGAATGTGCTCGTAGTCATATTTCTGGGATTCACTTAATTTATATTTCCCCAGAGGACATAGAAAAGTTTTCTGTACCTTTAGTTGAAAAATGGAAGGATGACGTGCCAAAAATTCCTGGAATACAAAAAAAACCATTACTTTTCATGTAATGACGAATATGAAATAAAAATAGCCTTAACTGCATGTTCCCAAAAAAGTAATATTTGAATCATAAAATCATCTAACCCTCTTTCATAAGAAGACAGCAGAACAATTTAAAAAAATTTTATGAGAAAGAGCACAATTTGAGTATTTTTTCATATGAAATTTTCTCAATTGCATTGATGTCTTCTTTGTGAATTAGGTTCCTATTTTTGATAATTCATACATTTAAAAATAATTGAATTCAATTTAATTTACAAAATAAAATCATCAAATATTTTTAACCTGCTTTCTTTCATTAATTAAAATAAACAATCAGTTATTGAAAACAAAATTTAGTACAAGTATCACATGGTAAACTATATAACGTTACATCACGCAACGTCACGAAGCAAAGAACGGGCTGTAGGGGATAATCAAGAAATGTTTTGTCAATTCGGAAAATAAAAAAAAGCAATGTGAGTCCGATCACAGAGGAGATATGTAAACATCTAGTAATGAAATTTTTTTTTTTAAGTTGGAAGTACTTATGCTTTTAGTATCTTTTTTTAAATTAATTAATTAAAAGTATCAAAACTTTCAATATTGTAAATACATATGAATTTGTTGGTTTTTGTTTGTTTTATTAAACTTATTTGGTTAGTAAATGGGCACACTGCATTTATATGTATATGTACTGCATTCAAAATTGCAGTAAGCAGTAAATTTACTGATTACTAAAAAAATTCAGTAAATTTTTACTGCTAATTAAATTTAATTTGCATTACCTGTAAAATCGTAGGGCCGTAATCATAATAAAATTGTAGCAAGTGGCAAAGTTTTTTCATTCAAATTTTGAAACTTTTGTATGAAAAACATTTAGCCACTTGGTAGAATTTCATTATGAATACGGGCATTACTGATTCAGGCAATTTATAAAAATTGTAGAAAAAAATTTTAGTAATCAGTAAAAATTTACTTCTTAAACATTTTTTATTGTTTTTACTGAAACTTTAGTGGTACTGCAGTGCTCATCTATGGTAAATGCCTTTATTTTTATTTTTTAATTTTTAATTCCTGTTCTTCATCGTTTAGTTGTTGCTGTTCTTGTTGTTGTGTACGCATTGCAATTAAAATAAATTCAGTAAAGTGCGACTTTGTCTCACGTGCGTTCGGTTTTGATCATATTTTTGTGATTTTGCTTTCTTCCTTTTTTAAGTTTTTTCAGTTTAAACGATTTTTTTCAGTTTTATCGCTTTTTCTCGTTTTGGCGTTTATTTTCTCTTTTTGGGTTTCTTTAATTTTTGCAAGTTTATTCATTTTGGCGATTTTTTCATTTTGGCGATTTGTTTTTTGGGGTTTTTTTATTTTTGCAATTTTTTTCTGTTTTTGGAGTTTTTTTATTTAGGCTATTTTTCATATTGGCGATTTTTTTGTTTAAGGTTTTTTTTTTGATTTTGGCGAATTTTCCTAGAGATTTTTTTTTATTTGGTGCTTTTTTTCGTTTTGGCGATTTTTTGTCTTGTTTTTGGCGATTTTTTTATATTTGGCGATTTTATATTTTTTTGATTTTTTAATTTTACAGTTTTCGGAAATTTCAAGAGTTTTGCTCTTACGGTTTCCAATATACAGCAAGTTGTCAAAATTACAATGTCAAAATTGCATTAACTGATGGAACACCCATTGATTTAAATTTTTTAAATTTAGTGTTAATTGTTGTAGTCTGTATAAAAATACACTAACTTTACAAATTTCAAGTGTATATATGTACATACAATTGTATGTATATTACATGGGATTTTAACATTTTTCGTTGCTCGTTTTGGAACACCCTTTAGTTTTTAACTCTCATGTATTTGTTGTTGTAGTGGCCAAATGTCTACACATTGTGTCCAAATTTCAAGTCCGTAGCTCTTACGGTTCATTTTCACTTTTTGGTTTACGGAAATATACAGAAAAATAACCGGCGGCGGCACACCGTCGGCTTTGAGCCGGTCGACTTGTTTCTCTGCTTGGTATTGCTTCTTTCAAACACTAATACACTCATACATAGCTCACACCTATTTGACAATGCTGTGAAAGAAAAGCAAAGAAATCTCAGCAAAGAAATCTCAGCAAAGAAATCAAAGTCAAAAGACTTTTACCCCCTAGCGTATAGATGTTTACACATCAAAAATATCACTCATAATGTTAGGAATTATGACAAAGATCGCAGAGTTTTGCATTTTTGCTAACAAAGAAAAAACCAACTTCTATTTTTGTCACACCACGTCACCGCCTTTAATTGCTTATATTTTATGAGCTGCATGTTTGATTACTTTTTCTCTTTCACCAAATGTATAGCTTATCATGATCCACACAAAAACAAAAAGAAGTAAAAAAAATTGTTAGCGCTTTCGTTGGTTTTTGTCTCATTGAAGCGTGCGACTGTCACGTACGTGACTATGGAATTACCCATATGTTTATACAAGAAATAAAAAATTAAAAATAATTATAATAACAACAACATAATAGACCATATTTGGATATCATTGTACCGGAATGCTTGGTACCGCAAATCACTGAATTTTCAAACAAGTTGACGACATCAAACATTTTGCACGTATTTTTCATGTATTTTATGCCTCTATGTAGACTTTTCTCCTATGTATTTTTAATATTTTTGCTACTGTAGTTGTCATAATTATTTTTTTTTTTAATTTTTGTATAAAAATATTGACATATTTAATTTTTTTGAATTTCTTCCCAATTTTCCACAAACCGTAAAAATTATGGTTGTGTGTGGAGTTTATTCGTCAACGGTATATTATATACAAATATTTATGTACTATAATTTTTGTATTGTTTTATAGTATTTACATGAACTGTGAACTCTTTTTTTTAAATAAAGCAATTTAAAATCAAAACTTTTGTATAATAATTTTCTTACTTAAAAAACCTTTTGACCGGTTTTTCCTGAATTGTAAAAACCGAAACCGGGTTTTTCATAATTTCAAATATTCCAACTATTCGAAAACCGGTTTCTGGAAAAAGTCGAATAATCGATCACCCTACTGCTTTGTCATTTTATGCCCCTATTTATTACATTTTCGCCCTTTTTTGTAATATTTTTTTTGGCATTTCGCTGCTCCTTGAATAAAAAACGTTAAGTCAAATAATAGTACATAACAACAAATGTTTGTATGTATGTATGTGTATCTCTTTAGAGTTTCCTATTCTTTTATATATTAGATTGTCTCGTAAAATTAAATTTATATTATTTTTATATAATATGAAATTCATTTTTATTCCTTTTGTTAGAAATGCTTATACCTTTAAAGAAAAATAACTCAATTAAAATGCATTTAAAAAAAAAACGAAAAAAAGTTTAACCCGACTTTATAGACTCAAAAGTTAAAAATAACCAAAGTATTATTAAATGTGTTAACTTCTTAACAATTTTCAGACGGTGCCAAGAAAGCATAATCAATGCTATTAGCTGACAACTTTATTCAAATTTATTTCTGCCTTAAGTTAACACACACTATAACTTAAAATATATTTTATCATGTGAGTTTTTTACAATATGTAATATATTTTACTTTTTTTCATTTGTTTTACCTAATCCCCTGATAAAATTCACGTTAAAAATATACCCCCTTATGCAAAAAAAAATATTTTACTTTAGCTTTAAAGTTCATATTAGTTGCCAAGCACTTTAAGGCTAACATAGCTTTGTTAAGAAATCATGTGCAAAAGACAACTTTAATTATTTTGTTATCTAATAATGAATACTGGTAACACCACCGTGTTCAACAACCACTTCATAGCTTATGATGTACAAAATCGAATACAATTTCATTCGGGTATTCAAATAAATTTTTATTTTATTAAATAAATTTTCATTATCTAATTTAAAAAATATGAGCTTATGACGTGGTAATAAAACAGATAAACACAACTATGAAGTAAAAGTAAAAAAATGTGCAAAATTATCACAATTTGTTTTTTTTCGAATGAAACGAGTATTTGAATATCCAGCTTTTTTCGATTTGTTTTGACTGTATGTACATCACTAAAACATTTTTGTATAATTGTATTTATTTTAATATTTTTTTATAGATTTTGCTATGTATTTCGAATCAGTTGGATAATTTGGTGATGTTTCCCATTACATGACAGAAATAATAAATTTAAAATAAGAGCAGGCACTTCTAGCTTCATTTTCAGATGTAACATGATTCAGTATGTGCTATATTAATAAAAACTAGATATACCAAACGGACGACACACTCGTCCGTATTCTAGAATCAAAATGTAAATAATTTAAGATTCAAAGAAAATGTATCTAAATGTCATAAAAAATTCAGCCACACACAAACTTACATACATATGCAAGCATAATTAAATAATACATGAAATTAAAAAAAAACATAAACAAAATTCCTTCAACCAAGCTAATTCATTTTATTCAATTCTCTTCCTTTAAGTATTATGGCTTTCATACAACAACAAATAAGAGAAAAAAAAAATTGTTAGATCAAGAGAAATACTACAAACACACACACACACACTCATGTTTTGTTTCTTTTTTACTTGTAAGCTGATAAATGCGTGTGTAATATGTGCGCATGTAGTAGTAGCAACTTTAAACGCTTAAGCTGAAAGTCCATACCATCCGTTCTTTGCATATGCGTTGTATGCGTTTCTTTACGTTCTATCTGATTCTAAATTCAAGTTACATGCAATACGCAGGGTGACCGATGACATTTTTCAAAAATTGGCACCAAATGGGGGATTTATCAAAAAAAGGGGCAAAATTAAAAAAAAACGAGAAAACTGAGCTAAACTTTTTCCCCCTTATGCAAAAAAATATTTTACTTTAGCTTTAAAGTTCATAGTAGTTAATAAGCACTTTAAGGCTAACATAGCTTTATTAAAAAATCATATGCAAAAGACAACTTTAAATATTTTGTGATTTAATAATAAATACTGGTAACACCACCGTGTTCAACAACCACTTCACAGCTTATGATGTACAAAATTGAATACAATTTCATTCGGGTATTCAAATATTTTTTTTATTTTATTAAATAAATTTTTATTATCTTGAAGTAAAGCAACCTAATTTAAAAAATATGAGCTTCTGAATTAATAGGAAAACAGATAAATACAACAATGAAGTAAAAGTAAAAAAATGTGAAAAACTATCACAATTTGTTTTATTCGAATGAAACGAGTATTTGAATACCCAGCTTTTTTCGTTTTTTTTTTTTAGTTGTATGTACATCACTAAAATATTTTTGTATAATTTCATTTATTTTAATATTTTTTTATGGATTTTGCTATGTATTTCGAAGCAGTTGGATAATTTGGTGATGCTTCCCATTACATGACAGAAATAATAAATTTAAGATAAGAGCAGGGACTTCTAGCTTCATTTTCAGATGTAACATGAATCAGTATGTGCTATATTAGTAAAAATATTTGAGGTACAAAATACACATTTTGGAAATATCAACTTAAAGTAGTCTTAACAAACGTGGGTGCCTACTTTAGAATTTTTATACAATAATTTTTTTATTTTTAATGTATTTTCATATAACTCACCCTAAATAAAGTGGGTCAAAAAGTGGCAAGGCAGTCGAAAAAGAGGAAACGCAGTCGAAAAAGTGGCAAATTGCCACTTTAGTCGGTCAAACGGTCACGCTGTTCACCACACGAACATTTGGCTATAAAAGAGAGCATGATGCATGCGACGGATACAAAAGTAGAAAGTAAACCTAGTTTATCCATCCTATGCGTTTGCACATTCTTTGCGTTTTGTTCTGTAACTTGCCACATACAATTACCTTGATTCTACTTTTTGGCACATGCATAAAACACAACTACGCATTGAACGGATGGTATGGATCTTCAGCTTTATAGCTCCCAAAATACTAAACCGATTTCAATAAAATATAGATTCTGCACATCTGTACAGAAAATCCTTTAAAACCATATAAATCTTTCTAAAATCGGTGCAGTGGTACCAACGTAAAAGGGATTACAAAAAACATGTTCGCCTATTAATTATATAGATAGATTAAAAAAGCATAAACAAAATTCCTTCAACCAAGCTAATTCAATTTATTCAACTATCTTCCTTTAAGTATTATGGCTTTGATACAACAACAAATAAGAGAAAAACAATTGTAAGGTGAAGAGAAATACTACAAACACACAAACACACACACACACACTCATGGTTTGTTTCTTTTTTTACTTGTAAGCTAATAAATGCGTGTGTAATATGTGTGCATGTAGTAGTAGCAACTTTAAACGCTTATAGCTCCCAAAATATTAAACCGATTTCAATAAAATATAGATTCTGCACATCTGTATTAAAAATCCTTTAAAACCATATAAATCTTTTTAAAATCGGTGCGGTGCTACCAGCGTAAAAGGGATTACAAAAAACATGTTCGCCTATTAATTATATAGATATAGATAGATAGATATTTGAGGTACAAAACACACATTTTGGAAATATCAACTTAAAGTAGTCTTAACAAACGTGGCTGCCTACTTTAGAATTTTTATACAATAATTTTTTTAGAATACAACTTTACTTAACATTCCTTGGCAAAGCTTTATTAAGTTTTTTGCATAAGACCCATAAATTTTTGCCCCAGCTAGTTAATAAGATTCTATTCACTAGCATTGCACCAACTGATAGTTACAAAACTACAAGTAATGGAAGAGAACTCACTTGCCAATCTCTAATAGAAATGAGCAAGCTCGCTGGTTAAAATAAATTGCTTGCTTGATTATAAAATATGTATGTATGTACATTTATAAGTTTAACAGCACAGCCACATGTAGCAATATTTATATTTATGACCTGTAGGCAATAAAAGGAAGGCTTCATAGAGCTTTTATTGAAAATTCTGATGACAAGTGATAATATATGTAATAAAAATAATACTTTATTTGTTATACGAACATATAATATTTATATTTATTATAATTTTATTAATAAACGTATGTCCATTATTATGTTTATCCTACTTTCCAGGCATTCATTATTTATGTTTTTTAAAATTTTTATGCATCCTATTTATAATGCATCGTCTGCTTGAATGTGATCGTATCTTTTCTACTTAAAATTTAATAACAAGAAAGAAAGTCTTACAGCCTGTTTTTCGAAAATGAATAAGTGTACACGTTCTTTAAAATAACGAATGAAACCATGTTTTCGTTTTTAAAACATTTATTTATTTTCATGTGTGTGACAACAAAAGAGCTTTCAGTTTTTCACACTCAAAAATTTTTTTTGTAAAATTAATTAAAAATTAGTCTACATTTTTTCATTTGACTTTAACGAGAATGTTATTCAATTTTTAATATTAGAATGTGAACTGACTTAAAACAGTGAAAAACTATTTTTTCCTTTTATTTTTTTTACTATAAATTACATAAAATTTAATAAACGAAAAAATCTTAATGGCATTTTCTATAAGCGGATTGATTTAACTTTCACAAGAACGAATCTTGATTTCGGTACAAATCAAAGACGTTTCCCTTGCTTCTATAATTTTTCTGTGAAAGAATCAACACCAAATTCGATATAAACAAATAACTTTTGCTTTATTTTCTACAATTTAGCTGTCAAACAAATCACAAAAAATTTAAGTATTGAGTCAAAATAGAGTAAAGTTTATAGGAAAAAAACTTGTTCTCATAAACAACGGAAAATACGAAATGCAATGGAAATCTGTTTTAATGTGTACATGGATTTCCAATTGAATGCTTAAATCAATTGAAAGTTAAATTGCTTACCCCCCTATTGATAAAATTTAAAATTAATTTGAAATGAATTTTATTAAAAAGTTTTTATAGAAAATTTTTTTAATTGATATTATTTTTTTGTATTGCTTCACTGTAATAATTTTTTGAGTGTAAATTTTTGGTAATACCTAAAAAGCTCTTTTTATGTCAAAGCGAAAGCTTTTGAATATGTTTTATAAAAATCAAATTTTAAACGCTATAGTTTATAAACGAAACATAAAAACGAAATTGCTTATGTTTTCTAAAAACAGGCTGTTAATAGCAATTTTTTGTGTAAAATGAAAATCAACTTTTAATTTTTGCAAATAAAATATAATACATATATAGATATAAAATATCAATAAATCGCTTTCAATTTCATTATACATACTGTATGTCAAAATTACTTGAAATTGAATTTGTAGCTTCAATTAACGTGCGCTGTGACCAGCCGTTCAAATTGAAAATTAAATTGCCATATAAATGGATAGGTGAATTTGAAAGCAATCTGGCTGTCAATTTAAATAGTTTAATTGTGTAAGTAAAAAAAGTAAGAGTGTATTTTAAATTGAATGGAATTGAAAGGTAAAAATTGAACTTGTGGCACCCAAGTAAAGAAAAACACACAAAAATTATCAAAGTTGCACAAAAAAAATGTTTTAAATAATGGCATATGCCAGCTCAAACACCCTGAAGCTGAATCATATTTTTTTTAGACAAAATGCCGAGTACACATTATGGCAATTTGTGACATCGCGATAGAGTGTACTAGTGGCAACGTTTATTATTTCCGATATTTTTCTTTGTGTAGCATTGCTTTCCATATAAAACAAGGTTGGAAACCGAAACAAATAACGGTATCGGTATTGATACCGGTACAATTATTTTAAAAATTTCGGTATCGGTAACGGTAACGGTATTTTTTATTATTTCGGTATCGGTATTACCAGTACATACCGTTATCGAGTTTAAAATACCGGTATACCGCTATTACTGTGAAGTTTATTGATTCATACAGTGTATATAGCAAAAAAACTTTTGTTATTAAGTTAAAAGTAAGTAATTTTACATAAAGTCTTTAGTAAACAGTAACATAAAAAAACTAAGTTTAGTGTAGTGCAGTAACCCGCAAGCCATAGCACAATTGTGCGGATGAAAATCACACACATGCTTATGCTCTTTCATTTAGTCGTCACTGAGCAAGCGACGAATTAAGTTGTGCACGCATGTTTTAATTTTTTCCTGGTTTTTTGTTTAGTTTTTTTGAGCACACGGAACGAAATTAAAGTTCAAATTTAATAAATTTCTACAGACAAAAAATTGATAATATAATTATGGAAGCTAAGAAAAATTTCGTGATGAAAAATGCTTTTCGCAATATACAATGCTTTTTATTTTATGAAACATTGAAAAATAATAGGGAAATTAGATTAAAAAGGCATTTTAATAGTATCCACAGATCTGTAATAAATTTAATTTTGAATTTATAAGTTAAGTACAAAAATGTTTAATATGCTAAAATCCATGAGAATAAAACAAACCGGATATTGCACAAGCCAACAAATTAGTGCTTAACAGGTACACGCGCAATAAATATTGCAATACCTGGAATAAATGGAACATTGCTGACACTGCACATTATAACCAAAATAATTCACATTATCAATAATTGTATTAAAGTTAAGTTAGTTCTAATTCAACATTGAACGAAATAAAAAGCACTTCAGACTTTTAGTCTGAAGTCAAATTTTAAAAAAAAAAAACAAAAAATAAAATTTTTGTTTAACTGGCGCCCGAGCAGGGACCCGCGGTTCCGTAAAGTTCATTAAATAATAATAAGCCCTTAAAACGGAAGAACATCGGAAAAAAGAAGTCCTGCAAGTTAGCTCGTAAATTCGCCGCGTGGTCACAAAAAAAACCCAAGGACTACGGAAAAAACGTAAACCGTCCTGCACCGCAGCTCGTCGTATCACCGTTCGTCTACAAAACATAACAAAGCAGAAAAGAGGCCCCTTAGTAGCTGTACCCCAACAGAGGACAGAGGAAAAGGAGTTGAAGAATTCAACAGCCGCTGCTTGAACAACCTTCTAATCAAAGGATGCAACCTGAACAACCTTCTAATCAAAGGATACAACTTGAACAACCTTCTAATCAAAGGATGCAACTAATTTTATTGTTGTAAGTAGAGTTAAATTTTAAAGAACTAAAGTATAAAATTTTTCAAACTTTGCAAAAGCATAAAAATATTTTACAAAAATTGTGAACAAAAGAAAGTAAAATCAATTAAAATTAAAGTGTTAAAATTATTAAATTTTAGAAACAAATAAAAATATTTTTTTTATATAAATTATTGTGAACAAAAGAAAGTAATAATATATATATCAAGATTTTTTTAATCAATTTCAAAAAAGAAACATTCTAATAAGAAAAATTCTCACAGAAAAATCAAAGAAATTAAGTTTACACGTTTAAAAGAATATCTTAATAAGCAAAAATTCTTCTACACAGTTTACATACATTTAGTATGTAAACTGTGTAGATATAAAAATTTATATATTTTAAAGGTGTTATTTTAAGTTTTTAACAAGAATAAAAATCTGCGATTCCTACGGGACCCTCCAGATCAAAGGAAACAAATTTATTTTACTACTTACAAATTAAATAGTAGCACTTAACATAAAGAAAGTTAATCTAGATATCTCAAACTCGGACAATGTCAAATCCAAACAATTTAGTAAGACCGCCCGTGCTAAACGCACAACAAAATCAGGCAACACTCAACATGAGAGAACTAGAAATTGAAATTAGGAGAATAGTATCGGAAACAATGCAAGAACAGGTTAATGAAATAGTTCAAAATATTAGAAATCCCACGATTCAAAATGAACAGGACCAAATAATTGAACCACAACATAGGGCTCAGCTAAGTGAACTAGATAGGGTACCGGATGTTGTCAGGTGCTTACGAGAATTTTCCGGACAGCCAGGTGAATATAGTTCCTGGAGAAAGTCGGTAGAAAGAGTTTTGGATATATATCAACACTTGAGAGGCACTGCGAAGTACTTTGGTATTTTGAGCATTGTGAGAAACAAAATAGTAGGACACGCCACGCCGATGCAATTTTAGAATCCTACAACACTCCACTAAACTGGGAAAGTATATTCCGTTGCCTTACTCTTCATTATGCAGACAAAAGGGATGTTAGTACACTAGAGTACCAACTGACTTCCTTGATTCAGGGCACAGAGTCAATCCAAGAATTCTATCAGAGAGTGTATAACCACTTATCTCTGATATTAAATAAAATCAGTTGTATGGATATAGGACAAGAATCGTTACGTCTTTTGACCCAAACTTATAGAGACAAGGCACTGGATACCTTCATTCGAGGCCTAAAAGGGGATCTTCCTAGGCTCCTAGCAATGAGGGAACCAGTCGATTTGCCCAAGGCACTACATTTATGCCTTAAACTGGAAAACCAAAATTTTAGGACAAATTATGCGCAGAATGTAAAATCAAGACAGAATTTTGGACCTGTACCCACACGAAATAATTATAATGTTGCCTCACGTAGATTTTACCCTGAATTAGCACACATTCCACCACCACAAAGACCAAAAAAACCATTTGACCAATCCCAAAGACAGCCTCCTGTTCAAACATACAGAAATAACAATTATCAAAATCAAGGTGCTTTTCCTAAGTACACTCAATATAACAATCATCCACCTCCAAGACCTCTTGTGCAAAAACCACCTGAACCAATGGACATTGACCAAAGTATTAGGACTCACAATATTAATTACATGAATAGACCAGTAAATAACGGCCTTTATGGAAAGCGACCACCACCACAACACCCAGAAGCTCGAAAACAGAGTAGAAATTTTCACTTGCAGGCTGGAGCAAATAAGACTGTTGAAAAACAAGAGACAGATGACATTTATGAATATCTAAATCAGATACAAGTCGAGGACGAATCCTACGAACAAACTTTACATGACTATATGGACAAGAAAAGAAACGACGAAACAAACAACAACCATGATAATATTGACGAAATTCATTTTTTAGATTAAATTCGTCCACCCTTCCATATTTCGAATGTAAGATGGATAGTGGACAAATCCTAAAATTTTTAATAGATACTGGCTCAAACAAAAATTACATACGACCAGATCTCGTGAAAAACCCTATTCCAAACAAAGAAAACTTTTATGCAAACTCAATTGCAGGAAAAGTAGAAATCCTTTTTCATACTAATACCTTTCTATTTGGTCGAACGGACGTACCAATAAAATTCTTTCTATTGCCAGAATTAAAAACCTTTCATGGCATCATTGGAAACGATACACTTAGAGACCTTGATGCTATTATTTACACTAAGCATAACTTAATGAAAATAGGGAATGAAAAGAAAATTTTATTAAAGGAATTTCCAACGGACAGCATTAACATGACCTCAATTCGAACTAGTCACATGACGCAACGACAAAGAGACATACTAAAGAAGATTGTTTCAACATATGACAACCTTTTTTCAGCCCCGGACGAAAAGCTGACGTATACCACAAAAATTATAGCAGAAATACGGACAAAGACTGAAGACCCAATCTATTCTAAAACTTACCCTTATCCTATGAGCTTGAAAAACGAAATTGAATCCCAAGTGAAAACTTTATTAGAAGATGGTATTATCCGACCATCGAAATCTCCCTACAATTCACCGGTGTGGATTGTTCCCAAGAAGATCGACGCAAGTGGAGAGAAAAAATTTCGAATGGTGATAGACTACCGTAAGTTAAATACAGTCACCATAGCAGACAAATACCCTTTACCAGAAATTAACGAGGTACTCGCTCAATTAGGAAAAAGCAAGTATTTTACAGTACTGGATTTAAAAAGTGGGTTTCACCAAATACCTTTGAAACCCAAAGACATAGAGAAAACAGCATTCTCTATTAACAATGGTAAATACGAGTTCACTCGTTTACCATTTGGATTAAAGAATGCACCAGCGATATTTCAACGTGCGCTGGACGAGATTTTACGTTCTCATATTGGAGTTAGATGTTATGTATATATAGATGACATAATCATTTTTAGCCCGAATGAGGATCAACATTTTAAGGATATCACTGCAATATTCCGTACTTTACACGAAGCTAACATGAAAGTTCAGCTCGATAAGTGTGAATTTTTTAAGGATGAGGTAGAGTTTTTAGGTTTTCTAATCTCTTGCCAGGGTGTAAAAACAAACCCAAAAAAAGTTGAAGCCATCGTAAATTTTCCATACCCTATTACGTTAAAGGACCTTCGATCCTTTCTTGGACTATCCGGTTATTATCGCCGCTTTGTCAAGGATTACGCTAAAATAGCAAAACCCTTGACAAACCTCTTAAGAGGGGAAGAGGGACGAGTATCCCGAAACAAGTCGAGTAAGAAAAAAATTTATTTAGATAAACCTGCAAAAATAGCATTTGAAAAACTAAAAGAAATATTATCATCAAGAGATGTGATCTTGACATACCCAGACTTTAACAAGAGTTTTGAACTGACAACGGATGCTTCAAACTATGCGATAGGAGCTGTCCTTAGTCAGGAAAATAGGCCCATCACATTTATCTCTCGATCTCTTAGTAAAACTGAAGAGAATTATGCAGCTAACGAGAGGGAAATGTTGGCTATAATTTGGTCCTTGAATTCACTCAGGAATTGCCTATATGGGCGCGCTAAAGTAATCATATACACAGATCATCAACCGCTTACCTACGCTCTAAGCAACAAAAATAACAACGCTAAAATGAAACGTTGGAAGGCTATACTGGAAGAGTACAATTATGAACTCCACTATAAGCCTGGAAAAAGTAACGTCGTAGCAGATGCTCTTTCAAGACCCCCATGTAATGAAACTGTCGACATTAATGCATTAACTGCTACAGTACACAGTAACGATAGTTCAGGTGAAAATTTAATTCCATCAGTAGAATGCCCTATTAACGTTTATAAAAACCAAATTTTCATACTTATAGGAGAAACAAGGGAATATCAGTTTAAACTTCCTTTCCCAACATTTCACAGACATATTAATATAGCGCCAAATTATTCGGAAGAAGACCTTATATCAATCCTGAAGAGGTATCTCAATCCAAGTATAGTGAACGGGTTGTTTACTAACGAAACTATAATGGGCAAGATACAATCAATATATTCAATTCATTTTTCAAATTATAAAGTAAGATATACACAGACAAAAGTAGAAGATTTGACAGACACTATAAGACAAGAGGAAGAATCACTAAAGGTACATAAAAGAGCACATAGAAACGCAAAGGAAAACAAAATGCAACTCCTAGAAAAATATTATTTTCCAAAAATGAGTGAGACATTTAATAAAATAATAGAGCAATGTAAAGTTTGTAAGGAGGGAAAATACGATCGTCATCCCAATAAATCTAACATATCACCTACCCCAATTCCTCAATATGCCGGAGAAATACTACATATAGATATTTGGTCTACGGAAAAACATTTCATACTAACCGCAATAGATAAGCTTACTAAATATGCTCAAGCAACCCCGATAAACTCCAGATCAATTGGTGACATCCGTGAACCTCTAAGAAAAATATTATTTAATTTCGGAGTTCCTAGAATTGTTGTCATAGACAATGAAAAGGCTCTAAACTCAGCTTCAATTCAGTTTATGCTTGAAGATCAATTAAACATACAAATTTTCAAAACCCCACCTTACAAAAGTACAATTAACGGCCAGGTAGAACGCTTTCATTCTACCTTAGCAGAAATTATGCGTTGCCTTAAAACAGATAAAAGACACAGGAGTTTCGATGAATTGTTAGATAGATCAGTTTATGAATACAACTACACTATTCACTCTACCACAGGCAGGAAACCAATTGAGTTGTTCTTTGGACGAAGAGGTAGCACTAGTCCGGAACAGTATGAAAATGCAAGAAGAGAAAATATAGAAAAACTAGTAAAAAAACAACAGGAAGATTTAAAATTCCACAACAAGAAAAGGAAATCATTTAAGGACTATGCACCAGGACAAAAAATTTATGTAAAAATTAATAAAAGATTAGGTTCAAAGCTATCAGCTCGATACAAAGAAGAAATAGTTAGGGAAGATAGGAAAAATACAATTTTAACAGAATCAAACAGAGTAGTACATAAAGATCACATAAAAAATTAACATGACAATTTTATGCGTTGTACAGACTATTTTCGCCACTGCTAAAGGCTGAAATGCAAATACTTAACTATACTAACTCCTACGTGATAACAATAGGTAACGGATACGGAAAAATTCAGGACGGCACATTTAAATTTATTCACCCAATTAATCTTGAATCTTATGATGACTTTTTACAAAAGACGAAGATCTATGTGGACAAATACGTACCTAGGACAAATCCCTTATATCCTACAATGTATTACGAATTGAATCAGACAATCGATTTATTAGATACACTAAAAACCATCTCACCCAGGAGACGAATTAGATCAATTAACACTCTGGGAACGATTTGGAAATTAATTGCCGGATCACCAGATCATGACGATGCAGAAATTATTTATAGGACTTTAGACGAGATATCTAGCAATAATAATCAACAAGTTATTATCAATACAAATTTTGCAAATCAGTTAAATAATGTCACTAAATTAATAAATGTATTTTCAAACACAATAAAAAAGGATGATACCATAATAAACGAAGATATTGAAATACTAAGGAATAAAATAAGACTAGCAAAAGAAGCAATTACAAATGTAAACTACGCTATACAATGGGCGAAAATTAACGTAATCAATTCATTTTTATTAGACAAAAAAGAAATGACAATGACAATAAATAAACTGAAAGAAGAAAACATGCCATTCAATAATATAGAAGAGGCATTAGAATTAGCTAATATCAACATACTAAGTAATGATACAAACCTTTTATATGTAATTAAAATTCCTCTAACAAATTCTATCTTATATAATAATATCATTGTAAAACCTGTTATAAGAAACGATTCTATAATAAATTTGGATTTTGAACAAATGTTTATAAGTAAAAATGAAATTTATGCAATTAATAATAACTGTAAAAACTATAACAAGATAAAAATTTGTAAAAAAAATCAATTGTTAGACTTGAGAGAAGATAATTGTATTAAAAACATTATATTTGGTCAAAAATCAATTTGCACAACCAGCAATGCCCATCACGTTCCAAGAATTGAAGAAATCTCTGATGGAATCATCCTCCTAAACAATGTAAATGAAACAATTACAACAGAAGCTATGAAATATGATTTAAGCGGTACATTCCTCATTAAGTTTGATAACACCACTATAACAATTGGCGACAAATCTTACCAAAATCTTGAAGCTCCCCAAATGACACTAACACCGGCCACATTACAAGAAAGTCCAATCGAGAAAAAAAGACTAAACATACTATCGTTGGAATCATTACAAGAATTAAATTTTATCAACACGAAGGCAATCCACAGTATCAGAAAGGAAACATGGATTACAAATACTACCATGGCTATTGTCCTTCTGTCCATAATCAGCTTAACAATCCTAGCTATAAAAAAACAACGAAAAAGGCTTCCCAAACATTAGTTCTGAATCCTACAATAACCCAACCAACAGAAGAAGAACAAAAGGTAACACCCACAATAAGATTACATGACTTACCTTACTTTTAGACGATCGGGGACGATCGAATTTAAGGGCGGAGGAGTTAAGTACAAAAATGTTTAATATGCTAAAATCCATGAGAATAAAACAAACCGGATATTGCACAAGCCAACAAATTAGTGCTTAACAGGTACACGTGCAATAAATGTTGCAATACCTGGAATAAATGGAACATTGCTGACACTGCACATTATAACCAAAATAATTCACATTATCAATAATTGTATTAAAGTTAAGTTAGTTCTAATTCAACATTGAACGAAATAAAAAGCACTTCAGACTTTTAGTCTGAAGTCAAATTTAAAAAAAAAACAAAAAATAAAATTTTTGTTTAACTTATACACTAAATTGGTGAATGGTTGTTAAATTTTTACTTTTTATTTAAGTTTTTATTAAATTGCTTATTTACAAACAAAAAAATTCAAACAATTAATAACCACATCATGTATTTTACATTACAAAAGTTTTCTACAAGTGCAAGTTTATTTTACTCTCATTTTTCTCACCAACACAAACATATTTTATCAGAGCTGCCCACAGAGAGAAAACCGAGAGAAAGGTATAGGTACATGTGTATTCATTTCTATAAAAAGCCGATTGGTTTTCGGCACTCTGACGCATCTCTTGACAGCCTGGTTATAAGCGTTTATACTAGTGTTTTTCAAACGGTATTTCCTGGAAAATGTATGAGAATTCCAGGGATTTTTTTTTTGATATTATGGCAACTTGATGAGTGTCGTAATTCATTTTATGAATGCGATGGCGCAATAATAAGGTCATGTCACTAGCACAATAGCTAAAACTTTACAACAATTAAGGCCGAGTTTACATCTGGCACGCATGTGCTCTGAGACTAAGAGGCCTTTATTTGCCATAAGCAGAACGCGACGTTAAAAATTTAATTCTACAATTCATAAAAGTAAAAACAGAAATGTGCAAGGAAATAAAAGAAAAATTACAAAATAATTTCAGATTCTCTTAGGTAAAAAGAACGATTCTATTAATGCTTATTCTGTACTAGTGATGACCGAATATTCGGCAATTTTTAAATATTCATATTCGCATTCGTATTCATCAAACTCAGGCGAATACGAATATTTTTCCAAAAAATTAAATAAATAAATGCATAAATCCTAAACCAAATTTAAATAAATAGATAAAAATATTAGTTTATACGAATTTAATTAAGTTTTTTATAGAAATTTTTGCTCATTTTGAAATATTATTTACTGACGATCATTAAAATTTTTGGATAGTTTTTATTAACTTTAAAGTGCGCCAAGAGGAGTATGAAGTTCTTTTTCATAACAATTTTTTAATATTTCATATTGCAGGCGTAAATAGAACCCTAATTTAATGTCTATAAATTTCACATTAAATACTCGTATTCGTATTCGCGAATATCAAAAATTGACATTCGTTACATCACTGTTCTCTACTAAAGTCCTATTTTCAAAGAAATATTTTGTAATATTTATTTAATAATATATTTTTTTTTTGAAGTGCGGTCAGGCTTGTCTGTATTGTTTGGCCTTCGAGAGTTTTTCGTCCGTATAATATTGCGTTTTTTTATGGAATTTCTTTAACAACCACGTTGCTACTTCCTATGTCAAGGCATACTTCGTGTACAGTCAGTCACAAAACTTTTTTAAAATACTGTTAATAACATCCTGCACATATGGTCTACTTACTCCACCCATGTTTGTTCAACACCATATTATGCAAATTTACTTTGTATAATATGTATCAATAAATAAATAAATAGTTTTTTTTGCTTTACATATAATATTGTTATATATGCACCACTATTTTTTTTTACTAATGTGCTTATAAAACGTTTTATTTAATCGATCTCATGAATTATAATTTTTTTTGTTGAAATAATTAAATTTAAAATATTTTGTATTGTTTTGCACTGGGCGGGAATTTCCCGGGAAGCCGAAAAGTCGTTCCCGCTTTCCCGTGAAATGAAAAAGTCCGGGAAAAGAAAAACTCTAGTTTATACATATGGTGATTATGGTGTGCTTACACTTTTACCTAATTTACATTAAGCATTTATTTCATGAAATTAGTTGCATGAAAATTATTTATTTATCAATAGGAGGCCTGGAGGAGCAACTTATATATATCAAAAAAGTTGTCAAAAATGCATCAGAGATTCACTCTACGTCATTTTTTATATAAAACTCTCTTTTATAGCCCTGCAATTAGCAAATAGAAAAAGTTGCGTGCAACAAAATTCATGAAATTTCATGAAAAAATGCTTAATGTAAATCAGGTATTAGTTGTCGATAAAAAGTAGTAAGAATAGAGCTGAATAAGAACGTCTAAAGGGGGAAATTTTGTTTCTGTAATTAATTCCAAAAAAATTAATTGAAATTATGTTTTGTAACTTTTTTTTAACGGAAATCGGTATACCGGTACGTACCGGTATTCATTGACGTAGCTAGACATTTTTTCTGGGGGGGGGGGGCAAACACAATTTTTTTTAATTAGTGTTTTTTATGGGAATTGTTAAAATTTAAGCTTAAAATTTTTTAAACGCACTAATAATCTCAAATTAATATTTTACTTATTAAGTTAAATATATATTTTTTATTAAAAATACATTGAAATTGGAAATTAAAAAAATATATTTTACTTAATAAGTAAAATATTAATAAGTAAAATATTGGCTTGGGATTATTAGTGCGTTTAAAAAATTTTATACAGATTTTTTTTATTTGACATTTTTTTTATTTAAGTTAAAACATAAATTAACAGTCCAGTTTCAATAACAAAAATTAAGTTATAATTAAAACTAGAAAAACAAAACATTCAAAACAAAACCAATATACATATAGACAAAAAGTAAAGTATGTATTAAATTAAATAATAATAATAATAATCTAATAATAATAAACTAAATAATAATAAAATTAATATTCGTTTCCAACAAGTTTATATGTTCATATGGAAAAATTATTTATGTATATACTATATTTGAATATAATATTTTGAAAAGATACCATCAAGAAATGATTTCATTCATCATTCATTTCATTTCATTTCCTAATAATTTATTATTTAATTTAAAAAAAATTTATCTGTTGGTGCATAAATAAAAATAGAAAATTGCCATTTATTATTTAGTTACCCTTCCAATATTGAAGTTCTGAAACAATACTATATTGTTGCGATGAATGAACATACATACATAAATAAGTACAAACATATGTATGCAAGTATGTATGTATATGTGTTCAATTGAAAAAAATTTTATGTGCATATATATACATGCATACATATCGATAGTTGAGTTTTTCAGTGATTTCAATAAATTTCACACTAATACACCTCATCACAAAAATTTATTGCAATAGTGTAAAAAATAGCGCTTTTACAAGCAGTTGTACAAAAAAGTTACATTTTGAATATTACACTTTCTAATATGTTTTACCTTCTCCTGTATAATCACAATTATTTTCGTTAGGGCCTTTCCATTTGAGACCAACGATATATTGGCCTGTGTAAGTTGATATCCTATCAAAAATTTCGGTCATCAAAAGTACTGATACCAAAATTTGGACCTGCTAACTTTGGAATATTTTTCACAAGTTTTCCACTAGTCTAACAAAGTTGTATATGAACATGAATTGTTTTGTCTTGTTTTCTAATAAAAATAAAACATATGTAGACATGTTTAAAGAGAAAATTTTGATTTGTTCGATTTTCTGACGATTTTTCGGACATGAAATGACGATTATTTTATATTTTATCGGGATTTCGGCGATTTTTCCATCATTTTATCTGGCAGCCCTGGATTGAACCATAAATATGCATACATACATGTGTGTGTACGAGTATATATAGTATCCCAGTTGGCCACGTCTTTAAGACATCTTTGACGACGGGTACAAGACAATGGTAAGTCGTAGAAGACATATTAAAGACAACTCCATACAAATCGTTGACGAAATTTTCATACAAATGGCGGCGAGGTCACACAAGACCAGATGAGCGACATTGTCGCTCAGATTGTCATCAACAAGGCTTTATTGAAGACAAAACGTGTGACACTGTCGCTCAGATTGTCATCAACAAGGCTTTATTGAAGACATAACGAGGGACATTGTCGCTCATATTGTCGTCAACAATGCTTTATTGAAGACACAACGAGGGACATTGTCGCTCAGATTGTCCTCGACAAGGCTTTATTGAAGACAAAACGTATGACACTGTCGCTCAGATGGTCCCCAACAAAGTTTTATTGAAGAGAAAACGTGTGACATTGTCGTTCAGATAGTCATGAACGCCGATTTCTTTTAAATTGTCGATTAGAAAACTTAATCGACAGACGACATGTCGTATATGAATCGTCGAAGACAATGTCGTCTAGGATGATTTGGACAACTGGGATATGAATATATACAAGGTATTTGCAGATCATAATTTTTCTTTTTTTTTTTTTAATTTTACTCTAAATAAAAATTGGTGGCTATTGTTACAAACAATTTGACAGTAGAAAATCTTAAGAACACCTTAAAACAACTTGTCTTGCTACTAACTACGTACACTAATACAATTTTATTAAGAATTTGTTGAAAGCTACATACACACATCCATATCTACACACATGCATTATAAATTCACTTGGAGTTTACTATTTGTGATGTTTTGAAGTGTTGTAAACTTATAGTTTTTTGGGTATTCGTTATCTAATAAAAGTATGCATATTTAGCGATTATTCGAAAAGTTTGTATAAAAATTACTGGTGATTTTCATGAGTAATTTTAAAATAAATAAAAAATAGAATTTTTTAATATTACAGCAAAAGAATATGTTTTAAAAAGAATTTGTAATAAATCCGGGGGGGGGGGGGAAAGTCAAGTCAATCAGAAAGGCCTAGCTACGCCTATGACGGTATTGTCGATACCGGTATTTTCTAACCGAAATGAGTTTCGGTATCGGTATTGATACCGGTACCTAATTTTAACGGTATTTGAATCGGTATCGGTATTTTTACGATAACGTTTGCCAACCTTGATATAAAACCATAATGTTAACGGTACTATACACATTTTGAAAATGACAACACATAAAATGCCAGGAGTCCACACAAGAATAATTCTTTTCACTAAATAAAACATCACTGGCATTATAAGTTTTATATTATATGTGGCACTAAATTTAAATTTATCGCTTAAAAGTATTAAGATAATTATAGCAGAATTTTATGCCTAACATTTTCAAGTTAATGTCAATCGGAGTTATTCTCGTTCAAAGATATTTTTTCCCCACTTAACAAAGTTCTTTGCAAATAATAGTTAGAGAGTTAAAATGTTCCAAAAAGGGTACACAGAACGTTTTGCTCCAAAAAACTTAACACTTTTTTAACCTAATCGTAAATTTTTTTGAGGGTTCAATCCGCCTTAACAAGGGCTCGAAGGAAGGAACTTAAAGTCCAGAAGTGAACTTTTAAACCGCCGGTACATGTATATATAATATATCTGTGGTATCCTCTGCCAATATCAGTATTTACATAATTAATATTTTGAAGAAAAGTTCTATGTTGTTACAAAGACTTCGTAACAAAATTTTGCTTCTTAGAGAAACTTGTTTAAATAAATTTTAATTTCTTGTTTTTCTAACAAAAATTCCAAAAAAAAATTACATTTTGTAATATGTTCACAAAATCGCAAGTAGCTGATGTTGATGTCTGAATGTTTGCATGCAATCTTTATTTCAGCTTCAGTTTAATGGCAACTGAAACTTTGTTTTTAACTTAACTTGTTTAACTTTAATTAATTAAAAATATCATGCTTTGATATATAACAACTTAAGACAGCGTACAATATCTGAGCAAAAACGCAATACAAAATGAAACTTTAAACAAAACTCATGTTCATGTTATAATTAAAAAAGTTAAACCTTACACAAAAGAAATTTTTATTTTTTTTTTTAGAAAAAATAAAATAAAATAATATGAAATAACATGACATAAGAAATTATAATACAATAAAATAAAATTAAATTAGAGATTAAATAAAATAAAAAAAAAATAAATAAAAAAAAATAAAAATAAAATAAAATAAAAAAAATGTAATAAAAAAATAAAAAAATAAAAAAAGTTAATAAAAATAAAATAAAAAACAAAATAAAATATAATAAAATAATATAAAATAATATAAAAAAAATAAAATAAAATTAAATAAAATGAAATGTAATGAAATGAAATGAATTAAAATAAAATAAAATAAAATAAAATAAAATAAAACTAGATGATAAAAAAATTAAATAAAATAAAATAAAATAAAATAAAAAAGCAATATAAGTCCGATCACAGAGGAGATGTGTAAACATCTATTAAAGAATTTTTTTTTAAGTTGGAACACTGAAAGGAAAACCTTCATTCACCCAATGAAATTCTTCATTGTATTAATGAAATGTTTCATTAAAAGTCAGCTACTGAAGGCCTTCATTGGATCAATGAAGAATGATTCATTGTATCTATGAAGTTAATTTTTGGCGGATATGTCATAAATATAATGAAACTATTTCATTAGTTCAATGAAACTTTTTCATGAATAAAATGTAGTTATTTCATTGGTTTAATGAAGTTTTTACATACCATAAATGAAGTTTATTCATTAATATAAAGACAATTTCATAAATATAATGAAATATAAGCAGTAAAAATTTTCTATTAAAAACATGAAATCATAGCCCTTCAAGACCACCTACTTAATAAAAGATTTATAGATTTTTCTTATTTTATTTAATATATACATATATGCATATGTATTTGCACTTAATATGTGTACATATGTACTTAATATATGTTCATACATATGTACGTATTTATTAACGTAAAACATTTAAAATTTAAGGAACTGATCAGTAGAATTCAACCCAAATAATATTTTAAGTAAGCCGAAAAACTTACATGTTTATAGTAAAACTTTTAACAAGTTGTTGAGAGTCACAATACACAAACATAAGTTTAAAAGAATGAAACAAAAATCTTAGCAAAACAAGCATATTTATAACATGTTTGGCACAACCTTTTTGTGCTTGTATAGAGGTGAGGAACTTGAATGAATAAAAAAAGAGAAAGAGAGACTATGTGCTATACAATGAAGAATATTACATTGTATAAGTGAAATGATTTCATTGCATTTATGACGACCATACTGCTTTAAATTAAAAGATATTAGAAAAATAAGAAAAAGTTATTATTTTTTAACAAAATAACTTTTGATTTATTTATGTTTGACAAACTATATACAGTAAGAAAACAAAATTTGTGGAACTTACTCATATTTGCCCCAAATTCGGCAAAAAGAAAATTCGTTTAAACAATGTAACGATTTTCATTAATACAATGAACTATGAAGAACAAATAAAGAGCAGAGATTGAAAGATTTCATGCATACAATGAAATTGTTCATTGTATTAATGAAAAGTTTCATTAATATAATGCAGAACATTTAATGAAACCGTTTCATTCTCTGAATGAATGATTTTCCTTTAAGTGAAGTACTTATGCTTTTAGTATATTTTTTTTATTAATTAATTAAAAGTATCAAAACTTTCAATATTGTAAATACATAGGAATTTGTTGGTTTTTGTTTGTTTTATTAAACTTATTTGGTTAGTAAATGGGCACACTGCATTTATATGTATATGTACTGCATTCAAAATTGCAGTAAGCAGTAAATTTACTGATTACTGAAAAAATTCAGTAAATTTTTACTGATAATGAAATTTAATTTGCCGTATTCGTAATAAAATTGTAGCAAGTGGCAGAGTTTTTTTCATTCAAATTTTGAAACTTTTGTATGAAAAACATTTAACCACTTGGTAGAATTTCATTATGAATACGGGCATTACTGATTACTGAAAATTCAATGCAATTAATTATATAATAAATCATTTAGGCACTTTATAAAAACTGTAGAAAAATATTTTAGTAATCAGTTAAAATTTACTGGTTAAAAATTTTTATTATTTTTACTGAAATTTTAGTGGTACTGTTTATCTATGGTAAATGCCTATACTCTTGCTTTTTAATTTTTAATTCCTGTTTTTCAGCGTTTAGTTGTTGCTGTTCTTGTTGTTGTGTACGCATTGGAATTAAAATAAATTCAGTAAAGTGCGACTTTTACTTTCGCACGAAGGGTACCGTACATTCGGTTTTGAACATTTTTTATGTGGTGTTTTACTTTTTTAAGTTTTTTTCAGTTTAAACGATTTTTTCAGTTTTCTCGCTTTTTTCTCGTTTTGGCGTTTTTTCTCTTTTTGGGGCCTTTTTTCATTTTCGCAATTTTTTTCATTTTGGCGACCTTTTTTCATTTTGCGATTTTTTCTGTTTTTGGGGTATTTTTTCATTTCGGCGATTTTTTTTATTTTGGCGATTTTTTTCTGTTGTTGGGTTTTTTTATTTTGGCGATTTTTTTCAATTTGGCGATTTTTTTTATTTAATGGTTTTTTATTTTGGCGATTTCTCCGGTTTCTCGCGATTTATTTTAGTCCTGGAAATTTTTCTTAATTTGGAGCTTTTTCCCTTTGGCGATTTTTTTTTTGTTTTTGGCGATTTTTTTTGGTTTGGCGATTTTATAATTTTCGGATTTTTTAGTTTTACCGTTTTGACTTTTTCAAGAGTTCTGCTCTCACGGTTTCCAAGATAAAGCAAGTTGTCAAAATTACAAAGTCAAAATTGCATTAACTGATGGAATACCCTTTAATTTAAATTTTTAAATTTAGAGTTAATTGTTGTAGTCTGTATAAAAATATACTAAAGCTATGTCCAGACGATTGTCAGATCTTACAATATTGTCAGATCTGGCAATGTACTGGCAATCGAAAATTGCCAGCACAATATTTCTTGTCAGTTCACACGGATGTCAGAAAATCTTACAATTTATTGCTAGACGATTGTATGACAATAAATTCATCTGACAAAATCGTCAGTAGAAAAATTGTCAGTTCACACGGTTGTCATATGCACAAATTGTTCGATCTGTTGTTATGCGTTGCCAGACTTAAACCATTTGTTGGAAATTGTTAAATATTTATCGTTTGTGTTTGTGTTAAATGTAAAAAGTGAAAGTATAAATTATTATGGACCCTAAAGAAGCAATTGCAATGATTTTGTCTGCAAATATTTTATTATAAACTTTTTCCTTAAAATCAAGCGTGTGCAGTGTTGCCCATAGAAAGAATTATCTTACAATGACGCCATTGTCAGATGCATGAACTTCGCACATCTGACAATATTAAAATGTCTGACAAATATCTGGCAATACCTTTACAATGTTTTCACACGATTGTAAGAAGTCTGACAATATGTTGTCAGTTGTTAGTCTTGCAATGGACTGACAATGCTTTTTCTGGCAACGTCGTCTGACAAAAATTGCCAGTTCACACGGTTGTAAGAAATTTTTAGCACATTTTACTGGCAATATTGTAAGATCTGACAACCGTCTGTACATAGCTTAACTTTACAAATTTCAAGTGTATATAGTTTAGTACATACAATTGTATGTATATTACATGGGATTTTAACATTTTTTGTTGCTCGTTTTGCAACACCCTTTAAATTTTAATTCTCATATATTTGTTGTTGTAGCCGCCAAACGTCTACACACTGTGTCGTAGCTCTTACGGATCTCGAGAAAACACCCTGTGACAGACGGACGGACAGCGTAGCGAAAACAATAGGATTCGTTTTCACCTTTGGTGTACGGAAGCCTAATAAAGCAATTATCAAGTTAAATAAAACAAACAAAAACCAGCAAATTCCTATGTATTTACAATATTTTAAATAAGTTTGTATTGCTTCTTTCAAACACTAATACACTCATACATAGCTCACACCGATTTGATAACGCGGTGTGCATCTTACTCAAAATTTGTGATAGTATTGTGAAAAAGATTTTTATCCCCTAGCGTATAGATGTTTACACATCAAAATAAAATAAACTAAACTAAACTAAACTAAACTAAACTAAACTAAACTATACTAAACTAAACTAAACTAAAATAAAATAAAATAAAATAAAATAAAATAAAATATAATAAAATAAAATAAAATAAAATAAAATAAAATAAAATAAAATAAAATAAAATAAAATAAAATAAAATAAAATAAAATAAAATAAAATAAAATAAAATAAAATAAAATAAAATAAAATAAAATAAAATAAAATAAAATAAAATAAAATAAAATAAAATAAAATAAAACAAAATAAAATAAAATAAAATAAAACAAAATAAAATAAAATAAAATAAAATAAAATAAATTAAAATAAAATAAATTAAAATAAAATAAATTAAAATAAAATAAAATAAAATAAAATAAAATAAAATAAAATAAATTAAAATAAAATAAAATAAAATAAAGTAAAATAAAATAAAATAAAACAAAATAAAATAAAATAAAATGAAATAAAATGAAATAAAATAAAATAAAATAAAATAATATAAAATAAAATAATATAAAATAAAATAAGAACGAAATAAACTGAAAGAGTAGAAGCAAGAGGCAGTGTTGTGAATCAGAATTGAATCTGATGGAAAACCATTATGTGCAGCCTTTATCTGTTTCTTTAAATTTTTTTTTTTATTTTTTTGTAGAGGGGAGTACGCTATTGCTTTTGCTTTCTCAATCAAATAACTTAAGATATACTTTAACACAAAATTATAATCAAATTCATGCAACGAACAAGGAGAAAAAATACATCACTTTACCGCAATAACTTAAATATTGATGTCTACTACCAAAACTTAGTAAATATTAATAAAAACTCTTTAAGAAGGAAAACAGCTCACCATAAGACTTACTTGTAAATCTTTCCTGTCAATCTTTTTCTTTATCAAAATACCATTTTATTTCTTGTCAATCAAATCACTGCAAATTAATGACAAACTACTGTACATCTTCAAAAGGATTTTCCCATTTGTACTGGTTGTTTTGTCTGAATAAATTTTTGGCAAGTTACATGACTTCTGCTCTCATTGGAATTATATTGCATCTCATTCCGGTTTGCAGGAATAAGATTGTAACATGACATAAATGATTGATTATGGAAGACATGTTAATAATTTTTAGTAGATACATTAGCAAAGGCCTGACTAAGAAAATTGCGATGAAAATGAATAATAAATTCTACTAAGATGTGGAAAAAAGCTAAATTAAGATTAAAGATGAGTGTGGGAGAAACATTTTCCAACAATTTAATTATAATTTTTGCTTTTATTATATAAATTGCACTTAATTTTCTAGTATTTTAGCTTTAATTTTATTTATGAGTCATAATGTAACAGATGAAAAAAAAAATGATAACAAAGCGAATATTTTTGATGAAAGCAATATTTTATGTCAATATTTTATCTTACCTTACTGCATCGTTATTACAATGCAGATATCCATACATCATATTATTTCGAAACCATTAATAATCTTTACATTAAAAACACTTTTTTAACTAATGGCCATCTAACACGAAAAGCTTTTGACTTGTATCACATAAGAAAACATTTAATTATATGTAAGTTGAGCTGTTCTAAAAACACAAATCAAATTATTAATTCAGACTTAGTATTGCAAAAATAAATTGGTATTTTTTGTTTGCAAGACAATGAATCGTAGGTTAACTAAAAACGAGAGCAACTAAAGCAGAAAACTAAAAACTTAAAAAAAAAATTAAACCTAAAATTTCTCTGCAACACTTTCAACAAGTTTCAGTTTAGCCTTAAGTGAAACACACCCCATTCTGCAAAGAAAATGTTAAAAAAAGGAATAAAACTATGAAACAACAATGTTTTTTTCTACTCTGCATACACTTCCTATGCTTTTACTACTTTGATGTTGAGCCAAGGGGTGTGTATATCCTTTTTCCTTGAATTAGCCTTTGCAATTTAGTGCAGTTTACATTTTTACCTTTTTTTTTTTAGTTACCCTAAAAAGAATGATTAATTGGCACTTGAAACGAAGAAGTCAAGAAGACAGAATTTTATTTGCATATGCGGCAACGTTAATAGTAAAATGAATCGCCAAACTAGTGGAGATATATTTTAAACTTTTAAGTTACTGTAAGGCTTAAAAATAAATACACCATTCAAAAAAATGAGTGCATTCCGTATAGGTTTTATACACAAGTCGACCGTCTGGGTTGTAGAAACAGGAGGTTAACTGCCACTTTATACAGAAGACTAGTAAAAATTCTTGAAAGTAAAAACAAAGCACTCAAATTTCTTTTTTTTTTTTTCTATATAGAAGTTAAGGTGAGAATTTTTACTTGTCTTCTATAAACTAGCAGTAAATCACAATTGTAATTAAAAAGTAATTTTTGATTTCTCTTATTTCACCTAATTCTTCCTAATTTAGAAATATCAAAATTCAATAGACTCGTTTTTCGAGAAAATTTTACTCCAAACGATGTACTCGTATCTATATTTTTATACCCTTTACCAAAAAATGGTAAAAGGGTATATATAGGTTTGTCATTCCGTTTGTAATTTCCAGAATATTAATGAGCGAGCTATAAAGTATATATATTCTGGATCCTTATGCATAGGGAAGACGAATAAGCGATGTCCGTCTGTCCGTCTGTCTGTACGTGAAATCGGTTTTCCGAAGCTCCCAGAAAAGCTAGAGACTTCGTTCTTGGACTGGTGTGTCGGAAATGGTCGAGATAAGATTGGTATTGAAAATCAGCATAATCGAGCACACGGTTTCAGAGCTGGGAAGCTTAAACTTCATTTTACCATACAAAATAACTACTTAAAAGTAGTTTTTATTATTTTTTTTATTAAATAAACTTATTTTATACTTCAAAATAAATAAAATTGGTATTTCACTTTAAAAAAAAAATTAAAAAAAAAATTAAAAGAATTAAAAAGACGTTTCCAGGGTTGGAAAACTTTAATCTTTTTTTTCTTATACAAAAGTAACTTACTAAAACAAATTTTTCCTTTTTTCTACAAATTATACATATAGCCGAATATAGCACTCTTACTTGTTAATAATCCTAAAGTAATCCTAGTATTGTATCTCCCTACCAACGAAGCTAAGTCATTTTATATTTTCCGGTATTTAATAAAACTTAGGACCTGTCCCTTCATGTCACCAACGTTCGAATTGTCGCGCAGTTACATTGGAAACAACAACAAAATTTTAAAATTTGTTTTTGTTTTGAATGTAAGTGTGTGACAAGTCGAACGTTGGTGACATCATGGGACAGACCCTTAATATTGCAAAATTCTTTGTGTTTCAATTTAATTCCTACTGCAGATATTGCACGTTCACATATATCGCGACATTATATAAACTACTTATTTCCAAAATATTTTTCGGTTTTGTTCAGCATATCAAGGAATTGGAAAATGTTCTTTAATTAATTTTGTGGTAATAACTGTTCTTTATCGATATATTTTATACTATCTCAATTCACTAAATACTAATAAAAAAAAAACCGTTGTGCTCGGAGCATAATTTAAAAAAAAATAATTCAAATTTCCAACCCTGGAATCTAAATTTTGATTTTTCTAAGTTTAATACCAATTTATTTCGTTATAAAATATAAAATGTGTTTAATTAACAAAGAAAAAAAATAGTTTTGATTAGTTACTTATACATATATACCAAGAAAGGTTAAAATTTTCCAGCTCTCTGGAGCTGTTTTATGTTTTTCAAATTACCAAATATACCAAACATTTTTCTTCTAAAAGATAAAATACATATATTTAATTTATAAGGAAAAAATTAATTTGACCTAGTTACTTTTATATAAAAAAAATTTCAAACTTCCAACCCTGGGATCATCCTTTTTAGATTTTTGTGTTTTTTTTTTTTTGGTATACTAGATTGATTTATTTTAAAAATATAAAATGTGTTTAGTTTATAGAAAAAATAAAAAAATTATTTTAGTAGGTAAGTTTTATATAAAAAATCAATTTTTCAACCCTGGAATCGTTTTTAGGGTTCCGTACACCAAAGGTGTTTTCGCTACGCTGTCCGCCTGTCCGTCTGTCCGTCACACGATATTTTCTCAGGAACTGTAAGAGCTACGGAAATTTGGACACAGTATGTAGAACCTTGGCCGCTACAACAACAAATACATGAGAATTAAAAATTAAAGGGTGTTCCAAAACGAGCAATGAAATATGTTAAAATCCCATGTAATATACATACAATTGTATGTACATATGTATTTATATTGAAACTTGAAATTTGTAAAATTAGTGTATTTTTGTACAGACTACAACAATTAACACTAAAATTTAAAAAATTTAAATTAAAGGGTGGTCCATCAGTTAATGCAATTTTGACTATGTAATTTTGAGAATTTGCTATATCTCGGAAACCGTAAGAGGCAAACACTTGAAATTTTCAAAAACGGTAAAACTAAAAAAACCGAAAATTATAAAATCGCTAAACCAAAAAAAAAAAAAAAAAAGTCGCCAAAAATTAAAAAAAAAATTCTAACACTAAAATAAATCGCCAAATTCGAAAAAATCGCCAAAATGAAAAAAAACGCCAAAATGAAAAAAAAAACGCAAAAAACTTAAAAAAATCGCCAAAACGCGAAAATGTCGCCAAAACTAAAGAAAAAATTTAAATAAACAAAAAATCGCAAAAATTAAAAAAAATCGCCAAAAATAAAAAAAACGCCAAAATGAAAAAACGCCAAAAAAAACCGAAAAAATCGCCAAAACAAGAAAATAAAGTGTCTAAACTAAAAACGAGCCAAAACTTAAAAAAATCGCCAAAACCGAAAAAAACCGCAAAAAACGACAAAACAAAAAACCGAAAAGACCCCAAAAACGAAAAAAATGCCAAAACTATATATTATATAGGATGAAGTTTGTATTAAATTACATATCTAGTGTTCGTACGGAACCCTATGTGCGCGAGTCATAGTCGCACTTTACTGAATTTATTTTTTATTCCTAATACTAATTTTATTCTAACTATATTACAAAATTTGTTTATTTAAAAAAATTAAAAAAAAAATAGTTACTTTTAAAAAAAGCTAGTTTAGCTAGTTACTTCTGAATGGCAAAATAAAGTTTAAATTTTCCAGCTCTGAAACCATCCGTTCGGTTTTGCTGAGTGTCAATATCAGTATATTTCAGAAAATTTTTGATACAACAGTAATATGTATAAGTGAAGTTTCATCTTACAATTAAATTTTAAATTTGATAGATGTTACAAGTGATACAACTGTGCGTAGTTCAAGAATCGTTCCAAGTGACTCATAATGTCGAAATTGAAAAATTTTTTGCAAAAATATTTAGTTACAAAATTTATAATTTTATCTAGTGGAGAGAAATGCAGTTAAATATAAATCAATTTGATATTTGATATTGATATGTATTAATTTGCTAAGCTTTCTCTGTGAGAATTGGTGCAAAATAATTTCTTAATAAATGTAGTACTTCTTATGTGGAAAATTGAAAAGCTCACTTTAAATCTTCATCAATCAAATTTACTTCCAAGGACAATAAGGGTTTTCATGAGAATGTTCAAAAACCTCGCAAACTGTGCTCTCGTAAATAAAATGTTAAAAATTGTATATAAATTTATTTCAAGTTTGCCCAATAATTTTTACTCTTAAATTTAAGCTGTGCAATTGTGCATTTGGTAAACAACAAATTCTTGCTTGTACATAAATATGTAAATTAAAAATTGATTGAAATTTTGTTATATTATTTTTATTAATTGAACTTTTTGACGTTTGCGCAAAAGTTCAAAAGGGGCTTCATGAAACAAGTCTCGCAAATTTGCCCAATTGTACAAGTGGCAATTTTAAGAGTTCTCATGAAAACCCTTAATATTTCTTCAACTTTCACTGCTAAACACAAATTGTATTCAGTTGAAATACATATTTTAGCAATATTACTTACTACCCAGACCCTCAAGTATTAATTAATTATAATATCTTAGTTTAATAAAATATGAAGCAATATATTTGCTTTTATTGGAAATCGCTTTCTTCTTAATGCAGTTTAATTGGATTTCTTGTGCATCCTACCGTAAAGTATTTGTATTGCGGCAAGAATCAGGAAATTTCAATTTCAAATTACTTCAAATCATCTGCACTGTATTAAAATGCAAAGCAGGACTTATATATTGTTGGTATCTCAATTCAAAATTATCATGAATTCTTAAAAGGATCTTGGAGTGTTAGTAATTGAACATTGTGTAAAATGTGCAACAAGATTAATTCAATATGGTTAGTTTAAATTTATTTACAGTAAATTTTAGTTATATGTATATAGGGAATTCGTCATTAAATAAAAATATATTTTATATTAAATAAAAACTGTTTTTTCTTACTGTAAACCTATTACTGTATAGGCTCTTGGTAACAGATAACAGAGGGAAACAATTAAAGTTGAAATTAGCAAAAATCTAATAGAAATATAATTTGAATATACTAGAATGTAAATCAGTTCTAAAGTTTTTATTTCGAAGCTTTATCCCTAAAAATTATTTATTTTGAAACAAAAGTATTAAGGAAAAAAAAAGAAGAGAGGTATCTTAGGATACCCGGTTAGATCTATGCTGCTTAGCCACAGGTATAGAGCAAATTTCATCTATTAAATATTAATGCAATAAAATTATGTGATATGAAACGTTTCCATTTATTTTCCGTTATTTTCCTTTCTAGCTACGTACGATTAAATTAATGTATTGTTTGAGCTCATGTACAAAAATAATACAAAAACAAGTTAAACAATCGTTCCAATTGTTTTTGTTTCAGTTTCGCTCACTTCAAAGAACTAAACAAAATAAAACCAAATATTTAATTTTTCTTTATTTTCGTACTCTGCTTTTAAGTACAAAGAAATCAAAATAAAAATAAATTTATAACAGTAATAGTCTCGATTATTTTAGTTAGCCCCTGTGTCTGGGCATAAAGAGCATAGCTCTAAAAACAATGAGAAATATTGAGTTTAATGGAGAGAAAGGAAAAGAGATCCCAGACCTCAAGAATTTAAAAATGAAAAATAAACCTGGCTTGTATAAAAGCCGTCTTATTACAGTAATCGAAATTAGAAAGTTCAGCAAAATCGAACTTTTTATCACAAAATTTCGGAAAACTATCTGATAGTCTTGCAATTAAAAATTGCATTAAAATTTCTTTTAATCGATTGGTATTCAAGTTTGCGTTTGTTACCTTTAACGACTAGAACATATTATACATTTTTAATTTTTTTTTCTTATTTTTATAGCCTTTAAGCATAAACAAATTTATATTATAAAGTTTTTCTTGTAACTTCATGCGATTTCTTTAGCGTTAATTTGTTTCACCAAAAGGAAAATTATGCTACTCGATAATGAATGAAATCTCAAAACGGGTTTTATGTAGTTGATATGGAAATATTTTAAAGTTTCAATCGATATCAAATGCCTCTTAATTTGTGTCTTATTCATAAAAAAAATAAAAATTTCATGACAAATTTTATTAAATAAATTTTAATTTTTTTTATTTAATAATATAAATTTTTCTAAAAATATTTTAAAACTATTTTCCTTTTTTTCTACTTTCTTTCCAGATAAAACACTCGTCATTGTTTTAAGTGTCGCTAATAATTAAATGGGCACCACTTACGTGATTGATATTGACTATCCATGATGACGTTTTAAACAACGTTTTCGTGAGTATTGTTGCTTTATTTTAATTACGTGAGTGTGTCTTAACGTGAGTGCCACAAAATGTAAAGTGAACGGAAGTGGTTGTTTCGTTTCTTTCTTAAACGCTTCGTCAGTGGGAGTTTTCATGAGTTTGAGTGCGCGTGACTGCCCGTGACAGTAAGCGTGAGTGAATTTTTTTTACATTAGCTTTATAAACATTCAGAACAATAATCATAAAAAATTTGTCGTGAGTGAATTTGCACAAAAAAAAAGAAAGCAATGTGAGTCCGATGACAGGGGAGATGTGTAAACATCTAGTAATGAAAAATGTTCTTAAGTTGGAAGTACTATGCTTTTAGTAATTTTTTTAATTAATCAATTAAAAGAATCAAAACTTTCAATATTGTAAATACATAGGAATTTGCTGGTTTTTGTTTGTTCTATTTAACTTATTTGGTTAGTAAATGGGCACACTGCTGTTTAATGAAATGTAATGCATGTAGTTATTTTACAGCAATGGTTTTCGAACTATACAGCGCTAGCACAATTATATGTTAGTGAAAATTAGTAGCTACTATTGCACACAAGATGGTGTTTATATGAAGCTGTTAAGTTTCTCTGTACTTCCTCTTGTCCGCATAAATGACAATCTCAAAGACGATGAAGACTTTTAGTTTGACAAGTTTAGGTTTTTGTTTTCCTTAGTTTGCTTTGTGTTAGTAAATTTCTTATTAAAAGAGCAAAAAATCTTTTTAAAAGTTATTAAAATTAAATGTTTTTGTATTCATTTTATTTATTTGTTTTTATTTGCCTATGATAACTTAATGTACGACAATTAGTAATAAATTCAGTAAAGTGCGAGTTTGACCCGCGCACGAAGGGTTCCGTGCAGACACTTTAGCCTATATAACAAATAGTTTCGGCTTTTTTTCCGTTTATTGCGTTTTTCGGTTTTTGACGCTTTTTTTATATTATTTTTACTGAAATCTCATCTATCTATGATACTCATCTATGGTAAATGCCTTTACTTTTACTTTTTAATTCCTGTTGTTCATCGTTTAGTTGTTGCTGTTCTTGTTGTTGTGTACGCATTGCAATTAAAATAAATTCAGTAAAGTGCGACTTTGACTCGCGCACGAAGGGTTCCGTACATTCGGTTTTGAGCATTTTTTTGATGTGGTTTTTTTCCTTTTTAAGTTTTTCCAGTTTAAACGATTTTTTCAGCTTTGTCGCTTTTTTCTCTTTTTGGCGATTTTTTTCTCTTTTTTGGGTTTTTTTAATTTTCAAAATTTTTTTCATTTTGGCGATTTTTTCAATTTTGGCAAATTTTTTCTCTTTTTGGGTTTTTTTTTTTTCATTTTGACGTTTTTTTTTTTGTTTTTGGGGTTTTTTTATTTAGGCGATTTTTTCATTTTGGCGATTTTTTTGTTTAAGGTTTTTTTTTAATTTTTGCGATTTTTTTTATTTTGGCGATTTTTTTTTAATTTTTACGATTATTTTGCTGTTTTTGGATTTTTTTTTTACTTTGGCGATTTTTTTCATTTTGACGATTTTCCGGCTTTTCGCGATTTATTTTACTCCTAGATTTTTTTTAATTTGGTGCTTTTTTCGGTTTTGGCGATTTTTTTTTAGATTTGGCGATTTTATAATTTTTTGATTTTTTAGTTTTACCGTTTTTGAAAATTTTAAGAGTTTTGCTCTTACGGTTTCCAAGATACAGCAAATTGTCAAAGCTCCAAAGTCAAAATTGCATTAACTGATGGAACACCCTTTAATTTAAATTTTTTAAATTTACTGTTAATTGTTGTAGTCTGTATAAAACTACACTAACTTTACAAAATTCAAGTGTATGTATATTACATGCGATTTTAACATTTTTCGTTGCTCGTTTTGGAACACCCTTTAATTTTTAATTCTCATATATTTGCTGTTGTAGCGGCCAAATGTCTACGCACTGTGTCCGAATTTCAGTTCCGTAGCTCTTACGGTTCTCGAGGAAATACTCTCTAACAAAGGAACGGACAGCGTAGCGAAAACAATAGGGTTCATTTTCACCTTTGGTGTACGGAACCCTAATAAAGCAATTATCAAGTTAAATAAAACAAACAAAAAGCAGCAAATTCCTATGTATTTATAATATTTTAAATAAGTTTGTATTGCTTCTATCAAACACTAATACACTCATACATAGCTCACACCCATTTGGCAACGCTGTGTGCATCTCAGCAAAGAAATCTCAGCAAAGAAATCTCAGTGAAAAAGATTTTTACCCCCTAGCGTATAGATGTTTACACATCAAAAAGATTTACTTTGCTCGATTTTTGAAAAATAAATATGGCAACACTGTACACAGTGTAATTTTTCGCACAACTTTTTTTAATTTTTCTTTCATAACATTCTTCTCCAGATAAAAACAAACAAAACAAAAGAAGAATGGGGAAGCGATCCAACCGTTTACGCGTGATGCCATAAGAAAGTAAAAAGGAGTTCATTTTAATTTTTCTCCATCAACAAAACCTTGTAATACATTAAGAAATTTAACAAAAAGTTTTTTTCAATAATTCAGTGTATGAAGACTGAAAGGCGTGTGAGTTAAAATTGCATTTGCTAAAGTTATTCATTGAAAAGAAATCTTCACCACATGCAAATTCATTATGAGGAAACTAAAAAAAAATACTAAAAATGTAACGAAAAAAGTTCAATTCATAATAGGGAGAGTTTTTATTGAAGTTCAGTATAGAAAAGTTCGACTGTATAATCGTAATATTAGAATTCGTGAGCCCGTATAATTTTTGCGTGATTGTATAGAGTTTGGCAAGTTGTGAAGAATCAAAAAATATTGTAGATAATATGCCTCATATTGTTGCTTCTATAGGGTGTTTTTTTCAGGGGTATAGAACTTTGAATTGAAATAAAACACAAGCAAATCGTTTTAATATCCATCAATTTGGCTTTATTGGAAGGATAATTTTATGCCATTAATGTTTAAATATGATTTCGGGCATGTGGCCGCCGCGGCTGGCTCGAATAAAGCCAATTCTACAGGTCCAATTTTCAACCACTTTTTCGAGCATATGGGGCCGTATGTTGGCAATAACGCCACGAATGTTGGCTTCGAAGTCCCCTAACGTTTCTGGTTTGTTGGCGTAGACGAGCGACTTCACATATCCCCAAAGAAAATAATCCAATGGTGTCAAATCACACGATCTTGGTGGCCAATTGACAGGTCCATTCCGCGAAATTATGCGCTCATCGAATGTTTCCTTCAATAAATCGATTGTGACGTGCGCTGTGTGGCATGTAGCGCCGTCTTGTTGGAACCACAACTCATCCACATTCATGCCATCCAATTCGGGAACAAAATAGTCGGTTAGTCGGCTCCAATTGCTGTGCACGGTGGCGAATCGATTCATTCGGGTCCTCTTCAACACTTTGCTCTACAGCGGCAATTTTTTCTTCGGTGCGCACTGTTCGACGTCTCTGCTGATGCGTATTATCACATAGAGTAAACGTAGTACGAAAACGATCCATGGTTAACCGAATTAATTGATCTGATGGACGATTATGTCGACCATAAAATGGACGGAGCTTGCGGTAAACTTCGCGAACTGAACCATTATTTTCGAAATAAATTTGCACGATTTGCAAGCGTTGTTCTTTTGTCAACCTGTTCATGATGAAATGGCAAACCAAACTAAATATTAATCACTTGACAGCTGACAAAATGGCCGCCAGTTAAAAAAGTCATGCCAACTTAAAGTTCTATACCTCAATAAAAAACACCCTTTATATACTGTGGTAGTGACATTTTGTGAATGTTTTTAATAGACTTTTAGTGAAAATCGACCATCTTTAGTCAAGGATAAGACGTTACAACCATTTCCGCAACCGCTGCTAAAAGTGTATTATTCTGGTAAGTTTTTTCACTTTTATTTAATACATATTAATTTATTTTATCAATAATAATATAGTTTGGTATATTAAAAACTACTCTTCACTTATGTAATTTAATTCTTAGCTACTTACGCTATTTTATAAAACGTTAATACTAATGCTACTTAAATTTAACGTGCTTAATGATAAAACAGAATTGCATCGTAAACACAGCTGATTTGAACACTTTTTTTCAGTTTGAGATTATAGCGTTCGATATCGTACCATATTATTATATTGTTTGATATCGAATGCCATAATCTCAAACTGAAAAAAACGTGATTGAATCAGCTCGTTATCGAAAGCGACGATTAGACCCCAGATCTTCCATACAAATTGAGACAAAAAAGCAGCCCAATAAAGCAGTCGAGAGATAGAATCTATTTTATTTTGAGAGCGTTTTTTCTTATGCTCTTACATATAAGTACTGATTCTCTCAACAATGCTATCGTACTTTCAATAAATTTCAAACATTTTATATCAAAACTACAAAGCACAATAAAATAAAACAAAAACAAGAGAGCAGTTGAATTTGATAAAATTTTTTTCTGATATTGCGGACTTATTCTCTCTGATCACTTAAGCTATGCTCAGACTATTGTTGGATCTAGGAATGTGCTGGCAATAAAACATTGCCGACACCAGTACCTGGATTCTGTAACTTTTTGCGAACCGAAAATCGTAATATTTATCAACATATTTATTCGTTTCTGTGATTCCGTAATTTCTTTTTTACGGTAGTCTCCAACATTATCTTAATCGCCATTTAATTCAATATTTTGTGGTATCTCTGTAAAAATAAGCGAAAAGCATAAAGAATGATAAAGAAAAACTCAATGAATTTGAGCTTGTGACTTTATTTTATTTTCCCCCAACAGACAGCAAATATCGTTAAAATATGTAACTGAATAGCAAAATCGATAAATTTTCGTTATAAAGGGTGTCCCAACAAGAACGCAAGATTTAAATTTTAAATAAAACACAGATATTTAAAAAAAAATCGTGAAACTTTATGATATCGTAAAGTAGATAAAATGAGGTTATATGTGTGTAACAACAAATCGGGCAGATGGCCGCCGCGGCTTTGCTGGCGCACACGCGATCTTTTAATGAAATTATCAATGGCCGTTTTGCATAAATGCTGCGGTATTTCATTAACGCAGCGTCCAATTTCCTCTTTTAAGGCTTGAGTCGTCGTCGGCTTATTCGCGTAAACCATCGACTTCAAAAAACCCCAAAGAAAAAAGTCTAATGGTGTTAAATCGCACGATCTAGGCGGCCAATTCTGGTATCCAAAACGCGAAATAACACGACCGGGAAATGACTGATGTCGCAATTGAATTGTTTCTCTGGCTGTATGACATGTGGCGCCGTCTTGTTGAAACCACGTGCCCTCCACATTCATTTCTTAAATTCTAGGCACGAAAAAACTGGTTATCATTTTACGATACTGAACACCATTGACTGTTTGCGTTTGACCTGCGTTTGAGCGACATCATTACGTACAGCTGCGACATTTTCGGTCGATCGACCTGGTCGAAGGCGCGTTGTTGTCTTTACATCACTAACAGACTCAGTTTCGGCAAATTTATCCATTAATCTCTTTACAGTTGACTCTTTTGGAGTATTATTGTGACCCCAAATTGATCGCAAATTTGCGAACTGTAGCCGCAAACCTTTCACCATTTTAGTAAAACAATTTCACAATGAGAATGCGTTGTTCATTTGTTTAGCGCTCCATTTTTACTAACCTCGTACCTTCTACTAGCAAACAATAACAATTGTTCAAATGTCAAACAATGACACTTCGAATGGCGCCAAATTTAAGGCCCCTATTATGATTTACAACTAAATGGATAGTTTAGTTGTAGTTGTAAAATTTTATTATGGATTACAACTATTTTCACCATGAGACAACTGCTTTTTATCAGTTGTATTTTGGGTTTTATTTCGAGCGTTATATTAGTTTTGCTTCATTATACCAGACGCCAACCAATCCTATTTGTCAACCAATATTGTTGCCACGTTCATAAAACATGAAATCTGAGAAAAAAATACAAGGCCAAAACTAAAACTATTTAAAATATTTTGTGATGGCTACTATGGTTTCAAAAAACAAAGCACAGATAAAAACCTTTTCTTTTCGAGCATTGTTTCGAATACAACTAAAATTAGTTGTAATTCAGAATGCCAAAAATCAGTTAAGTTGTTTTAAAGTTAAGTTGTTACAATTTCAACTAAACTTAGTTGAGTTGTAAACCGTAATAGGGGCATAGATCTTGCGTTCCTGTTGGGACACCCTTTATTTATTATAGCGATACGATTATTGTAATAACAGTTAGTAAATCCAGGTACAGGTAGATTATCAGTTCAAATCAAATTTGTTAGCAAAGCTTTCAATTTATTATCAGACGATTATCTGATTAATAAATTTATGTATGTATCTGAAAATATTATCAGTAAAAATATTTTCAGTTCACATGGGTGTCATATTAAAAAGCCAAAGCCTGCCAAAATAAATTATTATGGATCACAAAGATGCAAGTGCAATGATTTCGACTGCTGATATTTAATTTTATTTTTGCACTTTTTCTTTTTCCTTAAAAAGAGATATGTCCAATATTGCTAATAAAGGGTCCGCCATCTTACAGAAGATGCCGATTTTGCAAAAAAAAAATCATCTTTTCAGATGAAGCTCATTTTGATCTTGGAGGGTATGTAAACAAGCAAAATTGTCGCATTTGGGGCACATAAAACCCGCACGCATACATTGAAAAGCCGACGCACCCAAAACGAGTCACTGTTTGGTGCGGATTTTGGTCCAGAGGCATAATTGGGCCATTGAGCAAGGAGTGGCCGTTACAGTCAATGGCGATCGTTATCGGGCCATGTTGGACGAATTTTTGTTCACAAAAATTGAAGAGGAGGATATGGGCAACATTTGGTTTCAACAGGACGGCGCTACGTGCCACACCGCCCAAGCTGCAGTAGTTTTTTTTATAGCATTTTCAAAAAAAAAAAAAGTTATCTGGCGGACCCTTTAGAAAGAATTCTCTGACAGTAATGAAGCTGCCGTATGATAATGCATTAAACACATTCACCACAGCAAGCTACCGACTACCAAATGTCAAGAATAGAATACACATGTTTATATGACAACGATTCTTTTGAAGACAGCAAGGCAACATGGCGACAGGTTGTTGTCTATACTGATTTTGTCGTTGTAGTCCAATTAAACTAATTTCAAAACAAATAAGTAACTGACTACACGGCGACCATGGCCATCAACAGCATTTGAAGCCATGTTGCTGTGTAGCCTGCTGTGGTCTATGTGTTTCTTTTATAAGACGAGTCTTATATTGCAATAAAAACCATTTTTTTAATGCATTTAGATTTATGAGCAGGGTTGTACAATTTTTTCCTACCTATTTCGCCTTATTGATTTTGAAAATAGCCAAAAGTTGCTTATAGTGGCCATAATCAATTTTATGTATTTTTTCTTAATATATAGTTGATATTATAGCATTGCACAGATGCATCTGTTTGCACCAGTTTTGCGTGTTTTTTGGTTCTTGTACGAAAAAATATGTTATTTAGCGTTTCTTTTACTAGTTGTAAATGTTGATTTTTAAAGCATTTATTGTATGGTTGTGCAATGACCAAATGAGAAAAACACGTTTGTATGTATTTGTTTTTCTATAACAAATAAGATACATAAAACTGGTTTTAACATAAGTACCACATGGTGTGTTGAAAAAAAAAATCCATAGTTGATGAATGAATGAATGAAAGTAAAATTTCACATACACATGTAAGTAAATGATACATGCTATAAACACAATCAAAGGCTACCGACCATCGACTACCGACTACAAAAGTAGCTGGCTAGATAAATAGCCAAGCCGCCAGCTACTTAATTCTTTTAACGACTACCGACCACTAACTACAAAAAATAAACATATATATATATATTTTTATAGTTTTCTTGGCCCAGATCGTACAGTATTGGCCGGCCGCGTACTTCTTCTATTAGCTGCTCGTCTACGTCCATATTTGCAGTAAATTGAACTAAACATTTACATTAAACAATATAATAAATACATATAAACAGTAAAAATGACTATTATATACTTACCAATTTCAACAAAAAAACCAAAAAATAAATATAAATGAAATAAATTAGAAATTGATGAAAAAAGAACTAAATGGAAAATTTGACAAATAAAAAGTAAATGAAAAATGCGCCAAATAAAAAGTAAATGAATAATGTAAACAAATGAAAGATGATTATTATTTTTCAATAGTGCCACTATAATAGTTTTTCGCGTTTTTAATAGCGATATTTAATGTATTGCGTTTTTAAAACCACCATTTCATGCATTTATTGTATTGGCAGCACTAATCTGTTTTTTGTAGCGAAGAAAAATAGAAATTAGCCTAAGTTGGCTACGGGCTACAAAAGTAGCCGTGTAGTCGGTAGTTGTGTAGCGGCTAAAAGAATTATTCTCATAAGCACGCATGTATTCTATTTTTGACATCTTGTAGTCGATGGTCGGTGGACTTGATTGTGTTTATAGCAACATGTACATGAAACACATGCATTTGTAATTACTCTCAGAGCAAAATTGTCTCTTTCCCTCTCTATACTTTGGCTGCGCCACAAAATAACATAACGAACGTCCGCACATACATCTGCACATCATGTATTTGTTTCAATAGTGGTTTTTTCATATATTTGTATTACAATATGTATTTTTTGAGCAAAAACAGATCAAACAGTTGCTCAGCAGCAATACAATAAGCAATTGTTATTTGTTTTCAATTGTATTTTAATTTGGAAAAGCACGCACACACAATAACTCTTATACTACCCTGCAGTCAGACTGGGGCCAAGTGTCTCTATGTCAACAGTAAAACTCTAGTAGTAGTTACATTGTCTACAATTTCTCTTTTATTCGTCAGTATAAAATAAAGAGAGAAAACAGATCTGGTGTATTTCTGGTGGATTTTGCAACAACTTGTCAATATGTATAAATTAAGGTATAGAAATGTACCAGTAAATGTCTGGTTGGTATGTTTCCATGTTCCCATAAGAACTATGAATTCACTATCTAGTCAATTGTTTTAGTGTTACTAGTAGAATTTCAATGACAAGCACATGCTAAATGTCTATAGCACAAAGTATTATATGGGGAATAATTGTAGAGTAGTACTGGTGACAAAGTCAAAAGCGACTCAGTACATTTTCACCATCGGCATTTCCTTCAGGGTAGTTCTGTCGCTCACACTACAATTATATGGTACATACATACCATGGTATATTTGTTTTGGCTATACAAACGAGTATACAAATGCAACCCTATAGTTGATATTAAATGTGTTTTTATATAATATATTTTTCAATTTAAATTTTTATAAAAAATTTTATAAAATTTAGCAGAAAATTCCTAAACTAGAAATAAAATAGTGGAAAATTATTTGTTGTAAATTTTTCTCACCCAAATTCAAAACGCATTAAAATTAAATTGTTTTAATTTCTTGCAGATAAGTTTTTGTAGAATTTATTTTTTTTAACTTCTCTTTCAACAAACTAATTTTTCTGAATTAAAAAAGTTTTGAGGCTCAATTAAAAAAAAAAATAGCCAATAAAATTGGTGGGTGGCAACGGGTTAAGTAAGCAATAAATAAGTTGTCGGCGAACGAAAATCAGAGAATCAATAACTGGGTGGCTGAGGGGGTGGTGGTAAACCATTGTACCACTCGGGATGTTAAGTGGTACAAATAAGTACCAACCGTCCTGTAAAACAAACTATATCAAAAAGAATTATGTCAATAATAAAGCATATTTTATTGATTTTTTAAATTTTATTGAAAAAAAAGGAAGTTTATGATAAAAGTGTATTTGTATTGTATAAAATTCACATATGACATGGTGCAAAGCACATTTTGCAAAGTGGCACTAAGCACTCCTTGCACATTGTCTTAGTGCGCGTCTGTTTTTTTTTGAGCGCTGCAGTTGGTGCAACGACGTCGAGCAGTTCCTTCAATAGGAAGATGCATTGACTTACGATTGGTAGTTTGTGGTGCCCGGCCTGGTTTTATTGATCGACGAACAGCTGCAGTTTGTTGGCCTTCTTGAATCAATGCCTCTGCCAAAGTAACTAAAAATTACTTGAATGGCATCTTTCTGCGATTGAGGTCATTATAAATGACCCAGAAATTTACGGCTGTCATCATTATTAATAGAGCTGTGTAGCTTATGACCGAACGGGTTAAATTGAATGAATCACTTAATTGAACGAACTGATCCGGTGATTTAACTGAACGCTTTTGGATCAGTATTGTACCGCTCGATGTTTTCGTTCATTCAGTTTGTGTTTCAAGTTTTTATATGTCAAATTTGCTTTCGTTCATGTTTGCTATTTATGTTATGTCGTTTTGTTTGAGTTGAGTTTTTGTGTTTTAAAAGGTTTAGGTACGTGTATACTAAATTCTATTTAGCATCGCTGTGGCACTGCCATCATTACTTTGATAATTTGATTTAATATAATAGTCTTTTCACAAGAAGTATTTTTACTAGTGTTTTTTATAAAGTGTTTTTACAAAGTAAAGATGTTAGACCTTAACTGTATATATGTTTATACATACATTTCATTACCTCAATCTAAAATGAATTTGTAGTGCTTGAGATATTTTTTTTGTTTCCGGTAAAATATTTTTGACGAAAAAATTTTAACTTAAACTTTGAGAAGTAACATTCAAACATTGATGCGCCTTTGATATATAAATAACGATAAAACAGTTACAATGCTTTCATTAATTCTCGGAAGAAAAAATAAATAGTAAAACCAAACAAAAGTACCTTTCTTAATCTTAATATTAAACTAAATATTAAGCCAAAATAAAATGTACAATATTCTAGTCGAAAGAACAAGAAATTATTTATAAAATAAATATAAATAGTTTTTTAAATAAATAATTCAACTTTTTTTAATAAATTCTTCAATTATTAAATTAATTATTATCATTATTTAAATACTCGTATGTACAACCGATTTTATTATTCTCACAAAATAGCATTGTTTCATACTGTCGTCAATTTTTTGCTAATTGAACGAAAATGACCGGTCACTGAAAAGAACGATTTGGCACAGCTCTAATTATTAAACGATAAAAAGTTTTCTTCCACCACTTATCCGATTTTCGATCGTATTCGTAAAGGCCGGACATTTGATCAGCCAAGTCGACACCACCCATGATCTCGTGATACAATTTTATTTGCTTCGGACATGGGACTTAAATTTTTTCGCCAGTTTTCAATGTTTTTGTGACAGTCATAACTTTTGCGTCGTGACAATTACTTAGTACCAAAACTTCTTTGGTATCTTGCCATTTTGCACATAGAAGTCCAGAAGAAGTACTCTTGAACTCCGCTTCAAGCCTTTCAAAATTTGGGTAATTTGTTTCTATTTGCCATCACGGTACCAACGGCTGGGAAGGAAATAGTATCCAATAAGTGAACAGAGGTAAAAAAGCGATCGAAGCAGAGGACGACATCTGTCTCTGATATTGAACTGGCTAACTTGGTAACAACCCGCTCTCCAAGCGTTCCAGAAGATTGATCTAATTCTTTTCCATGATATATGTTGAAGTCGTATGTATAGCCCGTAATAGCGTCACATCGAAGCCACATTTTTATACCCCGTTTGACAGGCTTCAGAGGCATTTATTGTTTCAATGTGCTACGACCCTTGAACTTCGTCAATGCTCTGGTACACACTGTCCCGTCTGCATTTTTGAAATGTCTTCTTCAAACATTCTACCAAATCATCAATATAGTAAGTTTTATTACTATTATGTGGCTTCTCCGGCTGTGCAAAATACATTTTAAAAGTAATGAAAGTGAATCGATCTTGCATGATTACTTCCTTCAATGATTGATTTCCTAGTGATTTATGGCGCGACCAATAGTCTTTTAGAGACGGAAGTTGATTGTAGCACATTACAAACATGCATCCAACAATTATTTCACCAGCATTGGTTTCAGTTATTTTTACCTTTTTGGTTTTATGTTGTTCACTTTCGTAATATTTTATTTAATTTGTTGAAAATATCAATTATAGGAGCATGGCGAGGAATGTGCTCTGCTATTTTGCAGCTACGAGAATTAAAAATATTCATTTTAGGTACGAAGTTTTCGTCAGGAGTACTCCAAATAAAGTTGGTATCGAATGCGCCAAGTTGACAAACCAAACCAGTGCCAGCTTTCTTATTATGGACAAGGACTTCCTCGGTAACCTCATTCACTTCATCCACTCCTATGTCTTCCATATCGCTGAAGGTAAAGACACCACTTTGTACTTCGTTTTCGTCTTCGCTAGACATACAACTTGGTACAAACTCATCACAGCTTCCTTTGGAAAAGTTCCCTGAGTCACTAGCGCTATCAGCTTCATCTTCCAAAATTTTTCGAATACTTTCAGGATCCATTACTACGAAAACAACAAATTTTTCCCAAAATATGAAACTACAATATTCAGTGCTCACCGGACTACTGGTACAAATATGTACCACCATACCAGCCGAATGTTACATATATGTACCATAATCTAAAATAACCACAAAACACATATATTTTTAAAAATACTTACATGCTTCAATTGCAAATACTTGCAAAATCTTAAATTCTTCCCTATTTTGATTATGTTCGAAGCTTCCACTGCCAATATCGTACAAAAACTAAAAACGCACTTCACTTTGGCTCCGTCGCGAGTCACAAAAATTGAAATATCAAACGTAAATAACAAAATAAAATAACGGGACTTCTTAGAATCTATTCAGCGAAGTTTGGAGACGACATGGTGCAATGCACAACCAAATAACATTTAATTTAAAGCTTTGAGGGATGTTTAAATTAAGAGTGGTACACATGTGTACCATCCGGGTCGAAAGGGTGGAAATATCATCACGTTTGGCGAGATGTCTGACAACCCTGGTTATGACTACATTACCTTGGTACTTATGGCAACACATTTAAGCAGACTGAAATAAATTTAGTAAAGTGAGCCTTTCACTCGCGCATGAAGGGTTCCGTGCATACACTACTACTGAAAAATAAAATGAACTTAAAAGTTAAGGTATTTTTCTGTTACATATTTTCTCGTCTTAAACTTCTTAAAAAGTCTCAAATAAGCTTAATCTTTTTGTGCCTTCAAATACCATTGCCCTCATTTTTTGATTGACTAAAAACTAATATTAATGCCTGTCCAAATCACTGCAAAATTTTTTATAATTTTAAATTACTATAGCAACTTCCTCAAATCGTTAGCAAAAGGGCTTTTGATATCGTCATGGTTTTGGGGTGTTGGTTAACCTATTTGTGGTCAAGAATTTGCAAAGGAATAACACAACTTGCTTAGCATTGGCGTTTTGTGTTGGAGTTTCGTTTATGCAAAAGCGCAATTAACTCATGCACTTATTGCTTAATTAGTACTCAAACACTCATACTTATATATATTTATAGATGAAGTTCACAAATAGCAGCAAACATACACGCATACATACATTTGAATTCATGTACTTCAATAGATCCTTCCATAACTGCTAGTAATGAGAAATGCAATTGGAGGTACTTTTTTTATGCCACTAAAGTAGGAAACTATGTTTGGAATTGATGAGTGGAAACGACATGCATTTTTTCTTTCCTTTTTATTTAGAATTTAAATTTTAACACTTTATTTTATATAAGAATCATCCCACGACTTCGTTTGCAGCCAGAAAAAAAACTAAAATTATCTTATAAACTTCAATTATAACAAGCTTAGTAAAAATAGAAAGTAAACATTTTTACTCGATTTGCCCCTTGAAAAGTGCTCTATATTTTAATCCATCCAGACTTCATACAAATGTATTAAGTAGTTTTATCACAAACTCACAAGCTTTTACATTTATAATATTAGTAAGATTGGTCGTCAGTACTTTAATAGCACAGCCTCATAATGGGTTAAAGCATATATAGGGTAACAAATAAACAAACTTTCAGATTTATAACAAATTTCGTATTTTATATTTCATATTTAATATTTAAAATTTCATCTTTCATATTTCATATATCATATTTCATATTTCATTTAACGTTTTAAAAAGTTTTGTGGATCATGGGAGAGCTTAACATTTTCGAGATTTTTGAGCTCAAGTCCCCAAAAATTATGAACTCTAAAAATTTACTGATTTTTGTAGTATATGACAATTTTTGCGTAATTTAAATATTTTGCATGGTTCTACGATAGGTTAAAAAAAATTTCCTGGTTTTTGAGGTCAAAAACTCGAAAATCAGGAACTCTAAAAATTAGTTGATTTTTGTACATCCTGATTATTTTTGTGTAATTTAACGCTGTAAAATTGTTCGTGAATTTTGGAAGTGGTGATAATATTCAATATTTTTGATTTGAAGACAGCATATTTAGCAATCGCCAATGCTTTCATAACACTTCTTTTTATACCCTTTACCAAAAAATGGTAAAAGGGTATATATAGGTTTGTCATTCCGTTTGTAATTTCTAGAATATTAATAAGCGAGCCATAAAGTATATATATTCTGGATCCTTATGCATAGGGAAGACGAATAAGCGATGTCCGTCTGTCCGTCTGTCTGTATGTGAAATCGGTTTTCCGAAGCTCTCAGAAAAGCTAGAGACTTCGTTCTTGGACTGGTGGATCAGAAATTGTCGAAATAAGATTGGTATTGAAAATCAGCAAAATCGAGCTGACGGTTTCAGAGCTGGGAGACTTAAACTTCATTTTGCTATACAAAATAACTACTGAAAACTAGTGTTTAGTAATTTTTTATTAAATAAACTTATTTTATACTTCAGTATGAATAAAATTGGTATTTCGAACTGAAAAAAAAAATTTAAAAAAATTAAAAAAATTAAAAATACGTTTCCAGGGTTGGAAAACCTTAACTTTTTTTGTTATGCAAAAGTAACTTACTAAAACAAAATTTTCCTTTTTTTCTATAAATTAAACATATCTTATGTCCTTAAAAGAGAGAGATTGAAGTCAGAAATCAGAAAAATAAAAAGGATGATTCCAGGGTTGGAAAACCTAAAATTTTTGTGAAGTTTAAAATTAACTACCGTTAACTAATTTTTTATTTATTTTTAGTAAATGAACTTATTTTATACTTCACCGCGAATAAAATTGGGTTTTCAAATAAAAATAAATAAAAATAAAAAATTTAAAAAGACGTTTCCAGGGTTGGAAAACTTTAACTTTTTTTCTTATACAAAAGCAACTTACTAAAACAAAATTTTCCTTTGTTTCTATAAATTAAACATATCTTATATTCTTCAAAGAAAAAGATTGGTGTGAGAAATCAGAAAAATTAAAAAGGATGATTCCAGGGTTGGGAAACTGAAACTTTTTGTGATATAAAAAATTAATTACCGAATATTAATTTTTATTTCTTTTATTAAATAAACTTATTTTATACCTCAGTACTAATGAATTTGGTATATCAAATTAAAACAAAAATTAAAAAATTAAAGCAACGTTCCCAGATTGGTATAAGAAATCAGAAAAATCAAAAAGGAGGATTCCAGGGTTGGGAAACTTACACTCTTTGTGATATAAAAAATTAACTACCGAAAACTATTTTTTTTTTTTATTAAATAAAATTATTTTATGATTGAGTACGAATATAATAAGTATTTCAAATAAAAAAAAAAACAATTAAAAAGTTAAAAACACGATTCCAGGGTTCGACAACTTTAATTTTTTTGGACAAAAGCAACTTACTAAAATAAATTTTTCCCTTTATAAATTAAACATATTGTTACGAAAATAGCCGTCAACAATGTTAAGCAACATTACACAAAAATATTCCAACAGGGTTAATGTAAATGCTACGCGAAAATGTTCCTACAGGGTCAAAGCAAAGAATAGTCTAGAAAGTAGCCAACAACTAAATAAGCATGCCTAGCTTGATTAAACAAGCAAAAGCAACAACAACAAAAAAAAACGTCTGCTTATTAAGAAGATTCACATATTTACACACATACATACATGCCAATTCAAACGAAAAACAAAAGACAAACAACCACCGTGTATTGCTTAGTTAATGATGTACACACGTATGCATATACACATGTATGTACATAGTTACCACATGAACTTAATTAGGCAGCATATAAGATGATAATGATCGTCTAGACATTGCTTGAAACTTCTAGTGGAATTTCTGTGAAATATAAATAGAGGTGACGCATCCAATAGTTAGTTAGTTGCAGTTGTAAGTCAGTCGCGAACAGTTATAGTTAGTGCTAATCAGAAAGTAGTGAAGTTAAGAACTCGTTAGTCAGTTGATAATTAAGTTGTGAATTAATAATAGTCTGTCGTGGAATTGAGATTATTGTGGAGTCTATCGTGTCGACTGGAGTAAAGGGAACAGCGCAGCGGATAGACGTGTGTAAGGGTGTAAGTAAAGCCAGTGCGTCTTTATTGGTGTATCAACTGTGAGTGTCGGCAGAGTGAGTGCCGTGTGTGACAAGCAGCAGACAAAGAGCTATTGGTGTATCAACTGTGAGTGACGGCAGAGTGAGTCTCGTAAGTGACGCGCAGCAGACAAAGAGGTGTCACGTGATTACTTGCGCAGCCAGCTAAGAAACGTGCGTAAACTACAGCGAGGAAGGCGTAGTGGTAACCAGTTGTGAATATCTGTGTGTAATTTATTAGTTTAAGTTGTATTAGTGTATTTAAGCTCTTGAGTAATTTAGTATAAGTGTATTTGTAAATAAAACTTGTATCATTCTTAACCCTAATTACTACACTCGGCTCTTGTATTCATTTGCAAATCTTCGGATCTACGGAAAAGCGTTTTTATAGAGAGAAAAACGTAACAATATCTTATATTCTTAAAATAAAACTATTGGTGCAAAAAATCAGAAATATCAAAAAGGATGATTTCAGGCTTGGAAAAGTTACACTTTTTGTGATATATAAAATAACTAAGTCTAATTAATTTTTATCTTTGCCTTTATAAATTATATATATTTTACGTTTTGGAAATAAAAGTTTTTTGTAGGAAACTATAAAAATAAAAACCACAGCTCCAGAGCTGGAAACTTTGAACTTTTTTTCTGGATATTAAAGTAAATAAATAAAACATTTTTTTAATTTTCTTTTGTCACTTAACACACTTTCTATATTTTTTTAAGAACTACTAGATTGGCATAAGGAATCAGAAAAATCTAAAATGATGATTTTTTTTTTAGTCAATTTTAATTATTATTCGAACTCCATTTGTTTCTATATTTATGATTTTAACAGGCTAAAGTTCGTATCGCTTTTTAAGCCAAATTACATGTGATAATTATTAATGAACAAATAACACCAAAGTTAGTTGTAAATATTCTGACTACACATAGTTGAACGGAACAGCCAGCCATTTTCGAAGGCTTTTCTTTTTTTTCTTTTTGTTTTTACTTTATGTATGTGCTTATGTATGTATCTCTCCACTACATAAATGCACTTTGGTAAAGGGTATATAAGATTCGGCCCAGCCGAATATAGCACTCTTACTTGTTTATTTTAAATATTTCGTATTATTAACTAACTCATAAAGAAACACCCTGTATAGACCTTCAGTGCCAAAATCATAAATTAATTATGGTGAATTTGTGCGGTTAACAGCACAACAAGAAACTTGTTTAACTACACACGAAACACAGCAAATTAGCATGCGAGTAGTTCTAGGCAAAAGCAAGTTCCGAGAGAAGATTTTTAAAGGAAAGTATAAATCATAATTGCATATGTTTTAACCTTTAAAGGACAAAATAATTTTTTGTTTGTTCACCGACATCGTAAGTAACGAGTGTGAGAATTATATGAACGAATTATAGTTTTTATTTAAGAAATTTAAATTGATAGTTTTTGTTTATACAAAAATAAATAAAGATTAGATATGCAAGGTTTAACAAAGATTTTTGCCCTATAAATGTACCGATGTTAAAAACAAAATTTTTTAGGAATATATTACCACAGCGATGTCAAAAATGGAACAAAACTTACAAAACCGAGTAGAGCTATCTGTGATGAAAATTAAACTAGCTCTATATTTTCGTACGACTCAAGTTTTAGAGGCTGCCCGTTCTAAGATAACTGTCTCATTTGGGTTCTGATAGGTCACATTTTTCATTTGTCATTCCATTTGCTCGGTGCAAATATCACATTCCGATACTTTTGTAAGGTCCTGCAGAAATAGAGAGCTTATGAAATACGTCCACAACTTGCATATCAATTCAAAACTATAAAATTATCCTAATTGGCCATATAGTTTTTTTATTTTCAATATTATAAAGCGACATTCATATTGTTTATTTTGAAAATTTTGATGGACATTTTGCTGAAGAAGTGAATGATGGATTCAATTGTTTGCAAATGTTTGAATTATATTACTTTCCTATTACAATGACAAATTCACAGTTTGGTTAATTGTGGTAATTTCATGCAAAGAAATAAAAAAATATTAACTGTAGCAATTATATAACCCAAGACACAATCCAATTTCATTAACATAGATCTGTTAGAATGCTGTGTAATTCAAAGGCCAAAACCAACACAACACAACAATGTTAAGGCTTCTGCTGGTTATTAAATTTCAAAAGAATGGCACAAATTCTAAGAATTTTTAGATGCCTATGTGTCTCTGTTTTATAAAATTTGCAACTACAATTAGAGAAACGTACACAGAAAAAACTAAATTTCGTTTTCACTAACCAAATTCATTGAATCAGTAAATTTTTTGTATGAATGCGGACCTACAAAGAAAAAAAAAATAAAGATTCTGATAACAACTTTGTAAAAATTTAACTGAAAAAAATTTTCTTATTTTAGTTAACTTATTATGGCATTAGAGAAAAAAGTTAACTGAAACTCAAAATATTTTCAGTCAAATTTATTAATAGGAACTGAAAAACATTTTTGCAGATTTTTTTGATGTGTAAACATCTATACGCTAGGGGGTAAAAATTTTTTGGCTTTGATTCTTTGCTGAGATTTCTTTGCTGAGATTTCTTTGCTGAGATTTCTTTGCTTTTTGCTTTTGCTTTGCATTGTCAAATCGGCGTGAGCTATGTATGAGTGTATTAGTGTTTGAAAGAAGCAATACCAAGCAGAGAAACAAGTCGACCGGCTCGAAGCCGACGGTGCGCCGCCGCCGGTTATTTTTCTGTATATTTCCGTACACCAAAGGTGAAAATGAACCGTAAGAGCTACGGACTTGAAATTTGGACACAATATGTAGACATTTGGCCACTACAACAACAAATACATGAGAGTTAAAAACTAAAGGGTGTTCCAAAACGAGCAACGAAAAATGTTAAAATCTCATGTAATATACATACAATTGTATGAACATATATACACTTGAAATTTTAAAAGTTAGTGTATTTTTATACAGACTGTTCCATCAGTTAATGCACTTTTGACTTTGTAATTTGGACTACTTGCTGTATCTTGGAAACCGTAAGAGCAAAACTCTTGAAATTTTCAAAACGGTAAAACTAAAAAATCAAAAAAAATATAAAATCGCCAAATATAAAACAATCGCCAAAACGAAAAAAGCACCAAATTAAAAAAAAATCTCTAGGACTAAAATAAATCGCGAAAAACCGCAAGAATCGCCAAAATGAAAAAAATCCTTAAACAAATAAATCGCCAATATGAAAAAATCGCCAAAATAAAAAACCGTCCAAATAAAAAAACCCCAAAAACAGAAAAAAATCGCCAAAATGAAAAAACCCCAAAAAACAGAAAAAAATCGCCTAAATGAAAAAATCGCCAAAATGAAAAAATCGCCAAAATAAAAAAAATTGCAAAAATTAAAAAAACCCAAAAAGAGAAAAAAACGCCAAAACGAGAAAAAAGCGATAAAACTGAAAAAAAAACGTTTAAACTGAAAAAACTTAAAAAATTAGGAAAGCTAAATAAAAAAAAAAAAATTATCAAAACCGAATGTGCGCGAGTCAAAGTCGCACTTTACTGAATTTATTTTAATTGCAATTCGTACACAACAACAAGAACAGCAACAACTAAACGATGAACAACACGAATTAAAAATTAGAAAGTAAAAGTAAAGGCACTGCAGTACCACTAAAATTTCAGTAAAAAAAATAAAAAAAAGCAATGTGAGTCCGATCACAGGGGATATGTGTAAACATCTAGTAATGAAAAATTTGTTGTAAGTTGGAAGTACTTTTTCTTATATTATATTTTTATTAACTAATCAATTAAAAGTATCAAAACTTATAATGTCGTAAAAACATAGGAATTTGCTTGTTTTTGTTTGTTTTATTTAACTTATTTGGTTAGTAGGTAAATGGGCACACTGCACTATATATGTATGTACTGCATTAAAAATTGCAGTAAATTTACTGATTACTGAAAAAATTCAGTAAATTTTTACTGATAATGAAATTTAATTTGCATTATCAGTAAAATCGTAGGGCTGTATTCATAATAATTTAAAAAAAATATGCTAAAAGCATAAGTACTTCCAACTTAAAAAGCATTTCGTTCCCGCTCTTGGAACTCGTCAGTAGACTTCAACCCATAAAATGTTTGAATTTAGCTAACAAACTCCGTATGTTTATAGTTAGTAAGACTCTTAATACTATATTGAGAATCACAATTTACAAACATAATAAGTTTGAAAACCGCAAATAAAAATCTTTAAAAAAATAAAATGTTTTTTATATCTATAAAATAATTTGTAGAAAAATTAAAAAAAAATCAGACAAATTTTTTTACAGTATATAAAAATAAATTTAAAAGAAAATAACAAATTTAAATATAAATAAATTCAGTAAAGTGCGACTCTGACTCTCGCACGAAGGATTCCGTACGAACACTACACTCAGAAAAAAATCCTATGAAATTAATAAGAATAATAATTATTTTAATAGTTTTTTACTATTGTTTTTAGTCAATGGGATAAATCACTTTAAATTAAAAATATTCAAACTATGGAATCAGTAGTTGGTTTCTACTATTATTTTAATACTATTATAGTTTTGAATTAATAGTACACCGAATTATTTTTTAATAGTATGTACTATTATATTTAAAGTGAACCGTATTGATTTAATTCGGCTAAGATCATTAGAAACTAATTGGACCTCCTTTAAAAATAATAAGAAAATCACATTAAAACTCAGCAAAATACTAGTGAAGCAACTATTGTTTTAATAGGATTGTCATATTATATTAAACGTAGTATATTATTTATTCTATATTATATCCCGATTAAAGAAATAGTACTTCGCATTAAACTTTAATAGGATGTACTATTATATTTAATAGGATTGAAATATTACTTCAAATGGCGTAAAGCATTATTCAATTGGACCCTGAAATTTTCAAAAACTTTAATAATTGAATCCAACAAACATTTCTTTAAATAACAGAATTATTATATTTATTAAAGTGCATTTGATATATAATTTTTTTTAGCCTGAAGGCCCTTTTCCATCTTTTAGAAGATGTAAATGAATTGGAGGACCGTCAAATTCGTCGACATCATGTAAAGTAAATGTATTAATGTGTGTATGTACTACTAAAGTAGTAAAAAAAAAACTAGCGGTAAAATTAATAGTGATCCTATTGATTTAATAATATACCATATTAAATTAATAGGAATATACTACTCATTAGTTTTTTGAATATACTGTTTACCTCTGATGTGGTTCTGGAAACCTTGGAACGCCGGAATGCCGTGCGATGGTTGTGGTGCTTGCTGCTGGCAACGCCAGAAAGCCGTGTAATGGTTGTGGTCCTGGTTGTGGAAAAGCCGGAACTCCGTGCGATGGTTGTGGTGCTGGTTGCTGGGAACTCCGGAAACCCGTACGATGGTTGTACCTCAATTGTTTTTATTTTTTGGAGCAGAATTCATACAATAAACACTTAGGTTTTGGAACAACATAAAGTACATAAAATAAACACTTTGTTTTTGGAGCAACACAAAATTCGACTTCACTCTTCGCGTTGAAAATGAGAATGCATAAAAAAGAAAGTCAAAAACAGACATTTGCAAAAACGCGAAGAACCATCTGTACACGGCTGGCGCATAACGATAACCGGTGGTCACATTATTTTAATAGTTTTTCACATTGATATTTAAACTTCATATGTTTAAACTATTAAATCAATGGTATCAACATTGATTTTTGCGTAAACTATTAAAATAATTGTATATCTTATAAAAAATATAATGTGAAATGTCCCATTGAAAATTAATAGGAACATCACATTAATTTGATACTACGTTTTCGCTGATTTTTAATATGGTGATCACATTACTTTAAAAGTTTTTCATATTGATACATAATAGTTTCAAAATAATTGTTTCAATAGTACAACACTATTCAATTCCTATTGTTTTAATGTGATTTTGAACAAATTTTGTCCCTATTAAATTAATAGGGACCCTTTTGGCGAATTAATAGGATGCTTTTTTCTGAGTGTAGATATGTAATTTAATACAAACTTCATCCTATATAATATATAGTTTTAGCATTTTTTCGTTTTTGGGGTCTTTTCGGTTTTTTTTTTTTGTTTTGGCGGTTTTTGGGTTTTTTCGGTTTTGGCGATTTTTTTTAAGTTTTGGCTCTTTTTTTAGTTTTGACACTTTATTTTCGATTTTTGGCATTTTTTTCATTTTGGTGTTTTTTTCATTTTGGCGATTTTTTCGAATTTGGTGATTTATTTTAGTGTTAGAAATTTTTTTTTTTAATTTTGGCGATTTTTTTCGTTTTGGCGATTTTTTTAAATTTTTGGCGATTTTTTTTTTTTTTTTTTTTTGGTTGGCGATTTTATAATTTTCGGTTTTTTTAGTTTTACCGTTTTTAAAAATTTCAAATGTTTGCCTCTTACGGTTTCCAAGATGTAGCAAATTGTCAAAATTAGATAGTCAAAATTGCATTAACTGATCTACCACCCTTTATATTTAATTTTTTTAAATTTTAGTGTTAATTGTTGTAGTCTGTATAAAAATACACTAATTTTACAAATTTCAAGTTTCAATATACAATTGTATATATTTATGTATATTAAATGGGATTTTAACATTTTTCGTTGCTCGTTTCGGAACACACTTTAATTTTTAATTCTCATGTATTTGTTGTTGTAGCGGCCAAGGTTCTACATACTGTGTCCAAATTTCAGGTCCGTAGCTCTTACGGTTCCTGAGAAAATACCGTGTGACGGACAGACGGACTAAAAAAATAAATCTAAAAAATTTTGTTGCAAATTTTACTTTATATATATAATTTTCATTCTATTCAGATTTTTTTACATAAAATAAAATTGGAAAAAATAATTTACTGGAACAGTAAAAAATATATACTGAGATAAAATTATATTTCAAAACATACGTTTGTTTGAAATTTTTTTGGGAATAATTTTTTCTGTGTACAATTTGGTTTACTTGCTTAATAAGATTTTTTTTTAACTACACACATAAAAACAAGATTCGTTTAACATTTTTGATATGTGTTTTATATTAAACTACTTTGTGGTGGGAACGGCGACTAGAAGTCTCCTTAGCCTCGTAAAAACAGGTTTATTGGGGACGGGGATAACAGGTCATACATCGATCTTAAATGAGATCGGTTTTGGTGATCAGGGATCTTTAACCCCTTGGTTTTTTCAAGTCGCTGAAATATATTGGTAATTCCGAATAGAGACTATTGGTTCAAATCCGCTAGGATATATGGGCAGGGCTGTCAGATTTATTTTCACCTTTTCCGCCAAATCCAATGTCAAAAATCGCCAAAATCTCATTTTTTTAGTTTTCTACAATGAAATATGTATTTTATAAATTATTAAAAATTTATTTTATAAATTATAAAAAATTAAATTGTTCCGAATCGCTAAAATTCGCCAAAAATGGGGAAAATATCGCCATTATATATATTTTGTTTATTTTTATTTATAACAATGTAAAAATGATTATGAATATAAAAAGGTACAATGTAAAGTAGCTTAGTATTCATCAAATATAGGGTGTTTTTTTAAGAGGTATAGAACTTTGAATTGAAATAAAACACAAGAAAATCGTTTTAATGTCCATCAATTTGGCTTTATTGGAAGGATAATTTTATGGCATTAATGTTTAAATATGATTTCGGGCATGTGGCCGCCGCGGCTGGCTCGAATAAAGCCAATTCTACAGGTCCAATTTTCAACCTTTTGCTTTATGCTTCAAACTTTTTCGAGCATATGGGGCCGTATGTTGGCAATAACGCCACGAATGTTGGCTTCCAAGTCCCCTAACGTTTCTGGTTTGTTGGCGTAGGCGAGCGACTTCACATATCCCCAAAGAAAATAATCCAATGGTGTCAAATCACACGATCTTGGTGGCCAATTGACAGGTCCATTCCGCGAAATTATGCGCTCATCGAATGTTTCCTTCAATAAATCGATTGTGACGTGCGCTGTGTGGCATGTAGCGCCGTCTTGTTGGAACCACAACTCATCCACATTCATGCCATCCAATTCGGGAACAAAATAGTCGGTTAGTCGGCTCCAATTGCTGTGCACGGTGGCGAATCGATTCATTCGGGTCCTCTTCAACACTTTGCTCTACAGCGGCAATTGTTTCTTCGGTGCGCACTGTTCGACGTCTCTGCGGATGCGTATTATCACATAGAGTAAACGTAGTGCGAAAACGATCCATGGTTAACCGAATTAATTGCTCTGATGGACGATTATGTCGACCATAAAATGGACGGAGCTTGCGGTAAACTTCGCGAACTGAACCATTATTTTCGAAATAAACTTGCACGATTTGCAAGCGTTGTTCTTTTGTCAACCTGTTCATGATGAAATGGCAAACCAAACTAAATACTAATCACTTGACAGCTGACAAAATGGCCGCCAGTTAAAAAAGTGATGCCAACTTAAAGTTCTATACCTCAATAAAAAACACCCTTTATTAGATATATGTATGTAGATTTGTATGTAGTGGCAGTTCTATTACATATCTAAAACGATATATACTTCATCGTCAAGTCATTCCATATTGTCTTCTTCTATTGAATACATCGTATGAGAATTGAACTCTTTCAACATATATTGCGAAGGTATAAAAGAAGTGCAACATGTGCTATTTACATTCATATAATTTATAACTCGTAATAACGCGTCAAGAAGTTAATATTGCATGATATTTCGGAAGAGCGTTTTAGTTGAGTTCATTATTGAAAATACCCTTTCAACGCAGGCATTAGTTGTTGGAATTACCAGCATGTAAAGTACAGCCAAAGCAAGTTCTATAAAATGGTACGTGACTACCGTATCCTTATAATAATAAACTTTTGGCCAAAACTGATTTAAGTTAGATTAAAATAATCTTTCCAATCCACAAGCGGTAATTTTGTCCATTGTGTTTCATAAACATCTAGCGGCATGTTAGGATTCATAAAAATAATAAAAATATCTTTAACAAAAACAAATTTTGTTTCTGATAATGGATTGCAACTTTTTATAATGGAAAAATGTTCGCAAACTTTAAATATATTCATGCTTTCATTTATTCTATTTATTAAATCTTTCACGAGCAACTTAAAATACGAAAAACAATATTCTCCAAGTATTTCAAAATGTTCATCAGCCATTTCAACATTGCTTAATTCAGTTTCAAATGCTGACCCAAAATCGATTGCATTTAGTGGGAGAAAAGTGTTTGGTATATCAATAGCTATAATAACATTCATTGGTTACCAATTTTTCGTTATTATGAGTTTCATTCGAAATTGCTGGCTTGAAAACTTTTGAAGAAAATGAAAGAAGAGTAGAATATAGCCTCTGATGCATACTGCCTGCATGCATGTTATCTGACTGAAATTCAAGATTTAAATGGTTTATTTCATTTACTATTAGATTTATAAATATCTTAAAATGTCTTGCCTTTTCGTCACATAATTCTTTGTATATGTTTAGGGCAGTCTCATCATTTTCGGCTATTGAAATAAGTGAAAAATGATGTTTAAGCTCTACCCATTACTCCAAAATTCGTCTTATACCCGCTCCATAAAACAACCAACGAGTTGCAGAAATTTGCCCAAGTTTTCTAAAACGGTTGCTTCTAATACCAGTATTAAATGTTCTTAGCACATTATCTACACGAGACAAATACCATAATAAAAATAATATTTAACGATTTTCAAGCTAAATCATGGCTCATCAAAAATAGCCAACAAAATCGCCAACTTTTTTATAAAACGCCAAAATATCGCCATGTCGCCAAATCAAAAATTAGGACGCCAAACTAGCTTTAAAGTCGCCACGTTTGGCGAGAAATCGCCACATCTGACAGCCCTGTATATGGGTAGTCCTTACAGACGGATCAAAAATGGGGGAAGGCACAGGGGCCAGTGTCTGTGTCTAGGGAACGAACATTCGTAATTCTTTCAGACTGCCGAATGAATACAGCGTTTTCCAGGCTGAGATCTTGGCGATCCTCAGGGCTACGGAGGTGGTGGCCATGAATGTAGCTGAAGGCGAGAAGGTAATTTTTTATGTCGACAGCGCTAGGCAGCGCTAAAAGCTTTGAAGAGACACAATGTCAAATCAAAACTTGTTAGTGACTGTAGGAAGGCTCTCAACTTGCTTATGAATAAATACAGTGTTAGACTATGTTGGATTCCTGGCCACAGCACTGTTAAGGGAAATGAAATTGCCGATGAACTGGCAAGAAGTCGGTATTAGATGAAGGAATGTCAGACAGATCGGTGAAATTACCGATAGGTCACTACTATAGGGAACTCAGTGATTGGGTAGGAAGCAGGACAAACAGTTCAAGGCGAAGTAGGGAGGATTATATAGTCTCGAGGGGTTTGTAGCCAAAACTTGAATCAGCAAGATCCAAACTGCTACTGTACATGAATAGGAAGGCGATGCAAATCATGATAGGCGCGTTGACAGGTCACTGCTTGGTCAAAGCAAGAACCAGCATTTGGGAGACTGGCACTCCAGATTTTTGTAGGATGTGCAGAGATGAAACTGCAATGTCATAGGCCTAGATGGCTGAGCAGACGTTTCCATGAAAGCATTACTAATATCGGGAAGTGTAAACTAGAGAAAATCAGGGACTTCGTCATGGGAATTCGGTGGCTCAATGATTACCAATAGCGGGGCCGGTTAAATATTACTTTTTAAAATTTTTTTTTGGCTCATAAGGGAATCATAATGGACCCAATTGGGTCTCCGAGTGGTGGTGCGGTATAGCACCACCCTTCCTAACCTCACCTATCCTAACGTTATTTAGTATAACCTTCAAAGACAACTACATAACTATTCCTTTCAAAATGATTTTATTACATGTTGATTTAATGTTACAGTGCTGTTAAATCAAAATGAATAATAATATTGAATCAAAGTTATTTTAAGTTGAGACAACTTAAATTTGGTACTGACATAACAACAAGAACCATGTTAAATCAAAGTTATTTCATGTTGAAACGACATGAGTAATTTTATTTCTTTATTTAATAAATTAATAATGATTACCACATCTATAAAAAGTAATTAAAATGAAAAAAAAAGTATGAAAAATTATCAATTAATAGGTTTTATTTGAAATAAAAAATTTTTAATAAGTGTTAAAAAAAACTTGATGTAAGCGGTTAAGAGCTTCGTAAAGATTTTAATTAAAATCTGTTAGATTTTGTGCAGATGTAAATGTAAAAAGTAATTTTACATTTATAAATATTGTTTCCAATTGATTGATTTAAGACTAACATTTTATATGCTATAGCAATTACTAAATTGATTTATTTCACCTTTTAGTATATGAGACCTAGCAGACATCTTACAAAATTAAGAAAAAGTATAAAAATTCACATACATTAAAAAAAAACAATGGCTTATTCTAGAATTCTTATTTAATCTTTAAACCAACCAACATTCTTTTAAATGTAAAAACTTGTCTATGATTTAATAAGACAACAATCAGTTTATGTTGCGAGCATGTTTCAAATATTTAAAACTCAAAACTGGAAAACATGTAGCGCAAAAGTATGCCATTACGTATATACATACTCTTGTCAAACAGGGGCCTAATTCCTGCACTCGTGATCGGAATTGCATTCGAATAGAAATTAATTCCGATGGCAAGAAATTTTCTGATGATGTCACTCGCTACCAAGCGAATCGAGTTTTGGTTTTAGTGTTGGAAAAAGGCAAATATATTTAAATATAAATCCATTTCACAACACTGAATAAATTGTAAGCAAAAGCATATGTTTGTATATATGTATGTATGCAAAAACATATGTATGTACGTACATACACACGTTATGCAGAAAAAAGAAACGAATATACATAAATGTTATTTTCATTTTAATTTTATTAATAACTTAATAATAATAAATTAGTGTAAAGTTAGAGAATAGAGCACTAGCCACATGTTCGATTCTTTTATTGCTTGACCAGAAGCATTTAATTTGTTATTTAGGTGCTCCCAGAGTTGGTTGATTTTTTTTTATTTTCCCCGAGACAACTCTTGGGCAAAACATTATGTATTTGCCAAACCAGTGTGTTTTGTTATATTTAAAGTCAACTAGAAATTTTTTAATTTGTATTTTTTTATACGTACATTTGTGCATTCATTCATTTTTAAATAAATAAGTAAAATATTGAACATACATTTTCTATTTCTTCGTTTTTTCTATGTTAAAAATGATTTCGAATGCCTTTTTGCTTGCGAGTAAAAACACGAACGGTTGCATTCGAATGTATGCACGTTATCGAATGCTGTCATTAGAAATTTCAATATGTGTTACTCGAAATCGAATGCGAAATTCCCAAAAGTTAAAAAACTCGCACATTCGAGTAATAACTCGCTCGCAATCGAATGCGGGAATTAGGCCCCAGGAAGTACAGGGTGGGCCAAAAGAAACCAAGGGGTGTAAAAGTCTAATAACTTTTTTTTTATTAACTTTTTTTTATTTTTTCTTTCAGATTATATAACATACAAAATGGAAATTTTTTTGCACTAAGTATGAAAAATGATGTCTCTTAAATGACCACCGTTTTCAGTCGGGTGCTGTCAAATCTGGCGATCGCGCTGGCCAAATAATTTCCGAATTTCGAGAAATTATTCGCTCTCCAAAAATTTGACTTAAAAGTGCCATTGTGTCTCGGGCAGTGTGGGCAGTGGCTCCGTCCTGCTGAAACCAAATACCAGGTCTGTTTTCAAGAGCAGGACGTAAAAAATTTTCTATCATAAACCGATACCGCTCTCCATTTACGGTTACAGCACTTCCATCTTCATTCTCGAAGAAGTAGGGCCCAATGACATTTTCAGATGTGATCCCACACCATACTGTACACCTGATGGGGTGCAATTGGCGTTGATGAATGACTCTTGGATTTTGAGAACCCCAGAACCATCGCTTCAGAGGGCGAAATTCTGACGTTAAAATGTCGACGATATGCTCTTTGCGTTAAAATAATTGATCTCTGGTTTAAATAATAAAATTCTATTGTTCTGGTTCTCTGTTCAGTTGTGAACCTCTCCATTATAAATTCTCCAAGTGTTGCCTATATAATCTGAAAGAAAAAATAAAAAAAAATTAATAAACAAAAAAGTTATTAAACTTTTACACCCCTTGGTTTCTTTTGGCCCACCCTGTATAAAACTGCAAGCAAAGTTGCAAGTTTAATGCTTAAATTTAACACTTGCGTAAATGTGTCTGAAAATTATTGTTATCATGAGCATTAAGAGATATTTTTTTTCCATGTTGACACATCTCGTTAGTCAGTTTGTGTCTGTGCAGGAAGATTACATGAACATAAATACATATATGTATATACACTCATTCATTTTCACTATGAAGTTCGTGCGATGCACACATGTATATAAATTTATTTTCCCCTTTATAAATACAGCAATACCGCAAAATAGGAGTACATTATCATTATTTTTTATTGAAAATTACTACACATCGTTTCTTAAGTATCTTTTCAACTACAATGCAATTGTAGGAATAAATTTTTCTTGCTGTATATACTCTACAAATTGGATGAAAGTGCATTTTAAATATGTATAATGTATCGTTTATATTTATGTCATGAAAATAATAAATTTCAATTTATATGTGTATGTATATGTATCATGATAAAATAATATAAAGGTACAACCACATTTGACGTACAAAATTAATTATGACTTTTTCCCCGATTATTTTTTTTTGTAAACAGAGAGGAGAACGTTGCCACACATATGTAATGGCAACTTTTATAACTATTAGGAATGCTTTTTGAAATGTGTAATTTGAGTTTAGAAATTTTAGTTAAACACACATTTTTTAATGTTAATTGAACATGAGAATAACGAAATCTGTGTGTAATAAGACCTACAAAAGCAAATATTTGATTATTTAATTCAATAGATAACAAAAAAAGCCTCACGACTTGGGATGAAACTTAGTTCTTAAAAACATCGATATAAAGAAACGCCGTAAATAGAAGCGATACATCGATGTTTTATTAGCGGAATTCACGGTTGTTTCATACATATAATACACATTCGCATATACTTCGTGTGCAAATTTATTGCGGTTTTACATCAAACACAACACACATACTGCGACATTTGCATTTGAGGTAAACACCTTACAAAGCTCTTAAATTTGTTCTTGTTTCTTTGCAAAGTAACAGCAAGCATTGTTGTCGCCGAGATCTGGTTGGCTGTTGTGCTCTCGTCGTTGTGAAAGTACAAAAAGCTCTTTATAAAAGTTTGCACATGGTGCATATGGCTTGGACGTAGCTGAATAAGAGTTAATGCTTTGTTGATATATACAACAAACACTGTTCTTCTTTTTTGTTTGCTAAGGACATGGCCTATGATTGGACTAGGAACATGTAATTATCACATTTCTCCTTAAAATGGATCATGTGGTCTAATAGTGTCCTTAAGAATGCTACAACCCGTTAACAATTTCATCCTAATAATGTAAGGCAGCTACGTCCAAACACACATACTCTAATATATGTATTTCAGATAAACAGCTTTGTTATTGTTTCTTTGCAAATACCAAAGATGTCGACGAGATCTGGAGGCAAATCGCGGCACTCGTTATCGAATTGCGAAATATTTCCATATAAATTATATTGAAATATTTCATAATTACGTTCGATAACGATTGCCGCGATTTGCCCCCTGCTTGGATGTTGTGCTCTCATCAGTGTGAAAACATAAAAGGTCTTTTGTAAAACTTTGCACATAGTGCGTATAGCTTGGACGAAGTTGATGTAAGGCAATACACCAGACAAAGTTCCGCCTTGATTCAGTTGGAAATTTCCTTCCTGTTGTATCTTGCTTGCTGCCGTTGTTGGTGCTGCTGTAACTTATTTGCTGTTTATTTTTTATAAATGTATGAAATATTTGAAATATTTTCTATTATTTTTAAGAATGTCAAAAAATGTATAAAAAAACTCGGATTTTATAAATTAATAAGGTAGCATTAATTTTGAGAGTGAAAAATAATCGGGACAAACGTCAGAAGGTTAATATGGCGACGAAAAGAGAGAATGGTTTTACCTTTATATTATTGTATCATGATATGTATAATAGATACGATAAAATCAGGCTGCCAGCACTTTCTGAAAATTTTAGCAGCCTCAGGTTGCTTAAATATTTTTTATGAAATTATTAGCAGGAGTTAATTTGTGCTAACAAGTTGCTACGTTAGGCTATTATATGCTGCACGAATACATACATTTGATAATATAATAATATATTTTTAGTCTTGCATTAGCATAAATTAAATGTTACCGATAATTTAGATGTTGCTAATTAGTGCTAATTTAATGTTAATATTTTACTACTTCACTATTGTAAGATTGTTGTTATTCTTTTTAAGATCACATTGTATAACATCACTTTTATTCATTTGAAAAATTAGATACTGTTAAAAATTTCAATATTGCGGTAATACTCATTTAAGGTTTTTCTAAAATAGGCTCCTGCTAATTAATCTTAATACTTGACTACTTTTGCCTGTAATATGCTAATTGGGGGATTCTAAAAACTGTGTTCCTGCTGCTGAATGCTAACATAATGCTGACAATATTTTAACGATTTGTGTTGCTTTTAATAACCTTTACTTTTAATATACATATATTACTTAATTTTTTTTAAAGATAGCTATTCATTTTAAGTTTTTATTTGTATTTTGGCTTTAATATGAAAGACTAAAATATTTCTCAAACTATGCTATTTTAACTAGCATATGCTTATCTGTTTTATTTTAGAAAAATGTTGGTATTACATACTATTAAAATTTTTCTATCACATATGGCTCTACAAATCTACATACATATGTCTTGCTAATTGGATGCCAATATTTAAAAAGTGAGGTTGTAATAACTATTACCAAGATTTTTCTATTTTTGGCTTTTTATGATTAAACAGAATACCGGCTTGAAGAGATTTTCCATACAAATTGACACAAACAAACAGCCCCAGAAACCAGTCGTGAGGTAGAATCTATTTTATTTTGAGAGCTTTTTTTCTTATCTTATCAATGTGCATTTTCACAAAAATGTTACTATACTTTCAATAAATTTCATACATTTTGTAAAAAAAACTACAAAGAAAAATAAGTACAAAAGAAAATAAAACAAAAATTAGAGAGCATTTGAAGTTACTGCCGTCGATGTTATTATGGGCTTTATTAATTTGTCAGCGATTTTCCTGAAGTTGCAGACTTTATTCTGTTTCTTCATTTAGATGCAATTTAAAGTTTTTTTTAGGATGCTAATTAATATTTATGCTATTATATACTACTTCAATCCTTTGTAAAACACTTTTTTGCAAATGCTATTATTTTGCTATTTTCGGAACTTATATGCTAATTAATGTTAATTAATGCTTTCCGCTAACAATATGTTAATAGTTTGTTTGCTTTTTTGCCATAATATTTATATTACTCTTATTATTTTTAAAAGTTTTCTAATGCTAATGAGATCCTAAATTGTTGTATCTTTTGGCTATAGCTAAAAGCTCACTATTTAATATGTTATATATATGCTTATATATATTTTTTAATATGCTACTCCAATTATTGTACTAATGCTGGTATAATGCTATTTTCGGAAATTGTATGCTAATCAATGCTAATAGTTTTCGAAGGTCGACTTCTTCTAATCAGTGTCATAATTTCACTTGTTTGCCACAATATATGGATAACATATTAAATGTTAATTCAACATATCTATCCTCAATATGAGAAAACTCATTCAGAAGCTTCCGTGTGCCACTACTGCTGTGATATTTTTTTTTAGTAATAGCTTTAAATTATATTATTATAACTTAAGTTATTTCTTGTCAAGATTGAGTAAAGTTTTTTGATGTGTAAACATCTATACGCTAGGGGGTAAAAATCTTTTGACTTTGATTTCTTTGCTGAGATTTCTTTGCTGAGATTTCTTTGCATTGTCAAATCGGTGTGAGCTATGTATGAGTGTATTAGTGTTTGAAAGAAGCAATACCAAGCAGAGAAACAAGTCGACCGGCTCGAAGCCGACGGTGCGCCGCCGCCGGTTATTTTTCTGTATTTTTCCGTACACCAAAAGTGAAAATGAACCGTAAGAGCTACGGACTTGAAATTTGGACACAATGTGTAGACATTTGGCCACTACAACAACATGAGATACATGAGAGTTAAAAACTAAAGGGTGTTCCAAAACGAGCAACGAAAAATGTTAAAATCCCATGTAATATACATACAATTGTATGCACATACATATATACACTTGAAATTTTAAAAGTTAGTGTATTTTTATACAGACTACAACAATTAACACTAAATTTAAAAAATTTAAATTAAAAGGTGTTCCATCAGTTAATGCAATTTTGACTTTGTGATTTTGACAATTTGCTATATCTTGGAAACCGTGCGAGCAAAACTCTTGAAATTTTTAAAAACGCTAAAACTAAAAAATCAAAAAAATTTTAAATCGCCATATATAAAAAACTAGCCAAAAACAAAAAAAAAATCGCCAAAACGAAAAAAAGCACCATATTAAAAAAAATCTCTAGGACTAAAATAAATCGCGAAAAAACGGAAAAATCGCCAAAATTAAAAAAAATCCTTAAACAAAAAAATCGCCAATATGAAAAAATCGCCAAAATGAAAAAATCGCCTAAATAAGAAACCCCAAAAACAGAAAAAAATCGCCAAAATGAAAAAAACCCCAAAAAAGAGAAAAAATCGCCAAAATGAAAAAAATTGCGAAAATTAAAAAAAACCCAAAAAGAGAAAAAAAAACGCCAAAACGAGAAAGCGATGAAAAAAATCGTTTAAACTGAAAAAACTTAAAAAAGGAAGAAAGCTAAATAAAAAAAAAAATGATCAAAACCGAATGTGCGCGAGTCAAAGTCGCACTTTACTGAATTTATTTTAATTGCAATGCGTACACAACAACAAGAACAGCAACAACTAAACGATGAACAACAGGAATTAAAAATTAAAAAGTAAAAGTAAAGGCATTTACCATAGATGAGCACTGCAGTACCACTAAAGTTTCAGTAAAAACAATAAAAAATGTTTAACAAGTAAATTTTTACTGATTACTAAAATTTTTTTCTACAATTTTTATAAATTGCCTAAATGATTTGTTATATGATGAGGTGCATTGAATTTTCAGTAATCAGTAATGCCCGTATTAATAATGAAATTCTACTAAGTGGCCAAATGTTTCTCATACAAAAGTTTCAAAATTTGAATGAAAAAGCTTTGCTACTTGCTATAATTTTATTATGATTACGGCCCTACGATTTTACAGGTAATGCAAATTAACCGCCTGGCCCACGATGGCGACAAGAAACTATCGATCGCTTTCTTATATTGAAAACAAAAACAAATTTTCTTATTTTGTTTTTGTTTTCAATGTAACTAAGCGACAGATAATTTCTTGTCGACATCGTGGGCCAGGCCATAAATTTCATTAGCAGTAAAAATTTACTGAATTTTTTTAGTAATCAGTAAATTTACTGCTTACTGCAATTTTGAATGCAGTACATATACATATACTGCAGTGTGCCCATTTACTAACCAAATAAGTTTAATAAAACAAACAAAAACCAACAAATTCATATGTATTTACAATATTGAAAGTTTTGATACTTTTAATTAATTAATTTAAAAAAAGATACTAAAAGCATAAGTGCTTCCAACTTAAAAAAAAATTTTCATTACTAGATGTTTACACATCTCCTCTGTGATCGGACTCACATTGTTTTTTTTTTTTTTTTGATCAGAGATATAACTTATAACTTTTCAATATAAGTAAATTCTGAAACTACTTTTGAAAGAAAGAAAAGTCTTTTCATCCTGAACAAGTGTTATAATGACATTCCTTTTGTTCCTACTTAATGAATCACTTCATTAAAAGTAAATTTATGTTTTAAGTTCTTGTATTATATTTTGTTTTTAATATTATTTTATGCACACATACACATACTTTTGTCTTCATATCATATTTATTTTACATTTTCCCAGAAGTAAGACAAACTTTTTTTCTATTTATGAGAATTCATTCATTTCAAGTTGGAACATTTAATAAATATAAAAACATTCATTGCTTCATATATTCATATACTTTTTACTTGTCATTTCTTGTTTTATCAAACTTTGGATAAACTTTAATATACATATGTGTAAAAAGGTATACAAACGAAACAATAACTGGAGGAATATACATACGTACAACATACAAAATAGAACATGAGAAAAATAGTATTAAAGAATATCAACACCTTGTAGCACAATTAACATAAGTGACTAAACCTTAAATTTTTAGCTGGTTGAACTATAAATATTAAGTAACATGCATTTCAGAAGCTTCTTATGCATTTTATAAAGAAATCATTAAATATGGCTTAACCTAAGGTTTGCCAAAAACCATGGAAATTAAAAAACCGCGGTTTCCGGTTTTAAGCTATTAAAACCGGTCGGTTTCGGCTCGGTTTCGGTTTTAAAATCGTGGAAAACAAATGGAATTTTTCTTCACGTTCAATTTCATTCCCCTCGAAAAGAAAAATGCTTTCTTGAATATCCCGTGAAATTTTTCCCCGCTATCAGTCCACGTGAATGTAAAAAAGGGAAGAATTTTTGTAAAGCTTAAAAATTAATTGAAAATCGGACAAATTTAAGTTCAATAAAAAATCACACAAATTTTAGGTTATAATGGAATTTATTTAATTTTAAAATTGTACTCATTGAGGCGCTTCTGTTGATTTAGCTATTTTTAGGGTTCCGTACACCAAAGGTGAAAAGGAACCCTATTGTTTTCGCTACGCTGGCCGTCTGTCCGTCTGTCCGTCACACGGTATTTTCTCAGGAACCGTAAGAGCTACGGACCTGAAATTTGGACACAGTATGTAGAACCTTGGCCGCTACAACAGCAAATACATAAGAATTAAAAATTAGAGGGTGTTCCAAAACGAGCAACGAAAAATGTTAAAATCTCATGTAATATACATACAATTGTATGAAAATATGTATATTGAAACTTGAAATTTGTAAAATTAGTGTATTTTTATACAGACTACAACAATTAACACTAAAATTTAAAAAAAATTAAAATTAAAGGGTGGTCCATCAGTTAATGTAATTTTGACCATGTAATTTTGACAATTTGCTATATCTTGGAAACCGTAAGAGGCAAACACTTGAAATTTTCAAAAACGGTAAAACTAAAATAACCGAAAATTATAAAATCGCCAAACCAAAAAAAAATCGCCAAAAATTGAAAAAAAATCGCCAAACCGAAAAAAATCGCCAAAATTAAAAAAAAAATTTCTAACACTAAAATAAATCGCCAAATTCGAAAAAATCGCCAAAATGAAAAAAGCCAAAATGAAAAAAACGCCAAAAATCGAAAAAAATCACCAAAACGCGAAAATGTCGCCAAAACTAAAAAAATGTTAATTAAAAAAAAAATCGCAAAAATGAAAACAATCGCCAAAAATAAAAAAAAACGCCAAAATGAAAAAACGCCAAAAACCAAAAAAAATCGCCAAAACAAGAAAATAAAGTGTCAAAACTAAAAAAAGAGCCAAAACTAAAAAAAACGCAAAAACCGCCAAAACAAAAAAAAAAAACCGAAAAGATCACAAAAACGAAAAAAATGCCAAAACTATATACTATGTAGGATGAAGTTTGTATTAAATTACATATCTAGTGTTCGTACGGAACCCTTCGTGCGCAAGTCAGAGTCGCACTTTACTGAATTTATTTTCATTAAGTATACCACCGTGGTGCACCACCATTAAATTTACTGTCTGTGAACCAAAGAGATTCATGCTCTATGAAAAAATGTGTTGTAGGGAATTATTGTTAACAATCGTAAGCTTTACTTACTAAAAATAAATAATTTCAACTTTTAATATATAATTCGAAGAAAACTATCGAAATTATTCGATGTAATACAGGGTGGGCCAAAAGAAACCAAGGGGTGTAAAAGTTTAATAACTTTTTTGTTTATTAACTTTTTTTATTTTTTCTTTCAGATTATATAATATACAAATGGAAATTTTTTTACACTAAGTATGAAAAATGATGTCTCTTAAATGACCACCGTTTTCAGCTTCGCACTGATGGGCTCTTTTTAGAGCATTTTCCATAACATCTTTAAAAACTTGTGCCTGTAGCGTTTGAATTTCTGCAACAATGTTTGGCTTGAGTTCAAGGATTGTCTCTGGCTTGTTCACATACACTCGCTCCTTCAAAAAACCCCAAAGAAAATAGTCGGGTGCTGTCAAATCTGGCGATCGCGCTGGCCAAATAATTTCCGAATTTCGAGAAATTATTCGCTATCACTTAAAAGTGCCATTGTGTCTCGGGCAGTATGGGCAGTGGCTCCGTCCTGCTGAAACCACATACCAGGTCTGTTTTCAAGAGCAGGACATAAAAAATTTTCTATCATAAACCGATACCGCTCTCCATTTACCGTTACAGCACTTCCATCTTCATTCTCGAAGAAGTAGGGCCCAATGACATTTTCAGATGTGATCCCACACCATACTGTACACCTGATGGGGTGCAATTGGCGTTGATGAATGGCTCTTGGATTCTGAGAACCCCAGAACCTACAGTTCTGCTTATTAACAAAGGCATTCAAATGAAAATGAGCTTCATCACTCATAATCAAATTTTCAATAAAGTTGATTTCATAAAATTCTATTGTTCTGGTTCCCTGTTCAGTTGTGAACCTCTCCATTATAAATTCTCCAAGTGTTGTCTATATAATCTGAAAGAAAAAATAAAAAAAATTAATAAACAAAAAAGTTATTAAACTTTTACACCCCTTGGTTTCTTTTGGCCCACCCACACAGCCGTATTCATAAAAATTTTAAGCAGCGTTTCAAATGTTGTTTAAGCAAAATTCGCTAAAATTGTATTCATAATAGAATTTTAGCTTAAAAAACGGTTTTTAAACCTTGCGTAAATCAGCAAATTTTAAAATTGACTGCCCTCATGTTTAAACCAATTTTAAGATGACGTTGTTGTAATTTTGCTTCGTTTTTGTTTACACCCTCTAGTCAACCTAGAACCATATGTCTCTATGTCAATACTCTTTCTCCAGCGACAATTGCACTAGTTAAAATGTCGACAACTTTCCTTTTATGCGCGAGTACAGATACGTTAGAGACGACAGTTCTAGTGTATTTCTGGTGATATTGTCAATGAACGCGTCAATAGGTTGTTTTTCTTTTTTATTATATTGTGCAATAATATTAAATAAATATATGTAGACGATTGAATCTTCGGTTCAAATATCTCCATATGGCCATAAAAGAACTACCTTCTCAATAGTGCTAAAGTCTACTGATAGATTTTGAATGACAACCCTATGTTATTTGTCAATAGGCATTTGCATTGGCTGGGGTACACCTAATCAATAGCACTATTGACTACGTCAAAAGAAAATCACTATAATTTTACTATTGATAACGAGCGAGGAAATATCGATTTTGTATACTATAGCCTCTAAAATTTACTAGTGAATCTTTGGTGCCAATGTCTCGATGTGGTCCCGAAAGAACTACTAAGTCAATAGTGCTATAGTCTAGTGGTGGACTTTCAATGGCAAGCTAATGTCAAATGTCAATAGATGACACCATTGACTGGGGTACACCTGGTCAGTAGTACTACTGACAACGTCACTAGTAAATCACCACAATTTCACTATTCGCACTTTCTGCAAGGTCGTTTCATTCTTAAGTTGTTCTGTTGATTTTGCAATAAAAGTCATTTGTTCAATCACTGATTTCTTTTAAGTTAATTTGACTCTGAAGAGTCATTATATTGAATAAATACAAATATGAGTAAGTTTGCAGGGAAAACTAAGCAGCTTGTTTCGTTTTATTTTTCAGATTTCTTTTATTTTATATTAAGAACATTTTACACGCAAACTTTTCTTATAGAAACAATTTTATTATAATAAACTTAGTTACTTGTTAGTGATATTATAGTACAAAAAAGTGTTCTAGAATATTTACTTTTGCAATTCAAGTCAACACCAAAGGATTCTATTTTCAAATAATTGAATTTGATTTATGTACTTTAAACACAAGTTTTTATTTCTATTGCAAATATTTCAGTTCTATTTTAATCAATGAAGTAATTGATAATTCCTATGAATGATTGATTATCTTGTAAATTTTCTTTAGAATCTAAAAAACTAAAACTAAAGGAGATTTAAATTACATTTGTATATCTTTTCTTTTTTTAAAAAACAAAATAGCAATATTTTTCCATAATATTCCCATACACAGAAACCTTCTTAAAGCTATTTTTATTTAATACTTTCTGACAGTCATTATCGCTAAGCTCACAAACACCAAACAAAGAACCGACGTGAAAAGTAAACTTCTTCCAGAGAAATTAATTGTGTATAGGGAAAGTGTATGATTTTTTCACTAAAGTTTCGGTGAAGTTTTCTAGTAAAGCTTTGTTAGATTATTTCTAACATAAAGTTTATTTAAACATGTTTCACAGCATAATTTTCTTATAGAAAAGTTATCTGTGTCACAGCATAATTTTCTTGTAGGAAAGTTTTCTGTCATATCACAATTTTCTTAGAGAAAAATTGTCTACGTTAGAGCAAACTTTTCTTATAGAAAAAATGTCTGTGTGACAGTACAATTTTCCTATAGAAAAGTTGTCTGTGTCATATCAAAATTTTCTTAAAGAAACGTTTTCTGTGTCACAGCACAATTTTCTTATAGAAAAGTTGTCTGTGTCACAGCACAATTTTCTTATAGAAAAGTTGTCTGTGTCACAGCACAATTTTCTTATAGAAAAGTTGTCTGTGTCACAGCACAATTTTCTTATAGAAAAGTTGTCTGTGTCACAGCACAATTTTCTTATAGAAAAGTTGTCTGTGTCACAGCACAATTTTCTTATAGAAAAGTTGTGTGTTCTGCAGCAAAAGTTTCTCATAGGAAAGTTTACTTTGTAGCAGAATACTTTTCTCATGGAAAAGTCGACTGTGTCACAGCCCAATTTTTTTTATAGAAAAGCTTACTATGTTGCAGAACTCTATTCTTATAGAAAAGTTTATGATGTCACAGAATAATTCTCTTATGGAAAAGTCGACTGTGTCACAGCACAATTTTCTGGCAGAAAAGTTTACTGTATCACAGAACACTTTTATTATGTGTTATTATGCTTACTGTGTCGCAGAACAATTTTCTTATGGAAAAGTTTATTATGCCACAAAATACTCTTTTCATGGATAAGTTGAGTGTATCACAGCACACTTTTCTGAGAGAAAAGTTGTCTGTATCAATCCATAATTTTCTTATACAAAAGTCGTCTGTGTGGCATCACAATTTTTCTATAGAAAAGTGGTCTGTCCCACAGCACAATTTTTTTTTTATAGAAAAATTGTCTGTGTCACAGAATAATTTTCTTAAAGAAAAGCTGTCGTGTGTCACAGCACATTTTTTTATACAAAAGTTGTCTGTGTCTCAGCACATTTTTCTTATAGAAAAGTTGTCTGTGTCACAGAATAATTGACTGTTTGTCAGCAAAACTCTTATTCTGATAGAAATTAGTACTGTGTTACATTGAACTTTTTTTCTTAGAAAAATCAACTGTGCCACGGAACAATTTTTTTTTTCTGTACAAAAGTCGATAAGCACATTTTGTAATTATAAAATTGTTATATTAAGATTATTTTCCAATCTTCATCCTTCAGAACATTTTACTTAGCAAATAGTTTTAAGATTTGTTAACATTTAATTGATTAAAATCAAATGTATTAATTTTGTTCCAGAAATGTTTCTAATTTATATAACACATACAAGTTGTTAAAACCCTTTTTGGGTCAAAAATTATGTTACTTTTCAAATTCTCTTTTATCCTTAATGTTATATAGTTAATGCTTTTTAGTTTTGAGGGCATATGAAAGTGAGCTCTTATTTCATTAAATCATTTTTACTACAAACAATAATGTCAAAAGTTAAGCCTTAAATCTTAAAAGGAAATTAAATTTGCCCAAGCTTGTCAAAAATGAAGGGATATAAAATGTCCTTCTCTTATTGCTTTTATTTAAATGTTCTAACAAAGTATTTATTGTTGTGCTGGTAACAGAGAAACATTTTAAAACCATCTCCATGGTTTTTGAATGGAAAAGGATTATTTCAATTACCTTGGCTTACATAAATTTTCAGACTAAAGGAAAAAAAAAGCAAACAAGTCCTTAAACTGCCCTAGTGATATTCTATAATTGCAAATAACCTGTTAATAATTAAAATAATTTGCTTGTTATGACATCAATCTGAATATAAAAATTATATTGGTTGAGAAAAACTGACTTAGTTTTTATGACAACTGCACGATAATAGCGAAACTTAGTCTCCGATGAGAGTTATTTTTTTAAAAATTAGAAAAACTTATTGTAAAAGTTTCCGACGTAAGCTTATCCACAGTCATATGTGAACGTTTGACTTTCAAAAATATTTTCTTCAATCGGATAACTTTTTCTTGCAGTAAAATTAACAACTTAAGTTGGTTAGATTGACCTCCATTGCTGTTTCGGGAGTAGTTATGCCAGTTCTGTACATTTATTTGATTCACAAAGAAAATAGCATAGTTCATTAAAATATTGCGTATTAGACACCTGCACAGGACCACTTACAATAATTTTTAAGACATGAGGGATATTTCAAATGCTTTGCTACAGCAAAATCTTCTGAAACAAGGGCTAAAAACACTGTTGGCAGGACATTTGTTTCAGTTATTTTAGGTATAGGAGTAAAAAAGAAAATACCTCATGACGTAAAAATTTGTAATACTTGCTTCCTCATACAAATAAACGCGTATCCAAACGTCATGCATGTAGAAACGAATGTATGACCTTTAAATTTTCTGCGCACAAACAAATGCATGCATTGACATTAGTTGTGTGTGATTGCCTTAAAAAGTCACCCTTAAATACATAATAGCTTACCATATATATCTTAAACACACACTCAAACGTGCAATATGCAAAATAACAAGCATACACACATAAACACTACTTCTTTTGTTACGAACAATAAGTCTTCGCGGCATCATATATACGTACATCAATACATTAACCGTGCTTCGCTTATTAAACGACATTATTTATTTTTGTTTTATTATTATAATTACATGCTACGACAATACATTAAAAACACAATACGTATTTACATTTCAAAACTATTTCCGCAGCCCTCTACTAGATATGGGTGGTAGAGTTGAGCGATATTTGGAAACCTGTTACTTTTTCACAGCGATTGAAAAATCACATATCACAACTGTGACTGAATTTATCAAGTAACAGGTTTTGGAAATATAGTTCTTTCATACAAACTGTGAATGTTCTTGTATGCTACCACATTAATTTTTTTATACATTCAGCTTTTGTCAAGAAAAAAATCGTCAAATTGTGTCAAATCGTCTTTTCTGGCAACTATGTGCAGCTCACATTTTTATATTTGGAATTTTATTGTCTCTCTGCCTGTTATACGACAATTCTCAATGTATGGATGGGGTTGATTGCTAATTGTTTATTCTTGTCGGTCTTCTTATTAGTATTTATCAAGACAGCAATACTAATAAATACTTTTAAAGCAGAAGAGCTGAAATGTGTTAAATCGTGATCACAGTCACTGTTTAATTTCACTGCTGTTCTTCTTATTAGATTTTCTCAAAATAACAGACAAAATATTGCTAAACTGTGATCACAGTCACAGTTTAAAAGAACAGCGATTTAGAAATCACGTTCACAAGGAGCAACATTATTAAAAAATCACGCTATAGCTCATCACTAATGGATGGTGCTTTTCTGTATTGGATATTGAAAAACCAAGAGTGCGTGTATGTATGTGTGGGTTTAAGTGAAAGAAAGTACATACTTTAGGAATAAAATTACTAGTCTACAAATACTTTTACATACACTCTAAAACATTAGCTCAAATTTATTATCATATATTGTCTAAATTGTTGTTGAAATATTCTTATTGTCTAAATTTATATCGATTGTGTAGTTATTTGTATCAAAAAAACAATATTTGTCTCATTTTATACAAAAATATAAATCTGCTTTTAGATGTGTTTATTTTTAAACAAAGTGTGCTTAAAAAACAGCTACATATGCCTAAATAACGTCAAAATGTTGAAAACTAAACATATGTGCGTAAAGCAGCAGAAATATGTTTAACAAGAAGAAAGAAGAAAGAAGAAGCTCAAAAGTACACATGTTCTAACAGAAGCACGCCATATATAAAATAATTAAAATTAAAATAAAGCCATTTCTAAATAATAATTGTGTGTTTTATATAAATACTGATAAGTTAATATTGTAACTAATGAGTAAAAAAAAGCAATGTGAGTCCGATGACAGGGGAGATGTGTAAACATCTAGTAATGAAAAATGTTCTTAAGTTGGAAGTACTATGCTTTTAGTAATTTTTTTAATTAATCAATTAAAAGTGTCAAAACTTTCAATATTGTAAATACATAGGAATTTGCTGGTTTTTGTTTGTTCTATTTAACTTATTTGGTTAGTAAATGGGCACACTGCTGTTTAATGAAATGTAATGCATGTAGTTATTTTACAGCAATGGTTTTCGAACTATACAGCGCTAGCACAATTATATGTTAGTGAAAATTAGTAGCTAATATTGCACACAGGATGGTGTTTTTGTTTGAGGTATAGAACTTTAAGTTGGCATCACTTTTTTAACTGGCGGCCATTTTATCAGCTGTCTAGTGATTAATATTTAGTTGTTTGCCATTTCATCATGAACAGGTTGACAAAAGAACAACGCTTGCAAATCGTGCAAATTTATTTCGAAAATAATGGTTCAGTTCGCGAAGTTTACCGCAAGCTCCGTCCATTTTATGGTCGACATAATCGTCCATCAGAGCAATTAATTCGGTTAACCATGGATCGTTTTCGCACTACGTTTACTCTATGTGATAATACGCATCCGCAGAGACGTCGAACAGTGCGCACCGAAGAAACAATTGCCGCTGTAGAGCAAAGTGTTGAAGAGGACCCGAATGAATCGATTCGCCACCGTGCACAGCAATTGGAGCTTTGTCCATCAACTTTATGGAAGATTTTGCGCAAAGATCTTGGCTTGCGACCTTACAAGATCCAGCTTGTGCAAGAATTAAAGCCGCGAGACCATGCAATGCGTCGTGATTTTGGTGTATGGGCCGAAAATGAGATTGATCTCGATGCTGATTTTCATCGCAAAATTTTGTTCAGTGATGAGGCTCTTTTTTGGTTGAATGGCTACGTCAACAAGCAAAATTGCCGCATTTGGAGTGAAGAGAATCCACATGAGACCCTTGAGACGCCATTACATCCACAAAAACTGACTGTTTGGTGTGCTCTATGGGCTGGTGGAGTCATTGGGCCATACTTCTTCCGAAATAATGCTGGAGAGTCAGTTACCGTTAATGGAGACCGGTATAGAGCCATGATAACCGACTAGTTTGTTCCCGAATTGGATGGCATGAATGTGGATGAGTTGTGGTTCCAACAAGACGGCGCTACATGCCACACAGCGCACGTCACAATCGATTTATTGAAGAAAAAATTCGATGAGCGCATAATTTCGCGGAATGGACCTGTCAATTGGCCACCAAGATCGTGTGATTTGACACCATTGGATTATTTTCTTTGGGGATATGTGAAGTTGCTCGTCTACGCCAACAAACCAGAAACGTTAGGGGACTTGGAAGCCAACATTCGTGGCGTTATTGCCAACAAACGGCCCCATATGCTCGAAAAAGTGGTTGAAAATTGGACCTGTAGAATTGGCTTTATTCGAGCCAGCCGCGGTGGCCACATGCCCGAAATCATATTTAAACATTAATGGCATAAAATTATCCTTCCAATATTCTTGTGTTTTATTTCAATTCGAAGTTCTGTACCTTTAAAAAAAACACGTTATATGAAGCTGTTAAGTTTCTCTGTACTTCTTGTTGTCCGTACGAATGACAATCTCAAAGATGACGAAGACTTTTAGTTTGACAAGTTTAGGTTTTTGTTTTCCTTATTTTGCTTTGTTTTAGTAAATTTCTTATTAAAAGTGCAAAAAATCTTTTTAAAAGTTATTAAAACTAAATGTTTTTGTATTCATTTTATTTATTTGTTTTTATTTGCTTATGATAACTTAATGTACGACAATTAGTAATAAAATCAGTAAAGTGCGACTTTGACCCGCGCACGAAGGGTTCCGTGCTGACACTTTAGCCTATTATAACAAATAGTTTTGGCTTTTTTCGTTTATTGCGTTTTTTCGGTTTTTGGCGCTTTTTTCATTATTTTTACTGAAATTTTAGTGGTACTGCAGTGCTCATCTATAGTAAATGCCTTTACTTTTACTTTTTAATTTTTAATTCCTGTTGTTCATCGTTTAGTTGTTGCTGTTCTGGTTGCTGTGTATACGCATTGAATTAAAATAACTTCAGTAAAGTGCGACTTTGACTCGCGCACGAAGGGTTCCGTACATTCGGTTTTGAGCATTTCTTTTGAAGTGGCTTTTTTCCTTTTTAAGTTTTTCCAGCTTAAACGATTTTTTCAGCTTTGTCGCTTTTTTCTCTTTTTGGCGATTTTTTTTCTCTTTTTGGGTTTTTTTAATTTTCAAAATTTTTTTCATTTTGGCGATTTTTTCCATTTTGGCAAATTTTTTCTGTTTTTGGGGTTTTTTTCCATTTTGGCATTTTTTTTGTTTTTGGGGTTTTTTTTATTTAGGCGATTTTTTCATTTTGGCGATTTTTTTGTTTAAGGTTTTTTTTAATTTTTGCGATTTTTTTTATATTGGCGATTTTTTTTAATTTTGGCGATTATTTTTCTGTTTTTGGATTTTTTTACCTTGGCGATTTTTTTCATTTTGACAATTTTCCGGCTTTTCGCGATTTATTTTAGTTCTAGAATTTATTTTAATTTGGTGATTTTTTCGGTTTTCGCGATTTATTTTGGCGATTTTTTTTTAGATTTGGCGATTTTATAATTTTATAATTTTTTGATTTTTTAGTTTTACCGTTTTTGAAAATTTTAAGAGTTTTGCTCTTACGGTTTCCAAGATACAGCAAATTGTCAAAGTTACAAAGTCAAAATTGCATTAACTGATGGAACACCCTTTAATTTAAATTTTTTTAAATTTACTGTCAATTGTTGTAGTCTGTATAAAAATACACTAACTTTACAAAATTCAAGTGTATGTATATTACATGCGATTTTAACATTTTTCGTTGCTCGTTTTGGAACACCCTTTAATTGTTAACTCTCATATATTTGCTTTTGTAGCGGCCAAATGTCTACACACTGTGTCCGAATTTCAGGTCCGTAGCTCTTACGGTTCTCGAGGAAATACCCTGTAACAGACGAACGGACAGCGTAGCGAAAACAATAGGGTTCATTTTCACCTTTGGTGTACGGAACCCTAAAGGTGGAAGTACATACAACGCGTTACGCGGCAACGCTTTTCTGGCTTTTTAAACGTTTAACGCTATAGAAATGGAAAGTTACACAACACGCTTTTGAGGTTTTTTTAGTTGTAAAATTTAAAGCCTATGCCGGCTATTTTTTCGTCTTGCATTTACGTTTTATATTTCTTTAAATATTTAATGCATTTTTTATTCATTGTTTAATAAAAAAATTAATTTCCAATCATATTTGTGTATGTTAGCTTATGAATCTGGCAACACTAGCTGTAATTTTGTATACAACGCGTGAAAGTTGAAGAATTTTCAACTTTTTGCGAGGTACACGCGTCGCAAACTTCACTGTGTAACTTACCTTATGAAAACACACCATTTCAACTTTTTTGACAGACGCGTGTATCGCATTAGCGCATTGAACGCGAGTATGTACTTCCACCTTAATAAAGCAATTATCAAGTTAAATAAAACAAAAAAAAAAAACAGCAAATTCCTATGTATTTATAATATTTTAAATAAGTTTGTATTGCTTCTATCAAACACTAATACACTCATACATAGCTCACACCCATTTGGCAACGCTCTGTGCAGCTCAGCAAAGAAATCTCAGCAAAGAAATCTCAGTGAAAAAGATTTTTACCCCCTAGCGTATAGATGTTTACACATCAAAAATTATTAAATTAAAGCTTTGAGTTAAGACAGTGTTGTTAAACAAATGCGATATTGTATGCATACTTATGTAAGAAACAAAATTACTCAAATTTTATAAATTTATTTTTAATTTTAATTCGAATTCTAAAAATTATATGTAAAATTTAAAGCAAAACGTGAATTTTTTATGTTAATTCAGTAAACCTTTTATGAATAAATTTAATTAAACACATGTATTAAATGCATTTTTATTTAAAAAAAAAACATTTTAAAATTAAACACAAGGGGAAACTAAACAAAAATTGCGTAAAATTGTTGAACATATTTTGTTCAAAATTAAACATATAGTGCTCGAAAATCAACAAAACGTTGAAAAAATACATCTGTGTAATTTTAGGTCGAAAGTAGTCTGTAAAGTGTTGCCTACTATTATCGACGTAATTTTCAACAAAAGTGTTTTAGAGTGTATGTAGACATGTATGTATGTATATTTAAAACTACTTAACCTTTTCTCCTCTTTGATTATGTGCGAACTTTGTCTTGCAATCAGTCTAATTTCACTTACCCCATATTAACACTTGCTACATTTACTTTGTATCATAGCTACAGTTAAACTCTAAACGTAAGAAATAATAATATAAATAAATAAAATTGCAGCAATCAAGAAATTGAGTGTACAACAATCTCATACAACTTTTTTTTTGAAAATCTCCCAGTTTGTCAATTTTATAAAAGCTGTTACTATAGATATGATACAGGCTGTATCCTTCAGCTAGCACTTACGTATATTTTTTTGTTGCTTTGGTTTTCACTGCAAAAGCCACTTAACCTGTAAGAATTGTATTTAAGAGCTTTTCCAGCAGCTGCTTAATGGAAGGAATTGTGCTTTTCATGGTTGTGCTGAAATTTAAAATACACATTTTTTTGCTATACGAAAATAATTATGAAATTCCACTATGAAATTCTTTAAGAAATTTCATTATATTTGTTGCATGCCTTTTTTTTGTTTGCTAGTAGAACCTGAAGAGAACATCGATAATATCGTAGCATAAACCTTTGGATTATTTTTGTTATTTTATATTTGACATAATTTTTTTCAGTACTCTATAGAGTATACTTGCAAAAAATTTTAAGCAATTAATTTTAGTGAAAATTTCCTATAGTAATTTTGATATTTATTTGAGGCGAACTGCATTATAAGTAACTTCACTCACAACTTATACTAACGCAAGTTGGGTTTATTACAGTGTTAACGATAAACAGGATAGTGCAGCTACATTAAAAAATATGTGTACAGTTTAAATTTCAATTCTTGTATTTAATTCTCGTGAGAGTAGAAGAACATTTTGTGTTGCAAAGTAAAGGCAGAATTAGTTTGTACGTGATGTTCTGTTCTGAATCAGCTGTTTTGTTTCTGTTGAGTTGAAAATCTGTATGTTTGGTTAGTGTATGTATTAGTGTGTTGTGACCCTCTAGTCAGCCTAGAACCATATGTCTCTATGTCAACACTCTTTCTCCAGCGACAATTGCACCAATTAAAATGTCGACAACTTTCCTTTTATGTGCGAGTAAAGATACGTTAGAGACGACAGTCTTAGTGTATTTCTGGTGATATTATCAATGAACGCGTCGATAGTTTGTTTTTCTTTTTTATTATGTTGTGCAATAATATTAAATAAATATATGTAGACGAGGGTTACTAAAATCTACTAGTGCATCCTTGGTTCAAATATCTCCATATGGTCTTAAAAAAACTACCTTCTGAATAGTGCTAAAGTCTACTGGTAGATTTTCAATGACAACCCTATTTTATATGTCAATAGGCGATTACATTGGCTGGAGTACACCTAGTCAGTAGCACTATTGACAATGTCACTAGAAAATCACTATAATTTTACTATTGACAAAGAGTGAGGAAATATCGATATTGTAGACTAGATCCCCTAAAATTTCCTAGTGAATCTTTGGTATCAATGTCTCCATGTGGTCCCAAAAGAACTACTTAGTCAGTAATGCTACAGTCTAGTGGTGAATTTTCAATAACAAGCTAATGTTTAATGTCAATAGATGATACCATTGGCTGGGGTATACCTGGTCAGTAGTACTACTGACAATGTCACTAGTAAATCACCACAATTTCACTATTCGCACTTTCTGCAGGGGATATTTTCTGTATAAGTGTAATCAATTCTATAGGTTGCCAGCTGATTTTTTTCACAGACAAAGTAATTGCAAAATATTTTATACAGAAAGGAACGGCACAGAACAGCAATAGAAAGTAAAGACTAATGAGGCCTTAGGCCTTTACTATGAGTAATTTTAAGTACACACTTGCAGATTTTAATTGTACTAGTTTGTTTTTAACTGGTTAATGAAATATAATTGCTTGTATTATGTAAACGAAATTTAAGACTAAGTATTAGCTTTCAAAGATGAAAGAAAAATGTGAAAAGTGCTAGCAAAAAAACTTTCGTATGTGTTATATGTGTGTTGAGGTAAAACAAAAAGGTTTTATTATGTCTACAAAAGTTACGCAAAAATCGTTTGAAAGATGTATGTGAAACAAAAGGATTACTAGTCTCGAAATTAAAAAAAAATTATTAAAATTTGTCTAACTGAAAAAAAAACATTAAAAGGCACAAACAAGTAAGAGTGCTATATTCCGGAATATATATCCATCACCGGCGTACGTACATATTAGTGGCCTGCACAAGACTATTTATAAGACCTTTCAAGACATGAGAGATTTTTTCAAATGCTTTACTACAGCGAAATATTCTAAAAGAACACTGTTGGCAAGTAATTTTTTTTCGGTGGTTTGTCTTGCCAACAGTGTTGTTTAGCGATTCTTTCAGAATATTTCGCTGTAGTAATAAAGCATTTGAAAAAATCTCTCATGTCTTGAAAAGTCTTATAAATACTCTTGTGCAGGACACTAGTACATATGTATATGAGGTAGTTTACACGAGAACAATTTTTAAGCCGCACAATTTTTGTTCTTTTCCAAATTACACGAGGCTAAGCACAGACACAGCTTTGTGTGTGTTAGTGTTTTTTATTCATTTGAAGTTTGGTTTTTGTTATACACGTATTGGAACATAATTGGCGGAAAAATGGCGATAATAAACAATGAAGAATTGGCAATTATGTATTATTGGCAACATTTACTAAAAAATTAAAATGAAATTTTTTTTCATTACATTTTATGAATTAATGTGAAAATGTATTCATAGTTCTAAATAGTTATATTATTCAGCAGTACTTTTTGTAACTTCTTTTTATAAGAATTAAATAAAATCTCGTTCATTTTATTTTCATATAATTTATTCAAGACGAAAAAAACAAAAAAGTAAGTAAACATTTTTAAAATAACTTGGATGAAACATAAAAACTATTAAACTCAATAAAAAGTGTTCAATTAAACTATTTTTTGAGCCTTAGGTTTGTTTATATTTTATTTAATAGTTCTTTATTTTTTGTAAACTTTCGGTTAACTTCTTCAGAATATTTCTTCTGCTGCTCTTACCTTTTTTTTTGAGAAATTTTCTGCTTATTTTATTAGGTTTTAACTGCTTATTTTTTTATAAGCTTTCAAATAGTGTGGATGTGTGACTTTATATAAAAACTCGCATTCTTTAAATTCACTCATGAGTTTAAAATTTGTTGGCGCGACCAACCCCCTCCTTCTTTTAAATTCATGTTTCCACGACGATGGCCAACTCAAAGGCTCAATCAGACGTGACATAACCATAGCCATAGAGAGCAGCCGTTCGAACCAAACTAATGGGCAACACTGTATTCGATTATACGTGACTCGCCATAACGCCATAACTCTCACCATAGAAACCAATTGAATTTTGGTTTGGTTATGGTTATGCCGTTATGGCTATGTCACGTCTAATTTAAGCTTAAAGACTAAATACGCTCTGTAAAAAAAACACTGAACCTGTGGTTTCGCAGGTTTCTATGTATTGGTTTTGTGCTGCTAATGCGTGGTTGAAGCTGGTTAAAAAATTATGCCAACCAAAAAAACCACTCTCTTCACCTAATTTGCCTACAAACTGTGGCATGTTGTGCCAGCATAATTATTCCACTGTAAACTACCTATATGTATGTGGTGTACAGATACATACATAAGTACGTATATATGTACATATTTGTTTTGTGAAAAGAAATTATAATTTTTTGTTCTAGTGCAACTTTTAAAGTGACCTCTCGATATTTTTCGACTAAAGAACTTTATTCAAATGTTATATTTTTGATATAAGCAATAGTTGAATATTTTATTCTACACTCTGTTTTTAAGAAATATTTTACATTCACCCCTATTGCAGCTGTCAACCAACATCGACGTCACGTCAAGACAATACCAAAAAATTGTAGCTAAATATGTCTTAATAAACTAAAAAAAAATCATGAGTAAAGACCTTCCTAAGACATACATAAAATATGTTTAACTGAAAAAAAAATTTTTTGGTCTTTTTTAGTGTTTTTTTTAATGGGAATTGTTAAAATTTAAGTTTAAAATTTTTTAAACGCACTAATAATCCCAAATTAATATTTTACTTATTAAATAAAATATTTTTTTAATTAAAAATGCATTGAAATTTTGGTTTTTTTATCAACATTTTTTTTTTAGATTTCCAACCCTGGCATCATAATTGTGATTTTTCAGGTTTTTAATACTACTTTATTTCTTTCTAAAACATAGAAAATATTTAATTACCAAAAATATAATTAGTTTTATTTAATTAGTTTTATATACCAGAAAAAGTTTAAGTTTTCCAGGCCTGGAGCTATATTTTTTATTTTTCTAATTTTTGTATACCAAACTATTTCTTTCTAAGACATAAATTATATTTAAATTAAAAAAAGGAAGATAATAGTTTGACGTAGTTATTTTTATATAAAAAATTTATTATTTTCCAAGCCTGGAACCATCCTTTTACATTTTTCTGATTCCTTATACCAATCTAGTAGTTCTTAAAAAAAAAATACATAAAGTATGTTAAGTGAGGAAAGAAAAAACGAAAGGAAATAAGAAAACAAAAATATTTTTATTTAGTTAATTTGCCAGCTCTGAAGCTGTGGATTTTATTTTTTTAATTGTTTATACCAAGCTTTTCTTTCCAAAACATAAAATATATTTAATTTATATATAAATTATAAATTATAAATTAATTAGACCTACAAAAAGTCTAAGTTTCCCAACCCTGGAATTATCCTTCTATATATGAATCTTACATCAATGTTTTTCCTTTAAAAATATAAGATATCGCGCCATAACTGCCAAATAGCTTAAGCGAGATAATTTTCGAAATTCAATTTTTGACCAAAATCGATTATTTGTGTCGCTTAAGCTATTTTAGCGGTTATGGCTCGATATGTTAAATTTATAGAGAAAAATAAATTTTTTTCTTAGTAGATTACTTTAATATAGCAAAATAGCTAAATTTTTCCAACCCTGGAAAATTCTTTTTGATTTTATTTTATGTTTAATACCAATTTTATTCGTCATGAAATATAAAAGAAGTTTAATCAAAAAAAAAAAAAAAATTGTTTAAGCTAGTTCCTTTTATATAACAAAATAAAGTTTAAGCTTTCCAGCTCTGAAACCATCTGCTCGATTTTGCTGATTTTCAACAGGAATCTATTTTGGACTATTTCTGATACACCAGTCTAAGAACGAAGTCTCTTAGCTTTTCTGGGAGCTGCGGAAAATTGATTTCACTTATACACAGGCGGACGGACGGACAGGCTGACATCGCTTATTCGTCTTCCCTATGCATAAGGATCCAGGAACTATATACTTTATGGATCGCATATTTTATTATTGCGGAAAATACACACGTAATAACAAACCTATATATACCGTTTACAATTTTTGGTGAAAGGTATACAAAATTTAACCGGCTCCAAAACAATTAAAAATAATTTAGTTTCAGGGGTGTAATCGTCGTTTTCGATAACGAGCTGATTCGGTCACATTTTTCAGTTTGAGATTACGGTATTTGCTTTCGAATAATGTAATAATATTGTTAATAACTGAAAGAAATTTCTGCAAAATACATATAAAATCAAATCCAGCAAGTTATACTTTTTTTTTAAACTAAAATTATGCCATATGCAATATCTTTTTAAAGAGTTATCCTCCTGTTTAAAATATTTTTAAAACAATTCAGTAAAATTTAATTCGATGATGTTTAAAGTGAAATAAAAAAAAAGAACTTCAAATGTAAATAGCAAAATCATATTGTAATTCACCCAAGAGGAGGGCTGTAATCATGATTAATGGATATACCACAATTATGGCAGCAACAAAAGATGAATATCTACGTGCCACGAATACATAATATGTATATTTACTGGGGGAAAAGCAGCTGAAAGCAATTTTAAACTTTAAATATGTTTGTGAATAGGCTGGCCAGATGAAAGCTCGCTTTGCTATTTTATTTTACAAGCAGTAAATTTTATTATTTTTTATAAGCATAGGGGGCGAGGTTTTGCATATTACAAGTAGTCCATTTGTCTAGAAAATTTGCTTAAAAATCACTCGTAGAATGTGAGTAAATTTCATAAAAAGTCTCTAGACAAATCGACTGTAATGTGGAAACTAACAGCGTAGTTATGGTTACTCTAGCGTGACAGTGGAATCTAATGATTTATGAAAATCCATATATCATTAAATTAAACAAAAAATAGTTTTCCTTCATTCTAAAAATAGAGAAACAGAGAACGTGCAAAATCCTTTTAAGCTAAAGCGTTATCTCTAACAACTTAAAATTATTTTAAATGGCGAGAAGGTAAAATGTTTTGTTATCATTTAATGTATAAGAAAATTCTTTAACTAAATATGATAATATATTTAATAAATTTTAACATACATATTTTGAAGTGAATTTAAAAGGATTTTATTTATTTATTTATAAAGAAAACTCAAAGAAAAAAAAAAAATTAATAGCCATGGGCCTGTGGCAAAAATTAAATAAAAATATACTTAATAGCAACAAACCAAAAAAGTTTGTCTTAAGTATAACAAAAAATAAGATATTAAGTAACATGTGTATAATTAGTAAAAAGAACAAAACGACAATGGTAAGACTGTTGTAAATACAGTGATGGTAAAATTGAGCTTACAATACAAAAAAGCTTTCAGCAAATTGAAACACGATGAATCAAAACAATTCACATATTCCATTTGCAATAAAATGCTAAGTATATAAAGTAGAAATCTACATCAACTGACACCACACACAGTGGACCAAACACAAAAGAACGCTGATGATGAAGCTTTAGTGGCCTTCGAAAACGGCTGGCTGTTCCGTTCAACTATGTGTTGTTAGTCAGAATATTTACAACAGACTTTGGTGTTATTTGTTCATTAATAATTATCACATGTAATTTGGCTTAAAAAGCGATACGAACTTTAGCCCGTTCAAATCACAAATATAGAAACAAATGGAGTTCGAATAATAATTAAAATTAACTAAAAAAAACTCATTTTTTTTTTTTTTTAACAGATGGTAGTTACAGCAAATTTAATAAACAAGCAAATTTTATTTTTATGCTTCATATACAATGTGTGCATAAATATTTTAAACACAACACAATTCATTTAAATAATTCACATAATTATTAATTTCATGCAAGTAAACTCTTAATTAAAAACCTTGCCGCTGCATGCAACAACGTTAACGTCAACAATTTTCCAATTACCATAAAAAAAATTAATTATAATTTTCATTTGTAATGAGCAGGTATTTTAGGCGCCTAAAATATGACATTAAAAACGCAGGATATGCACTAAAAACAATAAAATATGCACATATTTTGAAATTTTTTTTTTTCAAAAAAGGTTTTAAACTTACATTCAACTAATTAAAGATATAAAAATATTTTATTTTCTCAAAAGGTGCGAATACAAGCCTTTTATATTAAATTTGTACACAAGATTAAATATGCACCCTTATTCCAGTTGTCGGCATCGACGTCACTTTAACACAATACCAAAAAATTGGGGCTTGTTTGCTCGCTCTCGAGAATAATTTTGTGCAACTGACAATCTATTTCCGTTCCTTAAGGTCTAGAAAATAGTATAAACCTGCCAACAGGAGTCAGTTGTTTTCGACAACGGGTACCCAAGCCCCAATTTTTGGGTATTGTGTTAAAGGGACGTCGATGCCGACAACTGGAATAAGGGCGATGATATAACGATTTTTTCTGCATTATTTACTCCAAATATGCAATATGTTTATATTGCAGAGAAGGAGCAATACGCAAGTTGAAAAAGAAAAGTGTTATTTATTTATTTTCATTTAAAAATTTTCGAACGTGAAGTTCTATCAATTTGTTTTTAGAAAGATTTTTGGCCTTGAAAAGGTCTTGTGTAGCGTCTATATAAAGGGTGTTTTTTATTGAGGTATAGAACTTTAAGTTGGCATCACTTTTTTAACTGGCGGCCATTTTGTCAGCTGTCAAGTGATTAATATTTAGTTTGGTTTGCTATTTCATCATGAACAGGTTGACAAAAGAACAACGCTTGCAAATCGTGCAAATTTATTTCGAAAATAATGGTTCAGTTCGCGAAGTTTACCGCAAGCTCCGTCCATTTTACGGTCGACATAATCGTCCATCAGAGCAATTAATTCGGTTAACCATGGATCGTTTTCGCACTACGTTTACTCTATGTGATAATACGCATCCGCAGAGACGTCGAACAGTGCGCACCGAAGAAACAATTGCCGCTGTAGAGCAAAGTGTTGAAGAGGACCCGAATGAATCAATTCGTTAATGGAGACCGGTATAGAGCCATGATAACCGACTATTTTGTTCCCGAATTGGATGGCATGAATGTGGATGAGTTGTGGTTCCAACAAGACGGCGCTACATGCCACACAGCGCACGTCACAATCGATTTATTGAAGGAAACATTCGATGAGCGCATAATTTCGCGGAATGGACCTGTCAATTGGCCACCAAGATCGTGTGATTTGACACCATTGGATTATTTTCTTTGGGGATATGTGAAGTCGCTCGTCTACGCCAACAAACCAGAAACGTTAGGAGACTTGGAAGCCAACATTCGTGGCGTTATTGCCAACATACGGCCCCATATGCTCGAAAAAGTGGTTGAAAATTGGACCTGTAGAATTGGCTTTATTCGAGCCAGCCGCGGCGGCCACATGCCCGAAATCATATTTAAACATTAATGGCATAAAATTATCCTTCCAATAAAGCCAAATTGATGGACATTAAAACGATTTTCTTGTGTTTTATTTCAATTCGAAGTTCTATACCTCTAAAAAACACCCGTTACGTAATGAGCTCAAATTTAAATAACTATTTTTATATAATGCTATATACATATTCATTTAACTCAACCATTACAATGAATTGAATAATAGCTATTAGGTTTTCGCAGAATTGTTTCACTACTTTCGACTTCAATAGCAGAAAATGTCCTCTTGAAATTACCAAACGACAATTTTTATTAAGTTTGTTAGGTGGGTGTGATTGTACAATCCTTCTACAATTCTACAGCTATGCAATTTTTGAATTTTTGACTAAATATGACACAAAACTTGTAATTATACCAAAATATGAGACCAAAATATGCATTTATGACCAAATTATGCAAAAATATGCATTTTCAGCGATATATGCAAAAATATGCACTAACAAATCGATGCCATTTTCACTCAAATTCAATGTTTCGTAAAGATATTTCGTTCTTGCCATTATCAGGTTTGAAGGGAAAAATATGCATTTGCATGAAACCCCTGTCCCTGGTAATGAGATATATTGACATGGTTTTACTTGTATGTAGTATGTGTATTTATTTTTGTGTATGTTTGCCCTTTCACTTAGTTTCAGATAATTAATATTGTGTAAATTTTATTAATAAGCTTTAATAGTTTTAATATTGAATATGCTGGTATATAACATGCATAATTTATATCTTTAAAAGCCCACAAATTGTATGTAAAACTTTTAAACACACATTTTGTAGGCAGTCAGTTTGGGAAAATTATACATTTACAACTGTACGAGTATTCATAAAGTTAAAGTCTTCTTTCAAACACTTTGCTCTTAAAAAATTCGATTTTTTACAAAGAGAAATAAAACTCAGGCAATGACTGTCTACTACTAATACTAGGCGTTACCTTCTTTAGGAAAGGGATAGTGATAGAAAAGACAGGTGCTGAAGGAAGAGATAGAGGAATGTTACATTATTTTACAAGTCTGATTTTTGCATGTTTTTAATAGTGCAGAGTTGCAGCGCCTCTGGTGTCAGATGTGCGATAGCTTTCCTTGAGCACCTGCCATTGCGGCCTTATCTCACGGGTGCCAAAGCACCGGGTGTGGGTTAGACGCCAGACCAACGCCCCCATGCACCCTATTAGAATGAACCTATGGCCCACTCCATAAGGCACATAGGTTGCAATCTTTGAATATAGTTATCCCTGTACTATATTCAATTACCTTGCTGAGGTAATTTGAGCTATCTAAACTCTGCTGCTTTGTCCGTGCCCATAGCAGCTTCTGTTGAATAACAACAACACCTAGAATAGTGTCTGGCTGACCGCGTCAGACCTACCACTAGTATTGATTTCACACTGGGAAGCCAAGACTATTCTCCCAGCGATTTTGGTAGCAACCACAGCCACCACGATAATTCTCCGGCTTCCACGCTAAGGTGTTGTGTATACACCCATAGCGAGGTCCCCATGAGAATTCCTCAACCATTGCCGGCACAGGTCAACCAGTCGTCCGAGATGAACCCATGCCTGTGTCTCCAAATAACAAGTGCCTACTCCACACATACCAAAATCATCCTTTTAACCTCGTGAGGTAGGACGAACTCGGCATTTTAGCAAAGGAAACTGACGACCGCTACATGCACTCAACTCTAAGCAGCTCGGCTGTCGGGCCACCGGCACCCGTGGCACCAGAAGTAGCCTCTGGTCAGACCTCGAAGTTCCACCACAAGGGCTTCATCTCTATCGTCTTTTGAACTCAGGGGCAGTTGTAGGTGACGCTGCACCTAATTGACATCAACAGGACCTGTCTTCCTTTTGTTATAAATATGTGCACATCCTTTGCTCTGCTTATGTTCAGAGATTGGGTAGTAACACATAAGTTCTATGGGTAATGTACCAAAGGTACGTCAATGGAAAAAGCCACATCACCCCAGCTGGGGCCCCGGGGTTGCCACACCCGTAGTCCATAACAGACTCCCCTGGGGGACGCCTCTGGTGTCAATGAGGTGTATTAAATTTTTAAAGCTGTGTTCAGTAGCCATGTTATTGGTTATTTTGCTTCTGCTATACAATGCCGATATTTGTAGCCGACATGAAAATTAAAAATACATTATGAGTACCAATGTTAAACATTGACATGGTTTTTGTCAAAGAAGCAGCACATTAAATTTTTAAATATATGCTATTGTGCCTATAAGGAGCATAGAGCCGAACGGTTTCATTAATGATTTAAGCTACGGATAATTAGCTGATTGGGCTAAATCATCCTAGTCAGATGCTAGGGCTGCTACATAGCTAAGCCTACCAGACTGGCACGATTAACATCCGACATATATATTTGTATAGCCAGCCGCTTGATGCCCCTTGACGTCCACTTGTATATCTACTAAATCGGCTACGCCCGGCTGTAGCTATTGTTTTTCAATGGCACCAATGATTTTGGATGTCATTTCGAGTATCGTTGACACTCATAATTTATGTGGAGATCGACGCAACCCGAAATCCTTCTGAGATTCTCCCCTCAAAACCGCTTATTGTCTGCCGCTGCATAAAGCAGCTACCCCGCATATCTGCGGGACGTACCACTATCTGCAACCTGCGATGCGTCTGTACGTAAAATCGGTTTTCCGAAGCTGCCAGAAAACCTAGAGACTTTGGTATTGGACTGATGTGTTAGAAATGGTTCGTAATAGCAAAGAATATAAATTGTATAGAATGCGCATCTGAGCTAAAAAATTAAACATTTTTTGCTTACGCCTTTGATGCGGGGGGAAAGTATAAAGCGCAAGCAAACACACATTGAGATCATTATACTATTTGCTCTTATCGCCAGCGTTTCCGTTGTGCGACTTAAGTCGTATTTTGCTACTTTTTCAACAGCAAAACATGCGGCCAATTGCAAAAAAAAAACTATGTAAAAATATTCGAGTTTTGCCACAAAAAATACCGATTTTCAGAGGAAAGTTGCTGTTGCTGTAAAGCCTTATTTCTTGATATTTATAAAATATAATTTACAAAAAAAAAAAACATAAAGTATAAACATAAATTAGCGTTACTAAACAATTATCAAATATACTTAAAGTAGACACTTGTCAAAGATTAGATTCCAAGTGAAGAACTTATTAGGAAATACAGGATGTTCAGTTAATAACTATGCATAATGCCTTGAAAGAATAGTATAACTATATTATCCTCTTCAGAATCGAATTTTAAAATTTTCTACAAAACTTTAAATGGGTTTTCCTCAAAGTAAATTTTTTGATTTATGCTGGTTTTTAAGTAAATAAGTGAGATGTATAACATGTATAATGTATTTTTGTTTTTACAGTCTTTAATATTTTTTTTTTTAGAAATATTAAGTAATTGGGTAAATTACGGCACTCGATATCCAACGAAATGTGCATTTAAATTCGATTGGAATTTCATTCGATATGAAATGCTTTTTATATTTAGTAGCTTATATACATACATGTCTATATGTACATTAGGGTGTTTCCCAAAAAAAAAAAAAAAAAAACTCTTGAAGCGGAATATTAAAGCTTGTGATCTAAAAGAATTTCGAAAATTTTTTGGGATTTTTTGAAGATGGGTATGGGGTCGCTGAAATAGATTTTATCAAAAATATGAGGTTATGGAGAAAAAAAATTTATATTATTTTTTTCAGTTGCTTTTTGTTCATACAACTAAACAATTCTTTTCTTTAGGATCCGATCCCATGGCAAAAAAATTATTGGTGTGAAAGATTATTATATTAAGGATCACTTTGATAGTCTTAAAAGTGAAAAATAATTTTTCATAGATTTCAAACCTCGATAACTTGAAAAGTTTTCAAAATTTTTTCAAGATGTAAAATGTGTTAGAAAGGTCTTTAAATTACCTTTCATTCGGTACATAGATTTGTTTTTACTTGTTGGAAAAATAAAAGAAAAAAAATTAAAGTTTGAGAAAAAATTTTTTATTCATAAAATTTTATGAAAATTAAAAGAATTTCATTATGTTTCGTTCTTGGTTAAGTAAAAAAAAAACATCTAAAATACATTGCTTTAATAAAAATATCAAAAATTCAATTCATCAATATATTTGTATTCCCATACAAAATCAAAAGATATTAAATAAACAAAATCAATATATTTAATGAACAAATTAAAATTAAAAAGTAAATTTGTATCTAAAATTACAATACATTAAACATTAAAATGTGGAACAACTGTGGAAGTATTTTCAAATTGGTTTCTTAAGAGCTTTTTCAATGACATTTTTGTTAACATTACGTATAATTTTTCGATTGTTATCAACGCTAAGCAATAAGTTTTGAAAATCATCCTCATTCTTTGTAATTTTTTCGTTATATATTGTAGCCGACGCCACGCCTCTTTCTGATAAATCATTCACAACACATAGTTTTTCCTTTGCAGAAACAAAATCATCATCATTTTCCCCATAAATGTGTATCTTTCGAAAAAAAGGAAGTGGGCAATTTTAATTCATCAAAAACCCTTTAACTGTTTGCGGTACTGTTTTTTTTAGCATCTGTAAACATTTGTAGAGGAAATTTGTTGCTTAAACATCGAAAACAGTTGTATATATATTTTACTTACCCATGCTTTGATTATTTTCTTTATACAGTATACCAATTGTTAATGAAATCTTTAATATTTTTGCCAATTACCTACTTTTAAAGAAGTCCGACTTCATGTATCGCAAAATTCAAATAGTCTGAAATATTTTTATTTTTGTATATTTTGTAACATTTTAAAATGGGGCTACCACAAATATTTTAAAATTCAAATAGTCTGAATTTAAAAATTAAAAAAAAGCAATGTGAGTCCGATCACAGAGGAGATGTGTAAACATCTAGCAATGAAATTTTTTTTTTTGAGTTGGAAGTACTTATGCTTTTAGTATCTTTTTTTAAATTAATTAATTAAAAGTATCAAAACCTTCAATATTGTAAATACATATGAATTTGTTGATCTTTGTTTGTTTTATTAAACTTATTTGGTTAGTAAATGGGCACACTGCAGTAAATGTATATGTACTGCATTCAAAATTGCAGTAAGCAGTAAATTTACTGCTTACTAAAAAAATTCAGTAAATTTTTACTGCTAATGAAATTTAATTTGCATTACCGGTAAAATCGTAGGGCCGTAATCATAATAAAATTGTAACAAGTGGAAAAGTTTTTTCATTAAATTTTTGAAACTTTTGTATGAAAACCATTTAGCCACTTGGTAGAATTTCATTATGAATACGGGCATTACTGATTACTGAAAATTCAATGCACCTTATCATATAACAAATCATTCAGGCAATTTATAAAAATTGTAGAAAAAAATTTTAGTAATCAGTAAAAATTTACTTGTTAAACATTTTTTATTGTTTTTACTGAAACTTTAGTGGTACAGTAGTGCTCATCTATGGTAAATGCCTTTACTTTTAGTTTTTAATTTTTAATTCCTGCTGTTCATGGTTTAGTTGTTTCTGTTCTTGTGGTTGTGTACGCATTGCAATTAAAATAAATTCAGTAAATTGCGACTTTGACTCGCGCACATTCGGTCTTGAGCATTTTTTTTAATTTAGCTTTCTACCTTTTTTAAGTTTTTTCAGTTAAAACGATTTTTTCAGTTTTATCGCTTTTTCTCGTTTTGCGTTTTTTTCTCTTTTTGGGTTTTTTTAATATTCGCAATAATTTTCATTTTGGCGATTATTTTATGTTTCTTAGGGGTTTCTTTCATTTTGACGATTTTTTTATGTTTTGGGGGTTTTTTTATTTAGGCGATTTTTTCATTTTGGCGATTTTTTCATATTGGCGATTTTTTTGTTTAAGGATTTTTTTAATTTTGGCGATTTTTCCGGTTTTTCGCGATTTATTTTAGTCCTAGAGATTTTTTTTAATTTGGTGCTTTTCTTCGCTTTGGCGTTTTTTTTTGTTTTTAGCGATTTTTTTATATATGGCGATTTAAAATTTTTTTGATTTTTTAGTTTTACCGTTTTTGAGAATTTTAAGAGTTTTGCTCTTACGGTTTCCAAGGTACAGCAAGTTGTCAAAATTACAAAGTAAAAATTGTATTAACTGATGGAACACCCTTTAATTTAAACTTTTTAAATTTAGTGTTAATTGTTGCAGTCTGTATAGAAATACACTAACTTTTCAAATTTCAAGTGTATATACATATGTACATACAATTGTATTTATATTACATGGGATTTTAACATTTTTCTTTGCTCGTTTTGGAACACCCTTTAGTTTTTAACTCTCATGTATTTGTTTTTATAGTGGCCAAATGTCTACACATTGTGTCCAAATTTCAAGTCCGTAGCTCTTACGGTTGATTTTCGCCTTTGGTGTACGGAAATATACAGAAAAATAACCGGCGGCGGCGCACCGTCGGCTTCGAGTCGGTCGACTTGTTTCTCTGCTTGGTATTGCTTCTTTCAAACACTAATACACTCATACATAGCTCACACCGATTTGACAATGCAAAGCAAAAGCAAAAAGCAAAGAAATCTCAGCAAAGAAATCAAAGTCAAAAGATTTTTACCCCCTAGCGTATAGATGTTTACACATCAAAAAATTAACTTTAAGTTAGCTGAAAGTAATGCAGAGTGAGACAATTGACTCCCGTCTAAGACATCGTAATGCTAAAATAGTCAGTTGATTACATTGAAAAGTAATTCAGATGTCAGTCAGTATTAGGTGGGAAATAGTTAGCTTAAATTTAGTTTAAAGTTAACGTAATTTTTGACAGGGTACTTGTTACGTACGTTGGTGAAGGGTATATAAAATTGATTTGGCATAGCCAAACATATCAATCTTGTTTTTTTTTAATTAAACATGTTAATTGAATAAAATTTTTTCTCTTAACGAAATTTTCACTTTTGTTTTTTAAGGCACGTACATATATCAATGACGTGTGTACTAAAAAAATTGAAGGAGACTTCAATAAACGCTACCATATCGATTATAAATAGTACAACATTACCTTTTCTCTTAGTGCTGGTGAATAAATATTTTGAAATATATTATTTAAATATTAAATTCAATTGGTTTTTTATTTTTAATTACTGAAAATAACAGAAGTAAATTTTGTACTAATGAATAAATTGTCTAAAAAACTTAATGCTTTATAAGAAATAACATAAAACGATTGCGATTAAAAATAACTTTTAATTTAATTGCGATTGAAAACACAAGTGTGCCTGGACATGAGTATATATATATATATATATATATATATATATATATATATATATGTATATGTAATATAAGTATAAATTTGTTTTAATGTGAAAATTTTTATTTGGCAATTGCTTACATACAATTGGCACGAAAACTATTTTCAGTATTTTGTGTGTGTGTGTGTGTGTGCAAATATTCATCTGCTACTGGATACATTCATTTACCTTAACACATGTGCACTTAGCAGTACATCAATATTGTAAAATGAAATTAAAATGGGAGAAAAGTTAAACTCTTTTCACATACATTAAGTTATGTGCATGACCAGCGAAATTGTTTGAATTGATGGCTCACATAGACAAAAAGCGATATAAATTTTAAAACGTAATATAAAACAAGTAAGAGTGCTAGATATGTATATTCGGTTGTGGGGAAGCTTATATGCCCTTGACCGACGTACATATATACTGAGTATATTTAAAAAAATTTATCATTTATTTATAGCTCTAATGTAATTTATATTCATAGATTGTTTCATAGATTGTGTTTCCTAAAATAATTCTGGTATTGTAAAGGGTGTTTTTTATTGAGGTATAGAACTTTAAGTTGGCATCACTTTTTTAACTGGGGCCATTTTGTCAGCTGTCAAGTGATTAATATTTAGTTTGGTTTGCCATTTCATCATGAACAGGTTGACAAAAGAACAACGCTTGCAAATCGTGAAAATTTATTTCGAAAATAATGGTTCAGTTCGCGAAGTTTACCGCAAGCTCCGTCCATTTTATGGTCGACATAATCGTCCATCAGACCAATTAATTCGGTTAACCATGGATCGTTTTCGCACTACGTTTACTCTATGTGATAATACGCATCCGCAGAGACGTCGAACAGTGCGCACCGAAGAAACAATTGCCGCTGTAGAGCAAAGTGTTGAAGAGGACCCAAATGAATCGATTCGCCACCGTGCACAGCCATAGAGCCATGATAACCGACTATTTTGTTCCCGAATTGGATGGCATGAATGTGGATGAGTTGTGGTTCCAACAAGACGGCGCTGCATGCCACACAGCGCACGTCACAATCGATTTATTGAAGGAAACATTCGATGAGCGCATAATTTCGCGGAATGGACCTGTCAATTGGCCACCAAGATCGTGTGATTTGACACCATTGGATTATTTTCTTTGGGGATATGTGAAGTCGCTCGTCTACGCCAACAAACCAGAAACGTTAGGGGACTTGGAAGCCAACATTCGTGGCGTTATTGCCAACATACGGCCCCATATGCTCGAAAAAGTGGTTGAAAATTGGACCTGTAGAATTGGCTTTATTCGAGCCAGCCGCGGCGGCCACATGCCCGAAATCATATTTAAACATTAATGGCATAAAATTATCCTTCCAATAAAGCCAAATTGATGGACATTAAAACGATTTTCTTGTGTTTTATTTCAATTCAAAGTTCTATACCTCAATAAAAAACACCCTATACCTCCATACCAACTAAGTTAACTTATTTCATATTTTCCCGTATTTAATAAGGCTTCATACTATAAAACTGTTAAGTCTTTCAATTCACATATCGTCTCTACCATGTCAAACTATCCAATATGCAAATTTGTACTTTTCAGAATAGCGCAAACATCCGTCAATTGTGGATTTTAAGTTGGCGCTTTCCTAAAATTGACAGAATTACAATCGACCATGTTCTGTAAACCGAATCCGAGTAAATTTCTCGTTTTTCAAAAATAAATAATAGCCACATTGATGTGTTTTAAATCTTACATACTAAATTTATTTCAGATATGATATTTCAAGTTCTAAAAAAAATAGAATACTACAAAAAAGTTTAAAAAAAAATTCGCTATTAGTGGATTTAATTTTTCTTAATCGAGCGCTTTTAAATCGACTTGATTTACAAAACAGGTCGAGGTATTCTTTCTTATAGAGCTATATATCGACTATGAGAAATTCAGCAATTTGAAACCAGGGATATCGTATAAATTAAGGTACCAAGATAATGAATCTAAAGAATTAATTTTTCATATTGGATAGTTTAACGTGATAGGTACGATATCCAGATATTATGTTAACTTTTTATTGCCAAAGAATTTTTCGGGTTTTTTCAGCAGAAAGGAAGAGTTTCAGAGAAATGGAATATGTTCTTTTCTTACCACAAAGAAAAATTTCAGTTTTCCAAGCATGGAATCCTATTTTTTAGTTTTCTGATTCTAATACTAATTTATTTCGTTATAAAATATAAAATCAGTTTGGTTAACAAAAAAAAAAATTTGTTTTCAGCCTAATTAGCAATTCCCCGAAATCTGTTTCTCTTCTCCCATTCCTCCTATAATGAATTAAAATTTCCCCGGGAGAAAACTCCCCGCGAAAGAAGGAGGTATTCTTACTTAAAAACTTACCGGGAAAAAAGTAGGTATTCTAAATATGAGGGAGATGGAGAATTTGTTGAGAGTTTTCTCCCCAAACATTTCGAAGGGAACTAATGCAAAAATTTAAAAATCATATTAATGAATGTTACAAATCAATAGTATAAGCATTTACTTAGAACAAAAAGTTGAAATAAATTCTGAATTATTATATTTCCCTTTTGTATTTTTGCATTTTTATCTAAACCCTGCACATGCACTTCAAAAACATAAACTACTTCTGTATTCGGAACAAATACTAAAATTACTAAAAAGAAATTATTTTGCAGGCATCCTTTAAGTTCACATAAAAAGCAAATGGAAGATTTGTTTCCTTCTAATATTATCAAGACCAATAAGAAAAACTTTACAGAATTTACAATTTCCTTTGTACATAGTCCTTCAGAATTTAATCCATTTGCATCTGCACGTGGCTCAGTTTTCACTCCACTTTCTCAGCACAAAGTTATTCCGCATGTCTGTGAATGGTTACACTGTTTGTTTAATTTTTATTCAAACAAAAACATATATTATATTAATACGCATTCTTATTGACAATGAAAACGTAAAATTTTTGTTAAATTTCTATTGCTGAAGTTTTGCGTTAGTGCATAAAAATATGTAAACATTAAACAGCTGATCCAGATTTTACTCTCTCCCGTATTTGTTTATTCCCCGGCTATTTAGAACAGGAGGATTATTCCCCGGGAACAAATGATAGGCAAGAGAAAAAACTCCCTGGGAATATTCATAATTGGGCTGTTTATGTATGTACTTATATATACAAAAAAAAAAATGGTTAACATTTTCCAGCTCTGAAGCTGTTTTATATTTTTCAAATTTTTTATACCAACCTCTTTCCTTCTTAAAGATAAAATATATTTAATTTATAAAGAAAAAGAAAAAAAACTAATTTGACCTAGTAGTTACTTTTATATAAAAAATCTTTAAATTTTCCAACTCTGGAATCATCCTTTTCGATTTTTTTGTTTCATTATACCAATCTTTTTATTTTAAAAACATAAATTATGTATAATTTAATTTAATTTACTTTCGTACCCTGTGCCTCTTAGTAGAATTCTAATGATACTAATTATTTTTATCGCAATCTAAATTTCCTTTGAATAATTATTTTTGTTATGTTTGCTTTTTAGAATGACGTTTTGGCTCAGCTCTGTCTAGAGCTTTTATAAAAAAACAAAAGTATATGCTCCTGCAAATCTTGTTATAATTTCGATCCATTAGCTAGCAACAGCGATCACTTCAATATAACTCTTCATTTTATTACACTGGAAATATTATACATCAGATGTGTTATACATCTATGGCGACAGGTGAGTCATCTAATATTTAATAATTTTAGTACATTTAAAAACCATATCAAGCAAAGGCAGAAATTGAAACGTAAAACTGATTTTTTCTATGTACACAAAACTTTTGATGTATTCCTCTTTGTCGGGGTTGGCATACATATTTCGACTTCGATTTTGATGACTTTTCTAATTTATTAAGGAACATTACAACATTTAATTTTTCATATTGAACCAAAATGACGAAGCCGAAATATGCCAAGCACAATAAGGCCTATTATGATTTAGTTTATAATAAAAAAAAAATAAAATAATAATAATTATAACACAGTAAGAATGCTTACTTTCTGCCTGGCTCACGATGTCGAAAAAAAATTTTCTTTCGCTTATTTATATTGAAAACAAAAACAAAATAAGAAAATTTGTTGTTGTTGTTCTTCCTGTTAAATAATATGAAATAATTGTAAGCCATAATTCACTCCATATTTTTAACTATATTGTCAGCACTATGTTTGCTTATTGTCGCCAACAAAGTGCGTGGCGGCACAGAAAAATATCGGTATTTCCCCCAGCTAATAAAATATAGTTTTACATTTCTTCTCTTCTCTAGAAAATCACATTAATTAATAAAAGTATTTCATTCAATAAGAATTGAAATTACTGAACCTAAACCCAATTAAGGAATTATTTCTGATTACAAAAAGAAATTAGTTTAATTGGGTTGCAACAACTGTTAAATTATCAGCATGTATAAAAAACTGCCGCCGCACAGTGGGGCTAATCCCCCTTTTTTTTTGTGAATCAATTCATATCTCCATAACTATAGTATTAAGGGTCACTAAATTTAATGTGAATAACTCTTAGAAAAATTACATGTTTCGACGGTATATGATGGGGAATACAAAGTCATTATTGTATTTCCAATATCTGCTGAGCTACAAAAGCTAAGCGCAATATATTTGATGTGACTCACACGTGACTAAGACGTGACTCCCGCGTGACTGATTTCTGGCTCACGCATAGCATTTGCGTAGATGCCAGTGTGTCAATGGCATTTTTATTGTTATTTATTCAATTAAATTCCAAAGTTAATTAACATTTATATAATTTAATATATGTATTAAAAACAGCGGAATGTTTGGGTTTTCTTAAATTCTCTTTTAATGCCTGTTTAATTTTATTTAACTCGTTCATTTGTTTACATTATTTAAAGTTTTCTTTTATCCGCCATTTACATAATTGTTGTTCTACACTCCTCTGTTTTATGACAACTTTTGGGGTCTTCTTTTTATATATTTCCTTCTTGTGTTTATACAATTTTTTATTTCATCTTAAAACGATATAAAAGTAAAAAAAAAAAAAAAAAATGCGTGAATTAATTTTTAAGGACAAAATAAAACAAAACCTAAAGAAAAACTTTTGTTCACTGTTTTCGTTTGCATATTTGGGACTTTTTTCAGAACTCTTCTTCAAAAAAGTTAAGTTAATTAATCTATTTTTAATGAAATCAATGTGATGAAAACTTAAAAATTGAAATTTAACATCTCTTCACAACAAGCCGATTCAGGTTTCAATAATCGCCTCTAATACCAAGCAGGCATCTCTAAGAAAAACATCAGATTGTCCTTCTTACACGTACGCAATTTTACATACAAGCGCTGTTGCCAGATAAGTTTGATACAAAATCAGCAAAATTTAATGGAAAAAATCAGCAAAATCGGAACTTCATTTTGAATATCATCAAAAATTGGAAAAGCAAAATAAAGAAATTAAATTTAAAAATATTTTTAATTTTGTTGAAAAAGAAAATCTTTAATGCGAAGGAACCTTCAAGTGACTCGTTTTCTAAACAAATTTTATGTTTAGTCTTGTTAGGATTTACTGGGTTGAAAATATATTTCCACGTTGGCTGATGAGTGTGAAAAAACTAAAAGTTTTTAATAAAATTTGCAATTTTTTTTTTTGGAAATCAAATACATACTATTGTCTGTTAGGGCTGGGATAGTATCAATTTTATTTACTGCAATTGCAAAATAAATTTTATTGATTCTTACAGTTCCAATAAACGTTGTACAACAGCTTCAAGTTAAAGTCATCGAGTTGGGCAATGATGCAAAATATATAAAAACTTTGTAGAGTAATGTAGAATCGCCATGTAAAGTAATGTAGGACCGTCAAATAGAGAAATAATTTATTCTCAGATTGGTGGCAGGATTGCCTTTTAATGGTGGAGGCGGGTTTTAGATAGCTTACCTGTAGCCGGTTCTAATTAACACCACTGACTCCAGTATTGTAGAAAGGCAAATAAATGCCTTAAAAGCATGTGAATGCTTTCTAATGAATCAATTATGCTTTTGGTTAGTGCTCAGCGAGGAGCTGTTTTAACATCAATTTATTGATTGAATTTAGTTAAAAGTTTTGTCAGTTTATATAGTAACTATGGGAAGAACCTGGATTATAAAAACATCTTACTTCTTTATTTACAATTGCTTATGAGAAAAAAATTTTATAGGATCTATTTAATAATAATAATAATAAATTATTTCCCATAGTGGAAAGCGACGAGCATACATATTGTTACGAAAATAGCCGTCGGCAGGTTTAAGCAACATTACACAAAAATATTCCAACAGGGTTAATGTAAGTGTTACGCGAAAATATTCCTACAGGGTCAATGCAAAGAATGATCTAGAATAGTAGCAAACAAGCAAAAAACAAGCAAAAGCAACAACAACAAAAAAGCGTCTTCTTATTAAGAAGATTCACATATTTACACACATACATACATGGTAATTCAAACGAAAAGTAAAAGATAAACAACCACCGTGTATTGCTTATGCCCATTTTTTCAGTTGGTAATCAAACCGTAATTATTTTTAAGTTCTAATTAAATACGAAATTGTGTTTTTGAGTGCTTATTTAAATAATAATTAAATGCCCAACCTTGCGAAATTAAACACTACTTAAGTTTTATGATTGTACCATATGTTTTTATGCGTGTGTGTGTTTACTGAAAACATGCACATGAGCATCATGCGGTCGTATTAAAAAGAATGTCGTTTAAATTTCATAAATATATAACATATACAGTACAAAGTTTCATATCATGGAATAAAGTAATATCAAAAGTCATTATGATGTTCTTTTGGTCTCATAAAATGAGTTTTTATGCAATTTAATTTTCTACATGTTGATAACCTAACTTTTTTGTTTACGTTAAACAGCTGCTGTTTGAAAAGCCTTCAATAATACTGGGAAATTTTGCAGTGCTACCGTACTTTCAACGTAATTTAATAAGAACTTTAAATAACCACTGAAAAAATTAAATCGTATTTAATTACAACTTAATTTTAAATAAAAATTAGCTAATTACGTACTTAATTTTTAAGTTAAAAACTGGGGGTTAGTTAATGATGTACACACGCATGTATATACACATGAATGTACTATAGCATTGCACAGACACATCTGTTTGCACTAGTTTTGCGTGTTTTTTGGTTCTGGTATGAACAAATATGTTATTTATCGTTTTCTGTTACTAGTTGTAAATGTTGATTTCTTAAGCAATTATTGTATGGTTGGGCAATGAGCAAATGAAATCAACACATTTATTTTTTTTTGTTTTTCTAAGGCAAATAAGATACATAAAACTGCTTTTACCATAAGTGCCTTATGATGTGTTGAGAAAAAATATAATTGGCTGATGAATGAATGAATGAAAGCAAAATTGCACATACATATGTAAGTAAATGATACATGTACATGAAACACATGCATTTGTAATTACTCTCAGAGCAAAATTGTCTCTTTCTCTCTCTATACTTTGGCTGCGCCACAAAATAACATAACGAACGTCCTCACATACATCTGCACATTATGTATTTGTTTCAATAGTGGTTTTTTCATATATTTGTATTACAATATGTATTTTTTGAGCAAAAACAGATCAAACAGTTGCTCAGCAGCAATACAATAAGCAATTGTTATATGTTTTCAATTGTATTTTAATTTGGAAAAGCACGCACACACAATAACTCTTATACTAGTTCTGTCGCTCACACTACAATTATATGGTACATACCATGGTATATTTGTTTTGGCTATACAAACGAGTATACAAATGCAACCCTTTAGTACGTACATAGTAAACACATGAACTTAATTAGGCACTTTATAAACAGCATATAAGATGATAATGATTGTCTAGACACTGCTGGAAATTTCTAGTGGTATTTGTGTGGAATATAAAAAGAGGTGATGCAGCCAATGAGTTAGTTAGTTGCAGTTGTGAGTCAGCTGCGAACAAGTCAGTTGCGAACAAGTCAATCAGTTGCGAGTGAACAAGTCAGTTGATAATTAAGTTGTGAATTAATAATAGTCTGCGATACAGTGGTGAGTTGATAGTTAAGAGCAGTCTGTGCTTTACAGGTGAGTAGGAGTAAAGGAGAAACTATAGGACAGTCTATAGTGACAGCAAAGTCTGTCGTGGAATTGAGATTATTGTGGAGTCTATCGTGTCGACTGGAGTAAAGGGAACAGCGCAGCGAATAGACGTGTGCAAGGTAGAGCTGCAAAACTATCGATAGTACTATCGATAGTATCGATAGTTTTGTAGTAAATGAAATACCGACAGTTTTTTCCACTATCAATACTATCGGCAAAAAGAACAAGTTATTAAAAGAGTAAAAATAATCGAAGCCAGTAAACAGTAGCCGGCAGCTTTGAAGCAAATTATCCGTAGTTGATTTAAGCTTTTGTACAGCGATGGAAAAGTTGGCACAATTGTATAATTTTAGCGCTATTTGAATGCCGAAAGTACCGTAGCACCGCAATGACCCATTTAGCACTACTGGAATCTCTTTATATTATATTACATGCCAAAAATAGCATTAAAATATATTAACCCCCTTATGCAAAAAATAATGCGTGAACTGTACATTAAAAAAGAATTTCCATAGAAAAACCGGTTTTAACGTTCACTTATTTGTTTGCACAAGGGGGTTAGTTAATCTTTAGCTCGAAGGTATTAGAAAATTAAGTAAATCAAACGATGTTTTCCGGTACTTAAACAATTGCTGGAGGAATGTTATTTATTCCAAATTCATCTGCAAATGTGGAAATTTTATTTTCGTACCACGGCGAGAAGCGGACTAATTGCATCGACTGTGAACAATCGAATAAAAAAAAAGGTTATAAGCGTAGTATATCGTAAATGTTACTTTTATATTCAGATCCCAGCAACTAATATTCTTTGTGCACCTTCTGGCGTTTTGTTAATTGATTTTTAGTTAATTAAAAAGTACAAGTATTAAAAAAATATAAATAAAGAATTAGGTACAATCGTACTGAAAAAATTAAAATTTTTTTTTGAAAGTTAGTACAATTTGTAAATATGACATCGCATCCCTGCTTCTGTATACATAAGTACTTAAATACATATGTATGTATATGAATTTATTTATAAATCCAAGTGTTATTCGACAAATAGTAGTCACAAGGATCTTAATAAATTCAACATCGTCGACACAAAGATAAATTTTTGGTGGTACTGATATCGCGACGGCCGCCAATCGTCTCTTACGATAAAACTTTACAGTTAGTGTCTTAAAAGTTATCAACAATTTTCGCCCATAAAATTTTAAGTTCAATAAAAAAGCATATTTTCGATAATATGCCGCTTACGATAAAATCGAAAAAAGGCTTGATATATTTTTATATACTAATGAAAATGTTGAGGACTCTGGATTTTTTTCGAGTCAAATGTGGTTTGTGTGGCAGCTTTTATAAAACTATTCGATACTATCGATAGTATCGATAGTTTTACATAAAACTATCGAAACTATCGAGTGGAGCGACTACCGATAGTTTTGCAGCTGTAGTGCAAGGGTGTAAGTAAAGCCAGTGAGTCTTTATTGGTGTATCAACTGTGAGTGTCGGCAGAGTGAGTGCCGTGTGTGACAAGCAGCAGACAAATCGGTATTGGTGTATAAACTGTGAGTGAGGGCAAACTGAGTCTCGTAAGTGACGAGCAGCAGACAAAGAGGTGTCACGTGAATACTTGTGCAGCCAGCTAAGGCACGTGCGTAAACGACAGCGAGGAAGGCGTGTGGTAACCAGTTGTGAATATTTGTGTGCAATTTATTAGTTTAAGTTGTATTAGTGTATTTAAGCTATTGATTAATTTAGTTAAAGTGTATTTGTAAATAAAACTTGTATCATTATTAACCCTAATTACTACACTCGGATCTTGTATTAATTTGCAAATCTTCGGGTCCACGGGAAAGCGTTTTTATAGAGAGAAAAACGTAACAATATAAATACACACACATAATAGCATGCGATGTATTTCCATACAACAACTACTTGACGTGTATTGGCAATGCATGACTTTAAATTCTTAAAGTGTCAGCAAAATCATGGTACACTACAGCTTCATGTATAATAATTTTTGAACTTCATTATACAGGTTGGGCCAAAAGAAACCAAGGGGTGTAAAAGTTTAATAACTTTTTTGTTTATTAATTTTTTTTTATTTTTTCTTTCAGATTATATAGACAACACTTGGAGAATTTATAATGGAGAGGTTCACAACTGAACAGAGAACCAGAACAATAGAATTTTATTATTTAAACCAGAGATCAATTATTTTAACGCAAAGAGCATATCGTCGACATTTCAACGTCAGAATTTCGCCCTCTGAAGCGATGATTCGTTGCTTAGTTAATCGTCATCACCAACATGGCAGCGTAAGAGATTTGCCTCGAACCGGTAGACGACGTTTAAGTCGCACTGCGGAAAATATTGAACGAGTACAGCAAAGTGTTAACGAAGCACCACAAACATCTGGCAGAAGGCGTTCTGCTCAGCTAGAAATGTCTCGTACGTCACTACGGCGCATTTTAAAAAAAGATTTACAGTTATACCCATATAAGGTGCAATTGGTCCAAGAATTAAAATCCGCAGATCATCGGCAACGTCTAAATTTTGAAGTTAAATTTCAAGAGTTGGCCAGAAATGAAATCAACTTTATTGAAAATTTGATTATGAGTGATGAAGCTCATTTTCATTTGAGTGGCTTTGTTAATAAGCAGAACTGTATGTTATGGGGTTCTCAAAATCCAAGAGCCATTCATCAACGCCAATTGCACCCCATCAGGTGTACAGTATGGTATGGGATCCCATCTGAAAATGTCATTGGGCCCTATTTCTTTGAGAATGAAGATGGAAGTACTGTAACCGTAAATGGAGAGCGGTATCGGTTTATGATAGAAAATTTTTTACGTCCTGCTCTTGAAAAAAGACCTGGTATGTGGTTTCAGCAGGACGGAGCCACTGTCCATACTGCCCGAGACACAATAGCACTTTTAAGTCAAATTTTTGGAGAGCGAATAATTTCTCGAATTTCGGAAATTATTTGGCCAGCGCAATCGCCAGATTTGACAGCACCCGACTATTTTCTTTGGGGTTTTTTGAAGGAGCGAGTGTATGTGAACAAGCCAGAGGCAATCCTTGAACTCAAGGCAAACATTGTTGCAGAAATTCGAACGCTACAGCCACAAGTTTTGAAAGATGTTATGGAAAATGCTCTAAAAAGAGCCCATCAGTGCGAAGCTGAAAACGGTGGTCATTTAAGAGACATCATTTTTCATTTTTAGTGTAAAAAAAATTTCCATTTTGTATTTATATTATATAATCTGAAAGAAAAAATAAAAAAAAGTTAATAAACAAAAAAATTATTAAACTTTTACACCCCTTGTATCATACTTCTCTAGCCCGCCTTAAATTCTCGTATCTTAACATTTTAGCTATAATTTCAGTAATTTTTTTGTTCTAAAATATTAGCAACTTTAAATGAAACTCATGAGAGTCAATTCTTTTCTTTATGTATGCACTAATTTTTCTTGTACAAATTCTCTTTGCTAATTTTCTGGGTCAATCCATATGATGTTGACGTACAATCTAAAAAGAAATGTAAACATCGTGAAATAAAATTTTTAATTTTACCACCAAAAATCATCAAGTCGTATTTTATCATTATTTTGCATAAAGATCGCAAAATTTCCATATAGCGGCAAATCTGCCGCTTAATTAAAAATTTACGATTTATAGTCTCTTGAATTTTTCACATGAAAAATTCACTATGTATAATCCATTTATATTTTTGCACTAAAAATGGACGATGTACAGTCCATTAAATAATTTTAATAAAAAGGGTTTTGGCATGAAAACTAGAAGAGGTATGGTCCAGTTATTTATTTTTTTTTTTGCATTAGAAATAGATGAAGTATAGTCCATTTAATTTCTTGCATGAAAAATAGACGATGCATTATACATTTATTTATTTTTTTTTTGCAGTATATATAGTCCATTTATTTGTTTGCATGAAAAATAAAGGATGTATAGTTCATTTAATTTTTTGCATTAAATATGGACAATGTATATAGTCCATTTAATTTTTTGCATAAAAAACAATTTATAGTAAAATTTTTTTTTTAAATAGACGAAAAATGGACGATGTATACTTCATTGAATATTTTTCTTATTTTTTATTTTTTTTTGCATGAAAAATGAATGACGTATAGGCCATTTTTCTGTAACTATAGTCGGCCAAAGTTGCTACAGAGTGCTGGCCACCGAGAGAAATGTATATGTGTAAATCTGTTCATTTGTATAAGAAGCCGATTGAAGTTCAGCGCTCTAAAGCCACTTTGGCCGACTATGCTTTAAAATAATAGCTACCAGGAGATTAACTATCTTGTTTAATATTTGTGATTTGAACGGGCTAAAGTTCGTATCGCTTTTTAAGCCAAATTACATGTGATAATTATTAATGAACAAATAACACCAAAGTCTGTTGTAAATATTCTGACTAACAACACATAGTTGAACGGAACAGCCAGCCGTTTTCGAAGGCCACTAAACCTTCATCATCAGCGTTCTTTTGTGTTTGGTCCACTGTGTGTGGTGTCAGTTGATGTAGATGTCTGCTTTATATACTTAGCATTATTGCAAATGAAATATGTGAATTGTTGATTCATCGTATTTCAATTTGCTGAAAGCTTTTTTGTATTGTAAGCTCAATTTTACCATCTCTATATTTACAACAGTCTTACCATTGTCGTTTTGTTCTTTTACTAATTATACACATGTTAGTTAATTTGCTTATTTTTGTTCTACTTAAGACAAACTTTTTTGGTTTGTTTAATGTTTTTTTCTCGGTTTATATATCCCAGTGAATATTGGCATAACTTCCAGGAAACATAACAGAACACAAAACCTACAACAGTTTTTTGCTTTTGAAAACAAACCCTGGTTACTCTACCACTTTTTTCAGTACTTATTAGTTATTTAAAGAACACAGCCTTAAGCATGTAACTTATTTCTTATTGAATTATATATAATAGTGTTTCTTATTTTATGCCACCGTTATTGTCCTAACAAAATTAATGCTTAGTCCCAAAAACGCATTAAACAAAGCTCTCTATTTTGTATATTTCTGAAAGTAATCACTACAAATTAATGACAAGCGAAGTAACTATTGAAATGGATGTTGTCATTAGTTTTAATTATTTGGCTTTGATAAAGTAGTGTATATTATTTGTTTCACTGGTTTTGCATTAAATGTGGCATAATAAAACTAATTTTGTCAAACATTTCTGTTAAGCTGATTAATGTTTAAGTATGACATTAAAGATGGATGTTCAAACGTCTTTGAAATAAAACTCTGTTACAGTTGCAGGAATTTGCTTTAAATAAAGAATATTATTAAGATGAATAAAAAAAGTAAAACGGTAGCAGTAATTTGTCATTAAATGGAGTTCTTTGATATAATAGTCAATTATTAAATTATTTTTATCGCAATCTAAAATCCCTTTGATAAATTATTATTTTTTGCTTCTTCGTTTTCAGTACGACAAACTTTATTTTTAATGTCCTTTAAGGATTCCCATCAAATTTGTTTATCATTTAGGCGAAGTTCTCTTGCTAGTGTGTTAGAGTTTGCGTTCGTTCAAACCAGTGAAGCCAGAATTCCTTCACCAAAAATGGCTAAATGTATACAAAAAAAATGGCTAAGCGCCATCGAATGCAAAAATCATGAACTTTAGCAAAAACAAGAAGGTATTTCATACATTAATTTTTTTAAACAAATCGGAAATTTTTTTAAGTAAATAAAAACTAATTTAAGTAATACATAAAGTTATTTTTCTTCAGGTAGTCAAGAAAATGCGCATATAGTGCGAACTTGCAATGCTTGCAGTTCGCCTTGTATTCATTTGTACATTCTGCTATCCAGTCTTTAAATTTTTGAGTTACTAATCCATTCCTTGCGAAATTTTTGTTTACAATTTTTATTCATTTTCTATTTTTTAAACCTTAATTTAAACTTTGATATATTTTTTATTTTCACTCGTGTAAAACAAAACTGACCCTTGTTTGATTGATATAAAAACCACTAAATAGACCCAACAACTTATTACAACATGCCAACGATTATAAGTTTCAACCAGAATTCATTGATGGTGATGCGAAACAAAACTCCGTTTAGTTCTTTTGGTAGTAAATCAGTGTTCTTTTGATGCCAGCTCAAATTTTTTATGAAAAATCACAAATAAATTTCATGTTTCGAAAAATAGCTAAAAAAAATAGCTAAATTAAAATAAAAATGGCTAAACAAATAGCTAATAGCTAAATTCACTTTTCTTCCGGCTAAATGGGATGGAAAATAGCTAAATTGGCATCACTGGTTCAAACTATCATCTGGGGGCTAATTCCGGGACTCGTGATCGAAATAAATTCGTACCGAATTTAATTTCGATCGTGAGAGTTTTTCTGATGATGGCACTCATTACCTTGCGAATCGATTTTTTAATAATGTGTTGTAAAAGATAAAAAAAAGCCTTAACCAACACTACAAATATGTAAAATAAAAACATATGCTTACAAAGAAAATTAAATAATTTATCAAAAGAATTGCGAATTTGTTTTATAATTTTGAAAGTTTTTCCTTTTTGAATCGCGGTCATGGACGTAAATTTATTTTTTTATTCTTCGTCATCAGAGTCTGAGAGTGAGTGTGATATAAATGCAATTAGAAGGAAAATCCGATTAACAAGTGATCCATTGGGCTTGCCAAGCAATGAGTAAGTATACATCCCCTTGATTTGTAAAAATTACGTGTAAAAATTTATTTTTATAGGTTTAAGAAACGTTTTAGAGTTTCCAGGGAAGCTTTTAACTATATTCTTGAGGAGTTACAACTGCCGTACCAGCAAAAATACAATTGGCCACAACTTTATTGCTTTTGGCTTCCGGAGGCTTTCAAAATACTGTCGGCAACGATTTTATTATTGCTATAAGTCAAAGCGCACTTTCGAAAATAGTTTCAAGAGTTCTGGATGAAATGGAAATGTAACTGTGTCCAAAATTTATAAATTTCAGTACCGATAGTTGGGAGGAAACAAAAGAATTTTTTATGAAGAAGTACAAGCTTCCAGGAGGTAAGTGTCATGTACAACTAATGTACATACATATACGCACCTATGATAATGACTAACTACTTCTTTTTTTTAGTCATTGGCTGCGTAGATGGAACTCATTTTGGCTTACAAAAACCACCAAATGAGCATATGTTTTTCAATAGGAAAGGGTTTCATAGCCTTAATTCAATGGTTGTAAGTATATTTAATAAAAACTATCGTAAATAAACCAATAATGATTTATTTGCAGATATGTAATCACAAGTATGTAATTTTAGCAATAAATAGTAACTATGGTGGTGCAGCTCATGACTCTTTTGTCCGGAAGGAGTCTGACGAAAGGATTCTCTTAGAAGAAAAATACAAAACCAATTTGCGAAATTTTTGGCTTTTAGGTAAGTTTCCTTAATTAACAAACAGAAAATATAATTAATATAAATAATTTCACATTTCAAGGTGATTCTGGTTACCCTCTCGAACCATGGCTAATCACACCTTACCGAAGTCCACAAGAAGGCTCGAGGGAATCACAATTTAATGACACTCATACAAAAGCCAGATGTATAGTTGAAAGAACTATAGGCATATTGAAAGCCAGATGGAAAATTTTGTGTCACGACAAAAGAAGCCGATACACTCCTCAAAAAGTTGCAATATATACCAATGTTTGCAGCGCACTACATAATTTATGTATAAAATTTAAAGTGCCCAATTATGAGGATGTCCAGCAAAACAAATTTTGATGAAGCGGCTGTAAACTTTGACACTGAAACGGACACACAAATAACTAAAATAGGAAAGCAAATAAGATATAATATTAAAAATTCTTTGTTTCCAAACTAAATTTATAGTAGTTCCTTTTTATAGAAAATAAAACATAAAAATTAAAATAACAATTTAAAAATAATTCATTTATAATTATTGTAAATTTTATTTACGAACAAAAAGCAGAAAGGTAAACTTCAATACGAAAAAAAACAAAAAACAATTCTTAATAAATTAATACTTAAAAGAAATATGCTAAACTCCAATGTCAGTAATTCATACTAATTTTTGTTTAGCTGCTCCAATTCTTTTGTTCGTATATTCAACTCTATCCCCTTAATGTGCATATTAATTTGGTGAAACTCCTTAGCCATTTCCATTTTCTTTTCTTTAATTTTTATTACTTCATCCAGTCTTTTTAAAACTTCATTATGGTAAGTTTCCGTTGCACATACATTTTTTTTTAACAAAATTGTTTTTGTTTCCCTCGGCTCTTTTTTTGAAGATGAGAAACCGCAGTGCACTGCTGCAGTCTTTTTTGGAGTATCATCTTGCTCAAATGTATCAATTAGCTTTTCGATTAAGTCATCACTTTCCTCACATGAAAACGTGGTGTTGTCATCTATTTCTTTGTGTTGCTGATTTTGGGATCCGAATGTCCGAACCTCCTGTAAACCAGCAACAGCAACATCAAGGCCTGCTGCCTCCAAAATTTGTTCATCAGCAACACTTAGCGGTTTTTCGTCAAAAGGACCTCCTCCAGTTTTCTTGACTGAAGATTTATTGTAAGAAAGCTCTTTCTTAACCATTTGCTTTTGATCAGAATACACCTACCGAAAATTACAAAAGTCTTTATCTGCAGCATGTTAATGTGGAAAACAATTAATAATTTACCTTGCGCCAAGTTTTTACATATTTGAGCGGTGGACCGGAGGCATTTAATTTATTAGTTAAAGTTTCCCAAAGTCTGTTAGCAGTAGCTTTTCCTTGGCATGTATTTGGTAAAACGCCTTTGGCCAAATTGCTGTGCTCAGACATAAACTCAGCAAGAATTTGTTTTTGTCTGAAATTTATTTTTGTTATATTCGACCTAATAATTAATATTAATTACTTAATTTGCATAAAACTTATTAAAGATTTAACTTACATTTTCTTGTTATTTGCGTGTACTGAAATAAATAAAATGTGGTTAATGTTAAAAAACTGTTGTGGCACTTGTAAAGCGTTCAAGCAAGAATAATTATTTTTTACTTCTTAACAAAAACAATAAACCGTTAAGTTACTCGTTAGAGTTTGTGTAAAAACTCCTTTACAAAGGTGCAAAAAAAGGGAGTAATACAAAAAAGTACGAAAATCTATACGAATAATTAATTAATATAACAATTAAAATCTTAATTAAACACTTTTTATCCAACGAACTATTTAAAAATAAAATTTCGACACCAAATTTGGTATCGAATAAAACTCGCACGGTTACATTCAATCGTACACTCGCAATCGAGTGCCATCATAAGAAATTTCAATACGACTTACTCGGTAGCGAGTGCGAGAATCCCAAAATTAAAAAAAATCCAACTTCGAGTAAATTTCGCACGGTATCGACTGCGAGAATTAGCCCCCTGAAGACTTTACTATCATTTTCAATAGATGGTAGTATACGTAATTTTATGTTGTATAAAATAATTACATATTGCTCATACGCAACAGTTAACGTTAGACGTTCACGTATTAAAAAGTTACAAATTTTTTGTTGTTCTTTTTTACAATACAAGTTATAAATCTAACGTGTTCTGGCGACATCGTGGAACAGGTAATTTGTGCTATTGGTTTCTCTAGAAACTAATAAATAAATAAATAAGTACGAGTTTGATATTTTAATTCTATAAAAATTTCTACACCAACTTTAATTCACTTCATGATTTACACGAATAATAAGTTCTTCATTATTATCCTTGCTATTTTTTTGTTTAAACCTATTTTAGCAATTTGACAGCGCATAGAGAAAGGGACCTAAGGGTAAAAAAATCAATTTTCACTTTTGTTTTGATGTGGACAACATCTTAGCATCGAATGATACCGATCCCATGCCCCAAAAGTGTTCCCTCCCAGAGATATGCGCGTTTTATTCAGTGATGGTACACCAAAGATACACGTATTTAAATCTTTAAAATGGCTCTCCTGAACAAAACCGGTTTTTACCCTTAGGTCCCATTCTATTTTGCGCATCACATATGTATGTATCTCCCTTAAATAATGTGCTACATGTATGAAAAAGAAAATTTATTTTGCCACAAACAAAACGATAAATTTTCCATTAAAACAGGTGTTATAGACATTGTGAAAACAAAAACATAAATTTCATTTCTAACTATTATCTGCACAGGAAAGCAAAAACAAGCTTCATTGTGATGAAAGTAAATCCATGAAGAAATGTTTAAATTCAACTAAAATATTTTATTATAACTATGCTAGAGAATTTGACATCATCATAAATTTAATATAAATTTATTGCATTCCTATTTCACACATGAAATTTTTTTTATATAGCTAAGCAGCATAGCTATAACCGGGAGTCCTAATACATCACTCTTCTTTTCTATAATCGTAATATATTTTACTTCGCGTCATTTAAACGTAAGGAAATTAAAATAAATTCAGTAAAGTGCGACTCTGACTCGCGCACGAAGGGTTCCGTACGAACACTAGATATGTAATTTAATACAAACTTCATTCTATATAATATATAGTTTTGGCACTTTTTTCGTTTTTGGGGTCTTTTCGGTTTTTGCGTTTTTTTCGGCGGTTTTTGCGTTTTTTCGGTTTTGGCGATTTTTTTAAGTCTTGGCTCTTTTTTTAGTTTTGACACTTTATTTTCTTGTTTTGGCGATTTTTTTCGGTTTTTGGCGTTTTTCATTTTGGCGATTTTTTTCATTTTGGCGATTATTTCATTTTTGTAGATTTTTTTAATTTTTGCGATTTTTTTTATTTAAATTTTTTGTTTTTAGTTTTGGCGACATTTTCGCGTTTTGGCGATTTTTTTTTAGATTTTTGGCGTTTTTTTCATTTTGGCGATTTTTTCGAATTTGACGATTTATTTTAGTGTAAGAAATTTTATTTTAATTTTGGCGATTTTTTGTCGTTTTGGCGATTTTTTTTTTTAATTTTTGGCGATTTTTTTTTTTTTTTGGTTTGGCGATCTTATAATTTTCGGTTTTTTTAGTTTTACCGTTTTTGAAAATTTCAAGTGTTTGCCTCTTACGGTTTCCAAGATATAGGAATTTGTAAAAATTACATAGTTAAAATTGCATTAACTGATGGACCACCCTTTAATTTTAATTTTTTAAATTTTAGTGTTAATTGTTGTAGTCTGTATAAAAATACACTAATTTTACAAATTTCAAGTTTCAATATAGAATTGTATGTATATTAGTTGGGATTTTAACATTTTTCGTTGCTCGTTTTGGAACACCCTTTAATTTTTGATTCTCACGTATTTGTGGTTGTAGCGGCCAAGGTTCTAAATACTCTGTCTAAATTTCAGGTCCGTAGCTCTTACAGTTCCTGAGAAAATACCGTGTGACGGACAGACGAAGAGACGGACAGACGGACAGCGTAGCGAAAACAATAGGGTTCCTTTTCACCTTTGGTGTACGAAACCCTAAAAAGCAACACTGTAAATTAAATAATATAAATTTAATATATAGCACTTATTTCTCATATCCTTATAGCTTATATTCGTAATAAATTTCAGAAATTCAACTAAATATAATAATTAATTGCTTTCCAATGAAGTTTCCTTAAAGCCTATAAATAATATCAGTAAATGTTCGAGCAGAAAAAAATTTGTCAGCAATCAAAGAGATTTAAATTGCAAGCACACAGTAAAAACATTTCTTATGTACGACAAATATAAACAGCATTTTGCTTTAATATTTCTTCCTTTCTTTTCTTTGGTTTGATGAAAAGAAGAGTAGCTAATGAAGTAAAACTCTAATGAAGAGCCACACAATCAAGGTGTATGGACTAGTTTCTAGTAGCATAGTTGTCGAAAGCAATTAGTAACTTAAGTTACTTTAAAAATGTATGCAGGATTTTATTTAATGAATGTGTGTTTAAATTTTTGTGAACATTAATCCTTGGTATTTCATGTTACATTTTTGTAGAAACTAATCACACGTTTTCTTAAGTTTATGTCATGTATGTCCTTTGAACTTTTTATAATTAATACATAATAGAAATTGTACTTATTTGATACTACTTCTAATAGTACAGGTACTGCTACATATTGCTTATACCACTGCAATTGCTATTTTGAAAGTACTGCTACAATTCTTGCTATTTACCCTTAAATATATTATTGCACTTTTATATATATTGCACCTGGTATGATTACTATATATATATATATATATATATATATATATATATATATATATATATATATATGTATATATATAGTAGTAATATAATATAAGTTATATAATCAATTTGTTTTTCATTTGCTACTGCTATTTGCTATTTACTATTGAGTTTTAGTACTGATGTAAGTTGCTATCGAAATAAATTTTACTTTACTATTGATTTTGCATTACTTTTGTATTTTTAACCCCCGACTAAAAAAAGGGGTGTTATAAGTTTGTAGTGTGTGTCTGTGTGTCTGTGTGTCTGTCTGTGTCCACGTACAGGCCAAACGTCGGGACCGATTTTAATTTAGTTTTTTTCTGTTTGAGGGATGACTTGATCGAGAGGGTTCTTAGCTATGTTTGAAGAAAATCGGTCTAGCCATTTAGAAGATATAACATCTTTTCTGAAAAAAGTCGGGGGTTTTTAAAATTTTTAATTTTTGTTATTTAAGGGAACTTTAAGATTTTCATCTGTTTATAGTCAACTGCGTAACTACTTGCTTCAGGAAACTGTATAATCATTATTTTTGGTTTTGCTATTGCCTTAGCGTGCGTTTTTGCTTTTATTGCTATTGATTCTGCTAATGCTGATACTTTATATATGTCATTGCTTTTATCGCTGCTAATTATATTGCTACTGCTGGTACTTTTGCTATTGGTATTACTTATGTTATTGTTACTGCTACTGAAACTCTATTTTCTTTTTTTAGTTAAATATTAGTGCTATTGTTCCTTCTATTTTTTTGATATTGATAATAATATTGCTTTTGATGTTAGTAACTATTACTATTGCTGTTCAAAAAAAAATTTAGCTTTTATTATAGCAATTACTATTTACTATTTCCATTTCTTTTGTTACTAGTTAAATCCTTGCTTCTGTTATTTATAACGATATAAGTGTTACTATTGCTGCTGAAACTTCTATTTTCATTATTTTAACTGATTTTGTTTCTACAATTACGTTTGTTGTATTAATGATATGTATTGTTATAAACTTTTATATTAATTACCTATATATATTACTATTTCTATTGCTATTCTAGCAGAGTATTTATTGTTATTGTAATTTGTATTGATATCTAAATGGCTGTTGCTATTGGTTTCTATTATGCTATCTCTGATGGTATTGCTTCTGCACTGTTATTGCTGTTGCTTTTGCTTATAATATTGCTAATAATATTGCTATTGATAATACTATTGCTATTACCAATTCTTTTACTTTTATCTATTGCTACTGCTAATAAAACTAATATTGCTATTACTACTGCTGTTGCTTTTCGATATTGTTGATGCTATTGCTTTTTACATCATATTGCTACTATTATTTCTATTACTTTTACTATTGATATTACTATTTCTATTACTATTAGCACTCCTATTTTTATTGCTTTAGTTATGCTATTCTTGGCGCTATTGATACGGCAGTTGATATTAATGATATTATTGCCATTACATCTGCAATATATATTCATATTTTTAATCGCCATTACTACTGCTATTGATATTGCTATTAATCCTGCCATTGTTATTCTCGTTGCTAATTATATATGTGTTAAAAAACGATTAAGACACAAAATCAATTTGAAAAATATAAAAGGTGTGAAGTCTTTTATAGTCGTTGTCTCAATAATTTGAAAATTTGCTTTTAGTGGTTTAGTGTGCTATTTCGAAGTTAGTGGTTTAAGATTGTCTCAAAAATGAAATCGATAAGAATTTAGCATACCTTTTTTAAAACGATTGCCTTGAAATCATTTTGAAAAGCATCTTTTTCCATAACATACCTGATTATTTTGCTGTTGCTATTGATATTGCTACTGCTAATACTCTTGCTTTTTATAATATAATTACTCTCAATCCTGCTATTGAGTTTAGCTTCTACTACTACTGTTTTCGTTGCTTTTTAGGGTTCCGTACACCAAAGGTGAAAAAAGGAACCCTATTGTTTTCGCTACGCTGTCCGTCTGTCCGTCTCTTCGTCTGTCCGTCACACGGTATTTTCTCAGGAACCGTAAGAGCTACGGACCTGAAATTTCGACAGTGTATGTAGAACCTTGGCCGCTACAACAACAAATACATGAGAATTAAAAATTAAAGGGTGTTCCAAAACGAGCAACGAAAAAGTTAAAATACCATGTAATATACATGAAATTGTATGAACATATGTATATTGAAACTTGAAATTTGTAAAATTAGCGTATTTTTATACAAACTACAACAATTAACACTAAAAGTAAAAAAAATGAAATAAAATTAAAGGGTGGTCCATCAGTTAATGCAATTTTGACAATGTAATTTTGACAATTTGCTATATCTTGGAAACCGTAAGAGGCAAACACTTGAAATTTTCAAAAACGGTAAAACTAAAAAAACTGAAAATTATAAAATCGCCAAACCAAAATAAAGAAAAAATCGGCAAAAATTAAAAAAAATCGCCAAAACGAAAAAAAATCGCCAAAATTAAAAAAAAAATTCTAACACTAAAATAAATCGCCAAAATGAAAAAAAACCCAAAATGAAAAAAACGCCAAAAATCGAAAATAAATCGCCAAAACGCGAAAATGTCGCCAAAACTAAAAAAAAATTTAAATAAAAAAAAATCGCAAAAATGAAAAAAACGTCAAAAATATATAAAATCGCCAAAATGAAAAAACGCCAAAAACCGAACAAAATCGCCAAAACAAGAAAATAAAGCGTCAAAAGTAAAAAAGGAGCCAAAACTTAAAAAAATCGCCTAAAACTTGAAATTTTCAGAAACAGTAAAACTAAAAAAGACGAAAATTATAAAATCGCCAAACCAAAAAAAATCGCCAAAAATCGAAAAAAATCGCCAAAACTCGAAAATGTCGCCAAAACTAAAAAAAAAATTTAAATTAAAAAAATTGCAAATAGGAAAAAAATCGCCAAAAATAAAAAAATCGCCAAAATGAAAAAACGCCAAAAACCGAAAAAAATCGCCAAAGCAACAAAATAAAGTGTCAAAACTAAAAAATGATGAAGTTTGTATTAAATTACATATCTAGTGTTCGTACGGTTCGTGCGCTAGCCAGAGTCGCACTTTACTGAATTTATTTTAATTTTTTTACGTTCTTGTTATTGTTAGTAATATTTCTTGCTACTTGAGTTGCTTTATTATTCCTATTATGTTTTTCTACGGTGGATAGTGCTCTTGATATTGGCATTACCATTGCTCATTTCGTTGCTATTTTTTAATATTATTAGGGTTACGGCTACTGAAATTCATATTAGTATTGCCATTGCTACTGCTCTTAATATTTTTTTACTCCCTCCTGCTATTTATTGCTACTGATATTGCTGATATTCTTAAAATTTCAGTGCTACTGGTGCTGTTATTGCTATATTTATATTTTTGATTGTGCTATTGCTATTACCGTTACCTTTGATCTTATGTTGTTGTTGTTATTGTTATGGCTATCGCTACTGCTACTAATATTAATCTCGCTGGTACTCCAGCTAATGCTATTTATATTGTTTATACTGTCGGTTTTTTTTAAATAATGTTGCTATTATTCTTACTACTGAGGTTTTGCTACTACTACTGCTGTTTCCGTTGCTGTTTTGTTCTTGTTATTGTTAGTAATATTTCTTTTTATATTTTAGTTGCTTTGCTACTCATATTATATTTTTCTATTCCTGATAGTGATCTTGATAGTGCTTTTACAATTGCTATTATTTTGACACTATTACCGTTATTGCTACTGCGCTCTATATTGATATTGCTATTGTCATTACTAGTGATAGTGTCAACTTTACTACTGCTACTGTTATTGATATTTCAGATACTCTTACTTTTTAATGCTACTGTTATTGCTATTATTTATAATATTTATAGTGCCCTTGCTATTGCTACTACCGTTGAGATTTTCATTGCTGTTATTTTGTTATTGCTATTGCTACTGCTATTGATATTGATGTTGCTGTTGATATTAATATTGTTGATATTGTTGTTGTTTAATGCTGTAGTTATTACTCTCAGCACTGAGCTTTTGCTACTGCTATGTTCATTGTTGTGCTAGTTGCTTTTTGTTGTTGTTGTTATTGCTAGTAATGGTGCTGTTTCCATTTTTCACACTTTGTTATTTCTATTATATTTTGCTATTGCTACTGCCATTACTATTTTCTATTCTTTATTTTTCCTTTTGCTATTTTCTTATTATATCTGCCTTAGCATGTTTTTGCTACTCTTGCATAAATACAACTGTAAATTATGTTTACGATTACTTTCTAGTACTGCTAGTGCTACTTTAAATAATGATATTGCTACTATCAGTGTTGGTAGTAAAAACCTACTGCTACTAACAAAAATATCGTTATTATGATAACTGCTACTAATATAAATGGAACTAATAGCTGATATTTGTTTTTCTAAAGGGTTTTTGGGTTTTTTGTTGTTATATCATTCAATTTGGATGTGGCAACAGTAAAATCTTTCACAAATCTATTTACTTAAGGAAGTTATGCATATCTACTTCTTCTCAAATAGTTTTTATTTTGCACATACATGCATATGTACGTAACTATTCCTAGTCACACAAGTTCATGTAGTAATTAAATAAACTACAAAACAAACTGCAATAATTTTGTGTTTATTTTACTTTGTTATTTTTGCTCTTAATTTAGTTAAGGTCTGCAATTTCTGTATACCTTCTGCCATTTCGTGGAGTATACTATATTATGCACACACAATTATTACTCAGCTTTTTACTTAAATATGTTTCATATAAATTGTCCTTTTGTGTTTTGTGCCTTCGTATTCATTTTATATGCTTTAATGCTGATTAAAATTCAAAATGCGTCCCTTCTTTTTTTTTTTTGTGTGTTAATTTTCCTGACAGAGCAAATTTTATCTCTCTTCTATGCCTTTCATATTTTTCCAAGTTTGCCGAAAAATGCTTACCTATTTTTTTTTATCCTAGTCTGTATATATTTCGTTTCTTTTCAAACGCTAAAAAGTACCTACAAAGTTGGGATTGAATGATATTTTCGATATTTTTTTTTTTTATTAAAAAATGTTTTTAAGTTTTTTAATATGTAACAGTTTGGGTGGAAAATTAAAAATTTATTTAAAAAGCATTTATTCCGTCAATGTTATTATACCAGCTAGTGCGTAATTTGAAGTTTGGTATTAACTAGTGTTGTTTGTTAATTATTCGCCTTTTATATTTGTTCGAATAAAATATAATGGCTTTTTTCTTATTGGAACAGACGAATAATATTGTAGTTTTGTTCGAATATTCGAACGAACAAAGAATAAAAATATATATTCGAATAATCTTAAAAAAGTTTGCAAAAAACGACACGTATGTGTATTAGTTTAATTTTTTTATTATTAACAAACGAAAAATTATTCAATACACACGAAAAACATATGATTTCAATAACAGATTTAGAAATATTAATAACAAAACTTAAAAATTTTAAGAACCTTTGCCGCAGTTGACGCTGTAGTATAAGTTAAGAACTCTTTGTTCCACTAATACTATTGAAGTAGCAGAATCGCAAAAAGAAGAGAGTAAATTAATATATAGAAAATTTAAGATAACTTCTTATCGACTAGACCGATTTTCTTCAAGTATAAATTAGAAGATATACGATCATGTCACCTTTCAAACGAAAACATAGCAAATTAAAATCGGTCAAGCCGTTCGGGAGCTACGGCGTCAAAGACACACAGATCTAACAGAATATATCTAAAAACGATGTAATACCTTCTAAGTGGCTGAACCGATTTTCTTTAAACTCAGCTAAGAACACTCGATCAAGTCACCTTTCAAACAGAAAAAAGTAAATCAAAATCGGTCCAGCCGTTTGGTCTGTACGTGGACTCGTAAAAACAAACAGATACACAGATACACACTACAAACTTATAAATTTTTTCTCTCTTTTTGTGACGTATTTTAAAAAGTTGGTACACAGAGAAAAACTGCCTCATAGAACCAATAAGATTTTCTCTATGAAACGTTTTTAGGCTAAGGGGTATCCCAGCAGAAAGAAGCGATGATTTTTTCATAGAGATTTCTTATTGTTTTTATGTGGTAAATCTTATTAATTTTATCAAGAAGAAAACCACATAAAATCAAGAAGAAATCTTATTATTCACAACTTTTTTTACTCAATTTCCGTTATTTTTGGCACCAAAAAAAAAAAAAACAATCCATAGAGAAAAACTTCTTGATTCTATTAGGTTTTCTTATAAATTGTAAACTATAGGGATTTCTTATTGATTTTATTAGGTTGCCTTATTGATTTTTTTTAAAAAGGTTTTCTTCTTAATTTTATTAGGCTATATTATTGATTTTTTCAATAAGGGTTTCTTCTTGAATTTATTAGGTTCCTATATGATTATGTGTAAAGCATCTTATTGATTTTTTTAATAAGGAAATCTTCTTGATTTTATTAGGTTTCTTGTTATTTCATTTATGTATGTACGTACATTTATGTATGTATGCATGTATATAAATAAACATAGAGACAATTTTTTAATGATCTTTTTCGTTTCTGTTCCGTAATATCTCTGCTGCAGAGACTTCAATATTCATACCCAGTTAGCCAAATCGTCGCAGACGACATTGGGTAGTATGAATAAAAAAAGTATTTGCTTTTTACTTAAAAATTTGTTTAAAAATACAAAAAACATACACATATTTGGGGTTTTCAAAAAAATTTTCAAGTAGAAGGCAAATACTTTTTTTATTAATATTACCCATTGTCTTCTACGATTAATGTACGACATGTCACAATTTAAAGGAAATCGTCGACAATGTCACATGTTTTGTCATCAATTAAACCTTTTTGAGGACAATCTGAACGACAATGTCCCCCGTTTTGTCTTCAATAAAGCCGTGTTGACGATAATCTGAGCGACATTGTCGCTCATCTCGTCTTGTGTAACCTCGCCTCCATTTGTATGAAAAATTCGTGGCGCTGTCTTCAATATGTCTTGTACGACTTACCATTGTCTTGTACCCGTCGGCGAAGATGTTTTAAAGACGTGGCTAACTGGGTATTTATGTATTTTTGTATATGTGTTGCCGCTCATAACTTTAATTCTTTACTGTACATACATACATATATACATATGTATTAAAATTAAACTTTTAGTTGAAAGTGAACCAGTGCGAAGTGAACAAGTTGGAAGAATAATTGAATATTTTTCCACTAACATAAAATATAGACTAAATTAAAATAAAACTAATTATAAATAGTGCGTACATATCTATATCTATATTATTATTATACTTATGTACATATATAATTGTAGTATGTTTTTTGGTAAGGAATAATCTCTGGAAATACAAGAGCCTTGGAGTGGAGATTTTCAATACAGGTTGGGTGACCAGTGTGTTGATTAATTTTTAATTAATTTTAATTATATGAAATTTTTAAATATATGAAAATTATAATACTTGTCTGATTTTGTCTGCCCGATAAATACCTTTGCATTGCTACAATTTTAATATTTTTATTGATGTCATTATTAATAATAATAATACTCAATGGACAAAAAAATATTAAATGAAGGTTTTATAATGCAAAGCCATTTATATATCTGATAAAATCATGCCTTTAACTAACGACAAGTTGTAATAATGGCCCTAAGTACGTATAAATGGGTAATGTGAATACAAAAAAGGCATTTGCTTTTTACTTTAAAATTTGTTGTAAAGTCTTAAATGTATATGTACTTTTTGTTTGTTTCAAACAAATTTCTAAGTAAAAAGTAAATGCTTTTTTTATTCACACTACCCAATATTTATAAGCAAATATGTTATTAAAAAATTCAAAAAGATACTGCTTACGAAACTTACTTATTATTACTATATTGTGTGTATTCCTAAGTAAATACATATGTAAATGAAAATAAATAAAATTTTCAAATAAAATCAATAAGTATTGTGTTTTATTTTTGAAAAAATCAATAAGATAGCCTAATAAAATCAAGAAGAAAACCTTATTGAAAAAATCTTCTTGATTTTTTTAAAAAGGTTTTCTCTATGAAATTAATAATATTTCCTTATTGAAAAAAAAACCATAGAGATTTCTTATTAATTTTGTTCTATATTATGAGGTATTTATTAGACACTATTTTCTCTGTGTACTTAATGCCTTTTTTCCGTCGTTCAATAATTCGATTTTTAACGCTTTTGATTAGAGAAAATCAGTTTTTTTCTAATATCTTTATCAGACACCTTCTAATTCCATGAAAGAAGCATTACCTTTTCCCCAAAAGATGAGATTAGCGAACATATATATGTATGTATACATACATACTTATGTACATACAAACAAAGCTTTCACAAGTATTTATAATTTTGAGTAATTTGATTACTTAATATCATATTGTTAACAAATTAAAAAGCAATGAAATATAAAATACTTTTTATATGAAGTAATTAAGGAAATTGTTTGAATATTCGAATATTCGACAAAAATGATTCGAATAATTTTTTATTCTAAATTGAATATTTTTGTTCGTTCGAACAAAAATGGTAAAAAGTTGTTCGAATATTCGAACAATTTTTGTTCGAATGACAACACTAGTATTAAAGCTTGGCTATTGACACCAGCTAATAGAAAGCAAATAAAGTCAACATTAAGATAACTTATTAAGGCCAATAAAATTATAGTGTTTTCACACTGACATGGTTTTAATAAAAGTTGGTTTTAACGTTAAAACCAACTCTTAAAACCTGGTTTTACCACACAAATTGTTTTTGTTAAAACCAAATTAAAACCATTTTTGAATTGGTTTTAAGTTGGTTTTATGAAATGCAACCTTGTTTTCACTGTGATAAATTCAGTGCTGCCAAGTTGAAATGACCAACAGCAGCTGGTAATGGTATGCCAGTGAATAACAATAGATGGCGCCTGAAAAATTTTCAACTTAAAAATTAATGCAGCAGCAACAATAATCAAGAAATTACGGAAAAAAAGAGTTTTTTGGAAGGAAAACAACAAAAATATTTTAAATTGAACTGTGGGAGGTAAAAATAGACAATATGACTGACATTCATCTGCCTATAAAAAAGGTTTATCTTATAATGTATTTGTGCATTTTTATATTATTAACAATATTTCCAAGCACTTCTTCGTTCTGTATAAGAAGTTCCATAATTTAAAAAAATTTTATTTACAAAATATAAAATAATTTCCATTTTAGAGCGCATTGTGAAATATCTCAGTTTTTCATACAAACAAAAACAGTTGAATAGTATGTCCAAAAAGTGTTATTAAAATGCAGAAAAAAAAATGCAACAACAAATACACCCATTTCGGCAGGAGATTTATTTTATTTAGAGCAAAGTTATTAGACAGCCTGTGAGTTAAAAACTGAATTTAACAAACTTGCAGTGTGAAAGCAAAAAAAAAAAAATCAGCTGTTTATGGTTTTAACGTTAAAACCAGGTTTTAACTTTCAGTGTGAAAACACTATTATACTGCTTATCTATATAATTCTACATCTGTTGAGTGAAGAAGAAACTTATTTGTGTGTCTGTAAGATAAATTTGTTGAGAGTAAAGGCCCAACTATATTATGAATAAGCTAGCTTAAGCAACTGTGCGGTTCCATATAAAACGCATGTGGCAAACTATAATGTACTTAACAAACTTTTCGTCAAGTTTCGTCAAATGTCATTTGCTTAAGTAAAGTGCCAAACTGAACGCACATTCCGTAAGGAAACAACTGTTTGTGTATCTTTTAAACTCAAACAAGCAGCAGCAGAAAATATTCATTGATTTTAAATATTTTTTTATTGTTTCTTATTTTAAACTCGGATAATAAAGCAAAACTTTTATTTTCATTGTTTGTTTTATAATACACATATACACACATACACATGTATTTACTTATGTATATTCACTGTTGTACTTTTTAGTAGGCAAAACGAATAAAACAAGTAATAAGGTGATGGATATATTTATATGTGAATTTTTAATAGATTAGGACATTCTTTCAAGTTAGTTTGATTGAATTGCATTCATTTAGGAGTTATGAGAAGAAACAAAATTACTATAAAATGATTGACAATACGTAGATGTGCATTTGACAGACTTATCGTTCAATTCTGACATTAGCTTAAGCCAGCTTATTCATATTATAGTTGGGCCTTAAGTCAATTAACATAATATTTTCTTCAAACAGTATCAATTTAGTTCCAGACACTCATGGAAAAAATATTCTGAGCGCACAGCTTATTCTCCTTAGAAACTATTTATAAAGTTTTGCCTGCATATTATCTTGCCACTTAATTGGTAATATATTTATTCTATCATCGCGTATAATATTATTTATTTTATTTGTCTGTATATACAACTGATAAATATATTAGATTACGTTTTGCTATTTAATTTTCTTTATTTTCTCCTTATTTAAATCTTTAGTAAAATTTTAATATTTTGGTCATATAGCAAACTTTACTGCTACAGATATTCAAACAATTCAATTGGGTTGAGCGCAAAAAAAAAATGGAAAAACTCGTGCTGTTCCATATAATTTAAATTGCCCAAATTAAAACGAATTTTTCGAATCGTTATAATTATTTGTAGTAAAATATTAAAAACAACAGCATGGAGGAGCACGAAAGCACTTTTATTTACACAATAATTGCTGAAAATTGTGTTGAAAGTTATTTCATTTTACGTTTAAATGGCAGCAGCAGCAAATGCACTAAAGCGATTTAATAAATTGATTCAAACGAACATATTCATCAAGAGATTTTTGTTTTAAATTTTTACAGAGATATGCGGCACATGTAAATGTCAGTTATTCGATTGAATTTGTTTCAAACGTCGTACAAAAAAATGCGCAGTGCATATGTATGGAACATAAAATTTTCGTTTTCTGTTGACATTTAAATATCAGGCAAATGTTAAAGTCTTTGCGATTTATTGCAAAAACTTCAAAAAAGTAATTATAAGTCATTCATTTCCAATTTTTTTTTTAAATTCGCAGGCTAGAACACATATTATTAATTTGTAATTTCTAAATTGCAATTTTAGTAGGGCTAGAATGTGTTTTAATAATCTCACAAAAAAAAACACATGAAACGAATCGACCGATGTAAAATCACCATGTAAAAAGTTTGATTCAAATTTATTCAAATCATATAATGTTTACAAGAAATAATATGTTGTTTGAGTGCTTTGGTGTTTATTTGTTTTGTTCATAGCTGCAATACACTTTCGTGCCTAGTTGTGTGGATTGTTTTAGTGCTGTTGTTGTTTTTTTTATGTTTGTAAACAGCCGTCAAATTAATGCAGTCATAGAATTGCAGGTTCAAATCCAGGAGTCAGGTCAAAGTATTTTTTTTTTAAACTGAAACTTTTCCAATTCAAAGTATTTTGTATTTTGTTTAACTAAAACTTTTCAAATAAATTGTAAGTTAAAAGGTCAATGAAATAATATTGAATTAAAATTTTATTCATTATAGTACATATTTATTGTGTATCTAAAGAACATTTAAAATTGTTGTGGCTGCAGGGGTAAGAACGTTGACTACCACGCGATGAGTTCCGAGTTCAAATCTTGGCCAGGGAAGCTTTATAAAAAAAAGCAAAAAAAAAATTTCTGATGTTTATGTCAACCATACGTAAGTTAAATAATTAATAGAACACATTTACTACACTAAATTAAATTCACGTTGTTCCAACTTGAAATAACTTTGATTCAACATGATTCTTCATTTTAATTTTAATAGTACGAAAATGTTTAATCAACGATAAATAAAGTTATTTCAAAAGGACTAATTTTCTTTGGAAATTACTATAAATCATGTTAGATTAACATGAAAAACACATGAAACAAAATCATTGCCAAAAAAAAATTAGATTAACCTTGCTTACGTAGATTTTAAGTTAAACTTTTTCTGTGTGCACGATAATAAAAAAATCTTTAAGCTTATATACTGCGGTCATATGCTTCCAGAAGTGAAATTATAATTTTTATTAATATCTGAACAATTTGCTTATGTTTAAGATGTCTGTTGTATTTAAGTCTAATGTTGTTATATTAATATTTATATACGAGCGTATAATCATACTGCGGCTCACCATGAAAATCAGCATTAGTGTTAAGACATTTTCACAAGGAAAATTGTAAAGCATGTTTGTACTCGTATGTCCTTGTTGACATGAAATGATTTACATGTAACATACTCGTTTAAAAAAAACTTAAAAGATACATATTTTTATGTTTGTGCTTTTTTGATGAAAAATCTTAAAACGTTGGTTGCACACGTATACGTACACGCGATTTCGTTTACATACGCTTATTTATATTCATAACGGCAACGGCACTTATGTTAAATAAGAATTTTCTTTACAAGCTGCTCAATATTATTCCCATCACATGTGTTGCAAGTTTATGTGTAAACTTTATTTTATTATCGTGTGACAAGTTCATACACTTGGTTGAACTAATGTGCATTTAAGTTGCTAACAATATTTATTGAAATAATAATAACTAAAAGCGAATGTGCTCAAACACACACAATATGTGCGAATAAAACAAGAAAAAAAAGCGTTCAAGTTGACGATAAAAATTATTACTTTTTTAAAAGATTTTATAATTAAATTAAATAAATTTAAAACAGACATACAAAGAAGTAGAATCTTTTAACATGTCTCTGAAATTGCTTAATTTGAAAGAAAGATTTTATAACAGTTAATGATGTTAATGAATATAGTCGATCCTGCACAAAGTTTAGTCCCGTCTTGCATCCTTGAAACCAGGCAAATGAGCTGCCAACCAGAAGGACTCAAATCATATTCTTCTTTATGAATATTCCGATTTTTATTGAAGACCTTAATTAAATGAATTAGATGAACATTTTATAAATAAAGTTTCTCAAAGGAAGCTTATATTTGTTCAGGTTATTGTTTGTACTACACAGCGTATCTGAAACCTAATTTAAGCCCTGTAAGCCCTGTTTTTCGAGTATCCAAAAATATTTCAGAAAAGCGACAAATCGGTTCACATTTAGGGCGATTACATATTTAATCGAAATCACCATCAATCTTAACAAGGAAATGGGTTTTTTTAAAACCATTTTTTTTTTTGGCTTTTACAAACATATATACAACATTCTACTATTACACAGAAAAAATTATTTCCAAAAAATTTTGAAACAAACGTGTGTTTTGAAATATAATTTAGTTTCAGTAAATATTTTTTACTGTTCCAGTAAATTATTTGTTCCAATTTTATTTTATTTAAAAAAATTGTATAGAATGAAAATTATCTATATAAAGTAAAATTTGTAAAAAAAATTTTTAGATTTATTTTTTTTAATATTTAAATTTGTTATTTTCAGTTAAATTTATTTTTATATGCTGTAAAAAAATTTGTCTGATTTTTTTTAATTTTTTCAGTTAAATTTATTTTTATATACTGTAAAAAATTTGTCTGATTTTTTTTTTAATTTTTTCTACAAATTATTTTATAGATATAAAAAACATTTTATTTTTTTAAAGATTTTTGTTGTTTGCGGTTTTCAAACTTATTATGTTTGTATATTGTGATTCTCAATATAGTATTAAGAGTCTTACTATAAACATAAGGAGTTTGTTAGCTAAATTAAAAATTTTTTTAGGTTGAAGTCTACTGACGACTTCCAAAAGCGGGAACGAAATGCTTAACCATAACAAAACAAGCCAATTTTTCAAAGTAAAAAAAAAAAAATTGTTGAACCTTTCATTTGATTCAGTTATTTTTTTCAAATAAAACTTTTACTAATTTAAAAAAAAAATTAAGAATTTTTATTGATTCAGTTAATTTATTTTCTGATAATACGAAAAATTTTAGTGAATGTGTTTGTAAATTTAAAAAAAAAATTTGCTGAATAATACACAAAAAATCTGCAAAAATGTTTTTCTGTTTTCTATTAATAAATTTGACTGAAAATATTTTGAGTTTCAGTTAACGTTTTTCTCTAATGCCATAATAAGTTAACTAAAAATAATTTTTTTTTTCAGTTAAATTTTTACAAAATTGTTATCAGAATCTACAAATTTTTTTGTAGGTCCGCATTCACACAAAAAATTTACTGATTCAATGAATTGGGTTACTGAAAACGAAATTTTGTTTTTTCTGAGTATAATTTCATTATAATCTCCTTGTAGGACATTTACACTGTCACGTAATCTAGCTAAATCTAGCTGCTGTTTAGTAGATTTCCCATACAAAACGAAATCTAAATTGTCAGTAGATTTGTCGGAAATCTAATAAAAATCTAATATATTTATTTATTTTTTACTACTCTGTAGTAAACATATTTATTAAAAAGATGAGTGAATTAGATACGGTCTGCTTAAAAAGGTGAGTAAATTTACTATTTACATTGCAGTTATTTGGTTGTAGTTTTGGAGAATTTCCAGTTAATGGGTTTTGTTTTGGTTAAAAAAATCTCGATAAGTGCCAAGAAAAATACCTCTTGTAAACGGTATAGATTTTCATAGAAATCTGTAACTGTTCAGGTGTAAATACCTTATTAGACTTATTTTTTTTTTTCATAGATCTTGTACTAGTTCCAAATCTTAGAAGCCCCAATCCTTTATGCTATGTTCAGACGGCAACATGAACCACTTGGTTCGATTGCGAACCATGCCGTTCAAACGACACATTCGTGGTTCGTTTTGACAAATCTTTTTGATGCAGTGATACCAAACTACCCATAGTTTCTAACTTAATATTTAAATACATAATTAGCTAATTTTTACTTAAAATTAAATTTTTTTAGATACGATTTCATTTTTTCAATGATTAATTAAAGTTCTTATTAAATTACGTTGAAAGTACGACAGCACTAGAAAATTTCTAAATATTATTGAACGCTTTTTCGCTGTCCAGACTTGTTGCAGCAATTCTTGAGTTTATTTTTGAGAGGGGTGAAAAGATTAGGGAGGGGTACACAGTTTCATGTGCTCGTAATTGTTAATTTCAAGTTGCTAGTTGTATTTGACGTTTTTTATAATTTTATTTCTTCAGTTGTATGAAAACCAAAAATATTAGAAAAAGTGTTAATATAATAAGTGTTAATTTTTCAGGCAAATTTGTGATGTAATAGAATTTTTTAATGCATAATTGCAAAAAAATTTTAATTTCATAATGTGGACACTTATGCGATTTCAAAGCAAAATTTTAGGAAATTCCAGCAACAAAAATTGCATTTCTGGACGAGGACTTTCCAAAGAACATAAACAAAACATGAAGAAAATTATAATTGTATAAAATAAATTTTATAAAACCAAACGAACGTCATAATGCATTTTTCTATTTATTTATTCCATCATATGAAACTATGTATTGTCCTATATATTTATGAAATTAGAACGAAATTTTCTTTAATACTAGCACATGCTGTTTTCAACACGACCACATGATGTTAATGTGTATGTTTTCAATAAACAGACACACGCATAAAAACAAATGGCACGCTCATGAAACTTAACTATTACACATGGTTGGGAATTTAATAATTATTTAAATATGCACTCAAAAACACAATTTCGTATTTAAATATAACTTAAAAGTAATTACAATTTGGTTACCAACTCATTAGCACTTTTCGGGCTAAATTTAACCCGATTTCAGACACACAAAACGCGAAAAAAAATGTTTAGTCCCAAAAAACGCGCATATTACCACTTTTTAATATTATCTTTCAAACTTTTTTTAATTTTTGTCCATTATGTATATAACCCCCTGTTTGTGTAAAACGTTTGAATTAAAAATCTTGGCGTTTTTGTATTAGACTAAAGGAAACTTGTACAACTTTTCTTTAATCTATTACAGAAACGCCAAGATTTCTAACTCAAACGTCTTACACAAACAGGGGGTAAGTTATAATCTTTGTGCACTTTTTCTTCCTTTAATCGAATAATATCAACTTTTTACTCATTTAATTTTGCTAGTTTGCTTTATTAATTTTAAAAAGAAGAAGTCTACAGAATAATCTTTTATTTCTTCCAAATTTTTTGTGCTTTTATAAAAACAGCTAATGTATGTTTTAGGAACAGCGAGAAATCGAAATTTTATTTTAAAACTACCAAATTTATATGTATGTACTTATGTAAACGTAGATACATACATATGTAACGGGTGTTTTTTTAGAGGTATAGAACTTCGAATTGAAATAAAACACAAGAAAATCGTTTAAATGTCCATCAATTTGGCTTTGTTGGAAGGAAAATTTTATGCCATTAATGCTTAAATATGATTTCGGGCATGTGGCCGCCGCGGCTAGCTCGAATAAAGCCAATTCTACAGGTCCAATTTTCAACCACTTTTTCGAGCATATGGGGCCGTATGTTGGCAATAACGCCACGAATGTTGGCTTCCAAGTCCCCTAACGTTTCTGGTTTGTTGGCGTAGACGAGCGCTTCACATATCCCCAAAGAAAATAATCCAATGGTGTCAAATCACACGATCTTGGTGGCCAATTGACAGGTCCATTCCGCGAAATTATGCGCTCATCGAATGTTTCCTTCAATAAATCGATTGTGACGTGCGCTGTGTGGCATGTAGCGCCGTCTTGTTGGAACCACAACTCATCCACATTCATGCCATCCAATTCGGGAACAAAATAGTCGGTTATCATGGCTCTATACCGGTCTCCATTAACGGTAACTGACTCTCCAGCATTATTTCGGAAGAAGTATGGCCCAATGACTCCACCAGCCCATAGAGAACACCAAACAGCCAGTTTTTGTGGATGTAATGGCGTCTCAAGGGTCTCATGTGGATTCTCTTCACTCCAAATGCGGCAATTTTGCTTGTTGACGTAGCCATTCAACCAAAAATGAGCCTCATCACTGAACAAAATTTTGCGATGAAAATCAGCATCGAGATCAATCTCATTTTCGGCCCATACACCAAAATCACGACGCATTGCATGGTCTCGCGGCTTTAATTCTTGCACAAGCTGGATCTTGTAAGGTCGCAAGCCAAGATCTTTGCGCAAAATTTTCCATAAAGTTGATGGACAAAGCTCCAATTGCTGTGCACGGTGGCGAATCGATTCATTCGGGTCCTCTTCAACACTTTGCTCTACAGCGGCAATTGTTTCTTCGGTGCGCACTGTTCGACGTCTCTGCGGATGCGTATTATCACATAGAGTAAACGGGGTGCGAAAACGATCCATGGTTAACCGAATTAATTGCTCTGATGGACGATTATGTCGACCATAAAATGGACGGAGCTTGCGGTAAACTTCGCGAACTGAACCATTATTTTCGAAATAAATTTGCACGATTTGCAAGCGTTGTTCTTTTGTCAACCTGTTCATGATGAAATGGCAAACCAAACTAAATATTAATCACTTGACAGCTGACAAAATGGCCGCCAGTTAAAAAAATGATGCCAACTTAAAGTTCTATACCTCAATAAAAAACGCCCATTATATATACTTCTCTTATATATGTATGTACACTGTTTGTAGGTGCCTTATTGAATTGTAATATGATATGTAATATCTCAAGCTATCTATGTGTTGATCTCATGATTTTCTAATAAATTACTGTACAAAAATGTTTTCGATGTTTTGATTTACAACAGAAACATTTTAATACTAGCCCCTTTTATCGATTATTCGAAAAATGTTACTTTATTTAGCGCTAAACGTATATTTTTCAATTTAGCCTTTTTTCAAAAAATGCCTACGCTTTTTGAGTATCTAAAGTTGGCATCACTGTTTTTATTTAAATATACATACATGCACAAATACATACATACGTGAATAGTTGGCAGGAGTTTTATTTTCTGTGGTATTTGCTTTTTTACAGTAGATAAACAAATTAATCAAAAAATAATGAATAAAATGTGTTAAATTTTTTTTTTTAATTCATACACGCATCCATTTTTTTGGTTTGTTTTTTGTTTACTCATGTGTATGTGTATGTGTACACTCATTTTGTTTTGATAGCTAGTTCAGATATATTAGCGATAATTTGTTATCAAAACTAGCGATGATAGCAATTTCTTCGTGGTTCGCAGCAAGGTTCAAAATGAACCAAGATGGTTTGCTCTCAAAAATTTGTATGGCGAACCATATTGATTCAATCAAGATTCGACCGCGAACCGTGAATTAGAGAGCGAACCTCGATAATTGCTGTCCGTGTGAACATGGTATAAGCGATAACTGTTAAACAGCTAACAGTGCTCTGTTAGATACAAACTAAATTATGGTTTGTGTCTCTACTAGTAAAATTGTAGTGTAGCCTTATAATTTGTGTCTGTGCTATTAAAATTTTAATATATCCTTGCACACATTCACAAAATTAGTTTGATTAAAAAAACTAGACCTCAGAGATCTCCGTAAATATTTATTAAACAATAATGAAAAGCGAAGAAACATATATCTAAGGAATATTTAGACCAGCAGAGTGATACTATTATAGTTCAGTTTATGTCATCGTATTATAATGAATGCTTAACATAAATCAATTATTTCTAAAAGCCACACAGAAAAAACTAAATTAAATTTTCAGTAACCAAATTCATTGAATCAGTAAATATTTTGTATGAATGCGGACATATATACAAAGAAGTTTGTAGATTCTGATAACAATTTTGTAAAAATTTAACTGGAAAAATTTTTATTTTTATTTTTAGTTAACTTATTATGGCATTAAAGAAAAAAGTTCACTGATACTCAAAATATTTTCAGTCAAATGTATTAAAAGGAACAGAAAAACATTTTTGCAGATTTTTTGTGTTATTCAGCAATTTTTTTTTTATAATTCACGAGAACATTCACCTAATTATTTTGTATTTATTTGATACTACAAAAAAATGTTTGCAAAAATTACTTTAAAGATTTTAGAAAAGAAATAACTAAATCAAATAAAAGGTTTAACTATTTTTTTTTTTTAATTTATTAAATAAAATGTTTTTTTAATCAATGAAATAATTTGTAGAAAAAATTAAAAAAATCAGACCAACTTTTTTACAGTATATAAAAATAAATTTAACTGAAAAATAACAAATTTAAATATAAAAAGAAATATAAGCAATTTTGTTAAAAACTTTACTTTATATAGATTGTACATATGAATAAAAATGTTCACTCTCTACAGTTTTTTTACATAAAATAAAATTGGAACAATTAATTTACTGGAACAGTAAAAAATATTTACTGAAACTTACGGCCTGTCCCACGATCTCACAGGAATTCGTTCGATCGAATACTTACATTGAAAACAACAATAAATTTTCTAATGTTATTGCTGTTTGCAATACATTTTGTCGATCGAACGATTTCTGGGACAGGCTGTACATTTTATTTCAAAACACACTTTTGTTCGAGGCTTTTTTGGGAATAATTTTTCCTGTGCACATGATATCTTACGTCAAAAGACTTCTCTTCTAAGCTACTTATAAAAAAATTGGTATGAATTATTCAAGCTTTAATAAAGAAACATTTAAAAGGATATAAGAAAATAACATTTTTTCCAAATAAAGTGAGATTATAAATTATTAATTTTACTCGTGCTATATCCCATAGACTAATTACAATCTTATCAAGTCTGACATTTAGGTATATAATAAAATTTTTATGACTTTCATTTAAGTCAAATAAAAGTTGTTTTCTTTTATTTATGCGCATCTATGCAAAGAGAAAAAGAAATTATATGATTCCTTTTAATTAAGAAATTAATGCTGTCACTAAGCAAAAGTGTTGCCAGAAGCTAACGAAAAGAAAACAAAATTGTGTTTTCAGATAATTTCCGAAAAGTTCCATTTATCAACATCTAAATGCAAAACTGCATAAATTTTTTAATTGAATACGGGCCTGTTCTGAAAATCACCGTGATTTCAAATCTCGTGATTTCAAAAGCAATGTTTTAATAGCTGACTTTTTATATAATATTTTATTTTAACTTCCAATGCTATTAATCATGCAATTTAGAAAAGCAATTATTCTAATCTAATCTATTAATTTTTAAAATCACCGTGATTTAACATGTCGTGATTTGCAGAACTGGCCCATATTTTGGAAAGCCAGAGGAGAAGGACACGTACACATTTCACTTATTGAAAAGTTGACTGTGCCACAGCACAATATTCTCATAGAAAAGTTGGCTGTATCACAGAACACTTTATTTTTTAAAAAAAAGTTGTTTGATTTAAATTGTTCCCATAAAAAAAGCACTAAAATTATTTTAGTTCCAGAGTAGCATGTAAGCTAAAGCATTTAAAATAAAAATGCTTAAGTTTTCTTTAGCCTTTTATATCACTCATAATTTTTTTGGCCTTACATAAATTATATAAATTATAACATTAAACTAAGACTATAGTTTAAAGGGATCTTACCAACAAAATGTGATGGCCGGCAATATATTTCAGATGCCTTATCACGGTATTTATGGCAATTTAACATATAACAAGTGAGAGCGCTATATTCGGCTGTGCCGAATCTTATATACCCTTTACCAAAGTGCGTTTATGTAGTATAGAGATACATACATAAGCACATACATAAAGAAATTTGACCTAGTTACTTTTATGTACAAAAAAAAATTAATTTTCAAACCCTACAATCATCAAATTAGATTTTTCTCATTCCTTTTATCAATATAGTAGTTCTTAAAAAAATATAGAAAGTGTGTTACGTGATAAAAGAAAAAAGGGAATTCCAAAAAAAAAAATGTTTTATTTAGTTACTTTAATATCTAGAAAAAAAGTGCAAAGTTTCCAGCTCTGCAGATGTGATTTTTATTTTTATAATTTTTCAAACCAAACTTTTCATTCCAAAACGTAAAATATGTATAATTTATAAAGGAAAATATAAAAATTAATTAGACTTAGTTACTTTAATATATCATAAAATGTGTAAGTTTTCCAACCCTGGAATCATCCTTTTTGATTTTTCTGATTTCTTACACCAATCTCTTTCTTTTAAGAACATAATATATGTATAATTTGTAGAAAAAAGGAAAAATTTGTTTTAGTAAGTTACTTTTGTAGATATAAGAAAAAAAATTAAAGTTTTACAAACCTGGAAACGTCTTTTTAATTTTTTTGATTTTTTTTAAAGTGAAATACCAATTTTATTCATTTTGATGTATAAAATAAGTTTATTTAATAAATAAATAATTAAAACTACTTTTCAGTAGTTATTTTGTATGGCAAAATGAAGTTTAAGCTTACCAGCTCTGAAACCGTGTGCTCGATTTTGCTGATTTTCAATACCAATCTTATTTCGACCATTTCTGACCCACCAGTCCAAGAACGAAGTCTCTAGCTTTTCTGGGAGCTTCGGAAAACCGATTTCACGTACAGACAGACGGGCATCGCTTATTCGTCTTCCCTATGCATAAGGATCCAGAATATATATACTTTATGTCTCGCTTATTAATATTCTGGAAATTGCAAACAGAATGACAAACCTATATATACCCTTTTACCATTTTTTGGTAAAGGGTATAAAAATATACATGTGTATTTATATGTAAATATTCACTCAACTAATCTTCTTTTTTATACCCTTTACCAAAAAATGGTAAAAGGGTATATATAGGTTTGTCATTCCGTTTTTAATTTCTATAATATTAATAAGCGAGCCATAAAGTATATATATTCTGGATCCTTATGCATAGGGAAGACGAATAAGCGATGTCCGTCTGTCCGTCTATCTGTACGTGAAATCGGTTTTCCGAAGCTCCCAGAAAAACTAGAGACTTCGTTCTTGGACTGGTGTGTCAGAAATGGTCGAAATAAGATTGGTATTGAAAATCAGTAAAATCGAGCAGACGGTTTCAGAGCTGGGAAGCTTAAACTTCATTTTGCCATACAAAATAACTAACGAAAACTAGTTATTTTTTTTTATTAAATAAACTTATTTTATACTTCAGAATGAATAAAATTAATATTTCTTAATAAAAAATAAATAAAAAAAAAATTAAAAAAATTAAACAGATGTTTCCAGGGTTGGAAAACTTTAACTTTTTTATACAAAATTATACAAAATTAATTTACTAAAAGAAATTTTTCCTTTTTTCTATAAATTATATATATCTTATATTCTAACTGCCTTATTCATAAAAAATATTTCAGGTTTATTAAGCGCTTATTTGACATATTTCTATAGGAAATTTGTCAAATAAAGCTGTAATAAACCTAAATTATTTTTTATGTAAGAAGAAAGAGATTGGGTTAAAAAATCAGAAAAATCAAAAAGGATAATTCCAGGGTTTGGGAAACTTAAAATTTTTGTGATATACATACAAATTAAATTCGTATTTCAAATCAAAAAAGAAAGTTAAAAAAATTAAAAATAATTTTCCAGGTTTGGAAAACTTTAATTTTGTTTTTCATATAAAAAAGTAACTTACTAAAACAAATTTTTTTCTTTTTCTCTATAAATTAAACATATCTTAGACTCTTAAAAGAAATAGATTGGTGTAACAAATCAGAAAAATCAAAAAGGATGATTCCAGTGCTGGGAAACTTACACTTTTTGAAATATATAAAATTAACTACCGAAAACTAATTTTTTTTTATTAAATTAACTTATTTTATACTGCAGTACACATTAAATTGATATTAAAAATTAAAAAAAAAATTAATACATGAAAAAGACATTTCCAGGGTTGGAAAACTTGAACATTTTTCTTATACAAAAGTAACTTACTAAAACAAATTTTTTAATTTTCTATATATATTAAACATAGCTTATATTCCTAAAATGGACATATTGGTGTACGAAATCTGAAAAATCAAAAAGAACGGTTCCAGGGCTGGAAAACTTTCACTTTTTGTGATATATAAAACTAGCTACCGAAAACTTTTTTTTTTTTTATAAAATAAACTTATTTTATGCTTCAGTAAGAATGAGTTCGGTATTTCAGATTTAAAAAAAAAATTAAAACGAAGTTTCCAGGGTTGGAAAACCTTATTTTTTATACAAAAGTAACTTACTAAAACAAATTTTTCCTTTTTTTTTACTATAAATTAAACATATCTTACATTCTTAAAAAAAATTGTTTTTAAGAATACAGAAAAATCAAAAAGGGGGATTCCAGGGTTGGGAAACTTATACTCTTTGTGATATAAAAAATTAACTACCGAAAATTAATTTTAATTTTTTTTTTGTATTAAATAAACTTATTTTATGCTAGAGTACGAAAAAAATTGGTATTTAAAATAAAATAAAAACAACTAAAAAAATTAAAAAGACGATTCCAGGGTTGGAAAACTTTAACTTTTTTTGTACAAAAGTAACTTACTAAAACAAATTTTTCCTTTTTTCTATAAATTAAACATATCTTAAATTCTTAAAAGAAAGAGATTGGTGTAAGAAATCAGAAAACTCAAAAAGAACGATCTCAGAGTTGGGAAACTTACACTTTTTGTGATATATAAAAGTAACTAAGTCTAATTAATTTTTATCTTTTCCTTTATAGATTATACATATTTTACGTTTTGGAAAGAAAAGTTTGGTGTAGAAAATTATAAGAATAAAAACCACAGCTCCAGAGCTGGAAACCTTGAACTTTTTTTCTGGATATTAAAGTAACTAAATAAAACATTTTTTTTAAATTTCCTTTTTTCTTTTTTTACTTAGCACACTTTCTATATTTTTTTAAGAACTACTAGATTGATATAACGAATCAGAAAAATCTAATTTAATGATTCTAGGGTTTGTAAATTTATTTTTTTCTACATAAAAGTAACTCGGTCAAATTATTTTTTTCTTTTTGTTTGTACTTTATGTATGTGCTTATGTATGTATCTCTATACTACATAAAAACACTTTGGTAAAGGGTATATAAGATTCGGCACAGCCGAATATAGCACTCTTACTTGTTTTTTTTTGTGCTACTGGGTGTAATTTTATAACTGCCAAAAATATTTTACATAAATGGAAACATCTGTATTTAATATTATAAAAATAATTTGTTTTTCCACTTTTTCCCCCATGATTGTTCAGCAGGACCTTTCTGGCAAAGTGCTCCCCAACGTCAATAGCAATAAATATGAAACAAACACCCAGCTTCCATCGTATGAACATTCCCAAACATGCTCAAATATTCTAAAATAATTGCATTAATTTTTGCATGAGTTGTTTAATGATTTATCCGGCAAAGGGTTTTGTAGGGGGATATTCGTTTTCAGGGGTTTACTTTAATATGAGAACAATAATTTTTTTAACATTAGTTTAATGCTTTGCTTTTATAATGTATCTTATGAGCATATTATATATATTTTATAGCTTTTCTTCGGCAATTATTATAAATTATATATACAAAGAAATGTAAGGAAATCATTGCTGTTCAGAGTATAAGATTTAAGTTAAGTTGTGAGTTATATACAGGGTGGCCCAAATGAGACCAGACCTAGTGATGTTAAACACGTGTAACTCTTGTAATAACGGGTTTTTTTCAAATGATTTATTTTCATATGTTAAATATATTTTGTGGAAATTTAACGTGACTATGTGTGAAATATGACATCAGACAAATGACCACCATTTTGCTCGATACAGGCATTGGCTCTTTTTAACGCATTTTGCATTACACGGCGTAATGTTTCTGGTTGCAGGCGCCGTATTTCGTCTCGAATATTCTGCTTGAGCTGTCCAAGTGTCTGTGGTTTGTTAACATACACTTTGTCTTTTAAATATCCCCATAAAAAAAAAACGGCGAACTAAACTTGTAATCATGGAAGATGTGGGCGATAATTGATCGTTGAGAATAATAATAAAAATTTATAATTTTAATGCGTTGTTGTGGACTGTACGTATTCAGTTTAAATTTCCAAGAGTTCAGTATTAATCTGCAAAAAGAAAAAATAAATTATGTTAAAAAATAAAAAAGTTATTTGTGTTTCACATCAGCTGGTCTTATTTGAGCCACCCTGTATGTACATTATAAATTCCGTTAAAGTTTGCTTATGCTATGCTAAAAAATTAAAAACAAATGCTAATACAAATTTTATAGTGCGCTTGCATCTGAGCAATATCTAGTACTTCGAGAATATTCTCAGTTTTTTCCAACACTATGCTAGTCGTGGTAAAAGTGCATTTACATCTGAGGAAAACCTAGTCCTTACTAGATTTCGAGCAAAATCTAGTAAATTTCTAGTAGATCTTCCATATAAAATCAAATATACTCATTCACTAGTGTTTGCCGAACTCTACTTAAAATTTAGTAGAACTTACAGAAGCAACTATGATTTATTTTTCAAAATTGTACGAGTACTAAACAAGGAAGAGTAATATAATCGCCTGTGCCGAATCTTATATACCCTTCAATAATGTGAGTATTGAGTATTTGTATAAATATATAAGTATGTACATAATATTCGTTTTCTGAAAAAATAGATCATGTATTTTTGGCTCTAGTGCAATTTATAGTGAGTGACCTTCGGTATTTTTCGACAAAAAAAAAAAAGAAATTGGTTCATAGATTGTAAATATTTCCTAAAGTAACCATAATATTGTGCCTCAGTACCAACTCAGCTAATTTATTTCATATTTTCCGGTATTTGATAAAACTTAATATTACAAAACTGTTAAGGGTTTCAATTCAAATATCCTACTGCCAATATTGCACGTTTGCAAATATCGCAATATCATGCAAACTATTTATTCCCAAAGAATTTTTCGGTTTTGTTTAGCAAAAAGTTACTGTTTCAGGGAACAGAAATATGTTTTTTAATTAATTTTGTAGTTATGTCTGTTCTTTAGCGATATATTTTATGTTATCTCAGTTAATAAAAAAATTATTTAAAAAATCGCTGCAAGCTGTCACCATCGTTTTGAAATATAATTGTACTAAGAGCATAATTTTTAGCAAAAGCAAAAAATTAAATTTTCCAACCCTGGTATCATCTTTTTGATTTTACTGATTTTAATACTAATTTATTTTGTTATAAGATATAAAATAGTTTAGCCAGCTAAAAAAAATATGTATGGAGCATATATGATATCCCATATATTGTTCAGATCCGAAAAATGAGGGTATATGGGCATATATGATTACATATCTATTCATACATTTTCATACATGTATGTGTAAATATTCCCTCTACAGTATGCAAATTTCATATTCATACTTTCTTGATTCACAAAAGCGCACTACTGTGTAATAAATTAAATTAATAAAATTACTTTATTTTAGATTTTGAACAAGTAGGTTGTATTTAATGAAACATTTGTTTGAACAAATAAGGAAAAACGAACTTAAAGTCATTTCAAACTAACTTAAAAAATTTCATTCATATTAAATCTAAATGTATTAAATCGTACAAGAATGCTTTTTTTTAAAACAAAAGTTTTTCTTTTTTAAAGGTTGAGGCTATACGCATATAAACTTTGCATACCGTATGTATTTTCTAATGGATTTCCAATTCACCAGTGATAAAATACCAAGCTTTTTTTATTGCAAAAACGATCTTATGTGATACATCATGTATGCATACATTCTTATCTGGCTCCATATATTAAATCTTATATACATACATATATGGATCCACATATGAAGAGCTTCATAATTAAATTTCCATATATGAGCTCATATATTATAATACATTTCATACATTAGTCCATATATTACTTCATATATAATAGTTTTGCCATGTAAAATCCCATATATTTCCAGACATGAATTCATACATATTCATATATAGTTACATACATTCATATATTAAAAATATATGGACCATATATAATTTTTTTAGCTGGGTAGATAGAAAAAATTATTTTGACCTAGTTAGTTTTATATAAAAAAGCTTCAATTTTCCAACCCTGGAATCAAATTTTTAATATTTTTGATTTATTATTGGTTTATTATAACAATCTATTCATTTAAAAATATAAAATATGTTCAATTTATATATCCTGAAGAATTGAACCGAAGGTTAGCGAAATATTGAACCAATACACTCAAAATATAAACTGACCTAAAGCTCAAGAAAATAGTTTAATTTAACATAAAAAAGGTCGAAAGCTTAGATAAAAATTTTTATTTTATAATGAAAAAGAAAAAAAAATATTTTGACCTTGTTAGAGTAACTTCGGGTAATGTGGAATATGCGGCCAATGTGGAACCCCAACGCATTTCTTTAACTAAATGTTATTTCACATCAATGATATCATTTTCATGGCACAATTGTGCAAACTAACATCACACACATTCTTAATCTCTTCCATTTAGTCGTCAATGAAACAGCGACGATAAGACATGCGCAGCGGGTGTATTAAATTGTTTATAGATACAGTGAAAGAAAAAAAGTGGTATGCGAAAAATATTCTATGATCAGTTATGCTTTTTGCGACATTCAATGTATTTTATGTTACAAAACTTTTGAGGAAAGAAATGAATATATATTAAAAAGTCATTTTGGTTTTTTTTTTTTTGGAGCAGCTTTACTAAAGTGCATTTAATATCAAAACTTAAAGGACCAATAACTTGGAAACTATTGGTCGCAGCCAATTTTTTTTGTTTAATTTTTTTTTCTTATTTTTGAAGTTTCTATCAGATAAGCTATTTAAAAATTTATTTTTGGAATTTCTTCACAGTTTCCTATGAAAAGTTTACAGCGTCGTAACTCGGAAAATATGGGTCGCCCGCAACTTTTTTATTTAACTTTTATTCCTTATTTTTTAATTTTTTTATCATATGGACTCCTTTTTATGTATTTTGAGCTGCTACACAAAACTGCATTTGTTGCAAATATTTCTTTTTTTCGATGTACTTCAAAGACGAATGAGACAGCTTTTCTCACACATACAACTATAGTTTTATTTATGACACCACTGTTTCACATCCATCAGTATCTGTATACATAGTTTACAAAAACTTATTGGCAGCACGTGTTTGTCTAGACGTCTGAATGTACCATTAGATTTCAGTTGGCATCTAAATGAAAACAAATGCATTCGACTTTATTTTGTGCGCACATTGAAACAAGTTTTTTGTTCTAAGTGTTAAGAGTTTGTCCAGTTTTTCGATACAATAATAAAAATAGTGTACCAAACAAAATCTTTAATCTGTAAGTATCTTGATTTAATATGTGTTATAAATTTTATATAACATACTTTGAAAAAATTGGCAGTCGGGTAATATGGAATACTTGAAGGCGGGTATTGTGGAACCAGAAATTAAGTCTGGGTAATAATTTTAGCATTGAGTACGCAATTTGATTTAATTTTATTTTTGTTATATTTTCATATTTTGCCTTTATGTTTTTAGTTACAAATAAAAAGAATGATGATGAAAGATGATCTGCATTAGCAACAGTGAAATGCGCATAGGATCCAGCTAAACCCCTCAATAATCAATTTCAATGTACTTTTAATAAGAAAAATATTTTACTTAATAAGTAAAATATTAATTTGGGATTATAAGTGCGTTTAAAAATTTTAAACTTAAATTGTAACAATTCCCATAAAAACACTAATTATTAACTTGACTGCACCCGGTCAAAAAAATACTTGTCTGGCAACACTCTATTCTTAAATAGCTGTTGTTGTTATTTACATTTATTTTCTTTTACATACTCTTACGACTACAATTTGAAGCTGAAAAAAAGTCAGCCAATGTAGCAATAGTAAAGTAAGAAAATAAAAAACATGTTGATTATTGAATTCTTGTTTCAACTTTGTTATTTGTTATTGAGCTTCTCATTTGTTTAAATGAAACTTTATAATATAATAACTCTAGTTGGTCAAAGAAGCTTTGGGTAAAGGTTCCCTGATGATCTGCATTAGCAACAGTGAAATGCGTATAGGATCCAGCTAAACCCCTCAATAATCAATTTCAATGTATTTTTAATGAAAAAAATATTTTACTTAATAAGTAAAATATTAATTTGGGACTATTAGTGCGTTTAAAAATTTTAAAAAGAAATTACTTTTTTATTAATTAAAGTTTTTTTAAATCAGATATATTTTCGTTTATGGTAATGTGTAATAGTGTTCCACATTACCCACCCATGAGTTTCCGAGTCTCCACATTACCCTCCAATTTTCTAAACGAAGCATTTTTAGCTGATTCAGATTTTTCTTATTTAACTATTTTTAAAATGAAAGAAAAAAATACATTTTTGTAAAATAATCAGTTGGGTAACCGACAAGCAAACGTATTGGAAGTCATCTGATAAAAATTTTATTAATCGTTGTTCAAAGAAACTAAAATCAAAAATTGGGGTTCCACAATACCCGAGGTTACTCTACTTTTATATACAAAAAAAAAATCAAGTTTCCAACCCTGGATTTGTTTTTTTTTTTAATTTTTTTTTTAAATTTTAATAACAATTTAATTCTTACTAAAATATAAAAAGTGTTTATTTAACAAAACAACTTTTACAGGGTAAAATAAATTTCTGGAACCGTCATTTTGATTTTACTAATTTTCAATACGAATGAATTTCGGATCTTTTCTGACACAGCAGCCCAAGACCGAAGTCTCTAGCTGTTCTGGGAGCCGATTTCACTTACAGCAGACGAACAGACGGACATCGCTTATTCGTCTTCTCTATTCATAAGGGCTTAGAATATGTTTACTCTATGGGTGGCATATGAATAGTATGGAAATTGTACACGGTATGACAAACAAATCTGTACTATACACCATTTTTGATGAAGTGTTTTAAAAAATTACTCACATTAAACAAACCGATTTTAAGTTTCTTGTAACTTACTTGGCCTCTAACTTCTGCTAACGATATGTGCATTTGTAATTACTTTGTTTTGTGTTCCCATAATTGTCCCTGCAATCACTGCCTACATGTTGCAATTGAAAATCAAAAGAACCAACTTGCCTAATAACGACATCATCAAATATTGCCAACTCTTACCAACACAATTCGTCACTGCAAGTAAATCTTTAATGTGTGCCGAACAATGTGTCAAAAGTGGCTAAAAGTCATTCCAGACTTTAATCACTGGCCTGGGGGTAAGAGAAAATGTTTTATGGCTTACAAGTACGTGTAGACCATTTGCTCTTTTTCTGCATATTGGTGCACGAGTGCATGTAAACAGCGACCGTTGATTGAGAAAAGCCTGCAATTATAAATTGAAAGCTTTTGTGCGTAGTTTGAGTGCAGTTTAAAAAGTTATAGTGAATTTTATTGCAAGAATTTATGAAAAACATTTCTGTACTACAGACTACCCATGCCACACTATTTCTTTCTCTCTTTCCATCCTGGGCCTGTAGCTGCACTTGGTGCGTTGTTACTAGCACAAAAAATTTGCTCATATATTTTTGAGTGTTTGTGCAAAAAGTTTTGTTTTTATTTGACCACTTTATACGCTTTTAAAAATGAAACCTCCACTCGCTCTTATCGTGGTAATGTTTCATTAACAGTGAGTATCCATATAAATAATGCATGGACACACAAACATTTGCCCGTATCCTAATTTATATGCATACATACAGTTTGTATATGTATGTGTTATTTCAATATTGCCCCGACATGTACATGTGGCCATGGTTTTTGATGCTTTTGCGCGAACATGTCACATGTTACAGAAGTAAATCTTTTTTTTATTATTATTTTGGCTGGACATATAAAATATTAAGGCTGGTAATCAATTATGCCTGAAGTTAAGTTAATTTTTCCGTGACTGCAAAATTCTATTGACTCCAGCAAAAATTCTCTTATTTCATTACAAATTACAAAAAGTAATTAGAAAAAAATTAAATCACTACTTTCAATTCTACTAGAATAATTACTTATGTTTGTTTGTTAAGCACCCCATACACGTTTCAATTCAATTGTGAATTGAGTCTTTCAATTGAATTGATTCTTCGCCACACACTTCATAAACTGAATTGAAAGATTTTCATTCAACTGTCAAATTTATATTTTTTCACAAATAAAAATTTTAAAATTTAAAACTTCTATTGTGTTTATTCATTTATTTTTCTATTTAATAGTTAGAATTCAATCAAATTAATTAAAATTTTAAAAATACATAACTGTTTCTATACAAAATAAAGCTACAAACATAAATTAAATTTTGACAGCTAATCAAGAGACTCGAACACACACAGCACAATCGAATTCAAAGATTTACTAGTCAACATTAAAAATTAAAAAATTTAATTATAGCTGATGTTAATAACAATCTCTACCCAAGTAGATAGACTAGGGTGCTGATGAAGTGCGTTGCTGCACAGAAAAATATCGGTATTTCCCCCAACTTAAAAGTCTAATTTAATTTTTCTTCTCTTCTTTAGAAACTCACATTAATTAATAAAATATTTCATTCAATAAAAAGAATTGAAATTACTGAACTCAAGCCTGACTAAAAATTATTTCTGATTAAAAATTCACTATAGTTCAATTAAAAATTTTTCTGCAACCAACTCGACAACTGCCAAAATAATCAATTGACAAAGCCATACACGCTTTGATTTGGACAACAACCGACTCAATTGAAAGTTGAATTGAATCGTGTATTGGCTGCTTTATGTCCAAAAAGGAATGATTTTTTTTTTTTGATCGACTTCAAAAAAAGAAGGAGGATATCAATTCGTCTGTTTTTTTTTTGACATTGTTACTTCAAATTTTGGTAGATTTTAAACCAATTGTAAGAAAGTGGGCGATTTTATAATATTATACTTATTTGCTTTTATAATATTATACTTATTTGATTTCTACGAAACCTAGCAAACACTTCTGGTTCTTGCAATTACACAATTTTAAAGTTTAAGAAATGGGCTGGGCTGTGCTCAGTAAAATTTATTAATATATATCACGTGGTTGTATTTAACCGATTTTTACGAAAATTACCACAATTCTTGAGCTCTTAAATATGCACAATCTTTTATTAAAAAAAGTGGGTGGAATCACGCCCATTAAAATGTAATCTTATGTTTCACATAAATCTTCCTAACTAACACATTTTAAATTTTTGTTTTGTTTAAAAGAGTTTACTTCCAGTTTTCGAAAATGTTCTATCAAATGTTTGCTTTGAAGTCTGTTTTTTTTTGCAAAATTATTTTTTGTGAATATAAAAATTTTTATTTAAAATTTTTCTTTTCATTAATAATTTTTTATAAAGCTCCCAAAAACTTAGTGTAGCAAGTTATTACAATTTAAACTACAGGGTGGGCCAAAAGAAACCAAGGGGTGTAAAAGTTTAATAACTTTTTTGTTTATTAACTTTTTTTATTTTTTCTTTCAGATTATATAATATACAAAATGGAAATTTTTTTACACTAAGTATGAAAAATGATGTCTCTTAAATGAACACCGTTTTCAGCTTCGCACTGATGGGCTTTTTTTAGAGCATTTTCCATAACATCTTTCAAAACTTGTGGCTGTAGCGTTCGAATTTCTGCAACAATGTTTGCCTTGAGTTCAAGGATTGTCTCTGGCTTGTTCACATACACTCGCTCCTTCAAAAAACCCCAAAGAAAATAGTCGGGTGCTGTCAAATCTGGCGATCGCGCTGACCAAATAATTTCCGAATTTCGAGAAATTATTCGCTCTCCAAAAATTTGACTTAAAAGTGCTATTGTGTCTCGGGCAGTATGGGCAGTGGCTCCGTCCTGCTGAAACCACATACCAGGTCTGTTTTCAAGAGCAGGACGTAAAAAATTTTCTATCATAAACCGATACCGCTCTCCATTTACGGTTACAGCACTTCCATCTTCATTCTCGAAGAAGTAGGGCCCAATGACATTTTCAGATGTGATCCCACACCATACTGTACACCTGATGGGGTGCAATTGGCGTTGATGAATGGCTCTTGGATTTTGAGAACCCCAGAACCTACAGTTCTGCTTATTAACAAAGCCATTCAAATGAAAATGAGCTTCATCACTCATAATCAAATTTTCAATAAAGTTGATTTCATTTATTCATTTCTTATTTTCTGATTTTCATTTATTATTTTCATTCATTATAAATTCTCCAAGTGTTGTCTATATAATCTGAAAGAAAAAATAAAAAAAATTAATAAACAAAAAAGTTATTAAACTTTTACACCCCTTGGTTTCTTTTGGCCCACCCTGTACATGCAAGATTCTTGCTGCAATATTAACTTTTGAGACAATATAATATACCAGTACCTGGATTCTCTAACATTTTGCGAACCGAAAATCGTAATATTTATCGACATATTTATTCGCTTGCGATAACGATAATGTGATTCTGTAATTTATTTGTACGATAGTCTCCCGCTTATTCACCATTTAATTCAATATTATGTGGTATCTCTGTATAGAAAATGTGAAAATAAGCTAAAAGCGCAAAGAATAATTGAGAAAAACTCAACAAATTAGGTCTTGTGACTTAATTTTTTTTTTCTCCAACCGACAGCGAATATCGTTAAAATATGTTACTGAATAGCAAAGTCGATAAATTTACGTTATATTTATTATAACGATACGATTATCGTAATAAAAGTTTTTGAATCCAGGTACAGTAGTGCGATTCACTAACTTTTTTTTAAGATAGTCTCATCGTTAAAATAATTTTAACGAAAATTTATGGAATTTGCTATTCAGTAACATTTTTAACGATGTTCGCTGTAGGTTAATATCAGCTGTGTCGTTATTTAAGCGACAATATTTATGTGCTGTTAATTTTATCGACAAAAATCAACAGAAAATATTAACTGCGTACTATCGTTAAAAAGAAGTTACGGAATGATACAATCGTTATTGCAAGCGACAAAATGTATAGACAAAAATTACGATTGTCGGATCGTTAAAAAAAAACTGAATCGCACTACAGAAATTTTCATATAGTTAAATTTTTATTTACATACTAATAAGTGCAAAGCAGCCTCAAAAATTACACCATACCAGCTGAAGTATGAATCACTCTGTCCAGGCTAGAACTGTAAGCAGCTTAAATTAGCGACTTTTAGTGGCCCTACAGAAAATTATCGAGAACTGTTAAATTGCACGACCTTGCCCCTAACTGAAAGGTTCATTTCACGAAAATAATAGATCGACAAATTTTGATTTCAATAAGTTGATGGTTGCGATCGTCGTAAAGCACGAAGCTCCATTCTGTTGCTCGAATCAATTGCATCTATACGAGTATTCAAGTCGAGAAATCATTGATGATAGAGCGATAGCGATCTTCATTGACAGTAAAGCGAGCAGTGGCTTTATTTTTGAAGGAATGTCTTTCCATTTAGTGTTTTAACTTTAAAAGGTGCATTTTTTCGCGATATGTAATGGAGTCTTTGGGACTTGTTGTGGATTAATTTTACTGCATATGTAACGATTTTGTTTAATAAACCCAAAATAGGAATCATCCTTGAACACATGCAGTCATCTAAAGGTTGCTAAAATTCATGACTAACTTTCAAAGTAGAACTGGATAATTTGGTAGCATTGTTTAAAATAATCAATCTATTTTTGATGATGAGCCAGAAAATACTGGGGTCTAATTGTCGCTTTCGATAACTAGCTTATTCGATCATGCGATTATTTCGTTTTTTCAGTTTGAGATTATGGAACCTTATTCTTACATTTTTCAATAGCGAATGCCATAATTTCAAACTGAAAAAACTTCATCGAATCAGCTCATTATCGAAAGCGATGATTAGGCCCTGGTTATAACGAGTGTTGTTTTTAGAGGTATAGAACTTCGAATTGAAATAAAACACAAGAAAATCGTTTTAATGTCCATCAATTTGGCTTTATTGGAAGGATAATTTTATGCCATTAATGTTTAAATATGATTTCGGGCATGTGGCCGCCGCGGCTGGCTCGAATAAAGCCAATTCTACAGTTCCAATTTTCAACCACTTTTTCGAGCATATGGGGCCGTATGTTGGCAATAACGCCACGAATGTTGGCTTCCAAGTCCCCTAACGTTTCTGGTTTGTTAGCGTAGACGAGCGACTTCACATATCCCCAAAGAAAATAATCCAATGGTGTCAAATCACACGATCTTGGTGGCCAAATGACAGGTCCATTCCGCGAAATTATGCGCTCATCGAATGTTTCCTTCAATAAATCGATTGTGACGTGCGCTGTGTGGCATGTAGCGCCGTCTTGTTGGAACCACAACTCATCCACATTCATGCCATCCAATTCGGGAACAAAATAGTCAGTTATCATGGCTCTATACCGGTCTGCATTAACGGTAACTGACTCTCCAGCATTATTTCGGAAGAAGTATGGCCCAATGACTCCACCAGCCCATAGAGCACACCAAACAGTCAGTTTTTGTGGATGTAATGGTGTCTCAAGGGTTTCATGTGGATTCTCTTCACTCCAAATGCAGCAATTTCGCTTGTTGACGTAGCCATTCAACCAAAAATGAGCCTCATCACTGAACAAAATTTTGCGATGAAAATCAGCATCGAGATCAATCTCATTTTCGGCCCATACACCAAAATCACGACGCATTGCATGGTCTCGCAGCTTTAATTCTTGCACAAGCTGGATCTTGTAAGGTCGCAAGCCAAGATCTTTGCGCAAAATCTTCCATAAAGTTGATGGACAAAGCTCCAATTGCTGTGCACGGTGGCGAATCGATTCATTCGGGTCCTCTTCAACACTTTGCTCTACAGCGGCAATTGTTTCTTCGGTGAGCACTGTTCGACGTCTCTGCGGATGCGTATTATCACATAGAGTAAACGTAGTGCGAAAACGATCCATGGTTAACCGAATTAATTGCTCTGATGGACGATTATGTCGACCATAAAATGGACGGAGCTTGCGGTAAACTTCGCGAACTGAACCATTATTTTCGAAATAAATTTGCACGATTTGCAAGCGTTGTTCTTTTGTCAACCTGTTCATGATGAAATGGCAAACCAAACTAAATATTAATCACTTGACAGCTGACAAAATGGCCGCCAGTTAAAAAAGTGATGCCAACTTAAAGTTCTATACCTCAATAAAAAACACCCATTAAATATCAAGAACAAATCTAGTACTAGTCTTTCTCTTTCTTCATCTAATTTCAAATAACCATCTAAATTTCAATAATCCAACATTGAAACACATTTTTATTAAAAAGTCTCTCATCTTAAAAATGTCATTTGTGACAGTGTGGCGCGCAAAGTTAATTTTTCAAAAACTAGTCGTATATTGTTGTACACATCCCATATTTGTTAGAGTAGTTTGCTTTCTGTTCGCTTTGTTTATGTTACTCCTATTTTTCTATTCAACTCACTAATTTATTTGTATTTTTGTTTAAATGTTTGTTTTTGCATTGCAATTTATATACTTCGTCAGTGCAACAACAATGAAATTTGATTTTTTAATTTTGTTCATTACTTGAACAACGTTTTATGCTATGCTATAACACACAATAATTTTTATTTTTAAGTTGAAATATAAAGAAATTAACTTCACAAATTTGTATTGAAAATATATGGTCAAAGAAATTAATAAAACTAAGAGCTTGTGTTGTAGAAGTAGTGCAAAATAGCATTAGATTTAAAGTTTTTAATAAAGGCTAGGTAGGTATTGAGTCTCAAGTGCAAAGGAAAACTTGCATTTCTATATAATTTTCGGCCAGAACAAAATTGCTGAGGCCCTTTGCTCCAATGGGAGAGAAGGATGACAGAAGCAGAAGAAAATTGCCTATAAACAAGATTTTACTTTAAATTTATTGAGGGAAAAAAATCATTGCTTATATATAGATAGACTGATCTAAAAATTTGTTAGTCTGAGAGAACATAGAGGAAACCACACCCTTCAAACCCCTAAGAGGAATACGTAAGGGGCAAGCTTTTGAAACTTTCAAAAACGCTAAAACTTAAAAATTGAAACGAGAAATCGAAGCGAAAAATCGCCAAACAGAATAAGTCGCAGAAATGAAAAATATCAGCAATAATCGAAGCAAAAAAACGTCAAAATGCAAAAAGCGCTGAAATGAAATACATCACGAAAAATAAAATAAATCGCTAAAATTAAAAAAAAAGTTAAAAAAAACAAACACCAAAAGTAAAAAACTCACCATAAAACTTGAAAAAAAATCGTTAAATCTAAAAAAAAAATCGCCATAACCAAAAAACGAACATAAATAAAAAAAAATCGCAAAAAGTAAAATAAATCTGCAAAAACCGAAAAAAGCGCCAAAACAAAAAAAAAACGCCAAAATTTTAAAAACGCCAAAAACTGAAAAACTCGCCAAAGCGAAAAAAGTATGCCGGGCATTTAAATTTTTTCAAAAGATGACTACATCAAATAAGATATTCGAATATATAGAGTAAAGATCATATTGTTTTACATTTATAAAGTCCGTACAGAACCCTTTGGATGCGAGTCAAAGTCACAATTTTTTGAATTGAATTTAATATGTTTTCTCTTATCACAAAAAAGTACACGGCTGTATTTTAACCGATTGCAAAGAAGGAGGAGGTTATCAATTTGTCTATATATTTTTTTCTTTTTTGACATTCTCACTTCATTACTCGGTAGATACATTTTACACCGATTGCGAGCATTCTTTTTTTGTCTGCGAGGATATAGCTTCCTATTGGTCGGTCTCATTAAAAAAAAGTGGGCGTGGACACAACCACAATTTTTTTATTAGATTGTACTATATTCTGTTTATGTTGTTGCTGCGTAACCTAGCAAATACCTTTGGTTCTTGTAATTACACAATTTTTAAGTTAAAACATTGGGAGGGGCTACGCCCATTAAAATCTATTATAATATTTCAAGTGGTTCTACTTAGTAGATTTTTACGAAACTTACCACACACAATATTTAATTTAAAAAAAAAAATTAACGGTGTCACGCCTATTAAAGATTAATATTTTATTTAAAGTGGTTCTACTTTACCGGTTCTTACAAAAGTTAAAACACACCTGAACTCTAAAAAAACACACACACGATTTTCCATTTAAAAATTTCGCCCATTCAAATTTAATTTTACATTTCAAGTACTTCTTAAAAAACAGATTTTGAATTTTTTAGAGCTATGCTCTTTACGGCGCGATACAGGACTTATGACTTGATTTTCGTAACAAAAATAATCGACACTATTACAGTTATGAATTGAATTTTGTTTTTATTTCTTTGCACTTAAGTGCAGAGTACAAAAATAAATGAAACAAATTGTTTGATTTCGTTTGGGTTCTTTTTTGAAGCGAGTGAAACAAAAAAATACAAAAACAATGATAACCATTGCTCAATTTGCTTATGTATTGTTTTTGTACATGAGCACAAAGCACAAACAATACATTAATTTAATCGTTTGTCGTATGGGAAATAAATGGAAGCGTTTTGAAATATTTGCAGATAATTTGACATCATCATATAATATAATGTTATTGCATTGTTATTTCACACATTAAATTTGTTTTATATAGCTAATAAGCACAGCTCTAACCGGCTGTCCTAAGACACCTCTCTTCTTTTTTGTTTGATATTTTCTATTCTTTTGAATTTCAACTCACAAGGCATTTCCTTCATTAGTTTTTATTTCTCTTCCTCTATGCTAATACTTCTCGGTAGTATTTATTCTATTGTTTCAACTTTGAGTTTTTCATTTCAGATTTTCTTGTAACTTAAAGCAGTTTATGATATCCAGTTGTTTTTTTGTTCGGCCACTTGAGCCGAAAACAAGTGCAAAGAAAATGAGGAAAAAAATTTATTGTGTAGTGTGGTTTTAGACTCAATTCAAGTTTCATTGCATGAGGATTTGTTAAACCATATTAAGGCCTTCTCTAGTGGCCATTTGTAAGTTGTTGGGTCTGGTTTATTAAACATGTGCACTGTAGCACTTAATAGTATTCATATCTTGAACTAAGGCAGCAGCTGTTGCTATTGCAGATTAAAGTTACGAACAATAAATTGTCTGTATGCCTTAATATTTTCTTTAAATAGATGCGTAGACTTTGAAATGTTTTTTTTTTTTCAAAGGAAAGAAAAAGTTTGCAAATATTTTTTAGTTATTTGAAATAAACCATTAAATTGAAAGCAAATCAAAGCAAAATGGAGAAATATCTAAAGCAAGAGGTAAACAGTGAGCTTTAAGCTTATTTTATAAGAATAGTCAATATAATGAAAGTAAATTAAAGGAAAGGAAATTATATTAAAAATACTTATAAAAGCTATAAAAATATTTTCTAAATGATAAGGAGAACAATAATTAATTCCTATGATACGAGGAAACCCCAACAAATTTGGAAACAATTTTCTGCATTTCTCAACATTATTTATTTTTAGTTTGATACAATATTCAAAAGCTTCGATATTCAAAAGCTTAAATATCAACAACTGTCAACCAATGGCATGATTTAGCTGAAAGTTTGTGCAATAGATGGTAACACTAGTGAGAACGCAATGCGATATGGAGTAGAAAGTGTCATCATTTTTGGCCCGTTGCTTCACATGCATTTGTTTAGTAAAAAGTTTGTTTAATTAAAGCTAAAAATATGGCAAAAAATATATTTGTTGAATTAAAGCAATTTAAAGAAAACAAAACTTTCAATAAGACATTTAATATTTTTATCCATTCATCAAAATGTGAGAACTTTAAAAAAAATTCCAGTTGTACTCGTATATTTTAAGGGTATGATTAAACATTAAACATCATACCCACTTCTATAGCATTAACTTACAATATTTCCGACGAATTTACTCAACGACTCGTGAATAAAATATATTAAGCATTTACTTTTTATGTTACATATTCATATACACCCTTAAAAGAACTCAAACATCTACATAATCTAATGTTTCTTTTCATAATGTTATTATGTGTTTGGGATTTTTCATCTTTTTCTCAAATTTATTTGGCATTTTCTTTTTCTACTCATATATCAAATTTTTTTCTTGACAAGTGCAAACAAAAATGAAATAAAAGGCTTCAGCTATCAAATGTTTTAAATGTCTTATATGTATAATTTAAAAGTATACATACATATAAGTTTGTATATACTTATGCAAATGTTCGGTTCCATAATGCAAGGCTTTTATTACACGTACTTCTGTATTTGTCAGAATCAAATATAAAAATAAGATAAATAATAATCTATGAATCAAATTTCAAAGAACGTGTTCAATTTTTCTTTCCATAATAAAGAAAATGAAATTATGCAAAATATTTTTTATAAAGAGAATTTTTTATGTTATTCTGTCAGTTTAACTTAAAATGAAAACATGGCCAAAAAAAAACATTATTCCAGCATATATTTGGAGTATTCAAACGGTAGTGTTAACGTCATAATGTTCTAAACTTCCAAACTAGTTTAAAATACGACTGCTGTGAGCAACCCTCCTCATATTTTAGTGTGTTAGTTGAAACATAAACAATATGATAAAAAACAAATGAGAGAAATTTATTACAAAAATTAAATAATATTTGGTACGAATATGCAAAATTATGAGAAAATTATTTAACGGCTTCTAAAGGGTCCGCCATCTAACGTTTTTTTTGCAACTAGTGCTTATTTCGCTCATGTCTGATTTGACAGATAATTAGTTTTATCCTTCCGCTGAACGAATATGGTTGTGTATACGCTTGAACAACGCTGGGAAATATTGCGACATTACTTTGAAAATCATGGTAATGTTGCAGAATGTGTGCGAAAATTGCGTACGGATTTTGGAAGAAGAGAAGCACCGTCAGCTCCGTATGTTCGGTGTCTCGTGAAAAAGTGAAATAAACTGGCATCCTCATCGATAAACGAAAGCCTGAAAAGCAAAAAACAGTGCGTACACCCTAGAATATTGTTGCTGTGGCAGAAAGTGTGCGTGAAGCGCCATCAACATCAATTCACCGACGTTCTCAACAATTGAACATTTCGGAGACATCATTGAGACGAATTTTGCATAAAGACCTTAGTATGACGTCATACAAAGTCCAATTGGTTCAGGAGTTGAAGCCAACTGACCATCCAATGCGTTTTCGCTTCGCTAAGTGGGCCTGCGATCGACTTACAGAAGATGCCGATTTTGCCAAAAAAAATCATCTTTTCAGATGAAGCTCATTTTGATTTTGGCGGGTATGTAAACGAGCAAAATTTCGCATTTGGGGCACAGAAAACCCGCACGCAAAAATTTAAAAAGCCGACGCACCCAAAACGAGTAACTGAGTCTAGAGGCATAATTGGGCCATTTTTTTTCGAAAATGAGCGAGGAGTGGCCGTTACAATCAATGACTATCGTTATCGGGCCATGTTGAACGAATTTTTGTTCACAAAAATTGAAGAGGAGGATATTGGCAACATTTAGTTTCCACAGGACGGCGCTACGTGCCACACAGCCGAAGCTACACAGAAAAAACTAAATTTCGTTTTCAGTAACCAAATTCATTGAATCAGTAAATATTTTGTGTGAAAGAAATTTGTAGATTCTGATAACAATTTTGTAAAAATTTAACTGAAAAAAAAAATTTTATTTTTAGTTAACTTATTATGGAATTAGAGAAAAAAGTTAAGTGATACTCAAAATATTTTCAGTCAAATTTATTAATAGTAACAGAAAAACATTTTTGCAGATTTTTTTTGTATTATTCAGCAAATGTTTTTTTTTTAAATTTACAAACACATTCACTAAAATTTTTCGTATTATCAGAAAATAAATTAACTGAATCAATAACAATTCTTAAAATATTTTTTTTTTAAATTAGTAAAAGTTTTATCTGAAAAAAAAAATAACTGAATCAAATGAAAGGTTCAACTATATTTTTTACTTTAAAAAATTGGCTTGTTTTTATGGTTAAGCATTTCGTTACCGCTTTTGGAACTCGTCAGTAGACTTCAACCCAAAAATTTTTTTAATTTAGCTAACAAAGTCCGTATGTTTATAGTAAGACTCTTAATACTATATTGAGAATCCCAATATACAAACATAATACGTTTGAAAACCGCAAACAAAAATCTTTAAAAAAAATAAAATGTTTTTTAAAATTAAAAAAAAAAATCAGACACATTTTTTTACAGTATATAAAAATATATTTAAGTGAAAGAATTAAAAATAATCAGACAAATTTTTTTACAGTATATAAAAATAAATTTAACTGAAAATAACAAATTTAAATAAAAAAAAAAAATCTAAAAATTTTTTTTTTTTAAATTTTACTTTATATAGATAATTTTCATTCTATACAGTTTTTTTTACATAAAATAAAATTGGAACAAATAATTTACTGGAACAGTAAAAAATATTTACTGAAACTTAATTATATTTCAAAACACACGTTTGTTTGAAAATTTTTTGGGAATAATTTTTTCTGTGTACACTCGATGTTTTGCGCCCTATTTTTGAAGATCGCATTATCAGGCGCAGAGCTGATGTCGTTTGGCCACCTCGGAGCTGCGATTTGACACCGTTGGACTATTATTTGTGGGGTGCCGTCAAAGATAAGTGTTACGCCGACAAGCCAGAGACAATTGACGCTTTAAAGGACCATATTCGTGAAGCCATTGGTGAAATACAGCTGCACACAATCGATAATGAGCTTAAAAATTGGATCGATCGTGTAGGCTACTGCATGGCCAGCCGAGGCAGCCATTTGAATGAAATTATTTTTCATTATTAACCGGAAGAATTTTACTTTCAAATTAAAAAAGAAATTTGAGAAAATATTCAGTAGTTTTTTTTATAGCATTTTCAAAAAAAAAAAAAAAAGCTATCTGTTTCCGAAAATTATTTGTGAATTCTTGCAATATGTAAAACAAAATTTTTTCGAGCATTTGACCTTTTAAAATTTTAAGGCTTTGGAATTTATTTGCAAAATTTCTTAAGTTTTGCGATCAGGTAATTTTTGATAAAACTTATTGTTCTTGTGTGTAGTTTTAACAAATTAGGATTGAATCAAGCCACATCATTGTCTGATTGAAGTATTTTTGTTGTTGCAGTTTTTGCCTTTTTTACACATTTGGCGACTTTTATTTTATATCACACTTTGCTATCATTTTGGTATTAGAGTTTTTTTTTTTGCAAATTTTCATTTTCGCGAATTTTTCCGATTTTTTGGAATTTCTGATATCTTTAGGTATTTATGTGTTATTTTAGGGCTTGCCATTTTACCATTTTACCGATTTTTAATACATCTATCTATTTGTGCGAATTTTCATAATTTTGTAAATTTTCTGCGATTTGAGAATTTTTGCTCAGATCTTTAGGTATTTGTAAGGAATTTTGGAGCTTGTTTGCAATTTGTTGCAAATTTTTGCAATAAAATTGATTGTTCCCAATTCTTTGTTTTTTTTTTTTTTTTAAACAGTTTTAAACTTTTTTTAATAAGTATCAGACTTTAATATATTTTTGATGCCACCAAGTTTTTGCGAATTTTCGTAATTGCGGATTTTTAAAAGTTTTCTGCATTCCTTACAATTTAAGCATATTTTTCAATTAAAAAATTATTCGCGAATTTTCGCAAATTTTTTTGCACGTGAGATAATTTTTGATTCATAAAATCTACTGAGTTTGCTCGTTTACAGTTTTGAAGGCTTTGGAAATTTTTTGAAGATATTCACATTTTTGCAAGTTTTCGCGATTTATATACTCGAGTTATTACTTTTTTTTTGCGGTCTATATAATCAGCTTTGGGAGATTGTTTCCATTATTTTAATCCCTTGCAAATTTTTATATTTTTTGCAATATATAATGATTTGAGTAGAAATTTGCTAAAGAAAAATGCCACGTATTTAAACGTAACTGGACATTTTGTCCAAAAAGAAAAGTAAAAAGAAAAATAATTAGTTATGGCTAGAGAAAGGATTTTCATGTAAATATGTACATATTTTCTATCGTTGGTCGTAGATCAACGTAAACAAAATATCTTTGAGAATCAACAAATTTGCAACAAAATAGCATCGATTTGTTAGTGCATATTTTTGCATATTTTAGAATAAATACATATTTTTGCATATTTCATTATAAATCAGTGATGGGAAATGAGATTTTCATTTCGGTATCAAAAACACTTTTTTTGATTACTTTTTTGATCCCGAGAGTAGCAAAAATTATTATTTTTTTATTTAAATTTAATTAACAAAAAATTATATAAAATTAATTTACAAAGAAATAAAAAGAAACACAAAGCATATGTATGTATTAGAGGCCTGCGTAAACAGTCTGGAAATGTAAAAACGTCATGTTTTTTAAATGTATTCACGTCTTGCGACATCGCTTGTTACAACTGATACACACCTACACCAATACATCCATCGTGCTTCGCTTATAGTACAACAGCATTTATTATTGGTTTAGTATAATACATGCGACGTGAATACATTTAAAAATCATGGCGTGTTTACATTTCAAGATTGTTTACGCAGCTCTCTAACCCGTACATAGGTACAAGTGTTAAAGTTATAACAAGAAGAGTTTTAAGATTTCAATAAATCTTTGGCCTGGGTAAGACTTGATGATACTGTTGGAACATAAATTCTGTTCCTTTATTTTATTTTTATGACATTTTGTACTAGAAAATCCCTTCGACATTTACAGAGGAGTGCGGTATAGACAAAATTCAATAAGGTACTGTCGATTTACCAGGAAACATGTATTCATCTAAAGCGTTTTTAGTTTTAGCAGCTGTAGGCTAAAAATTGCATATATTTTCTGTTTTAGTTCTTCTATATCAGGCAATGCTCTATATTGATTGATTGAAACTTACTAAGCCAAGCTAACATTTCATTGTCAAAAATATATGTGTACGCGCGTCTTCTGACTGCATTTCTGAGTTGTGCTTGGAACACAATTGGGACGAACGACGAATTTCGTCTACGTTGATGAATTTGTCGATAAGAATTCGCTGCGTGAATTCGCTGTGTGAAGCACAATAACGACGAATTTACTCTGCGAATTCAGCTCTTATAATTGATAAAGTTGGTTATTGTCAGTGTGACCATATTAGCTAATTTTGGGCTAAATTTAGCTCATTTCTTCTGGATTTAGCTTTAAAATTTTCATTTAGCTCGTAGCTTGTTTTTTAGCTTTTTTAAAAACTGATTTAGTCCTTTTAGCCTTTTTTAATCTAAATTGCGTATTCTCTAAAAATGTATTAAAGACATATATACGTGATTTAGCTTAATTTTATTTTAAAATCTGGTCACACTGGTTTTTGTGTATGTAAAGAGAGACAGAGAGAAAATTGTTTTTTCGTCGTTCGTCGGCGTACAAAATAGAAATAAATCTATCTCAGAGTTCGTCACGCACGACAAATTTCGTTCTACGGCGGTGTTGTGCTCATTTTCATATGAACAAATATGTTTTATTTTTTATGACGAAAGTTCGCACCGAAAAATTCGTCGTTCGTCCCAATTGTGTTCCTAGCATTGGCCGTGAGAGTATCAAATGTGTTACGGGAGTACTACGGTCATTTTTCATGTCAAATAGTATCAAAAAAGTACGATCATACCAACTTTCCCATCACTGTTATAAATGTATATTTTTAATACATTTTTTTAGTTTTTTCATGCTATAAATCAAGTTTTGTTTTTTTTATTAGTAACAAAGTATTTAAAAGCTGCAGGTTTTACGACTGTGTAAGAACAAAAAAGAGGAAAACATGAAAAATTTACAATCGTATTTTTTGTGATATTATTCGATATTCAAAAACACCGTAGGACTCCTTCAATTCATATGAAAAGTTCAATACCGTGGCTTAAGTCAAGAAAACCAATGCCATTGAAAATTAAAAAAAGAAACTAGAGCATGTGATTAAAGCCCCTTTAAACCCAAAAATGTTTGTGCAATTTTTTTTCAGCGCTTTCTACTCGTTTCGCATGAATTCAATGTAGATATAAAGTGTTTTTGAAAGCTCCTTTGCGTGTTGCAGCCTTTAATGAAAAAAAAAATTGTGCTTTGAAAGGCAGAATAAGTGAAGAGATTAAAAATAAATTAGAAATAGTTAAACAATAAAAATTATGGACTTAAAAAATATGTGACAAATTGCATAAATAGTTCTAACAACGAAAACTTAGAGACTGAATATTCCACCAACGAAATAGCAGCATTTAAAGCTGGATTCACTCATTTTTTTCCTAACAAAAAATTTTGTCTGGAAAATCAAAGCTACCATATGAAATACGTGTGTAAACGATTCGTATTAATTTTACAAGTGGCAGCACATCGGCAAATGATTACAATTCACTGTGTCCTTTTAACTGTTTATTTCAATCCTTTCTTTTAACTTCATATGTATATGTTTTATTTTTAAATTTTCTTTATTTCTATTCTAATAAATAGAAGTATACTCTTATGCTTTTACTATTCATATAAGTCCCTGTTCACACGTTTCAACTTTTGTTGCTCAACTCGTGATTCAGCTGTAAGAAAGACGGAGACGAAAGTACAAATATCTCTTTTTTTCTTACAGCTGAATTACGAGTTGACCAACAAAAGTTGAAACGTGTGAACCGGGACTAACATGATGTGGCAGCTCAGTTCAACTTTGGCTGAAAAATTATAATACTTGGCAGCTCAGTTTAATTTTGTCCGGACAGAATATAAAATTAAACCAATTCAAACTGAGAGTTGTTCGTAAAATATTTTCTCTATCTCAAGAAGAGAGAAGTCAAACTATATACATATAAAAAAAAATTTTGTCCGGACAAAAATTGTGTTCAGAAGCAATGGGTGGTGAATCCAGCTTAAGTAAATTCTGCTGAAGTGAAACATTCATTTTTATAACATAAAAGTTTTTTTCAGAAAAAATTTTCAAAGATTTACCTTTGACAATTTAAACAAATTTATTCATTCATGAACGTACTAAATAAAAGTTCGACTTAACTTTATTTTGTTTTCCACATGATTTGACAAAATATTTGTTAAGAAAGCATTGAAGCTAAGATTTTTATATTTTTTAAGTTTTTAATGACAAACTGTTTGTTAAGACAGCAATGAAGCTGATTTTTTTTTAAGTTTCTAATGCTGTTAAATGTTGAAAAATAGTTGATAAATGCATATTTTATTAGTTTTAAGCAGATATTTTTAAATTTTTATTGCATATTTTATGTACATAAAACGTGATTTTAAATGCATGAAAATCCTTTCCCTAGTTATGACAGTAACAAATGCATAGAGTGAAGAATTGTATTAATATAATAGTACACGTTTTATATGAAAGAAAATAAAAATAAGTTAAAACTAATTTAAAATTTTAGGACTTTATGACTTTCTGACACTTAGGAGACACCCTTGTGAATACCCCAATTATTTGTTGTAAAAATTCACAGAAGTTTTATTTTATTTTTCTTTCAGATGTCTAAAAGTATTAGGTTTTTTTAATTGTAAAATATTATTTAGAAAAGAGAACGTTTTCATATGCAATATTTTTGTGCATACCAAATAAAATCATTGAGAAATTAAGCATTAAACACATACACACACTACTTCAGGCCAATGACTACCATCCCAGTGGGAATTTGAGTTAACTCAGAGCTAGTTACTTATCAGCCAAAAATTAGTCAGAGGTGGTTGAAATCAGCACTCATTCTGTGTTAAAGTGTTATTTTTAGTTAATTATGATTTAGCTTATTACTAATTAACTTTTTTTTAGTCAGCTTAAAGTTTAAACAATTTTAAATTATTTTTTTAACAAACCAGAACGGGTATCGAACCGTGATCACTTTGTTTGTCAGCCATCATACTTAATTGCCATCGCAACATATAAAATACAAAACGGCACAGAGTTATTATAAACATGAATTTTATGCTGACATCTTCTCTCTGAACTTTGACTGTATCAGCTTTGAGTTAGCTAAAAGTTATCTCAAAACTTATCGAAGAAGTTAGTTGAACAAAAACAACTCACTAATCTCTGCATCAGTTTTGAGTTAGCTTAAAGTTAGTTCAATACTTATCGGGAAGAAGGCAGTTGTTCAAAAAACAACCGACTCACATCTGTATCATTTATGAATTAGTTCAGAAGCTAGTTGTAAATAAGTTATCAAAAAGTCACCCATATTTTGAGCTAGCTAATAAAAATCCGACTACCATCCGATAAGAAGAGACCACACACGTTTGCATGAAAAGGATTATTTTCGTGAGATCATAGCTACATGGCTGCGCGATCACTTTTGCCTATGTCGTGAATTTATACATTAGACACATTGGCCACAGCATCCCTGCAGGAAATTGAACTGAAACAAGGCTAGTCACGTGGCTAGTGACGCACTGGTCCCCAAGTAATAGGGACCAGTGCGAGTTGTAATATTTCCCATGAAGCGGCCCAGTCACTTTTACAATGGGGATGACTAAATAAAGTAAATCTAAACTTTTTACTGTGCACTTATTTCGGTTGCTTTGTGTCTTGCGTTTTAAATTTTAAAGTAAATCTCCAGACATATATTTAAAAATTATATATAAATGGTTTTAATATGTTTTCGCCAAGAGGAAACATCTCTTACAAAAATAGGAATAGGTATTAAAAAAAAAAAAGCAATGTGATTTCGATCACAGAGGAGATGTGTAAACATCTAGTAATGAAACATTTTTTTTTTAAGTTGGAAGTACTTATGCTTTTAGCATCTTTTTTTAAATTAATCAATTAAAAGTATCAAAACTTTCAATATTGTAAATACATAGGAATTTGTTGGTTTTTCTTTGTTTTATTAAACTTATTTGGTTCGTAAATGGGCACACTGCAGTATATGTATATGTGCTGCATTCAAAATTGCAGTAAGCAGTAAATTTACTGATTACTAAAAAAAATGCAGTAAATTTTTACCGCTAATGAAATTTTATTTGCCTTACCAGCAAAAGCTTAGGGCCGTAATCATAATAAAATTGTAGCAAGTGGCAAAGTTGTTTCATTCAAATTTTGAAACTTTTGTATGAAAAACATTTAGCCACTTGGTAGAATTACATTATGAATACGGGTATTACTAATTACCAGGGACAGGGGTTTCATGCAACTCATATTTTTTCCCTTAACCCTTATAATAGCAAGAACGAAATATCTTTACGAAGCAATGAATTTGCGTAAGAATGGCATCGATTTGTTAGTGCATATTTTTGCATATTTTGCTGAAAATGCATATATTTGCATAATTTGGTCATGAATGCACATTTTCGTTTCATATTTGGGTACAAATCTATTGTTTTGTGTCATATTCTTTCAAAAATTCAAATTTCTACAAAAAATCTTGACAAATTATTAATGCAAAACTGAGTTTTTTGCAAACTTATTCGCTTGCATTGTTTTAGAATTGACGAACTGACGAACAAAACCAGACTAGTGCCGTTAACTGTTTTACAGCATAGACAAATAACTGAGCTACCTAGTTAGAGACTAACAAGGACAAGTCAGGTTTTGTTATTTTTTTTTAAGCAGGATTGAACCGGCTTTGGATGAAAATATTTCGTAACTGCATAGATGTGCAGTTGCGGAGCCCGAAAAAAAATTAAAAAAATTATTTACTGAGGACATGTGTAGTTTTGTTCGCCAGCTCTTTAATTGTAGAACGATTATACAAGCACAACCACCTAAAAAATTTAATCGAAATTGTCATTTTGATGATTTCAAGAGGAAATTGTCTGCTATTAAAGCCGAAAGTAGTGAAACCATTCTGCCGGAACTTGATATTGTTTTTAAAAATGGTAACGGATTTAAAAAACAAATCTAACATAGTATTCAATTAATTTTAAAGGTTGAGTTAAATAAATATATAAAATTATACAAAAAGAATCATTTAAATTAGAGCCGATTACATCCATAGACGTTATATTCGAAAATATTAATAATATAAAATTTGTGAGTGAAAATAAATTAATAGCAACTCTTTCTATTTGTGTATTGCTCTTTTATTGCAATATAAATATATAGCGAAAAAATCCTTATCATATCTAATCTTGTTTAAAAATTTAATGTAAAAGAGAAAATGAGAAAATAAAATATTTATATATCTTTATTTAGTTGCATGTAAATTGAAAACATTTCTCTTGGATACAATTTTTTAAAATATGTGCATATTTTATTGTTTTAAGTGCATATTTTGAGTTTTTGATGTCATATTTTAGGCGCCTAAAATACCTTTTTTAAATGCATGAAGTCCTTGTCCCTGCTGATTACTGAAAATTCAATCATCATATAACAAATCATTTAGGCAATTTATAAAAATTGTAGAAAAAAATTTTAGTAATCAGTAAAACTTTACTTGTTAAACATTTTTTATTGTTTTGACTGAAACTTTAGTGGTACTGCAGTGCTCAACTATGGTAAATGCCTTTACTTTTACTTTTTAATTTTTAATTCCTGTTGTTCATCGTTTAGTTGTTGCTGTTCTTGTTGTTGTGCACACGCAAAGAAAAGATATGGTTGTAGAATGGTTGAGAAAAAAACATTATGTTTTGTGAAACAAATGTGTGGTCGTTGAAAACTAGTTATTGTTATTTCAAGCATTTATTTCGTTACGACAAACAGAGTAATGTTTGAATTTAATAATTACATTATCACATCCATATAAAAGTGTGATATGGTTAGAGTTTAACAATATAGTTTTGTTAAAAATTTATGACTACAACATAATTTGTATTATTATTTAAAAAGAATATGATGTAAATAAAAATATAATGTTTTCCAAAACCATACTATGTTAAGTTAAAAAAAAAATCTTTTTCAGAAACATCTGTCAGTTCAGTATTTCGTTTGTAAGCTATCGGTAGTGTTAAATAAATGAATAAATAAATAAAGTATAAACAAAAGGGTAGATCAATAAAAATATTTAAACATTTGTCTATCTTTTTATATAGACATGGCTGTATAAAATTAAATTATATTATAATTGTATATATATACAATTTATTTCAACAATATTAATTTAAGTTAATTTTAATTATTATTCGAACTCCATATGTTTCTATATTTATGATTTTAACAGGCTAAAGTTCGTATCGCTTTTTAAGCCAAATTACATGTGATAATTATTAATGAACAAATATCCCCAAAGTCTATTGTAAATATTCTGACTAACAACACATAGTTGAACGGAACAGCCAGCCGTTTTCGAAGGCCACTAAACCTTCATCATCAGCGTTCTTTTGTGTTTGGTCCACTGTGTGTGGTGTCAGTTGATGTAGATTTCTGCTTTATATACTCAGCATTATTGCAAATAGAATATGTGAATTGTTTTATTCATCGTATTTCAATTTGCTGAAAGCTTTTTTGTATTGTAAGCTCAATTTTACCATCTCTATATTTACAACAGTCTTATCATTGTCGTTTTGTTCTTTTTACTAATTATACACATGTTAGTTAATTTGCTTATTTTTTGTTCTACTTAAGACAAACTTTTTTGGTTTGTTACTATTAAGTATATTTTTATTTAATTTTTGCCACAGGCCCATGGCTATTAATTTTTAGTTAATTTTAATTATTATTCGAACTCCATTTGTTTCTATATTTATGATTTTAACAGGCTAAAGTTCGTATCGCTTTTTAAGCCAAATTACATGTGATAATTATTAATGAACAAATAACACCAAAGTTAGTTGTAAATATTCTGACAACACATAGTTGAACGGAACAGCCAAATATGATTTCACTGCAACCATATAATTCAATCATAGTATGTTGCTGTTTGATTATGGTTACCTCAACCATATTTTCTCTTTGCCTGTGCGACTTTGACTCGCGCACATTCGGTTTTTAGCATTTTTTTTTTTTTTTTTGATTTAGCTTTCTTCCTTTATTGAGTTTTTTCAGTTAAAACGATTTTTTCAGTCTTATCGCTTTTTGTCGTTTGCGTTTTTTTCTCTTTTTGGTTTTTTTAATTTTCGCAATATATTTCATTTTGGCAATTTTTTTTCATTTTGCCGATTTTTTTATGTTTTTTAGGTTTGGGGGGTTTTTTTAGGCGATTTTTTCATATTGGCGATTTTTTTGTTTAAGGATTTTTTTCATTTTAGCGATTTTTCCGGTTTTTCGCTATTTATTTCAGTCCTAGAGATTTTTTTTAATTTGGCGCTTTTTTTCGTTTTGGCGATTTTTTTTGTTTTTGGCGATTTTTTTATATTTGGCGATTTTATATTTTTTTGATTTTTTAGTTTTACCGTTTTTGAAAATTTCAAGAGTTTTGCTCGTACGGTTTCCAAAATACAGCAAGTTGTCAAAATCACAAAGTCAAAATTGCATTAACTGATGGAACACCCTTTAATTAAATTTTTTTAAATTTAGTGTTAATTGTTGTAGTCTGTATAAAAATACACTAACTTTTAAAATTTCAAGTTTATATATGTACATACAATTGTATGTATATTACTTGGGATTTTAACATTTTTCGTTGCTCGTTTTGGAAAACCCTTTAGTTTTTAACTCTCATGTATTTGTTGTTATAGTGGCCAAATGTCTACACATTGTGTTCATTTTCACCTTTGGTGTACGGAAATATACAGAAAAATAACCGGCGGCGCCGCACCGTCGGCTTCGAACCGGTCGACTTGTTTCTCTGCTTGGTATTGCTTCTTTCAAACACTAATACACTCATACATAGCTCACAACGATTTGACAATGCAAAGAAATCTCAGCAAGGAAATCTCAGCAAAGAAATCAAAGTCAAAAGGTTTTTAACCCCTAGCGTATAGATGTTTACACATGAAACATGTTTGATACAGGAAAACTTTTTCACAACTTATGTCTAAGTTGCAAAATTATTTTGCTTTTCAATTTGAAAAATATATTTATCAGTTGCACAATTTATGAAATAATAAAAAGCCTTAAATTTTCACTTCTCCTTGAAGAGGCTAAAAATTTTGCTTTTATTTTTAGACAAGAAAATGCAATTAGTTATACACTCAATATAATTATTTAGACTTTCCAAAAAATTGCCTTATTTTTAAATATATGAAATCAAATGAGAGATACAAAAACAAATTGAAATTTATTTTATTGCAACATACAAAAAAGTTCTACTTGTAAAATACGAATATAATTAAAATAAATTTTTTGTTCTGTATTTTAAATTTTCCAATTAACAATTGAATATAAACCACAATTCCAAATATATGTATAAACAATTTTAAATCTAACAATTATTTTTGAAAAAAAGTATAGTTTTTATATTGCTTGTGCTTAATTAAATGCCTGCATGTTTTATAATTCATAGATTGCATTGATTTGACTTTAAATATGCAAATGTTTTTATTTTTTTGCCAAAGGGTAAAATTTTAAGTTCGATTTTATTTTCACAATTAATAGAGCGCAGGATTCTTTTTTTCGATTATTTTATTTAATACAGGTGGAAAAAAGTACACGATATACATACAATAAAGAAAAAAACTTATTTTATCAGGCTTGAATAGGTTAATTTTTAATTAATATTTTTTTTTTGTATATAGCACACAATACAATGAAAGTTAATAATATTGAAAATAAAAGAAAAGATTTAACAATTATTGTGCCTTTGAGCGCTTGAGCAGAGTGTAGTTAAATAGCACTGCAAAAAAATGTCGAAATTTTTCTAGATTACAGTGTTCTGATTATAAATTCCTTGTTTCGGCATTTTGAAAGATCAACGCGGCATTTTATTTTAGAGGGGTTTCCAGTTTCCCCCTTTCGACTGTTCATGCTGCATATCGTTATATGAAATTATATGTTCCTTACATTTGAGGTCTGGGGTATCCTCAGAAACTTTGTAAGAAATATTTGGGCTTATTGTGGAACATATTAACCCTCTAACTACCCCGCATAATGGTAATTCTTGCCTCTACTCCAATATATCTTAAAAAACAACCCTAAAAAGTCGAAGGGCGTGTATTAAATATGTTTTACAAATGCAAAATTCCGATGTGATCTTTGAAAACTCCTACAAAATTATTTATATATTACTATTATTTAATAAGTTACATGAATCATATTATTTAGATTTGAAATTCTTAAACATGTAATATGAAATTTCGACATCCTGAAAAATACTCGTACACGCAAAAAAAAATATGGTTGAGGTAACCATAATCAAACAGCAACATACTATTATTGAATTATATGGTTGCAGTCAAATCATATTGTTGTTAATAGAAAAGCAAACTTTAAGTAATATTATTATCTTAGTTAATAATAATATTATCTACAAAAACAATGAACTTTGTTACACCTAATCTTAGCATTGTAAATATGACAACACTATTGTAAGATGTGACTAAAATATAATTGAGACTTACCATACTATGTTCTAATATTATATTAATATTGTTGAATACGACCACAGTATTATTTAATATAATAAAACAATTTTATTTTTTAATCATATATTTATTGTAGAAACAGCTGAGCGTTAAATTCGAAATAAAAATAAATTAATGTTGTTGAAATAAAATGTGTATATAGAAATGTATACTTACACGAAATACAGACATGTCTGTAAATATAAAGAGATACAGAAATTTTTATATATTTTTATTGGTCTACCTTTTTGTTTATTCTTTATTTATTTATTCATTTATTTAACACCACCTGTACACTACCGATACTACACTTACAAACAAAATACTGAACTGACAGATGTTTCTGAAAAAGATTTTTTCAATCAGAAATAATTTTTAGTCAGGCTTAAGTTCAGTAATTTCAATTCTTTTATTGAATGAAATATTTTTATTAATTAATGTCAGTTTCTAAAGAAGAGAAGAAAAATTAAATTAGGCTTTAAGCTGGGGGAAATACCGATATTTTTCTGTGCAGCAACGCACTTCATCAGCACCCTAGTCTATCTACTTGGGTAGAGATTGTTATTAACATCAGCTATTTAACGTAAATTCTAATGAAACGGAATGTGAGAAATGATTGTGGAGTACAATTATTGATTTACCTTTGGTAAATACATATGTAAGTATCACTATTTATTTCCACTATTTTTCCATATTTTCATTTTTCTATTTAGGTTAGCACGAAGTTATGTTACTCTACCTACGTATGTTTAACTATTCTTGCTTATCTTTTACGATCATCACATTAGTTATTTTTTACTTATTCGATGTACCGTCGGTACATACATGTAAGTATTATAGTAGTGGATATTATGTTACTTTGTTTTTGCTTTCTACAGTTGATTTGACTTTCCAACATTTGTGATTGCCAAGTGAACAGTGATTGCCAAGCGAACATATCTTTTTCACGTGTCAAAAAATAAAAAATAATTAATGTGATGATCGTAAAAAATCGAGCAAGAATAGTTAAACATACATACGTGGGTAGTGTAATATAACTTCGTGCTAACCTAAATAGAAAACTAGTTTTCAACCACCACGCATTTGTTTCAGAGCACATAATATTGTTTTCTCAACCATTCTCCAACCATATCTTTTCTTTGCGTGTAAAGATAACAGAACAGAGGAAAATTTCTTACTTTCAAAATTCTCTTCTATTCTGTTAATGTGAAAAGTGAATTTGTTTTCAAATCAAGCAATAATTTCTCAATCGAGCATTTTCAATTCTTAGAGACCGAAATATTTTTATTAATTAACGAGGTGATTCTCTAAACAAGAGAAAAACAATTAAACTGGTTAGACTTTAGCTGAAGAATATTTTCGTGCCACTTTGTACTTCATTAGCACCCTAGTCTATCTACTTGGGCAGATATTGTTGTTCACATAAGCTATTCAACATAAATTTTTAATGAAATGGAATACGAGAAATGATAATATTATATATACGAATTTTGATTTACTTTTGGTAAATCTACTTGTAAGTTTAACTATTCATTTGCCATTTTTTTTTCGTTTTCTACACAGAAAAAAAATTTCTGCGATAGGCACTTTTAATTTAAAAAAAAATTTTGTTTTTAACAAAGTTATATTGAATCAATTACATTTTTAATTGATTTTTGGTTTTATTTCAATAAAAGTTGTTTATCGCTGGAACATTTTTTTTCTTTGTATTCATGTTAGCACAAAGTTATGTATATCAATCTATGTAGGAATATTTAAACATATTTTTACAAACAAAAAATTTTATTTATTGTAAGAGTAAACAAAAATTAATACATGTACAATAATTAAACACATTCACCACAATAGGCTACCGACTACAAATTGTCAAGGATAGAATACACATGTTTACGAGAATGTTTCTATTGAAGACAGCAAGGCAACAGGGCAACAGATTGTTGTCTATACTGATTTTGTCGCTGTACTCCAATTTAACAAATTTCTATTTCTTCCGCTACAATCAGCAAAAATGTAGTGCTGAATGAATGATATCGTACAATTTTTTTTTATTTACCAGAAAAAATATCCAAAAATTGATGTAATTAATTTTTATAATTGCAAAATATATTAAAGTTGCAATATTGAATTATGTATTTGTACTTGCATATCGGGTGCGGATTGTGCTGCTGCCGTCTCCAAAATAATTCAGTAGCTGGATACGAGGCGACAAATGCAGCTTGCGACATTTGAACTCGTGTGCTCGTGTAGGCTGCTGTGGTGAATGTCTTTAATGCATAAGAAAAGAAGTGCTGATAAAAGTACATCATTTCTGTGGCTGTTAGTGCTAGTGATTTGTTTTAACTGGTTCGAATGGAAAAATTTTGTATTAATCAAGAAAATAATGAGGATATGCTCACTAAGAATCAAGTATTACGCTTAATAGCGTAAATATCGTTGGTTGTCATCGAAATCTAAAATGTTAAGGTTAAGTTGTTTTCATTGCATGTGGCCTAACAAATGAATGTTTTGTGCAGTCCTTTAGTACTTTAGTGTAAAACAATACTATTTGCTTTAAATTTTCCTTTGTAAAAAGATATGTTTGCGTAGTAATGCATCACATCAACGCAATATATTATGAGAAACATAAAGTAACAAGCACAGAGTGATTGATAACACTTGGTCCATACATTTTATTTTTATAATAAAAAAAAGAAAGAAATATTATACCTATTTCTAAAAAATATTAATTTTGAAAAAAAAATAGTCCAAACAAAAGTACTAAAGAAGGAACAGGCACATTAAAGTACTTAGCTATGCTGTATGAATATACCCTGTTCAGTCTGTAAGAATGTCTGCACTTAAAATACAAATATTGAATTTTCTTATGTGCAAGTCAATTTGTGACACCTTGAAATAAGATAAAATATTCCAACTTTGACATTTATCTTAAGCAGTGATAAACTTCTAGAAGGATACATTTGATTCTATTACAAACGATATGAAAAGTTGGAATAAATAAAAAAAAATGTTTGCCACCTAAAACTATTGACAATGAAGTGTAATAAGGCCTAAGAAATTTAAAAAACTATTTTAATTTTAATACCAATTGCGATTTTGTTCTAACATATATTAAAACAAGTAAGAGTGCTATATTCGGCTGTGCCGAATCTTATATACCCTTTACCAAAGTGCGTTTATGTAGTATGTATAAAGAAAAAAAATAATAATTTTAAAACCCTAGAATCATAATTTTAGATTTTTCTGATTACTTATACCAATCTAGAAGCTCTTAAAAAAATATAGAAAGTGTGTTAAGTGAAAAAAAGGAAATTCAAAAAAAAAAAAATGTCTTATTTAGTTACTTTAATGTCCAGAAAAAAATCAAAGTTACCAGCTCTGGAGCTGTGGTTTTTATTTTTATAATTTTCTATACCAAAATTTTTTTTCCAAAACGTAAAATATATATAATTTATAAAGGAAAAGATAAAAATTAATAAGACTAAGTTACTTTTATATATTAAAAAAGTGTAAGTTTCCCAACCCTGGAATCATCCTTTTTGATTTTTCTGATTTCTTACACCAATCTCTTTCTTTTAAGAACTTAAGAAATGTTTAATTTATAGAAAAAAAAGGAAAAATTTGTTTTAGTAAGTTGCTTTTGTACAAAAAATTTAAAGTTTTCCAACCCTGGAATCGTCTTTTTAATTTCCTTAATAGGTTTTTTTTATTTGAAATACCAATTTTATTCGTACTCCACCATAAAATAAGTTTATTTAATAAAAAAAAAAATAAAAATTAATTTTCGGTAGTTAGTTTTTTATATCACAAAGAGTGTAAGTTTCCCAACCCTGGAATCGTCCTTTTTGATTTTTCTGACTTTTTATACCAATCTTTTTTTTAAGAATATAAGATAGGTTTAATGTATAGCAAAAAAGAAAAAATTTGTTTTAGTAAGTTACTTTTGTATAAAAAATAAGGTTTTCCAACCCTGGAAACGTCGTTTTAATTTTTTTATTTTGAAATACCAAATTTATTCGTACTGAAGTATAAAATAAGTTTATTTTATAAAAAAAAATAAAAGTTAGTTTTCGGTAGCTAATTTTTTATATCACAAAAAGTGTAGGTTTTTCAATCCTGAAATCAAACTTTTTGATTTTTCTGATTTCTTATCCTAATCTTTTTCTTTTAAGAATATAAGATATCCTTAATTTATAAAGAAAAAGGAAAAATTTGCTTTAGTAAGTTACTTTTGTATACAAAAAGGTAAGGTTTTCCAACCCTAGAAACGTGTTTTAAAGTTTTTTAAATTGAAATACCAATTTTATTCGTACTATATATAGTATGAAATAGTTTTATTTATTTAAAAAAAACTAAAATTAGTTTTCGTAGTTAGTTTTTTATATCACAAAAATAGTAAGTTTCCCAACCCTGGTACCATCCTTTTAAATTTTTCTGTTTTCTACACCAATCTGTTTCTTTTAAGAATATAAGATATCTTTAATTTATAGAGAAAAAAGCAAAATTTGCCTAAATAAGTTACTTTTGTATAAAAAAAGTTAAAGTTTTCCAACTCTGGAAACATCTTTTTAATTTTTTGAAGTTTAATTTTTAATTTGAAATACCAATTTTCTTCGTACTGAAGTATACAATAAGTTTATTTAATAAAAAAATAAAAATTAACTTTCGGTAGTTAATTTTTTATAGCACAAAAAGTTTCAGTTTTCCAACCCTGGAATCATCCTTTTTGATTTTTCTGATTTCTGACACCAATCTTTTTCTTTTAAGAATTACATATGTTTATTATATATGTATATATGTATAGAAAAAAAAGGAAAAATTTGTTTTAGTAAGTTACATTTGCATAACAAAAAAATTCAAGGTTTTCCAACCCTGGTAACGTCGTTTTAAATTTTTAATTTTTTTTAAATTTTTTTTGAGTTAGAAATAGAGATGTGCAAATGTCGTGATTTTATCGTGTCACGCGTGAGTCACGCGTGATTCACGTCATTCGTGATCAAATATTATAACTAATCACGCGTGAGTGCGTGAGCGTGACTGAAAAAAATTTACTCGTGCGTGAGCTTTTTTTTAATAATCACGCACGAATTCTCACGCTCTCACGAGATAACATTCCTGCATTTATTATTATTTAAAATAATAATAATAATAAATGCATATATCGTTAACTTAATACGACAAGGCCCTGACTCATGGTTTTCATAGTTTACAGGAGGAGGAAAACACTAAATAAAACAAGATGTAATATTGATACAAATTTTTTTTAAACACAATTTTTATTAAACACACACAAACATAAGCACATAATATTGCGTTTAACAAAATTTTGTATCGTGTGTGCTCGATTTTGCTGATTTTTAATACCAATAATATTTCGACCATTTCTGACCCACCAGTCCAAGAACGAAGTCTTTAGCTTTTCTGGGAGCTTCGGAACACCGATTTAACCTACAGACAGACGGACAGACGGACATCGCTTATTCGTCTTCTCTATGCATAAGGATCCAGAATATATATACTTTATAGCTCGCTTATTAATATTCTCGAAATTACAAAGGTAATGACAAACCTATATATACCCTTTTACCCTCTTTTGGTAAAGGGTATAAAAATGGTTACAAATGTTGAAGTAAAGGCTTCGTTTTATTTATGGTTAAATGCTTCTAATGCCCCAATTAAGTAAAAAAATGTAGAGCGTTTTTGTTTGAAAATATTTTTGAGTGTTTGCTTTTGGATTCCCTAACGAGCAAGTGACTTATCTAGAAAAACTGTACTAAAAGACAAGTCGATTGCTTGCATTGTGGAAACTACACATAAATCATTTTTTTTCAAGAATGGTTGTTGTCTTTGATAATGAAAACTAAAACAATATTTTTAACCGACTTCAAAACAAGGGGGAGGTTATCAATTCGTCTATACTGGTTTTTTTTTGACATTGTTACTCCATAGCTCGGTACATGTTAGAGCGATTGTAAAACTTTTTTTTTATTGTTTAACCTTTATGTCAACAGCAGAAATGCTTTACGCACGTCCACAGCAGCATACCTGTGTATGTACATACGTTTTGTATGGGGAATGGTACGTCGTTAGCATAAAAATGCTAATTACGTATCTACCTGGTTTGTTGGAATTTCCGAATTATTTTTTTAGTTTGTTAGAAATGGACAAAAGGCTAAAAAAATTTATGATAACCAATTTCATTCTCACAGTCATTGTTTGTTGAAAAAAGTGGTTGTATAGGTAGACGACATACGTATATAATAAATATATAATATATGTAGGTAGAAACATTTATTGTTGCGGAAATTTCATTCTTTGTAGTATCGTCAGAAAATTTAGTTTACATTTGTGATTCGAAGTGAAAAGACGTTTCTGTTTATTTTGTGGAAATAAAAAAATATTAAAAGTGAAATGGCTGATTGTGAATGGCTTACTCCGCGACAACTAAGCGCACTTTCGTACGAAGAACAACAAGCATATATTCGGCAAGCGCTTGAAGAGAGCCAAGAAGAAACAAGTGACCACGATTCAATAGTTGGTGACGAGGCTTTAGGTGATATTGGTGGAGATGACTCAGACGTTGAAGAACCCATGTTACCAGAATATGACCCAGAGGGCGACAGTGATTCTGATGAAGATCTTGAAGATGCACCAATTGGCAAAAAGGCGTACATTCGTGCCAGCAGCATTTGCCAACCCGAAACGACGTGAGGCTGAATCATCAATGTTTGGGTTCTGTAATCACGTTACGATGTGCTCGTACGTTCCCAAGAAAAACTAGGCAGTTGTAATGTTGTCCACTACTCATTATACAATAGAAAGGACCGGTCCTAAGAAGAAGCCATTGCTTATATTGGACTACAACAAAACCAAAGGTAGCGTTGATAACATGGACAAGTGCTTGTCCGAATTTAGTACGAAGCGGCGCACAAATAGACGGCCTCTGGCTTTCTTTTATAATATTGTAGACGTTGCTGCGTTTGCTGCATACATAATATACATTGACAACAACACTCACCTGAAGACATCTACAAGCCGCCGTAGGATGTTTCTCCATCAGCTTAGCGAGCAATTGTGTAAGCCAGAAATGGAAAGAAGGGCGAATAACAGCAGAATATCCAGAGATTTTTCAACGCGCAACGCCATCGAAGCCATGAAAGGTGGGCCCATCGGAGTTGTGGATGCTGAGGCACATGCATCGGAGGAACGTGATAGTACGGGCCGGCTAAAAGTAAAGGGGAATTGCTACATCTGCTCGAAACGACGCCCTACTCGTAAAGCATGCACATTATGCAACAAACCAGTGTGCGCAGAGCATTCCAAAGACTTACCTCAATGCGATAGATGTATTTGAATTTCAATAATTTTAAGCAAAAATAATTAAAACTGACATTATATAATAATAATAAAAAAATAATTACAAAACTTAGCTCAAAATAAACTATACTTTTATATTATATTATCATATTTTCATGCGTTTTACTATACATACCCAGGTATGTATTCTGTTGACTTAAGGGTGCAACTTTGTAAATGGGCTTTATCTTCCGAACGGATGATCTAATCCTAACCAAACTTGGAACTATTGCGTAAAACAGTTCTGACTAGGATATCCAGAAATTTCAAGTCGATCCGGTTATCCAGTTTAGAGCTACAGCGTTTTCAAAACTAAAAACATACCCAGGTATGTTGCCGTTGACATAAAAGTTAAGAGGGTATAGCTTTTTATTGATCCCATTGTAAGAAAATTGGGTGAAGACACACCCACAAAAACTGTTTTATTTGATTTTATGATATTATGTTTGTTTTAGTGTTGCGAAACCTAGCAAACACCTTTTGTTCTTGCAATTACACAATTTTAAAGTTTCAAAAAATGGGAGAGGCTGCGCCCACTAAATTTTTTTATTTATTACACGTGGGTTTGATTAACCGAATTTTACGAAAACTACCACAAAACTTGAGCTCAAAAATAAAATTAATATTTTATTTTATTTTTATGAATATCCCATACATTTTTTCGGAAATAGTTTATAAGATATTTATATTAAGGTTTGTTTTTTTTGCAGATCTATTTGTAATTAATTTTTATATTTGGGGTATTCAAATGGTACTCATAAATTAACACGTTTTAAAGTTATAAAACGAAAATATGTATATGACTGCTGGAGCAACCCCTTATAATTTACAATTATAAATATTGTACTTATTTGTATTTGACTCTCACGCATTTCTACATGTAGTTATGACAAACAGTAAACATAGCTGAGAAAGTCTTATTACTTTATGACCGTTTTGTTTGAGCCACAACAAAAATTTTTTTAAACTATGTTAAAATGTTAAGACATTATGACACTTAGGACACTTAAGACACCCTTGTGAATACCGCAATTATGTATTTTGGTTGCTATTCAAAATTTAAAAAACTCATCTTTTTGAGCGATTTTCATACATATTTTCTAGACTTGCGGATGATAATTAAAGAATTATACGCTAAAAAATTAACAAATTCCGTAAAGCGCGGCTTTGACTTGCATACTCATTTTTTGGACTTTTTGCGGTTTTTATCGGATTTTGGCGTTTTTTCGTTTTGCCATTAATTCCAAAAAAAAAAAAAATATCTATTAAATATTAAACTTTAAAGGAAGCGATTAGTATTTTTACAAGAAAATCCAGTTTCGCACGACTGCTTAAAAGCTGTTATTATTATAATCAGCAAAGGACGCACAGTGGCTCAGAATCGTTTTTCATCGGCCAAAACTCTGTAACTTTTGAACTAATCAAGATTTTTTTTCAATTCTTTTTTTTGTGGATATATAACATCTTAAGCTTTTATCCAGTTTTAGTTTCAATAGGAGAAATTTAAGGTTAAAAATGAACTTTAATTTTTTTTTAATTTGCTTAGAAATGCGCGCGTTTTATTTTTTTATTTTAGTTGAAAAAATGCTTTATAATGAAACTTAAATCATTTTTATAAAAACAACAAAGTAAGTTTTTGAAAATTTTATACATGAGCCTAATTTTCTCATTCATAAATAGATTCTAGACTCTTTTGGTTATTTGAATATACATATGTGGGTTCTGTGCTTCAGTTAGCACTCACCACTTTCTTTGTCACCAATTAAAACGCTTCCACCGAATTCTTTTAATACAATTCATTATTTATTTCACATAGCTAGTAATTTAGTTAAGTAAGTTTTATCGTTGTTTTAAGTATTTCACAGTTTAGGTTTTATTATAGCGTTTAAGCATTTTACTTATTTTTAGTCTTATTCTAGTTATTTTATTTCACATATTTTATATTTATTCTATGGTTTATGTATTTTACATGTTTTAGGTTTTATTTAGGTGTTTAAGTGTTCGTACTTTGTTGTTCAAAATGTTGTCCGCGGTGGCAGTGTGTATGTTTGCCTGTGAATTCTTGACTGACTATTCTCTGTTTTGTTCGTTCTTATTAATACATTTTATGTTGGTACCCCTTTTCAAATAAGTAGTTCTGCGTAAATCAACATGTCAACATTTCACGGTTGGTATCCCTACACATATATATATATATATATATATATATATATATATATATATATATATATATATATATATATATATATACATAAGTATGTAAGACATGTGCAAGACACTGAATTAAAAACATTACTTAAATACTTAAAGCACAAATTACCGGTTAATATATAAAATATAATTAGGTATCACAAAGCTCTTACGCTAAGTATTATATAATGAGGGATTTTTCCAAAACTCTGGCTATTAGATTTTTTTATGACGGACTTATGAGGAACTTTAACCATAATTCAAAACTAAATATATATTAGTACCTGAATAAATGTTAATCTTTGGATATATCATAGATATTTATATTGTGAACTCGTTTCATACAATGCACAAAACACGTTAGAAACACGTTATTTCAATATCATTTATGTTTTTATTTTCAATTTATTCATAAAGCTCTCATGGCCAATTAAATAAAATAATAAAAACTTATATTAAATATTAACAGCCTTATTTATAAAACATAAAAAGGCTTTTTAAGAAAAATTTAATATAATTTTTTTTTTAATGCATGTATTTATTTATTGTATCTTCAAATATGAACTAACAATAAGTATTCAAATCTTAAATCTAGAATATAATTATTAGGCCCGACCACTGTCGGACATAAACTTAGTGATAGTTATAAATAATACATAAGTAGTGATAATCAAAAAGGAAAAAAAAAAGAAAAAAGTATTTTCAAGTATTCCCATCTGGAGTGTTGAGTATAAGAGCCCTTGTGTCCCTCTTTTTTAGGTGGATGTGTCCAGTAAAGTTCAAAATATTACGTGCAAGCGGATTAGGATGTGATTCGAGTTTTGTTAAATATTTGCCTGCGTATTTTACAATTTCTTCAATCACTAGTGGCATATTCAAATCACGATGTATATTTGAATTTTTTATGTACGATGGAGCCGAAGTTATCATACGTAAAATTTTGTTTTGCCTTCGTTGGAATCTCTCGATATTGGAAGCTGAAGCAGTGCCCCATAGTTGAATTCCGTAGCACCATATAGGTTTCAAAAGTGACTTGTATATCAAAAGTTTGCAATCTAGGCTGAGAGTTGAATTTCTACCAATCAGCCAATGCTAATTTTAGTTTCATTTGTGTTAGTTTAGAATCAATGTGTTGTTTCCATGTAAGCCGTCGATCAAGGTGTATACCAAGGTATTTTACATGTGAATGTTGAGGAACAATTTGATTATTGATTCTTATGGGGCAACAAGTATCTTTTCATAGAGTAAATGTTACCTGCGCACATTTCTGCTCATTTACTTTAATTCTCCATAACTTTAACCATAGTTCCAGCTGGGTAATATGTTCCTGAAGATATCGGGATGCCTCGTGAGGGTTTTCCTGCATGCTAAAGAAGGTTGTATCATCGGCAAAAGTAGATGTATGGATTTTAGTACATATCACAAGTATAATTCAAATACAAAACTGGTCCCAGTATACTCCCCTGCGGCACACCGGCAGATATAGATTCGGGAACACTCATGAAGTTTCCTTCCACAACAATGAATTTCCGGGATAGAATATAACTTTCCAATAGCTTTAGAAAATTTATTGGTAGATATGTCCTCAATTTTAAAATTAGGCCTTCATGCCTTACTTCATCAAATGCCTGAGAAACATCAATAAAGAGAGTAGAACAATACTTCTTTTCTTCAAATGTTCTTCTTATAACTTGAACCAATCTATGCGTTTGTTCAATAGTACTATGCTGACTTCTAAAACCAAATTGATGGTTCGGTATGCACCCACTATCAGTTAGAATTGGGGATAATTTTGTCATGAGCAGCTTTTCGCAAAGCTTTGATATTGTTGATAGTAAACTTATTGGCCTGTAAGACTCAGCTTTAGTAAGATCTCTGCCTCTGGCTTTGGAATCATTTTAACCTTGGCAAGCTTCCAGCTGTGTGGATAATACTCTAGTCGTAATATGGCATTAAAAATAAATAGTAAGGTTCTAGTTGCAGTGCGAGGCAGATTCATCAGCATCTTGTTGCTAATACCATCAATACCTGGAGCTTTCTTTGGGTTGAGCTCAGCAATTAGTTTATGTACATCACGCATCTTAAACTTTAAGGGTCGAGGAGGAAGAGCAACTACACTCGGCAAATCAGCAACACCAGTACATGTATTTGGGGTAAATACGGATTTTAAATGCTCAGCCAATATTTTACCTTTTTCAGTATCGCTTCTTGCCCAATCACCGGTCGAAGTGCGCAGATGTGGTTTAAACTCAATGGGTCTTTTAAGCTTTTTAGCAGCGCGCCACAAAGAGAAATAAGATGCTGGTGTGACATCAAGACCTTCCAGATAATTTTTAAAAGATGCAGTTTTCTCAGATGCAAGCAACTCTTGGAGTCGTTTCGTGCACTCTTTAAATCTAATTTTATTTTGGGGTGATCTGTGCTGTTGCCATTCCCTTCTAGCTCTGCTTTTTTCACGTACGAGACGTTCAATGTCTGAAGAATAAATTTTATTAAACCCAGTCAGTGGATGGGAGGTAGTGACATGTTCAGCAGCCTGTTTAATATTCTCGTTGAGATTGGCAATGTTAGATTCAATATCATTTGGTGTTCTTAGCTTAATATTTTCCGTACAATGACTACTAAGGTATTTTTTTGAACCCCAGCCAATTAACACGATTTATCATCTTCATATATGGATGAGGTAAGTCACTTCTTAGTGGGCTAACAGATTGTAAGGATCGTGGGAGAGTGATCGGACGAGAGATCTAGGGTAGCTTCAACGTGAATTAATTCCCTAGAAGTACTTTTTATGACGCCAAAGTCTATAACACCCGGAATTTTTCGTACGTCAGCAGGCCAGTAAGTGGGCTCCCCACTCGAAATAATATCCAAGCCCATTTTCGCAATTGTGTTGAACAACGCCCTACCTCTAGGCGTAATAAGACGCGAACCCCAGAACGTATGCTTAGCATTGTAGTCGCCAGCTGATACGAAACAAGATCCAAGAGATTTGTAGAATTTCTCGTATTGAACCCCAGTGATTGAAAATCTAGGAGGGGAGTAAATTGAAGATATCACGAAATTTGAACAAAAATTCTCAATGCAGATGTTTGTTGCTTGTAGATGTTCTTCACAAATGTTGTCAAGAATATAGTGCTTGAGTCTTGACTTTATTAGAATTGCTTATCCACCGTATGGTGGGTTCTTTGTATCATATAATATGTAGCCATTCATTTTAAAGAGGCTTCTAGAAGTCAAATGAGTCTGAGAGACCAACATTACATCAATATTTTTTTCCGTAAGGAAGTGCTCGAGTTCATTTTTATGTTGGCGAATGCCGTTTGCGTTCCAGAAACATATTTTTAACGTGTTCATGGCTTGTTAATTAATGCTTGAAGCAGAGTATTCTGCATTCGTAGCATTTCTTGCATCATGCTAGTCATATTTGTTGTAAAGTTGTTGATAGTTTGCACAAGATTTTCAATAGTGGCTTCAAGGCGATTATAATTAAAGTTTGAGTTTGTATTTGTTGAATTATTTGGTGGGGAAACATTTGGTGTGGGAATTGAATTTGTCTTAGCAGCATCTGCATACGATACACGGGAAGTAACTGGTTGGCTAATTTGCGCAAAAGTGGCTGAGGAAGAGTTTGTTGTTTGAACTGGAACTAATTTAGGTTTTTGCACCATAGTCTTCTTTACGAAAGAGTACACAGGACAACCTCTGTAGTTAGCGGTGTGATTACCTCCACAATTACTGCATTTTTTTTTCCTCTTGATCTTTTGGTTTGGTACAACTAGCAGTGCCGTGTAATTCGCCGCACACAACACAAACAGTAGGTAAATTGCAGTAAGTTTTTGTGTGGCCATATTCTTGGCAATTATGGCACTGCACGGGACCTGAACGCTTATGTGGCTCTTCAACTGATTTTTCTGTATGAAAGGTATTTTAGGCTATAAATAGGATGAGTCTCATTTTTTCTTAATTTTATATCATTCGGCTCCAGTTCAACACGAAATAGGGGTTGGGGTACCTTTTCTCTGCTTATTATGTTAGATACATTTTTTACCTTAAATCCCTGGAGGACGAGTGCATCTTTTATTTCTTCAGGAACAACATAGGAATCTATGCCCTTCAATACGATCTGAAGGCCTTTAGCACTCTTAAGCTGGTATAGGTAGAAGCTTGTTTTATTTTTTTTTTTTAAATTCAGAAACCATTTTGCGGAAATCTTTTTCGTCATAAATTTGAATTTTCGTTTCATCGATGTTGCCACGTTTTATTGGGACAATGTGAAATTTATTCTCACCAATGACCGAAATTAATTTTTTAATGAGGGCATTTGAATTTTTCTCTCTCAAATAGATTGGTGGCGGCTTGGATGTTTTATTCGAGGATACATCGGGTTTGTCGTTCTCATCTTGCAAAATTTTAAAGCGGTTTTGGCGATTAGTTGAGGCTGCGCTGCGCTGTTATCCCTAGACATTTTTGGAGCAGATGAAATTTTTGAAGAATTCGGGCTTCGCCCACGCTTTACTACGGTTATATATCTGTCCATTCTGACTTGCGCTTTGAGTTTCGAGCCGCTGTTATCTGTAGTGATAACTTTGTTAAGTGATGAACACGAGCCTGCAGGGGATGATATTACTAGCTTATATGAAGAAGTACTAGGCAACTGTAATGTTAATGCATCATTACTGTTTGGCATTGGACAAAGCGAAGTTGATCGCTGACGAAAAATTGGCTTTGCCGTTAAAAAAAGACTTTCATCAGAGTTATTAGTAGATAGACTAGGGTGCTGATGAATTGCGTTGCTGCAGAGAAAAATATCGGTATTTCCCCCAGCTTAAAAGACTAATTTAATTTTTCTTCTCTTCTTTAGAAACTCACATTAATTAATAAAATATTTCATTCAATAAAAAGAATTGAAATTACTGAACTTAAGCCTGACTAAAAATTATTTCTGATTAAAAATTCACTATAGTCCAATTAAAAATCTAAAAATGTCTCTATTTATATTTTTTTCATTAAGAGTTTCAGAAATTACAGTCAAATAAGCATTTCTGCCGATAGAACTCACATCAATTTTTTTTTTGTATTTGAGGCACTCATACAAAGAATTCCTCAAGGGTTATTAGTTTGTGTTTTTTTTTTGTTTGCGGTCTTTTTTGTTTTTGTTATTTATGATTGTTTATTTGTTTCGAGGTACACATAGTATTCCTCAATGTAACTTTGTTTGTTTTTTTAGGGTTCCGTACACCAAAGGTGAAAAGGAACCCTATTGTTTTCGCTACGCTGTCCGTCTGTCCGTCTGTCCGTCACACGGTATTTTCTCAGGAACCGTAACAGCTACGGACCTGAAATTTGGACACAGTATGTAGAACCTGGGCCGCTACAACAACAAATACATGAGAATTAAAAATTAAAGGGTGTTCCAAAACGAGCAATGAAATATGTTAAAATCCCGTGTAATATACATACAATTGTATGAACATGTGTATATTGAAACTTAAAATTTGTAAAATTAGTGTATTTTTATACAGACTACAACAATTGACACTAAAATTTAAAAAAATTAAAATTAAAGGGTGGTCCATCAGTTAATGCAATTTTGACTATGTAATTTTGACAATTTGCTATATCTTGGAAACCGTAAGAGGCAAACACTTGAAATTTTCAAAAACGGTAAAACTAAAAAAACCGAAAATTATAAAATCGACAAACCAAAAAAAAAAAAAAAAAAAATCGCCAAAAATTAAAAAAAAAATCGGCAAAACGAAAAAAATCGCCAAAATTAAAAAAAAAATTCTAACACTAAAATAAATCGCCAAATTCGAAAAAATCGCCAAAATTAAAAAAAAACGCCAAAATGAAAAAAACGCCAAAAATCTAAAAAAATCGCCAAAACGCGAAAATGTCGCCAAAACTAAAAAAAAATTTAAATAGACAAAAAATCGCAAAAATTAAAAAAAATCGCCAAAAATAAAAAAAACGCCTAAATGAAAAAACGCCAAAAAACCGAAAAAATCGCCAAAACAAGAAAATAAAGTGTCTAAACTAAAAAAGAGCCAAAACTTAAAAAAATCGCCAAAACCGAAAAAAACGGAAAAAACGACAAAACAAAAAACCGAAAAGACCCCAAAAACGAAAAAAATGCCAAAACTATATATTATATAGGATCAAGTTTGTATTAAATTACATATCTAGTATTCGTACGCGAGTCATAGTCGCACTTTACTGAATTTTTTTTGTTTGCGGTTATTTTTTTTTTCTGTTATTTCTACTATGTAAAAAAAATATTTGCAAAGCATAAAGCCTAAATTTGCTTTTTTAATTTCTTCTTTTTGAAACAAGACGTTGAGGTTGTATCTAAAAATCTATACATTTTGGACTTATTTTAATAAAACGACAACGTTAAATTAAAAAAAAATATATAATTAATTTGTCTTGCAAAATACTTCATTCAGACGGCTAATTATAGTGCACATAATCAACCGCCGACGAATTTGTTCGCATGACATAGACATTTGGAGCTGTATGTTTAACATATGAAAATAGAGCACGCTCTATTTCAAATAATGTCTTATGTTTTTTGTCATGTTTTTTACACAAGCAATGTTTTAACCCTAATCATACTGACATAAAAACTTACAAATCTTACTAACATGTGTCTCTAAGACACATATAAAAAAACTTACGAAAAAATTATTAAACTTTTTTAATTTTTTATTCATTACATTATTTACATAAAAGAATTTTCACAGCATGTTCATTGCAGACATTACTATTACATTTTTGGCAGCATTGCTTAATAATACGGCTTATTTTTGGGATTGCATAAATAGCAATGGGTATTAGTAGGTGCAATTCCTTCTTGAAGGACTTCTTCCATTAGTTGAACGATAGGTCGTTGCAATTTATTCTTCGATGTTTGGTGTATTTGGGGTGTAACAAGCCCTTCAGCGACTTTTCGTAAAAAGAGTTTTCGAGCTTTCTTTGCATGTATGTGTCTCTGAGACACATGTCAGTATTTACTGCTACATTTTTATGTTTTGGCATATAAAAGATGTAAGAAGGCAATACCTAAAATTTTTTTTTTATTAAATTATACAAAACATATGTCAAATAAAAGTCATGAAGTTTGGTTGCGATATGTTATATATTTCTGTAGTTAAATTGAATGGAACATCCAAATGTGTCTCACAGACACATGTTAGTAAGATTAGGGTTAAAGGTAACACACGACATGTTTTCGTTTACATATGTAAATTCTGTGAAAAATATCTCGGTACCTTTAGGCAATTTTAGCGCTTTTCGTGAGCATTCATTTGAAATTTTTGTTCATCTATATACATGGCTGAGTCTCACAGGTGTCAGGAACAGGGTAGCTTATTCTTTTTTTTCCGGAGATATCCCTCATAAGACAGCAGTTTTTCAGCTTAGGGGCTTGTGCACATATGTGCCCTTAATTATGAATGCGGTCTCAGTCATATGTTTCTTTGGTCGATATATTTAGTAGATTACATTTGAACAAATCAACGAATATTCTTATTTTTTTTTCAACATTTTAATTTAGAGTTTTACTAGTCTAGATTAATATAAATTTATTTAATGTTTATTAAATATTAATTTTTTAGACCACTTTCATAATTAGTAGCAAATATTACGTAGCTACTTTCCGAGTTTTATCCCTTAGTAAAGCTTTCTTTATACAAGAGTTTTAGTATACATTTTCTAAACCGTAACAAATCCTATACTCCTTCCCCACCCCCCCCCCCCTCCTCCTCTGAATATCATTACGTAAGATGTCAACAGTTCTTAATACTATGCCATAGAAGGTTTTGTCAAATATATTACAGTACTCATGTAATGTGCTTGTTTCTTGCATGTTGTTGTACATACTACTATTTATTAGTACGAGTAGAATACCTTAATGGTGGCTTTGGGCACTAATTTCCACATTTTACAGCCCATGAAACATTTACTAATAATTATTAATACATTTTCGCTCTTCTTTAATCTCCTCACATCTGCATAATTATTTTCTTTCCAAAAACGTTTCTTTATTTAAGACTAACCAAAGCATATACAAAATTTCTTATAACTAGCTTTGATTAAAGCAGCACCCTACAATAATCTAACAAACACCTACAAAGTATCCTTTGACTGTTTTAATCTTATGGTTCATAAAATAATTGGTACACCTTTTATCCTTCATGTTAGAGAACCTTTAATATAATTACATATGCTGGTATGCCTTATCAGGCCTGGGCTAATAGTATATTTCAGATTATTTATAAAGGGTGTTTTTTATTGAGGTATAGAACTTTAAGTTGGCATCACTTTTTTAACTGGCGGCCATTTTGTCAGCTGTCAAGTGATTAATATTTAGTTTGGTTTGCCATTTCATCATGAACAAGTTGACAAAAGAACAACGCTTGCAAATCGTGCAAATTTATTTCGAAAATAATGGTTCAGTTCGCGAAGTTTACCGCAAGCTCCGTCCATTTTATGGTCGACATAATCGTCCATCAGAGCAATTAATTCGGTTAACCATGGATCGTTTTCGCACTACGTTTACTCTATGTGATAATACGCATCCGCAGAGACGTCGAACAGTGCGCACCGAAGAAACAATTGCCGCTGTAGAGCAAAGTGTTGAAGAGGACCCGAATGAATCGATTCGCCACCGTGCACAGCAATTGGAGCCGACTAACCGACTATTTTGTTCCCGAATTGGATGGCATGAATGTGGATGAGTTGTGGTTCCAACAAGACGGCGCTACATGCCACACAGCGCAGCACGTCACAATCGATTTATTGAAGGAAACATTCGATGAGCGCATAATTTCGCGGAATGGACCTGTCAATTGGCCACCAAGATCGTGTGATTTGACACCATTGGATTATTTTCTTTGGGGATATGTGAAGTCGCTCGTCTACGCCAACAAACCAGAAACGTTAGGGGACTTGGAAGCCAACATTCGTGGCGTTATTGCCAACATACGGCCCCATATGCTCGAAAAAGTGGTTGAAAATTGGACCTGTAGAATTGGCTTTATTCGAGCCAGCCGCGGCGGCCACATGCCCGAAATCATATTTAAACATTAATGGCATAAAATTATCCTTCCAATAAAGCCAAATTGATGGACATTAAAACGATTTTCTTGTGTTTTATTTCAATTCGAAGTTCTATACCCCTCAAAAAAACACCCTATACTACATTATAGTTTTTTTTCTTCATGGTTCTGTATGCATAGTTTTTAATTCAATAACATTTTTTCATTTTCCCAGACACTTCCGCTCGTTTTGTATTTAGTAGTTTTAATGCAAATTTTCTGTGTTGTTAGGTAAAATTGTTTTCTTGTTTACGTTTTACTCACGTAGCAAAATCGTTAAGGAAAATAAACGCAAATGGTACAAGTTTTTAAAAATGCTGTATATTTTTTATTATTGTTTTTTTTGCTGCCGTGTTTTGCATTTTCTGTGTTAGTAAAGTTTGGTATTAACATGAAAATAAGTGTGCAACAAAAAAATGGGTTTGTTTTTAATAAACACAAAAATAAGAAGAAAAAAAAAAGAAAACTTTTAAAGCTAAGTGCACACTTTAAGGACTTTTTTAAAAGAAATGGAAATGTTGAAGATTAGGTAAAAGTAAATTTTTAGTTTATTTTAAACAAATAGTTAGAGTAAAAATGGTATAAAAATGGAGCTTAAAATGAAGGTCTTTTGAAAACGCTGTCAAATCCACAAAAAAGAAGCCCTAGTTTGGAGCAATGAAAAAAATTTCGCATGAAATACTTCAAAAACTAGAAAAAAAAAATTGATATAGAAAACAACTTATTTTCACACTAGGGCTCAAAGTAACAGTCTTTACTTGACTCATGAAGGTGGTTTAACCAATGAAACAGGTAAGAAAAATTGTCAGTTAAGCAACGGGCGTTAGTTAACTACAGGCTCTGAATTTGGGTCTGAGAGACATATTATTTAATTTCAATAAATGTATTAAATACTATTACAAACCCGAAGTTGGGAATTTTCTTAAGCCAATAAAAACACAAAATTCAAAAGGATATTTCAGTTAATGTAATAAGTAGAGATGTGCACGTGAGTGTTTTTTGACTCACGACACGCACGCTCACGCAGAAAAATATTTTACTCACGCACTTTCACGCACGAATGCATTGATATTGAAAATTTGCACGATCACGCACGCTCACGAACAAAATATTCTTAAGCACGCACGAGTAGTTTACAACTTATCACGATCACGCACGCTCACGAAAAAGTATGTAATCCAATTTGTATCTCTTTTTGGGTTGAAAAATAGGTTTTTACACATACATATGAATGTATGTACACATGTATGCACGTGTATATGTAAAATTTACATTGCACAGTGGGGACTTTTACAAAGTAAATGGCAAGAAATCTGGAACTTCTAAACTACTAATTGGATTTATATGAAACTCCTCACATCCGTAGAGGAAGACTTAGGCTTTATAACACAAGCCTTCTGGCTTGAGCTGGACATGAGTTACAGTGGTCCAAAGTTGACTAACTGGGACTCAAAAAAACTTCTGGGACTTGTAACTTTTTTAAAAATTATCCGATTTTTACCGGACACAGCATTTTGACATAAACTTGAAATTCTTAAGAAATAATTTTTCAAGATGTGTTTCTCATAAGATATTTTACTTAAGCCAAAAAAAAAATTTTTGTCTTGACCTTTTTTAGTATTTTGCCTATCACTTTTTAGTTCACTCTTTGATTTTAAGTTCAAAGACAGCATAAAATTTTTAACAAAATTTTAAATAAAAATAGGAAAAAAATTTATTAACATATCCATTCGTGAAATCGGGAAAAGGCTAAAAAATCCAAATTTTAAAATTTCCCTGAAAAAGGCATTGTTTTTTTAAGTATCTGCATTATTTTCAGTTTTGTAAAAAACTTTGTTTAATACATTCAGTTTTTAAATAAATAACGCTAAAGACAATGCATTTAGAATGTGCTTAGAGCCAATTATTTTGTATTTCGGACATGTACCTTATATTCTACAATATCCTAAAATAGTAAATTTTAAAAATATATTTGTGTTTAAGCGGTTATAGAAAGTTGTGACGGTAGATTTTGAGAGTTTCAACCATAACATTTTATTATTTAGGTAGTTTTATAAATTTTTAACTAAAATTTAAATATTAAAATAATTTTATTTTTCTACATTGGTATATTTGAATTTCACATGAGGCAGTTTACTACGCCTGAAAAAATTAGAACAATAGCCCAATACACAATCTTGTGGAAATGGTCTTGCATCGTAGCATGTGCAAAATGGTATAGTATATTGATACTCACCTATGCAGGAATGATATCTCGTGAGAGCGTGAGAGTTCGTGCGTGATTAATAAAAATAGCTCACGCACGATCACGCACGAGTAATTTATTTTTAAGGCACGATCACGCACTCACGCGTGATTAATTATAAATTTGATCACGATCATGCGTGAGTCACGCGTGAATCACACGTGACACGATAAAATCACGACATTTGCACATCTCTTGTAATAAGACTTAAAACTTCTTCATAAGAAGCCAATATTTCATTAAAAAAATCCGCAAAGGCTCAGTAAGCTTATGCCTACCCAGTTCTTAGATAATGCCAGATGGATTTTTTGCTATTTTTTTACACTTGCATGGAAATCTGTCTCGGTGCTACATTAAGCTTCAGAACCTTTACGGAGTTCTCAATTTTAATTGAATCGGTCGGAATGTCGTGTTTTCGATGTAAAACTGCCTGATTGGGAACGTTGTAGAATTTTCCGGCTGCGATATTGATTTCCCTATAGAAATAAATATATCGTATGTATAAATATCATTTCATGGTACCAGTTTTGCAACCTGGCTTTCAATTGGGTGCTCATGAATATATTTAAATAGGAAGTTGTTTGCGTCCTATTAAGTATTTTTTAGGGTTCCGTACACCAAAGATGAAAAGGACCCCTATTGTTTTCGCTACGCTGTCCGTCTGTCCGTCTGTCCATCACACGGTATTTTCTCAGGAACCGTAAGAGCTACGGACCTGAAATTTGGACACAGTATGTAGAACCTTGGCCGCTACAACAGCAAATACATGAGAATTAAAAATTAAAGGGTGTTATAAAACGAGCAACGAAAAATTTTAAAATCCCATGTAATATACATACAATTGTATGAACATGTGTATATTGAAACTTAAAATTTGTAAAATTAGTGTATTTTTATACAGACTACAACAATTAACACTAAAATTTAAAAAAATTAAAATTAAAGGGTGGTCCATCAGTTAATGCAATTGAGACTATGTAATTTTGACAGTTTGCTATATCTTGGAAACCGAAAGAGGCAAACACTTGAAATTTTCAAAAACGGTAAAACTAAAAAAACCGAAAATTATTAAATCGCCAAGCCAAAAAAAAAATCGCCGAAAATTAAAAAAAAAATCGCCAAAACGAAAAAAATCGCTCAAATTAAAAAAAAGTTCTAACACTAAAATTAATCGCCAAATTCGAAAAAATCGCCAAAATGAAAAAAAAAACGCCAAAATCAAACAAAAAACTCCAAAAATCTAAAAAAATCGCCAAAACGCGAAAATGTCGCCAAAACTAAAAAAAAAATTTAATAAAAAAAATCGCAAAAATGAAAAAAATCGCCAAAAATAAAAAAAATCGCCAAAATGAACAAACGCCAAAAACCGAAAAATTCGTCAAAACAAGAAAATAAAGTGTAAAAACTAAAAAAGAAACAAAACTTTAAAAAAATCGCCAAAAGCGAAAAAACGCAAGAAACGCCAAAACAAAAAAACCGAAAAGACCCCAAAAACAAAAAAAAATGCAAAAACTATATATTATATGGGATGAAGTTTGTATTAAATTACATATCTAGTGTTCGTACGGAACCCTTCGTGCACGCGTCAGAGTCGCACTTTACTGAATTTATTTTAATTTAGCATGATTCTTTTAAAGAATTTTATTTTTATTCCATAAATCTGAAATAAATCTTTAAATTTTATTACTAAAGACACATAGAAAATATGTATTTACCATCAACAGCACATTTACTTTATAAATAGATAACATTCTAGTGAAATAAGTATACATAACCTAAATAAATATTTAAGTATAAAAAAGGGTAAACATTACTTTCACATTATAAGTTGTGGGATGAGTTCAATTATTTTTGTCCTACATATATCAATTCATTTCCTGTTAAAAAAAAGGATGGAAAACTGTCAACAAGTTTTTACAAAATATATATTTATAATAACATTCTGAAAAAAGAATTGAAGTGTGAAGGTAAATAATACGAATAGAAATATGTATTCATTATGCTCGTTTACATGTTTCTATGTATCTACATAAACTTCATTATGTTTAATTAAATGGAACCAAAAAAATAATGAAATATAGGAACAAATTTAAATTAAGAAGGAAATAATATTGTTAAAAGTTTATTTTTTAAGCATTTGCATACAAATCGTAAGAATGCTTTGATTTGAACTAGAATTAATTTTAATCAGGAAGGATTTCTTATTTTCAATATTTATTGATTAAAATATTTTTATTAATTTGATGTTATTTTCTAAAGAAGAGAAAAAAACTTAAACTAGACGTTCAGGCGGGGGAAATGTCAACATTTTGCTGTACAGCCACCCACTTCATCTACATCCATGTCTATCTACTTGGTTGGAGATTTTTATTAACATCAGGTATTTAACTTGAATTTTTAACGAAATGGCATATGAGAAATTACTATATTATGTATACAATTATTGAATTACCTTTGGTAAATGAATTTGTAGATATAACTACTCATTTTCTGTTTTTCCGATTTTTAATTTTTTTGCTGAGGTTAGCTAGAAATTATGTCACTACACCTAAATATATTTAAATATTCTTGTTTATCTTATATGATTATCACACTAATTATTTCTACTTATTCGATGTAAGGTCAGTACTAAATTTAAGCCCGATAAAGAAATTATTCCTGATTAAAATAATTAGTAAGTTTGTTGATTTAATTTGACTTTAGAGAGCTTCCCAAGGACAACTGAAATAATTTGCAAGCTAATAGTTCTTAATCGCAATATTTCCTGGTTTGTTATTTTTATTAGAGTCGAAGATGACTTCTGTGGATTGATATCGAACTTACTACAGGATCGCTTCATAAGAGTATTTATAGATGGAATATCAACACACAAGTTCAAAGTTAATTCAGGGATTCAAGTGGCATCTCACAATCTCTCTTAATTCAATTTTCCCATATCCTGAACTTTTTTTTTGAAGAAGGTTTCTTTTAAAGATATGTAACCCACAGGCAATGAATGTTTACTACTACTAGGTATAAAACTATGTTTTAAAACTCTTCGTTTTGCACGTTTTTTATTTTTTAAGTTTTAAGGCAGTGTTGGAGCTCTTCTGATGTCAATGAGAAGCATTTAATTTTCAAAACTGATAGACATATTATTGGTTAGTTCATTTGGCCGATGATTCAACTACACAATAAAGATGAAGAAGGAAGCTCTGATGTTACATTAGGATTATTTTCCGCTGAAGTCGGTATAGTTCAGTGAATATGCCTTCATCACTTGAACTTTCCTGCAACAACTGATGAAAGGGAACGCCAACGAACCTCAGAAAATGTGTAGTGTAGCTATAATTGATTTTTTCGGTGACTGGGCTCGAACCCAGAACCTTAAGTTTTGTAAATAATGTGCTAATTATTTCAGCCTACGATTCGTCTTCGTTTGGCATCTTCCGTGCTTGAATGGCTACAAAAAAACTCGTTGAACTACTTTTTTGTCATTGAAATTTATGGTGAGAGTCCTATGAGGTATTTATCAAGCTTTATCCTCGTTCGGGTGATGATTATTTTCCGCAAAAAATAATGCTTTAAGGGCATACTAAAGTCAATTTTTTTTTAATTTTTTTTCAAATCATGAAGTAGTCTGCTATCAATGGCTGTGAATTACAAAGTAAATCACGTAGCTTATTCATATACATACTGACATTAGTTAACTGACAGTTGCGTGTTAATATAACTAGTACTGTTCCTGCAGTTAAATGGCAGAAAATTTAAAAATTATTGAAGTTTTTGACTCTACGCTTTGTCAAATTTCCATCCACATCTGCTCTTTTCCTGTGACAGCAGAATTTGCCATTGCTATTCAAACGTATCCGAGAAGTTAGAATATGAATAATACGCTCAGCGGCGATATTGCTTTAATCTCTGAATAGGGCCATTCTAATAGGATCCATTTCGATGCCAAAAAGACCCAATCTGTTTCATTCCTTATTATGGATGGTGTAAATACTCGTAGTAGAGAGATGTAAGCTTCTTGGTATTCAATGTTCGTGGGACATAACATATTTTTTCATATTTCAAAAGAAGCATTTGAGTGTCCCAATTTTGCAAAACTGCTTAAGAGATGCTGCACTTCATCTGAACTGCTAACTAATTATATCACCTGGACAAAAGTAGAGTATAATTCTCATGTATGTACTGAAACTTCGAATATTATTTTGAGGCTAATAGTGTTTTCACACTAAAAATTAAACAGCTGATTTTGCGTTCACATTGCAAGTTTGTTAAATTCAGGTTTTAACTTACAGACTGACTAATCATTTTGCTAAAAATTAAATTAAGTCTCCTGCATAAATGCGTGTATTTGTTGCTATATTTTTTTCGGCTTTTTATAACACTTATTTGACAAACTCTACAACAACTGTTTTTGTTTGTATTAAAAACTCTGAAATTTTACAATGCGTTGTAAAATGGAAATTATTTTATATTTGATAAATAAATATTTTAAATTTGTTGAACTAGTATTACAGAGTGAAGAAATCAATTTATTGTAACTATATCAAAAATACACAAACAAATAAAAAATAAAACTTTTTTATCATATTGTCTATTTTCACTTCTCAGAGTTAGATGAAAAAATTTTCATTGTTTTTCTTTTAAAAAACTCTTTTTTTACATAATTTTTTAATTATTGTTGCTGTTACATCCATTTTTAAATTGAAACATTTTCAAGTACCATCTATTGTTATTCGCTGGCATAAAAATTATCAGCTGCTTTCGGTCATTTTAACTTGGCAGCATTGAATTTAGCAATATTTTAGCAATATTGACTCATTGGAGGATGGACGCCATTTGGGATGTATTTCACTCTTCTACCATTACTGGAATGGAATGTGTTCTAATGACGTCAGGTAATTTGTGTCTGAAAGCTTGATAGTTTCAACAACATAACTATATTTATTAAGAGCAAAATTATTTATTAGGGACTTGTAATGTAGAAGGATTCAAATCGAATGTCCACAAACACTCCTTCCTAGTGCCTGCTCCCTATTACTTTGGTGCCCAGTTCTAGCACAATACATTGCATAAAAAAGGCCATTCCCTGAGCACTAGTCCAAAAAAAAAAAATAATAGCACAAAATATTCGTATGTATGTATATGCAAAATCAATTAGCCTTTGTTATATGAGGCTATCAGCACAGAAGTGATGTAAGCCACATCTAGTAATTTAAACAATTGCTCTTTTTAATTATTTAATTGCTTTATTATTTTTCAGATCGATTTTCTTTAGAATAACAAAAGGTGGCTTACCCTACTTTTTTTTTAATAGTTAACATTGTAGATATTGTACTTATCATCAGAACAGCTATAAAAAAAACCAATGTGGTTTACACCACTTCTATTTTGATAGACTCATATATTGTTTGTTGAATAATTTTTTTTTAAAACGAATTTTCATTTTCTATTCACAACTAATACTCATACATTATTTAAACAAACATAACTCATCCGTCAAAAGAGCTTACATATTTATATCACATAATCAATCACTTTTCAAAAACTCTTTGTTTATATATATATGATTTAATATATGTTGGTCTTCGCTTCATGTGTTTACATTTTCTTTAAAAAGAACGTAATATTTTAACAGCAAATGACACATTGTCATTTAAACTTCAAGATAATTTATAAAATTGCTTCCAGTAACCACCTCTAATGACCTGCTAGTGACATATTTGAGTGTGTTTTTTTTCTGCGAAGGACCAAAGGAAAAAGAACGGCATTATGCGAAAAACTTGATAGAGACGTAAAATTAATACTACAGAGAAAGCAACAAAACGATGCAATAAATCAATCAATTCTACCAAGTGCTCGCATGTGCTAAATTATACTTCTTTCCCCTTTTACGAAGACCATAAGGAAAATCCTTTAAAATAATTTGATGTAAAGTAGTTACATTTATTTGTCAGTCGTTGTTGTCATTGTAATGGAAGTGAGTATATTTTATATTGAGCACATGCTATGGTAAATGTAATTTATAAATATAAATTGGTTGTCCTTAAACTGCTTTTGAAAGGGTTATTTATGCAATCTTTACTGAGTACAAGAAAAATATTTGATTACACTGTATGTTTACAAAAATGATTTTGAATTCTTGAAATATTAAAGATCCAGTACACAAAAATAAATAATATACTATTGTATAAAACCAGCAAAAATTTTTTGGTATTTGATCATAAATTTTCCTTTACGCCTTTTTCGAGAAAATATTATACGATGACGGATCAATAAGTCCGCGACTTTTTGAATGAAACACAGTTAATTTGCAAAAAAAAAAATTATTTTTCAACATAATCTATTTTTAACTCAACGCCCAACGTTTGTCTATTTTTTTATCCCTTCCAAAAAATAGTATATTTCGAGGTCCTTAAAATAGGCAATAATTTAATCGTTGCAGCTAAATCTCTTTCCACCGAACTATTTCTTTAGGTTTGGTAACAGGAAGTAGTCACTAAGGGCTAGATCTGCAGAATATGTCGGATGGAGTACCAATTCGTAGCCCACTGCATAAAGTTTTGCCGTTGAGACTGCACACGATTGCATTCGTGCATTATCTTCACGAAAAATAACTTTTTTCTAGGCCATATGGTGTCGTTTTGTTTTTAAATATTCATTAAATCGATCTTATAACTTGGCCTAATATTCGTCGTTTATTGTTTTTGTAAATTATCCCGAGTGCATCCCAAAAAACTGTTGCCATCAGCTTATTGGCGGACTAGCTCACCTTGGCCTTCTTGGGAGCAGGTTTAGATTTCTGCTTCGTCACCGGAGTACAATAATGGATCCATGCTTCATCCACAGTTGGAAAACTCTTTAAAAGCTAATTTGCATTGCAATTAAACTACTCCAAACAATAATGTGAAGTTGTCACACGTTTACGTTTATGAACAATTGACAGCAAACGCGGCACCAGCTGATCATTTAAAATCGAAACCACACTGCCATATGAAACTTTTGGCCGTCCACAACGTTCAGCGTCATTTGTATTTGTGCGACCACAACAAAAGTCAGTAAAACACTTTTTTACTACTGAAATCGATGATGCAGACTCCCCATAGTATTTATCGAGCCTTTAATTGGTTTGAATGACGGTTTGTTTTGTAAAAATAATAACACAAACTTATTGACACAGCTTGTTCAAATTTAGACGGGAGTCAACTGGCAGTTGCCTCTTGACAGATGTGCAATTGCTTTACGTGTGTACCTGCCATTACGGCCTAATCTCACGTGTGCCAAAGCACTGGGTGTGGGTTAGACGCCAGACCAACGCCCCCATGCACCCTTTTAGAATGAACCTATGGCCCACTCCATAAGGCACATAGGTTGCAATCTTTGAATATAGTTATACCTGTACTATATTCAATTACCTTCCTGAGGTAATTTGAGCTATCTAAACTCTGCTGCTATGTCCGTGCCCATAGCAGCTTCTGTTGAATGTCAACAGCACCTAGAATAGTGTCTGGCTGACGGCGTCAGACCAACCACTATCATTGATTTACCACTGGGAAGCCAAGACTATTCTCCCAGCGTTTTTGATAGCAACCACAGCCACCACGATAATTCTCCGGCTTCCATGCTAAGGTGTTGTGTATACACCTATAGCGAGGTCCCCAAGAGAATTCCTCAACCATTGCCGGCACAGTACGGCCACTCTGCCAAGAAGAATTCAAGCTTGCCGCCAGATATTAGTGCCTACTCCAGTCAGCATCATCCCTTTAACCCCGTCGACTTATTACTTCAGCACAACACTCTGACGACCGCAATACACTCAACTCCAAGCAGCTCGACTGTCTGGCAACCGGCACCCGTGGCACCAGAAGTAGCCTCTGGTTAGACATCGAAGTTCCACCACAAGGGCTTCACCTCTTTCCTCTTTTGAACTCAGGGGCAGTTCTAGGTGACGCTGCACCTAACTGACATTAACAGGACCTGTCTTCCTTTTGTTATAAATATGTGCACATCCTTTGCTCTGTTGCCAGAGATCGGGTAGTAACACATAAATTCTATGGGTAATGTACCAAAGGTACGTCAATGGAAAAAGCCACATCACCCGAGCTGGGGCCCCGGGGTTGTCACACCCGTAGTCAAAATAGAGTCCCCTGGAGGGGTTGCTTCTTGACAGGAGCAGTGTTGGTTGCCATTTCAATCAAGAGGCGGGAAATTAAAAAATACACTGAGTTAATGATCCACCAGCAGTGATGCCAACTTAGCCGTTTTCGGGCTAGATATAGCCCGTTTTCAGTACCTCAAAACGCGAAAAAAAATTTTGGCCCCAAACTAAAAAACGCGTAAATCTAGCACTTTTTACAATTACCTTGTAGCCCTTTTAGCCCCTTTTTTAGTTTTTGCTCGATACGGCTACATTTTAATCTTTGTGAACTATTTCTTCCTTAAATATACTCATTTTATTTGGCTAGTTTGCTGTAACAATTTAAAAAGAAGAATATAGAATACTCTTCTATTTCTTCCAAATTTTCTGAGCTTTGAAAGATATTCAGTATAGCATAGAAACAGATAATGTATGTTTTTGGAAGAGCGAGACTTATGTAAACATGCATACATATATAGATATGTATTATTATACATACATATATGTATGTACCTATATAATATTTAATCTGCGTATGTATCTTATTGAAATGTAATATGAAATGTAAATGAAATATGTACCTTATTGAAGTGTTATATCTCAAGCTATGTACATATACATACATATGTTCTTCTCATGATAGTTATTTATTTTCTAAAAAATTACTTTACAAAAATTCGTTTGTTGCTTTAATTTTCGACAGAAACGTTTTAAAACTAGCCTCTTCGCGCATTTACGAAAAGATGTACTTTATTTTGCGCTTAAAGTATATTTTTTTCAATTAAGCCCTTTTTTCTAAAAATTTTACGCGTTTTGAGTCTCAACAGTTGACATCACTGTCCATCAGCGTATATAAATCTAGGGCAATAAGAAAAAGGGGAAATTAAGATGTAATTTACTTTTCGTTTCGAGCTCAATCTCTACAGCTTTGTCAAATTTGTGCTGTGTATCGCTCTGCACTATTCATTCACTCAGTTCAATACCACTTCAAGTGATTCACGCTTTATAACCAATAATGAAGATTTCTCCTCTCAGCCAGTTAATTACGTAATGTTCGTAATACAACTATAATTTGTATACTACATAATTTTTACGAACAGCTAACCTCTTTTTTTTTCATGTGTAAACATCTATACGCTAGGGTGTAAAAATCTTTTTCACAATACAATCACAAATTTTGACAGAGATGCACACAGCGTTGTCAAAATCGGTGTGAGCTATATATGAGTGTATTAGTGTTTGAAAGAAGCAATAAAAACTTATTTCAAATATTGTAAATACATAGGAATTTGCTGGTTTTTGTTTGTTTTATTTAACTTGATAATTGCTTTATTACGGTTCCGTACACCAAAGGTGAAAATGAACCCTATTGTTTTCGCTACGCTGTCCATCCGTCTGTCACAGGGTATTTTCTCGAGAACCGTAAGAGCTACGGACATGAAACTTGGACACAGTGTGCAGACATTTAGTAGCTACAACAACAAATACATGAGAGTTAAAAATTAAAGGTTGTTCCAAAACGAGCAACGAAAAATGTTAAAATCCCATGTAATATACATACAATTGTATGTATTTACATATATACACTTGAAATTTGTAAAGTTAGTGCATTTTTATACAGACTACAACAATTAACACTAAATATAAAAAATTTAAATTAAAGGGTGTTCCAACAGTTAATGCAATTTTGACTTTGTAATTTTGACAACTTGCTGTATCTTGGAAACCGTAAGAGCAAAACTCTTGAAATTTTCAAAAAGGGTAAGACTAAAAAAAACAAAAAATTATAAAATCGGCAAATCTAAAAAAACTCGCCAAAAACAAAAAAAAAATCGCCAAAAACAAATCACCAAAAAAAGAGCACCAAATTAAAACAAAATTTCTAGGACTAAAATAAATCGCGAAAAACCGGAAAAATCGCCAAAAAGGAAAAAAATCCTTAAACAAAAAAATCGCCAAAATAAAAAACCACAAAAACAGAAAAAAATCGCCAAAAATAAAAAATTGCCAAAATGAAAAAACCCCAAAAACAGAAAAAATCGCCAAATTAAGAAAAATTGCCAAAATGAAAAAAATTGCTAAAATGAAAAAAAACCCAAAAGAGAAAAAAACGCCATAAACGATAAAAAAGCGACAAAACTGAAAAAACCGTTTAAACTGAAAAAAATATATAAAAAAAAAGAAAAAAACCACATCAAAAAAATGCTCCAAATCGAATGTACGGAACCCTTCGTGCGCGAATCAAACTCACACTTTACTGAATTTATTTTAATTGCAATGCGTATTCACAGCAACCAGAACAGCAACAACTAAACGATGAACAACAGGAATTAAAAAGTAAAAAGTAAAAGTAAAAGCATTTACCATAGATGAGCACTGCAGTACCACTAAAGTTTCAGTAAAAACAATAAAAAATGTTTAACAAGTAAATTTTTACTGATTACTAATATTTTTTTCTACAATTTTTATAAAGTGCCTAAATGATTTATTATATGATGAATTGCATTAAATTTTCAGTAGTCAGTAATGCTTGTATTCATAATGAAATTCCACCAAGTGGCTTAACGTTTTTCATACAAAAGTTCAAAATTTTAATGAAAAAAACTTTACCATTTGCTACAATTTTATTATGCATACGGCGCTACGATTTTACTGGTAATGCAAATTAAGTTTCATTAGCAGTAGAAATTTACTGAATTTTTTCAGTAATCAGTAAATTTATTGCTTACTGCAATTTTGAATGCAATACATATACATATACTGCAGTGTGCCCATTTACTAACCAAATAAGTTTAATAAAACAAACAAAAACCAACAAATTAATATGTATTTACAATATTGAAAGTTTTGATATTTTTAAGTAATTAATTTAAAAAAAATTATACTAAATGCATAAGTACTTCCAACTTAAAAAAAAAAAATTTCATTACAGTATTTATCGGATATAAGAACATCTCATATAAGAACAAAACGCTTATAAGAAACATTTTCAAAAACACCATGTCCTTTTAGTGATTTTTCTAACAAAAAAGGTTTCATATAAGAAAAACGCTTATAAGAAAAAAACTGATAAAAAAAATTTTACTTAAACACCAAAACCAAAAAATTTATAGAAAAATAATTTATATAAGAAACTTCCAACGGCAACACAGAATTTATGAGTTTGCATGGACAACTATGTTTTCTGACAGTTACAACAAGAACAAAGTTTTTGTTTTTTATTTTTATTTTTAGATGAGCGAGCTGGTATTAGTGATGCACGAATATTCGTATTCGAATTGGCGAATATTCGGCAATTGTTAATGCGAATACGAAGCATTCGTATTTGTCAAATTCAGGCGAATACGAATACGAATACGAATATTTTTCCAAAAAACTTCAATAAATAAATCGATAAATCCTAACCTTAATTTAAATAAATGGATAAAAATATTAGTTTGTACGAATGCATTGAATTTTTTTTTAGAAACTTGTGCTCTGTATCATTTTAAATTATTATTTACTGACGCCAACAGGAGTATGAAGTTATTTTTCATAACAATCTTTTAATATTTCATATTGCAGGCGTAAATAGAGCCCTAATTTAATGTTTATAAATTTCACATGAAATATTAGTATTCGTATTCGCGAATATCGTTTCAAATATTCGTATTCTCATTCATATTCGCGAATATCAAAAATTGACATTCGTTATATCACTAGCTGGTATGTACTCATGAGAAGCTTTGTTGTTTTCTTATTTGCTGAAGGGGTTAATAAATTAAAAATAACTACCAATCATGATTTGTTTTATTTTTCTATTTACATATGTATATATATGTATGTAAATACATACAACTACGTATATGTATATATAAAAAGACAAAAAAAGCTCGCATATTCATATAAGAAACAAATGTCTTATGGCCATAGCTACTTATATAAGAAATAAGTTTCTTATATAAAATAATTGCTTATAAGAAAGAAACGCTTATAAGAAACTTTTTTCGTGGATTTTTTAAGTTTCTTATATCCGATAAATATTGTACTAGATGTTTACACATCAGTGATGGGAAAGTTGGTACGATCGTACTTTATTTGATACTATTTGACATGAAAAAGTACCGTAGTACTCCCCCAGCGCATTTGATACTCTCACGGTCTACTTAGAAATGCAGTCAGAAGACGCGAGTTTGCATACATTTTTGTCAAGAATTAAATTTCTTTTTCGACAAATGGCATGAAACTTTATTAATAAAGATATTTTAACAAATGATATTTTCTCCGGCACAGAAGTTTATATACATATATATATATATATATATATATATATATATATATATATATATGTATAAACAGAAATCATGTTGAAACAACTGTTTTAAATCAGTTTAAAGAAAATTGTAAATAGTTTTATATTAAATTCTGTCAAGTTCTAAAGTGGACTTTGACAATGAAATGTTAGTTTGGATTAATAAGATTTCCCTTGAAAATGTTTGATCTGGTAAGACCAACAGCATTATACCACTTTTAATTAAAATGTCTCCCAGCGAGAGGCTAAATTATGAAAATATTAACAACCAATATAGGTCATTGGCTTATATGGAAGAACTGAAACCATTAACAAAATAATATATGCAGTTTCTGGTCTAGAGTGTCTAAAACTAAAAACGCATTAGATGAATAGATGATTCCTGATATATCGAAAGTAGCTTACGGAATTTTGTCTATACCTAACTTCTCTGCAAATGTCGAAATGATTTTTTCTTACCAAAATCTCATGAAAACAAAACAAAGGAACATACTTTATGTTCCGACAGTATGAAGTCTTATCCAGGCCAAAAATTTATATAAGTCTAAAAACTCTTTTGTTATAACTTTAACATTTGTACCTATGAAAATCAGTGATGAGAAATGTGGCGCAATTGTGCCATTTTTGGATCTGTTGGATGTTAGATGGCGCAGTCACTTTTTTGTCCATTTGAGCCATAACCGCCAAAAAAAAACTTTAAGCGGCATATATTTCTAACTTCGTTTTTTAACGAAAATCGATTATCTGCGATCGTAACTAAATGATATTCATCAAAAAATTTGGCAGTTATGGCTCGTATTAATATGGAAACTTTTCTTATTCCAATAATAAGTAAATTGATCAGAGGTATTTGTATATCTTGTAAATAAGTACAAAGAGTTAGTAAATTATACATATACATACATATGTATATGTCTTTTTATAAACAACTAATTTTGGAAATTATTAAATTAATTATTATTGAAACAATTTAAATTAAATAAAAAATGGTTTGGCACTATTCAAGTGGTGATTTTGGTAATATTTAGAAACAGATTCGGCACGAAATCAAGATTTCCAATTCCCATCTCTGATGAACATACGTATATGCTATGTGTTCCTTATTTTATTTGTAAATGAATTTTATATAATTTTTTGCTAATCAAATTTAAATTAAAAAAAAAATAATAGTTTTTGGTACTCTCGGCAGCAAAAAAGTACTCAAAATTTTTTTTTATTGATACCGAAATGCAAATCTCATTTCCCATCACTGTTACACATCTCCTCTGTGATCGGACTCACATTGCTTTTTTTTTTTTTTTGTAAGAGTTGCTCCATAATTATTCGTTAGTTACTGTATTTAAATCCACTGTTATTTCCCAATGGCCTCGTTTTTATCCTGTTTTAAATAATATAATTCCTCTCTTTATATTCATGGCATTTAAAAACAAGTCATCTCTATTATGTAACAGATACTAATGCAATTGTCTCAACCACAAACTAAATGAATTTCTATAGCAAGTGCTCATCCAGCATTTGCATACATATTTTGCAAACAAAATAAACATTCAATATATTTAATAAATATATTTTTATTAAACTAATTAACACCGATTTTAATTAAAACAAACTGGATTTATATTTAACATTTGCAAAAAAGGCCTCAATTAAACGCAGAAATAATACCACAAATTTTAAAATATATTTTTATGGAAAGAAAAATGTAATTTCCAATTACATGAATGCAATCAAGCGTGCATAAATACTATAGTTTATATTATTTAAAATACACCTGTATATTTAATAAATATGTACGTGTTTATTAGAATACCTGTATGATTTTTTTGTGGTTGAATGAAATGCAAATAAAAATACATATCGCTAGTTTAAATTTGAAAGGGTGAAACTAAAAAAAATAATTTTTAACTAATTATCCCCAATATCACATTCCTTAATCAAAAAAAATATTTATTTTAAAGGCGGCTATGACTCAAATTTTTTTTAAAAAATTCAGTATTTATAGGGTGTTTTTTTAAGAGGTATAGAACTTTGAATTGAAATAAAACACAAGAAAATCGTTTTAATGTCCATTTGGCTTTATTGGAAGGATAATTTTATGCCATTAATGTTTAAATATGATTTCGGGCATGTGGCCGCCCCTGCAGGCTCGAATAAAGCCAATTCTACAGGTCCAATTTTCAACCACTTTTTCGAGCATACGGGGCCGTATGTTGGCAATAACGCCACGAATGTTGGCTTCCAAGTCCCCTAACGTTTCTGGTTTGTTGGCGTAGACGAGCGACTTCACATATCCCCAAAGAAAATAATCCAATGGTGTCAAATCACACGATCTTGGTGGCCAATTGACAGGTCCATTCCGCGAAATTATGCGCTCATCGAATGTTTCCTTCAATAAATCGATTGTGACGTGCGCTGTGTGGCATGTAGCGTTGTCTTGTTGGAACCACAACTCATCCACATTCATGCCATCCAATTCGGGAACAAAATAGTCGGTTAGTCGGCTCCAATTGCTGTGCACGGTGGCGAATCGATTCATTCGGGTCCTCTTCAACACTTTGCTCTACAGCGGCAATTGTTTCTTCGGTGCGCACTGTTCGACGTCTCTGCGGATGCGTATTATCACATAGAGTAAACGTAGTGCGAAAACGATCCATGGTTAACCGAATTAATTGCTCTAATGGACGATTATGTCGACCATAAAATGGACGGAGCTTGCGGTAAACTTCGCGAACTGAACCATTATTTTCGAAATAAATTTGCACGATTTGCAAGCGTTGTTCTTTTGTCAACCTGTTCATGATAAAATGGCAAACCAAACTAAATATTAATCACTTGACAGCTGACAAAATGGCCGTGAGTTAAAAAAGTGATGTCAACTTAAAGTTCTATACCTCAATAAAAAACACCCTTTATAAGTTAACTACTATCAAAAAATAAAATTCTAATATTTTATCGCTACTCTTGGTAAAAATAAATAAATATCAAAACATTGTTTATCATAGTTTTTAATTTAAGCAGACGATATGCGTTTAAATTTTTTCATATCTTATAAAATCTAAAACATTTGTATACAAAACAAACATTTTGAGTTCAAAGAAATAATAAAATTATTTACCAGCAGCATCGTAACAAAGGAAAAATTAGTTTTTTTTTGTAAAAAAAATATATACATTGTCTATATGAACAAAAGGCAAAAAATCTTCCCATTACATTTAATGCTTGCATTAGTTATTTTTGAACTCTTTTAACAACTCACTAAAAGAAATTTTAATCTAATTCTTTCATAAAAATTTTTACACTGAAAATACGATAAATTTTAATTTCAGCTGATATTATATTTTAATAACTCCAAAAGACCTTGCCAAATCGATTTTCCGAATTTAATTATTTTTTCTAGAACGTATGGAGACGAATATATAAGAAAATCGATAGCTTAAATCAGTAAATAGCGAAATATGATATTAATTATTTTTAGAATTATATATTTAAGGTCTGTGGTCCTTTTCCTTTCAAACTAAGCCAGAACACAATTTACAGCAGCACTTGTAACTTGCTTATTTATATTCTGGACCTGGTGAACTTATCAGAAACAGATGTGTGCCCTTATTTAAGTATCACTTCTATTACTCTTCAATGATTTTGCATGTGCAGCTGTTGACTACTAATTAGAAACGATTTGAAATTTTCATAAAAAGCCATGGTTTTTATTATTTTCTCGTAGAATTTACTATATTTTTCATTCAATGCATCAAATATTTAGCAATCTAACAAAAACAAATTAAAAACCTCTTCTATTTATATGAATATATTTTAGAAATAATCAAAATTTTCTTTAAAACACTGTGGCACATAATTAGAAACGATGTTAACGTTGCAAATTAAAAATGACTAGGTTTTCTAATTTTTAGTACTATGTTGCAAAACATTTTTATGTCATCACAGCCTCACACCAACTGCGCATTCATGTGATGAGATGCTGACATCGGTCCACTGGTTTGCATACCACGCTCGCTTTACTTCCTCGAAAAGTTGTTTCATATTTTTAATACTATTAAGCCTTACGGCGTTTTCTACATCACCCCACATATGCTCAATTGGGATTTAATCCGGACTAGATGAAAGTTAATTCGAAACATTGAGAGAATTGTCCGCAAAAGTTTATTTCTTTACTTTTGCCGTGCGGTACAGATCGTTATCCTGCTCGAATTGCCATACAATGTGCAATGTCTCCTCAACCCATTGCATCATTGAATCATTTAATATTAAAACTTGTTTTTCCTTGTACAAAATTCTACCAATTTTATGGGTTGGACCAATAGAATTCCAGAAAAATCATCCCCATACCATAATTGATCCTCCACCATGTTTCACTACGGATGAAATGGAGCGAGGATTAAATTCCTTGATAATGGGCCGTCTAACATATTTTCGGCCGTCAGAAAAAAGGCGATTTATCTTTGTTTCCTCACGCCAAAGGACATACATATTTCCACTGATTTGTGGTCCAATTTCAATGAGACAAATGAGCAAATGGATCCTACTTAGAAGTGTCTTCTTGCGTGCCGCTCTGCCATGTATTCCAGCTTCTATCAAACGACGTGTAATGGTTCGCTTGGATATTAGAATGTTAAATTAGACTGAATATCCCGTTGAATATCAGTAGATATCTTTGTTGGGTAGCTTTTAGATACAAGGCTTATTCTTCGGTCGGTATACTCCGACATTTTCTAGTTATTTTTTCTTAGCGGAACGTTAAGGATGGTGTCATATTTTTTATATGTTTTATAGGATTAAAAACCATTTTGTTGGAACACTTAAGATGTCTGCTATTTCTCTAAAAGACTTTCCAGATTTGTAAAACCCACAAATAGCGCTCCGTTCTGCAAAAGTGAAGCTCTTGACTTTACAACATTAAAAATATAGTTTTAAATTATAATTTAAGCTCATTTAGGAAAATGCATTTAACGATAACACAATAACCTTGATCAAAAAATACTTTGCATAAAAGATTTGTGTTGAGAGATGTTCGTTTCTAATTATGTGCCACAGCGTTTTAAAGAAAATTTTGTTTATTTCTAAAATATATTCATATAGAAGAGGTTTTTAATTTATTTTTGTTAGATTGCTAAATATTTGATGCATTGAATGAAAAATATAGTAAATTCTACGAGAAAATAATAAAAACCATGGCTTTTTATGATTTTCAAATTTTCAAATCGTTTCTAATTAGTTGTCAACAGCTGTATATTGTTTTTGGAAAATAATTTATAAACTTTACCATCAAATAGAGGATACTTCAATTGTCTTGGCAACTCTTTACTCAAGTGCTTTTAACATATTGTGGAATAAGAAGTTTGTTAAATGACATGAACACATACAGAGTGTTCTTAGTGTCAGCTAAACTTCAGTTAAGGATACGCACACACACATAAATAAGACTAATGTAAAAAAAAATTATAATAGTAGAAGTTTCTTAAGCAGAAACGAAGTACATAAATATATACTTAACCAAAAGCAACAAACAAGAATTATAAATAAATAAATAATAACTATAATTAAATTATAATTATTCAAAATTATTCATATAATTGTAATTATATGAATAATTATTCATACGTTCGACTCAGTTACATGGGAAACAACAACAAAATTTTAAAATTGGTTTTTGTTTTAAATGTGAGTATGCAACAAGTCCAACGCTATCGACATCGTGGAACAGGCCCTAACTTTTGCTTGCTTAATTTTTTACATATATTTTTGAGTTTACAATGTTGAAATGATAAAACTAGATTTCTAATGAGGATCTTTACTCATAGCATTATATATTTTCAAAAACTAAAATTTTTTAATAAATTTTAGCCTTATCTGAAAAAAAAATCAGTATACCCTAGAGATGGGCACGTGTCAAATTTTTCCATTACGACACGACACGAACAGGAATACCAAGACGCTCAACACGTACGAAACACGCACGCAAAAAATTTCGTCAGCACGATACTGCACAAGACGCACGAAATATTATTGGTATGGTATTGAAGATCATAAAATTTAATTGAGTTTTTTGAAGAGTCGCTTTTCAAAATATGACCACATCCACCACAGCTGATGCTATCAGTTGACGATACAAAATATAAAATGTTTTTCTCTACTGGAAATTCATTCATACATATTTTACATCTATAATCGTTTCGTGTTTTTCGTGTCAATTTTGCTCTGCGCGAAACGACTTGAACACGCACGAAATCAGATTTTTTGTCACGAGCGTGTTCGTGTCACGAAAAAAAACACGACACGCGCCCATCTCTGGTATACACTACTTGATATTTACAATTAAATATTTAATAGATTTAATAAAAGATCTCATTAAATCCAAAAGAAGAAATTTATTCCATTGAAAATTCAATTTCAATTTGAATCGACTATGGAGTAATTTCTTACAGTGAAATCATATCATTTATTGGAAAACCCTTTAAATATATTGTTTGAAAAAAAAAACCCTAACGCAATACCTAATACAAACTTGTTTAATATTAAAATTCATACACAATCACAAAGCCTTTAATAGCACATGCATATTTACGCTGACTTAAAAGTTTTATTATTATATTTGATATGAAAAAAAAATATGCAAAAGTTGAAAGGATTTGGTGGAATTTTGTGAAAGGCTAAGTCCTGTGATATTTTTCGCATCAGTGAATATGACTGAAATAAATTTTTTTAAAGTGCTCTTAATCGTATTGGTGCTTTAAAATGTAATATTTTGATAATTGGAATTTTTTGTAGTTCAAAAAAAAAAAAAATATATATATATATATATTAACTTGTTTCATACACAAAAAGAATAATTTTTATTAGTTAATTTTTGTTTGTTTTCATATTAATTTCCTGGCTGTAATACACTTTTATGTAATATTTTAAATAATCTCATAAGTAAAAAATGCTATGTTCAATATATTTTCCTGCAAAGTTTATACAAAAGTGAAACAATTGATCGTTCGCCGCGAGTAACGTTATAAGTGACAAAATAATAATTTTTCACCAGAAGCAAAAAAAGTCTTTAAAAGAAAAAATAATAATAATGAAAACTTGTTTACTTTTTATAATTATGTTTTAACTATTCTTTTTGTACCTCTATTACATTTTCGCTAATTCTGTTCTTATAATTTTTTTTTTTTTTTTTTGGTTACTTACACCATTCTTCCACTGACTGGCTCTTTGCAATTATATTTTGACTGCGTTATTATGCATAATTCTGTATGGTTTAATTTTTGAAGAATGCACAAAAAATAGATTGTGTAAAAGTGTCTTAGAACGTTTTCCGCAGCTCTGCTTCAATTAATAAATCCTGCTGGTGATACAAATGTGTGAGAAGGGCAGACTTAAAGCAGCGCCCTCTGCTGGTAAAACAAAAACCTGGTTTCCATTGATATTTCATGGTAATGATTTAATTTGGGATTTGTCAAAATGTATGGGTAATTATCTAATTTCAACTTGATTTCGGCCAAAATCAGGAAATAATCTCAACGGAATATAATTTAACTCTCAAATTACAAAAATTTAAACATAGGAATTTTAAATTGAAATTATCACATGTCTATTTATTTATGGATTTTTTTTACTTTAGAGTCTGAACACAATGTAACGAGAATTCATTGCGGTGCGGTTCTTCATGTGATTTTGAAGTAAAAAGTCGCAGTGCGGAACGGCATAAATTTAAAATCTATGTATATTATTTTCATTGCGGGCTTTCTTATTCTCTCAATATTGGACTCTCTTTCTCTTTCTGATGTTGCCATAGTTTTTGAATAATTGGCGGTGTTCACAACAAAAAACATGATTTTGAAGTTCAAAAATGTTTGTCATAAAATATAAAAGCTTAAAAAATTTATCAAATATATCTGCGAATGTATAAAATTTTAATAATTTTTTGTTTTTAGTTACTGTCATTACAAAATACTTAACAGAAAGAGTAAATTTTTTTTTAAAATGTATGCACAAAAAAATTAATAAAAATTTAAACAAATAATGACAAGTATTGCCGTCGCCGTCTTTCGTTGTATTATGTTTATTTTTCTCTCCCGAGAAATCGCTCCGCACCGCAAGCATATAATAAATCATAATATATATATATGTATATACTTATGAATTTGTATATACCTGCATATTCACACATATACAAATATCTGCTATTTTTAAAAATTGTGAGAAACCTCATGGACATTTTTGTTTCTTTCTCTTAAGAGCAACCAAAAATTAATTTTGACCTTATCTAACTATACCTATATACATAGAAAACAGCTGATCGATATTTTTATATGAAAAGTAGGTTACGTTACATTACATCTCTATAATCATTTTCATTACTTTTCACATACCAATATCGATCAGCTGTTTACTACTGTTGCAGTTACATTACATCACAGTCGGCTAACTGAGCCTTTATTTATTATTGCTTTTATACTTACATGCATGAAATGGCAACGCATTTGCTGCTATTTTCAGAATAAATAAAGTCAGAGTGCACAGTGGGATCGCGTGCAAAAATTATTTAATATAAAAATTATTTAATATATATATATATATATATATATAATCACTAATAGGAATCCTCAAAAAGTTGTTGGTTGTATGTAAGAAACAAAAAACAAACTTTTAATTGTTGAAATGTGTAAAGTGCCATTTAAAATGATCTAATAAACCTATCAGTCAGTGCATACTTGTAAAGCTACGGTCATACTTGTCAAAAATTTGGCCAAAAAAGCGTAACCAACAAACACTAATGAAAAGAGTTTTGACCCAGACGATTGTTTATCAAATTAAACAGTTTTAAACACAACTAATAGATAATGTCATAGAATCCAACTCTATGGGCTACTCTTTAACTTGACAAACTTTTCTCTGAATTGAAAGATTTTTCACTAGCATTTAGTGGTTTCGCTTTTTTGGGCAAATCTTTGACAAGTGTGATCGTACCTTAAGTGTCGTATATTTGTCACTTAAAAGCAGACGTACAAAAAACTTGTTAATTAATCAGCATTTATATTTTGATATTCGTTCGCACACACACTTCTCTATCATTACTAGGGGTCTCCACTAGACAAGAAATTAGTATGGGCATTATGTCCGACATTGCAAATGGCTAATGGGGACAGCTCATGTCCATGTTTCGTCCATTCTCTGACATCGATGCCAGAACATTTGGCTGCGCAACAATGTTCTGGGAAATGGGAATGGGAAACTAAAAACATCAGTAGCAAACCTAAAAAAAAAAAATGCAGGAGTTGAGCAAATTAGTTTAGCAGGGACAAATTGTGCCATTCGATATGGATCGAAATTTCTGCAAAAACACATACATACTCTATACTTGGCATTACTCTGAGGGATAATTGTTTCACTCTACAACAAACAAATAAGAAGTTATGAACCCTATTGCCATTTTGGTTGCTTCTAATTAAAATTAATTATTTTTTTCTAATTGAAGTCTTTTTCTTCAAATTGGTTACTTTTTAAACTTACGAATATGTACGCGTTTTTCATTTTATATATGCGAAATTTCCAAATCATCATGTTGTTATTTGTATTTATTGGATATAAAAAATATGTAAGTGCTTTTATTCAGCGGCATGGACGAAACTAACTCTGGGATACTAAAATAATAACATCTACAGCAGATTTGAAGACAAATCAATTTTACTTACAAAATTTCATTGCTGGTGCTAAAAAACGTATAAAATGTATCTAAACAGTGACTGTGGTTGTAATTTTTGTGTTGGCAATGCTGGTTATGAAATAAAAAACAGGGAAATTTAACTGAATTGAAACCCTCCTTTATTTCTTTAAAAATTCATTTAATTTTATCATTAAACTTTTTTATCTCAAAAATATATTTGATATCCCAAATGAAAAAAAAAACTTTAAGCTTTAGCCTTAGAAGAAATTATCAAATTACTACAAAAATAAATCTTGTAAAAAAATTACTTTTGGTCCCACTGTAGCGGTGCACCGCTGTGTGGTTTTTAATTCCAACCAGTGCCACCAGATTAGGGGATTTGTCCTCAAAATGGGGATTTCGCCTCTAATTTGGGGACAGAATTTCGTGGGGAGGGATTTGGGGATTTTTCATTTCGAGCTCTAACAATTTGCATGTATCAGGAAAATACTTAATCATGCATGTTGACATAATATTTTAGTACTGGTAATATTTCAGTTTTTAAAAATCTCTTAGAGTAGTGTGGCAATGATGCTTTATAATGAAGATGACAATACCATCATGGTAATACCGCGAACATATATATGTACAATAGGGTAGCCGTTATTTATTTATTTTTTTGATTTCTTCTACTCTCACCCCCAAATCGGTTCAGTTTTGTGTAAAAAAAAAAATACAAAAAAATTTCATACCGATAAGTTGTGTTTTAGGGGGTGCGTCCGGCCCTCATAGTTTGCCCTCAAGCCCATATATTCAATGCAATTTTTTTTTCTTTTGGTTTAGTTTTACTTTGACTATATGTATATGTATGAAATAAGTTAATATATATAAGCTCTCATTGTACATGCTTAAAATAAAAAATTTCCATATATGTAAATATAATTTTATTACATAAAATTGTTGGTATTTTGTTGGTTATTTTCCTTATTATTTTCTAAAATATTAACTTTAGCAAAAAACTTTCTTTGAGACTAATGTTGTTGACTTGAAGAGCTAAAATATTGCCATATGTCATATTCTTGTAAAATGATTTTTTAAAAAGATAAACATATGCAAAAATTTACATTACATTGAAAAATGGGCTTGAAGGCCAACTTTGAGGGCCCCTAAAACGCAACTTATCGATATGAAATTTTTTTGTATTTTTTTTTTTTTTTTTACATAAAACTGAACCGATTTGGGGGTGGAGAGTACAAGAAATCAAGAAAAAAAACCTCCATACAATTACCGGCCACTCTAATGTACATAGGCAAGATCGTGCAGCAGCTGCAGTACTAGAACTTTGTTAATTAACATTTTTTTTTCTTTTGAAAAAGAAAAATTACTGTTGAAAGTTTTGATTGTGCAATTGTTCTACGCACGGTTCTAGCTTAGTCACGCATAAAAAACTATGTATTTGTGATTCTCAGAAAATATGAAAAACTTTGAACTTTTCAAAAATTTGCAATTTAAGCACATTACAAAACATAGATTTGATTCGGTGTATTGAATTTTGAAAAATGTTATAGATCCAAAAGTGGCATTGAGCTTTATGAAAACCAATGGAATAAAATTGCTTATATCGGCTGGTGGAAACAAATAAAACAAAGTTTTCCTAAAGACATTTAGATAAGTTAGAAGCAAATTACTAAAATAAGATTTTTTAATTTTTTGCAAAAAGGCATTTTTCTTAAAAAAAACAAAAAAAAATGATTTGAGAGATAATAATAATAACAAAGCAATGTGAGTCTGATCACAGAGGAGATGTGTAAACATCTAGTAATGAAATTTTTTTTTTAAGTTGGAAGTACTTATGCTTTTAGTATATTTTTTTAAATTAATTAATTAAAAGTATCAAAACTTTCAATATTGTAAATACATATGAATTTGTTGGTTTTTGTTTGTTTTATTAAACTTATTTGGTTAGTAAATGGGCACACTGCAGTATATGTATATGTACTGCATTCAAAATTGCAGTAAGCAGTAAATTTACTGATTACTAAAAAATTCAGTAAATTTTTACTGCTAATGAAATTTAATTTGCATTACCAGTAAAATCGTAGGGCCGTAACCATAATAAAATTGTAGCAAGTGGCAAAGTTTTTTCATTCAAATTTTGAAAGTTTTGTATGAAAAACATTTAGCCACTTGGTAGAATTTCATTATGAATACGGGCATTACTGATTACTGAAAATTTAATGCACCTCATCATATAACAAATCATTTAGGCAATTTATAAAAATTGTAGAAAAAAATTTTAGTAATCAGTAATTTTTTTTTGTTTTCACTGAAACTTTAGTGGTACTGCAGTGCTCATCTATGGTAAATGCCTTTAATTTTACTTTTTAATTTTTAATTCCAGTTGTTCATCGTTTAGTTGTTTCTGTTCTTGTTGTTGTGTACGCATTGCAACTAAAATAAATTCAGTAAAGTGCGACTTTGACTCGCGCACATTCGGTTTTGATAATTTTTTTTGATTTAGCTTTCTTCCTTTTTTAAGTTTTTCAGTTTAAATGTTTTTTTTTCATCGCTTTCTCGTTTGGCGTTTTTTTTTATTAGGTTTTTTTTAAATTTCGCAATTTTTTTCATTTTGGCGATTTGTTTCTGTTTTTTTGGGTTTTTTTATTTTGGCGGTTTTTTCCTGTTTTTGTGGTTTTTTTTATTTAGGCGATTTTTTCATTTTGGCGACTTTTTTCATATTGGCGATTTTTTTGTTTAAGGATTTTTTTCATTTTGGCGATTTTTCCGGTTTTTCGCGATATATTTTAGTCCTAGAGTTTTTTTTTAATTTGGTGCTTTTTTCCGTTTTGGCGATTTTTTTTTATTTTTGGCAATTTTTTTATATTTGGCGATTTTATATTTTTTTGATTTTTTAGTTTTACCGTTTTTAAAAATTTCAAGAGTTTTACTCTTACGGTTTCCAAGATACAGCAAGTTGTCAAAATTACAAAGTCAAAATTGCATTAACTGATGGAACACCCATTGATTTAAATTTTTTAAATTTAGTGTTAAGTGTTGTAGTCTGTATAAAAATACACTAACTTTTTAAATTTCAAGTGTATATATGTACATACAATTGTATGTATGTTACATGGGATTTTAACATTTTTCGTTGCTCGTTTTGGAACACCCTTTAGTTTTTAACTCTCGTGTATTTGTTGTTGTAGTGGCCAAATGTCTACACATTGTGTCCAAATTTCAAGTCCGTAGCTCTTACGTTTCATTTCCACCTTTGGTGTACGGAAATATACAGAAAAATAACCGGCGGCGGCGCACCGTCGGCTTCGAGCCGGTCGACTTGTTTCTCTGCTTGGTATTGCTTCTTTCAAACACTAATACACTCATACATAGCTCACACCGATTTGACAATGCAAAGATATCTCAGCAAAGAAATCAAAGTCAAAAGATTTTTACCCCCTAGCGTATAGATGTTTACACATCAAAAAGTAAAAGTAAAGGCATTTACCATAGATGAGCACCACTGTACCACTAAAGTTTCAGTAAAAATAATAAAAAATTTTTAACAAGTAAATTTTTACTGATTACTAAAATTTTTTTCTACAACTTTTATAAATTGCCTATTTGATTTGTTATATGATGAGGTGCATTGAATTTTCAGTAATCAGTAATGCCCGTATTCATAATGAAATTCTACCAAGTGGCTAAATATTTTTCATACAAAAGTTTCAAACTTTGCCACTTGCTACAATTTTATTATGATTACGGCCCTACGATTTTACTGGTAATGCAAATCAAATTTCATTAGCAGTAAAAATTTACTGAATTTTTTTAGTAATCAGTAAATTTACTGCTGACTGCAATTTTGAATGCAGTACATATACATATACTGCAGTGTGCCCATTTACTAACCAAATAAGTTTAATAAAACAAACAAAAACCAACAAATTCATATAAATTTACAATATTGAAAGTTTTGATACTTTTAATTAATTAATTTAAAAAAATATACTAAACGAATAAGTACTTCCAACTTAAAAAAAAATTTTCATTACTAGATGTTTACACATCTCCTCTGTGATCGGACTCACATTGTTTTTTTTTATTTTCGGAATGTTTGGGAAATAAGTAAATAAGGATTTTGAAGAATTTTTTATTATTTGTGAAGACGGTGTTGTTTCTGAAAACGAAGAAGAATTAAATGGCCTTAGCGAAATTTAATATTATTGCGGCAAGCATATAATAGAAGAATTAGAAACTAATAGTAATGATAATTATATATTTGGTGTGCAAGTAAACCCATCGATTGATAATGAGTTCCAGAATCCATTGTCATGCGCTTAATTTTAGTTCAATATACAAATTTGAGCTCTTAATGCTTAAATTTCGAACTTAATCATATTCGAACTTAACTTTCATTTAAATTTTTATATCTCCTCAAGCAGAATCAATCGCTCGAAATTTTCACCAGTTGATTGATTTTAAAAAATTTACACGTCCTAGATTTATTATTATGAGGTTATTGTACCGAAAGTTTTTAAAAATAGCTCGATATTTTCAATATGCAAATCTTTTGTGTGTGTTCATAAGTAAAAACAAAATTTTCCTGCACTTTAAAACTAATAGATGTACGTAAACATTTATATAGCCATGCGTATGTGGGTTTGTTTATGTATTTCAGCTTATAAATATGCATAACCTTAAGTTATGAATATTTATAAAGATCCAGTAGGAGTAGAATGGAAATATGCAAAATTGAAAAACAACAAAGAAAATTTTCTTCTTCACAATATAAAAGCATATTTGGGTGTAAGTATGTACATAGCTATACATACATATTTAAATACCTGAAAATGAACACACTCACATACAGATACTATTTATGAGATAAACAGTTGTGTGGGTGAAGTAATTAAATATGCATGCACAATATACGTTAAGTTGTTCTAATATTACCAGGCTTAAAAACTTTTATGCAAATAAGCATAAATGAATAATACGCAGTAGGAAAAATAAAAAAGAGAGATATTGGTTACAGAAAAAAAAAATTGCTTACAAAGTTTGAGTTTCCAATATGTTTTGCTAATCAGTAAAGAGTCTATTTTAGGCTGCCGTAGATTTGAGGCTGCATTGAGTATTTTCTGCATAATTTTAATATACTTAGCTTCTTGGAAAGCAATGAAAATGTAGTATTTTCTGCAATCTTAATATCAAGAACAAAATCTTAAAATGAAAAAAAAAATCAAAACCATTAATTAAAAATTTTAATTAAATGAATTTTTAAACAAAAATTTGATTAACCCAATAAAACTTTTAATAGATCTCTTAAACAAATAAATTTAAAAAAATTTAACTGACACAATTAAGTTTTTCTGCATAACATGAATATTATTTGCTTGTTTGTAAAAAAAAAATTAAAGACATTTTTCTTTTTTTAAATAAATAAACTTTTCTCTACCCACAACTTCTTAGAATTTTTATTTCACCAAGAATTCCTGGGCATCATTTAGCTACAAAAGTTACTAGCATCCGTTGTTTGGTGCTGATAAATTGTATTAAGTGTTAGGAAATTTTCTTTTGAAAAGATTTCTTGAACAAATGTGAGTTTAATTACATTTAATAACATGTTTGAAATGTTAATAACAAAGATTAAGTTGCGGCAAAGTGAGTGTCTGCAGCGTGCGGTTTAATATTTCTAAACAAAGTTTGATGAAATACAATTTTCTTAAGAAATTTTACTATTTACTATTTTATTGTAAATATTTAATAAAGGCTTTCTAAGAAATTGCTTATTATAATTAAGTATTGTTTTAAAAGTTTAAAACTATTTGCATTAAATACAACAATATATTTTATCTAAAGGCTTAAGATAAAATGAAATTTTTATTAAGAATTTAATAAGAAAATGGTTTAAACTATTTATTTAATTAAAATTTAGGAGCAAATGAATTTTATTTATTAACTTCTTTAATTGAAGCTGCTTACAAAAAATTCTTGAAAAAATAAGCCTTGGAAAAATATTGAAACTAAAAAGTTTAAAATAATTTAGATTGAGCTAAATTAAACATTTGTATATTCGTTACCTATAGTGTATGCGAAGCTGAGCAATATATACCAGAGAATGACAATTAGTACTCAACAAAAAAATATGCTTAAGTAAAATTAAATTCAGGTTATATTTTAATATTTACCTATAACCACAATTGTAGTGAATACAATTCTTTCGTTAATATACACTTACACATATTTTCTCTCAAGCAACTATGACCATAGCCGATTCAAACGTACAGGAGCATATCTACTTCGCTTATGCGAAAAACTAAAATACGCTGCAACTATAAATAAAAATCGCATATTGACTCTGTGTCATACTTATAGCCGGATTATGCTTATACTGAGAGTATGGATATATAGTCGGAAAAAAAATATATACATGACATTTGGGATATTTGTGCATCAATCCACAGCCACCGTATACATACTTACAATTTAATTTTGTAATTGGAAAATTTGTTTTGGCTGTGCACATGCTTTATGTGTGCGTAATTAAAATAGCCCTGTATATGCGCATCTGTAGCCCTCTAGCCGCTTAATACTCAGAGTATTTTTATACTTATGCACATGTGGCACAAAAAAAGTATTTATTATAAATATGTCAGCTATTATATAACTTAACAAATTTATAATAAAATATTTTTATAAACTTTCTTTGCTACACTAAGAATATCTTTTTTTTTATAAAAGATACATGAATAAACTAAGTTGGTAATCCTTCTATCAACGCTTTCGATAACTTTGTTGCTCTATTATTTAAATATATTTGTTAATTCCTTTTTTAAAAACACATTAATGACCCACATACGATCTCATTTTAAGGCTTTCTTTGCTGAACAGAAATAAAATTTATATATTTTACACTCACTTTAAATTTATACATATATATATATCTTTTTTGTTTTCCTAGGTGACATATATTATTCCATTACCTCACCTTTACTGAAAAAACCAAACATAATTTACTTGCTGGTCGTGGTGAGAGAACTGCAAACCATTTGTGAATTAATAATGCTGCCCATGACAGGGCATATTTACCAGTACATATTAACTAGGTTTTTTTAAAACAATTTTACTTTAATATAAATAAATAAAACTAATTTATTTTGTTGCAAGTCAAAAATTAATAAAACAAAACTACTGCAACATTTATTTAAGCTTTTTTTTTATTAAATTGTGATCATGCAGTCACCCGATTACAATACTGATATAATATTTAATTTCCACCCCAAGATATTAAAAAGTAATTTTGGTAAATATTTTACATAAGAAATTATCGCTGCTCTAAAAAATCTGCATTTTAATTATGAACTGGCACCTACTCCTTAGGTTTTGAATACGAATACCGTGTCCTTTAAATGGGAATATGCAAAGATTATAAGTATATAAGCCCAATTCACGATCTAGTACAAATGGTCTTGCATTGTAGCATGTGCAAAATGGTATCTAGGCGCACGGTAGTGCGCCAGGCCAAGTTCTGGCCAATGCACGTAGTGTGTATATTTACACGAAGCCATTCGAGCTGTTTTTAACCCCCTCATAACTTTGTTCCCTGCGACCGTAAAATTATGAAATTTAAATCATAATTAGAATAAATTCATATAACCTCATATACGAAGTTTGAAAGCTTTAGAATGAAAGCTTCCGGAGATATAGAGGTGCAAAAAGTGCATATTATAAGACATACTCACTGACTCACTCACTGACTCACTGACCTTCTGACACACTCATAAAATTGATGAAGCACTTCCGCTATAGCTAGAGAGCTAAAATTTGGTACACGAGAAGATCTAGGTGAGCAATGAACCAGAAAAATCTGAAAACCCTAAAATTTTAACCAGGAGGGCGGGGCTACGCCCAGAAAAATTAAAATTTCTGCTATTGAGCTGAAATTCGACACAGAGCTAGGTCTAGGTGAGAAATAAAATTAAAAGATCTGAAATCCCGGAAATTTTAGCCAGGAGGGCGGGGCTAAGCCCATAAAGCTCAGAATTAAAAATGCTAATCTAAGGCGCTTCATGGAAGGTATTTTATTGAAATTCGGCATATATACTGCGCTAATACAAGACCATAAATTTTTCATTAAAAAAGTGGGCGTTGACAAGCCCATAATTTTTAAAACTCATTTTAATGCCCTGCGGCTCAGCATATTTAGATATACTATTTATCTAGCTATTATTATCCGTCTGTAACGAAACTAGACACGAATAATAAGCACTGACACAAAAAAATTTTGACTTTGGAAAAGTGGGCGGCATTACGTCCATAAAAATTTAAAATTAAAAGTTGCGCTAAGGAGCTGAAATTTGATATACAAGTAGATCTAGGTGAGAAACCAACTAGAAAAATCTAAAAACCTGAAAATTTTAGTTAGAGAGGCGGGGCTGCGCCCATAAAACTTAAAAATTAAAAGTTGCGCTAAGGAGCTGAAATTTGATATACAAGTAGGTCTAAGTGAGAAACAAACTAGAAAAATTTGAAAACCCAAATAATTTTACCAGAATGGGCGGGGCCACGCTAATATTGTTTTGAACTAAATAGCTAATATACAGCTTTTAATTCAAGCCAATTTAGTGAAATCTTGCATCACCTTAAAAATTGGTCGTGATCACTCCCATAAAGTGTTAGCCTTGTGTTTAATCTACATCGGTCTAGCATATTTTAGAAGAAAATTAACATGAATTATAAGCGCTGCTCACAACAAAATTTTGAGTTAGGAATAGTGAGGAGAGGTAATGCTGATAAAATCAAAAGATATAATTCGCGCTAGAGAACTGACATTTTATACACTAGTAAGTGTAACTTCGTAAGCCAATGGGAAAATCTTAAAATCAAACGGCTTTATGTATAATCAAAAATTGGCATGAAGTTAGCATAAAAAATTTAACTACGTGTTGACGAGTTTCTCTGTACAATTTGACATTAATAATCACGGCATAATATAGTTTTAATACACGATTATATCCTAGCATGATTCTTAATGTAAAATTGTAGGGCAAGACACGTTAAGACCATATTCCATTTTGTCACTTATGCTAACTTCATGCCAATTTTTGATTATACATAAGGCCGAAAAAGTTTTACCCGGTATGCGGGGCCACGACGTTAAAACTCCAATGCGCACTAGCGAGCTTATATTTGATACACAAATAAATCTAGATAAGAGATCACTAAAAAAAATCTGAAAACCCAAAAGTTGCTATCATAGGGCGGAAACAAACACTTCAAGTTCAAAATTAACATACATTTTATTAAAACTTTTCATACATATTGCACTTATCCAAAAAAAAAAAAAAATCCGTATTTTGAAAAGTAGCCGTGACTTCACCCAAAAATCTTAGCTTTTTCGTTCAGGTACTTCGGCTTAACAGTTTTTAATTTAATACTCAGGTATTTCTTATTAACTTTTTAATACCAAACTTTGCATGAACCATAAGCACTAACAGATATAAAAGTCAGCGGGGCCAGGCTCATGAAAATTGTACGTAATATTATACTATAGAGAGCTGAAATTTTGTACACAAATAGTAATTGATTTACTCAATAGGAAAATCCAAAAATTAAAAGCACCAGCTAAACTATTAAAACTTTGCATATACATTGGGCATATATTTTTGATTTATGTATTTCGGCTAAGCAGACTTTATTTAACATGTAAATATATTGAGAAAATAGGCGGGGTCATGCCCAGTAAAATTTACGCTGTATTTTACATGTTTCTTCCAGTCGCCTCTTGACAAATTGCATACACACTGGCGACCCGCTATAATGACACAATGGTGCATTTTTAAGGTCAACAATTCAATACCCATCACACTCTTACCCATTATTTTATGTAACTCTGCCATTCTCAACTGGCACAGTGATCATGAATAGAAATAAATACACTAGAAAATTCATTTTTAAAAACTGTTATTATAGAAATCTTTCCCAAAAGTAATCAGATCCTCACAAAAACATAAAATGTGAAAAACGGCCAAGTTCCTATCCAAAAATTTCGGCCATTAAAAGTTGTGAGATATAAATGTTGACCAAGTTCTTCTTTGCCACAATACCTAACACAGAAATATATTATGTATGATATAAATTTGTAATCGTAAGGGTGTCATATAATTTCTAGATAATCTGATAACTTGGCAATATTTTTACCTTTCCAAAAAAGGAGAAAATAATGTATAAATGTTCATTTCTTTATATTGATAAAAATGTTGTCAAGTTGGCAGATTATCTAAAAACTATATGACACCCCTACGATTACAAATTTATATCATACATAATATATTTCTGTGCAGGGTTACCGTTCATACGACTAAAGTCGCAATTTGACCCTTTTTTAGCGGTATGCGACTTTTTGTGAGACTTTTTTTTATGACCGACTTTTGCGACTTTTTTGATTTTCTTTGAACTTTTTACCCTTTTTTGTAAAGATTCTCACAAAAAACAATTAAAATTGCAGTAAATTAATTTTTTTTATATATATAAAAAAATAACGTCTATATTTATGATTTGAATAGGCTAAAGTTCGTATCGCCTTTTAAGCCGTTAGCTGTTCCGTTCATCTATGTGTTGTCATAATATTTACAACTAACTTTGGTGTTATTTGTTCATTCATAATTATCACATGTAATTTGGCTTAAAAAGCGATACGAACCTTAGCCTATTTAAATCATAAATATAGAAACAAATGAAGTTCGATAAATAAAAATTAAATTAAAAAATAACGTCGTCAAAATTTAAAATCAATTCACAGATTATTGTTGATTTGCGGCCCTTCTCACAATGTAGAATTAAAAGCTAACAGGAACTTTAACGGCAAGTTTTGTATGAAGAACTGCCAGTTAAAGTTCAAGTTAGCTCTTAATCATACATTGTGAAAAAGAACGTTAGAAGCAATTTTATGATTTTATATTATATTACTTTCTTGCAACCTTGTCATGTGTACAATGCATTTCAGAGATTTTCCCCAAATTTTCAGTAAAAGTTTCAAGGAATAGTTTTAGCAAAAAAAAAAAAAAAGTATTTAAAATAAAAATTCTGGTTTTGCAGTGCTTATTTTACAAAATTATTTTTAGCTGCCGAGTCAATGCAAGAAAAAAATTTGTCGTAAAACAAACAAGTGTTTACTAACGTGTGAACATTTTAAAATTAGCTTTACTTAAAAGTAAATTGAAAGCAAAAACATGCAACTCAATGCTGTCAGCTTTAAATTTGATAGACAAAGATATAGAAGACTATATTCCAAAAAAGTAATATTTATGTATGTTGAAGTATGGCGCCAAGATCAAACGGATAGAATTGAAGTAAAAACTCACGGGGTTTCGAAATGTTAGAATTTTGTAAAAAATATCTTGACCTCGGCAGCATACGACAGCCAAATTGATCAAACTTAAGTAGATTTCTTCAGTATACATACAAGACTGTATATGTTATTAAATATGCAACTGTATATGTTATTAAATATGCAATAAGATTTTTGTTTTGATTCAATAATCTTTTCTAATAAAAAAGCGTTTAAAAAGCTGTGCAACTTTTATTTTCTCAAGCGACTTTTTTGTGCGACTTTATTTTTATAAAACGTCCTTTTGTGCGACTTTTCAAAAATTCCCAGCGGCAACCCTGTTTCTGTGTTAGGTATTGTGGCAAAGACGAACTTGGTCAAAATTTATATCTCACAACTTTTAATGGCCGAAATTTTGGATAGGAACTTGGCCGTTTTTCACGTTTATGTTTTTGTTAGGATAGTATATTGATACTCACCACTTAACAATTCTTAGTGGTGAGTAGCAATATACGAGTACTAACTATACCATTTTGCACATGCAACGATGCAAGACCATTTGCACAAGATTACGAATTGGGCTATAGTGTTATTCCCTGACTGCTCACTGACTAACAATGGCTGAGAAAGCAGAAAATTAAAAAAAAATTCTCATTAAAGAAGTTTGTTTGCCATCAAATATGAATATAAGAATCATTTTGATTTTGTGTGCACAACTAAAACACTCGAAACACCACATTCACACTCATGCCGTAAATGGTAGATTGAGCATTTGTATTTTATAGTAGTTATTTCTGTGCACAAGTATGAAAAAAAAATATCACAAATATAACAAAAATGATTCTCCACCATATTCGAATGCATGCACACACATGCAAATGAATGTGAAAAATTAGCAAAAAGTGCATCTGTTATGAATAATGTGTCTCTAGTGTTTCCTTTTACCATTCACATGCGATTTCCGCAGCAGCAACAACCAAAAAGTTTTATTTTATTTTTTCATCTATTGCTTGCAACCAGAGAAAAAACAAAATAATATTTTGCATTGAGCAAATGAAAAAGTTTTGGTTTTTTTTTTTTTTGAAGATTTTGTTATTTGTATATGTTTGTTATTATTATTATTATTTTTTTCACTGAGTCTCTCTGTTGCCAAAAGGAAACTAACAAAATATTTTGTGTGATTTTTATCTGTTTGCTTGGAACATTTTTGAGTGAACACTTGTTGTTAGAAAATATTGGAATTTTAATAATAGTTTAGTTTAAACGTATATTTAGTTCTTAATGGAATTTAGAATAGAGTGAAAATATCTAAGAGCATTTATGCAAATTCGCACACATTAAAGTCAAATCATAGAGAAACTTTTTGTTTGCCGTTAAGCGGCATTTAATAGTTTTTTTATGCGCATATACATATATATCTTTTTATTGTCATTTTGTGCTTCTTCCGTCATATATGATGCAATCATGCATATGCATGCATCAACTTGATAGTTTTTTTTTTTGAAGTTTAGTTGTTCAAAACTGTAAAACAATTAAAAATTCTTAGTCGCAAGTGATTAAATTTTAAATGAAACTAGTGCATGTTTTAAAACAATTTTTTGTTTTTGCTTCTTTGTCATATTTTCTTCACTTACTCTTACCAAAAAGTCGTTTAAGTCAAGTGACTTATGGTTGCACCCAACAAAGAAATCTCCACAATATTGCTACTAAATATTCTCTTGCAAGGAAAAATGTCACTTTCATTGATTACTTGTGTAGTTTAAGTTACTTGTAAGATGCAGCATATTTCTTACCTCACTGTTATTGCCTTGAGGGAAATTTATTCAATCAAAATTCTTCATCACTAATTTGAAGCTTGTTAAAGGCACTTTTGACACAAATGATTGATCTTAAAATGAGTTTTGTAAGATTTTGTGGTAATATTTCAGAATTCTTCGCAACGAAAACTAAATTGATAGACTTAAAATTTAACATAAAAGTTTTTGTCATTGGTCATAGTCATTGGCTTGTGGCAAAAATTAAGTAAATATACTTAATAGTAACAAACCAAAAAAGTTTGTCTTAAGTAGTTAGAACAAAAATAAGCAAATTAACTAACATGTGTATAATTAGTAAAGAACAAACGACAATGGTAAGACTGTTGTAAATTTAGAGATGTTAAGGTGAGCTTTCATTACAAAACATCTTTCAGCAAATTGAAATACGATGAATCAAAACAATTCACATATTCCATTTGCAAAAAAGTTTCGTATATAAAGCAGAAATCTACATCAACTGACCCCACACACAGTGGACCAAACACAGAAGAACGCTGATGATGAAGGTTTAGTGGACTTCGAAAACGGCTAGCTGTTCCGTTCAACTATGTATTGTCAGAATATTTGCAACTAACTTTGGTGTTATTTGTTCATTAATAATTATCACATGTAATTTGGCTTAAAAAGCGATACGAACTTTACCCTATTCAATTCATAAACAAAAGTTTTTAGTTCTTTTATTGTAAAGCAAGTGGTCTGTTCTAAACCTTCCATATTGTCTCGGTGATAAACCTAAAGTAGGAAGTTTTTCATATTATGCACAAAAAAAGCTTTTTTTTTTGGCTGCGAAAAAGCTGTTGTGTCAGCCATTGACTTCAAAATACCTTAGAAAAAATTACATATCGCTCATTTACTCTAACAATATCATAACTAAAAAAAAATAGTTTGCCTGAAAACAAGTTGAAAGTTTTTAATTTACTCACAACTTACGGTCTGTCCCACGATTTCACCAGAAATCGTTCGATCGAATACTTCTATTGAAAACAACAACAAACTTTCTAATGTTATTGTTGTTTGCAATACAAGTTGCCGATTGAGCGATTTCTGTTGACATCGTAGGACAGGCCGTTAATGGAGAACGAAAATTTTATTTTTTTTCTCAAGAGTTGAGTAAACAAGATATTTGTATGGAATTTTCACACAATATGCCGAACAATATAAAGATTACTTCTACATGTAATTTTTGAGTTCTCTGAGCAAATGAACTTTTTCTGAAAAGTGCTATTGTCTGTTCTTTGTAAAAAGTACTTTTAAATAAACAATCTTTTACAAAAATTTACTTTAATAAAAAGTACTTTTTGTAAAAAGTATCTTTCGTAAGAAGTACCTTTTGTAAGAAGTACTTTTTGTATAAAGTGCCTTTTTAAATGCATTCACTTCTATGAGCAGTAAATGTGTAAAAAGTACTTTTAGTAAAAAGTACATTTTCTAAACAGTACCTTTGTAAAATAGAACTTTTTCTAAACACTTTCTTGTTAAAAATTATCTTTCTTATTATTTTGCTAAGGAGAATATTTTGTAAAAATACTTTTTATAAAAAGAAGTTTTTGTAAGAAGTGACTTTAATAAAAAGCGCTTTTTGTAAAAATTAATTTGCATCAAAGGACGTTTTATAAAAATTGCCTAAAACAAGGATTACCTATCGCATGAAATCTTTTTTGGTAGAGGTACTTTTTGTAATATCACCTTTTAATTAAGGTACTTTTTATAAAAAAGTACTTTTACACAAATTTCTTTTTATAAAAAAAAATATTTTTATAAATAAAACTTTTTATAAAAAAAAGTATTTTTATAAAAAGTACTTTTTATAAAAAAAAGTATTTATACAAAAAGTGTTTTTAGTACAAAAGGATTTTATTTTTACAAAAAGTACTTTTAATAAAAAAAAGTATTTTTACAAATAATACTTTTAATAAAAAAAAAGGATTTTTACTAAAAGTACTTTTTATAAAAAAGTATTTTTACGAAAATTACCTTTTATAAAAAAAAGTATTTTTTATAAAAAAAAGTATTTTTACAAAAAGTACTTTGAATAAAAAAAGTATTTCTACAAAAAGTACCTACTTTTAAAAAAAAGTATTTTTGCAAGAATTACCTTTTCAAAGACTACTTTTTTCAAACAAAACTTTTTATAAAAAGTACTTTTCTAAAAAAGTATACAGCGCCTTTATATAATGTAAATTTTTGAAAAGGCACCTTTTGCAAAACGTAATTTTTACAACTATGTTGCAACTTTTGTTAAAAAAAGTACTACCTGTAAAAGTACGTTCTGCAGTTAATACCTTTTTAAAAAGTATATTTATATTTTATATATTTGAAAGTACTTTTTGTAAAAGAAACATTTTTTTTAAAATTAAAAAGCACCCTTAGCAAATTTTTTTTTGTAACATGAACCTTTCGTAATAGCGTTTTTCGGTATTCATATATTTTTATAACACTTTGTCGCTTAAGCGCTATTCAAACTATTATTTGTATTGATGAATGTCAAAAATTCACATAATCACCCCTATCGTGAAAAACAAGTGGAATTTTTGTTCATATGAAATTTTCATTCCCCACGAAGGGGAATGAATGTTCCCGATAGGGGTTAATCAATCTAAGTGCGATATATAATGTGAAAGGCAAATAATGCGATAAAAAAATTTTTATCCCACAAGACTTGATAATATTTCTAAACGAAAAGACTTTTCGTCTGATCAGAGTTGCATTTTTATAAAATCAAGTTACAAACAAATTTCCAAGTCGTCTGTTTTGACGCCGTTGCAGCTCCGTTGTTTATGGTATTTTTTTTTAAGCCGGCGCTAAATTTTAAATAGTTTTATCGTATTGAAATATATTTCGTGTAAGTCATGTCTAGAGGTTCAAGAAACTTTTATGTATTTTTTTTTTCTTTCTTTTTATAAATCGATTAATTTAGCCACCAAATATTTTCAAAAGGCCGGTTCCTCAACAGCCTGCATATAACAGGACTGCCGCCGACGATTAATGTGGGCATATGAATTCTGAGCAGCTGTTGGATTTTTATTTGTGTTTTTTTATTTTATTTGATATGTGATGGTGTAAACACAAAGTGTCATTTTACGTTGAATTATTTGAAAGGCGAATCAAATGTCATTAGATTTATTTTTCGTAAAATCTGATGAAAGTCTTTATAATTGCATAATAGTCTGAGTAGCTCCTTACTAGTCAAAGTACAGCCAATTGCAGCATTATTTTCTTTATGGATTCCATTTAGAAATAGCGATAAGCTATTATATTTTTAAGAAGTTAATTTTAAATTCTAAGCTTTATTATTTACAATTATCTTGATCTTAGTTTACAAATAATGAGAGTAATTATTTTTAGAAGTATTTCAGCTTCATCCAACTATTCATAAGCTCTATTATATTCTATACATTAAATGATGCTGTCAAGACGTTGTTTGTTAATCCTTAAGTTCTTGCATTGCATGTATCAAATATCTTATTGATGTTGTAATTTATTTATTTTTTCTTCATTTTTATCTATTTTTTTCTGTTAAAAAGCTTAAGCAAGTTGTAAAAACTAGCACAAACAACAAACACTTCATCTTAGTCATCATTATAAGCTTTGCCTTAATGCGTTGTGACAATTAAAGTACAATTTTAAGCTGACATCATCTCATGAAATATTTTATTTCTCATTTATTGCGTCATGTCTTTCCATACATACATATATTTTTTATATTTGTTTCTTAAGTTGCAATTTTGTTTGTGGCAATTTGTTATTTCTTATAGATTTCCTTGCATAAAGAGTTTAGTTGTATGTTGTGTGACCAAAGTTTATGTTTTCGGTTCCCGCTATACAAATTGATGTCGTAATGCGTTTTATTGCACATCAGGCATTTGCTAACTTCAGCAATGTTGTCGTTTTTATATTAATAGTTACTAGTTACAAGCTGGTGCTTTGCTTTAGCATGCAGGTGTTCTTTATAGCAGAATTATTTCCATAAGAAAATTTCTTCTGCAAGGAGTATTAATCAAATGACTTCATGCATTAATTTACTGAGTTGATGCATATCAGAAAATGACAATGAAGACTAAAAAAATACATAAGTTTTATTTTCAATATGTATATTTAAACGATTAATTAATAGAAGATACAATAATTCTATTAATTTATCGTTTCTTCATAAGTAAATAGTCTTAGTTTTAGCAACTTCGTATAATCATAATTGTAGCGCAAACACGTACATATTTTCTTTCAAGCAATTATGACTATAGCCGACTCCAACATACAAGAACATCTCTACTTAAATGGGCTGCAACTAAAACTAAAAAGGCACATGCGTTTCAAATGTTGTTGTTGTTGTTGTTGTTGACTCTGTATCATACTTATAGTCTGAGTATATATATATTAAATCGGACAACACAATTTGCAGGATACTCGGGATATTTGTCCATCAGTCGCCACCATATACATATATACTTTATTGTATACAAAATGGAATAAAGTATGTATGGGTGTATTTGTGGCTGTTTGAAAACATGTTTTGTATGTGTATGTTAATGAAATAGCCCTGTGCATATGCATGTGTAGCCGATTAATAGTCAGAGTATTTTAATACTCATGCGTCTATTAGTAACTCACACAGTTTATAAATTTTAGTTGTAGTTGTTTCTGCTGCGTAGTTAAAAAATGTGTGTAAACCTAGTTGTTGGATGTTTACGTATTTGAATTAAAACTAATGTGTTAGTGATTATTTTTTTTTTATTTTGATGTGTAAACATCTATACGCTAGGGCGTAAAAATCTTTTGACTTTGATTTCTTTGCTGAGATTTCCTTGCTTTTCTTTCACAGCATTGTCAAATCGGTGTGAGCTATGTATGAGTGTATTAGTGTTTGAAAGAAGCAATACCAAGCAGAGAAACAAGTCGACCGGCTCGAAGCCGACGGTGCGCCGCCGCCGATTATTTTTCTGTATATTTCTGTACACCAAAGGTGAAAATGAACCGTAAGAGCTACGGACTTGGACACAATGTGTAGACATTTGGCCACTACAACAACAAATAAATGAGAGTTAAAAACTAAAGGGTGTTCCAAAACGAGCAACGAAAAATGTTAAAATCCCATGTAATATACATACAATTGTATGTACATATATACACTTGAAATTTTAAAAGTTAGTGTATTTTTATACAGACTACAACAATTAACACTCAATTTAAAAAATTTAAATCAATGGGTGGTTCCATCAGTTAATGCAATTTTGACTTTATAATTTTGACAACTTGCTGTATTTTGGAAACCGTAAGAGCAAAACTCTTGAAATTTTCGGAAACTGTAAAATTAAAAAATCAAAAAAATATAAAATCGCCAAATATAAAAAAATCGCCAAAAACAAAACAAAAAATCGCCAAAACGAAAAAAAGCACCAAATAAAAAAAATCTCTAGGACTAAAATAAATCGCGAAAAACCGGAAAAATCGCCAAAATGAAAAAAAAATCCTTAAACAAAAAATCGCCAATATGAAAAAATCGCCAAAATGAAAAAATCGCCTAAATAAAAAAACCCCAAAAACCGAAAAAAAGTCGCCAAAATGAAAAAAAACCAGAAAAAATCGCCAAAATGAAAAAATCGCCAAAATGAACAAATTGCCAAAATTAAAAAAACCCAAAAAAAGAAAAAAAAAAACGCCAAAACGAGAAACGCCAAAAGTGATAAAACTGAAAAAAAATCGTTTAAACTGAAAAAACTTAAAAATGGAAGAAAGCTAAATCAAAAAAAAAAAAAAAAAAGATCAAAACCGAATGTGCGTGAGTCAAAGTCGCACTTTACTGAATTTATTTTAATTGCAATGTGTACACAATAACAAGAACAGCAACAACTAAACGATGAACAACAGGATATATAAATAAAAAAAAGTAAAAGTAAGGACATTTACCATCGATGAGCACTGCAGTACCACTAAAGTTTCAGTAAAAACAATAAAAAATGTTTAACAAGTAAATTTTTACTGATTACTAAAAATTTTTTCTACAATTTTTATAAATTGCCTAAATGATTTGTTATATGATGAGGTGCATTGAATTTTCAGGAATCAGTAATCATAATGAAATTCTACCAAGTGAATGAAAAAACTTTGCCACTTGCTACAATTTTATTATGATTACGGCCCTACGATTTTACTGGTAATGCAAATCAAATTTCATTAGCAGTAAAAATTTACTGAAGTTTTTTAGTAATCAGTAAATTTACTGCTTAATGCAATTTGTAATGCAGTACATATACATATACTGCAGTGTGCCCATTTACTAACCAAATAAGTTTAATAAAACAAACAAAAACCAGCAAATTCATATGTATTTACAATATTGAAAATTTTGATACTTTTAATTAATTTAAAAAAAGATAATTACTAAAAGCATAAGTACTTCCAACTTAAATAAAAATTTTCATTACTATATGCTTACACATCTCCTCTGTGATCGGACTCACATTGCTTTTTTTATTTTTAGCTATACACATTCAGAGTTGTTGGACGAACAATACTCAAAGATTACCTAAAACGATACTTTTGTCATTCTCTGATGCATATTGTTGACATAAAATATAGCATTCAATATAACATATGTATATGAATATATAAAAATCAATTCCCCTCAACAATTATGTGGCAAAGCTTTGCTTCTCCTCGTTACCTGCTGGTCTATATTTAACTATTTATATGAAAATTAAAAAAAATTATATTGCGTTTCACCTTAAAGCCCACAATCTTTTGCTTTACTCAGAAAGTTGCATAATCCTGAAGCAAGTAGTGCACCATATATTTGTTGTTCTAATGCATCAGTTTACTTATTGACGTTGATGATTTTAATATAGTAAATGGTATAACTAATAGTTTGCTTATCGCCCATTGTTAGCAGACTGTATTATGTTAGAAAAAGGAAATCGCATATATGCAAAAATATTGCAAATTTGTTTTGAACATAAAATTCTTACAATTTCCTTATTATTTTTCATTCTGAAGTATATTTTCCAGTTGTGTAGCTTTCAAACTAAAACAAAAGAGTTGGTCATTTCTTCCTCAAAGTCTAAAGCTACGTTTGATTTCAAAGAATTGTTATCGTTATTAATTTTTCCTTATGATTCGTTGCCATTTGCCTAACTAGAGAACAATACTCGTACTTTTATCGTAATTGGCAATTATATTAGCAATTTTATTTATATAATTTATATCTGCTCTGTTTACTTCAATTATTTTCATTTTCTTTTATATGAGCAATTATTTTATTTATGTAAATATTTAATAGAAAGAGTAACATAATATATAATTCGTAGAAATGACAACCAATACCATCAAAATATTTATTACAGATTTTTTTTATTTGTTACAAGATTTATCTAAAAACAAAATTAATTAGGAAGCACAATGAAAATATAAAATCTTAATGGTATTGGCATTCTCCTTTTGCAAAGGAAAATGCTGTGCACGTGCATACATACCTCGTCGAATGATTTGCTGTCGGCTTAAATTTTAATACTTTATATATTTTACCGATTACGCTGAAGTTATTTGTGTATACATGGATCTTCTCTCCAATTAGTTTCATATTCAGCTTTCTATAAAAAAACATAATTGCTAATAACAGGCAACGGATTACAGTAGAGATGAGCAAATCAGCAATTTTTTAATAACATGTTCGTAGTGAATATAGTTAAAAATTCACTGTTCTTTCCAACAGTCCTTGCAGCCGTTTAGCATTTATGCAACTAAATTTATAATTTTGATTAGCAATTTCAAATTAGCATTAGCATTGTTTTTCTAGCATTTTGTTAGCACTTAATTATCATATTTTTAGCATTATTATAACTGAAGTAATCGAAAATTATTTAATTCCTTGTTTGATTTTAAAGCAGTCCCAACTTATTTTGAAACATGTTTTTGTTAAACATTTTGCAATAAAATTTTTTTAAATGTAGTTGTAATTCTTTTTCGGAGGTAATACTAAATATATTTGGTATAAAAATCTGTTTACTGACACTTTTGTAATGGTACGGCCACATCTAGCAAACATTTGCCCAAATTAGCTTAACCACTAAATACTAATGAAAAAAATTTAGTTCAGACACGTATTTTTAAAAAATATTGAGCATAAAAATTACCAACAACGTTTGTACAAACTTTGACTTCTACAATACGTTGTGAATTGAGTAATTGTTCTACTAATTTTTTGTTAATTTTCTTTTCATACGTTTTAGTTTAAAAAAAAATTTTTTTATTAATTTTTAATTTTTACTTTCTTCTTTTCTTTCAGGTGAGATAAACATTTACTATTATTTTTTATTTGAAAAGGTATGTAAAATATTTAAATCAATATAAAATATTATATCACTTTGCTTAAGCAGCAAAGTTTGTCTTCTCAGTATATTCAAAGCATATTATATCTGCTTTATTAAAAAAAAAAAATTGTTTTACAAAAGGTTTACAAAACAATTTTTTATGGAACTTTGTTTGTTAAATGTTTTTTAAACTTAAATTATTTTTTTCTGAATGAGTCCTTATATGCTTAAATATAAAGTAAATACTAAAGATGTCGCGCCGTAACCGCCAAAATAGCTTAAGCGACATAGTTTTCGAACTTCAATTTTTGCCCAAAATTGATTATTTGCGATCGTAAATAAATGTGTCGTTTAAGCTATTTTAGCGGTTATGGCTCGATGCAACGAATACCAGTGTAGCGAATGTGAATGCGAAAACGAATAATGCATTTGAATTTTTGTGAAAGCGAATACGAATGCGAAAGCGAATGCAAAGACTTACAATACGGTAAAAAAAATCACACGAAACTAAATTTGTTTAAGAATATGAAGATGTCTTGTATACATAGATAACCCATAGAGCACAAAATATACCTGGAATTTTGCTGGAATGTTATTAAGTTGCAGGTAATCGGTAATATTGCAGAAATATTGCCGGAATAGTTTTTGGTAATATTACATTTGTACCAATATTATTACAATATTACCAAAAATTATTAGATATTAAAAAATTAATTTTTTTCTAAGTCTAGAAAATTTATCTTGGGGGAAACATTTTTTTTCTTTAAGTTTTAGGTAAAAATACGTTGATTCCAAAAAAAAATTTCCATAAAATAAATTTTTACTGTCTAAAAATATATTAAATTTTTGAGAATTTTTTTTTTTTGCAATTTTGGATGTTTCAGGCGAAAGTTTGTTAATTCCAAAAAAAAAGTTATACTTCCTTATGGTTTCCGGGTGACACAATAGAAATTTTTGCAATATCTTTGCAATGTTGGCGTGCAATATTTTCTCAATCTTGCTGGCAAGACAAAAAAGCGGACATAGGAATATTGCAGGAATAGTGCTGGAATATTGTCTGTAACATTGCAACGTTACGAAACAATATTCCTGCAAAGTTCCAGCAATATTTTGTGCTCTATGGGAAACTACATATAGCATTTTATTCAAATTTAGTCTTGATTTGCGCAAATATTTTGTAATTTATTAAATTCTTAAAACAGAAAGATATATATATATATATATATATATATATATATATATATATATATATATATATATATATAAATAAATTTACAAAATGTTAAGCAATTAACCCATTCGTACTTTGGCCCTAAGTCCTGGCACTCTGTTCAACATTTCATATGAAATGCTCCCAAAAAACATATTAAGAAAAATTGTCATGAATTCATGAAAAAAATTTGGAGAAGTAGTACTCTCTGTTCGTCTTGGGAAAAAATTTGAAATACATCTTCAACATTTTAAGTTTTCATGCGAAATAATATGCGTGACACTTCGAGCCTTATTGCAATTAAAATTTTATGAGCCAACCCATACCATAGTTTAGAATTATTAAAATGCCAAAATTGTTGATAATTTTTAAGATAGAGGCTGTGAAACTTTATCGTAAGCGACAATTTACGTACAAAAACATATTTTAATATATTAAAAAAGCCTTCTTTCTCTTGAACAATTTAATTTTTGTCGCTTACGATAAAATCGAAAATAAGGCTCTACTTGTTTCACATAGAACTGACAACAAAAAAGGACTTTTTAAAATGGTTTGCGTTTAAAATTTCCTGTACGGAGTAATGAACTTTGAACAGACTATGCCTAAGTGTTTTTCAAAAACTGATAAATATTTCCAAAACACAGCTGGATTTGGTTTATTGGCAGATTTTGTAAAAAAATTCGTTTCTAAACGTTTCAAATTTGTATGAAAAATAACGGAAATTCGTTTCAAAAAATATTTTTTCCACATAAATTTCGAAACGAAAAAAACGTTTCTATTTAAAAAATTTGCCTTTTAGTATTCGCTTGAAATCAGTGATGGGAAACGAACTTTGCGTTTCGGTATCAAAAAAAAATTTTCGAGTACTTTTTTGATCCCGAGAATACTAAAAATTATTATTTTATTATTAACAAAAGTTATATAATATTAATTTACAAAGAAATAAAAAAGGAAGACAAAGTGTATACATTAGAGCGGCTGGATTTTTTTTTCAAAAATCATATAGCAAAAACACAATCTACACGAAATTTGGAGAAAATTCTCCCAAGATACCATGGGTCTAACATCAAACCCTATACCGCACATCTCGACATGATACATGTATACGACTTTTTAATTATTTTTTCATCCATCCAAATCGACCCGGCCTTATATTAATATGTGTGTACATACTTAGGCAAAGGTACAACAAGAAAAATATTTCATTCTCAAAGTCCACTTTTGCCCTCAGAATTTGACAGAATACAATACAAATTTTACAATTTTCTGTAAACTGATTTAAAACAGTTGTTTCAACATGTTTTGTGATTACATATGTCAAATATGGTTTTCGTTCATATTTAATTGTGAAGGGTCACACTTTTTAACCCTAGACACATAACCTTCGTCGAAACGACGAACACCGGACAAAAAAATTGCTATTTCTTTTTAACACGTGCACCGATCGCCGCTAAATTTCTTGCCAACTTAGTTTTCGCTGAGCTTTTGCAGGAGACAACCAAACTCGGCGCGTGAGCACGTAATTATTGAGATATGATAAACTTGTTCGTCGCTTCGACGAGTGTTGGCGAGCATAAAGTTGATTTCTGCACACAATGCGCTTCAAAAAATTTATTTTATATATTTTTTTAAATGACAACAGTGTTATAGTTAAGTTTTGCCAAAGAGAAAAAGGCTTTTTTGTTTTGTTTGTTTAAATAAATTTTATAACAATGTGATCTCAAAAAAAAAAATGCTTTTTGGAAAAATGGATTATAATAAATATCCTTGTAACAGAATAGAAATATATAGTTGTATTTACTAACAAAGTACTTGCTAAAGGTATGTATGTGTTGCAAGTACAAAAATATATATGTTTAGAACCGATATTATACGCCCCAAAACGTGCTCGTCGAAACGACGAATGGTTAGGTTTAGAGGGATACGTTCGAGGGTTATGTGTGCAGGGTTAAATATCTTTGTTAATACAGGACAAGGCGAATCCAGTATCAGGTGAAATTTTCCCCACAACAATACAACTTCACAAAAAACAATATGTGGTTTGCTGTGCTACAAAACCAATCTGTCAAAAGATTTCTAAGCAAATTTTGACATTTTGGTTTAAATTGCTCAATTTGGCATCAGCCGGGCGGAGAAGGTCACCTGATACTGATTTCGCCTTGATATAGGGCAATTATGAATAAAATTCTGCGTTAGATATCTCACTTTTCGAATTAGAATTTTTTGTTTTTCCTATTACCTGATATTGCTTGAAATTGTTGAAGTTGTTCCGCAGGAAAAATCTCTCGCGGGATTTTATTCATTGCTCTGATAAAATTTCGTACCATTTGTCGAAAACGAAATTTAATTCTTGGCAAAAATAATATGCATACGCGCGCCTTCTAAATGCATTTCTAAGTTGGCTGTGGGAATATCAAATGTGTTGTGGGAGTACTACGGTACTTTTTCATATCAAATAGTATCAACAAAAGTACGATCGTACCAACTTTCCAATCACTGCTTGAAATATTCGCATACTTTTTAGCGAATGGAAAAGCGAATGCAAATAGCAAAAGTAAGCGAATAATTTGCGAATACAAAAGCGAATGCGAACATTCGTTACATCCCTAGTAAATACGCACCCTCTTGCTAACGTACCACACAACGCTCTAATTTAGGCTCGACTGATAAACTTTAGAGTCGCTTTAGTGCAATTAGATACAAATATAATTTTCCCACAACAATATAATTTAAGAAATTTATTATTCGACATATTGTCAGAAGTTTATTTTAATTTGAAATTTATTTGCTGGTGGTTCAGCGTTGTCTATATATTTCATTGTTGCTGTAACAAATCATCAGTAGACTTCAACCACACATTTTGAATAGTCACAAACCTCTTATCTTATGCACAAACTTTCAAGAACTATCTGAGAATTCACAAATAATAATATTTTTTGAAAATCACAAAACAAAAATAAGCGTAGTAGGCTTAGAAACTAATACAAAAATCCCAGCAAATAATTTATATTCGATTTGAATCTAAATGTTAAATTTAGATTTTATTTTTCATTTTGCCTTATAATTACTTTTATTGTTATCCAATGGATTTCTAATTGTATAAAGGTGTAGAAAAATAAAATAGATAAGATATGAATTTTTGAGATTCGAGGCTCCTTCACTTCACTTTTACTTATTTCACAATGAAATGCAATTTTGTAAAACTCTTTATACATATAATTACAACATATGTATATGTATGTACATTCCTTTTTCTATGAAATGCAACCATTTTAGACTTTTGTTTTACTAAACATATTTGTCTCGAATAGAAATAATGTTTAATTCTTCATTTTAAATTTTAATATTATTATCAAAATATGATTGCAGAGAATCTCAATGCTCATTTAAAGTAAAATACTAATCATTTATTTCCTCTTTTTTTGAGCAAACAAAAGGCAATGTTATTACACAAGGGAAAACGAACAGTTTATTGGTTTAGATTAGACATCTGCATGAAACTAAATAATGATGTTTATGAAACTTTCGCTATAATTTTTTATTGGTTTCATTTCTATTTCATACAGATGAATAATGCTAGGAACACAATTGGGACGAACGACGAATTTCGTCCACATCGGCGAATTCGTCGATAAGAATTCGCTGCGTAAATTCGTCGTGTGAAGCACAATAACGACGAATTTACTCAGCGAATTCAGCTCTTATAATCAGCGATGCCAATTTAGCGCGTTTGGCGCTAGATTTAGCGCGTTTTGTATAAAGTCAATAACATCAGTTCTTTTTTTTTTATCTTTTTTTGTATAAATTTAACAATTTTCTAATATCAAAAACTCTGATAAAATTTTTTAAATTAGTTAATGATTCAGATGTCGCAAACAAAATTCGTTTGACTGTGGTTAGAATTAAGAACGCATTTTAATACTATAATCCCAGCTAAAAAAATATGTATGGAGCATATATATGGTTCGGATCCGAAAAATGAGGGTATATGGACATATGTATATGATTATATATATTCATACATTTTCATACATATATGTGCATATATTCCCTCCACATTATGCAGAGTTCATATTCATAATCTCTTGATTCAAAACAGCGCACTGCTGTGCAATAAATTAAATTACTAAAATTACTTTTTTTAGATTTTGAACTGCGAGGTTGTATTTAATGAAACATTTGTTTGGATAAATAATGAAAAACGAACTAAAAGTCATTTCATTCATCATTTTAAATCAAGTGGTGAATCAATTATTTAAAAAACACAAAACTCATATTAGATTAAAAACTAATGCAATTAATTATAAAAGAAAATATAATCCGTCTAACAATAGTTTTCAATATAATTTTTTGCAGTAATATGAACTTTGTTTCTTATATAGAGAATTCTGTTATCTTCTATAAAATTAATGGCTGGATTATTCTTTTGATTATTGATTGATATATTAAATGGGGCCCACAATGTATAAAATCATACAAGAATGTTTTTTTTTTTGAACAAAAGTTTTTTTTTAAACGTTGAGGGTACGCATATAAACTTTGCATACCGTATGTATTTTCTAATGGATTTCCAATTCACCAGTGATAAAATCCAAACATTTTTGATTACAAAAACGATCTTATGTGAGATATCATGTATGCATACATTCTTATATAGCTCCATATATTAAATCTTATTTCTATATATGGATCCACATATGAAGAGCTTCATAATGAAATTTCCTTATACATACGAGCTCATATATTAGTCCATATATTACTTCATATATAATAGTTTTGCAATTTATAATCCCATACATTTCCATACATGAATTCATACATATTCATATATAGTTATATACATTCATATATTAAAAATATATGGACCATATATAGTTTTTTTTAGCTGGGTAAGGATTTCGATTATTTCTAAGGCGATTCTGATTCTGTATTAAATGATTTTAGTTAATTAAAACATAATGTCAAGGAAGCAATATTGCAAAATCTAAAAGTTAATTGTATATACGAGTACTAATACATAAATCGAGTTTAGCGCGTAGAAAACAGCGTGTTTTTTGGTATAAATATTTGACAATACTGTAACTTAACGCGTTTTAGCGCGTTTGGGTTATAAATAGTTGGCATCGCTGCTTATAATTGATAAAGTTGGTTATTGTCAATGTGACCATATTAGCTAATTTTGGGATAAATTTAGCCATTTTCTTCTGGATTTAGCTTTAAAAGTTTTATTTAGCTCTTAGCTTATTTTTTAGCTTTTTTTTATACCCTTTACCAAGAAATTGTAAAAGGGTATACATAAGTTTGTCATTTCGTTTGTAATTTGTAGAATATTAATAAGCGAGTCATAAAGTATATATATTCTGGTTCCTTATGCATAGGGAAGACGAATAAGCGATGTCCGTCTGTCCGTCTGTCTTTACGTGAACTCGGTTTTCCGAAGCTCCCAGAAAAGCTAGATACTTCGTTCTTGGACTGGCGGGTCAGAAATGGTCGAAATAAGATTGGTATTGAAAATTAGTAAAATCGAGCAGACGGTTTCTGAGCTGGGAGACTTAAACTTAGTTTTGCCATACAAAATAACTACCGAAAACTAGTTTTTAATAATTTTTTATTAAATAAACTTATTTTATACTTCAGTACGAATAAAATTGGTATTTCTAACTAAAAAAATTTAAAAAAATTTTTTTTTTTTTTTTGTAATGCATGTATTTATTTATTGGATCTTCATATATGAACTAACAATAAGTATTCAAATCTTAAATCTATAAAAAAAAAATTATTAGGCCCGACCAGTGTCGGACATAAACTTAGTGGTAGTTATAAATAATACATTAGTAGTGATAATAAAAAAAGGGGGGGGGGGGAAGTATTTTCAAGTAGTCCCATCTGGAGTGTTAGGTATAAGAGCCTGTGTGTCCCTCTTTTTTAAGCGGATGTGTCCAGTAAAGTTCAAAATATTACGAGCAAGCGGATTAGGATGTGATTCGAGTTTTGTTAAATATTTGCCTGCGTATTTTGCAATTTCTTCAGTCACTAGTGGCATATTTAAATCACGATGAATAATAGAATTTTGGATGTACCATGGAGCCGATGTTATTAACCTTAAAATTTTGTTTTGCCTTCGTTGGATTCTCTCGACACTGGAAGCTGAAGCAGTGCCCCATAACTGACTTCCGTAGCGCCATATTGGCTTCAAAAGCGACTTGTATAATAAAAGTTTGCAGTGTAGGCTGAGTGTTGAGTTTCTGCCAATCAACCAATATATTTGAGTTAACTTAAGTTTCATCTGAATTAACTTAGAGTCAATATGATGTTTCCATGTAAGTCTTCGATCAAGGTGTACACCAAGGTATTTCACTTGGGAATGTTGAGGAATATTTTGATTGTTGATTCGAATGGGGGAGCAAGTATCTCTTCTTAGGGTGAACGTTATATGGACACACTTTTGTTCATTGACTTTAATTCTCCATAAGTTCAACCATATTTCCAGCTGAGTGATATGTTCCTCGAGATTGCGGGATGCCTCATAAGGCTTTTCGTGCACACTCATACAGGCTGTATCATCGGCAAAAGTAGAAATATGGATATTATTGCTCACAGGCATATCACAAGTATATATTAAATACAAGACAGGACCCAGAATACTACCCTGGGGCACACCAGAAGATATAGATTCGGGCACACTCGTGGACTCTCCTTCCATAACAGTGAACTTCCTATCAATAACATAACTTTCCAAAAGCTTTTGAATGTTTATTGGCAGATATGTCTTCAATTTTAAAACTAGGCCTTCGTGCCATACTTTATCAAACGCCTGAGAAACATCAATAAAGAGAGCAGAACAATACTTCTTTTCTTCAAATGTTCTTCTTACAACTTGGACCAGTCTATGCGTTTGTTCAATCGTGCTGTGCTGACTTCTAAAGCCAAATTGATGGTCCGGGATGCACCCATTATCAGTTAGAATTGGGGATAATTTTGTCATGAGCAGCTTTTCGCAAAGCTTTGATATTGTTGATAGTAAACTTATTGCCCTGTAAGACTCAGCTTTAGTAAGATCTCTGCCTCTGGCTTTGGAATCATTTTAACCTTGGCAAGCTTCCAGCTGTGTGGATAATACTCTAGTCGTAATATGGCATTAAAAATAAATAGTAAGATTCTAGTTGCAGTGCGAGGCAGATTCATCAGCATCTTGTTACTAATACCATCAATACCTGGAGCCTTCTTCGGGTTGAGTTCAACAATTACTTTTTGTACTTCACGCATCTTAAACCTTAAGGGGCGAGGGGGTAGAGAAACTACACTCGGTAAATCAGCAGCCCCCGTACATGAATTGGGAGTGAATACAGATTTTAAATGCTCAGAAAATAAGTTACCTTTCTCACTATCACTTCTTGCCCAGCCTCCGGTCGCAGTACGCAATAGTGATTTAAGATCAACGGGTCGTTTAAGATTTCTAGTAGCGCGCCATAAAGAGTAATTAGATGCGGACGTTACATCAAGACCTTCTAAATACTTTTCCAGTAGTGCAGTTTTTTCCGATGATAGCAGCTCTTTGAGTCGTTTAGTACATTCTTTAAGTCTGATTTTATTTAGGGGTGATCTGTGTTGTTGCCATTCTCTTCTAGCTCTCCTTTTTTCACATACAAGACGTTCAATTTCCGTAGAATAAATTCTGTTAAAGCCGGTCTGCCGATAGGAGGTAGTGGCGTGTTCAGCAGCCTGTTTAATATTTTCGTTAAGATTGGCAATATTAAATTCAATATCATCGCATGATCTAAGCTGAATGTTTTCTACGCAGTGACTACTAAGATATTTTTTGAATACCAGCCAGTTGATTCCATTAATCATCTTCACATATGAGTTAGTTAAATCACTCCTTAGTGGGTTGAAAATTGTAACTATTGTTGGAGAGTGATCGGAGGACAAATCTAGAGAGGCCTCTACATGAATTAAGTCCCTATGAATATTTTTAGTGACGGCAAAATCTATAACATCTGGAATTTTTCTTACGTCAGTAGGCCAGTAAGTAGGCTCCCCACTCGAAATGACATCTAAGCCCATTTTTGAAATTGTATTTAACAAGGCTCGACCTCTAGGTGTAACAAGACGCGATCCCCAGTAGGTATGTTTTGCATTGTAGTCACCAGCTGCCACGAAACAAGATCCAAGCGATTTGTAGAACTTCTCATACTGATCTTCGCTAACTGAAAATCTGGGAGGTGAGTAAATTGATGATATCACGAAATTCGCACAAAAATTTTCTACGAAAATATTCGTTGCTTGCAAATATTCTTCACTGACGTTGTCAAGGACATAGTGCTTGAGTCTTGACTTAATCAGAATTGCTGATCCACCACATGCTCTCTCCCTCGGGTCCTTTGTATCATATAAAGTGTAACCACTTATTTTAAATAAGCTTCTTGAGGTCAAATGAGTCTCAGAAACCAACATTATATCAATATTTTTTTCCATGAGGAAGTGCTCAAGTTCATTTTTATGTTGGCGAATGCCGTTTGCGTTCCAGAAACATATTTTTAACGTGTTCATGGTTTATTAACTAATGCTTGAAGCAGTGTATTCTGCATTCGCAGCATTTCTTGCATCATACTTGTCATATTTGTAGTAAAGTTGTTTATAGTTAGCACCAGATTCTCAATAGTAGCTTCAAGGCGACTAAAGTTAAAGCTTGAGTTTGAATTCGTTGAATTATTTGGCGGTGGAACATTTTGCGTGGGAATTGAACTAGTCTTAGCAGCATCAGCATACGATACACGTGAAGTAACTGGTTGGCTGATTTGAGCAAAAGTGTCGGAGTTCGCGTTTACTTGTAGAGCTGGAGTTAGCTTGGGTTTTTGACCCATAGCCTGTTTAACGAAAGAAAATACAGGGCACCCTCTATAGTTAGCTGTGTGATTACCTCCACAATTACTACATTTTTTTTCTGCTTGATCTTTTGGCTTAGTGCAGCTAGCAGTACCATGCAATTCACCGCAGATAACACACACTGTAGGTAACTTGCAGTAAGTTTTCGTATGGCCATATTCTTGGCAATTATGGCACTGTACGGGACCTGAACGCTTACGTGGCTCTTCAACTGTGATTTTTCGATGTAATAGATACTTTACGTTATAAACTGGATGGGCTTCATTTTTTTTCAATTGTATGTCATTCGGCTCCAGTTCAACCCAAAATAGGGGTTGGGGGACCTTTTCTCTATTAAATATGTTGGTAACATTTTTTACCTTGAATCCTTGGTCGACAAGTGCACATTTTACTTCTTCGGGTTCAACATATGAATCTATGCCCTTTAATACTATCTGTAGGCCTTTAGCACTCTTAAGTTGGTATGTGTAAAAATTTGTTTTATTTTTTTCGAATTCACTAACAATTTTTCGGAAATCTTTTTCATTATATATTTGGATTTTAGTTTCATCAATATTACCTCGTTTAATTGGAATGATGTGAAAAGTATTTTCACCAATGGTCGACAGTAGTTTTTTTATAAGCGCGTTAGAATTTTTTTCTCTCAGATAAATAGGTGGTGGCTTAAAAGACTTTTGCGATGATGTAGAGGGCTTGTCGTCGGTGTCTTGCAATAATGAAAAACGATTTTGACGATTGGTAGATGATGCGCTGTTATCCCTAGACATCTTTTGGGCAGATGAAATTTTTGAAGAATTTGGGCTTCGCCCACGCTTTACTACGGTTATATATCTGTCCATTCCCACTTGTACCTTGGGTTTTGAGCTACTGTTAATTGTAGTGATAACTTGGTTTAGTGATGAAGGCGAGCCCGATGCGGATGATATCGCAGACTTAAATGAAGAAGTACTAGGCAATGGTAATGTTAACGATTCACTAGTTGGCATTGGACAAAGCGAAGTTGATCGCTGACAAAAAATTGGCTTTGCCGTTAAAAAAAGATTTTCATCAGATTTATTATTTATATTTTTTTCGTTAAGAGTTTCAGAACTCACAGTAAAATAAGCATTTCTGCCGTTAGAACTCACTTCAAATTTTTTTTCCTTTGAGGTACTCATACAGAGTATTATTCCTCAAGGGAACTTTGTTTGTGTTTACGGTTTTTTTTTGTTTTTGCTATTTCTTGCTATGTAAAAAATATTAGTAAAGCCAATAATCTTATTTATCAAGGTGAATATGTATTACGAATATTTTTTGTATGATTTTTGATTTTGTTGTTTTTTATATTTGTTTCGTTTGTATGTATGTAAAAAAAATCCGCTTTAATGTCTCTTCACTATGAAGGTTCAACGAGAAAAATTTAAAAATTAAAAAGACGTTTCCAGGGTTGGAAAACCTTAACTTTTTTTGTTATGCAAAAGTAACTTACTAAAACAAATTTTTCCTTTTTTTCTATAAACTAAACATATGTAATGCTCTTAAAAGAAGGAGATTGATGAAACAAATGAGAAAAACAAAAAGGATGATTCCAGGGTTGGAAAAGCTACAATTTTTGTGATATATACAATTAACTACCGTAAACAAATTTTTTAATTATTTTTATTAAATAAACTTATTTTGTACTTCACCACGAATAAAATTGGTATTTCAAATAAAAAAAATTAGAAAATTTAAAGAGACGTTTCCAGGGTTGGAAAACTTTAACTTGTTTTGTTATGCAAAAGTAACTTACTAAAACAAATTTTTCCTTTTTTTTCTATGACTTAAACATATCTAATGTTTTTAAAAGAAAGAAATTGATGTTAGAAATCAGAAAAATCAAAAAGGATGATTCCAGGGTTGGGAAACTGAAACTTTTTGTGATATATACAATTAACTACCGAAAACTAATTTTAGTTTTTTTTAATAAATAAAATTATTTTATACTTCAATACGAATAAAATTGGTATTTCAATTTAAAAAAGTTTAAAACACGTTTCCAGGGTTGGAAAACCTTACCTTGTTTTATACAAAAGTAACTTACTAAAGCAAAATTTTCCTTTTTCTCTATAAATTAAAGATAACTTATATTTTGAAAAGAAATAGATTATTATAAGAAATCAGAAAAATTAAAAAGTTTGATTTCAGGGTTGAAAAATCCACACCGAAAACTATTTTTTTTATAAAATGAACTTATTTTATACTTCAGTATTTCAAAATAAAAAAAAATTAAAAAAATTAAAACGACGTTTCCTGGGTTGGAAAATCTTATTTTTTATACAAAAGTAACTTACTAAAACAAATTTTTTCTATTTTACTATAAATTAAACATATTTTATATTCTTAAAAAAAACATGGTGTAAGAAATCAAAAAAAAAAAACCAAAAAGGAGGATTCTTTGTGATATAAAAAATTAACTACCTAAAACTAATTTTTATCTATTTTTATTAAATAAAATTATTTTATGCTTGATAACGAATAAAATTGGTATTTCAAATAAAAAAAAACAATTAAAAAAATTAAAAAGACGATTCCAGGGTTGGAAAACTTTAACTTTTTCTATAAAAGTAATTTACTAAAACAAATTTTTCCTTTTTTTCTATAAATTAAACATTTCTTAAATTCTTAAAAGAAAGAGATTGGTGTAAGAAATCAGAAAAATAAAAAAAGATGAGTTCAGGGTTGGGACACTTACACTTTTTTGATATATAAAAGTAACTAAGTCTAATTAATTTTTATCTTTTCCTTTATAAGTTATATATATTTTACGTTTTGGAAAGAAAAGTTTGGTATAGAAAATTATAAAAATAAAACCACAGCTCCAGAGCTGGAAACTATGATTTTTTTTCTATACATTAAAGTAACTAACTAAAACATTTTTTTTAATTTCCTTTTTTTCACTTAACACACTTTCTATATTTTTTTAAGAACTACTAGATTGGTATAAGTAATCAGAAAAATCTAAAATTATGATTCTAGGGTTTGAAAATTATTATTTTTTTCTTTGTACATAAAAGTAAGTATGTGCTTGAGTATGTATCTCTATACTACATAAACGCACTTTGGTAAAGGGTATATAAGATTCGGCACAGCCGAATATAGCACTCTTACTGGTTTTTCTTTTGTGATTTTCAAATATATTATTTTTTGTGAATTATCAAATAGTTCTTGAAAGTCTGTGCATAAGATGAGAGGTTTGTGACTATTCAAAATGTATGGTTGAAGGCTACTGATGATTTTTTACAGCAACAATGAAATGCATATAGACAAAGTTGAACCACCAGCAAATAAACTTCGGATTGGTGAATATACTTATGACAATATGTCGAATAATTAACTTCTTAGGGCTAATTTCACCAACTCCATTTAAATATCAATTCATATTTAAATGTCGATTTTGATTAATTTTTGTATGGAAAAATTATTTTTAAATATGAATTGATATTTAAATAAGTTGGTGAAATTGGCCCTTAAATGTACCATGATATTTTTTGAAAATTTGTTGGGCATTTATTAATATGTTCTATAACATCTTTGCATTGATGTTGAATCTTTGGTAGGATTATTATGACTGAATAAACTAGGCTTATATGATGATGATTTTATTTTTATTAAAATGCCCTTTTTAACAAAAATTAAATAATAAAAAAGTGCATATATCTATGCAAAAGTAGTTTTTTCAGCATAAAAATTCTGCCGCTGTTTTTCTCCTTTAATTACTTTTCAAGGTACGGAGAGCAAAAACGAAATTCCATATATTCTATTGCGTCCTTTAAAATATTTTTCTTTATGTAAATTTCGTTTCAAGCAGCAATTGCATTTTTTTTTTCTTGAAACATCTATCTGCAATTGTTTGTTTTCAGCGTAACATGCAAATTTCATTAGTGAAAAGTTGTTACTGTTGATGTTTTCCTTTTGTATTTTTTCCTTGGCTAAAATTTTTAATGGCCACATACGCACTTGTTGGTTATTTGTACAGGCGGCCTTCAGGCATTTACTGAATTTTTCACATGCTCCACCAAATTTAGTTGCCTGAAAATAAATTCCATTAAATGTAAACAAAATTTTCTAGTGAAGAATATTGAGCAATGAATTTTTTTTTGCATCTTTTTATCTGTGAAAATATTTTATTATTAAAAGTTTTAAATCTTTAATATTTTTAGTGGTTTTCATGGGAATTGTTAAAATTTAAGTTTAAAATTTTTTAAACGCACTAATTATACCAAATTAATATTTTACTTATTAAGTATTTCACTGTTGCTAATGCAGATCATCAGGGAACCTTTACCCAAAGTTTCTTAGAACAACTAGATTTATTATGTTATCAACTTTCATTTAAACAAATGAGAAGCTCAATAACAAATAACAAAATTGAAACAAGAACTCAATAATCAACATGTTTTTTTATTTTCTTACTTTACCATTAATACATTGGCTGACTTTTTTTCAGTTTCAAATTGTATTTGTAAGAGTATGTAAAAAGAAAATAAATGTAAATAACAACAACAGCTATTTAATTATAGAGTGTTGCCGCACAAGTATTTTTTTTGACCAGGTGCAGTCAATTTAATAATTAGTGTTTTAGTTAGTCATGTGTTAAAATAACAGTGCAATAAAATTATTTGTATGTTTAAAACTATTTATTTAACATTCACAATATTTATTTATTTTATTACTGAATATAAAACAAAATAAATTCATCGCAAATATGTATTTGCATGTGTGGACATGCATATGTAAACGCAGATTTGTGAGCTCTTATTAGTAAGTCCCCAGCAAAAAATTACACATTACCATTAGAACTACTTGCCATATAATGACTTACTTTTCTGATTGCCAATTTTCATTACTCGCTTACAAATCACATTACCTAAAATTACAAAAAACGACGTGCAAGTTGCTAGATGAAGAGAATGATTTTTTAGACGAAATAGATTACGTGAAATGTTTACAAATAAAAAAAATGTAAGTACTTGTCAAGAATCGATTATTTTAATCTCACGCCTTGTTAAAATCATTAAGTTGGTTATCCAGTAGGGAAGTGCTTCCACCAAAAATGCTTAATTCCAAACTCGATTACCTTTTTTGAAATTTTTTGCTGGGTCACATGGCATCTCGTTCTTTACGAACAGAGAAAAATAAAGAAAACGAAAAATAAGAAAATATATACGAAGAAATAAAAAAAAACAATGTGGGGCCGATCACAGAGGAGATGTGTAAACCAGTGTTGCCAGTGAAATTTCGAGAAAGATACATTTTAGTTTTCAGAAAGATACATTTTTTCTCAAAAAGATACATTTTGAGAAGAATTTTAAATACCAATTTTAACGATTAACATTTATTAACAGTAGGATAGCCCGGTGGTCTAAATTAGTCCACTTGACATGTATGTACATATGTATGTAGCTCTCTATTTATTATAAACATGTAGGTGCAAAACAAAAACCAAATAGTTATTTTTTTTTTAAAATTTAAATCGCTTTTTGTATTTTTTATGCTCAGAATTTTGAACAATTTTGAACAACATTGGTGGAGGATAAAATGTTTAAAAGTGTACGAGAAAAAATTTTGTGCCGTATTTATATTTATATTGTTACGAAAATAGCCGTCAACAATGTTAAACAGCATTACACAAAAATATTCCAACAGGGTTAATGTAAATGCTACGCGAAAATATTCCTACAGGGTCAAAGCAAAGAATAGTCTAGAATAGTAGCCAATAACTAAATAAGCATGCCTAGCTTGATTAAACAAGCAAAAGCAACAACAACAAAAAAAAAACGTCTGCTTATTAAGAAGATTCACATATTTACACACATACATACATGCCAATTCAAACGAAAAACAAAAGACAAACAACCACCGTGTATTGCTTAGTTAATGATGTACACACGTATGCATATACACATGTATGTACATAGTTACCACATGAACTTAATTAATTTTAATTAATTGATAATGATCGTCTAGACATTGCTTGAAACTTCTAGTGGAATTTGTGTGAAATATAAAAAGAGGTGACGCAGCCAATGAGTTAGTTAGTTGCAGTTGTGAGTCAGTTACGAACAAGTCCGTCGCGAACAAGTCAATCAGTTGCGAGTTGATAATTAAGTTGTGAATTAATAATAGTCTGTCGTGGAATTGAGATTATTATGGAGTCTATCGTGTCGACTGGAGTAAAGGGAACAGCGCAGCGAATAGACGTGTATAAGGGTGTAAGTAAAGCCAGTGAGTCTTTATTGGTGTATCAACTGTGAGTGCCGTGTGTGACAAGCAGCAGACAAAGAAGTATTGGTGTATCAACTGTGAGTGACGGCAGAGTGAGTCTCGTAAGTGACGAGTAGCAGACAAAGAGGTGTCACGTGATTACTTGCGCAGCCAGCTAAGAAACGTGTGTAAACTACAGCGAGGAAGGCGCAGTGGTAACCAGTTGTGAATATTTGTGTGTAATTCAGTAGTTTAAGTTGTATTAGGTATTTAAGCTCTTGATTAATTTAGTATAAGTGTATTTGTAAATAAAACTTGTATCATTCTTAACCCTAATTACTACACTCGGCTCTTGTATTCATTTGCAAATCTTCGGATCTACGGAAAAGCGTTTTTATAGAGAGAAAAACGTAACAATATTTATTTTTATTTCGTGTATAATGAATATTGTAAAGAAAATGATCATCATTTTTGTATTTTTTTAAGTCATAAAATTAAAATAAAATAATATACGAGCGTTTATACTAAGGCGATTATATAAAAAAGTTCGTACAAATTTCCTGAAAATAAAAACGATGTTACTATTTCCTCAGAACAACTTCGCACTACTAGTAATCATCGATTTAGGTGGATCGTATGTTGAAATATGCTTAATAGTGTTATCACACTGACATGGTTTTAATAAAAGTTGGTTTTAACGTTAAAACCAACTGCTAAAACCTGATTTTACCATACAATATGATTTTGTTAAAATCAACTTAGAACCATTTTTTAACTTAAAACCATTTCTGAATTGGTTTTAAGTTGGTTTTATGAAACGCAAACTTGTTTTCGCTGTGCTAAGTTCAGTGCTGCCAAGTTAAAATGGCCGGAAGTAGATGATAATGTTTATGCTAGTGTATAAGAATACATACCGATTGGGAGATTTTGATATTGATGCAGCAGCAACAATAATAAAAAAATTACGCCAAAAATGTATCATCTAGAAAGTGAAAAAGACGATATGACTGACATATATCTGCCTATAAAAATCGTTTAGCTAATAATTTATGTATGTGAACAGACAGAACTTGGAAAACTTAACAACAAAATACATGTTATTTTTTTATTTAGTTGTCACTGTTAACAAAATTTATAACTTTAACAAACTTTGTCAGAAACGAAAAGTTTAATTATTTATTTCTGTAAAGATACGAAAAATTTCAGAATTATACATGGTAAGTCAAGTTATCAAAAGATACGAAAAATGTATCTTTCGTATCCTAATGGCATCACTGGTGTAAACATCTAGTAATGAATTTTTTTTTAAGTTGGAAGTACTTATGCTTTAAGTATATTTTTGTTAATTTATCAATTAAAAGTATCAAAACTTTCAATACTCTAAATACATAGGAATTTGTTGGTTTTTGTTTGCTTTATTAAACTTATTTGGTTAGTAAATGGGCACAATGCAGTATATGTATATGTACTGCATTAAAAAATGAAATTCACTGAAAATTCAATGCACCTTATCATATAATAAATCATTTAGGCACTTTATAAAAATTGTATAAAAAAATTTTAGCAATCAGTGAAAATTTACTTGTTAAACATTTTTTATTGTTTTTACTGAAACTTTAGTGGTACTGCAAAGTGCTCATCTATGGTAAATGCCTTTACTTTTTAATTTTAAATTCCTGTTGTTCATCGTTTAGTTGTTGCTGTTCTGGTTGCTGTGTATACGCATTGCAATTAAAATAAATTCAGTAAAGTGCGACTTTGACTCGTGCACGAAAGGTTTCGTACATTAGGTTTTGAGCATTTTTTTACGTGGCTTTTTTCCTTTTTTAAGTTTTTTCAGTTAAACAATTTTTTCAGTTTTATCGCTTCTTTCTCGTTTGGGCTTTTTTTTCTCTTTTTAGGGTTTTTTTAATTTGCGCAATTTTTTTTATTTTGGCGATTTTTTTCATTTTGGGGATTTTTTTCTGTTTTTGGGCTTTTTTCATTTTGTCGATTTTTTTTTTATTTTGGCGATTTTTCCGGGTTTTCGCGATTTATTTTAGTCCTAGAAATTTTGTTTTAATTTGGTGCTCTTTTTTTGGCGATTTTTTTTTTTGTTTTCGGCGAGTTTTTTTAGATTTGCCGATTTTATAATTTTTTGTTTTTTTTAGTCTTACCCTTTTTGAAAATTTCAAGAGTTTTGCTCTTACGGTTTCCAAGATACAGCAAGTTCTCAAAATTACAAAGTCAAAATTGCATTAACTGTTGGAACACCCTTTAATTTAAATTTTTTATATTTAGTGTTAATTGTTGTAGTCTGTATAAAAATACACTAACTTTACAAATTTCAAGTGTATATATGTACATACAATTGTATGTATATTACATGGGATTTTAACATTTTTCGTTGCTTGTTTTGCAACACCCTTTAATTTTTAACTCTCATGTATTTTTTGTTGAAGCGGCCAAATGTCTACACATTGTGTCCAAATTTCAGGTGCAAAGCTCTTACGGTTCTCGAGAAAATACCCTGTGACCGACGGACGGACAGCGTAGCGAAAACAATAGGGTTCATTTTAACCTTAGGTGTACGGAACCCTAATGAGGCAATTATCAAGTTAAATAAAACAAGCAAAAACCAGCAAATTACTATGTATTTACAATATTTTAAATAAGTTTGTATTGCTTCTTTCAAACACTGGTAACTCATATATAGCTACGGTGACCATAATTTTTAAATCAAAATACAGAACAAGGAAATATTTAACAAACAGCAACTAAATTACAAACAAATTTAACGACTATTAAACATATTGAATTTCATGGATTTATAATTTTTTTTTTTTTTTGACAAACACAAAATTAAACACAAACAAAAAAAATTCAAAAAGTAACATAACAATGACTTCTTGGGAGGCAGTGTGATTTAAGTATTCAATACAATATGTATAAAATCGATAACATTTTTCTGGCTTAGCTCAATTACGATTTTTTTAACAGCAATTGGCAAAATTTTTTCATCTCTACGTTGTGGGATTTTAAAATATTGTTCATTAATAATGAGAGAGACCTCAGTCATACATATTTTTTGGGAGTCAACTGCGTTATATAATCATGAAATAAAATAGCTTGACAATGAACGAAGAAAAGCCAGGCACCTAAAGCGGGATCGTCAAAAATAAGATTTAAAACATAAGATGTCACTAACACAGACAAATTTCATATTCACGCTCTCAAGGAAAAACATCAAGGAAACAAAACTCATTTTGTTTCTGTATTTTTATAGAACTGCTGCATTTGAAGTTGATACTCGTATTTTAAGCCCTTTTATAATATTGATTCAAACAGTATTGTTGTAGAAACTGCGATAATTTTTTAAATGCAGTTTTAGTAATGAAAATACAGAACAAATACTGAACAGTAAATAAAATACAGTACATTTCAACGTTATTTTCTAGTGAATAATTTATACAGAACAGGACTCTCAAATACAGTACTGTTCTGTATAGTACAGAACGGATGGTCACCGTATATATAGCTCACACCGATTTGACAACGCGGTGTGCATCTCAGTCAAAATTTGTGATTGTATTGTGGCTTTTAATTCAAGCCAATTTAGTGAAATCTTGCATACGCGTTGCACGTACACAATACTTTAAACTATCACCTTAATAATTTGGCGTGATCAATCCCATAAAATGTTAGCCTTGTGTTTAATCTACATCGGTCTAGCATATTTTAGAAGAAAATGAGCATGAATTATAAGCGCTGCTCACAACAAAATTTTGAGTTAGGAATAATGGGAGAGGTAATGCTGATAAAATCTAAAGATATAATTCGCGCTAGTGAGCTGACATTTTATACACTAGTAAGTGTAGCTGCGTAGGCAAACACAATTTTTTTAATTAGTGTTTTTTATGGGAATTGTTAAAATTTAAGCTTAAAGTTTTTTAAACGCACTAATAATCCCAAACCAATATTTTACTTGTTAATATTTTACTTATTAAGCAAAATATATTTTTTTAATTTCCAATTTCAATGTATTTTTAATAAAAAATATATTGTTACGAAAATAGCCGTCAACAATGTTAAGCAGCATTACACAAAAATATTCCAACAGGGTTAATGTAAATGCTACGCGAAAATATTCCTAAAGGGTCAAAGCAAAGAATAGTCTAGAATAGTAGCCAACAACTAAATAAGCATGCCTAGCTTGATTAAACAAGCAAAAGCAACAACAACAAAAAAAAAACGTCTGCTTATTAAGAAGATTCACATATTTACACACATACATACATGCCAATTCAAACGAAAAGCAAAAGATAAACAACCACCGTGTATTGCTTAGTTAATGATGTACACACGTATGCATATACACATGTATGTACATAGTTACCACATGAACTTAATTAGGCAGCATATAAGATGATAATGATCGTCTAGACATTGCTTGAAACTTCTAGTGGAATTTGTGTGAAATATAAATAGAGGTGACGCATCCAATGAGTTAGTGAGTTGCAGTTGTAAGTCAGTCGCGAACAGTTATAGTTAGTGCTAATCAGAAAGTAGTGAAGTTAAGAACTCGTTAGTCAGTTGATAATTAAGTTGTGAATTAATAATAGTCTGTCGTGGAATTGAGATTATTGTGGAGTCTATCGTGTCGACTGGAGTAAAGGGAACAGCGCAGCGAATAGACGTGTATAAGGGTGTAAGTAAATCCAGTGAGTCTTTATTGGTGTATCAACTGTGAGTGACGGCAGAGAGAGTCTCGTAAGTGACGGCAGCAGACAGAGAGGTGTCACGTGAATACTTGCGCAGCCAGATAAGAGACGTGTGTAAACTACAGCGAGGAAGGCGTAGTGGTAACCAGTTGTGAATATTTGTGTGTAATTTATTAGTTTAAGTTGTATTAGTGTATTGAAGCTCTTGAGTAATTTAGTATAAGTCTATTTGTAAATAAAACTTGTATCATTCTTAACCGTAATTACTACACTCGGCTCTTGTATTCATTTGCAAATCTTCGGATCTACGGAAAAGCGTTTTTATAGAGAGAAAAACGTAACAATATATTTAACTTAATAAGTAAAATATTAATTTGGGATTATTAGTGTGTTTAAAAAATTTTAAGCTTAAATATTAACAATTCCCATAAAAAACACTAATTAAAAAAATTGTGTTTGCCCCCCCCCCCCCATCCTCGCCCAGAAAAAATTTCTAGCTACGCCAATGGAAACCGTCAATTGTAATTCAGAAAATAGTAAATATTATACAGAAAAATTACTACATAATTTATGGCCAAAAGTTGTATGAAAACATATACCACCTTTGAAGGAAAATTAAAATAAATTCATATTTAATAAAAATTTTTCTTTTTCTGAATTACAATTGATGCTTTCTGAATTTAAATTGATAAATCTAAATTACAAGTGACGCTTTCTGAATTTAAATTGATAAATCTAAATTGCAATTGGCGCTTTCTGAATTATAATTGACGCTTTCTGAATTAAAACTGGAAAAGGTGTAGTGTAGGGCAGCATAATTTTGTAATCGAGCTTGACTCTATTTTTGCTGGAAAAAATACATGAGAACAGCCTTAAAGCATGCAACGAAACCTTGTTTATTATCAGTCTTGCCATTTTAGCACTTTTAGTGCTAGATTTAGCACTTTTTTTCTTCGTTTAGCATTAAAGATTTTGAAAATAATGCTAAGTTCTAGTTTAGTACTCTCTTAAAAGTATTTAGCATTTTTTGCACTTTTTATTTCATTAAATTTATAAAATTGTGAGCCAATCAATATTATATTTTTATCAAATTTATTTATCTTCATTAAGTGTTTAGTATGACAGGACTCATATAACTGAACCGCTTTGAGATAGATACACATATGGGTACAAATATATTAGTACACCATTTGAAATACTAAGTAAATTAACAAAACTTGTTTTAAGTTTTATTCTGTCTTGAAAACGTATAGTGTTAATAAGTTTATTCATCATCTTAACAAAAAGCACAGTCAAAGCTAAAATCAGCCCAAGACTTTAGTTGGCGGTTATACGATTATGTTTCAGTAAAACTATACAACGTGTGCAATTGGTATATACTAAATCGGTTATTAATATATTTACTTAAATGCTATATTTAACACCCTTAAAGATTTTTTCTTTCTTGGTATTCCATTCGCAGCTGGATTCAAAATTTATAAATTAAATATTTCAAGCGGTCTATACATACATCAAAAACACAAGAAAACAGCTGATGTTTTGTTTCGTAAATAACAACATTTCTTGCAAAAGAAAGTGTCTTCAATTTTTTCATAACTTTATAAACTCTTTAGTAGAAAATTGCTCATTTTATTATAAAAATCAATAAAAAAAGATATTAAGCTATTCATTTAATTAATTTATTGTGAATTTCAAAATAAAGTGATCGAAAAAATAACTAAGTGATTTTAAATCGGCAAGCATTTAGCTGACTGGTTTAAAATCACAAAAATTCAAAAAGCTTTGTGTACAGAACAACTTTCTTGTGATTTCAAATCACTTTCACAAAAAGTGATTTGCAGAGCATGCCTGATAATCTTGCAACACATTACACAATATAATTCTATTTTCTTTGTTATGAAAAAATGTATTGTGCCACCTATGAATATGATATACACGTTATTGATAATATAAATACAAAAAAATTCATAATTTTATTGCAAGTGTAGGGCCGCTTAAAAAATAAGTGAAATTAAAAATTTCAACTGATCTTAGCACTTTCTTATGTGTGCTGTAGAACATTTTAGAACTTTTATTTCTGCAATCTAGCACTTTTCCTCTTACATATTATGGCAACACTGTTTATTATAGGTTAACTTATACTCACTCATACACACAAACATGCAACCGAAACCACATTTTGTACAAAACCACTTTTGATTTAGAGCAAATATAATAATATCAGACCAAAAACAAACAAACCTCTGCATTTTGTATTCGCAAATATGATTCAAGAATAATTTTGCTTCATATTTTTATTTTTTCCTGAACATTAGTAAAAATTCGTGAAAAGGAAAATAAATTATACAGGAAATGTTACAAAAATATTTTGCCAAAAAACTCAAAAAAAAGCAATTTGAGTCCGATCACAGAGGAGATGTGTAAACATCTAGTAATGAAAATTTTTTTTTAAGTTGGAAGTACTTATTCTTTTAGTATATTTTTTTAAATTAATTAATTTAAAGTATCAAAACTTTCAATATTGTAAATACATATGAATTTGTTGGTTTTTGTTTGTTTTATTAAATTTATTTGGTTAGTAAATGGGCACACTGCAGTATATGTATATGTACTGCATTCAAAATTGCAGTAAGCAGTAAATTTACTGATTACTAAAAAAATTCAGTAAATTTTTACTGCTAATGAAATTTAATTTGCATTACCAGTAAAATCGTAGGGCCGTAATCATAATAAAATTGTGGCAAGTGGCAAAGTTTTTTCATTCAAATTTTGAAACTTTTGTATGAAAAACATTTAGCCACTTGGTAGAATTTCATTATGAATACGGGCATTACTGATTACTGAAAATTCAATGCACCTCATCATATAACAAATCATTTGGGCAATTTATAAAAATTGTAGAAAAAAATTTTAGTAATCAGTAAAAATTTACTTGTTAAACATTTTTTAGTGTTTTTACTGAAACTTTAGTGGTACTGCAGTGCTCATCTATGGTAAATGCCTTTATTTTTACTTTTTAATTTTTAATTCCTGTTGTTCATCGTTTAGTTGTTGCTGTTCTTATTGTTGTGTACGCATTGCAATTAAAATGAATTCAGTAAAGTGCGAATTTGACTCGCGCACATTCGGTTTTGATCATTTTTTTTTTATTTAGCTTTCTTCCTTTTTTAAGTTTTTTCAGTTTAAACGATTTTTTTCAGTTTTATCGCTTTTTCTGGTTAACGCGTTTTTTTTTCTTTTTGGGTTTTTTTAATTTTCGATATTTTTTTCCATTTTGTCGATTTTTTCATTTTGGCGATTTTTTTCTGTTTTTTTGGGGGGTTTTTTCATTTTGGTGATTTTTTTCTGTTTTTGGGGTTTTTTATTTAAGCGATTTTTTCATTTTGCCGATTTTTTCATATTGGCGATTTTTTTGTTTAAGAATTTTTTTCATTTTGGCGATTTTTCCGGTTTTTCGCGATTTATTTTAGTCCTAGAGATTTTTTTTAATTTGGTGCTTTTTTCGTTTTGGCGATTTTTTTTTTGTTTTTGCCGATTTTTTTATATTCGGCGATTTTATATTTTATTGATTTTTTAGTTTTACCGTTTTTGAAAATTTCAAGAGTTTTGCTCTTACGGTTTCCAAGATACAGCAAGTTGTCAAAATTAAAAAGTCAAAATTGCATTAACTGATGGAACATCCATTGATTTAAGTTTTTTAAATTTAGTGTTAATTGTTGTAGTCTGTATAAAAATTCACTAGCTTTAAAAATTTCAAGTGTATATGTGTACATACAATTGTATGTATATTACATGGGATTTTAACATTTTTCTTTGCTCGTTTTAAAACACCCTTTAGTTTTTAACTCTCATATATTTGTTGTTGTAGTGGCCAAATGTCTACACATTGTGTCCAAATTTCAAGTTCGTAGCTCTTACGGTTCATTTTCACCTTTGGTGTACGGAAATATACAGAATAATAACCGGCGGCGGCGCACCGTCGGTTTCGAGCCGGTCGACTTGTTTCTCTGCTTGGTATTGCTTCTTTCAAACAAATACACTCATACATAGCTCACACCGATTTGACAATGCAAAGAAATCTCAGCAAAAAAATCAAAGTCAAAAGATTTTTACCCCCTAGCGTATAGATGATGTTTACACATCAAAACTTATTTTTTAACAAAAGAGAAAATCAATAATAAAACCCGCCGGCAAAAAAAAAAGTTCGTATAAAATACTGGCACTCTACCCAACGATTGGTCAGGCATAGGAAATGTAATAAAACTTAAATATAAATATAAGCAAATTTCAATACATTATTTATAATATACTTTTATTTAAGCTCAGAAATTTTTATTTAAGCAATCTGGGTAAAGTTTACAATTTTTCATTCTTTTTTATTGTAAATAAAAAAGCATTTTAATGAATGTTGCTCTCACTAAAAGACCAGAAAAGTTAAGTTAGACTGGTTTAAAGCAAAATTTGTAGTAATTTCAGTGGATGAGGGCGGAAAAACTAATTTTGCAGTATGGGGAGGGGAGTTGGTTCAATGCACTTCAGAACGGCGTTTCTACAAAAAGCCTGACTAAATTTTGACACATATTTGAACGTTTTTCCCAAAAACTTTTCAGAACTAAAAGATTTCTTTCCAACTATTTGACAAGAATATACTTCAAAAATTACTGTAGTTGAAGTTTTAAATTGATTAATGTATAAATTGAAATGTTAAATTAATCGCATAAGAAAAAAAAACGTCCTGATGGAGGTGTAGAAGCTGCGGTTTACTGTGTGGAGCCCGTTATAAAGGAAGTTTTCCTGATCCAGGTAGAAATCTATGCAGCCAAAGTGGCAGCAGACTTTGCTTCACCCCTCAAACCATGAATGCGCGTTAAAAATGTATATAGACAGTCAAGTAGCTGTTAAAGCAATTTCAGCTGAATGCAACTACTCTTCGGTTGTGCTCATGTGCAGGAATGCCCTAAATATGTTGTGTGGTGGTAGACAAGTACATATATTCTGGCTTCGAAAACACATGGGAATAGAGGGAAATGAAATGGCCGATACACTGGTCAAAAGGGAAATTCAATTACTGGCTGAGGAAACGGTATATGTGAGAAAACCAATTGAACACCTGAAAAGGATCATAGACTCTAAAATGTGGACCTCCTATAATTCCAAATCAACTAAATTCCATTCATCATTAACTAGAAGCAACTTTAAAGTTCTAATGGTGTTATTAACTGGACACTGATGGACGGCTTCGTATGCTGTCAGAATAGGACGAATACTTGAAGGTACCTGCAGGACATGTAAGGACCGCACTAGATATAAATGTCTTGGTGCTCACACTTTTCCTAGTCTTGACTTTGTATCGAGAGTGGAACTGTGTAGATTGTTAAAGTTTGTTAAATCTGTGTAGGAGTCATTCGATACAAGCACCAAGAACTTTTATTTTTGAGACATTTTTGGATTTAGTGGAACTGTAGTGAATTTTAATCAGAAATAATAAAAATATTTCATTCAATAAGAATCGAAATTACTGAACTTAAGCCCGAATAAGAAATTATTTCTGATTGCAATTTTTATTTTTATTATATTATTATAGCCTATAAAATATAAAAAGAGTCTTTTTTATATGTTTTAATATACTGTACAAAAATAATTTCAAAATATAATATTTAATGCTAATGTTTATATTAGTATATATTCCACCAGGTCCATATTTCCAGCTTCTTAACTTCCCCTGTTAGTTCACCTAAAGCCAACATACTAATTTCTATTATTTATTTGCCATGAGCCGTTATCTTTGTAAAGTTGGGGTCATTGATTTCCAAAGACAGATTTTTTTGAACAGTTCCTTGATTTCAGATCAGTGACAATATTTTTTTTAATCACTCCAGAATATTCATATCACTGCCAGTATTTGAGGATGTGAAATCTGGAAAGAAATAAAAATTAGAACACAAAGTTTAGTAAAGTTTTCATGCAAATATATAAAATTCGTCTGAAAATTTAACTATTTGATTACTTGGTAGATATTAGACCCCTGCACAAGACCACTTACAAGAACTTTTAAGACATGAGGAATTTTTCAAATCCTTTACTACAGCGAAATCTTCTAAAACAAACACTAAACAACACTTTTTGTAAGAAATTTGTTTCAGTTATTGCAGGTATAGGAGTAAAGACGAAAATACTTTGTGACGAAAGAATTTGTGATGCTTGCTTCTTCCTGCGCGTATGGGCGCGTATTGTGTGTGTACGATCTTTTAATCTTTTGTGCGCATACATACAAATGAACACATGCATTGACATTAGTTGCATGCGCTTGCTTTAAAAAAAACATCTACATCTTACACACACACCCACTCAAACGTAGACAATGCTCAATAATAAGCATACACGCATCAACACTACCTCTTTTGAGTGTTTGTTAATAACAAGAAGTCTTCGCGACATCGCTTGTAAACACGTACATTAAAACATCCATCGTGGTTCGCTTATTAAACGACATCATTTATTGTTGGTTTAGTATAATACATGCTACGACAATACATAAAGAAAAGAAGACTTATTTACATTTCAAGGCTGTTTACGCAGCCCTCTAGTAGATACGAGTATATACTAAATTTTTAAATACATTAATTCTCATTCAAATTCTTTAGAAGATAACTCAATCTGCTTATTTATAAATAGAAAATAAATAAAATATCAAGTCACCTTTTCATGTTTTATTATCTCATAAGACATTCAGTTGACAGACATGCAATCAAAAAATATTCTTTGACACTTGAGCGTAAATAAAATTCGAAGAAAAAAAAAATAGGAATGAGTTGGGAAGCAAAAAAAATTAAGTTGGATGTTTGTGTTAAGAAAAAAAGAATACAAAATAACTATATGAATATAAAAACTTTCTGTATAAAAAGGGTTTAATTTGCAAAAAAAAAACGACATGGATACTATTAATTCCTTTGCCTTTTTCTGACTTCTGTTTGCAGACATGAATAAATTATATTCAAGAGATAAAAATATGAGAGAACATTTGAATCTAATGAACATCTATTTAGTTTTGTTATAAATAGAGGGACAAGATATTATGTTATATAAGGGCATAATTTAACAAAATTAAGGCCAAAAGCAATTAAAATAAATTAGCAGGCTTAATTTTGCAAGAGCTACATACATAATTTAAAGAAAAAGCAACTTTAATAAAAGTTTAAAACAAACGCTCCTTTCTCAAAAACATTCCTTTCCAAATAGTATATTTTCTAATAACAAAAATTAAAAATTTTAAAAACCCCCGACTTTTTTCAGAAAAGATGTTATACCTTCTAAACGGCTGGACCGATTTTCTTCAAACATAGCTAAGAACCCTCTCGATCAAGTCATCTTTCAAAGAGAAAAAGCTAAAATCGGTCCAGCCGTTTGGCCTGTACGTGGACACGGACAGACACACATATACACAGACACACACTACAAACTTATAACACCGGGGGTTAAAAAATACGTTTTCAAAAAATTATTTTACTTAACAAGTACTTTTCTTTTTTCAATCTTTATTTTAAAATTACTTTTTTGAAAATTAATAAAAAAAAATATAAAAGGTTATAATATGGGAATTAATAATATGGAAGTCAGGCAAATGTCTTTCTCTTGCACGTTGGCAGACGTCCGCTCATTTCACAAAATTTTAAACCACATTTTGCAACAAAGCTTCGCTTATTTCGCCAATGCAGCACCGAATGTTATCTGCCAGAGCGTCAGTTGTTTCTGGTTTGTTCAAATGTTTCAAATGGCTCCAGGAAAAATAATCCAGCGGTGTTAAATCACATGAATGATGCGGGAAATTGGCATTGGAAAATCTTAAAATTATGCGACCGGGAAATTTCCCAAGCAATAACTAATTTTTTGGCCAGCTGTGTGGCTTGTGGCGCCGTCTTGTTGAAAGCAAAGTTTGGTACCGCAGAGAATTCACAGTGACGGTCTTTCCTTCCTCATTTTCAAAAAAAATGATCACAAACTTCACCATACGGTCTCTTTCTTTGGATGTAATGATTTTTCGAGTACTGCTTGTGGATTTTGTAATCCCCATATGTGAAAATTTTGTTTGCTTACATAACCGCCTAATTCAAAATGGGCATTGCTTTCGTTCAGTTTTTCAAACTGTTTTGTTTTGTAGCGTTCCTTGGTTAAAATGTCCCACCTTTTTACTAAATAAATGCCAAATGATGTCAGCCCAATTCTTCACATTTCATAATTTGACAGCCAATTAACTTCCTTACCTCAAATTTGTCCACCCTTTATTTTTAAGAAATAATTTTTCTCTACTTCCTGAAAAAGTACTTTTATTTAATGTTTTTATTTTTTGTTAAATATTATTAGTAACTTACTTACGTTCACACCTTATAGTTTAACAGGTCAGAGTCTTTCACTTGAATCAAATGCACGACCCTCGGCTACCGGGGCACCCAAAAGTACTTTCAAAAAAACTATTTTTTCAAAAGAAATACCTTAAAAAGTATGTTTAAAATTCACTTCTTTTAAAAAGTATTTTTTTCAAAACCTATTTTCGTATAAAAAGTACTATTACCAAAAACTAAAAAAATTCTTTTCCAAAAAGTAAATTTTACAAAAAAAAAATCAAAGCCCGCACTCAGGGGATAACCCCTACTCGTGCAATGCATTGTGCTATAACTACACAGAAAAAAAATAGACAAGAATTATTTTCAATAAAACCATGTTAATGAATAAAATTTTTAATTTCAATAATATTTGTCATTAACTTGAATATTGTACTTATCAATTCCGCGCATTTTTAAAATCATTTAATTTTATTTGTTTGTGTTGGTGCTTTCCTTGCTTGTCGATTGACTCAACCTGGCCATGTGCTGATGTTGTTGTTTATTTTGATTGTTGGTGTTATATACGTCTAAATTCCGACAAGAAGCCGAAATGCGTCGTGGCTTGTTTTTAGGGTTCCGTACACCAAAGGTGAAAAGGAACCCTATTGTTTTCGCTACGCTGTCCGTCTGTCCGTCTGTCCGTCACACGGTATTTTCTCAGGAACCGTAAGAGCTACGGACCTGAAATTTGGACAGAGTATGTAGAACCTTGGCCGCTATAACAACAAATACATGAGAATTAAAAATTAAAGAGTGTTCCAAAACGAGCAACGAAAAATGTTAAAATCCCATGTAATAATCATACAATTGTATATTGAAACTTGAAATTTGTAAAATTTGTGTATTTTTGTACAGACTACAACAATTAACACTAAAATTTAAAAAAAATTAAATTAAAGGGTGGTCCATCAGTTACTGCAATTTTGACTATGTAATTTTGACAATTTGCTATATCTTGGAAACCGTAAGAGGCAAACACTTGGAATTTTTCAAAAATGGTAAAACTAACAAAACCGAAAATTATAAAATCGCCAAACCAAAAAAAAAACCGCCAAAAATTAAAAAAAATCGCCAAAACGAAAAAAATCGCCAAAATTAAAAAAAATCTAACACTAAAATAAATCGCCAAATTCGAAAAAATCGCCAAAATGAAAAAACGCCAAAATGAAAAAAAAACGCCAAAAATCTAAAAAAAATCGCCAAAACGCGAAAATGTCGCCAAAACTAAAAAAAAATTTTATATAAAAAAAAATCGCAAAAGTGAAAAAAATTGCCAAAAATAAAAAAAATTGCCAAAATGAAAAAATGCCAAGAACCGAAAAAAACGCCAAAACAAGAAAATAAAGTGTCAAAACTAAAAAATGAGCCAAAACTTAAAAAAAAATCGCCAAAACCGAAAAAACGCAAAAAAAACGCCAAAACAAAAAAAAACCGAAAAGACCCCAAAAACGAAAAAAATGCCAAAACTATATATTATATAGGATGAAGTTTGTATTAAATTACATATCTAGTGTTCGTACGGAACCCTTCGTGCGCGAGTCAGAGTCGCACTTTACTGAATTTATTTTTTAATCAAAAAGTTATTTTTAGATTGTATCAACGAAATACACCATGCAGAAGAAACATAAGAAATCATGTTTTGCGTGCATACATTATTTGCGTCACCAATAACGATTTGCTCTTTAGCTAAGTGGTAAGGACGTTAGTCTATTAGTCAAGAGATTGCCAGTTCGACTCATCTTCCGAAACACGTTGAATTTTAATCGCAGCCAAGCAAAACCAAACAAAAAGGGGTTGAAATGAAAAATGTGACGTACACACAAACAACACAACACAATAACAATTATCACTGAAAATAAAGTTTCACTCAACAACTTTTTTCCTTGATTCATTAAATTTCTTTATTGAAAAATTAAAAATTATTAATAAGATATTTTATTAATTCAAATATTTGTATTATTGAAAAAAATAATAATATTCGCTTACAGTTTTTGTTATTGATATAGCGGATTTCTTTATCACTGAAAATTCGAAAATTAAAATGATTGAATACCGGGATTTTTGTTATCAAAAATGAAACTTATTTTTTTCTGTGTAGGATAATAGATTATAGGGGAGGAGGATACAGGGAGTAGTGTCTGTGGACATTCGATTTAAACTTTCTCACGCTGGTAGTGACAGGACAGTGCGGCTAAAAAAGGAATTCTCTCTGCAATGTGCAGTGCGATTTATTGGCTAATCGACCACAAAGGGATGTGCTCAGAATAAGGCACGTGTTGTGCGTATAAATAAGCGGGTTTCAGGAACAAGTTCCCTAATTTCATTAGAACTCATTCCGTTGTAGTAACGATAGAACAAGGAAATGCACCCACATTGCGTCGATGCTCCAATGAATCAATAAAGTTGGATACCCTACTGTCACCGAAGAGCTTCTTCGCCCTCTCTTGAACGCGGTCGTGCAGCCCAAAAATAGACTTTGAAGCGCCGGCCCATACATGAGAGTTGTATTCCATTTTTGGTCGGATATAGGTGGTAGCAATAGTAAGGAGATCAGATGGTGTGAAATATCATTTGCACTGTTTCAAAACTCAGAGGCACTTGATTGCTTGTTTTGCAACTTGAAAAATGTATTCAGTCCATGGAACATCACACTAGATTTTCATGCCAAGAACATCAAGAGCTTCTGATTCGTCAATATTTATAACCCCCATTATATGGGTTTTGACCTATGTATTTCTACGCCAATAAAAAATTAATGCATAAATCGAGAATGTATCTCAAACCTGTAGATATAACTATAATTTAAGTAATGTATAAATTAAACTGGTGTTGCCCCAGTTTATTTTGTAGCATATTAATTGACTCAACAATTTCAATTGCCTTTTTTTGCATGTGTGTTGACCTTTGTTTTGCTATTAAATTTATTCCTTGTTAAAAAAAATATATATATGTTTGTGCTTGTATATTGTATGTGGGTCATAAAAACAATTTAAATACTGTTCGTTATCGCAACAAATAAATTGATTTAATGGGAATTATTCTGCTTTTAATTTATTTTTCATTCCGGAAACAATTCACAACCATTATGCTACTAACTAAAAAAATGTTGAATATAAAGGGTAATTTTTTTTAGCAGATTGCTTTTTGGCAACTCAGCTGTTTTCGTGTATTATGTTACTGTAAAAAATGTTGAGTTTGGTCTATAATTTAACCATGAATCGACTTACAAATGAGCAGTGCTTGCAGATTTTTTAATTTTATTATAGTTAAGAAAGTGGCATCGTGCACTTCTTCCCTTTTATAGTCTGTTTGGGCGACCTTTGTTTTTCTGGAAGAAATATCTTAGTATATATAGATGGTAGTTTATATCAAAGTATATAAAATATACTTTGACCTTCTGAGGCGGCTATTCAGAATATTGTGATTAAATCTCGCACCAAAATTACATTATTGAACATTAAACATCCAATAAGCATACGTGGAGTGCGAATAGAGGAAAATATCGCAGCTATATCCGCGAGTGTTTTTGATGACCTTGAATTATCGATTAAATGCCATTCGCAGCAATTATTACTTTTTTGCCCAAAATAGATGAGTTGGACTTGGCTGGCATTTGGTTTTAGCAGGACGATGCCACATGCCACACACGATGCAAAATAATGGCTCAATTGAGAGGCGAGTTCGATGAAGAGTTTATTTCACGTTTTGGTCCGATCAATTGGCCGTCAAGATCGTGCGATTCATATCTCTAAGGACAAATTCGCAATGGTTGGCTTGGAAAACAATATTAAAGAATTTATTCGTGAGATACCGGCGATATGATGGAGAAATTGTGCCAAAATTGGACCCAGTGTATGAACAATTTCAGACGTATCCGCGATCAAAATTTAGATGAAATCATCTCTAAACATTGAACTACATAGATCGTTCTAACGCCACAAATAAATATTTCATAAATTTCTCTAAATTGTATGTGCTTTTTTTAAATCAAATCCGAAAGTTCTTAAAAATCACCCTATATATGCATATACATACATATGTATACGTTTTGCTTGCACATGTTCATGGAACAAAAACGGAAAACTATTTTTATACCCTTTACCAAAAAATGGTAAAAGGGTATATATAGGTTTGTCATTCCGTTTGTAATTTCTAGAATATTAATAAGCGAGCCATAAAGTATATATATTCTGGATCCTTATGCATAGGGAAAACGAATAAGCGATGTCCGTCTGTCCGTCTGTCTGTACGTGAAATCAGTTTTCCGAAGCTCCCAGAAAAGCTAGAGACTTCGTTCTTGGACTGGTGTATCAGAAATGGTCGAAATAAGATTGGTATTGAAAATCAGCAAAATCGAGAAGACGGTTTCAGAGCTAGGAAACTTCAACTTCATTTTGCCATACAAAATAACTACCGAAAACTACTTATTATTATTTTTTTATTAAATAAACTTATTTTATACTTCAGTATAAATTAAATTAATATTTCTTAATAAAAAAATATAAAAAAAAAATTAAAAAAAATTAAATAGACGTTTCCAGGGTTGGAACACTTTAACTTTTTCATACAAAATTATACAAAATTAATTTACTAAAAGAAATTTTTCCTTTTTTTTATAAATTAAATATATCTTATATTCTAAGAAGAAAGAGATTGGGTTAAAAAATTAGAAAAATCAAAAAGGATAATTCCAGGGTTGGGAAACTTAAAATTTTTGTGATATAAAAAATTAACTACCGTAAACTAATTTTTATATGTTTTTATTAAATTAACTTATTTTTATACTTCAGTACAAACTGAATTGGTATTTCAAATTAAAAAAGAAAGTTAAAAAAATTAAAAAGACGTTTCCAGGGTTGGAAAACTTTAATTTTTTTTCTTATACAAAAGTAACTTATTAAAACAATTTTTTTTTCTTTTTCTCTATAAATTAAACATATCTTAGATTCTTAAAAGAAAGAGATTGGTGTAACAAATCAGAAAAATGAAAAAAAATGATTCCAGGGTTGGGAAACTTACACTTTTTGTAATATATAAAAGTAACTAGGTCTTACTATATTTTTATTTTTTAATTAAATTAACTTATTTTATACTGCAGTACACATTAACATGATATTAAAAATAAAAAAAAGTTTAATACATGAAAAAGACGTTTCCAGGGTTGGAAAACTTTAACTTTTTTCTTATACAAAAGTAACTTACTAAAACAAATTTTTCTTTTTTTCTTTATATGAAACATAGCTTATATTCTTAAAAGGAACGTATTGGTGTACGAAATCTGAAAAACCAAAAAGAACGGTTCCGGGGCTGGAAAAGTTACACCTTTTGTGATATATAAAATTAACTACCGAAACCTAATTATTATTTTTTTTATAAAATTAGCTTATTTTATACTTCAGTATGAATGAATCTGGTATTTCAAATAAAAAAAATTTAAAAAATTTAAAGGACGTTTCCAGGGTTGGAAAACCTTATTTTTAATACAAAAGTAACTTACTAAAACAAATTTTTCCTTTTTTTACTATAAATTAAACATATCTTAAATTCTTAAAAAAGATTGCTTTTAAGAATACAGAAAAATCAAAAAGGGGTTCCAGAGTTGGGAAACTTACACTCTTTGTAATATAAAAAATTAACTACCGAAAATTAATTTTTATTTTTTTATTAAATAAACTTATTTTATGCTTGAGTACGAATAAAATTGGTATTTAAAATAAAAAAAAACATTAAAAAAATTAAAAAGACGATTCCAGGGTTAGAAAACTTTAACTTTTTTTGTACAAAAGTAACTTACTAAAACAAATTTTTCCTTTTTTTCTATAAATTAAACATATCTTAAATTGGGAAACTTACACTTTTTTCGATATATAAAAGTAACTAGGTCTAATTAATTTTTATCTTTTCCTTTATAGATTATACATATTTTACGTTTTAGATAGAAAGGTTTGGTGTAGAAAATTATAAAAATAAAAACCACAGCTCCAGAGCTGGAAACTTTGAACTTTTGTTCTGGATATTAAATAAAACATTTTTTTTAAATTTCCTTTTTTCTTTTTTTACTTAACACACTTTCTATATTTTTTTAAGAACTACTAGATTGATATAAGAAATCAGAAAAATCTAATATAATGATTCTACGATTTGTAATTTTTTTTTTTTTTTTGTAGATAAAAGTAACTAGGTCAAATTATTTTTTTCTTTTTGTTTATACTTGATGTATTGTGCTTATGTATGTATCTCTATACTACATAAAAACACTTTGGTAAAGGGTATATAAGATACGGCACAGCCGACTATAGCAGTCTTACTTGTTTTAAATGCATTTCCACGTATCACATGTTAATATTTATAGTGATTTCGTTAAAATAATTTCAACTAAAAAAAATATGTTTACAAATTTTGTTTTTACTGAAATAAATATATGTGTTAAAAGAATAATATCAAAATGGATATGCGTATAAAATAACACGTTAAGCTTATAAAATATAAATATAAATGTAATTTTATTAAAATGACGCCTCTCTGGCTCTTGTGAAGAAGAGAAATATAAATTTTTTTGAATCAAAATGCTATTTTAATTATGAGCAGATGTTTTAAATATTTTATTGGATTAAAATTTTGTTTTCAGTTTTTTAAACTGTGGGCTTTATTTCAAAGGATGTTTTAATGCCTAATATGAAAGCTGCACTGAGATATAAATAATCGGATTTATTTATACTTCTGTAGCATATGAGGCGGGAAAGAGAAAAATTTAATTTGTGTAATGGGCTGTTTGCCAAATGATAAAATATCCAACAATAGAGAGTGATGTTTTTTGTTTTATCTAATATAAACTTGAAATATTCCAATAAGAGAGCTTATGTTTTTGTGAGGATCTGTCTACTTTTTGAAAAATTCTCTATGATAACATTTTTTACACTTAAAATTTCTAGTGTGTTTTATTTCTATTCATGATGACTTTGCCATTTAAAAATTTCATAGTTACATAAAATAATGGGTTAGAGCGTGAGTAAAAGTGAATTATTGTGTTATTACAACGGGTCGTCAGTGTGTACGCAATTTGGTAAGAGTCGTCTGGAAAGAAACATGTAAACTACAGCGTCAATTTTAGTGGGATTGATTCCGGCTTTTGTCTCAACATGCTTACATATTAAAGTCTCCTTAGCCGAAGTACATAAATCAAAAGGATATGCCCAATGTGCATGCAAAGTTTCAGTAGGGTAGGTGGTGCAAAAAATTTTTGGATTTTCCGATTGAATAAATCAGTTAGGATTATTTGTCTACAAAATGTCAGCTATCTACGTAAAATTTTTATGGGCCTGCCCCCGCCGACTTTTATATCTGTTAGTGTTTATGATTTATGTAATGTTTTGTAGGAAAAACCTATTTAGAAATACATGAGTAATAGACTGAAAACTGCTAAGCCGAAGTACATGAAAGAAAAAGCTAAGATTTATGGGTGAAGTCACGGACACTTTTCAAAACAGGAAATTTTTACTTTGGAAAAGTTCAATGTGTATGAAAAGTTTCAATAAAATTTAACTTAATTTTGAGTTTATAGTGCTTTTTCCCAATCCCTGATTGAAACTTCTGGTTTTTTAGATTTTTCTTATTGATCTCTGATTTAGATTAATTTGTATACCAAATTTCAGCTCTCTAGTGCGAATTAGAGTTTTAGCGGATAAAACTTCTTGGTTTTAAGATTTTCCCATTGGCTTACTCATCTACACTTGCTTGTGTATAAATTTTCAGCTCTCTAGCGTGAACTATACCTTATAATTTTATGAGCATCACCCCTCCCACTATTTTAAACTCACAATATTTCTGTGAGCAGCGCTTATAATTCATGCTAATTTTATTCTAAAATATGTTAGACCAAAGTAGATTAAACATAAGGCCAAAATTTTATGGGAGTGATCACGCCCACTGTTTTATGTGATAGTTTAAAGTATTGTATACGTGTAACATGTATGCAAGTTTTCACTAAAATGGCTTAAAACAAAAGCTATATATTAACAGCCTTATTTATAAAACTTTTTAAGGCTTCATAAAGGGATTTTGAGACAAAGTTTCGTAAGAAGTTTTTCTTAAAAGCCTTAATAAGATTTACAAATAAGGCTGTAAACTTTCAGGTTCAAACAATAGTAGCGTAGCCCCGCCCATTCTGGTAATATATTTTTGTTTTTCAGACTTTTCTAGTTGGTTTCTCACCTAGACCTACTTGTGTATCAAATTTCAGCTCATACGCGCAACTTTTAATTTTTAAATTTAATGTGCGCAGCCCCGCCCCTCTGATTAAGATTTCTGTGTTTTCAGGTTTTTCTTGTTGTTTTCTCACCAATACCTACTCGTGTATCCAATTTCAGCTCCTTAGCGCAACTTTTAATTTTTAATATTTATGGGCGTTACCATGCCCACTTTTCCAAACTTAAGATTTTTTTCGGCCAGTGTTTATTATTTGTGCCAAGTTTCGTTGCAGACGGATAATAATACATACAGAAATAGTATATCTAAATATGCTGAGGCGTAGTAGACGAAAATGAAGTTGAAACGGTATGGGCGTGTCAAAGCCCACTTTTTTAATGAAAAATTTTTAGGCTTGCCCTATCGCAGTATGTATACCAAATTTCAATAAAATAGCTTAAATTAAGCGCCTTAGATTTGCTTTTTTAATTCTAGCCTTTATGGGCGTAGCCCCGCCCTCCTAGCCAAAATATTCGGATTTTGAAAGCTTTTCAGTTTATTGTCCACCCAGACCTATTTCTGTAGCAAATTTCAGCTCACTAGCATATATTTTAATTTTTATGGGCGTAGCCCCACCCCCTTGGTTAAAATTTTCGGGTTTTCAGATTTTTCTAGTACATTGCTCACCAAGATCTACTTGTGTACTAAATTTCAGATCTCTAGCTATATCGGAAGTGCTTTATAATATTGATGAGTGAGTCAGTAGGTCAGTGAGTCAGTGAGTATGTCTTAAAATATGCACTTTTTGCACCCCTATATCTCCGGAACCTTTCATTGTAAAACTTTCAAACTTTTGCATATGAGGTTACATGGATTTATTCTAATTATGGTTTAAATTTCATAATTTTACGGTCGCAGGGAACAAAGTTATGAGGGAGGTAAAAACAGCTCGAATGGCTTCGTGTAAATATACACACTACGTGCATTGGCCAGAACTTGACCTGGCACACTACCGTACGCCTAGATCTTCTGGAAGTTTTAGTTTTAGTTGCATTTCTGAAATATTTTTTTAACATTCGAAATATAAATTTTAAAAAAGTCTTAAAATAAGACTTTATGTGGGACATTTTAAATTTCATTGAACTATAGTGAATTTTAATCAGAAATAATTTCTTAACCGGGTTTAAGTTCAATAATTTCAATTCTTATTGAATGGACTATTTTTAACCTCCGACTAAAAAAAGGGGTGTTATAAGTTTGTAGTGGGTGTCTGTGTGTCTATGTATCTATGCATATGTGTGTCTGTCCGTGTCCACGTACAGGCCAAATGGCTGGACCGATTTCATTTTCTGTTTAAAAGATGACTTGATCGAGAGGGTTCCTAGGTATGTTTGAAGAAAATCGGTCCAGCCGTTTAGAAGATATAACATCTTTTCTGAAAAAAGTCGGGAGTTTTTAAAATTTTTAATTTTTGTTATTATTAAATAGTTTTAGTTTCTAAAGAATAGAACAAAAATGAAACTAGACTTTTAAGCAGGGGATAATGCGAATTTTTCTGTGCAGCCACGCATTTCATCAGCATCCATGTCTATCAGTGTGCACACTTCTACCGATATTCGGTAGATTCTACCGAATATGTTTGTCATTTTAACAATCTACCAATTCTACCGAACAAGGCCTGAAATCTACCGAATATTGTTATTTAGTAATTTAAGTCGATATATGTGTAAATTGCATATTTTTCCACATAGCAGTGCGGCCGCAGAGCTGTAATTTAATGTCATGAAAATCATTAAAACAGAACAAAGAAATCGGTTAAAAATTGAAACTATAAGTAACATAATACTTTCCAAAGAATTGTGCCTTGAAATATTTATTCGTGCCAATGATTTAATAATGTTTGCACAAAAGTTTAAATTCATAAATGGTTATTACATATAATCTTTGTAGTTACATATGTTTGTCAAATAAAAGTTATTTTAGTAGCTTTATAAAACCTATGCACAAAAACTGAATTCCTGTTATTTATGCATATTATTTTATGTATGCATAGCACATCTATATAAAGGGTAAGGGCAAATAACTGGGGATGGCAATTTTTTTTTAATTGGAAATGCTTCATTGTTTATGGCAGTTTAATTTCCAATCAAATGTGAAGTTTTAAATGCGCTGTTGAAACCTGTTTAGTTTGATACTCCTTGCACTTATCCTTTATATATAAGTACAAATATTTTGTTATTTTTTATGTTTCTTTGAATTGTTATTTTTTATGTTTCTCTGAATAAAAAAAAATCTACCGAATTTCATTCAAATCTACCGATTTTTTTAGTCGATTCTACCGAATTTAAAAAAAAATTAAGTGTGCACACTGATGTCTATCTTCTTGAGTAGAGATTGTTAGTTATATCAGCTATTTAAAGCAATTTTTAAATGAAATGGAACATGAGAAATGACATTGTATAACATTTCTTGGGAAAATTAGTGGTCATTATGGAAAACTGAAGTATTTTGCAGTGAGTATAATCCTAGTACACATTCCTTAATCCATTAATTTTAATAGAACTGTTAAATAGTTAACAGTGCGTCGTTCTACTTTGCGAGCTAACTTTCGGGTCAATAATAAAAATAAAATATTCCACATGCTCTTGTAAAAGTTAAACATCAAATTGCACAAAATAAAGTTGTAGGCTCTACCATAACATTCAAAATCTTCAATGCTGTACAAATTAAGCAAGTTAACTGCGTTCCAATTAATTTCAGCCAAATACAATCACTGCAATGACAATTTCCCAACAACCATCGTCGCTTCTTGTGGTTGTTACAATGAGAGAGATACAGTTAGAGAGAAGGGTAACTGCATTGTGGCTGTAATGAATGAAGAACTCCTTTTGATATTCGAATAGTGCATTGCGGTTGGTTATTTTGCATCCTGAAACAATTTTCAATTATTCCTTACAAATCATCGTATAATAAATACATTGGATTATGGTCAGATAATACATATATTGTATGAAAGACAGACACGCTCAAATGCATCTTTTCATTTGTATTTAAAGGCAGCTGCTACCTTCTGCTTTGTTTGTGTGTTGTGGCGCACTAAGCATACGAGTGCATTGTTACATATTTAATGTCACAATAACTGCCCGTCGCAATTGCATATTTAAATTAAGGAAAATTAAAGGTGAAAAAAGGATATTTTTAAATTTTTTTGGGACAATTAGAACATGTTCAGTGTGGAGAAAAAATAGTCGTGTAGTAAAAAATATCGTTACCTTAATATTGAAAGATCCTAACTCGTTATTTTTGTGTGTTTTTCGATGGAAAAACATTTAATGTATCAAAAAATGCCTAAATCTCGATTTCAAAATAAAACAAGTGAGAGTGCTATAGTCGGCTGTGCCGTATGTTATATACCCTTTACCAAAGTGCGTTTATGTAGTATAGAGATACATACATAAAGTAATTTGACCTAGTTACTTTTATGTGCAAAAAAAATAATTTTCAAACCCTACAATCATCAAATTATATTTTTCTCATTCCTTTTATTAATATAGTAGTTCTTAAAAAAATATAGAAAGTGTGTTAAGTGATAAAAACAAAGGGAATTCCAAAAAAAATGTTTTATTTAGTTACTTTAATATCTAGAAAAAAAGCTCAAAGTTTCCAGCTCTGGAGATGTGATTTTTATTTTTATAATTTTTCACACCAAACTTTTCATTCCAAAACGTAAAATATGTATAATTTATAAAGGAAAAGATAAAAATTAATTAGACTTACTTACTTTAATATATTACAAAAAGTGTAAGTTTCCCAACCCTGAAAGCAGCCTTTTTGATTTTTCTGATTTCTTACACCAATCTGTTTCTTTTAAGAACATAAGATATGTTTAATTTGTAAATAAAAGGAAAAATTTGTTCTAGTAAGTTACTTTTGTATAAGAAAAAAAGCTAAGGCTTTCCAACCCTGGAAACGTCTTTTTAATTTTTTTAAACTTTTTTTTTATTTGAAATATTAATTTTATTCGTACTCAACCAAAAAATAAGTTTATTTAATAAAAATAAACAAAAAATTAATTTTCGGTAGTTAATCTTTTATATCACAAAGAGTGTAGGTTTCCGAACCCTGGAATCCTACTTTTTGATTTTTTTGATTTCTAATACCAATTTTTTTTTAAGAATATAAGATATGTTAATTTATAGTAAAAGAGGAAAAATTTGTTTAAGTATGTTACATTTGTATAAAAAATAAGGTTTTCCAACCCTGAAAACGTCGTTTTAATTTTTTGAACTTTTTTAATTTTTAAATACCAAATTCATTCGTACTGAAGTGTAAAATAAATTTATTTTATAAAAAAAAAAAAAAATTGTTTTCGGTAGCTAATTTTTTATATCACAAAAAGAGTAAGTTTCCCAACACTGGAATCATCCTTTTTGATTTCTTATACCAATCTTTTTCTTTTAAGAATGTAAGATATGTTTAATTTATAAAGAAAAGGAAAAATTTGTTCTAGTAAGTTACTTTTGTATAAGAAAAAAAGTAAAGTTTTCCAGCCCTGGAAACGTCTTTTTAAATTTTTAAAGTTTTCTTATTTGAAATACCAATTTTATTCGTGGTGAAGTATAAAATAAGTTTATTTAATAAAAATAAATAAAAAATTAGTTTACGGTAGTTAATTTTATATATCACAAAAATTGTAGGTTTTCCAACCCTGGAATCATCCTGTTTGATTTTCTGATTTCTTACATCAATCTCTGTACTTTAAGAACATAATATATGTATACTTTGTAGAAAAAAGGAAAACTTTGTTTTAGTAAGTTAATTTTGTATAGGAAAAAAAATAAAGTTTTCCAACCCTGGAAACGTCCTTTTAATTTTTTTAATTTTTTTATAAATTTTTTTAAAGTGAAATACCAATTTTATTAATTTTGAAGTATAAAATAAGTTTATTTAATAAAAAAATAATAAAAACTATTTATCTGTAGTTATTTTGTATGGCAAAATGAAGTTTAAGTTTCCCAGCTCTGAAAACGTGTGCTCGATTTTGCTGATTTTCAATACCAATCTTATTTCGACCATTTCTGACCCACCCTTTACCAAAAAATGGTAAAAGGGTATATATAGGTTTGTCATTCCGTTTGTAATTTCCAGAATATTAATAAGCGAGTCATATAGTATATATATTCTGGATCCTTATGCATAGGGAAGACGAATAAGTCGAAATAAGATTGGTATTGAAAGTCAGCAACATCGAGCAGAAGGTTTCAGAGCTGGGAGACTTAAACTTAATTTTGCCATACAAAATAACTACCGAAACTAGTTTTTAATAATTTTTTATTAAATAAACTTATTTTATACTTTAGTACGAATAAAATTGATATTTCTAACTAAAAAAAATTAAAAAAAAATTTAAAAATTAAAAAGACGTTTCCAGGGTTGGAAAACCTTAACTTTTTTTGTTATGCAAAGTAACTTACTAAAACAAATTTTTCCTTTTTTTCTATAAACTAAACATATGTAATGTTCTTAAAAGAAGGAGATTGATATAAGAAATCAGAAAAACAAAAAGGATGATTCCAGGGTTGGAAAATCTACGATTTTTGTTATATATACAATTAACTACCGTAAGTAAACTAATTTTTTAATTATTTTTATTAAATAAACTTATTTTATACTTCACCACAAATAAAATTAAAAAAAAAAATTAAAAAAATTTTAAAAGACGTTTCCAGGGTTGGAAAACTTTAAGTTTTTTCTTATAGAAAAGTAACTTACTAAAACAAATTTTTCCTTTTCTTTATAAATTAAACATATATTATATTCTTAAAAGAAAAAGATTGGTGTAAGAAATCAGAAAAATCAAAAACGATGATTCCAGGATTGGGAAACTGAAACTTTTTGTGCTACAAAAAATTAACTAACGAAAGTTAATTTTTATTTTTTTATTAAATGAACTGATTTTATACTTAGTACAAAAACAATTAATATTTCAAATTAAAAATTAACCTTCTAAAATTAAAAAGATGTTTCCAGGGTTGGAAAACTTTAACTTTTTTTATACAAAAGTAACTTACTAAAGCAAATTTTCGCTTTTTCTCTATAAATTAAAGATATTTTATATTCTTAAAAGAAAAAGATTGGTGTAAGAAATCAGAAAAATTAAAAAGGATGATTCCAGGGTTGGGAAACTTATTCTTTTTGTGATATAAAAAATTAACTACCGGAAACTAATTTTAATTTTTTTTTTAAATAAATAAAATTATTTTATACTTCAGTACGAATAAAATTGGTATTTCAATTAAAAAAAGTTTAAAACATGTTTCCAGGGTTGGAAAACCTTACCCTTTTTTATAGAAAGGTAACTTGCTAAAGCAAATTTTCCCTTTTTCTCCATAAATTAAGATATCTTATATTCTTAAAAGAAAGATTTTAGTAAAAGAAATCAGAGAAATCAAAAAGTTTGATTTCAGGGTTGGAAAACCCACACTTTTTGTGATATAAAAATTAGCTACCTAAAACTAATTTTAATTTTTTTTTTATAAAATAAACTTATTTTATACGTCAGTACGAATAAATTTGGTATTTCAAAATAAAAAAAGTTAAAAAATTAAAACGACGTTTCCAGGGTTGGAAACCTTATTTTTTATACAAAAGTAACTTGCTAAAACAAATTTTTTCTTTTTTACTATAAATTAAACATATCTTATATTCTTTAAAAAAAATATGGTGTAAGAAATCAAAAAAATCAAAAAGTAGGATTCCAGGGTTGGGAAACTTACACTCTTTGTGATATAAAAATTAACTACCGAAAACTAGTTTTTATCTTCTTTTATTAAATAAACTTATTTTATGCTTAGTAACGAATAAAATTGGTATTTCAAATAAAAAAAAAACAATTAAAAAAATTAAAAAGACGATTCCAGGGTTGGAAAACTTTAACTTTTTTTGTACAAAAGTAAGTTACTAAAACAAATTTTTTGCTTTTTTTTTATAAATTGAACATTTCTTAAATTCTTAAAAGAAAGAGATTGGTGTAAGAAATCAGAAAATCCAAAAGGATGAGTTCACGGTTGGGACACTTAAACTTTTTTGATATACAAAAATAACTAAGTCTAATTAATTTTTATATTTTCCTTTATAAATTATATATATTTTACGTTTTGGACAGAAAAGTTTGGTATAGAAAATTATAAAAAAAACCACAGCTCCAGAGCTGGAAACTATGATTTTTTTTCTGGACATTAAAGTAACTAAACAAAACATTTTTTTTTGAATTTCCTTTCTTTCACTTAACACACTTTCTATAGTTTTTTAGGAACTACTAGATTGGTATAAATAATCAGAAAAATCTAAAATTATGATTCTAAGGTTTGAAAATTATTATTTTTTTCTTTTTACATAAAAGTAAGTATGTGCTTATGTATGTATCTCTGTACTACATAAACGCACTTTGGTAAAGGGTATATAAGATTCGGCACAGGCGAATATAGCACTCTTACTTGTTATTATTGGAGTTGAAAAAGGTAGAATTTTTTTAAAATTATGGAAAAATAACGATCTAAATTTAAGAACAAAATTCTTGAATTTAGATTATAGAAATTTTAAAATTTCATCTTGAAATTTGGTCGGTAAGAATGACGTTTAATTTAATTTAATTAATTTAATTAAATTTAAGCATAAATTCTTAATTTAAAGAGTGAATTCCAAAAATCAAGAACGCATTCTTAAAACGAAGAACGAAGTTTTAATTTTGAGATTATATTCTTAAAGGCGGTTTCAGACTATAATACAAGTATTAATAATTTCGACGAAAATGTTTCCCTGATCTAATTTCGGTTTAAAAAATTTCAAAAAACAATAACAACTCAACATGTCAGAGTTGCATTTTCTACAATAGTATTAACACTTGTATTATAGACTGAAACCGCCTTAAATTGTTAAAGTATTCATATTTGATATTAATTTAAGATTTTTATTAATAACGAAATCTTGAATTTGATCCTAAAACAAGGTTTTATTTCAGATTAAAATCTTAAATGAGATCTTAAAAAATCAAGATTATATTCTTGAATCAAGAACATAATGCAATACGAAAAAAACCATATACGGACACCACTACGTGATAAAACACTAAAAAAAAGCAATGTGAGTCCGTGCAATGTGGAAGTACTTATGCTTTTATTATCTTTTTTTAAATTAATTAATTAAAAGTATAAAAACTTTCAATATTGTAAATACATATGAATTTGTTGGTTTTTGTTTGTTTTATTAAACTTATTTGGTTAGTAAATGGGCACACTGCAGTAAATGTATATGTACTGCATTCAAAATTGCAGTAAGCAGTACATTTACTGATTACTGAAAAAATTCAGTAAATTTCTACTGCTAATGAAATTTAATTTGCATTACCAGTAAAATCGTAGGGCCGTAATCATAATAAAATTGTAGCAAGTGGCAAAGTTTTTTCATTCAAATTTTGAAACTTTTGTATGAAAAACATTTGGCCTCTTAGTAGAATTTCATTATTAATACGGGCATTACTGATTACTGAAAATTCAATGCACCTCATCATATAACAAATCATTTAGGCAATTTATAAAAATTGTAGGAAAAAATTTTAGTAATCAGTAAAAATTTACATGTTAAACATTTGTTATTGTTTTTACTGAAACTTTAGTGGTACTGCAGTGCTCATCTATGGTAAATGCCTTTACTTTTACTTTTTAATTTTTAATTCCTGTTGTTCATCGTTTAGTTGTTGCTGTTCTTGTTGTTCTGTACGCATTGTAATTAAAATAAATTCAGTAAAGTGCGACTACGACTCGCGCACATTCGGTTTTGATAATTTTTTTTGATTTAGCTTTCTTCTTTTTTAAGTTTTTTCAGTTTTAACGATTTTTTTTCAGTTTAATCGCTTTTTTCTCGTTTTGGCGTTTTTTATTCTCTTTTTGGGTTTTTTTAGTTTTCGAAATTTTTTTTCATTTTGGCGATTTTTTTCTGTTCTTTTGGGATTTTTTTTTATTTTGGCGATTTTTTTCTGTTTTTGGGGTTTTTATTTAGGCGATTTTTTCATATTGGCGATTTTTTTGTTTAAGGATTTTTTTCATTTTGGCGATTTTTCCGGTTTTTCGCGATTTATTTTAGTCCTAAAGATTTTTTTTATTTGGTGCTTTTCTTCGTTTTGGCGATTTTTTTTGCTTTTGCCGATTTTTTTATATTTGGCGATTTTAAATTTTTTTGATTTTTTAGTCTTACCGTTTTTGAAAATTTCAAGAGTTTTACTCTTACGGTTTCCAAGATACAGCAAGTTGTCAAAATTACAAAGTCAAAATTGCATTAACTGATGGAACACCCATTGATTTAAATTTTTTAAATTTAGTGTTAGTTTTTGTAGTCTGTATAAAAATACACTAACTTTTAAAATTTCAAGTGTATATATGTACATACAATTGTATGTATATTACATGGGATTTTAACATTTTTCGTTGCTCGTTTTGGAACACCCTTTAGTTTTTAACTCTCATGTATTTGTTGTCGTAGTGGCCAAATATCTACACATTGTGTCCAAATTTCAAGTCCGTAGCTGTTGCGGTTCATTTCCACCTTTGGTGTACGGAAATATACAGAAAAATAACCGGCGGCGGCGCACCGTCGGCTTCGAGCCGGTCGACTTGTTTCTCTGCTTGGTATTGCTTCTTTCAAACACTAATACACTCATACATAGCTCACACCGATTTGACAATGCTGTGAAAGAAAAGCAAAGAAATCTCAGCAAAGAAATCAAAGTCAAAAGATTTTTACCTCCTAGCGTATATATGTGTACACATCAAAAACCGTGTCTCCCAGTTTTGCCCCAAGTTATGGCACTTTTTTTATGGTTCCCCAAATATTTGGGGCCTCGGTGTCATTTTTGCATTTTCTCAAGCTCATATATTTCAAACCGTTCGGAACTTTGATTTATTCTGTAAGGTCAAGTTATAGCTCTTACTATAAAGAACAAAAATTATAAACATATAAAATCAAAAAAATTTCATCTCCAAGATCAAAATTGCAAAAAAAAAATTTAAAAAAATCGATTTTCTTTTACCTTTTTTCCCCTGTCCAGGTCCATGAGTAGCAAACCGTTCAAAATTCAAGGAAACAATCAACTAAAAAAATGTACCTAAGATCTTATTGGACAGCTTGTTGGATTATATAAACTTCATAGGAATGATTCTTAACACCCTTTATGTAGCCGCAAAAATGAAAAATTTCCCCAAAATTTTTTAATACAAGTACATACATACATGTGTATTTCAATATGTAAATTATATTTTTTCTGCAACTATGAATATAATTAAACTTAGCTAATCAATTATTTTCAAAACTAGTTGTATTATCTCCTTGGCGAGTCTGGTGACAATTACTGCAAGGACACGTCTACCTCTCACAGTTCCTTGCAACTAAAAGTTGAATTTTTAACCGCTAATTTTGGTCAGATTTTTTGTAAAAGTCAGCTTGATCTTCTGTATATGTATCTCCAATTTTAAAAAAGTGTGATTACAGCCACAATTATGTACAGTCAAAATATAACAAAAATTTCTAATTATCCAATTAAACTTTCTGAGTTTTCTTTACAAAGTAACACACTGTGAAACTTGGCTATTTATTACTTTTGCATTCACAATGTTTTCTCTTATTAAGATGAAAGGTGTTTATTTCATTAAATGATTTTCTTTTAAAAATTTTGTGCAAATACAAGAACATTTATTCGCTCGCACTGATTTAATTAGACATTATAATAACTCTGCAGGTATAATACCCGAGAATAAAACAAAATCTTTTATACCAGCATCGTTACACAAATCAAATGTGAACCTTCTATGGAGAATACCCCCTACGTGAGCTTCACATGCTTGAGCGACAGCAAAAATAAACAATTCAAAATATCGCTGACATGATGTGTGCAACAACAGAATTAATTTTGCATGTTGTTTATTTTACCTTAAGTATATATTGTAAACATGCATAAAATATGTCAAAAATAATAAATAAAATTGATTAAATTTAAATACTCACACTAAAGTTACTAAATACGTTTGTTTTTAATTAAAAAACTAACAATAGACGGTTGTAAACAATATGCAATTTGAAAAGTTTTCAATTGTTAAAAACAAAAACGTATTTTATATGCATAAGTGTTTAATATATATAATGAATAGATGTATGCACACCAATCTGTTTGTTATTCATTGTTGATTGCATTGATTGCAATCAATAATCTTGTCGAACATATAGTTTTTGTTTGATACTTTTATAAATTGGAAATATGCAAAATATGTTTCAAAACACGTACAGAATTTAAGGCACTAGATATACTGTTTCACCTAGTTGTATATTGTCTTTGAAAATAATCTTAGCATTGAAAGGCTTATATTGATCTAAGAAATTTTGATGTGTAAACATCTATACGCTAGGGGGTAAAAATCTTTTGACTTTGATTTCTTTGCTGAGATTTCTTTGCATTGTCAAATCGGTGTGAGCTATGTATGAGTGCATTAGTGTTTGAAAGAAGCAATACCAAGCAGAGAAACAAGTCGACCGGCTCGAAGCCGACGGTGCGCCGCCGCCGGTTATTTTTCTGAATATTTCCATAGACCAAAGGTGAAAATGAACCGTAAGAGCTACGGACTTGAAATTTGGACACAATGTGTAGACATTTGGCCACTACAACAACAAATACATGAGAGTTAAAAACTAAAGGGTGTTCCAAATATATACATATATACATATACAGTTAATGCAATTTTGACTTTGTACAAATTTTGACAACTTGCTGTATCTTGGAAACCGTAAGAGCAAAACTCTTGAAATTTTCAAAAACGGTAAAACTAAAAAATCCAAAAAATATTAAATCGCCAAATATAAAAAAATCGCCAAAAACAAAAAATCGCCAAAACGAAAAAAGCACCAAATTAAAAAAAAAATCTCTAGGACTAAAATAAATCGCGAAAAACCGGAAAAATCGCCACAATGAAAAAAATCCTTAAACATAAAAATCGCCAATATGAAAAAATCGCCTAAATCAAAAACCCCAAAAACAGAAAAAAATCGCCAAAATGAAAAAAATTGCGAAAATTAAAAAAACACAAAAAGAGAAAAAAAAACGCCAAAACGAGAAAAAAGCCATAAAACAGAAAAAAAATTAAGTTTAAAATTTTTAAACGCACTAATAATCCCAAATTAATATTTTACTTATAAAGTAAAATGTTTTTTTTATTAAAAATACATTGAAATTGATTATTGAGGGGTTTAGCTGGATCCTATGCGCATTTCACTGTTGCTAATGCAGATCATCAGGGAACCTTTACCCAAAGCTTCTTAGAACAACTAGAGTTAATATATTATAAACTTTCATTTAAACAAATGAGAAGCTCAATAACAAATAACAAAGTTGAAACAAGAATTCAATAATCAACATGTTTTTTATTTTCTTACTTTACCATTGCTACAATGGCTGACTTTTTTTTGAGCTTCAAATTGTAGTTGTAAGTAAGAGTATGTAAAAGAAAATAAATGTAAATAACAACAACAGCTATTTAATAATAGAGTGTTGCCACACAAGTATTTTTTTGACCGGATGCAGTCAAGTTAATAATTAGTGTTTATTATGGGAATTGTTACAATTTAAGTTTAAAATTTTTAAACGCACTAATAATCCCAAATTAATACTTTACTTATAAAGTAAAATATTTTTTTATTAAAAATACATTGAAATTGATTATTGAGGGGTTTAGCTGGATCCTATGCGCATTTCACTGTTGCTAATGCAGATCATCAGGGAACCTTTACCCAAAGCTTCTTAGAACAACTAGAGTTATTATATTATAAACTTTCATTTAAACAAATGAGAAGCTCAATAACAAATAACAAAGTTAAAACAAGAACTCAATAATCAACAAGAAAAAAAATCGTTTAAACTGAAAAAACTTAAAAAAGGAAGAAAGCTAAATCAAAAAAAATTATCAAAACCGAATGTGCGCGAGTCAAAGTCGCACTTTACTGAATTTATTTTAGTTGCAATGCGTACACAACAACAAGAACAGAAACAACTAAACGATGAACAACTGGAATTAAAAATTAAAAAGTAAAAGTAAAGGCATTTACCATAGAGGAGCACTGCAGTACCACTAAAGTTTCAGTAAAAACAATAAACAATTTTTAACAAGTAAATTTTTACTGATTACTAAAATTTTTTCTACAATTTTTATAAAGAGCCTAAATGATTTGTTATATGATGAGGTGCATTGAATTTTCAGTAATCAGTAATGCCCGTATTCATAATGAAATTCTACCAAGTGGCTAAATGTTTTTCATACAAAAGTTTTAAAATTTGAACGAAAAAATTTTGCCACCTGCTACAATTTTATTATGATTACGGCCCTACGATTTTACTGGTAATGCAAATTAAATTTCATTAGCAGTAAAAATTTACTGAATTTTTTTAGTAATCAGTAAATTTACTACTTACTGCAATTTTGAATGCAGTACATATACATATACTGCAGTGTGCCCATTTACTAACCAAATAAGTTTAATAAAACAAACAAAAACCAACAAATTCATATAAATTTACAATATTGAAAGTTTTGATACTTTTAATTAATTAATTTAAAAAAAGATACTAAAAGCATAAGTACTTCCAACTTAAAGAAAAAATTTTAATTACTAGATGTGTACACATCTCCTCTGTGATCGGACTCACATTGTTTTTTTTTTTTTAATTTTATAATAAGCCATCTTATCAAATTAAAATCATGTTTTTGTATTACTAGATGCCTCTATAAATATGCAGGTGATGTCAGTTCAATAAAATAAACTGAAATTTCATAATTCCTTTTAACTTTCTAACTATCACATTTGAAGAAAATTTGGTTTAATCTTTTACCATGACCTCATTAGATACTGATTAATGAAAACCCAGAAATCAAGAAATTCTCTAATACATACATGTGTTCATTAAAGTAGTTATCTTAAAACTGATTTTATTTCTTTACGCTTGCAAAATCAAAGCCATGATGTTACACATAATATTTAATTGCACTCTTTATGCTTTTATTTTATCATATTGCCTTTTTCACTTGTCCTATTGAAATGAATCTCTTGCCAGTAAGTACAAATTGACTTTTCTGAGTATACATCTTAACATGCCAATGCATACATTTGTAAGTGGACACATACACGAAACCAAAGAGAAATAACTTATTGGCTACATATAAATCGTAACAAGTAATAAAAGTTACAAATTATAATAAGGGTTTTCATGAGACCTCTTAAAATTCCCATTTGTGCAATTGGGCAAATGTGCGAGACTTGTTTCATGAAGCCCCTTTTCAACTTTTGATCAAACAGTAAAGTTAATTTGAATGAAATGTCAAAAAAATTAATATAATAAAAATAAAAATAAAATAGATTTCAAGCACTTTTAAATTAAATACATATTTATATATTTCTATTAACAAAAATAGCATGCGTGTATCTAAAAATGCTTCAAGGAAGCAAAAAAAAAACTAAAAAGTTGTTGTTGAATAAATGCACAATTGTACAGCTTAAGTTTAAGAGTGAAAATTGTTGGGCAAAGTTAAAAGGTTTGTGTAAATAAATTTCCATAAAATTTTTTACATATTATTTACAAGAGTGTAAAAATGCACAATTGCACAGTTTGCGAGACTTTTGAACATTCTCATGAAAACCCTTAATATTTTATTAACTATGAATTTTTTTGGAAATATTTCTTCATTGTTTTTATTTGTTGCAAAAAGATTTCTCTATAGAAACAGCTGTTGGATCGTTTAATATTATCAGTAAAACATGATAAAAATTCCTTATAACCCTCTGAATTGGTAAAAAAAAATTGTCTGACAACTTTGGCAGAAAAAATATTGTCAGCCCATTGTAATACTACCGGCTAACAACCAATCATAAGACATCTGACAATGGTGGGAACACATTTCGTTGTCATTGTCAGATAATAGTTAGACGTCTTTTATTATCAGATATCCGAAGTTTATACAAATGACAATGATATAATTTTTTTATTGGAAATATTTCATATACCTGTTTTTAAAGAAAAAAAGAGAGTTAAAATAATAATCAAATATAATCATCAAAAATTGTTACAATTGGTTATCTATGGTCCATAATAATTATTTTTATTTTCAGACAAATTGAGTATGGCGATTGCTAATTACAGATCTAGAAATTCTAGCACGTGACAAGCGTGTGAATTGAGATTTTTTTACTGACAATGTTGTCAAATAAATTTATTGTCTGTCAAGTTTCTGATTATACATTGTAAGATTTTCTGAAAAATAAGATACAACTGGCAATCTACCTTGCTGACAATTTTTATTGTCAGTACACTGCCAGGGCGCTGCCAAATCTGACAATATTGTAAGATTTGACTATCGTCTCTACAGAGCTTTAATGGATATTTAGTAAGTCAGAATTTAGATGGGAAAATATCTGGAATTATCGTTTGTTGTTTCCTTCGTATTCACACAGATGAAAATGTTGCCGGCAACATTCCAATATTATAGGATAATAGCAAGCATATTTATCTATGTATGTATGTATGTATGTATATGTCAACAAACCCTGCAGATAAAAGGAGTAGTATGTGGTCAGAAACATACTAGTTGCTTTTGAATTCAGACTGGTTGCACATCTGTTTTTTTTTCATACAACGAACTATCGACTTTTACATTGGGTTTTCATAGGAGCACAACTAGTTGTTTTGTGTAGAGTTGCATACTAGTTGAAGGACTATTTGCTGTTATACTAGTTTATATCAATGCCTGTTATAGAAGGTTTTGTACTAGTATTGTATAAAATAGTTTTTCTTTTAAAAATATATATACATATATACAATTAAAAACACTTACTGCGTATTTAAATTTAAATGAAACTTATCCGCCGCCAAAATAAAATATTGTCGTGAATTAAAACACTGATCGATTTGTAATGACGCAGAAGACATTCAAATTCCTTTACAAAAAATTTTACCACATACATACATACAAACACTTGCTGCATTCCATTTTACAATGGAAATATTGCACATGCAAAAATTCTTTTTTTTTCATGTTATTTACATGACAAACAAAAGAGAGAAAAAGGGACAGCGCGTCGCTTGTAGAGAAGTTCAGCCGATATTTCATCAAGCTTCTTAGTTCTGTCTCTTTATAACTAGTATAGGACTGTTCCAAAACGTAACTACTCCAAAAATTAGCAACAGGGAAGCGTGTCGATGAGTAACGAACACAAAAACGATTATTTCTTCTCCACACGTAATTTGCTACCAAACTTAGTGTTTCCCTTCCAAATGTGTTCGTGTCTAAACGCACTGCCTGGCTCACGATGCATCGCTATGTCGAGAAGAAATTTTCTTTCGCTTATTTATATTGAATATTTTCCATTTTCAAAAAAGAAATTTGTTTTGTCGACATCGTGAGCCTGGCAGGCAAAGTTAGGTAAGATAATGATGGTCAGAATACACAACTCACATGGACCTTTTAATACATTGTATTAAAGGGTCCGCCAGATAACTTTTTTTTTTTTTTTTTGAAAATGCTATAAAAAAAACTACTGAAGCTTCGTCTGTGTGGCGCCGTCCTGTTGAAACCAAATGTTGCCAATATCCTCCTCTTCAATTTTTGTAAACAAAAATTCGTTCAACATGGCCCGATAACGATCGCCATTGACTGTAACGGCCACTCCTTGCTTAATGGCCCAATTATGCCTCTGGACCAAAATCCGCACCAAACAGTGACTCGTTTTTTCGGCGTCGGCTTTTCAATGTATGCGTACGGGTTTTCTGTGCCCCAAATGCGACAATTTTGCTTGTTTACATACCCTCCAAGATCAAAATGAGCTTCATCTGAAAAGATGATTTTTTGGCAAAATAGGCATCTTCTGTAAGTCGATCGCAGGCCCACTTAGCGAAGCAAAAACGCATTGGATGGTCAGTTGGCTCGTTCAGCGGAAGGATAAAACTAATTATCTGTCAAATCAGACATGAGCTAAGTGTTACCATTCACGACATAAGCACTAGTTGAAAAAAAAACGTTAGATGGCGGACCCTTTACTACAGGTATTCTGCTTAAGTGCAGTTCTCAACTTTGATCCTACCAGACTTCGGTGTAAAACTATTAACACGTTGCAATTCAATCTTGGCAATATGCGAAAGTTCCCTGAATTTGCCAATTAAAGGCAATGGCACTGCAAGTATACTATTCCATTTTTTTATCTTCGATATCTTGGTGACAACGGCAGAAGTCATATGTGGGAAGATAAATTAAAGTTTAGCTATCACAGACACAAACCGTAACTTCAACGAGAGCAATGAAAAAATTATTGAACAAGCTCTCCAAAAGTATTTAATCATGGCGATTTAATGCACACGTAAAGGCGGAGTAGTGTTAGAGGTCCTAAATGTCTCCCAGTTGGTAATTTTTATGAAATAATTTTGAAAACCAAGACCCTTACGACTACCCCATCCAAATAGTGTAGTAAGTGTTCAATGTCATATTTGACATGTCAAATCATATTTTTTAAAATCGATTATTTCAATTTCCAAAATGATTTTAGAAAATTAGCCAACTGAATCCCATTTATTACCTTTACATCACCCTTATCTAGGCGCACGACAGTGCGCCAGGCCAAGTTCTGGCCAATGCACGTAGTGTGTATATTTACAGGAAGCCATTCGAGCTGTTTTGCACCCCTCATAACTTTGTTCCCCGCAACCGTAAAATTATGAAATTTAAATCATTTCATCATTTACAATGAAAGGTTCCGGAGATATGAAGGTGCAAAAAGTGCAAATTTTAAGACATACTCACTGACTCATTGACCTACTGACTCACTCATCAATATTATGAAGCACTTCCGATATAGCTAGAGATCTGAAATTTGGTACACAAGTAGATCTTGGTGAACAATGAACTAGAAAGATCTGAAAACCCGAAAATTTTAACCAAGGGGGCGGGGCTACGCCCATAAAAATTAAAATGTTCGCTATTGAGCTGAAATTTACTGCAAAACTAGGTCTAGGTGGACAATAAACTAAAAAAATTTTAAAATCCGAAAAATTTTGGCTAGGAGGGCGGGGCTACGCCCATAAAGGCTAGAATTATAAAAGCAAATCTAAGGCGCTTAATGGAAGCTATTTTATTGAAATTCGGCACACATACTGAGATAGGGCAAGCCTAAAATTTTTCTTTAAAAAAGTGGGCTTTGACACGCCCATACCGTTTCAACTTCATTTTCGTGTACTAGGCCTCAGCATATTTAGATATACTATTTCTGTATGTATTATTATCTGTTTGCAACGAAACTTGGCACAAATAATAAACACTGGCCGAAAAAATCTTAAGTTTGGAAAAGTGGGCATGGTAACGCCCATAAATATTAAAAATTAAAAGTTGCGCTAAGGAGCTGAAATTGGATACACGAGTAGGTATTGGTGAGAAAACAACAAGAAAAACCTGAAAACCCAGAAATCTTAGTCAGAGGGGTGGGGCTGCGCCCATTAAAATTAAAAATTAAAAGTTGCGCGTATGAGCTGAAATTTGATACACAAGTAGGTCTAGGTGAGAAACCAACTAGAAAAATCTGAAAAACAAAAATATATTACCAGAATGGGCGGGCCTACGCTACTATTGTTTGAACCTGAAAACTTACAGCCTTATTTATAAATCTTATTAAGGCTTTTTAAGAAAAATTTCTTACGAAAATTTGTCTCAAAATCCCTTTATAAAGCCTTAAAAAGTTTTATAAATAAGGCTGTTAATATACAGCTTTTGTTTTAAGCCATTTTAGTGAAAACTTGCATACATGTTACACGTATACAATACTTTAAACTATCACATAAAACAGTGGGCGTGATCACTCCCATAAAATTTTGGCCTTATGTTTAATCTACTTTGGTCTAGCATATTTTAGAATAAAATTAGCATGAATTATAAGCGCTGCTCACAGAAATATTGTGAGTTTAAAATAGTGGGAGGGGTGATGCTCATAAAATTATAAGGTATAGTTCACGCTAGAGAGCTGAAAATTTATACACAAGCAAGTGTAGATGAGTAAGCCAATGGGAAAATCTTAAAACCAAGAAGTTTTATCCGCTAAAACTCTAATTCGCACTAGAGAGCTGAAATTTGGTATACAAATTAATCTAAATCAGAGATCACTAAGAAAAATCTAAGAAACCAGAAGTTTCAATCAGGGATTGGGAAAAAGCACTGTAAACTCAAAATTAAGTTTTTATTATTTTATTGAAACTTTTCATACACATTGAACTTTTCCAAAGTAAAAATTTCCTGTTTTGAAAAGTGTCCGTGTCTTCACCCACGATTACCCAAATTTGTAATCGTTAGGGTTTCATATAATTTCCAGATAATCTGCTAACTTGGCAATATTTTTACTTTTCTAAAAAAGGAGAGAAAAATTTTTGTTTGTTCATTTCTTTATATCGGTAAAAATGTCAAGTTAGCAGGTTATTTAGAAATTATATGACAACCTTACGATTACAAATTTATATAATGCATAGCCATAGTTCAGTGATAGGTATTGTACCAAAAAAGAACTTGGTCAAAATTTATATCTCACTACTTTTAATGGCCGAACTTTTTTATAGGAATTTGGCCCTTTTTCACATTTATGTTTTTGTGAGGATAGTGTTGTACATGTGCAATTTTACATTTGACCAAAACGACCACAAATCTGCTCCTCTTGAATCTAATTTTTAGCTCTACCAGGCATTTTTGCAACATTCCTTTATTATCAGTCAATATAATGCCACTCATAGGGATTTCTTATATTTTGGTTTTATTTTTTATTGAACTCAACCTAGTTTCAAGGCCTTATACTCCTAATCCATTAAGCAGCTACTGTTAAGTAACTAACAGTTCTCTGTTAAGTGCAGAACAGGCTGTGTTAGAAATTCTGGTTTGTGTTTGTGCTAGTTAATTTCGAATTTGTCTTCACACGCAAGCAGACTTCATACATAATTTTCAACCCCTTAGCTCTGTGATTGCCTGGCTATGAAACAATGTCCAGTCTATTAGCCATTATTTTGAGTTTCAGAGTTGCTTTATAGCATTTTTAATGCTGGTAAGACTGTGTGTTGAAATCATTTTACAAAATGCGAATATTAAAAACTTTTTTATTTTCAAAAAAGATGAAAATATAAAATAAAAATTGTTATAAGCTAAAGAGAATACATATGAAATCTGCATGAAATATTTTGAACGGTGTACTGGTTTAAAAAATAACAAATATCCTTGCATATGATCCGCTGATTTATATTGCAATTTTTAGAAAAAATGTTATTTTCTTTAGAAAAAATTTTGTAATAAAAATTTTCAGCCATAGTTTTAACACATTTACACTTAAAGTAGAAATATTGTTTGCAAGTTGAACACACATGCATACATACATACATAGATATTTATAAAGTGTGACAGTCTGAAATAAGATAAATGTATTATCTCTGACATTTACCCTGTGCATTGATGCATTTTACTCGTTTATAAATGAAACAGTATAACTAAGGGAAAAAGACAAAACTTATTAAAAAAAACAAGTAAGAGTGCTATATTCGGCTGTGCCGAATCTTATATACCCTTTACCAAAGTGTTTTTATGTAGTATAGAGATACATACATAAGCACAATACATAAAGTATAAACAAAGAGAAAAAAATAATTTGACCTAGTTACTTTTATCTACAAAAAAAAAAATAATAAATTTACAAATCCTAGAATCATTATATTAGATTTTTCTGATTCCTTATATCAATCTAGTAGTTCTTAAAAAAAGATAGAAATATAGAATTATAGAAATATAAGTAAAAAAAGAAAAAAGGAAATTTAAAAAAAAATGTTTTATTTAATATCTAGAAAAAAAGTTCAAAGTTTCCAGCTCTGGAAGTGTGGTTTTTATTTTTATAATTTTCTACACCAAGCTTTTCTTTCTAACACGTAAAATATGTATAATCTATAAAGGAAAAGATAAAAATTAATTAGACCTAGTTACTTTTATATATCGAAAAAAGTGTAAGTTTACCAACCCTGAGATCATTCTTTTTGATTTTTCTGATTTCTTACACCAATCTCTTTCTTTCAGGAATTTAAGATATGTTTAATTTATAGAAAAAGGAAAAATCTGTTTTAGTAAGTAACTTTTGTACAAAAATAGTTAAAGTTTTCCAACCCTGGAATCGTCTTTTTAATTTTTTTAATGGTCTTTTTATATTTTAAATACCAATTTTATTCGTACTCAAGCATAAAATAAGTTTATTTAATAAAAAATAAAAATTAATTTTCGGTAGTTAATTTTTTATATTTCAAAGAGCGTAAGTTTTTCAACTCTGGAATCCCCCTTTTTGATTTTTCTGTATTCTTAAAAAAAATCTTTTTGTAAGAATGTAAGATATGTTTAATTTATAGTAAGAAAAGGAAAAAATTTGTTTTAGTAAGTTACTTTTGTATTAAAAATAAGGTTTTCCAACCCTGGAAACATCGTTTCAATTTTTTAAATTTTTTTTATTTGAAATACCAGATTCATTCATACTGAAGTATAAAATAAGCTAATTTTATAAAAAAAATAATAATTAGTTTTCGGTAGTTAATTTTATATAACACAAAAGGTGTAAGTTTTCCAGCCCCGGAACCGTTCTTTTTGATTTTTCAGATTTCGTACACCAATATGTTCCTTTTAAGAATATAAGCTATGTTTAATATATAGAGAAAAAGAAAAAATTTGTTTTAGTAAGTTACTTTTGTAAAATAAAAAAGTTAAAGTTTTCCAATCCTGGAAACGTCTTTTTCATGTATTAAACTTTTTTTTAATTTTTAATATTAATTTAATGTGTACTGCAATTAAAAAATAAAAAAAATAGTAAGACCTAGTTACTTTTATATATTACAAAAAGTGTAAGTTTCCCAACCCTGGAATCATTCTTTTTGATTTTTCTGATTTGTTACACCAATCTCTTTCTTTTAAGAATCTAAGATATGTTTAATTTATAGAGAAAAAGAAAAAATTTGTTTTAATAAGTTACTTTTGTATATGAAAAAAAATAAAGTTTTCCAAACCTGGAAACGTCTTTTTAATTTTTTTTAACTTTCTTTTTTAATTTGAAATACCAATTAAATTTGTACTGAAGTATAAAATAAGTTAATTTAATAAAAACATATAAAAATTAGTTTACGGTAGTTAATTTTTTATATCACAAAAATTTTAAGTTTCCCAACCCTGGAATTATCCTTTTTGATTTTTCTAATTTTTTAGCCCAATCTCTTTCTTCTTAGAATATAAGATATATTTAATTTATAAAAAAAAAGGAAAAATTTCTATTAGTAAATTAATTTTGTATAAAAAAGTTCAAGTTTTCCAACCCTGGAAACGTCTATTTAATTTTTTTAACCTTTATGTCAACAGCAGAAATGCCTTACGCACGTCCACAGCAGCATACCTGGGTATGTACATACGTTTTGTATGGCGAATGGTACGTCGTTAGCATAAAAATGCTAATTACGTATCTACCTGGTTTGTTGGAATTTCCGAATTATTTTTTTAGTTTGTTAGAAATGGACAAAAGGCTAAAAAATCTTATGATAACCAATTTCATCCTCACAGTCATTGTTTGTTGAAAAAAGTGGTTGTATAGGTAGACGACATACGTATATAATAAATATATAATATAGGCAGGTAGAAACATTTATTGTTGCGGAAATTTCATTATTTGTAGTATCGTCAGAAAATTTAGTTTACATTTGTGATTCGAAGTGAAAAGACGTTTCTGTTTATTTTGTGGAAATAAAAAAATATTAAAAGTGAAATGGCTGATGGTGAATGGCTTACTCCGCGACAACTAAGCGCACTTTCGTACGAAGAACAACAAGCATATATTCGGCAAGCGCTTGAAGAGAGCCAAGAAGAAAGCAGTGACCACGATTCAATAGTTGGTGACGAGGCTTTAGGTGATATTGGTGGAGATGACTCAGACTTTGAAGAACCCATGTTACCAGAATATGACCCAGAGGGCGACAGTGATTCTGATGAAGATCTTGAAGATGCACCAATTGGCAAAAAGGCGTACATTCGTGCCAGCAGCATTTGCCAACCCGAAACGACGTGAGGCTTAATCATCAATGTTTGGGTTCTGTAATCACGTTACGATGTGCTCGTACGTTCCCAAGAAAAACAAGGCAGTTGTAATGTTGTCCACTACTCATTATACAACAGAAACGACCGGTCCTAAGAAGAAGCCATTGCTTATATTGGACTACAACAAAACCAAAGGTGGCGTTGATAACATGGACAAGTGCTTGTCCGAATTTAGTACGAAGCGGCGCACAAATAGATGGCCTCTGGCTTTCTTTTATAATATTGTGGACGTTGCTGCGTTTGCTGCATACGTAATATACATTGACAACAACACTCACCTGAAGACATCTACAAGCCGCCGTAGGATGTTTCTCCATCAGCTTAGCGAGCAATTGTGCAAGCCAGAAATGGAAAGAAGGGCGAATAACAGCAGAATATCCAGAGATTTTTCAACGCGCAACGCCATCGAAGCCATGAAAGGTGGGCCCATCGGAGTTGTGGATGCTGAGGCACATGCATCGGAGGAACGTGATAGTACGGGCCGGCTAAAAGTAAAGGGGAATTGCTACATCTGCTCGAAACGACGCCCTAGTCGTAAAGCATGCACATTATGCAACAAATCAGTGTGCGCAGAGCATTCCAAAGATTTACCTCAATGCGATAGATGTATTTGAATTTCAATAATTTTAAGCAAAAATAATTATAACTGACATTATATAATAATAATAAAAAAATAATTACAAAACTTAGCTCAAAATAAACTATACTTTTATATTATATTATCATATTTTCATGCGTTTTACTATACATACCCAGGTATGTATTCTGTTGACTTAAGGGTGCAACTTTGTAAATGGGCTTTATCTTCCGAACAGATGATCTAATCATAACCAAACTTGGAACTATTACGTAAAACAGTTTTGACTAGGATATCACGAAATTTCAATTCGATCCGGTTATCCAGTTTAGAGCTACAGCGTTTTCAAAACTAAAAACATATCCAGGTATGTTGCCGTTGACATAAAGGTTAATTTTTTTTATTTTTTTTATTAAGAAATATTAATTTAATTCATACTGAAGTATAAAATAAGTTTATTTAATAAAAAAATAATAATCACCCTTATTCTATTTGGCGTCGGCAACATCGTCATCAATTTTGAAACAACATCAATATAACACAACATCAGTGCTAACTTTGTATTCCCTAACAGTGTTATGACGACGTTGCCTGTTTATCGATAAATACAATACACATATCCAATATTTGAGTCAGCTGGTTCATTTTGTTTACTATTTTTGGTAAAAGTATTTTTGAATAACTAAAAGCTTTGTAAATAAATTAAAATAAAATGTTTTTCTTTCCTATTGAGACGATGAAAAAAAAATTAATAGTGAAAATAAGATTTCTCAGACAAAAGTGATGCATTTGCCAGTTACCCAAGGAAAAGTAAGTGATAAGTTCTCTCATGTTTTTGGAAAATAATGGGTAATGTTCATCCTTTTAATATTTTACAAATATTTTCGGCTGAACAAAACATCATTTACGAATGTATTGGATACAATAGAGCCTAACTTTTGAAACAAAAGGGATCAGATCAACGTTTATTGGAGCTTGGAGCTTCCTCCAAAGGTACTCAGTGCTAATTGTTTATATACCCCGCCTTCAGTTGCTTTGGTGTTGTTGTTTGCAACCTTTTTTTTAATTTAAACCTCAGTATACTTTCCCAACACACTATTTACCTTACATTTTGCCATCCACCACTAGTTCTAATTGGTGGACCGAGGGAATTTAGTGCAGTCTCACTTTCTCACTGCACCTTGAAATTATTAGGAAACTACCCCTGAGGAATCCTCTAGCAAAAGAAGGACTTTTCCAACTCTTCCACAAGCTTTTCAAATTGGTTGGGGTTGGTAATTTTAATTTTGTCCATATTATATTTTTCACTTTTTTTAAGAACTTTTTTCAAATAAATATGTACAGTTTTATATCTACTTATATTTCACTTTTTTACCATTTAAATTATTTTTCAAATTCGTTGAGGCATGCACACAACAGAACACGACATCAAAAACACTGACGACAAAATGAACGGCAACATCAACATCAATGTTTCTTTCAGAATACCAAATATATGCTGACAGTTATCGATAAATGGCAATACTATCTACGGGAATACCGATTTGATAAAAAACATTAAAAACGACGTCGTGTTATGTTGCCGACGCCAAATAGAATAAGGGTGAATAACTAGTTTTCGGTAGCTATTTTGTATGGCAAAATGAAGTTTAAGTTTCACAGCTCTGAAACCGTCTGCTCGATTTTGCTGATTTTCAATATCAATCTTTTTTCGACCATTTCTGATATAGCAGTCCAAGAACGAAGTCTCTAGCTTTTCTGGGAGCTTCGGAAAACCGATTTCACGTACAGACAGACGGACAGATGGACATCGCTTATTCGTTTTCCCTATGCATAAGGATCCAGAATATATATACCTTATGGCTCGCTTATTAATATTCTAGAAATTACAAACGGAATGACAAACCTATATATACCCTTTTACCATTTTTTGGTAAAGGGTATAATAAATGTAGTTGTATAAACACATAAAATTGGAAAATTGATCTTAGATTTGCACTTAAATGGTTTGCCATAAAAGTTGAATAAATACATGTTTATTTAATACAGTGAATAAAGGAGAACCACAAAAACTAGATTTATGTAAACGTGATAAGAAAAAGATAAAAAAGAAAATCATGCATGTTTTTTTTGAGTACACATGTACATTTCTAATCAATAAATATTATTTTGCTTAGTGCTTAGATTCAATAATTTATCAAATAAAATAAGCTAATTTGTTATGAGTTGAAAGTGTTGATGACAAGTTGCTCTCATGCATTAATAAATTGACATCAACTGATGCTGCTGTCGATAAAAAAAAATGTCATAGCATGTGTTGTTTCCTTTATATTACCCCTGCAGGAGAACGAACTGGTGTCCAACTAGTATTTTAGTAGTACAGAAATCACCACCACTAGTTCCCAACTGTAAACCTTCCTATACTATCCTTATGCTCAAATTAGCATTGAGTGTGTTTAGAAAACTACTAGTACCATTGGTACTAGTTTAGGACTAGTTTATTACCAGTTCTTTTGTAAAGAAAAATTCTATAAAATTGGTGGTTTTATTCCTTTTGTTACTCAGTGACAAAGCTAGTTAAAATTTGCAATTATTTATCAAAATTCACAAATACAAAAGGGTAATTATTATTATTTAATTATGATTACTTTTAGATCAAGCTAAAATTTTAGTAGTCATGTGATACCAATTTTCATACAGTGCAAGAGCTCTGTTAAACAGTTAAAATTTGTTTTGCAATGTGGTGCCTTGGTACTACTTCATATACTAGTACTCATCAGCACTAGTAATTTTACACAACAACTTTACCCCATTTTGCACTAGTTCTTGCTATTCTATATAGTAATTATACTAGTAGCTTTTAGACAATTATCGCCTATTCTCCTGCAGGGACGTTCATTCAACTTCAATACAATTTAACAGTTAGCTTTGACAAACAGGTATTTATTAAAGGGCTGCGTAAACCGTTCTAAAAGTTTTGTATTCTATTTCACACTAATGCCAAGCAGTCTGTTTTAGTGCAAACATAAATAACAAAACAAAACTAACAAAACATGAGTCTCACTAAAATCAATCAAGCATCATTCGAATAGTTTTTCTCTGCAGTTTTGTTAGTGCTTGTGTTCTCAAAACAAGTAGGACATCAAAACAAAAAGCGAGAATGAAACAAAACAACAGTTAATGATTAAACAGAATAAAGGTAGAATTAGTAAAATCGTATCGTGATGTTGCGTGTCAGCTGACAAAAACCGTACGATATACAACGCATGTTACTAGTTATAAAATATGTGGTGTTAGCACTGCTGACGTAGGAATCTGCAGAAAACAGATTTTTCTGTAGCGAATGTCAAGAACGCCGTATTTAATGCCAGACAAAAAAAAATGTGCTATGCAAACTGTTACATTTTCTATAAATTGTGCACAAAGTTGAACGATACGGCAAGCTGTAAAGTGGAATGATACGATTTTACTAATTCTACCTTAAGGGATTTATCAAAAAAATTGGGCAAAATTAATAAAAAACGCGAAAACTACAATAAATTTTTTATTTTTAATGTATTTTCATATAACTCACAGGGGGACAAAAAGTGGCAAGGCAGTTGAAAAAGGGGAAGGCAGTTAAAAAAGTGGCAATTTGCCACTTTAGTCGGTCAAACGGTCACGCTGGTCGTAAAATAGAATCTATTTTATTTTGAGAGCGTTTTTTCTTATGCTCTCACATATAAATACTTATTCTCACAAAAATGTTACCATACTTTCAATGAATTTCATACATTTTGTAAACAAAACTACAAAGAAAAATAAGCACAAAAGAAAATAAAACAAAAATTAGAGAGCATTTGAAGTTACTGCCCTCGATGTTATTATGGGCTTGATTAATTTGTCAGCGATTTTCCTGAAGTTGCAGACTTTATTCTGTTTCTACATTTAATCATAGCAGAAACATCGAGTGCACTAGAACACGAGCACAAACATGCAAATTGTGTATGTACAGGGTGGTCCAAAAGAAACCAAGGGGTGTAAAAGTTTAATAACTTTTTTGTTTATTAATTTTTTTTTATTTTTTCTTTCAGATTATATAGACAACACTTGGACAATTTATAATGGAGAGATTCACAACTGAACAGACATCCAGAACAATAGAATTTTATTATTTGAACCAGAGATCAATTATTTTAACGCAAAGAGCATATCGTCGACATTTTAACGTCAGAATTTCGCCCTCTGAAGCGATGGTTCTGGGGTTCTCAAAATCCAAGAGCCATTCATCAACGCCAATTGCACCCCATCAGGTGTACAGTATGGTGTGGGATCACATCTGAAAATGTCATTTTGCCCTACTTCTTCGAGAATGAAGATGGAAGTGCTGTAATCGTAAATGGAGAGCGGTATCGGTTTATGATAGAAAAATTTTTACGTCCTGCTCTTGAAAACAGACCTGGTATCTGGTTTCAGCAGGACGGAGCCACTGCCCATACTGCCCGAGACACAATGGCACTTTTAAGTCAAATTTTTGGATAGCGAATAATTTCTCGAAATTCGGAAATTATTTGTGCAGCGCGATCGCCAGATTTAACAGCACCCGGCTATTTTCTTTGGGGTTTTTTGAAGGAGCGAGTGTATGTGAACAAGCCAGAGACAACCCTTGAACTCAAGGCAAAAATTGTCGCAGAAATTCGAACGCTACAGCCACAAGTTTTGAAAGATGTTATGGAAAATGCTCTAAAAAGAGCCCATCAGTGCGAAGCTGAAAACGGTGGTCATTTAAGAGACATAATTTTTCATACTTAGTGTAAAAAATTTCCATTTTGTATATTATATAATCTGAAAGAAAAAATAAAAAAAAGTTAATAAACAAAAAAGTTATTAAACTTTTACACCTCTTGGTTTCTTTTGGGCCACCCTGTATATATATGTATATGTATGTATATATGTATACATATATTGAAAATAAAAATTAACAAATTATTATATATAAATGTACATAAGTATGTATGATATTATTTCATAGTAAATAAAACCTCTCTTCAGCTTTCATATTCCTAACGAAGCGCAATGCTTCTTTTATTTGGAAATTTTTCTTTGCTATCAAAACATTCAAACTTGTTTTGAATGTTCTGTGTGAATTTTGATGTTCTATTTCATTTTTATTTTGAAAGGCTTGGGTTTACTTCAACATTGTTCTATTGCAGTTTTGTTCTGTACTACAGTATTCTTATCTTAAAGCAAAACACATCTCTTTTGAAAGTTTTGTTTTAAAATAACGGAGCAATATACACACACGTTTTGCAATTAATGAGAGTGTTTGTAAGCCTTTTTTTAGGGCTGGTGCCACGCTCTAGTATTTATTATGTATTTTATGGATAAAAACCAATTTGATAAACATATAAAAATATTTAGTGTTTTTTTATGGGAATTGTTACAATTTAAGTTTAAAATTTTTAAACGCACTAATAATCCCAAATTAATATTTTACTTATTAAGTAAAATATTTTTTTTTATTAAAAACACATTGAAATTGATTATTGAGGGGTTTAGCTGGATCCTATGCGCATTTCACTGTTGCTAATGCAGATCATCAGGGAACCTTTACCCAAAGCTGCTTAGAACAACTAGAGTTATTATATTATAAACTTTCATTTAAACAAATGAGAAGCTCAATAACAAATAACAAAGTTGAAACAAGAACTCAATAATCAACATGTTTTTTATTTTCTTACTTAACCATTGCTACATTGGCTGACTTTTTTCAGCTTCAAATTGTAGTCGTAAGAGTATGTAAAAGAAAATAAATTGTGTGGCAACACTCTATTCTTAGATAGCTGTTGTTGTTATTTACATTTATTTTCAAGAAAATTTATTATTTGACATATTGTCAGTAGTGTACATAAAATAATTGAAATTTATTTGCTGGTAGTTTAGCATGTCTATATACGTATTTCACCTGGATATAAATTATTTGCTGGGTTTTGTATCAGTTTCAAAGCCTACTAAGCTTATTTTTTCTTTTGTGATTTTCAAAAGTATTATTGTTTTATGAATTCTCATATGGTTTTTCAAAGTCTATGCATAAAGTAAGAGGTTTGTGACTGTTTAAAATTTGTGGTTAAAGTCTACTGATGATTTGGTTCAAGCGCCAATGAAATACGTATATAGACATGCTAAACTACCAGCAAATAAATTTCAATTTTACTTAATAAGTAAAATATTAATTTGGGATTATTAGTGCGTTTAAAAATTTTAAATATAAAAATATTATTCTCGGTGAACACTACTTGTGATTATAACAGGAACACTTTAATAAAGCCTCTCCTTCTTCAACGTCATTGGGAATTTTGTCTTCGAAAATGAGGGTAGTGCAACTTTAACTGTAAGATGTGGCGGCTATTTGGCTAATATTGTTCTCAATTATTAGGGGTATACCCATCTCCTTGCAATTAAATAAACATATAATGATTTCGATGGGAAATTATCGTTTTTTTTAACATATCGAAATAAACCCTCTTATTGGAAGACCCTTTATTTATTTTATCAACTACATGTATTTATCTTAATACCATAGCTCTTTCATTTGAAAAGAATATGTATCGTTATCTTAATACAGAAAGGCCCTAATTCATTATTTTTTGAAATCGGGATTTTTCTATATATCGATAGAAGAATATCTAATATATCTACACTAAAAATAAAAAAACGTAACTAAAACTTTGGAAAATTTTCTAAATTTGGTTAAAAAAAAGTTATCGTATGGCGTCAAAGCTGTGTTTACTCGAAACCAGTAAAATATTTACTAAATTTCTAGTTCATTATTGAACGAACTAGTTTATAGTAATTATATTTTTATATTTAAGTAAAATTTTTCTAAAATTAAGTAAAATTTTCCCATAAAATTCGGAGCTTTGCAAAAAAAAATTGTTCATCTTTGATCTGAAATTTAGTAAATTTTTCGAATTTTTTTTTGTCTTTAATTCTGGCAATTTTTTGGTTTTTAATTAAATTCTATACCACATGGTATGTTTTTCATTATATCTTCATATGATATTCTTAATTAATTCATCATACATACATACATATTAATTCCTTGAGAGGAGGCAAATATTGAACCAACAACCTTCTGACTGATAGGCAAGCACTCTATCTAACCAGTTGCCTAACAGGGCAGCCAGAATAAGCATTGAAATTTTTGAGTTTTAAAATTTAATTTTATTTTCAAATATATATATTTCAAGTTCAAATATTTCTCGGAAATATGAAACATTTATTTAAATTTTTTGCTTAATGCAAATAAAAAATATATTCTATAATTTAAAGAAAAAATACTTAAACTGGTAAATATTTTTCTAAAATTTAGAATAACTTTTTATATCTTTCAAGTTAGTCAAATTTGATTAACTAATCAGGAGTAAGTCATTTCCTAAAATTTATTTATTGATTTAAAACGAGATTTGACTAGTTCTTAAGATACAATTTCCCTAAACTTTTAAACCATTTTCCAATTTTTGGTAAATATTTCCTTGAAGCCAGTAAACTTGTCCATGAATGTGAGAATTTTTATGTGTATTTTTATGAACTACTTTTGAGAATATTAATTTTTTATTTTTTTACTTAAACTTAGAAAGTTTTTTACTTTAATTTAGAAAATTTTTTTGCTTAATAATAGTATATGTCTTTTTTTGAGTGTAGAAATATATGCAAACATAAATCTCAATTCAAAAAATAATAATGAGTTAGGGCATTTCTATATTAAGATAATGATATCGCTTATTTACTTCAATAGTGGCATAACTCAAAAAATGAGTTTTTTGAGTTAATAATGCAGAAAGATGCGGCATTTCTTATTTTATCTTGTGTAAAAATTTCATATAAATAGCTTGTACTATCACCTCCTGAGAGAAGAATTTTTTTTCATTTCTCCATTGGGTTGTATGCAAATTGAAAACTTAAAACGCGTTTTCTGCGAAACTGGTTTTTTTGAGTTGTGCCACTGTTGAAGTAAATGAGCGATATGTGCATTATAAATGTAAGCGCTTATATGTCTGTCATCAATTTACAAAAAAAAAAATCATACATCTTATTTGCACTTTTCGAAACATAAACAGTGAATTGACAAAAAAATCAGACAGCAGAACCAAAATGAATGACATCAGAAATAAGAATCATTGAAATAAGATTATAATCAATGTTGTTTAGTTTGAGTTATTGCTAAATTTTCTGTCAACATTTATTTCATTTAAGCTTGAATGACTTATTAAGAGCAGTATGTCGAAAAAAAAATTAATGCTATGTATTAATGCAAATACATATATATTAGGACGTTTCACCAAAGGCGTTTTTTGCGATTTTTGAAACACTTGAAGCGGTATATTAAGGCTTGTGATGTAAAAGAATTTCGAAAAAAATTTTGGATTTTTTGAAGATGGGTATGGGGTCGCTGAAATAGATTTTATCAAAAAAAAATGAGGTTATGGAGAAAAAAATTTTATATTATTTTTTTCTGGCGCTTTTTGTTCATACAACTAAACAATTCTCTTCTTAAGAATCCGATCCCACGACAAAAAAATTATTGGTGTGAAAAATTATTATATTAAAGACCACTTTGATTTGATAGTCTTAAAAGTGAAAAATTATTTTTCCTAGATTTCAAACCTCGATAACTTGAAAACTTTTCAACATTAGAAAGGTTTTTAAATTACCTTTCATGCGGTACATAGATTTATTTTAACTTGTTGGAAAAATATAAGAAAAAAATTAAAGTTTGAAAAAAAATTTTTTATTTATCAAATTTTATGAAAATTAAAAGAATTTCATTATGTTTCGTTCTTGGTTAAGTAAAAAAAACATCTAAAATACATTGCTTTAATAAAAACATCAAAAATTCAATTCATCAATATATTTGTATTCCCATAGAAAATCAAAAGATATTAAATAAACAAAATCAACATATTTAATGAACAAATTAAAATTAAAAAGTAAATTTGTATCTAAAATTACAATACATTAAACATTAACAGCCGTATTCATAAAACTTTTAAACCGCGTTTCAAATATTGTTTAAGCAAAATTCGATAAAATTGTATTCATAATAGAATTTTTTTAGAATTGACTGCCCCCATGTTTAAACCAATTTTAAGGTGACATTGTTGTAATTTTGCTTCGTTTTTGTTTACATTTTGAACTTTACTTGTATGTACATATGTGTGTATGTATGTATGTACTTACATATGTATGCATATGCCAGTGTTATTTAGAAGAAAACAATGTAATTTTTTTATAGAAACTATTGCCGAAATAACAAATATACTCCAAAGAATATTTAACCTTTATGTCAACAGCTGCATACCCGGGTATGTTTTGATTGTTAAAAACGTTGTATCTCTGAATGTGGTTACCATATCGCTCTGAAATTTCATGATATCCTCACTAGAAGTGTTTTCTAACATTTTCTAAGGTTTGGATAAAATTAGACAAATCGGAATATGGGTGTGGTCATTTTTTTCATTTCTAACCCTTACGTCAACAGCTGCATACCTGGGTATGGTTATGAAAACAATATAATATTGCGTGTATATTTCATAAGATTTCAGAGTTTTTAGTAAAGTAAAAATAATAAAATTAAGACAAACAATTAAATAAAATAAATTATAGTAAAATCAATTACTAAAAAATTTTTAAATACAATTTTTGCATTGCGGAATATCAGTGGAATGTGCGGCACATACGGGGTTTTTACATAATGAGCAAGATTTCCTGGTTGGTCGACGTTTAGTACATATGTAGCAGTTACCTTTGGTTTTAATTCTACCGCTACTGTCTGAAACGCCCAAAGGACCTCCATTTATGGCTTCAATTGCATTTCGAGTAGAGAATACTCTTGTTATATAGCTTTTCTTGGATCTTTTTTCTATTTCAGGTTTAGCCAGTTGTTAACTGAGATTGTGTAGGAATATCCTACGACAACTTGTTGAAGTCTTCAACTGTGGATTATTCTAATATAAATTATGTACGCTGCAAAGGCAGCCACATCTAGGATATTGTAGAAGAACGATAAAGGCCATCTATTCGTTCGTCGCTTTGTAGAATATTCCGCCAAAGATTTATCCATATTATCAACGCCGCCTTTATATTTGTTGTAATCCAGTATCATAAGTGGCTTTCTCTTTGTCCTTCAACTTCGTTGGTATAATGCATTGTAGAAAGGACTAAAACTATTTTATTTTTCTTTGGGATGTAGGAACAAATGGAAATATTGTTGCTGTAACCAAAAATAGTTCATTCTACATCACGTCCTTTTGGAATAACAAACTGTGGTGGTACAAAAACACGTCGTTTATTTACTGTACCTAATATCGATAAATTACTGTCCACCATCAAACTTTTCGCTAAATTATAACTGGTAAAAAAATTATCGCATACGATATTTCGTCCACTTCCACGAAAAACGTTGACGCACAAATCCTTTCACCTACATTTTTCTCCCGTTCACCGGATGCCGACAGACCTGTATAAATTTATCCTTTCATAGGATAAGAGGAGACGGAGTCACATACCCACCATACTTTTATTCCATATTTGGCGGGTTTTGATGGTATATATTGAGTAAAACCAATTCCACCACGGAAAGGATACAATTGTTCATCAACTGTTACATTGGCTCCTGCTACATAATTGCTATGGAGATTATCGTTCAGCATTAAAAATATATCCATTATGACTGCAGCTTTGTCGGTTTCTTTACGCTGTTGGCGTGTATTTCCGTTGTAGAAACGTATAAAACGGCTTATTGCCCAAAACCGCCTTACGCTGATAGAAGCACGATATAACGGATGTGAGGTTGTTTTCCACAAGTCTTTAGTATGTACGTATCCAGAATGTGTCACGCCATCCAGCAAAAGGAGACCCAAATATGCATCAAATTCAGTTATTGTTAATGCTTTCCATGCTCTCTTGTTGGATTTTGGGCATTGTCATGTTCATAGAATTGGTTCGCTTTCCTATTTGTCTCGCGTATGATGATGTCACACATTTCATTTGATAATAGTAATTTGAAAGTGTCTACTATAGATAGACCTTGTGTTTTTCTTACCGGCGCATAATTAGCAGATCTAAGAATATTATGACCACGGAATCTCGCAGTATGTGGTTGTAAGACAGACCAAATTATTCCGTCTTTGTTTACATAGTTTGTACTACTTTCACAAGATATGTCTGCGAGTTCTTCATCATCTTCAGTTTCAAGGTTATATTCTGGCAACTGCATTTCTTCGATGTCTGAGTAATCTGGAGCTACGTCAGCTTCGCTTTCGTCTGCAATACCTTCAAATGCTGTTATTTCATAATCACTATTATTTCTTGTAACTCTTGTAGCCTTTGCCGAATATACTCTTGCTGCTTCTCATAATCAATAGCACTTATTTGTCGCGGTGTGAGCCAGTTACTTAGTGGAATCACAATATTTTAAATAATTATAATTTGTTAAATCAATTGTAAAAGCTAAGCAGTTCAATCAACGACGAGCAACTAACGAGTGTTTGCTAAAAAGTCCCTAATTGTAAAAAATCAACATAAAAGCACAGAACTTTGCTAAAACTCCCGTTATTTTAAGTATTCATACATAAAAACAAATCAAAGTAGGAAAAAAAACACAAAAAAATAAATACAAAACGAAACTAAACAACAACTTCACAGAAATATACTTAGCAACATGTGAATTCGCGTACAAAATATACTTGCATACCCGGGTATGCTTGCTGTTGACGTTAGTATAATTTTTTAGCTGTTGACATAAAGGTTAAAAGAAAAGGAGCGATCCAGTTTCCATTCCCAGTCATTGTTTTCTCATTTTATGTGTTAACAAAAATAGTATAATTGTAGAAAATTAACTAGTGATGTATAAACACTCAAAACAAACAAAATAAAGCTCGTTATTCTAGTGCTTCTTTATCTGCAATAAAATAAATAATATAAAAAGCACTTTTAACAATTTGTTGTGAAATTTTTTTATTATTTTATTAAATACAAGTTGGAACATATCTTTTATTTTATAGAAACAATATTTCTCTGAAAACCGACAAATAAACAAAATAGACACGAGTACTTTGTGAGTTAACAATCGTTGTTTTGCAGAACTAATATGCAAGTGACAAATAAAGAATACAGTGTTGCCACGATATTTTAAAAAAATCTAGTTAATTGATTTTTAGTTAAAAAACTGATTATGAATACCAATATTTAAAAAACGTTATTTAGCCTTAAAACGTTTTTTAACTAATATGAATTTTAAACATCAATCAACTTTTTTTATGAATACGGCTGTAAATGTGGAACAACTGTGGAAGTATTTTCAAATTGGTTTCTTAAGAGCTTTTTCAATGGCATTTTCGTTAACATTACATATAATTTTTTGATTGTTATCAACGCTAACCAATAAGTTTTGAAAATCATCCTCATTCTTTGTATTTTTTTTGTTATATATTGTAACTGACGCCACGCGTTTTTCTGATAAATCATTCACAACACATAGTTTTTCTAGTTTTTTCAATAGCCTTCTAAGCACTATATTTTTTGAAGGTAACTCATCATCCGGAATTTTTTTCAGTACTTTTACCAAGCAACCAAAACTGTTTGCGGTACTGTTTTTTTTTAACATCTGTAGACATTTGTAGAGGAAAATTATTGCATAAACTTAGAAAACAGTTTTATATGCACTCGGGCCTCGTTTATCCGTGATCTGGTTAACCGGTAACCCCGATTAACCGTGATGGCCAAAGATCAGTATATTGTTTTTTGTTTGCAATTATTTTGAAACTGTTTGCTTCGATTAACCGTGATTACCTCTATTATCCGTGATGACAGAATTTTTTTTATTAACTCCAAATTCATACATACAATATAATAAACATGAAAACGGGGAATTCCGTTGTTTGCATACGATGCGTCAGAAGCATTTACAAGTGATTAGTTTAATTTTGAAATTTGAGAAGTACGGGTGGTTAGATCTAAATATATTTGTTATTCGATTAACCGTGAAAATCGGTTATCCGTAATGCTTCTGGTCCCGACCACCACGGATAATCGAGGCCCGACTGTATATTTTACTTAACCGTGCTTTGATTATTTTCTTTATACAGTATACCAATTGTAAATGAAATCTTTAATATTTTTGCCAATTACCTACTTTTAAAGAAGTCCGACTTCAAGTATCGCAAAACTCAAATAGTCTGAAATATTTTTATTTTTGTATATTTTGTTGCATTTTAAAATTCAAGTAGTGTGAATTTAAAAATAAAAAATAATTTTTTTTATCTATTTTTTATTTTTTTCAACATTTTTTCACAATTAAGATATAAACTTATATATTTCAAAATAAAGGTATCTAAAATATCTCTCTAACGCATTTTACATTTTGAAAAAATGTTGAAAACTTTTTAAGTTATCGAGGTTTGAAATCTAGGAAAAATAATTTTTCACTTTTAAGACTATCAAAGTGGTCTTTAATATAATAATTTTTCACACCAATAATTTTTTTGTCGTAGGATCGGATCATTAAGAAGAGAATTGTTTAGTTGTATGAACAAAAAGCACCAGAAAGAAATAATATAAAAACTTTTTCTCCATAACCTCATTTTTTTGATAAAATCTATTTCAGCGACCCCATACCCATCTTCAAAAAATCCAAAAATTTTTTCGAAATTCTTTTAAATCACAAGCTTTAATATTCCGCTTCAAGAGTTGCAAATTTTTTTTTGTGAAACGCCCTAATATATATGTACATAAATTTCGTTAAAATTACACTTTTCGTAAAAAGTATGTAGAAGAAAATAATAAACAAAAGAGACAATTTAGTATCACAAAGTTAATCTTGACAAAATAAGATAACTAAATATACTTTAAGATACTTGTCAGCATATAAGAGGACACTAAATCTTCGCTTCACTGTGTGGAAAATTTTTACAATCTATAAAAGATTCATAAATGTGTTTTTATTTTTTATAATACAAGTATTAATACGTTTGAGGCGTCTTTTGCATGCATCTCTGATCCAATTGCTGCTTGAAAAATTAAAGTTTTTAAACAAAATCATTAATACTTGTATTATAGAAATTATAATTTAAAAATATTGGCCCAATTAAAAACAAATAGAAATAGGTTAGAGGATTTAAGTTTCATAAGCAACAGACTACAACCCTAGATACAAACCATCTATTAGCAACAAAATAAAGCTCTTTACACTAGCCATCACAAACGAATACTTAACACAGCTCTACTAACATACTAAGGGATCTGTGTTAAACATTAGAAATATATTTTTTTTCTTACAAAATGGACTAAATATCGCATTTCTTAAAACAAAGAAGCTAAAGAAAGGAATAACTCCCTGCGCTTGTTTTATCCTTATATGAAATGTAATGCCTTCAAAAACACCAAAACTCCATTCCTTCAATAGTAGTTATGAAATATAGATTAAGGCAAATTGTCTCGCTGTCTCTAAAATAAATTTGAAGATCATATCATCCTGCCTTTGAAATATATAAAAGATGCATATCCATTCACATTATTCACCTTTTGGAAAATATCAATATATTGTTTTTTTAGTTTTTTGAGAAAAGAAATTTTATATCTTGGTGAACTTCGGCCGGTCTCAACGGTTTTCGCCTGTCGGTAGTTCGAATAGTGGCTCCGTTAAGTAAAGATTTTCTACCTTGTAGGCCTTCGGCTGCACTTAGTGGTTTCTCCTCTCTCAGTATTTAGAATAGTGGTATCGTTGAATAAAAATTTTAGGACTTGCCGGCCTCAGGTGGACTTCAAAGTTTTCGGTAAATCGAATAGTAGCCTCACTCGGTAAAGATTTTCTGATTTGTTGGCCTTCGGTATCTGTTATTAAATAATATCCATAGATGTTGTTTCTCATTTTCGACTGCCATTATTTTCATGTAGGTTATTGTATGCACTTAAAACAGAACTTCTGCTCAGACTGAGAATATTATTCTGTAATATCTTTTGATTTAATAAAGTTTTTAAAGTCTTTTTAATTGTATTAAATACTTAATTTTTGGAAAAAATATTTTTTATTTGACGGGTGTGACGCATGTTTTTTATGACACTAGTTTTTTTAAAGAAAAGAGTCGGATATTTTTGAGAATGTATAGCAAGGGCTAATTTTTTGGAATTGTATTGAACTGACGCTGATGTTGACAAAAAAAAAACTGGAATAAGGGTGATTGTTTCAAAATTGTTCTCTATTTGTCAATATCTTGAAAAAATTTTATTAAAAATGAAAAGAAAAATTTCACATAGAATTAAACATACATATCGAGCTATAACCGCACAAAAAGCTTAAGTAACAAAAACAAAATTTTACAGGAGAAGGTTTTGTTTAATTATCTTCGCTCTTATTTAAGTTAATTCATTGAATTTTAGTATTTAGGTGTTATAGTGCTAAATATAAGTAACGCATCGAATTTTAACGAAATATTAGCATAATAACGGTATTTTTTGTCCCTTAAGCTCTTTTTGCTGTCTCCCTGAGAACCTAATGTGTATATTTTTGTGTTGGTTAAGCTAAAAAAATTTTTTAAGAAAGAGTAAATATCAGTTTTTTTTACCTAAACTTGTCTCCAAATTGCTAAATTATTGTCTTCTTGATCGGCGCCATGTAGTGAATCTTCTACAGACTTATTACTTTTCGAATTAAAAAGTTCGCTATTAAATTTGTTGTGTATAGTTTTACCGAAGGAATGTATTTCCAAGTCCGTATACTTTTGTGAAGAAATTTTTAATAAATTGCTACGTACCGGAACTGAACTGGCGACTATCTCAGTTTTTCGCCAGGACCGCGTAATAAAATTTAAATCATAATAAATTGTTGCAGAGTTATCCAAATAACCATATTTGAGACTTATAGGTGATTTTTTTTCAAGTTGGGAAACATAGCTTTTAAAACAATGGTAACTCACTTCAATACAATCATATTTTTTTGATTAGGTGTAGAATTGAATTGAATGGGCTTTATCGTGATTCGCGTATTTTGACTTCGACTACAAAAAGTTGGTTCTAACTTAAAAATACTGTATTTATTTATTTTTTTTTTTTTTTTGTTGGAAGAATTCTAATGATTTGTTCGTGAAGTTACATAATATATACAAGTATGTATGTACGCAGATTTTTTATGCGAAAATATGTTTTCGTCTATGGTCTAAATTTGTGTGTAGTTTTGTTGAGATATACTCAATGGGTCACGATCTGTAGGATAATTTCCAATATTTGGTCCAAATGTAATGAGGCTATATATAGTATACAGATCTTACCTTATAAAATTATAAAAACGAATTATAATTATCACTACCCATTTTTTAGCGCAAGCCGTTGAAAAAGTATTTCCAAAAAAATTAGTTTCATAACATAGTTTCTTTCATCACATTAAAGGGCCATGATAGGTCATTTTTATGGGAAAATTATGTAGAGGAAAGATGTTGTGGTATTTATTCTAAAAAGAAATGGATACTAAAGTTTTTCCGAAAAACGCCGCATTTAAAAGTTATGATGCCAAAAGTGTTTATATCCAAGATAGGTTATTTTTTAGGTGAAAAAAAAATGCAATGCGCGTGATCGGTATGTACGCAATTTTTACACATATGTATGTGTTTTTTATTGCCGGTCTATCAGAAACTGCCGGTGGAGCGAATAAAATAAATACTTTCCGCAATTTGTATGGTCTAATAATGTAATGCACAAGTTTTTTATGTGTGGGTGAAAGGGTTCATCTAGTTAATTATTTTAAAAATAGATCATGTATGTAATATTGTATGTATGCATATACTTCATACGAAGTAGATAGAGGGTATATTATATACAGCTAATCCGAATATTATATCATACTTGCTTTTTTTTTCAAAAAGGAAATTTTAGCTTAAGTAACAAGTTGCTGTTACAAAAACTGTAAATAAAAAATAATTTGTACTTAAGCTTAAATTGTTTTTGCTATAAAATTGAAACGGTATATCTTATGGTCATAAAATTTTGACAGATAATGCCAATGATAAAAAGTTAATGATTTTTATAAAAAAAAACGCATTTCGAAAATCATGTTGGTTAAGCTTCTTCGGCGGTAATGGCTCGATATGTATATCAGGGATATAACTTTTTAATAATTTTTTAAAATATCAAAACTGGCATAGCACAGTCCGATAGAGCATAAAAAACTATAAGGGCACGTATATTTATTTTTTTGGCTATTTATTTAAATCAAAAACTAAATAAAAACCACCGTAAAAATTATGAATATTCAATATTGAATTAAGAAAACCTCGAAATAATTTTAGATTATGTAAAATAAAATTTTTGGTTAGTTTAAGTCCGTGCTTTAAGTGTTCAAAAATATCTTTCAAGAAAAGTTTCCAATCAGTTGAAAAAAATTCCACAATCTGGAAAAACCAGTTAACTGTATTCAAAAACAGTTTAATAATGCCGCGTAAAATCCAAAACATTGATTTTGGACCAAATCATTTTAGTAAAATGCCTACCAAGGAAATAATAATTGGCAGATATAATGGCTTAGCTCAATCCCAAAAGAACAAAAGTAATTTAATTAAAACAATAACAAATGAAATATGTGATTAATAGAAAAAAATATGAATCTACCAAGGGTATTCGTGAGATCAGTAAACAGAAAAATTTTAAATCTTATATCATTATACCACAAAAAGACCAAAAGATTGTGATGATTTGAGGAATGTATTTGATGTCACTAAAATAAACAGTGATTTCCACTCGGAATATTCACCTTCCATACAAAGTGATTTTCAGTCAATTACTAGTTGCGATTTTGATGAATATTATTTATCTGTACACCGCCCCCCCCAGCTCGTCTTAAATCCAAACTATCTAATGTGTGTGAAGATAAATTTAAATTTAACTAGCAGAGACAAAAACCAAAAAATTTTACAGAGCTCATTTTGCAGTTAACAGAGCACTGTTAACCACTTAACAGTCCTAAAAAAATATAGGAATATGATTTCGGTGGCGAAATCCAGGAACATGGACTGATACTATACCCAAAAATTAATGGAAAATATTGTCCGAGATCTGAATAATGAAATTATACTAATGGAATATACAACAGATATATCAATAACACAGAAACTTAATTTTAAAAAAGGTCCTATTTTGGAACGAAAAGTGGTCGTTATCGGAAATAGAAGAATTCTACATATATCCCACTATATAGAAATGGTGCTCCAGCAATTTACAGGGCTGTAAGTAAATCTGCTGAACAAAAAGAAAAACAGTTAAAAGAACAATTGAAGGAAGAACTTTGGTGTCTTCACTTCGATGGAAAAAGAATTAACGGAAAGGAAATACAAGTGATAGTTTTAAAAAATGAATCTAAAGAAATATATCTGGGAGTACTTGTTTTGAATGATGGAAAGGCAAATACTACATTTGATGGCATTAGAGAATTACTCTACAAGTTTGATTTATGGAACAATATAAAAATTATCATTTGTGAGTGTTAACACCGGTAAGATAAATGGTGTGGTTGTTGCAGAAATTTTTTATAAGCCTCAGATTGGAAATACAACAATATATTGGTTGTCAACAACACATTTTGGATTTGCTATTGAGGCACGTAATGGATGAGTTGGTCGGTGTTAAGACATCATCTCCAGATTTATGTTACAGTTTTGTAAGGGAATTGATTTCGAATTACAACAACTTAAAACAGAGCTACGTACATTAAAAATAGTGAAATACTTGATATTAAAAATATTAAATGGCGCGAAAACATGCAGTATTTGTTTGAACTAGGAACTGCATTCAGATTCTTTCAAGAAACCAAAAAATTTCCATCTATAAATTTTAAACCTATGCCTCCAATTGGAACTCAAGACCCATTTTAGCGATTTTATCATATATATATATATAATTATCAGAATGACCTGTATCCGATATGCGAGTTTATCTGCGGAAAATGGTTTAGCATATGGTTTTCAGACCAAAGATTTCGCGACGACAGCTTCGAACTTTTATATCAATCACTTTCAAGATTTGAAGCTGCTAAAAACTGCTTTATTAAACATTGGAAAGAAGATGATTCAATAATCCGAAATCAATAAAGAAGTAATATCTGTGCGGAGCGTGCCATTAAAGTTGTTCAGGATATTTATCTTTTCTGTAAATCTCCTCGAACTTTAAATCTTAAATTTTTATCTTTGAATAACTAACTCAAAATTTTTCTTGTTAAGCTATTTGCATACCTTTTATCGCAGGCTTTGAGGGTGTCGACCGAATCAAGAAATTCGGTAACGAAAAAAAACCTAAGACTATTTTTATTTGAATCATCCAGTGTATGTTAACCCCTAAAGCATGCTATTGATTTCATTAACATACAGTATTGCTAGAACGATTTTTACATGTAGAAAAACAAAATGTGGCGTACTTAAGAGCAGTGATGCCAACTTTTTTGGCTCTAAAAGCACATTAAAATTTTAAACAAGCACTAAAAAGCGTAATTTTGAAATCTAAAAAGCGTAAAAAGCACTAACGTGAAAAACGAGTGAAATTTAATAATGTTTTCTAAGCTATTCTCTATTTCAGCAATATTATCAACATTTTTAATGAAATATATCAGACGAAAAAGGTGTGCTTTACGCTAAACAAATTAATACACCAAGTTTTTATTAAAGTAATTTTAAGAAATACGCAAATTTCTTAAAAGCACTACTTAGTGCTTTTTCTTAGTTTGGCACTAAAGCTAAAAATTTGGCGTTTTGAGTCTTCAAAAAGCACTAAAAATAGTGCCAAAAGCACCAAGTTGGCATCGCTGCTTAAGAGCAATCGTGGTTGACAAAAAATTAAATTCAAACAGACAAACAGACAATTCGTAGGTTTTTACGCTGTCGACCGAATCAAGGAATTCTGTAACGAAAATAAAAAACTAAGACTATTTTTATTTGAATCGCCCAGTGTATGTTAACCCCTAAAGCATGCTATTGATTTCATTAACATACAGTATTGCTAGAACAAATTTTTACATGTAAGAAAACACAATGTGGCGCATGATATAAATATAGAAGCAGTGATGCCAACTTTTTTTGGCTCTAAAGGCACATCAACACTTAAAAAAATCACTTAAAAGCGTAATTTTGATATCTAAATAGCGTAAAAAGCACTTTCGTGAAAAACGACTGAAAATCCATAACGTGAATTAATATGAAGTTTAATAATGTTTAAAATTTTCTTAGCTACTCTCCATTTAATGAAGTATATCAGACGAAAAATGTATTCTTTACACTGAAAAAATAAATACGCCGAGTAATTATTAAAATGATTTTAAGAAATACACAAATTTCTTAAAAGCACTAATTAGTGTTTTTTCTTATTTTGGCACTAACGCTCAAAATTTGGCGTTTTGAGTCTTCAAAAAGCACTAAAAATAGTGCCAAAAGCACCAAGTTGGCATCGCTGCTTAAGAGCAATCGTGGTTGACAAAAAATTAAATTCAAACAGACAAACAGACAATTCGTAGGTTTTTACGCTGTCGACCGAATCAAGGAATTCTGTAACGAAAATAAAAAACTAAGACTATTTTTATTTGAATCGCCCAGTGTATGTTAACCCCTAAAGCATGCTATTGATTTCATTAACATACAGTATTGCTAGAACAAATTTTTACATGTAAGAAAACACAATGTGGCGCATGATATAAATATAGAAGCAGTGATGCCAACTTTTTTTGGCTCTAAAGGCACATCAACACTTAAAAAAATCACTTAAAAGCGTAATTTTGATATCTAAATAGCGTAAAAAGCACTTTCGTGAAAAACGACTGAAAATCCATAACGTGAATTAATATGAAGTTTAATAATGTTTAAAATTTTCTTAGCTACTCTCCATTTAATGAAGTATATCAGACGAAAAATGTATTCTTTACACTGAAAAAATAAATACGCCGAGTAATTATTAAAATGATTTTAAGAAATACACAAATTTCTTAAAAGCACTAATTAGTGTTTTTTCTTATTTTGGCACTAACGCTCAAAATTTGGCGTTTTGAGTCTTCAAAAAGCACTAAAAATAGTGCCAAAAGCACCAAGTTGGCATCGCTGTATAGAAGGTACTTCCATTCTCTTTTTGTTTTTAAAAATAAGTATTTTTGAAGTTTGTTTTTTAAGAGAAATAAAGAAAAATGTTTCCATATAGTAAAAAATTTAAGTCTTCCCCTAGAAATTTTTTTTACAAAAATGTGTAATTTTCTTAACAAAAACTTGCGAATAAATAAATTTATATACATAACTACATATCTGTGTAGTTTTAAAAGTGATTATATAATAACGTATGTATCTCATATTTTTAAGCTTTCTGCTTAATGCAAATCTTTCAACTATATTTTCATCTAAATTTGGCATTGAGAAGCCAAATTGATTGATGATTTGGATTATTTCACAACGAATTTTCATTAAGTTTAAAAAATATTAATTGATATTGCATTCTGTTTAATCTACATAAAATGTTTCTTGTTGATTGTAACATCCTTTCTAAAAAATTGGTTTAATAACCGGTCAAATCTTTCGGCAAGTCTATTTCACAGATCTTATAGGCTCTTAGCCACTGTTGGTGAACACAAGGAAATGAAGGGAATTTAAAAAATGCTGCACTCTTATTTCTTTACTTATGGCCTAATTTAGTAAGAAGATTTAGGACGCTTTTTTGTTTGAAAATAATTTTCTTGTTTTTGAATTTTCTAAAATATTTTCTTCAAAAATGGTTGTTGTCTTTCATAATGAAAAATTAAAATATTATTACCATGTTTTTAAAACATAAAAATAAAATAAAATTATTATACAAAAGCTTGAAAAATATATGAAAAATATGTGTTGGATATAATGTTTAGAACAAAATCATAAAGCAAATACACGAACCTTCTAGCATAGACAGTAAATAATGTTGTAAAGAATCATAACTGCGGCTTTTTTTCGTCCATAGACAAGACGATACAATCGTCGAACAGAATTTGGGCATTATTATTTAATTTATACATTCTGTGTTTTATAAAAACAACTTTGAAATAATTTTTTAATAAAATTTTCAAACAAACAGGAAATAGAGGGGGAAATGTTAAATTAATATGGTAGCACGATTTTACCGGAAACTTCACAATACTTATAAAGGGTGTTTTTTATTGAGGTATAGAACTTTAAGTTGGCATCACTTTTTTAACTGGCGGCCGTTTTGTCAGCTGTCAAGTGATTAATATTTAGTTTGGTTTGCCATTTCATCATGAACAGGTTGACAAAAGAACAACGCTTGCAAATCGTGCAAATTTATTTCGAAAATAATGGTTCAGTTCGCGAAGTTTACCGCAAGCTCCGTCCATTTTATGGTCGACATAATCGTCCATCAGAGCAATTAATTCGGTTAACCATGGATCGTTTTCGCACTACGTTTACTCTATGTGATAATACGCATCCGCAGAGACGTCGAACAGTGAGCACCGAAGAAACAATTGCCGCTGTAGAGCAAAGTGTTGAAGAGGACCCGAATGAATCGATTCGCCACCGTGCGCAGCAATTGGAGCCGACTAACCGACTACTTTGTTCCCAAATTGGATGGCATGAATGTGGATGAGTTGTGGTTCCAACAAGACGGCGCTACATGCCACACAGCGCACGTCACAATCGATTTATTGAAGGAAACATTCGATGAGCGCATAATTTCGCGGAATGGACCTGTCAATTGGCCACCAAGATCGTGTGATTTGACACCATTGGATTATTTTCTTTGGGGATATGTGAAGTCGCTCGTCTACGCCAACAAACCAGAAATGTTAGGGGACTTGGAAGCCAACATTCGTGGCGTTATTGCCAACATTTGTCAGATGGTGAATGTAAAGAAAAAATGAGAGAATGGAAGTACCTTCTATATTTATATCATGAGAGCAAATCAGGTTGACAAAAGATGACACAAAAAAACAGACAATTCGTACACAGAAAATCTAAATTTCGTTTTCAGTAACCAAATTCATTGAATCAGTAAATTTTTTGTGTGAATGCGGACCTACAAAGAAATTTGTAGATTCTGATAACAATTTTGTAAAAATTTAACTGAAAAAAAAATTTATTTTTAGTTAACTTATTATGGCATTAGAGAAAAAAGTTAACTGAAACTCAAAATATTTTCAGTCAAATTTATTAATAGGAACAGAAAAACATTTTTGCAGATTGTTTTTGTATTATTCAGCAATTTTTTTTTCATAATTTACAAACACATTCACTAAAATTTTTCGTATTATCAGAAAATAAATTAACTGAATCAATAACAATTCTTAATTTTTTTTTTTTTTAATTAGTAAAAGTTTTATCTGAAATAAATAACTGAATCAAATGAAAGGTTCAACTATTTTTTTACTTCCAAAAATTGGCTTGTTTTTATGGTTAAGCATTTCGTTCCCGCTTTTGGAACTCGTCAGTAGACTTCAACCCAAAAATATTTTGAATTTAGCTAACAAACTCCGTATATTTATAGTAAGACCCTTAATACTATATTAAGAATTACAATATACAAACATAATAAGTTTGAAAACCGAAAACAAAAATCTTAAAAAAAAATAAAATGTTAAAATAAATCAGACAAATTTTTTTACACTATGTAAAAATAAATTTAACTGAAAAAATTAAAAAAAAATCAGACAAAATTTTTTTACAGTATATAAAAATGAATTTAACTGAAAATAACAAATTTAAATAAAAAAGAATAAATCTAAATTTTTTTTTTTTTTTCAAATTTTACTTTATATAGATAATTTTCATTCTATACAGTTTTTTTTACATAAAATAAAATTGGAACAAATAATTTACTGGAACAGTAAAAAATATTTACTGAAACTAAATTATATTTCAAAACATACGTTTGTTTGAAAATTTTTTGGGAATAATTTTCTCTGTGTAGGTTTTTATTTTAAAAATAAACTTGCATAAGTTGATAAAAAAAAATTCTAAGCAATAGCTTTACCAAGGCAGTCCCCGTATTTTTTTTTGTTATATATATATATATATGTAACTTTGAGTACTTTAAAAAATAAGAAATTTTTAAATAATTTTTTATTCACCTGTTTAGAAAAACCAATTGGTGCGTGAACTTTTTTGAGAAAAATTACAAAAGATTATGATTTTCGTGGTTACTAGCACATGGTTGACCTCATGGTACTATGCCAAAAAATTGGTTATACCCCTAATATATATATTTTGAGCAAATAATATTTTTTTATTAACTAATTTCTTTTAATAAGCAACTTATTTGAGAAATTCTAATTCTACCTGCATCAATAAACCTCTAAAGTGTACAAGCGTTCTATTTTCGTCATAGAATGACCATTCTCAGCAAGCCTAAGGCCCCCTAAGTTTTAATCAAACTTGAACTAGTTCGCAATTAAATTTATGAGTTTTCCAAATATACTGAAACTTATTTGGATGCCACACAATAAATGCACATAGATATGCACATAAAGAAAACTACATGATATTTTCAAAACATACGGGTTTGATTCTTCACCCACATTTGTGCTGACAAGTCAGCAAAAATCAAAAAAATTATGTGCACTATTATATTTGCATTCAATATTAAAATGTAAAAAGTAGTATATGTAATTACATATATATTATAACAAATTCGTTTCCTTGCTAAGAGCACAATATTTTTGTAGACACAAAAAATGAATACTTTCTTGGCTTGCTGATATTTTAGTATTTGAGCTGGCAGGGCATCTTGTTTGATGTAAAACAACATGACATACGAGAGTCTTAAAAGACTTAAAGTTTGCTTACATTATTTACTGTTGACCACCATGAATAATTTATCAGCAAATAGAGAATCTTAAAAACAAATATGATTTGTAGAAATATAGGGTGTTTTTTTCAGAGGTATAGAACTTCGAATTGAAATAAAACACAAGAAAATCGTTTTAATGTCCATCAATTTGGCTTTATTGGAAGGATAATTTTATGCCATTAATGTTTAAATATGATTTTGGGCATGTGGCCGCCGCGGCTTGCTCGAATAAAGCCAATTCTACAGGTCCAATTTTCAACCACTTTTTCGAGCATATGGGGCCGTATGTTGGCAATAACGGCACGAATGTTGGCTTCCAAGTCCCCTAACGTTTCTGGTTTGTTGGCGTAGACGAGCGACTTCACATATCCCCAAAGAAAATAATCCAATGGTGTCAAATCACACGATCTTGGTGGCCAATTGACAGGTCCATTCCCCGAAATTATGCGCTCATCGAATGTTTCCTTCAATAAATCGATTGTGACGTGCGCTGTGTGGCATGTAACGCCGTCTTGTTGGAACCACAACTCATCCACATTCATGCCATCCAATTCGGGAACAAAATAGTCGGTTAGTCGGCTCCAATTGCTGTGCACGGTGGCGAATCGATTCATTCGGGTCCTCTTCAACACTTTGCTCTACAGCGGCAATTGTTTCTTCGGTGCGCACTGTTCGACGTCTCTGCGGATGCGTATTATCACATAGAATAAACGTAGTGCGAAAACGATCCATGGTTAACCGAATTAATTGCTCTGATGGACGATTATGTCGACCATAAAATGGACGGAGCTTGCGGTAAACTTCGCGAACTGAACCATTATTTTCGAAATAAGTTTGCACGATTTGCAAGCGTTGTTCTTTTGTCAACCTGTTCATGATGAAATGGCAAACCAAACTAAATATTAATCACTTGACAGCTGACAAAATGGCCGCCAGTTAAAAAAATGATGCCAACTTAAAGTTCTATACCTCAATAAAAAACACCCTTTATAAGTATGAGAAAATTGCTTTGATAGACAATTTTAGACAAAATTAATATGAAATTCTTATGGTACAGTTTTTGAATCTAGAAAAGTAAACTGAGTGAGTGACACATAAAATATGGGCGTAGAACAATTTATGTATATTAAATTTAAATTATATTTGGTATTTTCTAGAATTTTTACATTTCATAAGCCCAATTCACAATCTTGTGCAAATGCTCTTGTATCGTTGCATGTGCAAAATGGTATAGTATATTGATACTCACCACTTAACAATTCTTAAGTCTAGACTCGTGACTATATTCTGCGGTAATTTATAATCCTCACAAAAACATAAATGTGAAAAACGGCCAAGTTCCTATCCAAAATTTCGGCCATTAAAAGTTGTGAGATATAAATTTTGACCAAGTTCTTCTTTGCCACAATACCTAACACAGAAATATATTATGTATGATATAAATTTGTAATCGTAAGGGTGTCATATAATTTATAAATAATCTGATAACTTGGCAATATTTTTACCTTTCCAAAACAGAAGAAAATAATGTATAAATGTTAATTTCTTTATATTGATAAAAATGTTGTCAAGTTGGCAGATTATCTAGAAATTATATGACACCCTTACGATTACAAATTTTTATCATACATACTGCCAGTTTATAATTAGAAGCCATATAAAAATTCTCGGCTGTCTATTTATAATGAAAACAAAAACAAATTTTGAGTGCTTTGTTTTTGTTTTCAATATAAATAGCCAGACGAGAATTTTCACATAGCTTCTATGAACTGGCAGATAATATATTTCTGTGTTAGGTATTGTGGCAAAGAAGAACTTGGTCAAAATTTATATCTCACAAATTTTAATGGCCGACATTTTGGATAGAAACTTGGCCGTTTTTCACATTTATGTTTTTGTGAGTATCTGATTACTTTCTGAAAAGATTTCTATAATAACAATTTTTAAACTTAAAATTTCTTGTGTATTTTATTTCTATTCACGATCACTGTGTCAGTTGAAAATGGCAGAGTTACATAAAATAATGGATAAGAGTGTGATGGGTGTTGAATTGTTGACCTTAAATATGCACCATTGCGTCATTACAAAGAGTCGCTAGTGTGTACGCAATTTGGTAAAAGTCCTCCGGAAAGAAACATGTTAAATACAGTGTACATTTTAGTGGACGTGATCCCGTCTTTTTTCTCAATAAATTTACATATTAAAGTCTGATTAGCCAAAGTATATATATCAAAAGGATATGCCCAATATGCATGCAAAATTTCAATAGGGTAGCTGATGCTTTAATTTTTGGACTTTCTGATTGAGTAAATCAATTACTATTTGTCTACAAAATGTTAGCTCTCTATAGTATAATATTACGTAAAATTTTCATGAGCCTGGCCCGGCTGACTTTTATATCTGCCAAGTGCTTATGGTTCATGCAAAGTTTGGTATTAAAAAGTTAATAGCAAATACCTGAGTTTTGAACTAAAAACTGCTAAGCCGAAGTACCTGAACGAAAAAGCTAAGATTTATGGGTGAAGTCACGGCTACTTTTCAAAATAAGAAATTTTTATTTTGGATAAGTGCAATGGGTATGAAAATAAAATAATGAAATATATGTTAATTTTGAATTTGAAGTGTTTGTTTCCGCCCTCTGATAGCAACTTCTGGGTTTTCAGATTTTTCTTAGTGATCTCTTATCTAGATTTATTTGTGTATCAAATTTGAGATCGCTAGTGCGAATTGGAGTTTTAACGTCGTGGCCCCGCATACCGGGTAAAACTTTTTGATTTTAAGATTTTCCCATTGGCTTTCGCAGCTACACTTACTAGTGTATAAAATGTCAGCTCTCTAGTGCGAATTATATCTTTAGATTTAATCAGCATTACCTCTCCTCACTATTCCTAACTCAAAATTTTACTGTGAGCAGCGCTTGTTATTCGTGCTAATTATCTTCTAAAATATGCTAGACCGATGTAGATTAAACACAAGGCTAACACTTTATGGGAGTGATCACGCCTTATTTTTAAGGTGATGCAAGATTTCACTAAATTGGCCTGAATTAAAAGCTGTATATTAAGTATTTAGTTCAAAACAATATTAGCGTGGCCCCGCCCATTCTGGTAAAATTTTTTGGGTTTTCAAATTTTTATAGTTTGTTTCTCACTTAGACCTACTTGTATATCAAATTTCAGCGCAACTTTTAATTTTTAAGTTTTATGGGCGCAGCCCCGCCCCTCTAACTAAAATTTTCGGGTTTTTAGATTTTTCTAATTGGTTTCTCACCTAGACCTACTTGTATATCAAATTTCAGCTCCTTAGCGCAACCTTTAATTTTTAATTGTTATGGGCGTAACCCCGACCACTTTTCCAAAGTCAAAATTTTTTTCGGTCCGTGCTTATTATTTGTGTCTAGTTTCGTTACAAACGGATAATAATAGCTAGATAAATAGTATATCTAAATATGCTGAGCCACAGGGCACTAAAATGAGGTCTACATTTTATGGGCGTGTCAACGCCCACTTTTTTAATGAAAAATGTATAGCCTTGCTTTACTGCAGTATATACGTCGAATTTCAATAAAATAGCTTCTATGAAGCGCCTTAGATTAGCATTTTTAATTCTGACCTTTATAGGCGTAGCACCGCCCTCCTGGCTTAAATTTCCGGGTTATCAGATTTTTTTATTTTATTTCTTAGCTAGACCTAGCTCTGTGTCGAATTTCAGCTCAATAGCACAAATTTTAATTTTTATGGGCGTAGGCCCGCCCTCCTGGTTAAAATTTTCGGGTTTTCAGATTTTTTTGTTTCATTGCTCACCTAGATCTTCACGTGTACCAAATTTTAGCTCTCTAGCTATAGCGGAAGTGCTTCATCAATGATGAGTGTGTCAGTGGTCAGTGGTCAGTGAGTATGTCTTAAAATATGCACTTTTTGTACCTCTATATCTCCGGAAGCTTTTATTGTAAAGCTTTCAAACTTCGCATATGAGGTTATATGAATTTATTCTAATTATGGTTTAAATTTCATAATTTTATGGTCGCGGGGAACAAAGTTATGAGGGGGGTAAATATACACACTGCGTGCATTGGCCGGAACTTGGCCTGGCGCACTCCCGTGCGCCTAGATATTTAAATTGAAATATACTAAAGTTTAACCTAAATTAAGCTATTATTTTAAATGAGATTAGAAGTCTAAAAAAGATGAGGTGCAAGTCATGGTACTCTAAATTTTTGAAAAATCACACAATCTAATAAACATTTTGACCAGGGGTACTTTTAAATATGCAGATTACAGAGGTACCATAAACTCAAAATCAGCTTATCTCGACTTAAACACTTTTTTGTTTTTGCTACAAATATCGTCCCTACCACGTCATACTATCCAATATGCAAAATTCGTTTTTTAGATTCGATATTTTGGTGGTACCCTAATTTATACGATATGGCTCGTTTAAAAATGCTTAAATTCCCATGAACGATAGATAACTCAATAAGAAATATTTTAAGTCTGGCACTTTCAGTAATACAACGACTTTAAATTATCAATTTACGGGTCTGCGCGCTCTTCGGAAAATCAATAATTTTCATATTGGATAGTTTGACGTGGTAGGGAGGATATGTATAGGGTGTTTTTTTCAGGGGTATAGAACTTCGAATTGAAATAAAACACAAGAAAATCGTTTTAATGTCCATCAATTTGGCTTTATTGGAAGGATAATTTTATGCCATTAATGTTTAAATATGATTTCGGGCATGTGGCCGCCGCGGCTGGCTCGAATAAAGCCAATTCTACAGGTCCAATTTTCAACCACTTTTTCGAACATATGGGGCCGTATGTTGGCAATAACGCCACGAATGTTGGCTTCCAAGTCCCCTAACGTTTCTGGTTTGTTGGCGTAGACGAGCGACTTCACATATCCCCAAAGAAAATAATCCAATGGTGTCAAATCACACGATCTTGGTGGCCAATTGACAGGTCCATTCCGCGAAATTATGCGCTCATCGAATGTTTCCTTCAATAAATCGATTGTGACGTGCGCTGTGTGGCATGTAGCGCCGTCTTGTTGGAACCACAACTCATCCACATTCATGCCATCCAATTTGGGAACAAAATAGTCGGTTAGTCGGCTCCAATTGCTGTGCACGGTGGCGAATCGATTCATTCGGGTCCTCTTCAACACTTTGCTCTACAGCGGCAATTGTTTCTTCGGTGCGCACTGTTCGACGTCTCTGCGGTTGCGTATTATCACATAGAGTAAACGTAGTGCGAAAACGATCCATGGTTAACCGAATTAATTGCTCTGATGGACGATTATGTCGACCATAAAATGGACGGAGCTTGCGGTAAACTTCGCGAACTGAACCATTATTTTCGAAATAAATTTGCACGATTTGCAAGCGTTGTTCTTTTGTCAACCTGTTCATGATGAAATGGCAAACCAAACTAAATATTAATCACTTGACAGCTGACAAAATGGCCGCCAGTTAAAAAAGTGATGCCAACTTAAAGTTCTATACCTCAATAAAAAACACCCTTTATATACGGAAGTGCTCAGTAACAACCAGTTCAACTTCATCGCTTCTGTCAACTTCATGTCAAGTTTTCGTTATGCATATGGCTGTAAGTATTTTGCCCTTTTCTTCGCCAAAGCAAAATTTAACTACGTGAGTGTTTAATATATAAAGACAAAAGCATTTCGAACAGAAAGTCTTTATTATTGAATAAAAAAAATACTTTAATTTTCTTGGGCAAATAATGTTAACATAAAGCCTTATTTATTAAGAAGGCAAATTAACCAACTCTACGTAAACTGCAGGTGCTGCTAAATATTCTTTTGAAATACTTCAATTAACATCGCTTTTTTGATGTTGGCCTTGTAATTAACTTTTCATTATTTATTTATGCAATAAAAACAACTTCAAATGGAATATAAATTTTCTTCAAGAACAGACAAAAAATTATATTAAACTTTGTTAATGTTGAATGTGTTAGTGCTGAGTAAATTTTATATATTCAAAGGAAAATTTTTTGAAATGCTTTGTCCCAAATCACACTATGCAAGTCTTATTGCTAAGCTGATTAGTTTATTAGGAGAGAGAGACGAGGTGAATTTGAAACACCTCTTTTCCCCTCGTTTCTCTCACCTAATAAACTAATCAGCTTAGCAATAAGACTTGCATAGTGTAAATAGGGACTTTATTTTATTTTTAGTGATATTTTGATTACTTTTGTTTACTTAAAATCTTTAGATAAAAGATTTAAACAACTTACCTGGGGGTCGATTCTGGTTCTGTGATAATGTGAAATGAAAAAAAAAACTTTTCATTTTCATTTTCACAACCATTTTTCATAATACTTTTCACAATTACATAAAATGCGATTCTCGTTGCTATTATGAAAACATTGTTTTATTCCGTTGTGCCTATGAAACTTTTGTTTTTATGCTATTGAAATATGTATGTCATGTAAATAAATATTCAGGTCTATTCGGGAAGTCACTTTCACCACAAATACGCGCATCTTTCACTTTTTGCTATTCTAAAATACTACGTTGGAGATGAGTGATAGAAAACATATGTTTTCTTTCACTTTGGAGGTATTCTAAAATATTCGTCACCATGATCAATGTCATATTTGTTCGACGCCAATTTTAGCGCGTTAAGTTTAAATAAATAAAGAAAAAAGAGATACGAAGTGTTTATTTAGTGTCTACCACTGTTAATTAAGCTTTAATTGCGTTCGGCCAGGCTCTACAAGACAATTAAGTTTTCTTAAATTCTTCAAAGATGTAAACACGTTTTTAAAACAAATAAAAGAAGTAACTAATTTTACTTTTACTGTTTATTGTTTTTTTATGTTACTTAGCACTTGTACTGTTAAGTTTTTTATTAATTATTTCTTTAAATTACTTCTTAAATTCCTTTTTGTTTTAAACTTTCTCTGCATACAAGTCAGCTGTTTTCAATGTTGTTGATGTTTTTATAAGAGATAACATAATATCGATTACTGAAAACGATATTTCTTCGCACGTATTTTAGAATCTGTCGACGTCGAACTGTCGAAAGTGAACGTTCGACGATGAAGAAGTGAAGCGCGTATTCTCGAATAGACCTGATTATTAATTATTATTTATGTACATATGTATTGCAAGAAACTTGGTATGAGCATAGGTAAAAGTGTTTAAAAGCTTATCGCTACATAATTAAACTTAATATTTTTGTCTTCTTTATTATAGATTGGGTAAAATTTACGCTTCCAATTGCAAGGTCCGTTGTTTGTTCCGAATCATCGTCATAAGCAGAATTTATGACAAACTTTATTTCAACCCCTACGAGTTATTATTCGTTTCTTCTGTAGGAATAGGGAAATGTGTTACACCGTGGACGTCTCCCGTCGAGCTTAAATTTCGAACAGTGGCTGTGCTGAGTAAAGGTTTTCTTTTTATCTTGCTTGTAGCCTTTAATGAAGAAAATCTTTATCAGCTTCTAAGTTCGACAGAAGGCTGGATATGCAAAAATATTTACTCAGCAAAGTCGTTATTCGACATACTTAGGATAGAAACTCCTTTAGACCGAACGACAACTTTGAAGGCTAAAAACTTATGAAGCTACTGTTTGATATGCTCGTAAAATCTTATGTTTTTGCAAAAAGGAAATGATGCCCATCGTGGCATTATGGACGTTATTATATCCTTTTTTAAATGCTACCGTCCACATTCTATCATCTTAAATTTTAGCATGACCCAAAGGCATGACCTATATGTACCTCTCTGAACTTGGCACCCACTGTCTGCAGACGCATCTGTTACTGTATTTTTTTTTTTTATTAACTGAATTTTGGAATTGTCGCTAGCAACTTCGACATCCACCCCTAAATAGTTCATAAGGCATTATTTTTGATTATGTACTTAAATTTCGGACTTGTTGTTAACAATTTCGACATCCTCTAAATAATTTACAACGAAAAAAAATTTGGTTTTCGCTGTTGCGCGTGTTTTTTTCTAGCTTCTCTACTGTTTTTCACGTAAATATTTTTTGTGTAAAATAATTTATCATATGAAAAGTTTTTTAAGTTTTTTTTCACAGTTACACTAAACGAGAATCGACAGAGTTATGTTACTGTGAAAAGTTTTGTTCCATTCCCATTTTTTTTTCATAATGAAAATGTATTTAAATTCTTTTCATTTTTCACTGAACGGGAATCAGAAATGCTATGAAATCGTGAAAAAACTTTTCATTTGATAGCTTCACAGAACGAAAATCGACCCCCAGAACTAGAAAAAACTCTATACAAAATTTATGTAATTTACCAATTTTTAAAATTGTACTTCAAGTGAGTAAAAGAATATTTCTCTATGAGCAAAGCTTACAATTTCATTCGGATATTAAACATTTTTTTTTTATTTTATTAAATAAATTTTTATTATCTTGAAGTAAATCAACCTAATTTGAAAAATTTGAGATTTTGACATGGTAGGGAAACAGATAAACATTTCTATGAAGTAAAAGTAAAAAAATATGAAAAATTATCATAATATATTTTATTCGAGTGAAATTAGTATTTGAATATCCAGCTTTTTGCGATTCGTTTTGTTTGTATGTACATAACTAAAACATTTGTGTATAGTTGTATTTATTTTAATATTTTTTATGGATTTTGCTATGTATTTCGAATCAGTTGGATAATTTAGTGATGTTTCCCATTACATGATAGAAATAATAAATTTAAGATAAGAGCAGTCTAGCTTCATTTTCAGATGTAACATGAATCAATATGTGCTATATTAACACATTTTGGAAATATCAACTTATAATCTTAACAAACGTGGCTGCCTACTTTAGAATTTTGATATAATAATTTTTTAAGAGTACAACTTTACTTAACATTGTTTGCAAAGCTTTGTTAATAAGTTTTTTTTTTGCATACGACCCTATTACTCTACGAACAGAAATTAAATGTATTTTTAGAGAAAACAAATTAATATTTTCTTTAAAACATATTTATATTTATCTTATACCCACGACTACATTTCCGTTCAGGCGGGAGTTTCATTTGAGTATATGCACTTCAGTCAGTTTTATTATATGGATATGAAACATACAACATCACATCAGACGACTTTAATTCACTCCAGGTATTTGTCAACCGCTGCTTGAAAAGGCTCTTATGTATTTTTTGGACAAAAGCAATCAAAAGTAATATCGCAAGTGACTTCCGTATCAAGAAAATGAACTGGCTAGGTCATACCTTCAGAGAAAGTAATGATGACGCCACCAGAAAGGCTCCTGACTAGCATGCGCAAAGGGAAAGCAGCAAATACGTGGAGGCGCCAGATTGAATACAAGCTACGTACTGGTAGAATAACTTGGAAAAAATAAAACAAATAGCGGAAGACAGAGTCTAGTGGAAAAATTTTGTAATGGCACTTCAAAAATAATATCATAATTTTAGCTCTAAAACTACTTTGACCTGTCAACGAAATTTTAGACTAAATGGCACTTTGCGATGAAGAGAAATACTAATCATTGTTTAAAACTTGTTGCAAGGTGATTCTGCTTTGTTCCCCGCGACCGTAAAATTATGAAATTTAAATCATAATTAGAATAAATTCATATAACCTCAAAGTTTTACAATGAAAGCTTGCGGAGATATAGAGGTGTAAAAAGTGCATATTTTAAGACATACTCACTGACCACTGACAAACTCATCAAATTGATGAAGCACTTCCGCTATAGCTAGAGAGCTAAAATTTGGTACACGAGAAGATCTAGGTGAGCAATGAATCAGAAAAATCTGAAAAACCAAAAATTTTAACCAGGAGGGCGGGGCTACGCCCATAAAATTTAAAATTTGTGCTATTGAGCTGAAATTCGACACAGAGCTAGGTCTAGCTAAGAAATAAAATAAAAAAAAAATCTGAAAAGCCGGAAATTTAAGCCAGGAGGGCGGGGCTACGCCCATAAAGGTCAGAATTAAAAATGCTAATCTAAGGCGAGTCATAGAAGCTATTTTATTGAAATTCGGCATATATACTGCGGTAATGCAAGGCTATAAATTTTTTATTAAAAATGTGGGCGTTGACACGCACATACAATTTAAACTTCATTTTAATGCCCTGTGGCTCAGCATATTTAGATATACTATTTATCTAGCTATTATTATCCGTTTGTAACGAAACTAGACACAAATAATAAGCACTGACCGAAAAAAATTTTGACTTTGACGCCCATAAAAATTAAAAGTTAAAGGTTGCGCTAAGGAGCTGAAATTTGATATACAAGTAGGTCTAGGTGAGAAACCAATTAGAAAAATCTAAAAACCCGAAAATTTTAGTTAGAGGGGCGGGGCTGCGCCCATAAAACTTAAAAATTAAAAGTTGCGCTGAAATTTGATATACAAGTAGGTCTAAGTGAGAAACAAACTAGAAAAATTTGAAAACCCAAAAAATTTTTACCAGAATGGGCCACGCTAATATTGTTTTGAACTAAATACTTAATATACAGCTTTTAATTCAGGCCAATTTAGTGAAATCTTGCATCACCTTAAAAATAAGGCGTGATCACTCCCATAAAATGTTAGCCTTGTGTTTAATCTACATCGGTCTAGCATATTTTAGAAGAAAATTAGCATGAATTATAAGCGCTGCTCACAACAAAATTTTGAGTTAGGAATAGTGAGGAGAGGTAATGCTGATAAAATCTAAAGATATAATTCGAGCTAGAGAGCTGACATTTTATACACTAGTAAGTGTAGCTGCGTAAGCCAATGGGAAAATCTTAAAATCAAAAAGTTTTACCCGGTATGCGGGGCCACGACGTTAAAACTACAATTCGCACTAGCGATCTCAAATTTGTAACACAAATAAATCTAGATAAGAGATCACTAAGAAAAATCTGAAAACCCAGAAGTTGCTATCAGAGGGCGGAAACAAACACTTCAAATTCAAAATTAACATATATTTCATTATTTTATTTTCATACCCATTGCACTTATCCAAAATAAAAATTTCTTATTTTGAAAAGTAGCCGTGACTTCACCCATAAATCTTAGCTTTTTCGTTCAGGTACTTCGGCTTAGCAGTTTTTAGTTCAAAACTCAGGTATTTGCTATTAACTTTTTAATACCAAACTTTGCATGAACCATAAGCACTAGCAGATATAAAAGTCAGCGGGGCCAGGCTCATGAAAATTTTACGTAATATTAAACTATAGAGAGCTAACATTTTGTAGACAAATAGTAATTGATTTACTCAATCAGAAAGTCCAAAAATTAAAGCACCAGCTACCCTATTGAAATTTTGCATGCACATTGGGCATATCCTTTTGATATATGTACTTTGGCTAATCAGACTTTAATGTGTAAATTTATTGAGAAAAAAGACGGGATCACGTCCACTAAAATGTACGCTGTATTTAACATGTTTCTTTCCAGAGGACTCTTACCAAATTGCGTACACACTAGCGACTCTTTGTAATGACGCAATGGTGCATATTTGAGGTCAACAATTCAACACCCATCACACTCTTATCCATTATTTTATGTAACTCTGCCATTTTCAACTGACACAGTGATCATGAATAGAAATAAAATACACAAGAAATTTTAAGTTTAAAAATTGTTATTATAGAAATCTTTTCAGAAAGTAATCAGATCCTCACAAAAACATAAATGTGAAAAACGGCCAAGTTCTTATCCAAAATTTCGGCCATTAAAAGTTGTGAGATATAAATTTTGACCAAGGTCTTCTTTGCCACAATACCTAACACAGAAATATATTATGTAACGGGTGTTTTTTTAGAGGTATAGAACTTCGAATTGAAATAAAACACAAGAAAATCGTTTTAATGTCCATCAATTTGGCTTTATTGGAAGGATAATTTTATGCCATTAATGTTTAAATATGATTTCGGGCATGTGGCCGCCAAGGCTGGCTCGAATAAAGCCAATTCTACAGGTCCAATTTTCAACCACTTTTTCGAGCATATGGGGCCGTTTGTTGGCAATAACGCCACGAATGTTGGCTTCCAAGTCCCCTAACGTTTCTGGTTTGTTGGCGTAGACGAGCGACTTCACATATCCCCAAAGAAAATAATCCAATGGTGTCAAATCACACGATCTTGGTGGCCAATTGACAGGTCCATGCGCTCATCGAATGTTTCCTTCAATAAATCGATTGTGACGTGCGCTGTGTGGCATGTAGCGCCGTCTTGTTGGAACCACAACTCATCCACATTCATGCCATCCAATTCGGGAACAAAATAGTCGGTTATCATGGCTCTATACCGGTCTCCATTAACGGTAACTGACTCTCCAGCATTATTTCGGAAGAAGTATGGCCCAATTACTCCACCAGCCCATAGAGCACACCAAACAGTCAGTTTTTGTGGATGTAATGGCGTCTCAAGGGTCTCATGTGGATTCTCTTCACGCCAAATGCGGCAATTTTGCTTGTTGACGTAGCCATTCAACCAAAAATGAGTCTCATCACTGAACAAAATTTTGCGATGAAAATCAGCATCGAGATCAATCTCATTTTCGGCCCATACACCAAAATCACGACGCATTGCATGGTCTCGTGGCTTTAATTCTTGCACAAGCTGGATCTTGTAAGGTTGCAAGCCAAGATCTTTGCGCAAAATCTTTCATAAAGTTGATGGACAAAGCTCCAATTGCTGTGCACGGTGGCGAATCGATTCATTCGGGTCCTCTTCAACACTTTGCTCTACAGCGGCAATTGTTTCTTCGGTGCGCACTCTTCGACGTCTCTGCGGATGCGTATTGTCACATAGAGTAAACGTAGTGCGAAAACGATCCATGGTTAACCGAATTAATTGCTCTGATGGACGATTATGTCGACCATAAAATGGACGGAGCTTGCGGTAAACTTCGCGAACTGAACCATTATTTTCGAAATAAATTTGCACGATTTGCAAGCGTTGTTCTTTTGTCAACCTGTTTATGATAAAATGGCAAACCAAACTAAATATTAATCACTTGACAGCTGACAAAATGGCCGCCAGTTAAAAAAGTGGTGCCAACTTAAAGTTCTATACCTCAATAAAAAACACCCATTATGATATAAATTTGTAATCGTAAGGGTGTCATATGTATAATTTCTAGATGGTCTGCTTACTTGGCAATATTTTTACCTTTCCAAAAAAGGAGAAAATAATGTATAAATGTTAATTTCTTTATATTGATAAAAATGTTGTCAAGTTGGCAGATTATCTAGAAATTATATGACACCCTTACGATTACAAATTTATATCATACATAATATATTTCTGTGTTAGGTATTGTGGCAAAGAAGAACTTGGTCAAAATTTATATCTCACAACTTTTAATGGCCGAAATTTTGGATAGGAACTTGGCCGTTTTTCACATTTATGTTTTTGTGAGGATAATATTGTTACGCAAATGTACTCGTACAGTGAATTAACGTAATAAAAATGTTTTCTATAAAGACATTGAGAATTGTAACACGAACCAATGACGTAATCGGAAGCTAGTGTTGAGAAACTACAAAATGTACTGTGTTTTTCTAGATATGGCTAACATTTTCTGGCAACTTAATGGTAACAGCACGATGTATCTGTTAAGAGAAAGAACTGTCTAAAGAAAAGTGAAGCAAGCAACGTAGTATCTCCGCAGGGAACATACAGCTTTATGCGCAGAAATAGCGCATTGTTTTGGTGAAGCGGTATAGAAAACTAGAGAATTCTTGGCTTTAATTTTATACTACTATTCTCTCCATTTACCATTGGTTATAATAACCTGATACAAAATCTCGAAGCAACGGGATAGATATAGTGTGATTTCACAATATACTATAGTATATACATGTACGTATACACCATATACATACCAGAGGGCTGCGTAAGCAGTTGAGCTGTGTAGCTCATGAACGAACGGGTTAAATTGAACGAATCACTTAATTGAACGAACTGATCCGGTGGTTTTACTGAACGCTTTTGGATCAGTAGCGTACCGCTCGATGTTTTCCTTCATTCAGTTTGTGTTTCAAGTCTTTTATGTCAAATTTGCCTTCGTTCATGTTTGCTATTTACACAGAAAAACTAAATTTCGTTTTCAGTAACCAAATTCATTGAATCAGTAAATTTTTTGTGTAAATGCGGATCTACAAAGAAATTTGTAGATTCTGATAACAATTTTGTAAAAATTTAACTGAAAAAAAAAATTATTTTTAGTTAACTTATTATGGCATTAGAGAAAAACGTTAACTGAAACTCAAAATATTTTCAGTCAAATTTATTAATAGAAACAGAAAAACATTTTTGCAGATTTTTTTTGTATTATTCAGCAAATATTTTTTTATAATTTACAAACACATTCACTAAAATTTTTCGTATTATCAGAAAATAAATTAACTGAATCAATAACAATTCTAAAAAAAATTTAAAAAAATTAGTAAAAGTTTTATTTGAAAAAAAAAAATAACTGAATCAAATGAAAGATTCAACTATTTCTTTACTTTCAAAAATTGGCTTGTTTTTATGGTTAAGCATTTCGTTCCCGCTTTTGGAACTCGTCAGTAGAATTCAGCCCAAAAAATTTTTTAATTTAGCTAACAAACTTCGTATGTTTATAGTAATACTCTTAATACTATATTGAGAATCACAATATACAAACATAATAAGTTTGAAATCTTTAAAAAAAAATAAATTTTTTTATATATATAAAAAAATTTTAAAAAATCAGAAAAATTTTTTTACAGTATATAAAAATAAATTTAACTGAAAAAATTAAAAAAAAATCAGACAAATTTTTTTACAGTATATAAAAATAAATTTAACTGAAAATAACAAATTTAAATATAAAAAAAATAAATCTAAAAATTTTTTTTACAAATTTTACTTTATATAGATAATTTTCATTATATACAGTTTTTTTTACATAAAGTAAAATTGGAACAAATAATTTACTGGAACAGTAAAAAATATTTACTGAAACTAAATTATATTTCAAAACACACGTTTGTTTGAAATTTTTTTGGGAATAATTTTTTGTGTGTATGTTATGTCTTTTTGTTTGATTTGAGTTTTTGTGTTTTAAAAGGTTTAGGTACGTGTATACTAAATTCTATTTAACATCGCTGTAGCACTACCATTATTCTTTTTATAATTTGATTTAACAGTCTTTTCACAAAAAGTATTTTTACTAGTTTTTTTATAAAGTGTTTTACAAAGTAATGATGTTAGACCTTAACTGTATATATGTTTATACTAATCTATCTAAACTGAATTTGTAGTGCTTGAGATATTTTTTTTTGTTTCCGGTAAAATAATTTTGAGGACAACATTATAACTTAAACTTTGAGAAGTAACATTCAAACATTGATGCGCTTTTGATATATAAATAACGATAAAAGAGTTACAATGCTTTTATTAATTATCTAAAGACAAAAAAAGCTAGTAAAACTAAACAAAAGTACCTTTCTTAATCTTAATATTAAAGTAAATATTAAGCCCAAATAAAATGTACAATATTCTAGTCGAAAGAACATGAAATTATTTATAAAATGAATTTAAATATAATTTTTTAAATAAAGAATTCAACTTTTTTTTTAAAAAATTCTTCAATTCATTCATTCGCATTATTTAAATACTCGTATATAGATACAACCGATTTTATTATTCTTACAAAATAACATTGCTTCATACTGTCGTTCAAAAGTGAATGATTGAACGAACGGGTAAATTTTTTGCTAATTGAACGAAAATGACCGGTCACTGAAAAGAACGATTTGGCAAAGCTCTAGTAAGCAGTCTTGAATTATAAATACCCCTGTTGGGATTTGAGCTAGCTTAAAATTAACTAATGGTTAATCAGAGACGAGTGACAACTGACTCAAAAGCTACCTCATTTTACATGTTAAACGCTATTCAATTTTTCAACGTAATGTCCTCAGTACTCACTCACGCTGCATAAGTTTCAAATAACCACAAGTTATCTCATTTCGAGTGAATTTTTGGCTGATAAAATGCAAGTGCACTATTAGTTACCTGCGAACTGACTAACTAATGACTTAATTTGTGGCACATCCAAAAAGAAGAAACAAAGGGCCTTTCTTTAGCTATTATTATTTATTATTTTTAACTTACTAATGCTTAACGTTTTTAGTGAACTTAAATTTGAAACAATTTGAATTTTTTTTAGAGATGCGAATTAGTATCGTACCGTGATCACTTTGTTTGTCAGCCATCATACTCAACACTTTGCTATTGCGCCATACAAAATAAATTTGGCACAGAGTTAACATAAACATGAATTTTATGCTGACATCTTCTTGATAAACTATGACCCATCTCTGCATCAGCTTTTAGTTAGCTAAAAGTTAGTTCAAAACTTATCGAGGAGATGTTAGTTGTACAATAACAACTGACTAATCTCAACATCAGTTTTGAGTTCCCTTAAAGTTAGTTCAATACTTATCGGGAAGAAGACATTTATGCAAAAAACATATGACTCACATCTGTATCATTTATGAGTTAGCTCAGAAGCTAGTTGTACATGAGTTAGCTAAAAGTCGCCTATATTTTGAGCTAACTAATAAAAATCCGAAAGGGACGCCTTGTTTTTTTAAATGTATTGTCGTCGCATGTATTATACTAAACCAATAATAAAGCTGTCGTATCCCAGTGGGAATTTGAGTTAACTCAGAGCTAGTTAATTATCAGCCAAAAATTAGTTAGAGGTGGTTAAAATCAGTACTCATTCTGCATGTTAAAAGTGATCAGATTTAACATTGAGTGGCCGCAGGACGAGTGCATTAGTTTTGAATTAACCATGAGTTAGTTCATTATGAGTTAGCTTGTGTCAAATAAAAAAAAAATAAAAAAAATGCTCTATTTTTAATTAATTATGATTTAGCTTATTATTAATTAAGATTTTTAGTCAGCTTAAAGCTTACACAATTTTAAATTATTTTTTTAAGAAACGAGAACGGGTATCGAACCGTGATCACTTTGTTTGTTAGCTATCATACTTAACACTTTGCCATCGCGCCATATAAAATATAAACGGCACAGAGTTATTATAAACATGAATTTTATGCTGACATCTTCTCTCTGAACTTTGACTGTATCAGCTTTAAGTTAGCTAAAAGTTAGCTCCAAACTTATCGAAGAAGTTAATTGTACAAAAACAACTCACTAATCTCTGCATCAGTTTTGAGTTAGCTTAAAGTTAGTTCAATACTTATAAGAAGACAGTTGTGCAAAAAACAACTGACTCACATCTGTATCATTTATAAATTAGTTCAGAAGCTAGTCGTAAAATGAGTTATCAAAAAGTCATCATAAAAATCCGACTGGGATAGTAAGCCAATCACGATGGATGTATTGATGTTCGTGTATATGAGGGTTTACAAGCGATGTAGCGAAGACCTCTTGCAGTTCTTATTGCTAAGCTGATTGGTTTTTGAGGGAGAGAGAGACGAGGGAAACAGAAACGTTTCTTTTCCCCTGTATTAGAATGTCGGAGAATGTGTGTTTGACTACAAAAATAGTTAACTTATAGTTAACTTTTCTTAGACTGACTAAAAGCTAAGTGCAATGTCATCCAGAACAAACACAAAATTAATTCTTAAGTTGAGTACGTAAACGAATTTGATGACAGCAAAAAATTTATTCTCAGCTACTTTGAAACTAATTTCAGTTTTATATTAACATTTTGCTATTGTTATTTCACATGGTCTTATACCCTTTTCACACTCACTCACATCTTTGAGGAATGCGTGGAATATGTTGAAAATTGAAAAAACCTGTTCACATTACAACATCTTTCATCTGTCATGTATTATAATACTATTTTTACAAATGTGAGCTACTAAAAATTAAATAATAAAATGCAATTTAAAAATTCAGTAGAAATTGATTTAATTGCTGGCTCCTGAGGAGCAGAAACAAATAATGCTACAATGTGCAAAATTAGTTGAAATTATGCCAGCGGACAATGATAATGAAAAAATATTACAAACTTTATCCGCAAAGATTTCGCGTAGACATTTGCAACTACTTTTATGTAATTTATTTCGATTTGGAAAACATATAACAGATTTTATTATATGCATACATATACATACATACATATGTATGTATATAATAAAAACTTATAGTAATTACGGATCTTTTTTTGGGAAGGATATTCCAAAATGTAGCCTTGAATGTATGTAAATATGTCCATGCATATGGAAATATACATACAAACATACATGCATATGTATATATTTTTATAGTATGTATGCATGTATGTATATAGTTGCATACATTTTTTCTAGTGATGACACTAAAATAATCGAAAGATGTTGAACGGAACAAAGTGAGATAGGAACATCTTTTAAAGATGTTGAACATTCAGCCCTGTATAATTCTTATGGGAAAATGTTATCATCTTGCCAAATTGATGAAAGATGAAAGATGTGAGTAAGTGTGAAAAGGCTATTAGCTGAGTGGTAGCGCGTTGAGTACACAACGTGTGATGATACATGTTGGAACCATAGAAAAAAAATTTTAATGTACTGATTTCCAGGTGAGTTAAAAAATCAACTTTAAGTTAGCTGACTGTAATGTAGGGTGAGACAATTGACTACCGCCTAGGACATCGCAATGTTAAAATAGTCAGTTGATTATATTAAAAGTAATCTAATGACATGTTTCTACATTACAAGTAACTGAAAAACTTTGTTCATATGAGCACAAAAGTTGGCTTTGGGGTTTCATAAAACAAGTGTCAAATTTTTCTGAGTAAAAAACGCAATACTTTTTTATTTTGTGGTTTCTACATAACAATTACAATTGTATGTAATGTCAAATATAGGCAATCAAAAATTAGTACTTGTGTGGCAATTAAAATAGGCTTTTATGCATTAAAGAAGAAATTTAATGTCCACGCAATCGTCTAATTGAACCATTATGGAAACTGTAAGCATAAATCTAAACATTTTTACAGTATATGCCATACATGTAAGTATGTATTTTCATCACAATTTTATTTTCAATTTTGTTCACATAAATATATTCAAAGAAAGTAATAATAGGTTTGTTCGAGTACCTGAAACTTTTTACTGAGCCTCGCTGTACTATATAAAATTTCATTCGTTTATACAAAATCTTGACAGTGTAATTTGAGACTGAGTAATTGCAAGTTCTTACTGAATAAATGGTTACCAAAAATAGCTTTTATACTTTTCTTTTTTGTGAATTTTATTTTTAAGTAAATTCTTCACTCGTTTTCTGATGTGTAACATATTTAAAAAAGAGTATATATCGGTTTTTTGTGTATGAAATATATATTTTATATATCTTATACATTTTTCTACATTTTAAACATATTGAAAGGTATTAAACCCCAATGTTGCCTCATATCCGTAATTTTCAAGTTAACTAAGCATTGCCTATTATTGTGATTGGTTTGATTTGGATTGATTCTTTTCTTTAATCAACTACAAATCGTTAAATTTGAAGTCGAAAACCACCAACCACGACAAGGCCCATTATTTTGTTTCATATATAAATTGATGTGCTTTGAACCACATTTCAATGTAAAATTTTTATTCCTTATTATCTTGGATCTAGCTGTATTCAATGCAAGAATATTGGGAGCATTTCCATTAAATGCGGCAAATTAGTAACCATCTGACGATATACATATGTATATATCGTTTATAAGGAATGGAAAATTCTAAAATACAATTGGAAGTTTCTGAAATGTAATTTGAAAATTCGGAAATGCAATTAGAAATTTCTAAAAAACAATTAGAAATTTCTGAAAAGCAATTAGAATTTTCTGAAATGCAATTAGAAAATTCTAAAACATAATTGGAAACTTCTGAAGTGTAATTAGAAACTTCTGAACGATAATTAGAAACTTCTGAAACATATTTAGAAATTTCTGAAAAACAATTGGAAACTTCTGAAATACAACTGTAAATGGTGTAGTTGCGAAATAGTTAGCTTCTAGTTAGTTTAAGGTTAATGTAATTTCCGATCGGGTAAAAAAGCATACACACAACGTATGTTTGTTTACATGCATGATGTTTGTATACGCGTTTGTATACATGACGTGTGTATACTTCGTTACGAAGTATTTTTCTCTTTAATTCTATCCCTGCAACAACTGAAACAAATGTCTTGTAAACAGTGTTGTTTAGCGTTTGTTTTAGAATAATTTGCTGTAGGGGTCTAATGCATATATATACATATCTAACCCGAGATCTTATCAAGTGCAAGGAGCAACGTAAACCAACCAAGAGTAATGTCACACATACTCACGCTTTCACTTTAGATCATTTCCTCACTTTATAATTACCGTCGAATTCTCTTAATCCTTTTGAATTCGATCTGTCGTAATAACTTTTTTCCTAAAAAAAAACTACTCATGAGTATTGTTCTGGAATTAAAACCTCAAACCGTTTGAGTATTAAATCCAGGCACAACATAATTTAATTCTACACAGAAAAAAGTATTCACCAACTAATATTTTCAATTAAAAATTTAATTGATTCAATTAAATTTTTAATTGTATTAATTAATTTGAGTGGAAAAACTTAATTGATATTATCAAATTGCTTATAGGTGAAAATTTAATTAAATTTTTAATTGATATTACAAATATTTTAATTAATATTACAAAATCATTCATATAACTTTTTTGTGTGTATTGTACTAAATATGTATATGAGTGTGCATGGGGAAAATTATTTATGCATATTTCTGTAATTTATACAGTTTTTGTCCTTTAATACTTGTAACTCGTGTGTGTTTATCATGTTCTCAAAAACAAAAACATTTTTATTTATGGCAAAACTATGCCCATTGCTCTGCTTGCCGCTCATTCTTTCCACCCTGTATGTGTAGATTTTTGTTCAATAGATTTTCAACAATTATTTGCCATTTGGGGGCTTTTTCTGTTTAATTTACAGCATGACTATGATGATAAATAAAGTACTTAACATGCTATAAATACAAAATCAGTGTGTATAGATATCATGCGTTTTTGTGTATGGGATTAGTTGTATTTAACTTTCAGTGAATTGATACTCGTATCAGAGATAAGATTGAATGATTAATTTTGCTGTTTTGAATGCAATCACAAAAAACCTGCATATTGTTGTCAATCCACAAGATTTAAAAAAAAACAACGCATGGCACAATCAAAAGAGATGAGTATGGCGAATTTTATTGCCTGCATTGCTTGTTTTATATTAATGTTCACTGGTCTTGTCAAAAGCAGCGAATACTCAGTGAATGGTGCGAATACTTTTTATTGTGATTGAGGTAGTTTAGACGAGAACAATTTTTAAGCCGCACAATTTTTGTTCTTTTCCAAATTACACGAGACTAATTCATCTGGCACAAAATGTATTCGTATACACAGCTGTGTGTGTTAGTGTTTTTAGTATTCATTTAACATTTGCTATTTTTTAATTTGTGTGTGTATTGGTTTTATGCTGCTAATGCGGGGTTGAAGCTGGTTGAAAAGTTATGCCAACCGCAAAACCATTCTCTTTGCCTCTCTCACCAACAAACTGGCATGTTATGCCAGCACAATTATGCCCGTGTAAATCAGCGCATTGAACACAACGTAATCTTGTATAAAACGTGCATATGTATGTACATATGTATGCTCTTACATTGGTATTCAATGTATGTATTTATATGTGTGATGTATTTACATGTATGTATGTATGTATTTACATGTATGTATGTATGTATTATGCAAAAGTTCAACGAATACTCCAGTGAATGGTATGAAAGAAATACATTCTTTCATGCTGCATCATTTCATTTCGCTGCTTGTATTATAACGGCATTGCAATAATAGAGTGTGTCAGAGCAATCAACAAAAACAACGAATTATAGCAAGGCAACTACATTTTTTATTGTTGTGGAATAAATGCATGGCAAAAGCAACGAATTTATGAATAGTTAGCAAATGTGAATGGTCTCACTCTGTTCACTGACTCGTATGTGTATGTGTGCTATAAATTATTAGCATAATTGTATTGTGTGTATTTGTATTGGTGTATTTAAGCCAAAAACGATCAAAAAAGTTAAACATAATTATGAATTTTATTGCCATCAGAAGTATCCTTGTCAAAATGACAATGAAAAGCCATTAAAAAGGGATTCGAGTTAGTTAATTTTAATTTAATAATTTTACGTATGTATATTCTGATAGTTTGTTGAAGTTGTCGGCTATTGGGGCTAATAATGGTACAAACAATGTTTCGTAATACTCGTAATTAACGATACGTTTATTTCTAGTTAAGTTTTTGTTATTTATGTATTGAGTAACTAACGAAATATTTAATGAACGTACAATATAACGCTCATAAATTATAATAACATAAAAATTATCAAATAAGCATAATAATTTCTTAAACTTAGTGACCCTTATGAGACATCGACGTCACTTTAACACAATACCAACAAATTGGGAGTTTTGTATCCGTTGTCGAAAACAACTGGCTCCTGTTGGCAGGTTTATGCTATTTTCTAGACGTTAGAAAACGGAAATAGATTATCAGTAGCACAAAATTGTTGTCGAGAGTGATTAAACAAGCCCAAATTTTTTGGTATTGTAATTACTAAAGTAATATCGATGTCGACAACTGGAATAAAGTTGAATGCTTTTCTGCAAGTCGATATTCCCGTAGATGGTATTGCCATTAATGGCTGACTGTCAACATATGAATGGTATTGTGTAAGAAAAATTTATGTCGATGTTTTCGCTCATTTTGTCGTCAGGGTTTTTGATATTATTTGTTTGTTTTTTTTTAATATTTTGTGATTTTGATTTTGATTTTCTCTTTTCCTCAAAGAGAAAATCAAAATTCCGAACGGTTTGCAAGATATGAGCCTGTGAAAATGCAAAAATGACACCAAGGCCCCAAATTTTTGGGGGCCCATAAAAATGACTTGTGGCAAAACGGGTATTTTTTGGTCTATTATCACGTAGTGCTGTCCTTATATGTTTATATTACCATGACCTAAAAAATTACACACAGTGATATTGATAAAATTTAAATTACCAACAGCAACCAATTTTAAAGTTGGATAAGAATTCTTCTCTTACTAGAGGATTCCGAATAAGTAGTTTTCCTGTTCTTGCGACTGTATTAAATGCCTTCGGTCCATCAATTAAAACTATTGGTAGATGGCAAAATGTGAGGTAAATAGTGTGTTGGGAAAGTATACTGTAAGAATTAATTTCTTAGATCTGGTAGGACTTGAAGTTTAAAGCAAAAATAAATAAGTCTGCAAAAAAAAACTGAGTGCAAAGCAACTGGAGGCGGTGTATATAAATAAACAATTAATACTGAGCCCCTTTGAAGAAGCTGTGATAAATCTTCTCCAATTTACAATAAATGTTGATCTGATCTCTTTAGGCTCTATATTCCCCCAATACATGCCTAAATAATGTTTTATTCTGCCGCAAATACAAGGGTGCCTCTTGATAAGTGGTCGCTTAGAACTTTTTAAACAATATGGCTTTGTTCATATCTCTATAGTACACTTCGAGAAAAACTTGCGATTTCACTTAAATGTAAAGACGCTTTATTTGTAGAATTTCGCTGCATACATATGTAAATAATTCGATTTTATCTTGATTCGACTTATGCTGTTATCCTTTTAAGTATAGATACATACATAGATATTTATTTTAGCTTTGTACATTTTCCCTGGCCCATGTTAAAGTTTCAGTTTATTTCTTTCATATAAAACAAACTAATTGGAAATAGTATACTATATTTCTCAATTAAATTTTGTTATTATAAAAAAGTTTTTTTATGTGCAAACTGTCAGTGTTACTTTCACTTCCAACGAAAAATTCCTTAATTAAGCGTAATGATTTTTTTATAAACATATCTTTGTTGCAGTGATTCAGTTTTCGCTTTTTTCACCATTCCGTCTTTCTTTCATACCTGTCTTCTTTTTTTTATAAAGACACTAACGAAGCTTCATTTAATTTTATTTTCCTTTCTTTTTTCTTCGTGAAAAAAAAAGTGCAATGTAATTGAAAAAAATTATAGAAAAGAAAAATTCTCGAGCATGATTATTATATGGCTGTGACAAATCACAGAGAACCCTATAGAATAAAAAAGAAAAGTATATTGAAAATGTCCTGGAATTGTGTTGGAGAACTACTCTATGCTATAATCAAGGCTGAAAGATTAGTTAGTTGATTGGATTGGAATACAGCTGAGCGACAGTTTTAGGTATAAAGTAGTTAGAGAAATGAATTAGTGGAAAAAAAATTGTCGTACATTTCAACGATACAGTTTTTTTTAAACAGTGTTATCAATAATGCTAATATTAAAAATCATTGAAATTTAAAACCAAAATAATATAAAATATTCAAATTTTGCAAAATTTTTCGGTATTTTTTCGCAAATGTAAAAAAATTCGAATGTTCTCTAAACCTTTGAACTTCTCGTTAGTTTCTCAAATGTTTGACGATAGCCGAGTGAATGTGTACTAATGCCATTTTCACATTTTGAAATTAGTTCGATATTCTTTCACTTTTGATATTGGTAGCGAGCGAATCTACAAAATCGATTGTTTTTTGTATTAAAACTGAGCTACAGGTGAACTTTTTTGTATTTATTTTTGAGTGTTATTCTCGATAGTTTTACACGATAAATATTTAAGAAATATTCAAAATCGATATCATTATTGAAAGTCTTGGTCAACTGGGCTTAGGAGACAAGCATATCACACTCCAACATTTCCACTGATTGACATATTTGTTTGATTGTCTCCAGCACACTTAACATTCCTTAATTCTGCACAATATTGCTTATAATTATGTTAATGGAAAAACGAATAGTACCAAAAAAAAAAAATGTAAGTGAGCTAACTTATAACAAATATTCAGGTCATAAGGAAATATTTTAGAGTATCTTTTTCTACAATCTCTACACTTTTTTTCATTTCATATTTTTATTCGTTATAGAAACGTTATTTTAAATTGAGCGCAGGCAAGCAAAAAAATATATATTATATCAGATTGTAATAGAGAAATGCTAAAGGTAGAAAAAAATTCTTAAGTTATTTTTTTTACAAAATTAACGTTTAATTCAATTTGCAACAAAAACATACAATGAATGCCAAATTTTATTCTCCTATGTCATTAGATATTTTTAAATGGTTGAAAGTACTAAAATGAGCTTCCAGAAACTATAAAGTACTATATAAAGTATTATGGACATATTAAACGTATATTTCCTCAATAATTATCTATACCTTTCACTTTAAATGAAAACGACGTTTGTCTATTTGATATAGAAGACTAAGTGCTGCATAAATTATACAGTCAATTTAAATGAAAAATCTATAATGAACATGCAGAAAGACTTTGTTAAAACGAACCACCCAAAAATCAAGGATGCACAATGCAGGTACTTTAAGGCGGTAGAAAACAAATGCAGGACATTAAAGAGCGACTAATATAAAATAATTTTTAGTTTAGATTAGTTGGATCAGTTACTAACATCTGCCTTTTACCTTTTTTTTTTTTTTGTAAGGAAATTTTGGTCATTGTATGGCGCATGTAATTATCAATTTACCATCGGTAGTAAATGCATTTTATGAGAAAAATTATTCATTTCGGCTTCTATACATTATTTTATGTTTTTAGCGCCAAATGGCCTTGTTTAAAGAAAATATTTTTTTTGTTTTTTTATAAAGGGTTTTTTTTTTGTTTTAAAAAGGTTTTTTAAAGCAAATTCAATTTGAAAACCTGTTCATCAAACGCATTGACTCTCTTTCATTCTAATAGTTTGCGTATGTTAATACTCAGACTGTGGAAGTTTAATCGGGCAAAAAATAAATAAAAAAAATACGCTGATACGAGTACTCGGGATATTTATTCATAATTCTCCACCGTATTGTACAATCATTTGTATATATAAAATGTATGTGTGTATGTGTGTACACACGCATATGTAGTCGATTAATAGTCAAGAGTATTTTTATATTCATGCGTGGAACTAGTCCTTTTCTCTAGGAAGTATAAGATACCTGATTTCCAACCTATCACTCTTAATAATACGGAGATAAAAGTGTCCAATACTGCAAAATATCTCGGTGTTATTCTTGATTCAAAGCTGAGTTTTAAAACCAATATCATAGAGAGAGTGAAAAAAGCAACAATTTCACTCTATCTATGCAAAAAGTCCATAGGGAAAAATTGGGGTCTTACCCCTAAAATCGTTTATTGGATCTATACTGCAATAGTACGTCTGATTTTAATGTATGGTATCATTGTATGGCGGCCGTCCCTGGAGAAAAAGACGTATCTACATATCTTAAACAAGGTGCAAAGACTTGCATCCTTGTATATAACCAGTGCTCTTCGCACTACTCCTACGGATGCACTGGGAATGCTCCTTCATCTACTACCATTGGACCTAGTAGAGAAGGAGATGCCAACGTCCTCGGCAATCCGTCTTCGATGTACCTCTCTGTGGAACGGAAATGGAGCCGGCCACTGTAGAATACTCGATGTCGAAGTTAGGGGATGGAGGATTGACCAAACCTCCCCTGCTATACTACACGAACGTCTTTATAAAACCTGGATACCATCAACAGAAATGTGGATGAATGGAACTCCAGGTAGAAGAAAAGGTGTTGATTTTTATACGGACGGCTCCAAAACACACGAAGGTGTGGGTTATGGAGTCTTTTCGAGGGCTTTAGGTCTTCGCATTGCAAAGCGACTTCCGGATCACTGCAGCGTCTTTCAGGCAGAGATCCTTGCTATAAGAGAAGTTGCGGATTGGTTGAGAGTGAATGTCACTTCAACGACTTTGATTAACATATACACTGATAGTCGAGCAGCTATTATGGCCCTCGAATCCCCGCTTCTAAGAAGAACAACAGCCCTAGACTGCCGATCATCTCTAAACGAGATGGCAGAGCAGTTTGATATTAGGATCATCTGGATCCCGGGGCATAGAGGTTTTCAGGGGAACTCCAGGGCTGATGAGCTTGCTAGAATTGGGACAACCTTACAGGTTCCACCGGATTTGGAATGTGTGGGTTTACCCCTACCCTCTTGCAAACTCAGACTTAGACGCAAGACAGTAGAGGAAACAAATAGAAGGTGGGTCACAAGAAATGATTGCGTGATCACAAGGCAGTTATGGACTCACCTAAATAAGGAAGGTACTGATTACTTAATTTTGAAAAATAGGAAACAAATATCAATACTAGTGTCCATGCTAATCGGACACTGTCTCATAGGTAGGCATGCAGAAAGGCTACGGGTTGAACACAACGATTACTGCCGTAGCTGCCAGGACATTGATGAAGAGGAAAGCATAGTGCATTTTCTTTGTCACTGTCCTGTACTTGCAAGAAAGAGATTGACCACAATGGGCGCTCTTGAGTTCAGGGAACTTTCCGACGTTGCTAGTGTTGAACTTCAACGTATTAGTAGCTTTATATTGAGCTCTGGTTGGTTCGACGGTGGGGACTTCGCATAAGCAGAGTCTCCGTGGTATCACAATGGACCAAAAGGTCTAAGTGAGTCCGGGTTTCTGACTGCCACCCCTACCTAACCTAACCTAACCTATTGTAGCCCATATAGTCTATAGATTTAAGCTTTGTCCTTGTGTATAAAAATAGATGTTAGATGTCTATAGTTATACGTATTCGCTTTAAAATTAATGCGTGTGTTTGCATTTTGCAGGCTTTTTATTTTAACTGCACGCTGTAGAAGTGGTCAAATACATTGGCTTCAATTATTTACTTCTAATGTAACAAAGAGAAATTTTATACAAACCTCCTTAAATAACAACAATTTTACAACATTTTAGAATTTTTTATATCTGTCAAATTTTTTACTCAAAACTAAAGTCACGCCAAAAGATAGAAAATTTTATGCTCTATCACAAAATCCTTTTCTTTCTCCCTTACATTTATTTTGTGGTTTATTTTTTGCCTTATCCTAATTCAGCATTTCAAAAAGAATAAAATAAAATATTATGTTTCCCAACACGTTAAAGGCTCCACGCAGCTTAGTTGCAACATATTTATTCATTTTTTTTTGTCTCTCGGATAACATGCAATTTTAACACTATATGCAAATATTTAAACATGGCGAAAGAAACTAAAGAAGACGTTCGTTCCTTCAAGGCAAAAGGCTTTAGGTGAAAGTTGTATTTATATAAAGGAATTTCTGGCTTCTCGTAAGATGACAGCCCACAGGTAACTGAATAGATAAAGAACATAAAAGGTAAATAAGGAAAAATGTGCTTCTGATATATTCTACAATCAATTTTAACTTACATCTAAGGCAATATGCACATGTTAGACTCATATAAAATATTATTTCTCGGTCTGCTAAGCAACTCATAAAAATATTTTTGCTAGAATTTTATGTGTATGCAATGGAATGCACAAATATAATGAATTCACAGGTAGATATTGAGGTTGATATCAAGCAAAATCATGCAGTATGATAGAAAGCTTTTGCCTTAAAATTTCTAAATAATTTTTAAACTTTTTTGTAATTTGATAATGAAATAAATTTTAGAGTTGTAAACAAATGTTTATGAAATAATACATGCCTAAGGATAGATTTTATATATATATAAATGATTTTTTCGTTTTGGAATTTGTTTAGAAAAAATTTGTTTTCTAAAACGAATTTTCATTATTTTTCATACAAATTTAAAATCTGCCTATTAGGCTCATGTTTAATATTTACAATTATTTATAACAGTTAAAAATTATTTTATATTAAGGGCCATTATTACAACTTAAAAATAGTTAAAAGTAGGATTTTATCGGACATATAAAAAGCTTTCCATTATTGCAAATTGGATTTAACTTACCGGGTAGGATAAACTTGCCTGTAATTTATCGGTCACTTAAGGTTAAAGTAAAATTTTGCAAATGATAAAGTTTTTATACGTCCGATAAAATCCTACTTTTAACTATCTTTAAGTTGTAATAATGGCCCTAAAACAATCATTCTTATAATCAACGAGTTTTGAAGTTCATTGTTCAGAGTGTACCGAAACTAAAACTTCCACCCTTAAATTATTCTAAATAAATAGAAGTAAGAGAAATATATTTTTTTTCAAAGCGTGCATTAAGCTATCTCCCTTCTCTGCTCAAACATAAAAACGACATTTGAAACAATAACGCCAATGGGAATGTAAACGAACGACGAATGTGAACGGCATTATTGCACACATTTGAAAATACCACCACATAGAGCCAAAAAATAAATAAAACAGATTTGTAGAGATATAATGCCATTTTTAGGGGGTTCCGTACACTAAAGGTGAAAAGGAACGCTATTGTCTTCGGTACGCTGTCGGTCCTACTGTCTGTGTGCCCGACACAGGATATTTTCTCGAGAAACGTAAGAGCTATGGACTTGAAATTTGGACAGAGTATGTAGAACTTTAGCCGGTACAACAACGAATACATGAGAGTTAAAAATTAAAGGGTATTCCAAAACGAGCAACGAAAAATGTTAAAATCCCATGTAACAATTATATGTACACTTGAAATTTGTAAAGCTAGTGTATTTTTATACAGACAGCAACAATTCACACTAAAATAAAAAAATCTTAATTAAAGGGACTTCTATCAGTTAATGTAATTTTGACTATGTAATTTTGACAACTTTCTGTATCTTGGAAACTGTAAGAGGCAAACTCTTGAAATTTTCAAAAACGCTAATACTAAAAAATCCAAAATTATAAAATCGCCAAAACGAAAAAAAAACGCCAAATACCGAAAAAAAATCGCCAAAACGAAAAAAGCGCCAAATTAAAACAAATTTCTTACACTAAAATAAATTGCCAAAATCCAAATAAATGTCAAAAAAAGGAAAATCGTCAAACTAAAAAAAAAATCGCCAAATTGAAAAAAATCAACAAAATGAAAAATAAACGTCAAAAACCAAAAAAAAACGCTAAAACGAGAAAAAAGCGCTAAAAGTAAAAAAATGTCAAAACCGAATTAAAAACGCCAAAAAAGGCACCAAAAAAACACCAAAACTAAAAAAACACTCAAAACCAAAAAAATTTCAAATATAGGGTAAAGTTCGTATAACATTAAATATCTAGCGCCCGTAAGGAATCTTTCGTGCGCGAGTAAAAGTCGTACTTTACTAAATTTCTTGTGTATTAACTACTCATTACTTTGTTGTAGTAAGCCAACGAAAATCTGTATAGTGCGCCGATATTGGATCTTAGCTTAAGACATATTTATTTAAAAAAAAATACGAACTATTTCAGTTCATCAGTTGCTGAATTTAACAGTTCTTGCACATATTCTTTTTCTAAACTTAAGAATATTTATTGAATTGTACCTTCTTACCTTCTTAGGGGTTTATTATGTAATCCGAATCGAACGGAAATGTCTTCAAACTGTAACGCTAATAACATACAAATTCGAACAGTTTCCGTTTCAAATCGAATTACATAATAATCCCCTGATTTGATTGAGAGAAATGTTATAACAATTGTTATACTGATATATAATATATGCAATTTTTGATTTACAAGTAACACTATTCAAAAGCAAGTAAACTAATTTAATAATGCGAGCAACATTTTAATAAGTCTAATAATAAAAAATTTGTTTAGATCTCTTGTAGCCTTTTCGATTTTCTGCCAGACAGTTAACATTACTTGGTTTTCAAAAATTCAAAGCTTATACAAGAGAGATGATACTTTAATTTGCTACGTGACTGCTGAAATTTCATAAACTTCACTTTCTATTTTAACTCTCAAATCAAATATAACAGGTGTAATTTACAATTAAAATGTTATTTAGGTTTTATAATAAATACCTTACTATTTGGCTTGTTTTTCAACTGCTTTTCTTGTTTAACACGTTCACTGCCGCCGTATATTAAAAAAAAATTACCAGTGTGCCAAGAGTGTTTTTTTGTTTAAAAGTGTATGTTAAGTGTTAGTGAACCGTTTTGTGTCTTTAGTTTCAGGTTTGTGTTGTTTTTTTATGTTTTTAGAATGTGACCACCGGTGGGTCACGCGGCACTCAAGTGTTACAGAAGAGCACATGGTGCCACGTGGCCCACCGGTGGTCACAGTGAGATTTTCGAGATATTTATATATTTTGATCTCTTCTTTCTCATATCATCAGGTTTTAGTTTAATAAAAAGAAATAAAAGGTACGCAAAATGGCAAACAACAATTCTGGAATAAATCCAACCATTTTTTATGGAAACCGAGATAGGAACGAAGGCTCCGACACTGATGAAGTCGATTTTGAGGGATCGGATTCAGATGATTACGTTCCATCCGAAGATGAGTCAAGTGGATCTGACTTTTCAAGAGATTCAGAACCATCGGCAGTTGAAGAAGGTTTTCAAGATGCACCTGATTTGCCCCCCGTTTCAGCAAACCTGTGGACTCCTGTAAGTGGAACATCTTTGAATACCTTTGTTTTTGACGAAGCTCCAACATTTGCCATCCAAAGAGGGTAATCAACGTTGCGTCCCATTGAAGCATTTGGGCTAATGGTCACTGAGGAAGTATTTGATCTTATTGTGACTCAAACAAATTTAAATGCCAACAATTTCCTACAAAACAATACGATTGCACGAAATTCTCGTACAAAGGAATGGGTAGGTACAACAGTAGCCGAAATAAATAAAATTTTTGGGATTAGTAATGTATATGGGAATCGTAAAATATCCATCCATTTCCCACTACTGGAGAACTGACCAATTCTACAGAAATTCATTCGTTCCGCAAGTGGTGTCGAGAAATAGATTTCAGTTGATTTTGAAATTTATTCATTTTTCCGACAATTCTTTGGTTGGAAGTGATCGCTTAGGAAAAGTGAGTGGATTGTTAGAAATGCTAGAGAGCAGAATTTCGTAAACGCTAGACGCCCGGGTGAAATATTGGCAGTTGACGAGTCAATGATTCCTTGGAGAGGAAGACTGCAATTTAGGCAGTACAATCCTGGGAAATCTCACAAATATGGAGTAAAAGTGTACAAACTTTGCGATCCGAGCGGCTACACGTATACAAGTTCCGTTTACGCAGGAAAAAATGCAAGTCTTCACCAAAGGAGTAAGCCCACAACGACAACATCACACAGTACACAAATTGTTCTAGATCTAGCAGATAAATACCTAGACCACGGAAGAACTTTAGCAACTGACAACTTCTACACGTCGGTTTCTTCAGCTAAAATGCTGAAATTTCATAAACTTCACTTTCTATTTTAACTCTCAAATCAAATATAACAGGTGTAATTTACAATTAAAATGTTATTTAGGTTTTATAATAAATACCTTACTATTTGGCTTGTTTTTCAGCTGCTTTTCTTGTTTAATATCATTTTAATTTAAGACAATTTAAATCCTCTAAAAAATAAAAGGTTCTGTACATTTGCAAAGATTCAGGCTGCTGCAACATGCATAAGCCTCAACAATAATACATATTATTAAATTTCCTTTATAACTAGTTTTTCATTCTGTTCAGGCTGCTGTAGCAGCTTATCTTTTTTGCTTTTTCATTATTAGTGAGTTTGAGTATTTGAGTGTACAATCTGTTTTGCTTTTAATTAGCCTGTGAACGTGCTAAACGGCAAAAGGGTATGTCTTATGGTGAAAAAAAAACTTAAGAGAGCAATTTATTTTCTAACTATGTTACGGCTTCTAACAGACATCAATACATATTTTATAAGTTTGTAAAGGTGAAGAACTATTGCTGTTGACAGCAAAGTTTAAAAAAGAAGAAAAAAAAAAGAGATATGTCTTACGATACCAGGTTAGAGCTATGCTGCTGGGCTATATAAAACAATAGCAATACAATAAAATAATCATATATGATGATGTAAAATTCAAATATTTCAAAATGTTTCCATTTATTTTTCATTTTCGATCAAATTAATGTATAGTTTGTGCTCATGTGCACAAATTGAACAGTCTTTATCATTGTTTTTTGTTTTGTTTTTCTTTTACTCACTTCAAAGAACGAAACAAAATACAATAAAACATTTTGTTTCGTTTATTTTCGTACTCTGCTTCTAAGTGCAAATAAATCAAAACTAAAATAAGTTTATGACTGTAATAGTGTCGATTATTTTTGTAATAAAAATCACGTCCCAGCTCCTGAGTCGTGGTATAAAGAGCATAGCTCTAAAGACTTAATAAAGGAGAAAAATATTTGTATATTTTCAGAGCATATTTAAGTTCTTAAAACCGTGAATTGATGTCAGGTAATTCATTTTAATTTTAATTAAAATTATTATCACAATTATAGACGTTTCGCCACATTTAGTTAGTTTTAAGTTTCTGTTCGAAAATGTTTACTTTTGTAGTCGGGATCAAGTTCAGTATTTTAAATTTTTATTAAAGAATAAAATATTTGTATTAATTAATGTGATTTTTCTAAAAAATACACACACAAAAGTAATGTGAATGATTTTGTAATATTAACTAAAATATTTGTAATATCAATTAAAAATGTAATTAAACTTTCACCTATAAACAATTTGATAATACCAATTAAGTTTTTCCATGTTAATTTCCATGAATCAATTAAATTTTTAATTGAAAAAATTAATTTGTGAATACTTTTTTCTGTGTAGAATAAGAAAAGTTTAACTAGACTTAACTTTTGGCTGTTGAACGGAGCTGTGTGGACATATGTATGTATATCAGTCACATATGTCAACACAAGCGGGCAACCAATGCTGTAATGCGTCTTCACAATCCAACTGAATATTAATTAATTTTTGCACACAACTTACTGTTATTACATTTTGGAGACATCAAAAATCATTCACTCACCATATTATTCCATACAGAAGCAATTAAATCACTCGAGATGATTCAGTTTAATTTCTCACTCTTAACATCAATAGAAACACCAAAATGTGGCACAAATTAAATAACAATTTCTTCGGGTTACGCTTGCTGCAACACAAAAACAAAACTTTAACGAAAAGTTTTTATTTTGAAGAAGAAAAAAATGAGTTCAGCTGGATATAAATTATTTCCTGGGTTTTGTATCAGTTTCAAAGCCTACTGATTTTCAAAAGTATTATTATTTTATGAATTCTCATATAGTTTTTGAAAGTCTATGCATAAAGTAAGAGGTTTGTGACTGTTTAAAATTTGTGGTTAAAGTCTACTGATGATTTGGTTCAAGCGCCGCCAATGAAATACGTATATAGACATGCTAAACTACCAGCAAATAAATTTCAATTAGTTTTTATTTTGTTTCGGTTTTTGTTTAAAGAAATTTTATACATGTTGACAACTGTAAGATGTTTTTTTCCAGAAAAAACTGCGCCATAAAAGAGAGCATGAAAAGTCTTCCTTACTTTTACACTTTTACTACTGTTTTGGCTTTTTTTTTTCAATAAACTTTCTTTGTTGCAATTATGCAACAAAATGAAACTTTTGTGTGTGTGTCCTTCCACTTCATTGTGTATCAGTTTACAAGTGGATTAAAGTTGAGTTTTTTCGCACGCTTGCTTCAGGCAACAAATTTCTACAGCGTTAAAGTCTTAATGTTGTCTTAAAATTTTTAAAAAGGAAACACCACAGGGTTACAGTTTGAAGAAAGTAGTTAAAAATATAATAAAAGAGGAGCAAACTTTAAATCGTGGTTCAGTTAAAATATGGCCATTATAAAAAATTACTTTGGTTTTTATCTAAAACTAATGATATAGAGATTTCATTTAATTTAAAGTTAGCTTCGTGGGAAAGAATTTTTATTTTTGAGTTAAGTTTCCTGTTTATCTGTATTATCGACATTAAAATACGTATTGGTTGTGTTTGATAGTAAATCATAGCCTTTATTGAATAGGTTCAATATTAACTTTGGGAAAAAGTACGATAATAATATTAAAACTCAATAGCAAAAGGCTTACGGTCTAATTCATAAATGATTATTAACATATGTATTCATAAATGATTAATAGCCTATTAGACGTTTAATAAACGTCTCATAATGTAGCCTCCATGCTACTTTAAGCGTTTGATAAACAATTATAAATAATATTTTCTTGATTTTTTTATCCCTTATGTGAGATTTTCTGTGGTTTCTCACTTTTATGTTTCTTGTTTATTCTTATGCATGTCTCCTGAATAATGTTCTTGGGCAAATGTATTAATTTATGTAAGTTGGTACATGTATGTATGTATGTATAATTGTACAAAAAGAAAAATACAGACATATTAACATCGTTGAAAATTAAAGAAATCCCTCCCATTCATTGGCAAAAAGAAAAATAGAATTATAAACATAAGGGCGTATGTACAGTAACATTTTAAAATTATATTTTAATTTAATTATTAGAACAAAATAGTGATGCATAATCGACCGCTATAAAATGGGTATTTGCCTACCTCTGTACTCAGCCGAATATAAATGTGTTTAAACACAATTTTTTGTAACATATAAATTTTTTTTGGTTTATTTATTAATAAAAAGTGAAACGCCTACTTTTTAAGTTATTTTTTAATAACACTATGCGTAATGATTTACTTTTTTTTCGACTCAAACAGACTACCTAGATAATCGATTCTTCTTTGTAGCCATCACTAAACATAAAATGAGAGCGAAAGTAGCATGATGTTGCCAACATAAAATTACAAAAGAATAAAAATCGTTTAATAGTTAATTCACTGATATTAATCAGTTATGAATGCAAATTTTTATTAGAGCTTAATAAAGCAAAATCTGTTTCATAAGTAATGTACAGATTAAAGCTGAAATAAGGAATTTTTATGAATTAGACCGTTAATATTTCACATTAATGTGAAAAATAAGCATAAAATAGCAATTACCATTTAACACAATTTTATTTAAAAATAAATATCAGACATGGCCAATTATTTGACACTTTTGTCCGCCTACGTTAACCTTTTCTCTTAAATATTTCATATGAAAAATCTTGTTTGTTGGTTAAGCATGTCTACATTTCAATTGACGTTTGTTAAACCAGCAGGCTTGTGTCTCGTATTATTAATAAAAAAAAAAACCAGGGGTCGAATCGTCACATCCGTGAACGTACAACTCGTCACGTAAAAACACCATTTTCGCATTATGACATACGTGAACGTACTAAAATTCCATTCAGCTTATACGATTGACGTATCAGTTAATTTGTTTTCGTACGATTGCCGATCACGGATGTGACGATTTGAACACGTTCTTTGCTCGAAGTCGTCTCCAAGCGCGGGTTGCGTGTTAAAAATATTCCAACTAAATCTAATTTACAATAATGATAAAAAAAAGCTACTATTAGCTCTCAATAGCTAGTGCTAAAATTTAAACGTGTGAAGGCAAGCCAAGACACAAACCAAATGAACTAACAGCGGTATATTACCTTGATAATTTAGCTCTATTGGACTTTAAAATCAATAAACAAATAAACTAAAATAAACTAATCTTTCAGATTATTCTATCGCTTTCATTAAAAAAATATATTAAAATAGCGAAACTATGATTATAGATCTATGTTTTTCATAATTTTTTTTGGAAAAATTAAAATATTTTTAGGTTTTAATTGAACTGTAGTGAATTTTTAATCAGAAATAATTTTTTATTCGGGCTTAAGTTCAGTAATTTCATTTCTTATTGAATGAAATATTTTTATTAATTAATGTGAGTTTCCAAAGAATAATAATGCTGGAAAGTAAAATCAACTGTTGAAAGCAAAAATAATGTAAGATATACCGATGGTAGATCGAATGAGTAAAAAATAATGTGATGAACGTAAAAGATAAGCAAGAATAGTTAAACATACGTAGGTAGAGTAATATAACTTAGTGCTATCCTAAATAGAAAAATGAATAAAGAGAAAAAACAGAAAATGAATAGTGATACTTATATATGAATTTACCAAAGGAAAATCAATAATTGTACACAACAAACGTTTCTTATATTCCGTTTCATTAGAATTTACGTTAAATAGCTGTAGTGCGATTCACTAACTTTTTTTTAACGATAATCGCATCGTTCAAATAATTATAACGAAAATTTATCGAATTTGCTATTCAGTAACACTTTTAACGATATTCGCTGTAGGTTAATGTCAGCGTCGTTATTTAAGCGACAATAATTTATGTGCTGTTAATTTTATCGACAAAAATCAACAGAAAATATCAGCTGTGTACTAACGTTAAAAAGAAGTTACAGAATCACACAATCGTTATTGCAAGCGACAAAATGTATAGACAAAAATTACGATTGTCGGATCGTTAAAAGTTACTGAATCGCACTACTGATGTTAATAACAATCTCTAACCAAGTAGATAGACTAGGGTGCTGATAAAGTGCGTGGCTGCACAGAAAAATATCGGTGTTTCCCCCAACTAAAAAGTCTAGTTTAATTTTTCTTCTCTTCTTTAGAAACTCACATTAATTAATAAAAATATTTCATTCAATAAGAAATGAAATTACTGAACTTAAGCCCGAATAAGAAATTATTTCTGATTAAAATATTATTAGTTTTGAAACAGCAACGAATTCTAAGAATACGGGGATACCTTAATACCTAAGAAGTTTTGATGTATGGGCTTTTATGCCTTTTTATAATAAAGTAAAGTTTCCAAATACAAAATCTTAAAAAAAAATAGTTTAAACTATTAAATTAAATTAAGACAGATTAGTTAAGTAGATTAGTACATTTGTTTAAACTTAATTGATCACTTAAAAAGAATACTGGAAATATAAAAACAAAAAATTGTTGCAAATAATTTTTAATGTAAAATCATTTCAGTCATGAAATAATTTTCTGTTTTTAATGATATCATTGATTTAAGGTAATACATTTAAAATAGTTTTATTGTCATCTTAAAACAAAGTCAATATAAATTCAATTAAGTTTTACATAATTTAACAATTTTGGATTACGAAAAGCTTGCAAAATAAAAAAAAATTTTGAAATTTTGAAAATTATTTTTTATGAATAAAAGCAGAATTTGTTTTTAATTTCTTTTCTGTTGTAAATCACCTTACTCTTTTCTGTTTATAGAAATCTTAAACAAGTCGTTAGTTTCTTCTGTTTCGTCCTATTTTGTTTCGCTTCAACCTGCGAAAATCAAAAAATTGTTAATTAATTGTAAGTAAGAGCATAAATAAAATAAAAATATTTTAAAATAAATTGCGATTGTGCTTTTAAAATTAAAAAAAAAATTACCAGGAAAACATAAAATTATATTGAAACAGCAATAGACGATGTATCAGCTGATACACTAGTTTGAACAATCACAATGAGTGAAATTCACAATAGCGTGTCAGAATAGTAAACACAAATTCATTCGATTAGTACTTTCGAATACACACAAACATCGGAAGTTGCTCATAATAAGAGCCATTTATGTATTATTAAATTGTTTAATAATTTTCTTGTAAATTTAACATTCTTATATGAGAGCGGTATCAGATAGTTAATACTTTTTATTTTAGAATAAAAAATGGAATTAGAAAACTTTAATAATAATAAATTATGATGATTAGTAAAATAAATACCAAATAATATTTTAATTAAATTGATGTTTTTCTGTACTTTTAGAAAACAAACTGGACAGTTCAACAAAAGCTACAGAAGTCGCCAACTGGTGAGTTATTTTTGTCAATATTTTGATTTATTTTTAAGAGTATACATATATATCATAATTATGAAAGTGGTCTAGATCATACATTTGTTGTTTCGAGAGTTTTAGTCGCTAAAATTAATAAGTCAAAAAGAAAATTATGTTATGCAACATTCTTATTTAGAGTTGTACTAGACTCCATTAACATAAATTTATTTAATCATCCTTATACCAGTTGTCAACATCGACAAACATTTACACAAAATCAAAAAACTTGGGGCTTGTTTACTCGTTCTCGAGAACAATTTAGTGCTACTTACAATCTTTTTCCGTTTCCTAAGGTCTAAAAAATAGTATAAACCTGCTAACAGGAGTTAGTTGCTTTCAACGAAGGGTACAAGAGTCCCCATTTTTGGCTATTGTAAAGGGTGTCCCAACAAGAACGCAAGATTTAAATTTTATATAAAACACAGATATTTAAAAAAAAGCGTGAAACTTTGTTATATCGTAAAGTAGACAAAATGAGGTTATGTGTGGAACATCAAATCGGGCAGATGGCCGCCGCGGCTTTGCTGGCACACACGCGATCTTTTAATGAAATTTTCAATGGCCGTTTTGCATAAATGCTGCGGTATTTCATTAATGCAGCGTCCAATTTCCTCTTTTAAGGCTTGAGGCGTCGTCGGTTTATTCGCGTAAACCATCGACTTCAAAAAACCCCAAAGCAAAAAGTCTAATGGTGTTAAATCGCACGATCTAAGCGGCCAATTCTGGTCTCCAAAACGCGAAATAACACGACCGGGAAATGACTGATGTAGCAATTGAATTGTTTCTCTGGCTGTATGACATGACGGCGCCACGTCTTTTTGAAACCACATGCCCTCCATATACATTTCTTCAATTCTAGGCACGAAAAAACTGGTTATCATTTCACGATACCGAACAGGGTTGTCAGATTTTTTCCGACTTATTTTGCCAAATTGATTTTAAGATTCGCCAAAAGTCGCCAATAATCAGTTTTATGTAGTTTTCTTAGTAAATATTTGATAATAATTTTATTTTTATATAACACTTTTTTAATATAAATTTTTATAAAATTATCGTATCAAAATTTATCAGAAACTCGCCAAAATTAGAAATAAAATCGCCAAAAATTATTTCTTGCAAATTTTTTCCATCCAAATCCAAAACGCATTAATGACTATAATTAATATAAGAAATATCATCAAAATCAAGTTGTTTTAACTTCATGCAGGCGAGTTTTGGTAGGATTTATTTTTGAAACTACTCCTTGGACAAACTAATTTTCCTGAATTAGAAAATTTTTGAATTTAAATTTTGTTAAAAAATAGCTATAATAATCGTCTACAAATTTATTTATCGCCAGCAAAATCGCCAAAAAAAATTATTTATCGCCAGAAAAATCGCCATGTCGCCAAACCAAAAATTTGGACGCCAAACAAGTTGAAAAATCGCCACGTTTGGCGAGAAATCGCCATATCTGACAACCCTGATACCGAACACCATTGACTGTTTGCGCTTGACCTGCGTTTGAGTGACATCATCACGTACGGCTGCGACATTTTCGGTCGATCGACCTGGTCGAAGGCGCGTTGTTGTCTTTACATCACTAACAGACCCAGTTTCGGTAAATTTATCTATTAATCTCTTTACAGTTGACTCTTTTGGACTATTATTGTGACCCCAAATTAATCGCAAATTTGCGAACTGTAGCCGCAAAACTTTCACCATTTTGGTAAAACAATTTCACAATGAGAATGCGTTGTTCATTCGTGCAGCGCTCCATTTTTACTAACCTCGTACCTTCTATTAGCAAACAATAACAATTGTTCAAATGTCAAACAATGACAATACGAATGGCGCCAAATTTAAATCTTGCGTTCTTGTTGGGACACCCTTTATTAAAGTGACGCCGATGTCAACGATTGAAATAAGGGTGAATGTTTATTGAAGTTTTATGTAATATTTGAAAGCAAAAATTTATATGACTCAGACCAGTATCATAATTATGGGCACGTAGAAATACTAGCATCTATACACGATTTTTCGTTCGACATAAGCAATTGAGAAACCACATTAAAGACAAATCGTGCTCGACACTATCTACCTTTCTTAACATCATTTTTTTTTTTTTTTTTTTTTTTTTTTTGTTAAATTAATTCAAATACAATAGTTTCTAAAATCACACAACCAGTTATATTATTAGGTTAGCTTAGGTAAGATATTCAGTTCATTTGATTTCAAATAATAAGTCTCTTTCATAATTCATAGAGCATATTTCGGGGCATGTAAGAGTTTTACAAACATCAAAATTCTGCAACTGTAGCGCGTAGACGATTCGGCAATAATATGTGTTTGTACCACTTAAATGATGGGTCAAGTATACTTTTATCAGTCGAAAAATCTGAAAAGACCGGTAAAATATCCGGATAAACTAAAATCATTAATATCAATTGAAATTTGGAAAATGTAATAATCAGTCTGATCGCGACGATTATGAATTTTTGTCGATTCGCTAATAAAATTTCCACTAATACAGCTTGTATTTAAAAATTTTATTTTTTGAGCACAGTATGGAGTTTTTACGCAATTTCACGTTTGTAAATTTACATTAATTTCTACACGAAAAATAATCGTGCAACACTTTTTTTTGCATACACACAAATTCATTTATTTTTTAACTTACAACATGCAAAAGCACTAAAACTGAATTAAAATTTAATAAACATTATAGTGTTTTCACACTGAAAGTTAAAACCTGGTTTTAACGTTAAAACCATAAACAGCTGATTTTGCTTTCACACTGCAAGTTTGTTAAATTCAGTTTTTAACTCACAGGCTGTCTACTAACTTTGCTCAAAATAAAATAAATCTCCTACAGAAATGCGTGTATTTGTTGTTGCATTTTTTCTGCTTTTTAATAACACTTGTTGGACATACTGTTCAACTTTTTTCGTTTGTATGAAAAACTGAGATATTTCACAATGCGCTCTAAAATGGAAATAATTTCATATTTTGTAAATAAATTTTTTTCTTAATTATGGAACTTCTTATACAGAATGAAGAAGTGCTTGGAAATATTGTTAATAATATAAAAATGCACAAATACATTATAAGATAAACCTTTTTTATAGGCAGATGAATGTATATTGTCTAAATTCACTTTCCACAGTTCAATTTAAAATATTTTTGTTGTTTTCCTTCCAAAAAACTATTTTTTTCCATAATTTTTTGATTATTGTTGCTGCTGCATTAATTTTTAAGTTGAAAATTTTTCAGGCGCCATCTATTTATTTATTATTTATTTCATTTCAACTTGGCAGCACTGAATTTATTACAGCGAAAACAAGGTTGCATTTCATAAAACCAACTTAAAACCAATTCAAAAATGGTTTTAATTTAGTTTTAACAAAAACAATTTGTATGGTAAAACCAGGTTTTAACAGTTGGTTTTAACGTTAAAATCAACTTTTATTAAAACCATGTCAGTGTGAAAACACTATTACAAACAATTGAATGAACATTAAGTTTTGTTTCTGTTGACTGAAAAAAGTCTCCACTTATGGTTAAAACATACTCGTACCTACATACATAGGACACATCCTAATATATTTACTTAAATTTTACATACGAGTATTTGTGTGCTATGTAAGCAATAAAAAAAAGTTATTCTCTTTGTAAGACAACAAAATATTTCCATTTGGAAATTTCTGCCTTATATTATTTTTTTTACGAGGGCTAATATTCAAATTTTGGGAACTGGCAACACTAACGTCAATGCTAAAATTTGGCAACACCATAATTAAGTTTGAAATTTTTTAGCACAAACGTACGTACTTTTTGATATACAAGTACCGTTTGTTTTGTTTACAGTGAGTTCAAAAAATTAGTTTGACAAAAATAAAAACAACAACCAGAATGTGCCAAAAAGCCTCAGTATAAAGCGTGTATACTGAATTCAATCGTGGTCGTAGTTCCGTCGCCGAAGAATTTCGTGAAGGTCGTTGTTGGGCCACAAAGCAGCGATGTAGTACGTGAATTGATATTTCAAGACTGTCATGTGATATATTGTGAGATAGAGGCACTTTAGTTTCACCTTAATACATTCGATTTTGCATGACCAAAAAAATTATTCTCATTAGATATTCCGTAATTTATCAATCGCTCAAGAAAGGCTCGCGTAAAGTGGTAAAAGGAAATGATTAAAAAGTTCAACCGTCATGCTTCAAAAAACGTATATAAGGTTGTGATAGGTGACGAATAATGGATATATGCTTATCAGCCGGAAGCAAAACAGCAATCGGCCGAGTGGATGTTCCAAGACGAGCTAAATCCAACAAAAGTTATTCGTGGTAGAAGCACAGCGAAGCAAATGGTCGCCTGTTTCTACGATCGAATGGGTCATGTGGCCACCGCTCTATTTGAATAATGTAGAACTGTCGATTCTGAGTGATACACGACCACTTGATTGTCGGAAGTCTTCGGGGAAATTTGTTAAACTAGCCCACAAGGCGAATTCACATAAGGTGATCTTAATTTGCCAGCTGACATAAATTTCCTACTGTCAAATGAACCAAAACGTTAAGAAATATTTTGACAGCAGGAAATTTCACACTAACAAATATACAAGGCGAATACGCAGAGTTGCAAATCAAGACCACCTTATATCAATTCGCCTTGCTAGCCCACAAAGAGGAATCATTATTCATCAAAGACAATGCGAGCTCTCACACATATTGTCAAACAAGTAAATTTTTGAGCACTCAGAACATTGAATTGATGACTCATCTTCCATACTTTACTGACTTGGCAACCAATGACTTCTTCTTGTTCCCGAATGTCACAGGTAAACTGCGGGGAAGCGTTCAAAAACCATGTTTTGGAGGTAACTCAAGAGGAATGGTAAATATGCTATGACAAATGGTTTGAACGAATGCAAGGGTAATATTTTGAAAAAACAGTAAAGCCATTTTCATTTAAAAATTTTTGTTATTATTTGCTATCCCCGAAATGTAAATAGTAGCCCTCGTATATGTGAATTTTTATGCTGCACGCCTTAATGCCAAATTTAGTTTAGTTTTTTACTCTACTTGATTACTTGTTTACTCACGATCTGTATTTATACATACTCATGTATTTCAACATTATTAATACAAGTATTGAGACACGTAAATTACATACAAGTTCTCAATGATCCTAAATTATCATGAAATTTATTTGGAACTTTTATGCTACAAGTCAATGCTAGAAAATTTCGACAAATCTTAAAACAACAAAAGATTAATAAAGCCTACAGTACACGGCATGTAAAAAGCCACATGCGTGTGTGGCGATGACATCAAAGTGTTTTTCAGCATGTTGGTTGAATTTTTTAAAATTACTACTATATAGTGGCTACAGCCGGTAAAATTTTAATAGTATTTTTGCTTCAAAATACAAATGTGTCACATGTAGCCGAATCGAACACATTTTCAGAGGCAGCATATCTGTAAGCAGGTGAATATCTACATGTACATGTGGTACTAGTACACGGCATGTAGCAAATGTAGCCTTTTGATGACGTCAAAATTACGTCAGAGCCACATGCACATGTGGTTTTTTACATGCCGTGTACTATAGGGTTAAGAATAAGTAATACTAGATATACCAAACGGACGACACACTCGTCCGTATTCTAGAATCAAAATGTAAATAATTTAAGATTCAAAGAAAATGTATCTAAACGTCACAAAAAATTCATTAAAACACACACACAAACGCACATACTTACGTACATATGCAACCATAATTAATTAATACATGAAATTAAAAAAAAGAACATAAACAAAATCCCTTTAACCAAGTTAATTCAATTTATTCAACTCTCTTCCTTTAAGTATTATGGCTTTCATACAACAACAAATAAGAGAAAAAAATTGTTATATCAAGAGAAATACTACAAACACACACACACACACACCCATGTTTTGGTTATTTTTTACTTATAAGCTAATAAATGCGTGTGTAATATGTTTGCATGTAGTAGTAGCAACTTTAAACGCTTATAGCTCCCAAAATACTAAACCGATTTCAATAAAATATAGATTCTGCACATCTGTATAAAAAATCCTTATAAATCTTTTAAAAATCGGTGCAGTGGTACCAGCGTAAAAGGGATTACAAAAAACATGTTCGCCTATTAATTATATAAATATAACATGTTAAAGTTTCTAAGTTTTTATAATCTTAAATGCTTAAATATGCACAAATGTTTTGTAATTAGATTAATTTAATTTAATTAAATTGTTTTACAACTCTTAAAACTAAGGTTAGAAGTTACAGTTTTTAATTATAAATCTAAAGTTTTATTAAAAATTACTACCGAATTACTTCTTTTCATTTTCCAAGTTTTCAGCGTTTTCACGGGCTTGCTTGGCTTGGATACCAACAAGAGAGCATCAATACGAGCCTTGCGTAAAGTAGCGAAAGTTTTGAATTTTTTCTCGTCTTTAGTAACTTCACGAAATTCAGTAGTAGGCTGTTCTTTCTTAATAGGCATAACTTTGCTCTTAGATTATGTAGCCAATTTGCATTCTCCAAGATATGATTCAAAACTGCGGATCTTCATCTCGTTGATGGGGAATAAGATCAAATTGCTTGTATATTCCTTCAAGCGTTGAATGTTGCGTTGACGAGATTCGATAGATTTATTTTTGCGTCTACGATGAACGGCAATGCCAATAGTTTTTGCAAAACCAGCAGAAATACCGGCACCCTTAAATTTTTCCAGAGTTAAACCTTGACCACTACGCAATTTATTTTAATAACGGATGGTGGGGCATCTGACCACGGTTTTGAGGGAATGGGCAGCAATACGTGGGGAAACTCCCTTAGTTTTCTTAATACGGTTATTACGTCTTCCAATTTTGTGTGCAGGGTGGTTAAACCAGGTCTTTACATGCCGCTGCCACCACTTGTGGAAGTGAGCATTTGGAATTATATTATTTTCTTTACCCACTAGACTTTTCTCCCCAACAATGATAAGGACCATTGAAACTGATTTATTAATAACAGCGCCACATACAAATTTTGTTACATCACCTATAACAAATAAGTAAAAAATTATGCCAAATTATATATCGTAAATCAAAACTTTTTTAAACTTATTTAACTATTATTTTTCAAAAAAAAAAAAAAATCTTTACCTACTGGTGTATGTTCAATACGAAAACAATCTTTTAACTTTTTAAACATGTTTGCTAAATGCTACGTTTTACAAGCAGTGAAGTGTAAGTCACTCCCAAACACAAACGTTTTTTTTTACAATTTATATTATATTGTCATGTTGGCTGAACATTTGGAATTGCAATTTGCTACTTCCTGTATGCAACTTCTCAAAAAGTGAACACACTCACACAAACACATGTAGAAAAAAAAAACAAATACCACACACCTACTTGTAGATACAAATTTTACACAATGCAGAACACGGTTGAGGAAATAAACGAATCCGTTGACAATAAAACCATTTGTGACCAAGAGAAATAGAAAAAGACGACAAATAACTATATTTTTTTTGCCAAAAATGGAAGTGATATAACACATTTTTCTAAAACAAGTTTATGTTTAGTATATTGCTTGCTTTTATTTTTAAAAAGCTTTAAAATTTATTTGCTTTACTTTAACATGAATTCCAAAGAAAACTACTTATGTATATAGTTGAGGAAAAACATTTTCTTTTTAGCCAAATATAAATAAAAAATGGTGGTATATAATAAAAAAAATTTAAGCAAGGAATTAACCAAGAAGTGTAAAAAGTAGAAATAGCAACATTAAATACGTCCTAAGAGTAATCACCCTTATGCCAGATCGACGTCATTCTTTTTGTCTTTAATGAAGTGGTCAGTTCCATGCCCATTAAATGTTACCACTATATCTCACGTGATTCTACCTGACCCTATATATGTATATCAGTTCTGATAGTGTCGCGATGTTGACTTTAGAAAAGTGGGTGTCAAATAATATTTGCTAAATTTAGCATGACCACGCCCCTAAATATAAAAACATGGCACTAAAAATTTAAAAATGTGTTATCTGTAATGATCTTCAAAAACCATTATGGGCCTGTATTGTTTTTAAAAGTTTTAAAAATTCCAGCCAGGGATCTTTTTTGGTAACACAACGAAAACAATTTTTGAGGAAATAATTTTGGCATAAATTATTCCATGAGTGGCCAATAATCCTACTTATATTGTAAATATAAAAGCTTGTATGTTTGTGATCGTTAATATTTTTTTTTTGCACTTTTACGAAAAATGGCTCAATGGAATTCGATGAAATTTTACAGTAAGGTATAGTTCATACTAAAACACTATAAAAAAATTTGTAGTTTTGGTACTTTTTCTGATGTTTCTAAACTTGCAATCAATGCAGTTTACAGGACAATTTAAATTGCTTTCTGGATGCGAACGAAGTCGCGGCAAGATGCTAGTAACATAATATATTTTTTTACATAATAATAAATTGTAAAATAAATTTGTAAACCCTAAAACTGTTATATATCTTATAGCTATTTTAGATCCTATAACAGCTATGGATCCAATTGCTGGCATAAATTTTATAGTTACTATAAATCCTGTGGTTTCTATACATCATATATCTATTATAGACCATTTAGCTGCTATAGATCCTCAAGCTGCTATAGCTCGTACAGCTAATATAGATCGAATAGCTGATAAAGATCCTTTAGCTGTTACAGATCCTGCTGCGGCTATACATCGTGTAGCAACTGTAGATCCTGTACCTGCAATATATTGTATAGCTACCCAGCAAAAAATTACACATTACCATTAGAACTAGTAACCATATAATGACTTACTTTTCTGATTGCCAATTTTCATTACTCGCTTACAAATCACATTACCTAAAATTGAAAAAAATGACGTGCACGTTGCTAAGTGAAGAGAATGATTTTTTTAGATGAAATAGATTACGTGAAATGTTGACAAAAAAAAGTAAGCACTTCTCAAGAATCAATTATTTTAGTCTCACGCCTTGTGAAAATCATTAAGTTGGTAATCCAGTAAGGAATAGCTTCCACCAAAAATGCTTAATTCCAAACTCGATTACCTTTTTTTAAATTTTTTGCTGGGTACTAGATATTATAGAGCTGCTATAGATCCTATAGCTGCTATAGCTGCTTTATATGTTGTAGCTGATATCGATGTTCTAGGTCCTGTAGCTGTTAAAGATCCTGAAGCTTGTATAGCTGTTGATCCTGTAGCTGATATGCATCATATAGCTGCTATAGATCCTGTAGCTACTATAGATCCTGTAGCTGCTATAGATTTTGACGCTGCTATTTATTCTGTAACTGGTATAGCTGCTATAAATCCTGTAGCTGCTATTAATCCTGCAGCTCTCCGGCTAGCTGATATAGCACCCTATAGCTCGCTAGCTAGCTAGCTGCTGTAGTACCCTATAGCTCGCTAGCTAGCTAGCTGCTGTAGTACCCTATAGCTCGCTAGCTACCTAGCTGCTGTAGTACCCTATAGCTCGCTAGCTACCTAGCTGCTGTAGTACCTTATAGCTCGCTAGCTAGCTTGCTGCTGTAGTACCCTATAGCTCGCTAGCTACCTAGCTGCTGTAGTACCCTACAGGTCGCTAGCTAGCTAGCTGCTGTAGTACCCTATAGCCCGCTAGCTAGCTAGCTGTTGTAGTACCCTATAGCTCGCTTGCTAGCTAGCTGCTGTAGTACCCTATAGGTCGCTAGCTAGCTAGCTGCTGTAGTACCCTATAGGTCGCTAGCTAGCTAGCTGCTGTAGTACCCTATAGGTCGCTAGCTAGCTAGCTGCTGTAGTACCCTATAGGTCGCTAGCTAGCTAGCTGCTGTAGTACCCTATAGGTCGCTAGCTAGCTAGCTGCTGTAGTACCCTATAGCTCGCTAGCTAGCTAGCTGTTGTAGTACCCTATAGCTCGCTAGCTACCTAGCTGCTGTAGTACCCTATAACTCGCTAGCTACCTAGCTGCTGTAGTACCCTATAGCTCGCTAGCTACCTAGCTGCTGTAGTACCCTATAACTCGCTAGCTACCTAGCTGCTGTAGTACCCTATAACTCGCTAGCTACCTAGCTGCTGTAGTACCCTATAACTCGCTAGCTACCTTGCTGCTGTAGTACCCTATAGCTCGCTAGCTACCTAGCTGCTGTAGTACCCTATAGCTCGCTAGCTACCTAGCTGCTGTAGTACCATATAGCTCGCTAGCTACCTAGCTGCTGTAGTACCATATAGCTCGCTAGCTACCTAGCTGCTGTAGTACCCTATAGCTCGTTAGCTAGCTAGTTGTTGTAGTACCTTATAGCTCGCTTGCTAGCTAGCTGTTGTAGTACCCTATAGCTCGCTAGCTATCTAGCTGCTGTAGTACCCTATAGCTCGCTAGCTATCTAGCTGCTGTAGTACCCTATAGCTCGCTTGCTAGCTAGCTGTTGTAGTATCCTATAGCTCGCTAGCTAGCTGTCTGCTGTAGTACCCTATAGCTCGCTAGCTAGCTAGCTGTTGTAGTACCCTATAGCTCGCTAGCTAGCTATCTGCTGTAGTACCCTATAGCTCGCTAGCTAGCTAGCTGTTGTAGTACCCTATAGCTCGCTAGCTAGCTAGCTGCTGTAGTACCCTATAGCTCGCTAGCTAGCTAGCTGTTGTAGTACCCTATAGCTCGCTAGCTAGCTAGCTGCTGTAGTACCCTATAGCTCGCTAGCCAGCTAGCTGCTGTAGTACCCTATAGCTCGCTAGCCAGCTAGCTGCTGTAGTACCCTATAGCTCGCTAGCCAGCTAGCTGTTGTAGTACCCTATAGCTCGCTAGCTAGCTAGCTGTTGTAGTACCCTATAGCTCGCTAGCCAGCTAGCTGCTATAGTACCCTATAGCTCGCTAGCTAGCTAGCTGCTATAGTACCCTATAGCTCGCTAGCCAGCTAGCTGCTATAGTACCCTATAGCTCGCTAGCTAGCTAGCTGCTATAGTACCCTATAGCTCGCTAGCTAGCTAGCTGCTATAGTACCCTATAGCTCGCTAGCTAGCTAGCTGCTATAGTACCCTATAGCTCGCTAGCTAGCTAGCTGCTATAGTACCCTATAGCTCGCTAGCTAGCTAGCTGCTATAGTACCCTATAGCTCGCTAGCTAGCTAGCTGCTATAGTACCCTATAGCTCGCTAGCTAGCTAGCTGCTATAGTACCCTATAGCTCGCTAGCTAGCTAGCTGCTATAGTACCCTATAGCTCGCTAGCTAGCTAGCTGCTATAGTACCCTATAGCTCGCTAGCTAGCTAGCTGCTATAGTACCCTATAGCTCGCTAGCTAGCTAGCTGCTATAGTACCCTATAGCTCGCTAGCTAGCTAGCTGCTATAGTACCCTATAGCTCGCTAGCTAGCTAGCTGCTATAGTACCCTATAGCTCGCTAGCTAGCTAGCTGCTATAGTACCCTATAGCTCGCTAGCTAGCTAGCTGCTATATTACCCTATAGCTCGCTAGCTAGCTAGCTGCTATATTACCCTATAGCTCGCTAGCTAGCTAGCTGCTATAGTACCCTATAGCTCGCTAGCTAGCTAGCTGCTATAGTACCCTATAGCTCGCTAGCTAGCTAGCTGCTATAGTACCCTATAGCTCGCTAGCTAGCTAGCTGCTATAGTACCCTATAGCTCGCTAGCTAGCTAGCTGCTATAGTACCCTATAGCTCGCTAGCTAGCTAGCTGCTATAGTACCCTATAGCTCGCTAGCTAGCTAGCTGCTATAGTATCCTATAGCTCGCTAGCTAGCTAGCTGCTATAGTATCCTATAGCTCGCTAGCTAGCTAGCTGCTATAGTATCCTATAGCTCGCTAGCTAGCTAGCTGCTATAGTACCCTATAGCTCGCTAGCTAGCTAGCTGCTATAGTATCCTATAGCTCGCTAGCTAGCTAGCTGTTGTAGTACCCTATAGCTCGCTAGCTAGCTAGCTAGCTGCTGTAGCACCTTATAGCTCGCTAGCTAGCTAGCTAGCTGCTGTAGCACCTTATAGCTCGCTAGCTAGCTGCTGTAGCACCTTATAGCTCGCTAGCTAGCGAGCTAGCTGCTGTAGCACCTTATAGCTCGCTAGCTAGCTAGCTAGCTGCTGTAGCACCTTATAGCTCGCTAGCTAGCTAGCTAGCTGCTGTAGCACCTTATAGCTCGCTAGCTAGCTAGCTAGCTGCTGTAGCACCTCATAGCTCGCTAGCTAGCTAGCTAGCTGCTGTAGCACCTTATAGCTCGCTAGCTAGCTAGCTAGCTGCTGTAGCACCTTATCGTTCGCTAGCTAGCTAGCTAGCTGCTGTAGCACCTTATCGTTCGCTAGCTAGCTAGCTAGCTGCTGTGGCACCTTATAGCTCGCTAGCTAGCTAGCTAGCTGCTGTAGCACCTTATAGCTCGCTAGCTAGCTAGCTAGCTACTGTAGCACCTTATAGCTCGCTAGCTAGCTAGCTAGCTGCTGTAGCACCTCATAGCTCGCTAGCTAGCTAGCTAGCTGCTGTAGCACCTTATAGCTCGCTAGCTAGCTAGCTAGCTGCTGTAGCACCTTATCGTTCGCTAGCTAGCTAGCTAGCTGCTGTAGCACCTTATCGTTCGCTAGCTAGCTAGCTAGCAGCTGTAGCACCTTATAGCTCGCTATCTAGCTAGCTAGCAGCTGTAGCACCTTATAGCTCGCTAGCTAGCTAGCTAGCTGCTGTAGCACCTTATAGCTCGCTAGCTAGCTAGCTAGCTGCTGTAGCACCTTATAGCTCGCTAGCTAGCTAGCTAGCTGCTGTAGCACCTTATAGCTCGCTAGCTAGCTAGCTAGCTGCTGTAGCACCTTATAGCTCGCTAGCTAGCTAGCTAGCTGCTGTAGCACCTTATAGCTCGCTAGCTAGCTAGCTAGCTGCTGTAGCACCTTATAGCTCGCTAGCTAGCTAGCTAGCTGCTGTAGCACCTTATAGCTCGCTAGCTAGCTGCTGTAGCACCTTATAGCTCGCTAGCTAGCTAGCTAGCTGCTGTAGCACCTTATAGCTCGCTAGCTAGCTAGCTAGCTGCTGTAGCACCTTATAGCTCGCTAGCTAGCTAGCTAGCTGCTGTAGCACCTCATAGCTCGCTAGCTAGCTAGCTAGCTGCTGTAGCACCTTATAGCTCGCTAGCTAGCTAGCTAGCTGCTGTAGCACCTTATCGTTCGCTAGCTAGCTAGCTAGCTGCTGTAGCACCTTATAGCTCGCTAGCTAGCTAGCTAGCTGCTGTAGCACCTTATAGCTCGCTAGCTAGCTAGCTAGCTGCTGTAGCACCTTATAGCTCGCTAGCTAGCTAGCTAGCTGCTGTAGCACCTTATCGCTCGCTAGCTAGCTAGCTAGCTGCTGTAGCACCTTATCGCTCGCTAGCTAGCTGCTGTAACACCCTATACCTTGCTAGCTAGCTAGTTGCTGCAGCACCCGACAGCTCGCTAGCTAGCTGCTGTAACACCCTATACCTCGCTAGCTAGCTAGCTGCTGTAGGACCCTATAGCTCGCTAGCTAGCTAGCTGCTGTAGCACCCTATAGCTCGCTAGCTAGCTAGCTACTGTAGCACCCTATAGCTCGCTAGCTAGCTAGCTACTGTAGCACCCTATAGCTCGCTAGCTAGCTAGCTGCTGTAGCACCCTATAGCTAGCTAGCTACTTGCTATAGTACCATACAGTTCGTTAGTTAGCTGCTATAGCACCCTATAGCTCGCTAGCTAGCTGCTATAGCACCATATAGCTCGCTAGCTAGCTGCAATAGCACCCTATAGCTCGCTAGCTAGCTGCAATAGCACCCTATAGCTCGCTAGCTAGCTGCAATAGCACCCTATAGCTCGCTAGCTAGCTAGCTGCTATAGCACCCTACAGCTAGCTAGCTGCTATAGCACCCTACAGCTCGCTAGCTAGCTAGCTACTGTAGCACCCTATAGCTCGCTAGCTAGCTAGCTACTGTAGCACCCTATAGCTCGCTAGCTAGCTAGCTACTGTAGTACCCTATAGCTCGCTAGCTAGCTAGCTGCTGTAGTACCCTATAGCTCGCTAGCTAGCTAGCTGCTGTAGTACCCTATAGCTTGTTAGCTAGCTAGTTGTTGTAGTACCCTATAGCTCGCTAGCTAGCTAGCTACTGTAGCACCCTATAGCTCGCTAGCTAGCTAGCTGCTGTAACACCCTATACCTCGCTAGCTAGCTAGCTGCTGTAGGACCCTATAGCTCGCTAGCTAGCTAGCTGCTGTAGGACCCTATAGCTCGCTAGCTAGCTAGCTGCTGTAGCACCCTATAGCTCGCTAGCTAGCTAGCTACTGTAGCACCCTATAGCTCGCTAGCTAGCTAGCTGCTGTAGCACCCTATAGCTAGCTAGCTACTTGCTATAGTACCATACAGTTCGTTAGTTAGCTGCTATAGCACCCTATAGCTCGCTAGCTAGCTGCTATAGCACCATATAGCTCGCTAGCTAGCTGCAATAGCACCCTATAGCTCGCTAGCTATCTGCAATAGCACCCTATAGCTCGCTAGCTATCTGCAATAGCACCCTATAGCTCGCTAGCTAGCTGCAATAGCACCCTATAGCTCGCTAGCTAGCTAGCTGCTATAGCACCCTATAGCTCGCTAGCTAGCTAGCTGCTATAGCACCCTATAGCTCGCTAGCTAGCTAGCTGCTATAGCACCCTACAGCTAGCTAGCTACTGTAGTACCCTATAGCTCGCTAGCTAGCTAGCTGTTGTAGTACCCTATAGCTCGCTAGCTATCTAGCTGCTGTAGTACCCTATAGCTCGCTAGCTATCTAGCTGCTGTAGTACCCTATAGCTCGCTTGCTAGCTAGCTGTTGTAGTACCCTATAGCTCGCTAGGTAGCTGTCTGCTGTAGTACCCTATAGCTCGCTAGCTAGCTAGCTGTTGTAGTACCCTATAGCTCGCTAGCTAGCTATCTGCTGTAGTACCCTATAGCTCGCTAGCTAGCTAGCTGTTGTAGTACCCTATAGCTCGCTAGCTAGCTATCTGCTGTAGTACCCTATAGCTCGCTAGCTAGCTATCTGCTGTAGTACCCTATAGCTCGCTAGCTAGCTAGCTGTTGTTGTACCCTATAGCTCGCTAGCTAGCTAGCTGTTGTAGTACCCTATAGCTCGCTAGCTAGCTAGCTGTTGTAGTACCCTATAGCTCGCTTGCTAGCTAGCTGCTGTAGTACCCTATAGCTCGCTAGCCAGCTAGCTGTTGTAGTACCCTATAGCTCGCTAGCTAGCTAGCTGCTATAGTACCCTATAGCTCGCTAGCTAGCTAGCTGCTATAGTACCCTATAGCTCGCTAGCTAGCTAGCTGCTATAGTACCCTATAGCTCGCTAGCTAGCTAGCTGCTATAGTACCCTATAGCTCGCTAGCTAGCTAGCTGCTATAGTACCCTATAGCTCGCTAGCTAGCTAGCTGCTATAGTACCCTATAGCTCGCTAGCTAGCTAGCTGCTATAGTACCCTATAGCTCGCTAGCTAGCTAGCTGCTATAGTACCCTATAGCTCGCTAGCTAGCTAGCTGCTATAGTACCCTATAGCTCGCTAGCTAGCTAGCTGCTATAGTACCCTGTAGCTCGCTAGCTAGCTAGCTGCTATAGTACCCTGTAGCTCGCTAGCTAGCTAGCTGCTATAGTACCCTGTAGCTCGCTAGCTAGCTAGCTGCTATAGTACCCTACAGCTCGCTAGCTAGCTAGCTGCTATAGTACCCTACAGCTCGCTAGCTAGCTAGCTGCTATAGTACCCTACAGCTCGCTAGCTAGCTAGCTGCTATAGTACCCTATAGCTCGCTAGCTAGCTAGCTGCTGTAGCACCCTATAGCTCGCTAGCTAGCTAGCTGCTATAGTACCCTATAGCTCGCTAGCTAGCTAGCTGCTATAGTACCCTATAGCTCGCTAGCTAGCTAGCTGCTGTAGCACCTTATAGCTCGCTAGCTAGCTAGCTAGCTGCTGTAGCACCTTATAGCTCGCTAGCTAGCTAGCTAGCTGCTGTAGCACCTTATAGCTCGCTAGCTAGCTAGCTAGCTGCTGTAGCACCTTATAGCTCGCTAGCTAGCTAGCTAGCTGCTGTAGCACCTTATAGCTCGCTAGCTAGCTAGCTAGCTGCTGTAGCACCTTATAGCTCGCTAGCTAGCTAGCTAGCTGCTGTAGCACCTTATCGTTCGCTAGCTAGCTAGCTAGCTGCTGTAGCACCTTATAGCTCGCTAGCTAGCTAGCTAGCTGCTGTAGCACCTTATAGCTCGCTAGCTAGCTAGCTAGCTGCTGTAGCACCTTATAGCTCGCTAGCTAGCTAGCTAGCTGCTGTAGCACCTTATAGCTCGCTAGTTAGCTAGCTAGCTGCTGTAGCACCTTATCGCTCGCTAGCTAGCTAGCTAGCTGCTGTAGCACCTTATCGCTCGCTAGCTAGCTGCTGTAACACCCTATACCTTGCTAGCTAGCTAGTTGCTGCAGCACCCGACAGCTCGCTAGCTAGCTGCTGTAACACCCTATACCTCGCTAGCTAGCTAGCTGCTGTAGAAGCCTATAGCTCGCTAGCTAGCTAGCTGCTGTAGCACCCTATAGCTCGCTAGCTAGCTAGCTACTGTAGCACCCTATAGCTCGCTAGCTAGCTAGCTACTGTAGCACCCTATAGCTCGCTAGCTAGCTAGCTACTGTAGCACCCTATAGCTCGCTAGCTAGCTAGCTACTGTAGCACCCTATAGCTCGCTAGCTAGCTAGCTGCTGTAGCACCCTATAGCTAGCTAGCTACTTGCTATAGTACCATACAGTTCGTTAGTTAGCTGCTATAGCACCCTATAGCTCGCTAGCTAGCTGCTATAGCACCATATAGCTCGCTAGCTAGCTGCAATAGCACCCTATAGCTCGCTAGCTAGCTGCAATAGCACCCTATAGCTCGCTAGCTAGCTAGCTGCAATAGCACCCTATAGCTCGCTAGCTAGCTAGCTGCTATAGCACCCTACAGCTAGCTAGCTGCTATAGCACCCTACAGCTCGCTAGCTACTGTAGCACCCTATAGCTCGCTAGCTAGCTAGCTACTGTAGCACCCTATAGCTCGCTAGCTAACTAGCTGCTGTAGCACCCTATAGCTCGCTAGCTAGCTAGCTGCTGTAGCACCCTATAGCTCGCTAGCTAGCTAGCTGCTGTAGCACCATATAGCTCGCTAGCTAGCTAGCTGCTGTAGCACCATATAGCTCGCTAGCTAGCTAGCTGCTGTAGCACCATATAGCTCGCTAGCTAGCTAGCTGCTGTAGCACCATATAGCTCGCTAGCTAGCTAGCTGCTGTAGCACCATATAGCTCGCTAGCTAGCTAGCTGCTGTAGCACCATATAGCTCGCTAGCTAGCTAGCTGCTGTAGCACCATATAGCTCGCTAGCTAGCTAGCTGCTGTAGCACCATATAGCTCGCTAGCTAGCTAGCTGCTGTAGCACCATATAGCTCGCTAGCTAGCTAGCTGCTGTAGCACCATATAGCTCGCTAGCTAGCTAGCTGCTGTAGCACCATATAGCTCGCTAGCTAGCTAGCTGCTGTAGCACCATATAGCTCGCTAGCTAGCTAGCTGCTGTAGCACCATATAGCTCGCTAGCTAGCTAGCTGCTGTAGCACCATATAGCTCGCTAGCTAGCTAGCTGCTGTAGCACCATATAGCTCGCTAGCTAGCTAGCTGCTGTAGCACCATATAGCTCGCTAGCTAGCTAGCTGCTGTAGCACCATATAGCTCGCTAGCTAGCTAGCTGCTGTAGCACCATATAGCTCGCTAGCTAGCTAGCTGCTGTAGCACCCTATAGCTCGCTAGCTAGCTAGCTGCTGTAGCACCCTATAGCTCGCTAGCTAGCTAGCTGCTGTAGCACCCTATAGCTCGCTAGCTAGCTAGCTGCTGTAGCACCCTATAGCTCGCTAGTTAGCTAGCTGCTGTAGCACCCTATAGCTCGCTAGCTAGCTAGCTGCTGTAGCACCCTATAGCTCGCTAGCTAGCTAGCTGCTGTAGCACCCTATAGCTCGCTAGCTAGCTAGCTGCTGTAGCACCCTATAGCTCGCTAGCTAGCTAGCTTCCGTAGCACCCTATAGCTCGCTAGCTAGCTATCTTCTGTAGCACCCTATAGCTCGCTAGCTAGCTAGCTGCTGTAGCAACCTATAGCTCGCTAGCTAGCTAGCTGCTGTAGCACCCTATAGCTCGCTAGCTAGCTAGCTGCTGTCGCATCCTATAGTTCGCTTACTAGCTGCTATAGCACCCTATAGTTCGCTTGCTAGCTGCTATAGCACCCTATAGCTCGCTAACTAGCTGCTATAGCACCCTATAGCTCGCTAACTAGCTGCTATAGCACCCTATAGCTCGCTAACTAGCTGCTATAGCACCCTATAGCTCGCTAACTAGCTGCTATAGCACCCTATAGCTCGCTAACTAGCTGCTATAGCACCCTATAGCTCGCTAACTAGCTGCTATAGCACCCTATATCTCGCTAGCTAGCTAGCTGCTATAGCACAATATAGTTCGCTAGCTAGCTGCTATAGCACCATATAGTTCGTTACCTAGCTGCAATAGCACCATATAGTTCGTTACCTAGCTGCTATAGCACCCTATAGCTCGCTAGCTATGGCTAGTTAGCGAGCTATAGGGTGCTATAGCAGCTAGCTAGCTAGCTATAGGGTGCGATAGCAACTAGCTAACGAACTATATGGTGCTATAGCAGCTAGCTAGCGAGCTATAGGGTGCTATTGACTATAGCTAGCGAGCTATAATGTGCTATTGCAGCTAGCTAGCGAGCTATAGGGTGCTATTGCAGCTAGCTAGCGAGCTATAGGGTGCTATTGCAGCTAACTAACGAGCTACAGGGTACGATAGCAAGTAGCTAGCGAGCTATAGGGTGCTATAGTAGCTAGGTAACGAACTATATGGTGCTATTGCAGCTAGGTAACGAACTATATGGTGCTATAGCAGCTAGCTAGCGAACTATATTGTGCTATAGCAGCTAGCTAGCTAGCGAGATATAGGGTGCTATAGCAGCTAGTTAGCGAGCTATAGGGTGCTATAGCAGCTAGTTAGCGAGCTATAGGGTGCTATTGCAGCTAGCTAGCGAGCTATATGGTGCTATAGCAGCTAGCCAGCTAGCGAGATATAGGGTGCTATAGCAGCTAGCTAAATAGCGAGCTATAGGGTGCTATAGCAGCCAGCTAGCTAGCGAGCTATAGGGTGCTATAGCAGCTAGCTAGCTAGCGAGCTATAGGGTGCTATAGCAGCTAGCTAGCTAGCGAGCTATAGGGTGCTATAGCAGCTAGCTAGCTAGCGAGCTATAGGGTGCTATAGCAGCTAGCTAGCTAGCGAGCTATAGGGTGCTATAGCAGCTAGCTAGCTAGCGAGCTATAGGGTGCTATAGCAGCTAGCTAGCTAGCGAGCTATAGGGTGCTATAGCAGCTAGCTAGCTAGCGAGCTATAGGGTGCTATAGCAGCTAGCTAGCTAGCGAGCTATAGGGTGCTATAGCAGCTAGCTAGCTAGCGAGCTATAGGGTGCTATAGCAGCTAGCTAGCTAGCGAGCTATAGGGTGCTATAGCAGCTAGCTAGCTAGCGAGCTATAGGGTGCTATAGCAGCTAGCTAGCTAGCGAGCTATAGGGTGCTATAGCAGCTAGCTAGCTAGCGAGCTATAGGGTGCTATAGCAGCTAGCTAGCTAGCGAGCTATAGGGTGCTAGCTAAGCTGCTGTAGCACCATATAGCTCGCTAGCTAGCTAGCTGCTGTAGCACCATATAGCTCGCTAGCTAGCTAGCTGCTGTAGCACCATATAGCTCGCTAGCTAGCTAGCTGCTGTAGCACCATATAGCTCGCTAGCTAGCGAGCTAGCTGCTGTAGCACCTTATAGCTCGCTAGCTAGCTAGCTAGCAGCTGTAGCACCTTATAGCTCGCTAGCTAGCTAGCTGCTGTAGCACCATATAGCTCGCTAGCTAGCTAGCTGCTGTAGCACCATATAGCTCGCTAGCTAGCTAGCTGCTGTAGCACCATATAGCTCGCTAGCTAGCTAGCTGCTGTAGCACCATATAGCTCGCTAGCTAGCTAGCTGCTGTAGCACCCTATAGCTCGCTAGCTAGCTAGCTAGCTGCTGTAGCACCCTATAGCTCGCTAGCTAGCTAGCTAGCTGCTGTAGCACCTTATAGCTAGCTAGCTAGCTAGCTAGCTGCTGTAGCACCTTATCGTTCGCTAGCTAGCTAGCTAGCTGCTGTAGCACCTTATAGCTCGCTAGCTAGCTAGCTAGCTGCTGTAGCACCTTATAGCTCGCTAGCTAGCTAGCTAGCTGCTGTAGCACCTTGTAGCTCGCTAGCTAGCTAGCTAGCTGCTGTAGCACCTTGTAGCTCGCTAGCTAGCTAGCTAGCTGCTGTAGCACCTTGTAGCTCGCTAGCTAGCTAGCTAGCTGCTGTAGCACCTTGTAGCTCGCTAGCTAGCTAGCTAGCTGCTGTAGCACGTTATAGCTCGCTAGCTAGCTAGCTAGCTGCTGTAGCACCTTATCGCTCGCTAGCTAGCTAGCTAGCTGCTGTAGCACCTTATCGCTCGCTAGCTAGCTAGCTAGCTGCTGTAGCACCTTATCGCTCGCTAGCTAGCTAGCTAGCTGCTGTAGCACCTTATCGCTCGCTAGCTAGCTGCTGTAACACCCTATACCTTGCTAGCTAGCTAGTTGCTGCAGCACCCGACAGCTCGCTAGCTAGCTGCTGTAACACCCTATACCTCGCTAGCTAGCTAGCTGCTGTAGGACCCTATAGCTCGCTAGCTACCTAGCTGCTGTAGCACCCTATAGCTCGCTAGCTAGCTAGCTACTGTAGCACCCTATAGCTCGCTAGCTAGCTAGCTACTGTAGCACCCTATAGCTCGCTAGCTAGCTAGCTACTGTAGCACCCTATAGCTCGCTAGCTAGCTAGCTGCTGTAGCACCCTATAGCTAGCTAGCTACTTGCTATAGTACCATACAGCTCGTTAGTTAGCTGCTATAGCACCCTATAGCTCGCTAGCTAGCTGCTATAGCACCATATAGCTCGCTAGCTAGCTGCAATAGCACCCTATAGCTCGCTAGCTAGCTGCAATAGCACCCTATAGCTCGCTAGCTAGCTAGCTGCAATAGCACCCTATAGCTCGCTAGCTAGCTAGCTGCTATAGCACCCTACAGCTAGCTAGCTGCTATAGCACCCTATAGCTCGCTAACTAGCTGCTATAGCACCCTATAGCTCGCTAACTAGCTGCTATAGCACCCTATAGCTCGCTAACTAGCTGCTATAGCACCCTATATCTCGCTAGCTAGCTAGCTGCTATAGCACAATATAGTTCGCTAGCTAGCTGCTATAGCACCATATAGTTCGTTACCTAGCTGCAATAGCACCATATAGTTCGTTACCTAGCTGCTATAGCACCCTATAGCTCGCTAGCTATGGCTAGTTAGCGAGCTATAGGGTGCTATAGCAGCTAGCTAGCTAGCTATAGGGTGCGATAGCAACTAGCTAACGAACTATATGGTGCTATAGCAGCTAGCTAGCGAGCTATAGGGTGCTATTGACTATAGCTAGCGAGCTATAATGTGCTATTGCAGCTAGCTAGCGAGCTATAGGGTGCTATTGCAGCTAGCTAGCGAGCTATAGGGTGCTATTGCAGCTAACTAACGAGCTACAGGGTACGATAGCAAGTAGCTAGCGAGCTATAGGGTGCTATAGTAGCTAGGTAACGAACTATATGGTGCTATTGCAGCTAGGTAACGAACTATATGGTGCTATAGCAGCTAGCTAGCGAACTATATTGTGCTATAGCAGCTAGCCAGCTAGCGAGATATAGGGTGCTATAGCAGCTAGCTAAATAGCGAGCTATAGGGTGCTATAGCAGCCAGCTAGCTAGCGAGCTATAGGGTGCTATAGCAGCCAGCTAGCTAGCGAGCTATAGGGTGCTATAGCAGCTAGCTAGCTAGCGAGCTATAGGGTGCTATAGCAGCTAGCTAGCTAGCGAGCTATAGGGTGCTATAGCAGCTAGCTAGCTAGCGAGCTATAGGGTGCTATAGCAGCTAGCTAGCTAGCGAGCTATAGGGTGCTATAGCAGCTAGCTAGCTAGCGAGCTATAGGGTGCTATAGCAGCTAGCTAGCTAGCGAGCTATAGGGTGCTATAGCAGCTAGCTAGCTAGCGAGCTATAGGGTGCTATAGCAGCTAGCTAGCTAGCGAGCTATAGGGTGCTATAGCAGCTAGCTAGCTAGCGAGCTATAGGGTGCTATAGCAGCTAGCTAGCTAGCGAGCTATAGGGTGCTATAGCAGCTAGCTAGCTAGCGAGCTATAGGGTGCTATAGCAGCTAGCTAGCTAGCGAGCTATAGGGTGCTATAGCAGCTAGCTAGCTAGCGAGCTATAGGGTGCTAGCTAAGCTGCTGTAGCACCATATAGCTCGCTAGCTAGCTAGCTGCTGTAGCACCATATAGCTCGCTAGCTAGCTAGCTGCTGTAGCACCATATAGCTCGCTAGCTAGCTAGCTGCTGTAGCACCATATAGCTCGCTAGCCAGCGAGCTAGCTGCTGTAGCACCTTATAGCTCGCTAGCTAGCTAGCTAGCAGCTGTAGCACCTTATAGCTCGCTAGCTAGCTAGCTGCTGTAGCACCATATAGCTCGCTAGCTAGCTAGCTGCTGTAGCACCATATAGCTCGCTAGCTAGCTAGCTGCTGTAGCACCATATAGCTCGCTAGCTAGCTAGGTGCTGTAGCACCATATAGCTCGCTAGCTAGCTAGCTGCTGTAGCACCCTATAGCTCGCTAGCTAGCTAGCTAGCTGCTGTAGCACCCTATAGCTCGCTAGCTAGCTAGCTAGCTGCTGTAGCACCCTATAGCTCGCTAGCTAGCTAGCTAGCTGCTGTAGCACCCTATAGCTCGCTAGCTAGCTAGCTAGCTGCTGTAGCACCTTATAGCTCGCTAGCTAGCTAGCTAGCTGCTGTAGCACCTTATCGTTCGCTAGCTAGCTAGCTAGCTGCTGTAGCACCTTATAGCTCGCTAGCTAGCTAGCTAGCTGCTGTAGCACCTTGTAGCTCGCTAGCTAGCTAGCTAGCTGCTGTAGCACCTTGTAGCTCGCTAGCTAGCTAGCTAGCTGCTGTAGCACCTTGTAGCTCGCTAGCTAGCTAGCTAGCTGCTGTAGCACCTTGTAGCTCGCTAGCTAGCTAGCTAGCTGCTGTAGCACCTTGTAGCTCGCTAGCTAGCTAGCTAGCTGCTGTAGCACGTTATAGCTCGCTAGCTAGCTAGCTAGCTGCTGTATCACCTTATCGCTCGCTAGCTAGCTAGCTAGCTGCTGTAGCACCTTATCGCTCGCTAGCTAGCTAGCTAGCTGCTGTAGCACCTTATCGCTCGCTAGCTAGCTGCTGTAACACCCTATACCTTGCTAGCTAGCTAGTTGCTGCAGCACCCGACAGCTCGCTAGCTAGCTGCTGTAACACCCTATACCTCGCTAGCTAGCTAGCTGCTGTAGGACCCTATAGCTCGCTAGCTACCTAGCTGCTGTAGCACCCTATAGCTCGCTAGCTAGCTAGCTACTGTAGCACCCTATAGCTCGCTAGCTAGCTAGCTACTGTAGCACCCTATAGCTCGCTAGCTAGCTAGCTACTGTAGCACCCTATAGCTCGCTAGCTAGCTAGCTGCTGTAGCACCCTATAGCTAGCTAGCTACTTGCTATAGTACCATACAGCTCGTTAGTTAGCTGCTATAGCACCCTATAGCTCGCTAGCTAGCTGCTATAGCACCATATAGCTCGCTAGCTAGCTGCAATAGCACCCTATAGCTCGCTAGCTAGCTGCAATAGCACCCTATAGCTCGCTAGCTAGCTAGCTGCAATAGCACCCTATAGCTCGCTAGCTAGCTAGCTGCTATAGCACCCTACAGCTAGCTAGCTGCTATAGCACCCTACAGCTCGCTAGCTAGCTAGCTACTGTAGCACCCTATAGCTCGCTAGCTAGCTAGCTACTGTAGCACCCTATAGCTCGCTAGCTAACTAGCTGCTGTAGCACCCTATAGCTCGCTAGCTAGCTAGCTGCTGTAGCACCCTATAGCTCGCTAGCTAGCTAGCTGCTGTAGCACCCTATAGCTCGCTAGCTAGCTAGCTGCTGTAGCACCATATAGCTCGCTAGCTAGCTAGCTGCTGTAGCACCATATAGCTCGCTAGCTAGCTAGCTGCTGTAGCACCATATAGCTCGCTAGCTAGCTAGCTGCTGTAGCACCCTATAGCTCGCTAGCTAGCTAGCTGCTGTCGCATCCTATAGTTCGCTTGCTAGCTGCTGTAGCATCCTATAGTTCGCTTGCTAGCTGCTATAGCACCCTATAGTTCGCTTGCTAGCTGCTATAGCACCCTATAGCTCGCTAACTAGCTGCTATAGCACCCTATAGCTCGCTAACTAGCTGCTATAGCACCCTATAGCTCGCTAACTAGCTGCTATAGCACCCTATAGCTCGCTAACTAGCTGCTATAGCACCCTATAGCTCGCTAACTAGCTGCTATAGCACCCTATATCTCGCTAGCTAGCTAGCTGCTATAGCACAATATAGTTCGCTAGCTAGCTGCTATAGCACCATATAGTTCGTTACCTAGCTGCAATAGCACCATATAGTTCGTTACCTAGCTGCTATAGCACCCTATAGCTCGCTAGCTATGGCTAGTTAGCGAGCTATAGGGTGCTATAGCAGCTAGCTAGCTAGCTATAGGGTGCGATAGCAACTAGCTAACGAACTATATGGTGCTATAGCAGCTAGCTAGCGAGCTATAGGGTGCTATTGACTATAGCTAGCGAGCTATAATGTGCTATTGCAGCTAGCTAGCGAGCTATAGGGTGCTATTGCAGCTAGCTAGCGAGCTATAGGGTGCTATTGCAGCTAACTAACGAGCTACAGGGTACGATAGCAAGTAGCTAGCGAGCTATAGGGTGCTATAGTAGCTAGGTAACGAACTATATGGTGCTATTGCAGCTAGGTAACGAACTATATGGTGCTATAGCAGCTAGCTAGCGAACTATATTGTGCTATAGCAGCTAGCTAGCTAGCGAGATATAGGGTGCTATAGCAGCTAGCTAAATAGCGAGCTATAGGGTGCTATAGCAGCCAGCTAAATAGCGAGCTATAGGGTGCTATAGCAGCCAGCTAGCTAGCGAGCTATAGGGTGCTATAGCAGCTAGCTAGCTAAAGAGCTATAGGGTGCTATAGCAGCTAGCTAGCTAAAGAGCTATAGGGTGCTATAGCAGCTAGCTAGCTAGCGAGCTATAGGGTGCTATAGCAGCTAGCTAGCTAGCGAGCTATAGGGTGCTATAGCAGCTAGCTAGCTAGCGAGCTATAGGGTGCTATAGCAGCTAGCTAGCTAGCGAGCTATAGGGTGCTATAGCAGCTAGCTAGCTAGCGAGCTATAGGGTGCTATAGCAGCTAGCTAGCTAGCGAGCTATACGGTGCTATAGCAGCTAGCTAGCTAGCGAGCTATAGGGTGCTATAGCAGCTAGCTAGCTAGCGAGCTATAGGGTGCTATAGCAGCTAGCTAGCTAGCGAGCTATAGGGTGCTATAGCAGCTAGCTAGCTAGCGAGCTATAGGGTGCTATAGCAGCTAGCTAGCTAGCGAGCTATAGGGTGCTATAGCAGCTAGCTAGCTAGCGAGCTATAGGGTGCTATAGCAGCTAGCTAGCTAGCGAGCTATAGGGTGCTATAGCAGCTAGCTAGCTAGCGAGCTATAGGGTGCTATAGCAGCTAGCTAGCTAGCGAGCTATAGGGTGCTATAGCTCGCTAGCTAGCTAGCTGCTGTAGCACCCTATAGCTCGCTAGCTAGCTAGCTAGCTGCTGTAGCACCCTATAGCTCGCTAGCTAGCTAGCTGCTGTAGCACCCTATAGCTAGCTAGCTACTTGCTATAGTACCATACAGTTCGTTAGGTAGCTGCTATAGCACCCTATAGCTCGCTAGCTAGCTGCTATAGCACCATATAGCTCGCTAGCTAGCTGCAATAGCACCCTATAGCTCGCTAGCTAGCTGCAATAGCACCCTATAGCTCGCTAGCTAGCTAGCTGCAATAGCACCCTATAGCTCGCTAGCTAGCTAGCTGCTATAGCACCCTACAGCTAGCTAGCTGCTATAGCACCCTACAGCTAGCTAGCTGCTATAGCACCCTACAGCTCGCTAGCTAGCTAGCTGCTGTAGCACCCTATAGCTCGCTAGCTAGCTAGCTACTGTAGCACCCTATAGCTCGCTAGCTAACTAGCTGCTGTAGCACCCTATAGCTCGCTAGCTAGCTAGCTGCTGTAGCACCCTATAGCTCGCTAGCTAGCTAGCTGCTGTAGCACCATATAGCAAGCTAGCTAGCTAGCTGCTGTAGCACCATATAGCTCGCTAGCTAGCTAGCTGCTGTAGCACCATATAGCTCGCTAGCTAGCTAGCTGCTGTAGCACCTTATCGCTCGCTAGCTAGCTGCTGTAACACCCTATACCTTGCTAGCTAGCTAGTTGCTGCAGCACCCGACAGCTCGCTAGCTAGCTGCTGTAACACCCTATACCTCGCTAGCTAGCTAGCTGCTGTAGGACCCTATAGCTCGCTAGCTACCTAGCTGCTGTAGCACCCTATAGCTCGCTAGCTAGCTAGCTACTGTAGCACCCTATAGCTCGCTAGCTAGCTAGCTACTGTAGCACCCTATAGCTCGCTAGCTAGCTAGCTACTGTAGCACCCTATAGCTCGCTAGCTAGCTAGCTGCTGTAGCACCCTATAGCTAGCTAGCTACTTGCTATAGTACCATACAGCTCGTTAGTTAGCTGCTATAGCACCCTATAGCTCGCTAGCTAGCTGCTATAGCACCATATAGCTCGCTAGCTAGCTGCAATAGCACCCTATAGCTCGCTAGCTAGCTGCAATAGCACCCTATAGCTCGCTAGCTAGCTAGCTGCAATAGCACCCTATAGCTCGCTAGCTAGCTAGCTGCTATAGCACCCTACAGCTAGCTAGCTGCTATAGCACCCTACAGCTCGCTAGCTAGCTAGCTACTGTAGCACCCTATAGCTCGCTAGCTAGCTAGCTACTGTAGCACCCTATAGCTCGCTAGCTAACTAGCTGCTGTAGCACCCTATAGCTCGCTAGCTAGCTAGCTGCTGTAGCACCCTATAGCTCGCTAGCTAGCTAGCTGCTGTAGCACCCTATAGCTCGCTAGCTAGCTAGCTGCTGTAGCACCATATAGCTCGCTAGCTAGCTAGCTGCTGTAGCACCATATAGCTCGCTAGCTAGCTAGCTGCTGTAGCACCATATAGCTCGCTAGCTAGCTAGCTGCTGTAGCACCCTATAGCTCGCTAGCTAGCTAGCTGCTGTCGCATCCTATAGTTCGCTTGCTAGCTGCTGTAGCATCCTATAGTTCGCTTGCTAGCTGCTATAGCACCCTATAGTTCGCTTGCTAGCTGCTATAGCACCCTATAGCTCGCTAACTAGCTGCTATAGCACCCTATAGCTCGCTAACTAGCTGCTATAGCACCCTATAGCTCGCTAACTAGCTGCTATAGCACCCTATAGCTCGCTAACTAGCTGCTATAGCACCCTATAGCTCGCTAACTAGCTGCTATAGCACCCTATATCTCGCTAGCTAGCTAGCTGCTATAGCACAATATAGTTCGCTAGCTAGCTGCTATAGCACCATATAGTTCGTTACCTAGCTGCAATAGCACCATATAGTTCGTTACCTAGCTGCTATAGCACCCTATAGCTCGCTAGCTATGGCTAGTTAGCGAGCTATAGGGTGCTATAGCAGCTAGCTAGCTAGCTATAGGGTGCGATAGCAACTAGCTAACGAACTATATGGTGCTATAGCAGCTAGCTAGCGAGCTATAGGGTGCTATTGACTATAGCTAGCGAGCTATAATGTGCTATTGCAGCTAGCTAGCGAGCTATAGGGTGCTAT